>CM057454.1:174347500-175597500 GCA_016271365.2 Neoceratodus forsteri
ATCTATTTGTATGTGATGTGTTTTCTATAACTATTAATTGCTGGAATAATGATTTTAGCTATCCCATTCTGACATCATAATGACATCATTTGAAATGCCATATATTAGTGATTTTGTGTGTTTAAGTCTTCAGCCTTTGATAAAGGACTAGATGTCCAAAACATGTCAGGCGTGGTCAGCGTTTTTATTGATTTTATGTTGTCTTGTACTGTATTATTAATATGTGTGTTTATATTTTATGAGTTCCAGTGGTTTTTAAGTGGGTTGTAAGTGCCCGAGTTTCCTGGTTGGTATGTTCTAATTTTTATTCAAGAGCACCATGTTTCCTTGTGCGCACTATTCAGTGTTTGTTGTCCATAATCAGAAATCTAAGTACAATCCATTCCATAAATTTGGAGGTGACAGGAAGTAAAGAAATTGGACAATAAGTTTCAGCCAGGGATTTGTCCCAAACTTTATGTAAGGGGATAACTACGGAGTGTTTCCAGGTGGAAGGAAAGATGTGGGTAATAAGGGATGAACTGAATATATGAGTTAATAGAGGGGTTATTATGTCGGCACAGGACTTAAGTAAGAAATTATCTAAATTGTAATGTCCTCTCTTAAGGAGATCAGGAGATCGAAAACTTCCTCAAAACTTATGTCTAAAATTAAATTTGGGACTTCAAAGAGACAAAGATGACTAATTATCAAAGGGCAAATGTGCAAGCAATAGACCCGTTTTATTCAATAATAAGCCTAGGGCTTCTGAAAAGAATGGATTGAACAGTCCACGGATGTGGTCATTGGAGTGCACGAGATAGATAGATAGATATATATAGATAGATGGATAGATAGATAGATAGATAGATAGATAGATAGATAGATAGACAGACAGACCAATAATTAGATGGATGGAAACATATGATGAAACCTGCAGAATAAGGACATTTGGTCTATCTAGTTTGCTTGTAGTGCAGAGTCCTCTGCATAAGCTTCTAACCCTGCCCCCCTCCCCAGTCTGCCCTTCCCATCCCTTGGCCCCATGTTTTCCCCTTAATTAAATCCCAGCTTCTCTTGAATCTGACCACCATCTTCAAAGAAACCACCTCTTATGGAAGCACATTTCAACCTGCCACCATCCTCTCTTTGAAGTGTCTTTGAGCCTCCCTCCTAAACCTCTCCCACTCCTGCTTGAGACTGTGTCTCCTCATGTTTTCATTCCCACTAAGTTTGAAGAGACTCTACTTATCCACCTTATTTATTCCCTTCAAATACTTGAAGGTCTCTATTGCGTTCCCCCTCTATGTCCTGTCCTCCAGGGAATACATGTTCAGGGCCTCCAACCTCTCCTTACATCCTGCCCTGCTGGCCTATGATCATCTTTTTTGACCTCCTTTGGACCATCTGCAGCAGGTTACTGTCTTTTCTCATGTGAGGGCACCAGCACTTCACACTATACTCCAGATGTGACCTTACCAATGACATGTACAAAGGCAGTATTACCTCCTCCTTCCTGCTGCTACCTCCTCTAACAATGCATCTCAGTATTTTTTTTTTTTGCCTTCACTGCTGCTTTCCTGCATTGTGTTGGGTGTCTAAAGTCACTAGTGATCATCACTCCTAGGTCCTTCTCCTCCTCTGATGCAGATACACTGAGCCCCCACAGGCTGTACTCAATTCAGGGGTCTTGGCTCCAATGTGAATACTTTTGCATTTCTTTGCATCAAAGCCAAGCTGCCAAATCCCAGATCACCTCTCTAGTTTTTCCAGATCATCTATTAAACCTTGCATCCATTCTGCTGTATCCACCCTCCCACAGAGCTTAGTGTCATCTGTGAATAGGCAAATTTTGCCCTTAATGCTGTCCCAATATCACTGATGGAGACATTGAACAGCAGTGGTCCAAGTACTGAGCCCAATAGGACCCATTGGTTACTTCCCTATTGTTAGCTTACCCCTCACCACCACTTTCTGGATCCTGCTCCTTAGCCAGTTTTCCACCCATCTGGTCAACTTCTCCCCAGCTCTGAGATCCACCAATTTTCTGATCAAACTCTCATGGGGGTACAGAGTCAAAGACCTTGCTGAACCACAGGTCAAGGATGTCCACTGCTTGGCTGCTGCCCACTGTTTAAGTGTCCCAGTCAAAGAAGTCAGTCAGATGTGTTTGGCACAACCTCCTTCCCATACACACACCATACATATCCAGATACTCCACCAGGGCAAACTGAGGTTCAGGCAGCCCACCTAAAAAGTGGAAACAATGGACATCTGGACAATCAATAGCGGAGTGCCCTGGGTGATGCACTGATATCAGCATTCCACTTAAATCTGATACACTTGCTCTGTGTTTGCATGTTGCATTTACAAGCAGTGCTCAAAATACCAAATTTAATTAGAAATAGATGACAAATACAAATATTTTCATTATTTATAAGGTAGCCAAGTACACAAAAGAGGGTCATCCACCTCAAAATTTTCAGGTACTCTAGTGGGCCAGTACAACTCTTTACTTCACTAACCATTCCTTAAGTGTGATCTCAATGAGCTTGCATGCAATTGAGATCAGACTGACTGGTCTGTAATTCACTGGATCATCTCTGGGACTACTCTTATTGAGGGCACTACATGTGTTATTCTCCAGTCCTGTGGTACCATGTCTGGCTACAGTGAACTACTGAACAGACCAGCTAAGGGATCTGCAAGTTCCCAAACTCACACCAAAAGTAATGTAGCACTTACACCATAAGATGATGACTATGTGCTTCACTTTATTGAAAATAAATGCAAAAGTATGGCTTACAGTGATTTAGAATCCACTTCAGTCCCTTCAATATGCTTTGTATATGAGAGATGTTTAGAATGTTCTTCCTCCAAAACTGAAGTTAGTGCTGCATTGAGATATAAATAAATGCAAAGGTAGTGCAAAGAATTACCCAGAGCTTTGTGATTAAAGCATCACTTGGTCAGGGGATTAAGCTCCTCAGCCAGTTGCCTCACACCCTTAGGTGTATGCTATCTGGGCCTGTGGATTTATCTACCCTCAATGCTAGCAACCCTGTACTCACCCTCTCTACCCCTATTAAAATATCTGTGCCCGCACCCCCTTCTCTTCTCCTTCCCTCTAGTGGCCTCGGTCCTTCTCTCTCTCTCTCCCCCTTGTGAAGACGATCAGACATTCTCCTTCAGCACCTCTGCTTTTTCCCCATTCTCCTCCACCCACTCATCCCCTTTCCTGAGCCTAACAATCCCGTCTTTTTTGTTCATTTTCTTGCTAATGTGGTATAGCAAAAAAGGTCTTATCCCCTTTCCTAACTCCCATAGCCAGCTACAGTTCCTTCTGAGAATTAGCCAGCTAGTCTACTTTACCTGCTATGCTAGCCATCTTCAGATAATCTTCTCTGTTATTCTCCCTCTGGGTCCTCTTGAATTTCTTGTTGGATGACCTCTTATACCTTACTGCCTGGGTGACCTCAGTACTAAACCAGCTGGGTGCTTTGGAACTAAGTTTCTTCCCTTTGAGCCTAACACACTCTCCTGTGGCAAGCATTATCCCCTCCTTGATGCTAGACCACCTTTGGACAACCCCCATGTCCATTCAGATGATTGCCAGGTGACTCCATATAAGCTTCCCATCTTTCTGAAGTCCACCTTTCTAAAATCCAGGAGTTTAGTCTTAGTGGTGGCCTTTTCCCTGCATATGTCCAAACAGAACCACAATGTGTGATGGTCACTCCCACACAATGGCTCCTCTACCTTCATAGCCTGGACATGGTCACATTCATTAGCACCAGGTCAAGGACTGCCTCCTCCGTGGTGAGTTCTGTGACATCCTGAATCAGGAATCCACTTTGCAGTGCATCTACAGTAGGATCACCTACCTCCTAATGCAGGTCATGGTCAGTACCCTCCTATCCATCTTGGGCAAGTTGAAGTCCCCCACTCTTACCACCTCTCCCTTCCCTACATTAGCCAACATTTACAAGTGTAATTCCCTGTTTCTTTTCCCCTTCTGGCTGGGTGGTCTGTAAACTGCCTCCAACCTCACTTTCTCACATTGATCCCCCATTAGACAGTAACTGAATCAAAAATGTGTCTGCCCTCCCCTTTTCTGACTCATCCTTCACACACATTATACCCTCACTAATCTAAATTGTCATCCTTCCCCCCTTTTCCTACCTCCCTGTCCCTCCCATATAACCTATATCCAGGGAGTGAGGGGTCCCACTCATGGTTAGGTGTAGCCCATGTCTCTGTGACTGCTGTGATTTCAACTCACCTCTCTGTTAACAATGCCTACAGATCATCTATCTTGTTTCCAAGACTTTGTGTGTTCAAGGACACCACCTTCTACCTTGAGTCTGAGCCTCCATCCTTTCCTTCCCAAACTGCCTTTCTTGGTTCTCCCTGTTGCCTGCACTCTACCTCACCCCACTGTTAACCCCTTCACTCCCTCTCCCCTCCCCCTCCCCCCTCCAGTCTCTCCCTACTGGTATGGGGAGAGGTCTGCTGACCTTCTCCTCCCAGAGACTTGGGGCTTGTAGGCCCTTATGCCCCCCATGGTAGTTTAAATTACATTTTTGGCTTATGTACACCCCCCCAGCTTGTCCCTGAGTACTCTCAACCCTCCACTACTGAGGTACATTCTGTCTGGTGCAAAATATATTTTATTTGTCCAAGTCTCCCTCCAGCCCCCCATGTTGTTGTACCCTGCCTCCTTGCATCACGTCCTCAACCACTCATTTAACTCCTCTATCGTTTTCTTCCCAGTTGTACTGGTTCTTGGTACTGGCAACACCTTTGAGAATGCCAGTGATCTGGCTACCCCCTGCAGGTCCTCCCTACCATCATGAATCTTTTCTGTACTACCCCCACCTCCTCCTTTGCAAGGTCATTGATGTATAATTACTATTGGGTTCTCCTGAACTCCCCTTACCAACTCCTGAATTTTTGGGCACACCATCTCTGCAGTCATTCCTGGCATGCAAGCCACCTTTATACCTATAATTGGGCAACCCCTTCTATACTAGGGAATACCCTTAATTAAGGAGTCCCCAAAGATTTCCACCCTTCTGCCTCCTCCATTCCTATCCCCACATGTCCCTTCTTTTACTGCCATATGAGTTTCTTCCCTAGATATATATTAAGATTCACTAAGAAAGTTGTAAGGAGTATAAGGCCAAAGCCCATGAACACTCCTATCAGTCACCTATACTACCCAAGGGAATGGTCATGAAATAAGCAGTTGTCTAGGTGTTTTTTGAAGATATTCTTAGTTTTACTGATGACAATATCTGCAGGGAGTGAGTTCCATGGATTTATAATTCTCTGAGAGAAGAAATATCCTCTTTTTTGTATTAAAGCGTTGTCTTTTTATTTGAAGTGGATGTCCTCTTGTATTAATGTTTATCTGTTTGAAATCGATGCCAATTTCAAGCATTAAATTTTCATCATTTATAATATCTCTAGTGACCATAAGGTCACCCCTGAGTCCCCTGAGATAGATAGATAGATAGATAGATAGATAGATAGATAGATAGATAGAGAGAGAGAGAGATAGATAGATAGATACATCGACTGACAACACATTTTGCACTTGTTCCACAATATATAAAGCACTATACATTACAAACATGAAACAATAAAAAATAAATGTCAGGCAATAACATACAAAATGTTTTCAAATATACAGTTTTCTCATCATGGTCTCAGATGGCTGTAAACAGATTATGTTTCACATACACAGTCTGCTGACATCACAGGCACTGAAGCTCATTAATGTGTGAAATGCAGACAGTTTGGTAGACAATGGCTACATGATCCATATCACCCTGCCACGGCTATGGAACAGAATGAGTGCTATAGCCTTCCGGTCCTGGCACCTTTCTGTTAGGACTGGAGAAATACATCAACACGCAGTCTGTGCCAAAAAAAATAGCAGCACACAGCTGAATTGTATATCTATTATTAAACCTTACAGCTGAATTCTATATCTTATTACAGTTTCTTTTAAAAGCTATAGAAATCATTGCAAAATTACATTTAGGCATTGGCGCTGCTTGTAATGCCACAAAGTAAGGACATTGGATGTTAGGGTAGAAGAAATTCCACTGGACCTTGTTATATCTATGGCACTGTGTTTCTCAGGATATGAACAATAATAGTATGTTACAGTGTTAGCTTTGCCCTAACCTGGGCACCCTGTCACAAGCCATTGTTGTGTGAGTATTTTTCTTTGCCTGGAAAGAGATTGCCAAAGTAAAGGCAATTCCAGCACTGCATCCTATATGTAGTAGTAGTAGCAAACTATTTTATTAATTATGTGAATGGGATACTCAGTTGAGCAAAGCTCATTTTCAACAATGTCCCATGCTCAAACACAAGGAAACACTATGCAACCAATTCATTTAGGCCCAGGGGAATTTGTTTACCCTAATGCTGCATTTCATTACTTTTTTCACATTAAGGAAACACTAACTAGAAAAAACAACATATTTTTTTAATTTTTTTTTGCAATAGACAGCTAGTTAGAGGCATAGACTAGCTAGAGAGTATAATGGATCAGTTGCTATTAGTAACAAGCATGTGTACCCTTCTAGAGGTTGCCACGGTGACCGTTTAAACCTTGAGAGTGAAGCTCAAGAGGTTTTGGTTGCTGTGGAAAACTCGAAAGGGCAACACACACTTTGTTTCCAATAGTGTTCCCATAAACCAGTTTATGCAATTATCCAGGCTGTGTGTGGGTGATGATGATGTGTGATATGGCTGCCACTACACATTCAGTCACTTCACTACCAGTCTAGCATTGCTTGTAAAGCACTTTGGGATACTGTGCATGATTTTTCTTCTTCTTCTAGTGAACCCATACATTGTCTTTTATAGTGTATGGTCCACATAAAGAGGGAAGAAATATAGTTAGGATCCTTACTTAACTTTTTCACTCCCCACAATCGCCTTTTTTATGTCACCACCACTCTCTACCGAGTCCAGCTTTCACCACCATGGCTGGTTCAATAAATCTGGAGGATCGTGTAACAAGCATGTGCAAACACAATCCATGCTGTACTATCGATATGACATACCCACGATGGTATAACAACATTGTGACATCACATCGAGGGTACAACAACCTGTAAAATGATTAATTTTTGCACATAACATTCTACAATGCAAGATATAGATAGATAGACAGACAGACAGACAGACAAAGGCAGACAGACACAGACAGCATGTAGCACATGTCCGACAATGTTTAAATCACTGTACATTACAAACATGAAACAATAACAAACAAATATTGGGCAATAACATACAAAACACTACTTTTAAATATTCTGTTTTCTCGTCATGGCCTTGGAAAGCTGTAAACAGATTGTGTTTCACTTAGGCATACTGAAGACTTCAGCAGACACAGAAGTTCATAAATATATGAACTATAAACCAAGCAAGGAGGCTGCTCAGAGTCCACATATGGTGCTCACAGCATTAAGCACAATGTCAGCAAGAAAATGAGCTAGACAAGCATACTCTCCCAAACAACTGACAGGTTCGCAGCCTGCAGAGTGCACATACTCTCCAACAATAGACTCACCATCCTGGTAGACACAAAAGAAGACAATCTTTATTGTGCAAACCTATCAAACATGGATAAACTGCAGCAACAGTAGAGACCCATATCCTGTCACCACCGTTTCCAGCTACACTTGTTCCTTATCAACCATCTATGGAACAGAGTGAGTGTTATAGCTTTCAGATCCTGGAGTCTTTCTGGTAGTACTAGAGACACTGGAAGGTTTAATAACTTTTATAGGACCAACAAGCTAATGTATTGGTCCAATAAAAGGTAGCAAACCTTCCAGCAGCTCCTGTTTTCCAAGGACCAATTAGAGCTAAAATGTATTTTTACAAAATAATGGTAGGACTGGAGAAATACAGCAACACTAATTCTGTGCCAGTAAAAGAGAGCAGCACAAAGCTGAATTCAAACATTCACTGGACTATAAAAACACGATAAGGAGATTGTAGCTCTTTACCAGTTACTTTACATAGCCATGCAAATACACTATGTGGTTATTTCCCAGCCTGACAATGCTGCTCATTTGAAAGTAAAACCCACAGCTGGCCAAGTAGTATGTTGACAGTATGTTGAGTTGCCATCTAAGAGATCTAAGGCCAACAGGGGGATAGGCATAATGGCAAAGTGAGGGGCTCGGATCACTGGGGGAGCCCATATCACACAGCATTCATATACCTCCCCCCAACTAGTCAATTATGTGCCAAAATTGGCATTGTCAGTGAAGGCAGTCTCTTACCTGGCCTTCTCTTCTGGAAGAAAAGTACAGCCCTAAATAGGGAAAACCAAACCTAAAAATAAGGAAACATTTTAATTTAACGACATTTCCATTCCAGTAATGCTTGTACTTTAGATGAAGATTACTTTTATCTGAACTGGGCAATGTATTCATTATTTTCCAAAGCTTTCAAATTTTGTCGGTTTAGCTCATGACATCCTCAAGCAAGAAACTATGAATGGGGGTGATCTATGGACTCCAGGACAAAGGGAAGAGCGATATAAGGAGCAAGGGACAGAATAAGAAATGGGGTGGTATCAAAGGAGGAGGTGGCAGTAAAGGGAAATCTGATCCTGACAGATATAGGTTGGGTCACTTCCGCGGCCAGCAGCTCCAGAAGTCCAGCCCTACTAGCTACATTGCAGGACTGCCTGCTGGTACAGTTAGTTAAGGAACACACTAGACAGGCTGCCATTTTCAATGTGGTGCTCACCAACTCAGAAGTGATAGGAGGAGTAAGGGTAGGGAAGCCACTGGGATCCAAAACCATAACTCTATATGGATTGATCTGGACCTTGGGACACGTTATCTCTCATCAAAGGCTAAAGTCCTAGCTTTCAGAAGGGCAGAATTGAACCAGATGAGGGAGCTGGTCTGGGTTAAGATAGTCAGAGTGGACAGCATCATGGATTTGGAGGAAAGATGGAGGCAATCAAGGGAGCCATTCTCGAGGCAACAAAGTCTTGCATGAGAATGGTCATCAAAACCAAAATGTACACAAGACCAATATGATTCTCAGGATAGGGTTCCATGTCAAAAGAGTGCCTACAAAATGGAACCAATAAAAAAAAGTGAAGAAATAACAGCTACAACCAAAATGCCGAGGAGCACTACAGTGTGCTCCAAAAACAGCGAACAGCTGTAGTGACTTTTTCTGGGGGGCCCCACCGCCTACAATTAAAATAACTATCACTGGGGGGATGCAATTCAAGGACAGGGAAAAACTCGGGGGGATACTCTCCAGAGAGAAGCAAGTCAGGGAAGGGGAGAATGTTGGGAGGTGGCAATAACTTGGGGACACAGACAGATGTTGGAGGGAGCAGTAAAATATTCCCAAGCAAGAGTGGAGGAAAACAACGTTGGGAGGGCTGGCAGAAATGGAATAAAAGAAAATCTCTTCACACAGCCAGTCTTGAAGCCGGGTCTGCCAGCCACACAGGCAGTGATGGTAACTACTATGCTATGTAGCCAGCCTAGATCTGACCATCCAAACAACCACTACATGCTTCCAAATTTAACTCTCTATATTGCTTACTGATGAAACTACTATGCTGAACTTAATATGCGCTCTTAATACAAAGTAGCTAATTTAACACTCGCTATTTTGACGTTACCAAATTGACTCACTCAGATGAAGTTGCTCTATTCAGGGGATACCTCTGGAAAGGTTAGGGAAGCAGTAAGAGCCAAAAAGATGGGCTTCACCAGGAACAAGACAAAACAGGGTGGGGGAAAAACAGTTATTCACATACATTATGGAAAAAGAGGAGGGGGAAAAGTAACTGTTAGGCTAACAAAGGGAGGTAGGGTAACTGAGGGGGATGGGCAGAAAGGCAAGGCAAGGAAAGGCAACTTTATTTCTATAGCACCCTTTCCCAAAGGCTCAGGACATGTTATAATAAACACAGACAACAAAACTATTAAGCAGCCATTCTTAATGACTACTTTTGCTCTGTATTCACAAGGGAAGACAGAGAGCATCTGCCAAACAGTGGCATTAAGGCAGCTGTAAGTGGCATTCCTGAGATGAGGCAGCAAATATTTACTAGTGAAAGGGTTTGTAAAGGGCTAGCAGCCCATAACATAGATAAGGCCACAGGGTCAGGTGAGATGCATCCAAGGGTGCTGAAGGAACTGGCAATTGAATTAACTAAACCCCTGGTGGGGCTATTCAGTAGTTCAGTTTAGGCAGGGATAGTTCCAGAAGGCTACAGGGTAGTAGACATAGTCCCACTCCATGGGGGGGGGGAGGAGCAATCAGTTAACTACAGACCTAGTCAGTCCTACCTCTATTGTGTGTAAACTGATAGAGACACTAGTCAAAGGGGACATCATGAACTATCTCAGAGAAATGAACTCCAAGATAGTAAGCAGAATGGGTTGGTGACAGTAAGGTCTTGCCAAACCAACCCAATAGTATTCTTTGACTGGATAATGAGAATAATGGCTAATGACCATGCTGTGGATTTACTCTATTTTCATTTCAGCAAAGCTTTTGACTCGATGCCTCACAGAAGGTTGCTGAAGAAGCTAGAGGGTCTGGGTACAGTGACACAGACACAGTTAGATGGGTGAGAAACTAGTTGGAAGGGTGACAGCAGAGGGCTGTGGTTAAGTAAGTCAAATCAGAAGAGAAAGAGGCCACCAGTGGGGGTGCTACAAGGATTGGTCCTGGGTCCAGTCCTTTTCAATATGTTCATTAGTGACATGGGAGAAGGAATCCAGGTAAAGACATGTCTCTTTGCTGATGGCACTAAGCTCTATGTTAGGGTAGACAGCGAGAAGGAGGTTAGAGAGATGCGGAGAGGCTTGCAAAAGCTATAGAGGGGTCAGAGGTTTGGCAGTTGAACTTCAGTGCCAAAAAGTACAAGGTGATGCACATAGGGAACAAGAACCCAAGGACAGAGTACTGGAAGGGGGGGGTAAAGCTGTGCATGACCTGAAAGGAAACAGACCTGGGCTTATCATCATCACTGACTCCTTAAAACAAACTAGTGTGACAAGGCCTACGGTAAGGAAAACAAGCTTTTTTGGGTGTATAGGAAGGGTTACTGACAGCAGAAGGAAGGATGAATTACTACCTCTCTAGAGATCACTGGTGAGGATCCACTTCTACAGAAGTACTGTGTCCAGTTCTGGAGTCCTCACCTAAGTAAAAATAAGGACAGGCTGCAGACAGTGCAACATGGTGACTAAAATTATTCAGGGCCAACAGGGCAGATCTTGTGAGGATCAGCTCAAGAATCTGAATGTGTACTCACTGGAGGCCAGATGAGAGAGGGGAGACATGATAGAGACCTTCAAGTTCCTGAAAGGAATGAACTATGGTAAACTGTGAGGAACTATTTAGCATAAGTAGTGGATTAAGAACACAGGGGCATGAGTGGAAACCTATGGGGGAAGATTAAAGAGGGAAGTGAGACAGCTTTATTTTATTTGTTTATTTATTTAAAAGTTTCACCAGGAAAGACATACTGAACTAACAAGAGTTTGTTTCCAGATGCATCCTGGGGTGAAAGGAAAGGGGAGTACACTTGAAAATACATAGAGTTGAAAACAACATGTTACAACCGTAAACAGCAAAAATAAATACAAAAGCAACTATTTACAGTAAATTGTGTACATGGATTTAACCCATGCAAATGAATAAATAGATTTCACAGAAATTTTACAGAAAGGGTGGTGGAGTTGTGGAACAATCTGCCAGCTGATGTGGTAAGTGTCACAACTATCAATGGTTTCAAAAATGGCTGGGGCAAAATTAAAGGCTTAGCGGTTGCTCAGGATGATTTTAATAGGGCAGAGAGCATGGGGGGGTCTCTGATAGGGAAAATTAAAGAGGGAAGTAAAGAAATTGTATTTTACAGAAAGTATAGAGGAGTTGTGAAATAATCTGCCAGCTGATGTGGTGAGTGTCAAAACTATCAATGGTTTCAAACACAGCTGGGACAGAGTGAAGGGCTTAGTGGTTGCTCATGGTGGTAGTGGTAGGGTGGGGATCATGGGAGTGGATAGTGTGGGTTAGAATCCTGTATGGATAATAGGTACTGAGGTTTTTAGTGTTTATGGGCAGACTGGATGGACCAGTAGTCTTTTTCTGCTGTCTTAGTCTATGTTTCTGTGTTTCGTAGGCAAAGTCTACAAAAGCAAGGAAAATTAGGGGTTGGTTGAGACAAAAGGATGAAATGTTTGTAATGCGAGTAAAGATACAAAAAAGAAAGTGGATGTGGATGAAACAGTGGTTGATATTTCTTAGAGTCTAAAACAGAACAAAAATCAAAAAAATGCTTAAAAACACAATATGTGTGGATTAAATGTTTATAATGTGACTAAGGACATAAAAGGAAAGTGTATATGAATGAAAGTATGCTAGATATTTCTGAAATTGTCTGAAATAGAACAAAAAATAAATAAATGCTTCACAAGCACTAAATATATTTTTTTACTACATTAAACTTACAATTTTTCCATTAATTGATTCTCAGTTCTGCCTCTCTCATCAGGGTTGCGTTCGGAAACCTGATGTGGAGGCATTGCATGCCAACCCAGTGGGTAGGGTAATGAGCATCCCACTCTCTCTCTTAGCACCACCTGCCGGTGGGAGAGAGATTGCCTTGACACTGTCATTGACAACACAAAGTTTGCAGCCCCCCACCTATAGGCTGGTGCCAAGGGCACTCGTTGTCTATGAACTGGAGAGGTGGATGACCTAGCCAGAAAATCCTTAGAGTGGAACAGTATGCCAATGCTTAGGCCTTTATCTCCACTATCAGGCACTCAGACTCACAGTGGGTATCTGGCACTCCGTTTGCAGGAGTAGTGAGGGGATATTGCCTGGCTGTGGCCAAGCCCCACCATGGGAGGAAAACGATGGGATCAGGAGGTACAGAGTTAAGTACTAGAGACATGGAGGGACAGGGCAGGACCCAACCAGAGGGGAAGGGTAGGCAGATGAAGGGATAAGATGCAAACTGCAGAAATATAATAATGAAAATATATGGAAATCATTTTTAAAATATTTCAAATGTTTTAATAAAAATGAAGCCAACTCATTGGCTAACAAGCCCTCTACGGTGTGCCATTATGTCACCATACTTGCACACCTTAGCTGGTTCACCCATTTATAGTTCCATTACATATGCTATAAGAACAACATGACTTCTTTTAAGCAGTTTAGGTGTTCTTCAATCCATGTTTCCCCCTTTCTGCCTCATTCTTTATATTGCCTTCATTCCTTACCCTGTTTCTTTTTTATGTTTTTCCCCGCATTCAAAAGATGGAATGGGTTTTGTACCATTCAAAACAGGCATGGAAAACTATGTTTGTAGAATGTTCCCCTCAAATAACTCCCCACAACACACACATGTTCATATGAAGCCAGGGGCTAAAGTTTACCCGTGGCATGGTAAGCAGCAGAAATTACCCATATAAACAGGTAATAATATGGGGGAGGTCATGGTATATGCTTATTCTGCATGTTTATATTGTATGTAAAGCTACTGTGATATGGTTATGAGTGAATGTTCTAGTCTTTGGCTGCGAGGACTTGAGAAGAAAGTATTATATCCATAAAAGACACAGGAACTCTACATACTGTATAAACTTACAATAAAGCATGTTGAAGATTTTTGTTGAAAAAAATGGAACTTGAATTTGAAATCAGAATTCTTTACTTTGCAGAAAATTTGGGAACTCACGCCAGGAATGAACTATAATGTATGGTGGAATGTGATTGTTGATGGAACTCCATCCCTAGAATATCCTTGTTGTGCTGCAGTAGCTAGGTCATTATGTTGTTGTGCTGCACTAGATACATAGCTACTGCAGCACATCTTTGAACATCTGCACATGCTCACCTCACAGAACCTGTGGCTCTGATCACTAAAGCTGATACAAACTAAACAGCATCGGCAATCTTGAAAGCTGCCTTTTTTCAATGCTACGAGTGGCTAGACTCCTGCTGTTGTGTGTGTGTGTGGGGGGGGACATACACTATAAAAGACAATGTATGGTCCACTATACACAACAAGTGTGAGTAGCCATCTTGAGGTTGCCATGGTGGCTGAAACTCTCAAACTTCACTCTTGAGGTTTAAACAGTTGACATAGTAACCTCTTGATGACTCCACATGCTTGTTGTGTATAGATGACCATACATTATCCTCTATATGCCAAATGAACCTGGAACTTCAGAATTTTAGAACTATTAGCATAAGGCAGCCTCTTACATTTCTAAGAGTACCTGGAATGTTTAGAAATAAATAATACTGAAAAAAATGATGTATTCAAAAAATAAAACTGTGAGTTATTAATTAGTATTTGTGTGTAAGGTGATGACAATGAAGGGAAAATAAACAATAAGTTAAGAGGCTCTGGCAGAAAAAGGAGATCTGTACAGACTAGAATGACAAGCTTTTTTTAATTTTGCCTGGGTGGGGAATTGTGCACCATTGGGACTGTGGCAGGAGGAGGGGTGGAAGGGCCTCAAAGGAGTGAGCATGCAAGCAGTAGGAGCAGTAATGAACTTCAGCCAAGAGTGTATGAAATTGGGTTCCATGATTTAGAGGCCTATAACAAAAAAAAAGAAAGAGAACAATAACATAAGAGAATTGCTAGGTGTGCAGTGGGATAAGGTTGAGTAGATGGTAACATAAATGTATAGTACTTGTTTGTTTTTTAAAAGTGATGGCAAGTGGAAATATGGATGCTGTTTACTTTTCAAACTTGACTGCAAGAAAATTATTTTCAGAAACATTATGGGAGGTGTGGATATGTTGGGTGTGTTACCTGCCAGTTCTTGAAAAGGTTCCTGGACAGATGGTTTTCACCCCATAAGGACCTGCATTCCAAACCCACTTGGCAAATCAGGACACAGCAAACATTATAGCCATTTTATAAGTAAGGAATAATCCATGGTCAGGCGTGCATCAATATTGTAATAACTAAGTGACCTGGGTGGGTTGTGAGACCCAATGCACAGCCAAGGGCCTTCAACCAACCAGGAAGTGAGGTTATATTATAAAATGGTCAAAGTGTTATAACAACATTTAATTTTTTTTTTCATTTATGGGAGTTCTAGTTTTAGGGTTTTGTTGATGTTTTTTAGTGAGTAAAGGGAACTGTCATGTTTATGGTGGCAGGTCAGTTCTTGTGCATAGCAGAAATGATTTGCTAACCAAGTGATATGGCTACTAACAAGTCCCAGTGTTAAGGTGTACAAGTATGGTGACACCATTGCCTACCTTGGAAGGCCTGTTAACTAATCAGATGACATTATTTGTATCCATTTTGCTCTAACAATGTATGACATTTTGCAAAAATATGTTATCTGTCATGTACATGGTTCTGCAAGTCATTGCTTTAAATTTCAAAATATTCCAATGACCAGAACTTTATATGTCAGTCTATCTGTCTATTGTCATCAGTGATGTAAAACCTCTCTAGCCCCTCTCTTGCAGGCATGCACAATGCTGATATCACATGACAATATAACTCAGGAATAGTGTATGCTGGTTTAGGGTGGGTGCAGAGTTAGTTTGGAAATGGACTACTATTGGCATCATATCATGGATCTCAGAATTTCAGATCAAGTGGGAAGGCCACTTATGATAAATATCACTTTTGAGGCTAGGATGCTGGAAAGGCAAGCATGGGGAAGCTCAACAAAAAGACAGTGTCCATTCCTGGTACTATGCCTGAAAGTGAGAACTTTTCCTTTTTTCACTCTTTTTTTTTTTTAAAAGAGTCACTGTATGTGTATATGGGTATACCGTTAGGACAGCAAAACATTTCCCCAAAACAACTCTGACCTAGAGTTGACTATATTTAATTCCAGGGGTGTGGGGGCAGAGCCTCTCACATCGGGGGTTTGGGGGCACAGCTCCCCTTAAAAACAAAACACTTTTCCTGATGGCACAATGCCTACCATGATTGCAGTCAACATAATGCCATTGTTGTATAGGCTTTTGACAGAATTTCTGTTGAAGCAGCTTGGTGGGACCAGTAAATGGTAGGGGTAGGGCATGAGATTATAGGAAATGGGGATTTAGTATTTTACATATCCAAGAAGATTATCACTTTGGAAAATACTAGTGTTTTTCCAGTAACCTGAAACCACACTTTTTTACTGGTCTATATTGCATATGAATATTTTGTGTAGCATGTGTGTAGGTGTGCATACATGTGTGTTTAATGTAGAGGTGTATGTAATGTTTGGTATGCAGTTAATCAGATTTGGGTTTGTCATATTCAGCCTTGTGGTTTCCTACTCTAACTTCCCACCCCCACCCCCAAAGCAGCAGCAAAAGGAAGAAATCATGACAGTTTTGGCTGACCTGAGTCTTGGTGAATCAGGGGCATAGCCGGTTTTAGGCACTGGTGAACCCCGTCGTTGCTGGGAGCCCCTGCTCATGGGGGCCCCCCACCAGAGAAGTTTACCTTATTCATTTTTAAACACTTTTTTATCTTAATATATTTTTAAAACATCAGTAAAGGACTGTGCAAATCCTTCTGGTTATGTCATGAAACACCTCAACAAGCTACGATCCAGTCAGTATCAGGTGGATAGGCAGCAATGGATGGGATGGGAAGAACAGCCAAGAGAACTGAAACTGCTGTGTCCTCTTAATTTTTTTTTTAAATACTACTGGTTATACTAAAGCTATACATAGAAACAAAGGAAATATAAAATTTGCTGGCAGATAACTACTGCTTGATGGTTGACCCACCTAGTCTGCCATTTTTCCCTGCCTATAATATCAGCACAAATAAAATCTTGCACTTATGAGCTACAGTAAAACACATGGGCTAAAGGTGGGCCAAGTAGAGAGGCCCCATGACTTCACTAATTCTGCTGAGGGCCCCCAAAACCCTAAAGCTGGCCCTGATCAGGGGTAGGGTCTTCCTTGGAGTTTTCTTGAAGTTAATCTTTTTATTGAAGTTTTTCAACAAGACATAACAAACACTTAGCATGTAACCAATTAAAGAAATGGTTCAAGCACATAGCTACAGACATATCAATATGTGCTCATAAAGAGTTAGATAACAAAAGGGGGTACAAAAACCCTTGAGCCTTATGAATGAAAAATATTGAACCAGCAGAGATATGTAAGAGAAGAAGACAGGTAAATAATTATAAGGCCTAAGCTGGTAATACAGAGCTGGTGAATCATGGCGGTATGAAACAGACCCAATTATGAATGAAAGTAAACAGCAATCAAACTCTGTAAAACATAACAAACAGCCAGGTTGGGATTAATGGGAATAAAAAAAAACACAGAAAGGTGGCAGGTGGAAGGAACTACACAACTGTTCTATCTGATTGGGTCCCTAAAAGAGCATTGTGGGACCATTTAGATTGCAGAAAGGGAGACCAATATCTATAGAGATCAGCTAAAGTATTGAAAGATAGAAACATAGAAATTTTCAGCAGATAAGGACTGCTAGGCCCATCCAGTCTCCCTGTAAGCCCTACACTTGTTTGTAGGGTTTATGGGCTTACTTTGGATGCGAAGTTGGACCTCCTTTCAAAAGTGTTCAGCTGCCCAACAGCTAATAGCCATTCAGAGAGAGAGGGATATTTATCATACCTCCAGTTGCTAAGCAGAAGTCTGATGGCGGCCATCCCCACTGCAGTAATCCATAGGGCTCCGGTCATATTTGGGTGTAGCGAAGGGGGGGGGTGCAACCCAAAAGCAGGAGAGGTGCATACCACTGGCATTGTGTTCTCCAGAACCTCATGACATATGTCTATAATGCAATTCTAGAAAGGCTGAATGACAGGGCATAGCCACAAAATATTGTGAAGTTTGGTGCCAGGTTGGTCACAACACCAACACTGGTCATGATTCAAGAGGCCCATCTGTTGGAGGACATGGGAGGTTCTGTACCATCTCACAAGAGTTTTATTTTTAATAAGTCTGCTCCGGCCATCTTTACAGACCTTGTGTATCCTCAACCAACAGTGAGGTCATTGCTCATCTGAAATGACGTAATGCATTTCTTGTTCCCATTGTTGTTTGGGCTGTAAGAAAGGGTTAGGAAGGCTATCCCTTAAAGCCTTATAAATGCAACTGGCTCTACCCCTGGTAATAGTGCACTATTTACTCAGAGAAGGAGAGACAAACTCTTGGGGACTGTGGAGGGGCTCTTTATTGAACTTTTGAATTACATCTCTAATCTACAAGTATTGGCAAAAATCTCTCTGGGGAATATATCTTTCTTGGAGAGAGGTAAAGGAATTGATAATAATGCATCATGAGGTTCTGAACTAATCAGATGCCCTGTGAGTCTTAGAGTTTTCAGTAAATCATTTCCCAGCTATTTTGATTATGGGGTTGTGCCAAAGAGGAGCATATTGCCATGGATTTGGGGGTTCCCACAGACACTTGTGGGTCCTCACCTAATAGGATAAGGAAATGAGCATAGAGGAAGATGTGTTATGGCATAGCTTGGGCCCTGTGTAAAGGTGACTGGCAGGGGATGAACCCCCAATGAGACCAGCTTCAAGCTAAAGCCAGGTGAGGGACTGGGTTTTGAGAGGGGAGAACCACCTTGTAGTTTGGGCAGTGATGAGTGCCATATGGTATCTCTGAAACCAGGGCAGCCCCAACCCACACATCCAATGATGTCAAAGTTTTAACCAGCTATACCTGGGGCACTTTCCCTCCCAAAGAAAGTGGCCTATAAGTGTGTCAATTCTGTGAAATGATCTGATGGTAATTTGAATTGGGAGATGGGCCAGCGTATGGAGAAATTTGGGGGCTACAATAAGATTGATGGCATCAATTTTCCCAACCACAGAAAGGTGTAGAGATTTCCAACTGTCAAAATCCAGTTTGGTGGAGGCAATCAATGGGTCTAGACTGAGAGGGACAAGTTTGTGAAGGTTGGGATAGAGCTTAACCCCCAAGGAAGAAATGTCTTCAGAGGTCTATTTGAGATCCACAGACAAAAAGGGACCCTTGGTACACTTCGTGCTGAGAAGTACGACCTCAGTTTTAGAGTAGTTAAGTCTCAGGTCAGAAACAAGTGAACATTTTTGGTGGAGAGAAAGGTCCTGATGCACTGACTGAGGGGCATCATCCACCATGATAAGCAGATCATCAGTGTTCAGAAATGTTTTAAAATATCCAGGTCCACCTTCAGCCCTGAGATAGCTGAATCCTGCCAAACTGCAATAGCCAAGGGTTCAAAAGTGAAGACAAGGAGGAGGAGGGGGGAAGGAGGCAACCTTGATGGGTGCCACGCCACAGCAAATAATGATGAATAAAGGAGGTGCACCCAGGTTCTGAAGGAAGGGCCTATACCCATTTGCTCCAGGGTTGCGAGAAGATAGGTCCACTCAACAGAGTGGAATGACTTTTCATAATTGACAGCAAAAGCAGCAGCTGGAGTCAGATGGTTATGAACATAATGAAGGAGCAAAACCAGTGCCCTTAGGTGATCTGTGCTGACCCTCTCTTTGACAAAGTCAACCTGAGAAGGATGGATCAGACCCGGAAGCATGGGCTCTAGACTGGTCACAAGCACATTAGCCAGGATCTTGACATCAGCATTAATAAGCGATATGGGGTGACATCTACCAGGAGATGCTGGGTGCTTGTCCTTTTTGAAGAAACAGTAATAACTGCCTCTCACATCATCTGAGGCATGATCTCATTCTCAAGGGAGTCCTGGAATGCACAGAGGAGGTATACACCCATGTCTCTTCCAGGTGTTTGATAAAAATCAATTGCAAATCCTTCACCTCCTGCGGCCTTGTGAGGGTTCAAGGCTTTAATAGCTGTAAGGATTTCTTCTAAGGAAATCAGCAAGTCTAAAGCAGCTGTCTGCATCAGCAGGATGGTAGGGATTGGGACAGATGAAAGAAAGGTTTTAATGGCCTAAGACAATGGTGGGGCGGGAAAACCATATATCATCTCATGGAAACCATTTATAGTCCCGTTTTTATCTTCTTGTTTAGTGTTAAGGGAATGTGAGGGGTCTTTTAGATCAGAAATCACCCTGGCAGCCCAATGGCATTTTAATCTGTATCAAGCAGCTTGCTGGATTTCTCCCCTCCCTCTCAAAAGGAGTGATGTAGCCTACACAGACCAGCTGTGCTTTTCTAGAGAGGAGATCATTTAGTTTGGTCTGGGTACTAATAATGCATGCTAATAGGTAAGGGGGAGGTCAGACAGCCTAGCTACTTAAATTGCATTTCAGACTCTTTTAGTTAGGTACGCCCAGGGGGGGAATTCAGCGCTTGGGTCGATGGTGAATCTTTGCAGTTCGGTTACACCAGTTGATGTCATCACTGGAAATCCAAAAGTCTGCCATGACCAGCACCACCCAGAACGGTGCTCACAGAGAGGCAGCCAGCCTCAGAGTTTAGAAGAAGGCTGGCTAGGAAGAAGCACTGAAACGCTATCAGACCTTCCATATTAAAAAGTTTAAGCATTAGCTTCTATTGCGGGCTTTGTGCTTGGGTGAGGTCTCGAGTGCTATGTCATCACTGGGCCTGGCACAAGCTGTTGTTTCTGTGCCCCACCGGCACAGCCACACAGTCAACCTGGTGTTCCAGCTGGGTCTTGGGGTTGATAACCTCAAGACTGATCGGGTCTCTTGGTTGGATCACTGCACCATGGGTTCAAATTTGGGCCCCTCTGAAAGTCCTTCCCCTGCAGAGATGGTCAGCTACTGCCCTCTAAGGGGTTTGCACCCAAAGGGACTACTGATGTTAGCTGACCTATCTACAGTAGATGCAGCTTGTGCGATTTGCACTGGTGAGGCAGTGACCACCTGTAATAAGGTGTTTTTTGAAGCACTGGATGTCATCGCTCCAGTTCATATATATGACCCAGATCCTCTCACTTGAGATCCTCCTGGTTTGATGGAGATCTCAAATTGATGAAGATCAAGGGTCAGACGCTAGAACATTGCTGGTGGAAGACCCAGCTGGAGGCCGACAAACTGGCCCTGCGTGCTCACTATGGTGAGTACTAGGGGGCAATCTCCTGTAAGAAGGCAGAATTCCTGTCCTGGGAGATTGTGACAGGGAAGAACAGACCTTCTCAGCTTTTTTGGACTGTGGACAGGCTTCTCCATGCTGCCTGTCTACAACCGAAGAAGGCTTTTTCATCCACTTTATGTGAAATGTTTGCTCTGTTCTTCTCTAACAGAGTGTTGTCTGTTCGGTCGGGGATTCAGTCAGGGAGACAATTGCCTTGCAGTAGCCAGACTGGGAGGAACAGAGGCACTCTGCCTGTCTGGGAGGAGTTTAGGCCATTGGAGGTCTCTGAAGTGACTGGGGTGATCTTAGAGCTGAGGCACATGATACTGTGAATTGGACCCAGCCCTGACGCATTTCTTCATGGGATGTGCCAAAGCTGCTGGCTCGGAGTTCGCCAGGATTGCCAGGTGTTTGAAGATAGAAGGGGTATTCCCAGTAGCTTTGAAAGAAGCGCTGGTGAGACCCCTCCTTAAGAAACCTTCCCTCAACCCAGACATCCTGGTGAATTACTGCCCAATCTCCAACCTGCCATTTTTGAGCAAGGTTGTTGAGAAATTGGCGGCACAGCAGCGGAGGATCGCCTCATATCCTTTGACATCTATGAGACATTTCAGTCGGGTTTTTGGGCTAGACACAGCACAGAAACAGCTCTAGTTAGGGTACATAATGATCTTCTCAGGGCTAGAGACAGAGGAGACAGGTCAATTCTTGTGCTCCTCAATCTCTCCTCAGCATTTGACACTGTGGACCACGTTGTGCTTCTTGATCAGCTCTGTGAGTTTTGTGGATTCACTGGTGTTGTCATCAGATGGTTTGAGTCCTATCTCTCTGATAGGGTGCAGCTGGTGGTGATGGGGAATTTCTTCTCCTCCCCAATGCCCCTGTCATGTGGAGTACCACAGGGCTCGGTCTTGTCGCTGATGCTGTTTGCAGTGTACATGCTGCCCCTGGGCAAGATCATTTGGCAATACTGTGTGGAGTTCACTGCTATGCAGATGACACCCAGTTGTATCTGTCATTTGCACCAGGAACATCTGGTGCTGTTGAAATGCTTAACAGCTGTCTGGCTAAAATTAGTGACTGGATGGCTTCCAGCTGGCTGAGAGTAAATCCAGATAAGACAGAGGTGCTAGCGATTGAGGCAGGTTGCGGGCATGATAGGTTGTCACCTAGTCGAACACAAGTCTTTTCCTGAGGTCTGCTCTGTTGGTGGCTTTCCTGGGGGTATGTAATCTTGGTGTGATCCTGGACTGCAGGCTGACTTTTTATTGTCTGTAGTTGAGTGGTTTCTACCACTAGCAGAACATCGCCAGGATCAAGCCCCTCATTCCGCCTGAGGATCTGCTAGCCCTAGTACATGCCTTCATTACCTCTAGGTTCGACTACTGTAACTATCTATACTTTGGGGTCATGGGAGGGACCCTCTGCAGACTGCAGCTGGTAAAGAATGTGGAGGCCTGGTTGCTGACAGGCCTGTCCAGGTCCTGCCAGGTGACCCCGATCCTGCATGCTCTGCACTGGCTGCCTGTCAGATGGAGGGTCCTTTTCAAGGTAGGCTTGCTCATCTATAAGACCCTATATGGACTGGATCCTGGCTACCTTTCAGAGCTCCTGACACCTGTGACCTCTGCTTGCTCCCTCCACTCCTCTTCAAGGGGCCTCCTGGACATTCCCAGGGTTTGGCTGAAGACATCGGGTGATTGGGCTTTTAGTGTCTCTGGGTCAACCCTGTGGAACTTACTTCCATCTGCAGTCTGGGAGGCCCCTCGACTGATGTTTTAAAGCTGAGGCTGAAGAGTCACCTGTTTAGCCTGGCTTTTATGGAGTGATCTCCCAGCCCAACCAACTGGTCTAGTTAGTAGAAGCTAATCTTAATAGTTGTCATTCTGATTTTTATTTATTCCTATAATTTTATTGTGCTTTTATTTGTACTTTATCTTTTTATGTGTTGTCAGACACCCAGAGCCTCAGGGATTGGGTGCCCTAAAAATAAAAAGATGCTCTGCCTTACCCTCAGGAAGACCACTCATCAATGTGCTGGGGTGGTGTGGCCAATGTAGCTACACGTTCTTGAATACATCTCTTGATTTTGCAACTTTTGCATCTGTCATCCCTTTATGGTATAGTACTGGAGTACTGAGACATTTTACGTTTTGATGGTGAATGCTTTGAATACTTTTGGAAGAGTATGAACATATGTTGCCTGTTATCCTGAAGGCCATTCTTGTCTAGATATTCTACCAGGTCCTGTTTAATCAAGGCTTCCATTTTTTCCTCACTACCAATGTGATTCTAACTGGTCTGTAGCTACCAGCCCCCTCCCTGCTTCCACTATTGTGTAGAGGTACCACATCAGCTTTTCACCAATTCCTTTGGTATGACTCCTGTCTCAAGCAAACAGTTGAACAAATGTGCCAAGGGGTCCACCAATTTCCCTGCTAACTCCTTCATCACCCTTGGATGGATCCCATCTGGCCCTGGTGATTTGCCTGTTTTATATGCTCGGGTGCCTCCTTAACCCTGCTGGTGGTGAATGTTGTCATTTTTATCTGTGGGACCCCCTAGTCAGCTGCTTTAATACCACTTTCAGGCATTGAGCCTATATGATCCTTGGTGAGCACTGAACAGAAGTTGTTCAAAACAGTGGCCTTCTGTCTGTCATCTTCCACTATCCTGTCACCATCTTTAAGCTTAACTATTTCTCCCCCTTTCTTCCTTTTTTCCTGCATATCCCTGAAGAATTGTTTGTTCCATGTTTTGACACCCTCTGCTATCTGAAGTTCAGTTGTCGCTTTAGCTTGTTTCACCTTCCTCTTAACTTCCCTGTTCTTTTGGATGTAATCTTCCCTTTCGTTTTTGCTCAAATTCCTTTTAAAGTTGAGGAAATCCTCTCTTTTTGTCTTTATTGCTGTTCTGACTTGGTTAGTGAGCCATATGGGTCTTTTATGTTTATTTGTTTTTGTCACTGTCCTTACACACAGCTATGTAGCCTTTAAGATGGCTTGTTTAATCTGTCCCCATATAACTTCTTTTCCAGTTGCTAATGGATCATTGCTAGTCTTTCCCTGGCTATTTCCCTCATTTTTTTTGAAGTTTGCTCCTCTAAGTTCAAGACTTCTGCCCTGGACTGAGATTTTATATCCCATAGGGAGAACGTAAACCAGACAGAGTTGTGGTCGCTGCTTGCCAGCGGTTCTCCAACCCTAAGAGCAAGAACTAGCTCAGAGTTGGTGGGTACCACATCCAGGATGGTGTCCTGCCTTTGGCTCACTTACAAATTGTGTAAGAAGGCAATCCTGTAAGGCTTCTACCACAGATTGACTTTTTGATTATCCAGCCATTGGAATGCCTTAGTCAACATCAGTCAGGTTCAAGCCTCCAGTCGCCACTGTGTCCCCTTTCTGAGTCACCCCTTCGATTTCTTCCTGGAGGTTCTCATCCCTGTCTCCTGCTTGACCCGGAGGCCTGCATACCACCCTGATGTATACCTTCTCCTCTGATGTTGAGCTTAGCTATACCCACAGGGATTTCACACCCTCCTTTCTGCTGAAATTGATTATCATGGCCCCTATCCCATCCCTAACATAAAGTACTTCCCCTTCCCTTCTGGCTCACATTCTATCCTGTCTGAAGAGCGAGTACCTTAGTACTGAGAGATCCTAGTCATTGCCAATGTCTCTGTAGTGGCCACCAAGTCCACCTGGGACTCTGCCATCAATACTTGAAGGTCACTGGTCTTGTTGCCCAGGCTTCTGGTGTTGAGGCACACCCCCTTCCATAGACCAGGAGCTTTAGTGTTCTTCATGTATTTTGGATTACTGTGCTGGTGCCTGATTTCATTGCTTTCCAGTCCCTTGGAGTCTCTTCTTGCATCCTATGATTGCTCTTCAATTGTAGTAGAGAGTATTCTACTTGTGGGGGAGTGACTGATAAGTTCCTATCCTTATTGTAGTAACTGATAGGTTTCTTATTGTCAGACTCCCCCTCACATAGCCTGAGGTGTACATCAAATTTCTGTCCCATTGCACTCACCCCTTCTTTGGTTAGATGAAGGCTGTTGACTTGAAAAGTCTTCTCTATCAGAAGATCCCCCAGCCACCCATGATGGGGTTCCCTTTTTTCTGACATCGTTCATGCAGTCAGGCATTGAATGCTATGACCTTCTTGTTCCTGATCCTATTCATGCAATCCCCTTTGCCACATACTGGAAGGACCTCTGAGAATGCCAGGGAGGTCAAATGAGCATCCAGCCTCTCTCCCAACTTAATAAAGTTTTGCTTGGTCTCTTCCACTGTTTGATTTGCCAGGTAATGTTTTCCAAGATGAATAATTATCTTGAGTTCCCCTTCTGCTTTGTCCATGATACTCCCTTTGCAGTCAGTATCATGTCTAACTGAAGTACCGGAGAGTAATTTCTCCGTCACCACAGGTTTTTAATTTTTACTCAAGTGGGTGAGTCCCCTACGACAAGTGTTTGCATACATTTAATCTTATCCTGTTTTTGTTTTCCACTACCAGATGCCTTTTCTCTGTACTGCCTTGTCCCATTGACTGACACAAGGTCTTCACTCACTCGGTCTGGGTCCTGTAACTTCTCCAGTGGTGCATATTGGTTGGCAGTTGAGATGATACTGAGCCAAATAAGTTTCACCTGGTCAATTCTTGCAACTCCCCTACCCCCATCCCACCGCCTTCCATCCTCCTGGCCTGGGGTCCTCTGGGGAGAAGTCACAGTGGGAGTGATTTCTAGTTCAGCAGATGATGAAGCTTTGCTATTTAACTTCTGTCTACATCCAGCTGTGCTCTGATGACATTCAGATTCCTACACATAGGGCAATGACCCACTGTCTAGAAAAGACTCTGGAAGACAATTAGTCTGCATTCCCAGCAACTCACGACATCCATTGTATGAATTTTTTTTTTTAGCCTCCCTGTGCTTTGATAGGCTCTTCTTTCTTTATATAAGTGGGTTGGCAGGCAGTGTTACTGTAAACAGTGATTGCAGTTAGGCTTACAGCTTTTTTTATTTTTGCCTAAAACTGCTTACTTTATGCTCAAGTTGAAAACAATCTAGCCGACATTCCTGCCTCTGACTGGAAGTTCCGAATAACCTGCAGAGCCTTCCTGTGCTTTGGTAGGCTCTTGTATCCACTGTGTCTCCCAATGAAGGCAGCAGTAGGGAGGGCTGAACTCTGCTGCCAATCTGAGGCAACATGGTTTTACCAGGAGCAGATCCTGTCAAACAAATTTGATTGAGTGTTCTGACATGATCACTAAGGAACTGGATCAGGGGAGGGCAGTAGATGTTGCTTATCTGGATTTCAAGAAGGCATTTGACTCCATGCTACAAAGGAGACTGCTGTATAAGCTGTCATGCTTGGGACTGGGACAGAGGGTGGTTCAATGGGTCAGAAGCTGGCTGGGGAACAGGAGGCAGAGGGTCATTATAAATGGGGAGGCATCCAGAGAGGGCATGGTCACAAGCGGAGCCCCTAATGTTTAATCTATTTGTATAGGACATCATGGAGGGCCTTGAGCAGGGGCGTGAGTCTGTTTGCAGATGATATTAAAATCTGCAATAGGGTAGACACTCAGTAAAGGATAGAAATAATGCAGAGAGATTTGTCAAGGCTCAAGGCATGGGCAAAGAGTTGGCAGCTTTCATTCAACACAGGCAAGTGTAAAATTATGCATCTTGGTTACAGGAATCAGAGAGCAGGGTACTGCATGGGGAGCAGAGTCCTGGAGGTAACAGAACAAGAAAGTGATCTAGGCATCACTATATCAAGGGACCTGAAGGTGGAAGGGCACTGCAGGAGAGCAGTGGTTAGGGACAGCAGAATGCTGGGCTGCATCGAAGGGGGATTACCAGTACAAAAAGGGAGGTCATAGTACCCTTATACATCCATCTGGTTAGACCACATTTGGAGTATGGAGTCCAGTTCTGGAGGTCATTCCTCAAAGAGTATGTGGGGATGCTGGAGCAAGTTCAGAGGAGAGCAATGAAGATGGTAAAAGGGCTCAGCCACCTGTCCTATGAAGAAAGATTGAAAGATTTGAACAAGTACTCCCTGGAACAGAGAAGGGAGAGAGGGGACATCATTGAAACCTTCAGGTACCTTAAGGGTATAAACTGGGTGCAAGTGGAAAGCATCTTTTAGCTGAAGGGGAATCAGAGGATGAGAGAGCATGGCTTGCAGGTGGAGGTGGGGCAGTTCAAGGGTAACATTAGGAAGTACTATTTCACAGAGAGGGTGGGGAATTAGTGGAATATGCTCCTGGAGAGGTTGGTTGGAGAAGCAATAGTGGAAGGCTTCAAAAAGGCATGGGACAACCACAGAGGAGTGTTGATGGGGGGCATGTCCTCGCAGATAGCTTAACAAATGGACAGACTAGGTGGGCCTGTCAGTCCCTTTCTGCCGTCACACTTCTATGAATCTATGAATCTGATTACTGCCTATATTAATAGCAGACGAACTGGGTGGGTGGATGAGAAGAGCATCCAAGCACTCTGTTATCCAAGTACCCTCCCCGGATGAAAAGTGTGTGAAATGCAAAAAATGGGTTTAATGAACAACAATAATTGTTGACGCTGTAACTCTCCCAATGGAGACTTGCTACGTATTTTATGGAATTGTACCCCAATGTGCAATCTCTGGTGACATACTCATCTTTTTTCAATGAAAGTGTTAGGTCTGCCCTTTGCATTATATTCTAAGCATTGTATACTTGGCATCTTTAATTTCCACTGTCACAAAATTTCCTGTGCTCAGAATAGATGGTTGACCATACTATTCCTTCAAGTCAAGCACTGTATACTTATGTACTGGAGATCTAACATAATTCCTAAATTTTCTGACATTCTCAAACAATTATCTCAATAGGATTCCCTTGATCGTATGACACATATTTCTTCTGTTCAACTCATCATATGTATAGATGTTGGCAGGACTATTTTAATCACCTGAAATTGTCTAGTTCTACTGGCAACTAACGTATGGATTGATACACATTGCAATTGTTTTCTTTTGTTTCTGTTGTTGCTCTTCTCATGTCTTTTCCATTGTGGTCTCACTCCTTGTTCTCTTTTCCTTCACATCTCACCTTCTTTTTCCTTATTTCTTCCTCTTACCTCCTCTCTCCTGGTTAACTTTTCAAATACTTTATTATTCTTCTATAAGTCTTTCTTTTCTTATGTATGCTCCACAGCATTGTAGTATATTTATACCTTAATAATGTACAGCCATGACCATTTATATACTCTCTCTCAATCCACTTTTCCTACTCTCTTCCTTGATTGTATAATGCTTTGCCTCCATCAGCTTCATGGTTTGTAATGTTTAGACCAGAATTTATAGTACATATTTTCATGTCAATTATCGAACACTGTTCTAACCGATATGCTGTTCATTTTTTTACCTTTATGTTCATACGAACTTATGTATTGGAAGATGATTGTTTATCTTTATGAATACCTTAATAAAAGGATTAACTACAAAAGAAAAGCAAGTGAAAGTGAGAGACTGCAGTTCACTGCCACAACAACAGAGCTGAATTCAACTCTCTGTCCCCTACTCCTTTCACATCCAATCAGCTCCTCTGTCCCCTATTTCACACAACCCCCATACCTGCAGTATAAGACTTTCACAGATAAAATAAATCTATCCACACAGACCCTCCAACATTTTCCTCTGTTGACTGTGGTCTGTAAAGATTTGGTACAACTTGCAGTATTTAAAGGAGACACCAGAGGATTTTAAATTGGCACCTTTTTGCTATAGCTCACTGATTGGCTGCCTTGTGCCACTTTCTTTTAGTCAGGCAGCCAAGCAGTCTGTCAGCCAAGCAAGCTCTCTGGACGAAAAGCGAGTGAGAGAAAGAGAGACTGCAGCTCACTGCCGCAACAAGCAGAATTCAGTTCTCTGTTCCCCGCTCCTTACAAATACAGACTAAAAAAAATACAAAGATGCAAATCAGTACAAAATAAGTAGTTCAAATGGCTGTATGACAGAATCAAGTGAAGCTAATACAGCAGCAGAAAGATGGTTATTATACAATGGTTGAAAATTAAATTATACAATGGCAAGAACATTTCTTGAAACCTGATTGGTCAGTGTTCCCCTTGATCAGTGATGTTATTTGACAATAACATCACTGGGTCAACTCCAGGCACACACATGACCTCATTACATATATGAAATCCCTCCATCACACAGTAGCACAGAAATCAGAATCAAGCCCATGTCAGTGCACAGAACTTCTTCATGCTCAGTTCATACAGAAACCCTACCCCCCAGCAGCCACAATGAACACTGAACCATTGCAGATTCACCTCCCTGTCCCTTGCTCCTCCAACTAACCACACAGCCACATCAACAATAGAAAAAAGAAAGAAAACGTCTTCTTCCACACCGCTGCTGTGTGTGGCTAAGAATGACTGTGAGCCAATGCCCGCTCAGCCATCTCTTTTCCTGAAAAGCTGCTAGCAATATATAAAAAAGAAGAAACTTTTTATTTTATTTCCCACAAGTACTGTAGTATCCTGGCATCAAACTGACCTGCAGAAGTCCTGTCATCCATTTGCATTCCCCTGCTTGATACCACGATCACTTGAGCATGTACACACATCAGAAGTGCTGCAATCACTCCACACATTGCCCCGTACTGAAAGTAGTGGCTGTGGTATGAAAATGGAAAATAATACTTTCTCCTGGTACACACCCAAACTTCCTCACTGTGTACCTGGAGAAACACAAAAGAGAGAAAGCCTGTTTGTTGGGGAAAGGGAACAAGTAACACAGAGCTGAACACAGACACCAAACTACCACACCACCTACTGGACAAAACAAAAACTGTGTACTTTTTTTTTTAATTCACAGACCTACACATAACAAAATCTAGTATAAAATCAACTTTAAAAGATTTTTTTGGAATGTTTTTTCTAAATAAACAAGCCATGGTATAATAGCAATAAGGCAATCCAGGGATGTGCGTTATTATGTAATAATGTCACTTCTTGGGTGTTAAAGGCATTTGGCCTGTGACCTTGTGCTTCAACCTCCCAAGCTGTGATATTACTACACAATAACAGACACTATGCCATGCCTTATTACTGAAATATATGATCCTACAGGTACCAAATGATGCCAAATTGGAGTTTGGTGAAAATACTGAAAATGAGCACTACTGACACTGTTGAAATGGGTATAAATAGATTTGATTTCCCTTTGGCATTTTGGCACTTGAACATCATGATGTAGAGATTTTTTACTGGGAGACTTCTCTGAGTCTGTGCAAGCTTTTTTGCAACCCGGTTAATGACACAGAAGATCAAGAACTTTTGACACTACAGTACATCATTTCCTATTATCTCTTTGCAGAAAAGGAGATGGTCCTACGAGTTCTATTTCTTTTCCAAAAAAAGTGATTTGTGATCAGAAAAAGGTATAAATCATCATAGAAGAGTGGATTATCATTTTACTTAGCTAGGTAACAGCAGATAACTCTCATTTAATGCAGCTGAAGTGATGAGTGCAGCGGTGCCTCCTGAGCTGCAGCCCTGCAGCAAGGCAGTGACTTAGCGGACCTCTGCCTGTATGTGAGCCAGCCTGCCAAGTAGATCAGTGAAATAAAAACTAAAGCAGGCTGCTATGTAAGACACTAGGACCAAGATATTCAAAGGTACTGGATTTGGGCCCACTTCAGTAACTATTGGCTCAAGGAGCAAATTAGAGCCTGGAGCAAACCATAGGTATACTGGAACATGCTAGGGCACATTGAGAGCACTAAAGACATGTTCCAGTATATCAGTCAGACACTATCTCAGCTGTGCCTGCAATCCCCAGCCCACTACTGACAACAGGAGATATGTGGCCAATTGGGTGCTATGGGGATTGTGGGAGCAATCCAGTTGTTAGGGCCCACTGATGGCCATTGCTCCACTGGAGCCATCTGCCATAGTCATACCCTAACATGCAAATGATCCCATTTCATTAGCAAGGTGCTATGGGGTCATTTGAATTTCATTAGGACCTCATTACAGGACCAGAGCACATGGTGTTTATGGCCCCCCTCACACAGTATTTGTCAGGGCTACCTACAGTCTGTGCCTGATGGTCTAGTGTGTCTCCCCAGCCTTCTAACAGTATTCAAGGTGGCAGTCCCCTGTGTCCAGTGCTCTCCCTGCCAAATGATCTTTCCATGGTACTGTGTACTTAATTTCCCTGGTATCCAGTGGTCCGCCCAGTGTGCTGTGTGACTACTTTCCCTGGATCCAAGTTGTCCACAGGCCCCTATATCTCCCCACCATGCTGAGTACCTAATTTCCCTGGTGTCCAGTGGTCCAACTGACAACTGATCTGCCTGCCATGCTATGTACTTTCCCTGGTGTCCAGTGGTCTGCCCATCCCCCAGTCTCACTGTTTTTCTGTGTACTTACTTTCCCTGGTGTCAGTGGTCTCCCTGCTACCCATAAGTCTGAAGCCCCACACACTGACCCACCTGCCCAGTTCCCACCGCTACCACCATACCTCTGGCACCCTGCATACTGTATATGTGTCCTCCCTCCTGATGACAACCAGCACTGACCCTCTGCTCATCTCCACTGTCTGACACTAACTGAATGACAGTTTACAGTCATATAACTACTGTAAACAGCTGTTTCTGTAGTAAGTGTGTGGTTGTGAACTGTCATTCAGACAGCAGCTGGCCGGGGTAAGTTGGGGGTTGATTCCGGTTGCTGTCAAGAGGAGCGGCATGAATACTGTAGGCAGGGTGCTGGAGTTGGTAGTGGTGGCTGCAGTGAGGATTTGGTGGGTGGGTGGGTGGTTCAGAGTGGGAGGCTTTGGACTTATAAGGGCAGGGGACATCTGGACATCAGGGAAAATAAGTACACAGCACAGCAGGGAGCTTAGGGGTCGGGGGGACCACTGAACACCAGGGAAATTAATTACACAGCATTGTCAGCAGATCAGGGCTGGGGAGACAGCTGGACAGCATGGAAATTAAGAACACAGCATGGCTGGGGGATTTGGGGTGAGGGTTCAGGATGCAGTCCTTAAAATCTGGTTTGTGAAGACTAATTAGCTCCAAACTAAGGGCTAGTTACCACCTCTCTGAGCTGACAAGGATGGTGGTGTACCTATATACAAGGTACAAGCAGCTGCTTTGCATAAGCACACTGGCATGGTTTATGGCCAGTCACTAACAGGTTAGCCACTCACTAGGCATGCCATCCTGTATGGCATTTTGAGATCTTCCCATGCTTTGAGGGCGTAATGTGCTATATACGAGTTGCTAACCTGTTTATTGATTGCAAATGCCCTTGAAATATCCTGGCCCTGGTTCCTTAGTGTCTCTCAGTGGGGTGGGTGAGGCTATGTCATTAGGATGTGGTTTAGGATAAAGTAAGCAGGCCATTGGGAACTTCAGTTTGGTTTCAAGATGGGCCCATAAATTTGGTTCAACTTCAAGACTTCAGCTGAACAACTTCAGTTCCCAGTGAAAGTAATTTTCATAGAGTCAAACAAGTTACTATTACTGGGGAAAAACCTTGAGATCAGTGATGAATATGAATTACTATCCCTTACGTATGGCAGGTGCTGCTGCATGAATCTGCTGTGGATTACTGTTGGTGGTGTTGTGACTGAGTCTGCAAAACTCACGAAGACTGCCATGTCCCAGTGGGAGCTACATTAATAGTTAATGCTTACTGCTGACCTTAAGTCACACACACACCTATGCACTGTACTGTGGTCTCTTCTTTACCTCCCTGTCAATTACTATACTCCCTCAGGCCCTACTGGTGTTCATATTTTATAATAATACCCCCCTCAAAACAAAATGCATTAATAAACATTACAAAAAAAGAAGAAAAAGGCACTAAATGTAGGGCACTACTGTATATTGCCTGTGATGGGTCTTCTTTAACTGATAATTCTTTGTGTTCTGTGTTTTCAGTGGCACATTTCATCACACTGGGGCCTATGAACAAACGTGTTGGAAATGTGCCCTCTAGGAATTCTCTATCCTTTGCCCTATCTAACTACTACGCTGTAAACTGCTCATGTACCTGACTCCCCACCCCCACCCTACCCACATCTCCCTTTCACTAGTTACCTCTCCTACCCCATGAGGCCTGACCAGAGGCCTTAGCTATTGCTATGAATACTGGCATATATCTAATAACATTCACACTTACCCCTACTGCACTTCTAGCCTTGTCTCTCTGTCTAATGTGTTATCTATAATGTTCATTGACTGCCACACACAGAATTGTCCTATTTCTAAATCCATGCTGCACCTCCTTGTTTGAGGATACCATCATGTATGTAACATAATGTACCCGCAATTGAAACTGACTCGCTGAATTCCTTGTACAATGTAACCTGTATCTATGTATCACCCTGATGTAGTGATGTAGTGAACATCATGTATGTACCTAACTTACCTGGAATTGAAATTGACTCCTTGTAAATCACTATACTATGTAACAATTTTGTGTAACTTCTCCTCTGTAGCCCCCACCCACCCAGGTCACACCATGAGATGAGCATCTTGTTGCTCAACGTGCCTTTCCTGGTGAAAGATTTTCAATAAATAAATAAGTGATATAGCAGCTGCGAATACATACTTGCCATGCGGACAGTTGGAGGTATGGAAGGGGCATACAGACATGCACAGGGCCATGTGGAGGAGACCCCAGGTGGACCTACCGTATGTTGCCACGTCCTTTGTCCCCACCATATGTGGACATCCATACCACCCAGTGCACATCCATGAAAGTGAACGCCGTGATGGATGCTGAAAGGCCTGCAGAGTTGGAGGATGGCGGGTAGGGGCACCACCAGTGGTACTCAGACCACCACCAGTACCTGATGGCTCCGAACTTAGCTGCACAGAGATGTTTTGAGGTGACCAGACATGCAATGTCAGATGGACGTATCCCTTCAACTGCCCTAGCAGACAGGCCGAAGCCATGGTCGCCCATATACAGGAGAACTATGGGATCCTGCATGGGGCACAGTCCTTAAGGGAGCTGGCTGAAACCAAAGCCAGGCTATGGGATGACATTCAGGCTATCATCAAGGCTGCCAATCTGGAGGTACACACACTGGCGGTGATAAAGCACAAGTGTGTGTCCTCTGGCTTGCTGTCAGGTGCAAGCTTGCAGCTGTCAACCATTCCCAGACTACTACAGGTGGTGGGCCGCCCACACAGGAGCACAGTATATCCCCAATAGAGAAGATGGTAGCCAAGACCCTCACTGAGGTGTCCTTACATGGGGAGGAGGGCATAGATATGCTGCCAGGTATGTAACACACTGTATGGACATGAAAGGGCAGGGTCCATAGCAGCAGAGCTATGCCAATCACCCTGTGTTGCACCCCACAGACCCTGTGATGAGGAACACTCCCAATGAGGAGTCTGCAACACTGGCAGAGGTGAATAAGAGATTGGATGCTGGTGCTGTCAACCAGGAACAGGGGAGCAGTTCAGGTACATCCCCCTCCTTTGGCCCGCATCACACCCTCAATACACCCACAGCTCTGCTACACCCCATAACACCTGACTTATTTCTCACCCCCAGGAACACCACAGGATCCCATGGCCACAGAGGACAAGAAAGATATGATGGAGGACACCAGCACAGAGACCTACCTGGACACAGAGGAGAATGGGGAGGAGATTGACAGACCTAACCAAATCAGCCCCCGCTGGGCTGCTGTGCAGATCCCTTGCCACAGATGCACCCTGGAAAGGTGGGCTGGGCTGGCCTACAGGACACCATTAACCCAGCTGTACAGCCACACATGGCGGCCTGACACCATGATCTGGCAGCACCCTTTAACAGAAACAGGAGACAACCCATCTGCCTTTTTTGCATCAGTCAGTGGAACACAGGGGGGGCCTCAGGAGAACATACAACCCCCTAGCAGAAGTGGGGACAAGGGTCTGTCAACCCACCCAACCTGCCATACACAGATGCTGGCTACAAGTGGTATAGTGCACACAGATAGCACGTCAAATGAGCAACGGAATTACGGCGACGACAATTTGGGTGATGTCAAGTGGGCAATAGCAATTATGGCGACTGTGAAAGTATGGTGATGGTAATAACGGGGATACTGGATTGCCCCATCCCCGAGGTGTTACAGCCTCAGAGTAGGTTACTGTAGTAATGGTATGTGGGGGGCAAAGCCTCCTGCAGAAAAGAAATAGTTGCCGTTATTGTGGTCACTGTACTTACCATAGCCGTTATTGGTGTCACCGTAATTCCATTGCTCAAGTGGCATGGAACCGTGCACACATAGTATCCTGAGGTGAGATAGTTGGAATGTGACTGCCTCTGCACACAGGAAGAGAACACTGATGTGCAGAAGGAGCTGACTGCACATGTGAGGGGCATACAATGTGGAAAAGACCACATAGGGACATGCTTGAGAAGATGACACACCACATGCTTGCCAGGTCTAGCAGAGCCACACTGCCTGCACCGAAGGCAATACAGGAGGCTACCATGTGCCACACACCTGCCCTCCCCATCGAGCCTGAAGTGCAGGACAGCAACCTGCCACCGCCATGTGGTTCACACACAGACAATCCCTCAAGTGGAGAGGAAATGGCCAAAGGTGAGACCCATAACCTAGGCACATGATGTCTACATGACAGGTGCAGCAAACGTCAAAGAAAAAGTGATGCCTACCACCCCTGCCACAAACACCAAGTGTCACATAAGCACACACCATACATACACCATACCCCCACTGCACATATTCCCTGCTACAGCTATTCCTCACCACATATACTGTGTCACCAAATCTCCCTCTAAACCACCTAGCACTTACTACTGTGTCTTGTACTCATGCTTCCCTCCCTTGTTGAATTGCATCATCATCTATCCCCTGTACGATTGCACTGTTTTCCTGTATGTATTGACTGACATATATTATATGATCCTGTCTCTGTACTGTACTATGCTTTGATTTTTTTGTATCACTTGTATCATGTACTCATGCTGCTCTCCTTTATTGAATTGTATCATCATTTATCCACTGCACAACTGCACTGTTTTCCTGTATGTGTTAACTGAAAAAAATGTTACATGCTCCTGTCTCTGTACTGTGCTGTGCTTTTTTGTATCATTTAAACATGCTGTAATTTCCCACTCCCCTCTCCCCCAGGAGGCCATAAGGTACCGAGAGACGAGCATTAAGTTGCTCAGTGTACCCTTCCTGGTGAAACATTTCAATAAATAAATAAATAAAATATACCCCTGGTCCCCAAGTATGGAACTGATTCTCCCCTGGCATTTTCTGTTTTGCATTCATGATGGGTCTTCATACAGTGCAACCTGGCCGCCTAACGGCTTAATGAATCCTGCAAGAGTCCATGCCATGCTGCCTATCCAGACAGTGACACTGCACACCACCAGTGGAAGGTCCCCCTCCCCATCATCTGTATGAAATCCCCCTATATGTCCCCTCCATTAAACATAGAAACAGAATTTGATGGCTGATTTGGACTGCTTGGTCCACCTCGTCTACCGGATTTACCCTACCAACTGTTAAACCGCAGACCCTAGTTGATCTCTTGATCTGCCCCCCCTTTCCTTACCACTAAGGTTCCCTTATGCCTATCCCATGCATTCTTAAATCCCGTTACTGTTTTTGCCCCCACCTCTGCTGGTAGGCTGTTCCAGGCATCCATCACCCTTTCTGTGAAGAAGTACTTCCTCACATTTCCCCTGAGTCTACCCCCTCCAGCTTCATGGCATGTCCCCTTGTTCTTGCGAATATTGGTTTTTGAGAAAAATACTTTCCTCTTGAACCTTATTTATACCTGTGAGGTATTTAAAGTCTCTATCATATTCACCCTCTCCCTCCTCTCCTAAAAGCAGTACATATTGAGATCCTTTAGTCACTCCTCATAGAGTTTTTGATGTAGATCCTGCATCATTTTAGTTGGACCATCTCTACTCTGTGTATCTACTTTTGGAAATGTGGTCTTCAGAACTGGACACAGTACTCTAGGGGAGGTTGCTTCAGGGATCTATGCAGTGGTAACACCAACTCTCTCTTTCTGCTGGTGATACCCCTCCCTATGCACTCTAGCATCCCACTAGCTCTCCTACTGCCTTGTCACACTGTCTGGCAACCTTTAGGTCATCAGATATGATTACTCCAAGGTCTCGTTACGGTTTGGTGGTCATTAATACTAATACCCCCATTTTGTACTCTGGCCTTGGGTTTCTGTGCCCCAAGTGCATGATTTTGCACTTCTTCACATTAAAACTTAGCTGCCACATCCTTGACCACTAATTTAGCATTCTAAGTTATCTAATCCTTTTTTCCAAAACCCCCCGGAGTGTCTACCATACTGCAGATTTTAGTGTCATCTGCAAAAAGGTATACCTTCCCTTCTTGCCCCTCTGCAATGTTGCTAATAAAGACACTAAGGAGGACTGGTCCCAGTACCGATCCCTTCGGTACCCAGCTGGTTACTTACTCTTCCTTGGAGTGAACTCTGGTAACCACCATCCTCTGTCTCCTGTCCCCTAACCAATTCTTTACCCAGTTTTCTGCCTTTGGACCCACATCTAGGCTGCCCAGCTTGTTTACCAGTCTCCTATGTGGAACAATGTTGAAGGTCTTACTGAAATCTAGCTAGGCCACATACAGCTCTCCACCCTGATCCAATTCCCTGATCACCCAGTCAAAGAAATCTATCAGATTTATTTGACATGACCTCCCCCAGTAAACACATGCTTTTTCTGCTCTTATAAGCCACTATATTCAATATATTCCACAATCCTTTCCTTCAGGAGTGATTCTATTTCACCACTACAGAAATCAGGCTGACTGACCTGTAGTTGACATCCTCCTCCCCCCTGCTACCACTTTTGTGAAGTGGAACTACATCTGCTCTTCTCCAGTCCTCCAGAACCACTCCAGTCTACAGTGAGTTGTTGAACAGGGATGCCAGAGGTACAGCCAGCACCTCTCTGAGCTCCTTCAATATCCTTGGATGCACCCTGTCTGGCCTCATTGCCTTGTCCACTTCCAGATTTGCTAGTTCCTTTAGGACTCTTTAAATGGACTAGTGTCCACCTTTCATTCAATGCTTTTGGCACTTACCTGTGGACCCTTGCCTTTCCCTTCTGTGAACACTGAACAAAAGCTGCCAGCCTGGTGGTGCTGAGGGATGAGGCGTTGGACGCCACATCTCGCACTACGCTGGCAACCCATGTTTGGAAGCAAACTCTAGTTGGCGGAGGTGGGCCGAGGAGGAGAGGACTGAGCATCTGGAGGACAGTTTTCCCTCTCCTGGGGAGAGTGGGGGTCGTGATCCTGCTATAGCAGTGACTCCCAGTGGAGACTGAGAGCACCAAAGTGGGATCACACAAGCAAGGGGAGGAGGGACAGCGGACACTCATGAGTGGGGGGGGGCCGGAGCATGCCCAGCTCACTTGGAGCATCATTGTATGTCCATGTCTCCATTGGGGATCACGCAGAACAAGGAAAAAAAAACAGATTCTGGGGAGGCAATGGCACACCAGCCCCATGTCCACTGCTGGATTCCATCCACCCAGTTCCGATATCCTCCAGCCTGCATCCAACCACTAGACTTGATTGATTGGAGCACCTAAGGTAGGCGACAGTGGCCCTGCCCTGGGGGGCACAAGCCAGGGTGCAGCTATGGTGGTGCGAGGTGCAAGGTTGGGATTCGGTGGGGGGGCTTGAGGTGTAGGGGATCTCTGACAGGGCAGGACAAGCTGGGGATGCCTGAGGGATGCCTCAGAAACCCACGACCGAAGGGAAATAATGAGCGGGAAAAACAACACTGAACAAAAGTATTGTTCAGGATGTCACCTTTTCCTGGTCCCCTCCACCCCACCCCCAAGCTGTTACTGTCCCTCCCTGGTCTTTCTCTTTTCACTTACATACCTGGAAAAGTCTTGCCCCCTTTCTTTACTGCCTGGGTTATTTTCTCCTCCATTTTCAACTTTGCACGCCTTCTTTGCCTGCCTCCTTCTGTTTTTTTCTGATACACCTGACTATCTTCCTTCTTTTGTGTCTCCTTATACTTCCTGAATGCTAACTTTTTTGCCCTCACCTTCCTGGCCACCTCTTTTGAGAACCATAGTGGTTTCTTTTTCCTCTTACTTTTGCTAAATTGCCTGAAACAGAAGGTCGTTGTCTTGACTATCCCCTCTTTTAGTTTTGCCCACTGTTTCTCCACTCCATCTAATTCCACCCTCCCCCCGCCAAGGCCTCCATGAGGCATTCACCCATCTTTTTAAAACCTGCCATCCTGAAGTCTAAGACCCTTGCCTTTGTGTGACTTGATTGTTGCCTCAGTGCATATATTAAACCACACTGTAGGTGATCACTGGTCCCCAGGTGGCCACCCACTGTTACATCTGCAAAATTGTCTGCATATATTGAATCACACTGTATGGTGATCACTGGTCCCCGGGTGAGCTTCCATTGGGACATCTGCAACACTGGCATGGGTAGTCGATGCTGCACAATTATGTTATACAGTATGGAACATGCTGTGAAACTCTGCATGACTTCCTTGGGGCAATTGTCATTGTGCCACCTGTCAGATTCAGGCACTGGAGCTGCACCTTCAGTTGCCCTATCATTCTCTTGATCACGGACCATGTCTTCTGGTGTGCTTCATTGCATGCCTCCTCTGCCACTCTGTGTGCCTTCAGCTACAGTGGAATCAGGCATAGACGTAGTGGATATCCGCTGTTGCCTGATCAGTGTGTAAGAAACAGGGTCACTACTATGCATTTGCCCCTCATCCTCCAGTGCACCACGTGTGTAGGGTACAGGATAGGTAGCCACCTATCGACCAGCCATCCCTGCCTCCATGTGTACCGAGGGGTGCACTCAGTCTGGACCCGTCAAACGTATTGGCATCATAGCATGGACTGGGGTACTTGGCAGACACTTTAGTGATGACACCAGTGGAATCAGAGACAATCTGGTAGTTGATTCTGCAATATCCTTACTGGTTATGTAATGCCTCATCATCCATGGATGGTGTCAGGACTACCACATGCATACAGTCAATGGAACCCAGAACATCTGGCATGCCACGCATGGCATAGAATGCCTAGTTTGTGGACTGTGTGTCAACCTGTGTGGTGCGGTATTGTATGTGGTTATGCACATGCAGCAGCAGGGCATTGGTGACCTGGTGCCATGCCTGGGACATGACTGACTCTGATGCTCATGATCTCCTCCGCAACCCTCTGGAAGGACCCTGTGGCACTGTATGCCAATGCATATAGCACCACTGATGCCGTTGCAACCAACAGCTATATGGTGTCAATTGTGCAGGGATCATGTCACATAGCCATTTGATCATGTCGTAGTCCAAGCAGAATCTCTCTGGAAATGTGTTCCACAGGGCATTGGCATCCAGCCATGGCCAGAATACCTGTGGCCATGGCTGTTCCCTGAGTGCCTGCTCATATTCCCTGTCACCATCCAGCAGGAGGACAGTCAGTAGTAGTCCCGTGCACATCCTGTGTACCCTTGTGGGGTTGCCCTTGCAAGGTTTCCAGGTGGTGTGTGTTACACACCCATCTGTTATTCATCTGTCTAAGGCCCTGACAAGGCTGCTGAACAGAAGTCCCATGCAAGTCCCTTTAAAGGAGTGCACACCAAATACACCAGTGGGTTGACATGACATGCATGGGCAACTGTTTCTGCTGAAGCAGTGGGGAGAGTGGATGTTACCCAAAGAAACTGTGGAGGATGTCCCTAGTCACCTACCAGGATATTCTGGAGGGAGGAGCAGCCTGGTAGGTCTCTGAGCCATCTGAGGTAGGTATCCAACTGTCATGCATCACTGGGCCATACATGTCCTGTGTTATGTGTCCTGTGTCAGTGATGTTGTTCCCCTCTTTATGTCTCCTCGGGAATTCTGTGGCAACATTGTACAAATTGTCTTACATCACCAGGATCAACTGGATGGGGCAATGATGGTGGTGGTGACCTGTAGTCAGTGGTGGGCACTGCTACACCAGGACCTCCTGTCATGGTGAATAGGTAGTAAGAATGCCTAATATAAGGACAATGTCAGGGAGCTGTGGGAATTGGTGGAACCCTCGAAGGTAGGTGCTGTTGGAGGGGCACTGTGTCCTGGCAGTGGTCAGCTGTTGCCCTGCATGTGCAGCCTGCTCAATACTGTCCTCTGTGTTCCTCTCATTTTAGCGGTATCATGGACCCCTATAGTGCCTGGTACTGGAGGAGAGGGAGTACTCCATCACCAACCTGAAGGGGCTGAGTTGGGATTGCGAGGAGGAAGATGCCTAGGCAGAGTCCGGGTTGGGGGAGAGTTGGCCAAGGATGAGTGGGGATTGTGAACCTTTGCAATGTTACCTGTCCGATGACTGGGTGTTTTGGTGGTACACTGTGCTCTATTTATGGCTGGGGTGCAGTTTTTAATACAGGTCTTGTATCCGAGTGTTTCTTGAGGTCAGTAGTGTCATGCTGCTGGCTGGGGTTCTCAGCCAACAGGGGGTACTCCATTGTTCCTTAGTGTCCTACAGTATCACCACTGTTCATGCCTTGAGGCTTTGTATTGCACATTTCACATACTGTTTCACAGCTGATTTCAGACCTACATATTTTGATGGGTCACCGCAGTAGTGGCTAATGTGGTCATATGTCCATGGCCCATATACTCCAGACATTCTGTTTTGCACAGTATGCTGACCCTGCATGCCTGCATTCTGCAGCAACTCTCCTCATGTCATAGTGCTGTTCATGCAGCACCATTTGCCAGGGTGTCATATAGCACTTTGTGAATGTACTGTACATATGAAGGGGTTTCATGCCATTATGCAGCCATGCCCCTCCACCCATGCAAATTGTTGCCATGGCAGTAGTATGCATGGAATGCATTTATATGCTTCTGCATACCCTATGTGCATGCTGCATGCCTGTGACATGCACATTTGATGGTAATACACACCTACGTGAGATTGTTATGCATCATGTACAGGTGAAGGGGAGCGGGATCATCCATTCATCCAGGCTGCAAGAAGCAGTGAATTGGGGGAACAGCTGTTGCTGATTACAAAGGCGGCAAGAGAACCCAAATGCCACAGGGAGGTGTGGCAGGGTAACTAGGTTTGTCTTCTTTGCAGTTAGGTTACCAAAGTTAACATCTTAGCTCTGGAACTGGGGTGTAACACCCATCCACCCTCCCCGGGATCATCCACTTTTATAGTCTGCTGGTAGATACTACTCCCTGCCTGGAAACAAAACCAGCTGGATTAGATAGTGGAGTGGATACTTTAGCAGCGCACCCAAAGGAAAGGGAAGAGAGGAGGAGGCATCATTCATAGTATAAGGTAAACTAACAAAAACATTTACTGAGTATCTGTTTAAAGGCAGGGGCTGTGTGACTATAGGTAAAGACTGGATACTGTTGCAGTTGTGTAACTAAAATCAAATTGTCCTACTGCATGGAAAGGGGTTTTTGTTTTTTGTTGGTTTCTCACAATTTTTCACTAACAAAAACCACTTGTATCTTGAAAAAGACAGCAAGGGTGTAACTGTAGCCTATAAAGGGGACGGTCAAAAACAGACATGATGGGAGTGGTGCGGTGCAGTGGCCATGGGGCAGCAGTCTTCAGAGAGCTGTTCTGGAAGCTGCAGTGCTGCCCCATCTTCAGGCACCTCTCTGGGATGAAAGAGGAGATTGCTTGTCTCTGGGACAAGTTGGCTAGGGTTTGGGAGGCCTCCTCCCCTACTCAGGGACCATCAGTTCCACAACCGCTGCCTCAGAGGATGCCAGAAATGAGGGATGGATGGACAAAGGTGGGTTCAGGGAGGGTGAGGAGGGTGGGGCAGAGGTGCATCCAACCTGAGGTTCCACTCCACAACTCCTATGCTGTTCTGGCAGGGAGAACTGTCTCGTGAGGATACCTGAAGTGGGGGAAAGGTATATATATATACTGGGATCCTCCACAGTGGAGACCCCTTTGGGGGGTGGCAAGGGACCCCAGATGAGAAGGAAGCAACTGCTAGTGGGGGACTCTATTATTGGTGGGTAGACGTGGGAAGAAGAGAGATGGAGGTCAGGTGCCTACACAGCTCCATGGCTTGGAGGGATAGGAAGCAAATCCAAAGTATCCCTGGGGCAGCAGGACAGGAGGGTGAGCTGGATGTCATTGTCCATCTGGGGACAAATTACCTGGCTGGGGACAAGGTGAGGGCAGTGCGCAGGAAGTTCACAGAGTTGGGGAGAGGTCTTAGACAGGTGGCATGCATGGTATCTTTCTCAGAAGTGTTACCTGTCTATGGCAGAGGAGAGACCAGGGTACTCCACACCAGGGGATTCAACAAATGGCTGAAACGCTGGTGCAGAGCTGAGGGATTAGGCTTCATTGGGGACTGGGGGACCACCTGGAGGGTTGAGGGCTTGTATGGGGGTGGTGGCCTGCACCCATCTGGGGGGGACCAGGATCCTTTGTGAGAGGTTTAAATGTTTCATTGGCAAGCCTTTAAACTAGCCAATGGGGGTGGCAGAAGTAAGCAATGAAAAGTCACCTGCCCACCCCAACAGGTTAAGTTAGACAAATATAAGGATGCTAGGGCCAAGGAATCAGCAAAAGGAACCACAAATGGGGATAAAGACAGGGAAGACATAAAGGGAAGGCATAGGGATGGGGGGACTGGTATGGGCAAAGGCATCAAAAGATGGAAATCCATGTGTACAAATGCCCACAATCTAGGAATCAAAATTCCTGACCTAGTGGCCTTGATAGTGGAGGACGACCTGGACATTGTCACAGTAACTGAGACATGGTACTCAGGTAACCATGACTGGGATGTTACCATACCAGGACATACAATCTTCAGGAGAGACATGGAGGGCAAAAAGGGGGGAGGGGTTGCTATCTACATAAGGGAAGGGATCAAAGCAACTAAGTTAAGGGGAAGACAGGAAGGGGAAGAGGCACTATGGGTCACCTTAGAGATGGGAAATGGCATCACCATCCGCACTGGGGTGTCTACAGATCTCCAGCACAGGGGGAGGAAATAGACAGGGTATTAGTGTTGTTACACGAGGTCCCTGCACCCTAATTGATACCCTCAGGGGTACACCGTAGACAGCTAATGTTTAGGCATAGGCTATACTAATACGTAGGGCTAAGGACATCTACCGTATAAGAGTAGATGTCAAAATATAAATACATATTATTGTAACTCACTTTGCTTGCTAATGCACACACATTATACCATATATTTTCTGCCTATTTCTTACTTGTTAAATGCCAAGACACCTGTCCTTGAAGTAATTATAATGTGTAAGGCAACATTGCCATCTTTCGGTGATGAACACCACTTCACCTTGTTATGTAAGACCTTGTATAAAAATGTCGTTGTTCTAATACTAATGACTTTACAAAATTATATAATGTAATCTTGGACCGTGGAGCCACCTCTAATTTAGCCAATAGGGCTCATCTCTGTAACTAGAAATGTTTCTATCTTTCAGTAACCATAGTAATTATCACAGGTATATAATGTTATGCACAGGCTTTACACCTCGAAGACCCAAGAAATCCCAAGAGACTACAAAGAAACCTCGAGGTATAGGGAATGCTTAGCACTGGCTCCCGGTTCGTATCGGTAAGAACTGCTTAGGGCAACTGTGATTCATCCCTGTTTGTAGTAATAAACTTGTTTATTACTTAAATGCAACTTGTTTGTAATTATTTGCGTCTCCAATATTGCCAAAAACCTAAAAGTGAGGTTTAAACCTCTTACAGTGTAAACCATCCACAAAATGGCAGAGAAAGGGGAAGTGTTGCTGGTGGGGGACCTAAACATGCCGAATGTTGACTGGCACACCTATGCAGCAGCCACTACCAGGAACAGAGACATCTTGGATGATCTACAGGGTGTGTGTCTCAGACAACTAGTGGAGGAGCCCACACAGGAGGGAGCAATACTAGACCTGGTTCTCACAAATGGTGACAGAATAACAGATCTATCAGTAGGCAGCCATCTAGGGTCCGGTGATCGCCGTACAGTGTGATTTAAGGTGAAGACAGTAGTAGAGTCAAACCATACAAAAGTAAGGGTCCTGGATTTCAAGAGGGCCAACTTTGCAAAAAATTGGGGAACACCTCAAGAAAATCCTGGCAAAGGTGGAGGGAGGGGGGAGTAGAGGAACAGTGGGAGAAACTTAAAGGAACGATAGCAGAGACAACAAGCCTTTGTGTAAAGCAACTAAACAAATCCGCTCTACATAAACATGCACCCATAGTTAAAAAGAGGATTTAAAACATGATTGCCCCCTGGATTACCACAAAATTAAAAGCTTAATAAAGGAAAAAAAGTAAATTATGGGATAAAGCTAGAAAAATGAAAGTTCCCAAAGATAAATTGGCATTCAAAGTTTGCAGAAATAATCGTACAATGCAGATAAGGAAAGTAAAGTCTAAATATTGTTCCCGGTCGTGCCTGAAAATAGTCACCTGTTGGCTAGTGCACATACCCGGTTAACAAAAACTAAATAAATAAATTACACTGAGTAACTGTTTGATAAAATTAATAATCCTAAAAAGATTTGGAGGGCTATAAATACATTGCAAGGGAAAAGCCAGGCAACTGTGTTACCTAACCACCTTGACTACAATATTATGATCTTTCATAATCTAAAAGAGCAGGTTATTGCTTTTAATAAGTTCTTTCTGGAAGCTAGCAATTCATTTGAAAGAGAATACCTGTGTATGAAAACACCTATATTAGAAACAGAGGCCCGGATATTCAAAGCAGTTGCGCATGGTGCAAATGAGTTGCACCGGCACAAGTGTGGACTTGCGCCAAGGAGAGATATTCAGTGGGAGCCAGTGTGCAGCGCAAATCCCATTGCACCAATGTGCAACGATAATGAATGCAGGCGCAACTGCAGGGGGCGTGCCCATGAATATCCAGCACAGTGCGATATTTAACCGTGGAACCATGGTGCAAGTGCAGAGCAAATCTGAGATGCTCTGAGCAGACTTGTTCCTATGAATACAGGGTGCAAGCACACAGACAGAACTTGCACCAGACGAGAGAGACAGACAGACAGGCAGAGGTAGCCACAGAGGGAGAGGGACAGAGGTGTCAGTGGGGAAGGAGACAGGGGCAGAAAGAGTGAGAGGGGCAGGCTGGCACAGTGCCAGCCAGTGCACTAGAGTGGCACACAGCAGCCAACCACCCAGGGGGATAGTGGACATCAGGGGCCATGGATAGTATGCCCTTCATGATGGAGGCCATAATGAAGGGTGTGAGGGGGCAGGAGGAACAGCAACATGGCCAAAGAAGGGCCCGTTGGTGGTATGCCTGACACAGGTGGTACCGTGCCCACACCACCTTTGAGAACTACTCCAACATGGAGAATGTGGGATGGTACTGCCTGAATAGGGCCATTCTGAGGCAGCTCTGCAAGCTGTGCAGTGAGGAGATGGAGGCACCCACAAGATGGAGCCACACAATGTCTGTGGAGACCAAAGTGACAGCCATCATGTGCCTGCTCACCACGGGCAATTTCCAGAGACCAACAGGGGACACCACAGGCATAACCCAGTTGGCCACGTTTAGGCCTCCTCACACAGTTCCTCAGTGCTCTGCTGCCACATGCTTCAGAATACATCCATTTCCCCAGCACACAGGTGGAGCGTACAGCAACCATGCAGGACTTCCACAGGGTAGCACATATCCCTGGCATGCTTGGGGCCATTGACTGCACCCACATGGGCATCCACATGCCACCTGGCCCTGAGGGTGTGGCCAACATCAATAGGAAGGGGAGCCCAAACGTCAACTGCCAGGCGGTGTGTGATGCCACGGGGCGCATCACCAATGTCTGTACCACACACCCTGGGAGTGAGTGTACATGATGCATTCATCTGGCACAGCTCTGTACTGTGCCACAGGTTCAAACATGGGAACATCCTCACGGACCACTTAGTGGGTAAGTATGGGACAGGCAAGGCGTGACAGGCAGAGCAGGCCGTGGGATGGGGGAAGGCAGGGTGGGCATGCTGGCAAGGGTGGCAGGGACAGGCAACTGGCACAGCAAAGGATGGCAGAGGGCTAACCATGTCATTATCCACACAGGAGACAGCAACTATTTACTGAGGCCCTGGCTGCTCAGCCCCTACCGGCACCTGTCATTCCCAGCAGAGGAATGCTATAACAAGGCACATGCCAGCACATGCAACCTCATTGAGCATGTATTTGGCATGCTGAAGGCATGTTTCCATTCCCTAGACAGGTTTGGTGGTGCCCTACATTACAGTCCCTCGAAAGCCTATGGCCTATTCCTAGCCTGCTGCATACTGCACAACATGGCCATTGACAGTGGGATAGCTGTCGAGGCTGATAAGGGTGACAGTAGTGGGGATGATGGAGGCAATGGGCCGGAGGGTGGTGGATCAGGACACCATTGCACAGGAGCAATATGGTGCATGCAGGGAGGTGGTGCGAAACCCATGCATGAGCCACACACACAGGTACAGCACACTTGCAAGGGCATGCATGGCAATGGGCATGCACACACAGAGGCATGGGGTAGGGGAGTCAAAGGCACACATCTACACACAACCACACACAGCAACACACAGCAAGATACACACGCACCCAAGCACCCACACACCCAGGCTTTGGCACGTGGTGGGGATCAGATGCATTGTACCAGTGCACAGGCACAACCAGTGCTGAACTGCCCTCATCAAGCCCACACCACATGGTCCAGCGGCTGGGTAAGCGTGCACACAGGCAGCGTGTGCTGCGATACACAGGCACCACACCAGTGGTATGCACACACACACACTGCCCATGCACGCACAGGGTAGCAGCTGCATACTGCTGTCAGGGTGGCATACACCTCAGGGCTGCTGTATGGAACCATGGCCACTGCAGCCTCGGAGGCAGCCATGCCGAGGATGATCAGCAGCCACAGGCTGCTCATCAGCCACAGGGGGTGTTTGCAACAGCCCGCCAGGGGTTGAACCATGACTGAGTCCGTGCAGGGGTGATTAGGTGCCCAAACAGGCCTGCACCAGACTTGCATGGGATGCCAACATCAGAGCCAGGCATCAACAGTGTGGGTGTCACCTGATGCCAGGATCATAGACTGGACAGTGCACTGCATGGGGTCCGAAGTGGCCAGCCACACCCTGTGGCAGCAAGCATTATAAAGCCATCCAGGATTGCATTGGCAATGTGATCCAGGGATGCAGTCATGGCCCCCTGCATGCACTGCATCCCTGCCAGAAGCTGCGCAGTGCCCATCTCCTGCTGCTCGGCCAACTGGCACACCTCCCCGTGCAGTGCATGCGCCCCAGCAGCAAGCTCTATGGAGGCCCACAGCAAACTGGTGTGCTCAGCCAGCAGGTCAGAGTCTTGGGGATCCCTGGTAGGATGCTGACCCTCTTATGGTGACCGGCCATGCTGTGCAGCCCCCCTCTCAGGTGGACGCTGCACAGTGGGGTCCTCATGGGGTATGTCTTTAGCTGATGCCCTAGTGGCAGAACCAGCATCCGGCTGCCCTGTGGCACCCACAGCTTGCTGTTTTTGTCTGTCTGGCCACTGAACACTGCCCAGCACCTGTGCAGCTGCACTACCACCAACACATAGCAGAGCTGTAACAGTGCACACAGCTGTACCCACAGTGGCAGCAAGCAGCTGTTCCCCTGCTGTCAGGTAGCTGGGCGTGCTGCCTGTGTTGGTGTCTGGCATGGGCATTTCCCCCACAACATCACCCATGCTGTCCAGGATGATGGTGATGTCATCATTGGCATCGGACCCACCCTGATCTGTGTCTCCATGCAGAGGTCACCGAGACTGGCATCCCACAGGAACACATCCAGGGCCTCATCGGACCCTATGCCCAGGACATCCGCCTGGACTGTGGTGGTGTGCTGCAGCCTATCAGGCTCCCAGATGCCTGTGGAGGTGGATGGCTGGTCCTCTGGGGCTCGTTCTGCATCCATGGTCGCTGCCAGCACCCCCATCCTCCACACGCAGGTGTGCTGGTGCTGAAAAAGAATAAAAGTGTGTAAGTGATGCAATGCCCATTTGTGCCCCCCCAGAACAGCCACTGCATGTGTCTGGCAGCATGGCATGTGCATTGTTGAGCACACATGCACAGGATAAGCATGGTGGCAGCATGGCAGCAGCATGCATGCCAGCATGCCCATGTACACACCCTCTGTGCCACTGGCTGTGCGTGGCTGACATACATACCATGCAGTGATGGGCTTCCACCCATCTGGAATCCTTCTCCAGGCACACCCTCCATGGTGTTGTGGTGCATGGTGGCTGCCACCAACTCCTCCTGTGCTGTGAGCTGTGGCGCATCTGCAGGACCCTCTCTGGTGGCCTTCTGGGACACAGGGATTGCCACCACCTTCTCCTTTATGAGCCTCTTGTCCATGCCCACCTTCTTGCGGCACTCCTGCGCCAACCGCTGGTGGCTGCCCTGCTGGTTCACACATGCCACCACCTCCACCCAGGCCCCAGCCCTGGACTGTGGTGTGCCTGTGGCACCACTCAACAGAGGCTCCCTGTCAAGGTAGGCCTCGAACAGGGCCTCTGATTTGGCCTTAGTGAAACTGGGCCTGCGCTTGAGAGCAGGCCCATGCTCCTCACCCTCCTCACGTTCCGACATGTCACTTCCTGTGGACATGGACAGCACAATGTGTCAGTGGCAGCAGCACCTGTTCCATCCCCCCTGCTGTGCTGGCTGGGCCCAGTATGCTACGGCAGCATGCGTAACTTACTTCAAAAGGAAGCAATACTGGTCCATGGCCTATGCTGATCCATGGCACTTTTATCACATGCAAATGAGTTTGGGTGCAACAGTAATGAAATGCTAATTCCCCCAGTGTGCCACGCATTGGCTGATGAGCTCATTTGTATGTGGCAGCTGAATATCGTGATTTTGCTCCATGCGCAATGAGTTTGCTCCGGAGCATGTGGCGCAATGTGCACGCATACGTGGTGCACAGGACAGCAGTGCACATGCACTGGACTGTTTAATGTCACAAATTGCGCACTGTGCACTGACTGCATGATGGGGGCCATGGTGCATGGTGCACCATGCCTGCTTTTGTGCATGTGCACTCTGTGCAGCGCAGAACCATGACTCCTGATGTGACCTCTGTCCCTGGGTGACCCCCGCACCCATGACCCAACCTAGCCATGCCCATGCTGTGCCTCTCCGAGACTGCGCAATGGGTGAACACAGTGCATGTCCCCTCGGCCCATGCATCTGGTGCATGCTGTGGCCACTTGCACTTACTGCCACCATTTTGCACCCTGGCTCTCACTTGCAGCATGGCAGAGCAGAAAGCACCATGGGTGGCCAACTGGATGTAGGTTGAATTGGACAACCTTGTTGACTGTGTCCAGCCCTACGCACCCCAACTAGTTGGTCAGGTGCCACTGCAGCAGCCCCAGATAGCGGTGTGGCAGGGCATTGCTGCCACACTGCTGCAGCATACGGGGGTTTCCAGGACAGGAAAGCAGTGTCACCACCACTATGATGACCTGGCATGGAGGGACCCAGAGCACCTCAGAAGGCTGGAGGTGCATGTCAAGCATGGGACTGTGCCACAGCCAGGTGACTAGGCCCATAATGCATGTGTGTCCTGGTGCTGTACTGTTGTGTTGGGTAGGCTGCCTGGCATGCCCTGCAGAGTGGTGTACTGCCATTGTGCGCATTGCAGGGTGGCATCACCCTCCACCGCTTGCGTTGCGTTGCTGCTGCTGTGTGGGACATGTCAGGCAGGGGCTCACCCTGTGCACAGGGGTGGGGGTAGTGGGCAGCTGCTGTGATTGGTTACTGATGTGTACCTATCTCTGTTCCCTTCCCAGGGCCTGAAAACGGGAGAAGGGCAGCAGCAGTGGTGGCAGGACAGCAGGCCACAGTGGGCCAGGGTGGCAATGGAGGAGTGGTTCCAGCACCAGTGGGGCCACAGAAAGCAGGTAGGCACTGATATAGTCCTTCACACTGTCTGTGGGGGGGTGGCAGGGATGTAGGTGTGGGCATTGCTGCCTGTGCCATGTGCCATGGCAGCTGTGTGTGTTGCACTGTGTGTGGTGCGTGCCACTGTGGCACATCCATTGGACACGTGTGCCAGTTGTTGGTGGGGTTTTGTGTGTGCCCGGCTGCCACTGACATTGCTGTGGTGCTGAAAGGAACACTGAGCCATGTGACTGCCATAGTGCAGTCAGGTGGCCACTGTGCAGAGGGGACCACAGTTGTGCACTGATGTGGTGTGCCACATTGCTGGCATGCCTTGACGCACCCCCCTGCAGGTGGCCTGTATGGGCCCTCTGGGTGTGTGTGATCCCACTGCCTATTGTGCGCTGTGGATGGACATGGTTCCTAGGGACATTGCACTGATCACCTGTCCTGCCCCTTGTCCTAGGTGTCCGGTGGCAGTGCAGGATGCTCCTCTACTGCCAGCTACTGCGCCAACTGATATTCATCACCTCGACGACCATGGAAGTGGTGCTGCAGGTCTGTAGGATGCTGCTGGTGGACAGGTGGTAGTGAAGACTGCAAGGGGCAGCAGACCGTGGCTGGCACTAGTCCTGCCCTAAATTCCCCTGTTTCCCCAGCTCTACCTCCCCCTCCAGTCCCCCTTCCCTCTGTACAGCCTGTTCCCTATCCCCTTCCCTCACTGTCCTACCCTCTCCCACAGCCTTCTATTGTATATAGTTGATTTTTCAATATAGCTATATTTTGACATACCTGCCTGCGTCTGTGTCTGCTTTGCAGGTGGCATGAGGAGCCATGCTGCAGTGGCCCAGTGCCTGCCCATTTGGTGTACATGTGTCAGGGCACATGCTGTGCTTCTGTGGATCACTGCTGTGTGCTGAGATGTGTCCCACTGTGGTGGTGTCCCTCCCCTCAGTCGGGGGCTGTGCCTTAGAGTGTCCATGGGGCGGCTGTCAGGGGTGTGTGGCGGATGTGTGTGCTTGGCTGCATGGTCCTGGGTGTGGCCTGCTCTGGTCTGGGTGTGTCAGGGGGGCACAGCCTGCAGCCTGCGGGGGGCTCCCTTGGTGGCCCTCTGTTCACCATTGGCACCTTCTGTTGCCTACTGTTTGTGCCACTGTTGTGTTCTGGGATGGGGGTCTGGGTGCTTGTGTATGCCCTTCTGTACCCAGCTGATGGTGGCCTCCTGTGGCCTGACACTGTGCTTCCCTGGCTCTGTCCCTGGGTCACCTCTCTGTGCCATGCTCCCCCTCTGTTGCACTGCTCCCATGGTTGCATTGGGGCTCATCTGTCTGTGCCATGGCGCACCTGTGTTTGCGCCATAGTGCACCTCTGTTTGCACCATGGCGTATTGACTATTGCACCATGGTGCACCTGTGCCACATTCAGCTGGGTTGCGCTGGCACAGTGAGGCCAGTGCAACCTCTAAATATGTCTCCTGTTGCACCACAGCACATTGGATTTGCACTGCACCATACTTGTGCTGCCTTTGGCACATTTCTGACTATCTGGGCCTGATTTTACTTAGCGTATCAACAGACCACTGTTTCTTTTCAGTGTAATGAGGGAAGAAGATGTGTATAAAGAATTGGTTAAATTGGAACTAGTGAGGGAGCAGGCTGCGATAACATTGCACCAAATATTTACAAAATAACAGCAAAAATGTTATCCAATCACCTTGTTTACCTTTTTAATTTTTCTTTACAGTCTGCACAGTTACCATCAGTTTGGAAAACAGCACATATCTCCCCAATATTTAAAGGGGGCTACTATTGACCCAAATTATTGTCATCCAATTTCTATTCTGTCCACAACAGTTAGAATGTTTGAACGATTGGCACATATTCAACTTACACAGTAGCTGAGTAAATAAAGTGTTATTACAGATCAACAAACAGGGTTTAAAAAAGGCAATAGTACAATAAATATCATATCAAAGGTTACAAATGACATTTATGCCTCATTTGATAAAGGGCCATAATAATCCTGCAATTTTCCTTGATTTATCGAAGGCATTCGATACCGTGGATCATAAAATACTTTCAAATAAATTAAAGGATTCTGACCTGGTGTCTCTGCATTACTGCAGTTTCAGTCTTACTTTACTCTGCATCAGCAACGTGTAAAAATAGGTGACTTCAAATCTGATTTGGTAATAGTTAGTAAGGGGGTACTACAGGGATCATTTCTGGGTCCCCTGTTATTTTTGTTATATATTAATGATTTATCGAAACATTGTTCTGTATCATCAAGTATGTATTTATACGCCAATGATACTGTAATTTACTCACACCACACTAATGCAGAGACAGCAGTCAAAACCTTGCAACTTGACTTTACCAGAGTGCAGGATGCCTTAATAGATCTACGAGTTCTGCTTAATGACCAAAAAAACCCAATGGATGATGTTCTGAAGTAGAAATAGACCTTTTCTTGATATAAGTGTGAAATCAAAATAAGGAACAGAAATTGCTAGGGTTGCACTGTATAAATATTTTGGTTTAATACTGAATGATAAGTTAGCATTTATTCCACATGTAGAAACTCTTTTTGTTAAATTAAAGAAATTACTGGCTTTTTTTTTTTTTACAGAAATAAGTCTTGCTTTAGTTATCTGCTTAGAAAACTTTCAGCTAATTCACTGTTTATGTCTGTGTTAGATAATGGAGACTGTCTCTATAGGAATTCTACTGTAAAAATCTTGAATACATTTGACATCTTATATCATAGTGTACTTAGATTTATATTGGGATTACCATGGAAAACACATCACTGTACATTGTATGCTGAAGTTGGTTGGGGTTCACTAACAAAACGGAGAGCTGCACTGGCACCTTTGTGGAAGGGTGCCTGGTATTTGTGTTCATATGCTCATTGTTTTCTACAAAGTCTACTGCAGTAGCATATATGTCTTTTCTCTGCTTTTTCTCTTTCTGTAGTGCCCCATTTTCAGGTTGGCCACCTGAGCACAAAATGGGTGCTTCTTTACTGTATTCTTCATTTTCTAGCAGTCTAGCACTTTTATTTTTTCCTTTCTGCTCTGCATAGGAACAAATACCAGCCTTCCCTTGTCTCATTCACTGAGGTGCTGTGTGTTTCAAAATCATAGCTTAAGCACAGGAACTGGGTGTGGTACTCTCACTGAGGCTGTTGCTTCTGCTGTCTCCTTAGGAGGCAGCTGGCCCTTTCCTTCACTTAGTTATAGTTGGGGGAAGGGGAGGAGCCATCTGTTCCTGCAGCAAAGCTGTTTTTCTGTTATATTGTTTTGTTTTATGAACTTTAACATTAGCAAACATGTATAAAGGTAATTCATTCAGTTGAGCTCATGGTATTAAAATAAAAAAATGATTGTGGGCTTTTGGCTGTAATAGTTGGTTTGAGGGAGGAGTCAGCAATAGTCACATGTTTATGCTTTACTGTAAATGAGGTATCTTTTCAGGGAGACCTCAGATTCATCTTGGGATCAGCCGGTTACTGACCCCTCTGTTTAGGTCTGCTCCTTTTCAGATCTGTAGCCAACTCTCTGTGCTGGTGAGGTGACTATTGCTGCCTGTACCTCAAGAAATCAGGAGCTGAATACTATTTGATGTTGTTTTTGTTCATTTTGTATTTTGTTTGCCAAAATGCAGTTGATTTTGATGGCTCTTTGTTCTTTTTTTGTCTGCAATAAATTTCTGGTCTGGCAATTGCCTTTCAAACACCTTACATCTCTATGTCGCTATCCATCAGTACACTAACAAACCACGACACTGGTGTCAGAAGTGGAATATACTGGTGAAACTGGCACCTGCCAGGAGTTGGTTACTGTATGTAGAGTTCTGTGGATGACCAGAAATTGAGTACTCCAGGAGGTGTTTTGACCCAGAGGATGGTTCAGAAGCTTGGTGAAGTCCCATTGCCCGGTTTGGGACCTGATGTTAGATGGAGAACTGCAAAAGAGGAGAAGCAGGAGGGTCCAGATGAAGAAAATGGGGAGGATTTTGCTGCTGCTGCTGCTGCTGACCCAGTGTCTGCTGAACCACCAGAGGACATACATGACTTATTGTGCTGACTGAGTGTGAAGCAGTTGGTGATGGACAGGCAAAGAGAACTAGATTTGCAGAGGGCAGAGGCTCATTGGGAGGATACTTTGCAAGCCATACGAGACACTGGGGTCCGCAATCCACCTCCCACTAATGGTCCAAAAGACATTAAGCTCACTAAGTTGGGCCCCAATGATGACATAGAGGCCTACATGACAACTTTCGAATGGATTGTGCAAGCCTGTGGGTGGCCCAGAACTCAAAGGGTCATACGCCTCATACCATACCTGCCGGGGAAGGCGCAGTTGGCCTACAGCCACATGGACAGTGCACACGCAGAAGACTATGACACAGTGAAACAGGCTATTTTGCAAAGGTATGACATCAGTCCAGAGACCTATCACCAGAGATTCAGAACTTTTAGATTTACTACAGTGGACACACCCAGAGAAGCATATGCTCAACTGAAAGATCTGTGCCACAAATGGCTTTAACTAGGAGTTAAGACAGCAGAGCACATGTTAGAAATGGTGATCTTAGAACAGTTTGTCAGAGTCTTACCAGGAGACGTCCAAGTGTGGGTGAAGGAGCACTGGCCAGAAACATCTGAGAAGGCAATCTCACTGGCTGAGGACTACCTGACAGCATGACCCAACCACCAGAGAGGATATAATGGTGCCACCCCACCCATGGTAAGACCTTCTTCTGTTTCTACTACTACTGCTACCACCACTGAAACCCCTGGGAACATTAGGGCAAGTGCACCTAGACCCTATAACCCTAATATTATTTGTAGAGAGTGCCAAGGGAAGGGGCACATTGCGAGATTTTGCCCCAAAAGAAAGAAAACCCCAGAGCAGTTAGCCTTGGCCAATATGGGATGTTTTACCACTCCAGTGACATTTGCGGATATCACCATTACTGGGCTGTTGGACTCTGGCACTAGACAGACCCTGGTGCATGGTGACTTGATACAGCAACAAAAGAAATAGGGGCCCAACACCTCTGTTGTGTGTATTCATGGGGACGTTCATCAGTATCCAGTCACTACCCTAGAGATGCAAATTCAAGGATGGACACATGACCTTACTGTGGGTGTAGTTCCTCACCTACCCATACCTGCCATTATGGGGCATGACTACCCAGATTTTCACAGTCTGATAACTGCTAATAACCCCTTTTGTGCTATGACAACTCGAGCCCATACTAAATCAGATGAGCAATGGGCCCAGTTGTTTCCATTTGAGGAAGACATTTTTGGGGCACCTGGAAAGAGCCCAAAATCGAAAAGGGAAAAACGAGAAGAAAAGAAACAATGGACTAGAAAACAAAATAGTGATGTATCTGATGTCCAGGATGCTGCTATTACTGATGTTAATATTGCAAAACCTGACGTGCATGACCTAAATATACAAGATGGAAAAATGTTTTGTTTAGAACAACAAAAGGATGAAACACTAACCCATTTTTTTCAGGTTGTGCGGCAACAAGACAGGGAAGGGCCAGGCACCATTACAAGGGATGTGTTACTGTATAGATGTTGTAAGCATCCATCCACTGGGGAATAAACGGATCAGCTCCTAGTGCCTACTCAGTACAGGGAAAAGTTGATCTCCCTGGCCCATGATATACCTTTAGCTGGACATCTAGGATGAGACAAGATGGTGCAACGTCTCCTCCTACGTTTCTATTGGCCAGGTATACATACCCAAGTGGCAGAGTTTTATCATAGTTGCCCAGAGTGCCAGAAGGTAACTGCCATTACCAAAAAAGATACTGTCCCCTTACATCCTTTACCCCTCATCATTACCCCTTTCAGTAGAATAGCTATGGATGTTGTGGGATCTCTCCTGAAGAGTGCAAAGGGGAATCGTTTTATTCTGGTTCTGTGTGATTATTGTACTAAATACCCAGAAGCCATACCTCTTAGAACTGTTACAGCTGAGAAGGTGGCAGATGAGCTTCTCAAAGTCTTTAATAGAGTGGGGATACCCAGAGAAATACTTACCAACAGGGGGAGTAATTTTTGTTCCAAACTGTTGGCACACTTCTATATGACACTAGGGGTGGAAGCTATATGTACTACCCCATCACCCTCAAACAGAAGGACTGGCTGAACAATTCAACCAGAACCTGAAGAGGATGTTGTGAAAGTATGTAGAGGATGAAGGCAAGACCTGGGATGTAAACCTCCCACTCTTACTGTTTGCTTATCGTGAGGTACCCCAGGCCTCTACTGGCTTTGCACCCTTTGAGTTACTGTATGGGTGACATCATAGGGAACCACTCGAAATAGTGAGAGAAGACTGGGAAGACAAGAAAGAGGTATCCACTAGCACCACCCTTGACTACATGATTGCTTTACGGAACAGACTGATGAAATATGTACTATTGGCTCACCAAAAAAACATAACTAAACAGGCTCTCCAAAAGGCATATTATGATCAAGGTGTGGGGGACAAATCCTTTGAAACAGGTGACAAAATTCTGTTGTTACTTCCCTCTAGCACTGATAAACTGCTCATAAAATGGCAGGGCCCTTATGAGATTTTGAGACGAGTTGGCCCAGTGACATATGAGGTAGGAACTCCTGATAGGCAGCAGAAAAAGAAAATATATCATGTGAACTTGTTAAACACTGGGTTGAAAGGCCTGTGGTTGGATGTTATGTGTGTCCTGAATAGGAAGGTAGTGAGCTTGAGGGGGCCTATGATAGGTTGGAACACCGGGGGGAGTTACAGGAACTCACCATCAATCCGAACCGAGATACTCAACAAAGGGAGGTGTTAGATCACTTGCTAGATGAATTTGCACATACCTTTACCTCAATCCCGGGCAAACTTACTGGTATACACCATCACATAGAAGTCACCTGCCCCAGCCCTATCAGGCAGAAGCCATGTCGGCTACCAGAGAAGGTCAGAGCAGAGGTTGTAAGGGAAGTGCAGAAAATGTGTGAGCTAGGAGTAATAGAACCATCCACCAGTGAGTGGGCATTTCCCATAGTGGTAGCTGACAAGAAAGGAGGTGGTATTCAACTCTGCCTAGACTTCAGGAGGTTAAATGCTGTGTCAAAGTTTGACCCCTATCTGATGCCTAGGACTGATGACATCATAGATCAATTAGGGAATGCCAGATACATATCTACCTTTGACTTAACAAAGGAATACTGGCATATCCCACTGGATGATGTCTCTAAAGAGAAAACAGCATTTAGCACTCCTGCTGGTCTATATCAGTTCACTACCATGCCATTCGGTCTGCATGGGGCCCCTGCAACCTTCCAGTGGTTTATGGACAGAACCTTACAAAAACATTCTCCATACTGTGCTGCATATCTGAATGATGTAATCATGCTCAGTTCTACGTAGGAAATCCACTTAGAGCACTTGCAGGCAGTATTAAATACTATAGCTCAAGCACGGCTGATCATCAACCCTACCAAATGCTTTATAGCAATGAGTGAGACTAAGTATTTGGGGTTTATTATTGGAAATGGGCAGGTAAAACCTGAAATCAATAAAATAGATGTGGTGGCTAACTGCCCCAGGCCTGAAACAAAAAAACAAGTATGGTCATTTCTAGGCCTAGCTGGGTACTACCGCCATTTTGTTCCCAATTTCTCCACTATGGCAGCCCTTTAACAGAGTTGACTAAGAAACACAGGTCCAACAAAGTTCAATGGTCCCAGGGATGTGAAAAAGCCTTTTGTGAGATCAAAGCACACCTTTGTGCAGCACCCATATTGAGAAGTCCAGACTTTGCTCTCCCATTTCCTGTGCAAACAGATGCCTCAGATTGTGGTTTAGGAGCAGTACTTTCTCAGATGATAGAGGGGGAAGAACACCCCATCATCTATCTAAGTAGAAAACTATATGAGAGGGAGACTCGCTACTCAGCCATTGAGAAGGAATGTCTAGCAGTTAAGTGGGCCATTGAACCTCTCAAATTTTATCTGTGGGGCACGACGTTTGAGGTCCTTACTGATCATAACCCCTTATGTTGGTTAAATGTCATGAAAGATAAAAACCCTAGAATTATGAGATGGTACCTCTCCCTACAACCTTATAGGTTTACTGTACACCATCATCCCGGTTCAGCCAATAGGAATGCTGACTTTATGTCCTGTTATGGGGCGGAGCAAGTAATGCATACGCAGTCAGACCTTGGGGAAAATGCGCTTGTATGGAAGGAAGGAGATAACAATCTTTCTTTGTATTTGGATTGACAAAACGGTCCCTGAGGTGGAGCTTTGGGAGTGGGTGGGCTAAAGCTCCATCTCTCACCCAGATATGAGAGAGAGATCTGACATGTTTGCATATGCTGTTAGGAATCTAACCTTCTATTATTAGGAAAACTTAGGGATTGTTAAGAAACCCCTCTAGTTTTCATTTAAGTGGGGAGAAGATGTGAAAGGGTGTCTGGTATTTGTGTTCATATGCTTATTGTTTTCTAAAAAATCTACTGCAGTAGCATATCTGTCTTTTCTCTGTTTTTTCTCTTTCTATAGTGCCCCATATTCAGGTTGGCCACCTGAGCACAAAATGGGTGCTTCTTTACTGTATTCTTCATTTTCTAGCAGTCTAGCGCTTTTAATTTTACCTTTCTGCTCTGCATAGGAACAAATACCAGCCTTCCCTTGTTTCATTCACTGAGGTATTGTGTGTTTCAAAATCATAGCTTAAGCACAGGAACTGGGTGTGGTGCTCTCACTGAGGCTGTTGCTTCTGCTATCTCCTTAGGAGGCAGCTGGCCCTTTCCTTCACTTAGTTATGGTAGGGGGAAGGGGAGGAGCTATCTGTTCCTGCAGCAAAGCTGTTTTTCTGTTATATTGTTTTGTTTTATGAACTTAATTAGCAAACATGTATAAAGGTAATTCATTCAGTTGAGCTCATGGTATTAAAATAATAAAATGATTGTGGGCTTTTTGCTGTAATAGTTGGTTTGAGGGAGGAGTCAGCAATAGTAACATGTTTATACTTTACTATAAATGATGTATCCTTTCTGGGAGACCTCAGATTCATCTTGGGATCAGCCGGTTACTGACCCCTCTGTTTAGGTCTGCTCCTTTCCAGACCTGTAGCCAACTCTATGTGCTGGTGAGGTGACTATTGCTGCCTGTACCTCAAGAAATCAGGAGCTGAATACTATTTGATGTTGTTTTTGTTCATTTTGTATTTTATTTGCCAAAATGCAGTTGAGTTTGATGGCTTTCTAAGTTCTTTTTTTGTCTGCAATAAATTTCTGGTCTGGCAATTGCCTTTCCAACACCTTACATCTCTGTGTCAGTGTCTATCAGTACACCCACAAACCACAACAACCTTTATGTATACAAATTTATAACTAAAGTTCGTCCCTTATTTTTATTGAATATGTTGCAAATTAGGAGCCGTTTGCATTTCAGTTTAAGGTCGGACAAACTGTCCTTTTATAGTATCCCAAGAACTAAGTCAAAGTTTGGGATTTTACTTCAGCAGTCAATGTCCTTAAAACATGGGAAATAATGGAGAAAATGTATAATGTAAGTATTCTGCTTCCCTATTCGCATTTTAAGACATCTCTTGCTAGACTGATTTTTACAAATTGTGACTGTTTTGGTCAGGTTTTATAATTACTTTGATTACATAGCCCTAGAATTGAAATTATACACTGTAGTTTGAATGTTGAAGTTATGCAACTTTCTGTGTTTATGTATTTGTATTTTTTTATTTTAAAAGTAATCAGAATTACAACCCTCTGAGTCAGGGACTTCTTTACAAAGGCTCCTTGTCAGGAGGATTTTCTCTTTTGTATGTATTTATTGGACAAAATTGTAAAGCAGAGCGTGCTCTTAGTTTGCCATACAACTAGAAATAACATGATGATGAGGAAAAAAACACTGTGGTTTTCAAAAGAAGTGGCAGGGAAGGTTGGGGAAAAAAACAGGCATTCAGTAAGTACAAGGAAACAGAGTGAGGGAAACAGGGAACTGTATCAGGCAAAACAGAAGGAGGCGGAGAAAGCAGTCAGGTACGCAAAGGTGAAAACTGAAGAAAGAATTGCACAGTCAGTAAAAGGAGACAAAATCTTCTTCTAGTATATTAGGGAAAGAAAAAAGACCAATGGAGGGACTGTGAGGCAAAGTAAGGGGGGTGCAGACAGGGACCTAGAAAAAGCAGTAATTCTAAATGAATAATTCTGCTCAGTATTAACAAAAGAAGGTGATGGGGAGGAACCAAAATTAGCTGGTAGAAACACACATGGGGGGTGGACACTAGTCCATTCACAGAGGAGACAGCCTTAAAGGGACTCTTGAAGCTAAAAGTGGACATGGCAATGGGGCCAGATGGGATGCATCCCAGAATTTAGAAAGAACTCAGGGAGGTACTAGAGGCACCACTGGCAGCCCTATTCAACAAATTGCTGGAGGAGGGAGTGGTACCAAAAGACTGGAGGAGGGTGAATGTGGTACCACTACACAAAGGTGGGAGCAAGATGGAGGCTGGGAATTATAGTCCAGTCAGTTTGACCTCAGTGGTGGGGAAAATAATGAAATTCATGCTAAAGGAAAGGATCGTGGCATACCTTGAGGCCAGTGGGGCACAAGACCTGAGGCAACATGATTTCACAGTAGGTATTTCTTTTCAAACAAATCTAATAGATTTCTTTGACTGGGCAACCAGGATGGTGGATCAGGAAAGGGTGGTAAACATGGCCTACCTAGATTTTAGCAAGGCATTTGACACAGTCTTACACAGGAGGCTAGTAAACAAGTTGAGCAGTCTGGGAGTGGGCCCCAAGGTGGTAAACTGGGTCAGAAATTGGCTGAGCAACAGGACACAGAGGGCTGTGGTGAATGGAGTTCAATCCCAGGATAGGGGGATGACCAGTGGGGTGCCACAGGGCTCAGTGCTGGGGCCAATCCTCTTCAATGTCTTCATTAATGACATATCTGGGACTGGAAGGGAAGCCTCTTTGTGGATGATACCAAGATCTGCAATAGGGTGGACACTCTAGATGGGGTGGAAAGAATAAGAGACCTAGGCAAGTTGGAGGAGTGGTCAAGAGAGTGTCAGCTTAAATTCAATACAAAGAAGTACAAAGTCATGCACTTGGGGCAAAGGAATCCTGGAGAAGAATTAAGCAATAAGCCATGAGGGGGTGTGGGTTATCAGGGGATTTACCATGGCTAGCGTGGTTTGCCCACGAGGCGTGGCAGTGGGTCATCCATCACCAGCCATGGTAAACCTCGATAACCCACATCCCCATGGCTTATTGCTATTATGCCATCAGTGAAATATTTAATTGATTAAAAAAGCATCTTTAAAAAAAATATATAGGCGGTTTTATTACAAATAACCTTGCACAATAAAAAAAAATAGTCCTGCCAAGTTGGTATCAGGAGGACTGCGGAGTTTGAGTTTTGTACTGCTGGTGGCGGTTACCTTTGTCAGGTGACCAGCTGTTGGATTCGCACAGTGCCAGCAGGCCGAGGGACGGGGACGTAGGAGCAGTTTGTTGTAGTAAGTGCCCTGCGACTTGAGTGCTGCTTTGGTTCGGTTTCAGGAACAAACTGACATATTTATTTTATTTTGGCTGGGGCAATCAGCTTGAATGATGTATTTATTTATTTATTTTTCTGTAACTGTGAGGTATGAGCGAGAGCTGGGAGGCCGAAGCATACTTGTAGCAGCAAAGCGATGGAATTCGGAGGAGCGGGCATTACAGGAACATTTTTGAAAAGGTTTGCCAGGTTTTTAGGAGATATGTGAGCTTGAATTTGTGTTTATGCCAGGCAGTTTTAAACAATGTTTTGTGAGCTGGGGAGGAGGCTGGGAGGTGCCGGCTGATTTGTGCTTAGCGAGGAAATGAAGATGGCAGCTCGGAATGATTTAACTCTTTTTTTTAGTTGTTATTGAGATGCGGCTGGCTGGCACCTTTTGCGGTGATTATCAGAGGATTTACAATGGAGGTAAGGTGCCAGCCTGCCGGTTTCATTGGTCAGTGTCCGAGGTCCATGGTATAATACACAATAGTGGGGGGGGGGAATACTAATGACAACAAAACTGGTAAGGGACCTGGGGGTAATCATAATGGACAAACTGAAATTAGCCAAGCAATGTGAAAAGGTGGTGGGGAGGGCTGGAGGGATGCTGGGGTGCATAGGGAGAGGCATCACCAGTAGAAAACAGGAGGTGGTGATGCCACTGTAAACACAATTGGTCAGACTGCATCTGGAATACTGTGTTCAGTTCTGGAGGCCACATCTCCAGAAGGACATTGACAAAATGGAGGCAATCCAGAGAAGGGCAACAAAAATGATGAAGGGAATGCACCAGAAAACATACGCGGATAGAACGAAAGCCCTCAATATGTATACCCTGGATGAAAAGAGGGAGAGGGGGGACATGATAGAGACATTCAAGTACCTCAAGGGCATCAACAAGGTTCAGAAGGGTAGCATCTTTCAGAAGAAGAGATGTGCAAGAACAAGGGTTCACAATATGTGGCTAGAGTAGTGGAGACTCTAGGGGGGTAATGCGAGAAAGTATTTTTTTCGCAGAAAGGGTGGTGGATGCATGAAACAGCCTCCTGGCAGAGGTCATAGGGGAAGAAATAATAGGTGAATTCAAGAATGAATGGGATAGAAAGAAGGCAACTCTTGTGGTAGGAAAGAAAGGGTAAGCTGCAGATCATTTAGGATCTGGAGTTTAAGCAGGTAAGGAAATGAGCAGACTAGGTGAGCCAAGCGGTTCTTTTCTGCCATCAGAGTTCTATGTTTCTATGCAGAGAATGCCCAACATATTCCCCCACTGAGCTTATTGGTAATGACAATGTGAACATTGTTGTAGGTATGATCAGAAGGAGCTGCACTGCTACTACTTGGACTAATAAGCCAGACTGTTGTACCAGTGCAGTGGAATGAATCCCATGAGACTTGCCATCAAGAGATGTAGAACTGGGAAGAGAACAAGATGTCTCTTGCTGGATGTGTGAATAATTGAAAGAGTAAAGCAAATTATTTCTAACCAGAGATTGAGAAAGGTAAAGAATTTGATATTATCAGGATTTAACCTTGACATGCAGAAGATGAGGAGAAGGAGAAGGAGTACAACAAGGAGGTTGTGAACAGTATACAAGTCAGACTGCACAGACCATAATGAGCAAATCTCCCAGTTCCTCAATTACTTACATCTTCCTAAGATCATGGAAACTTGCAGTCTGAAGTTAGATAAGAAAGTACAGGAGGAAGAAGTCACCAGGGCCATCAGACCCCTCTAGAGTTGCAAGGACCTGGGTACTAAAGAATATGGTATGTGGTTTTATAAGGCCTTCCTATAAAACTGTCAGTTTCAAAAGGGTTTGAGGCTGTGGTCCGATAACCCTACTATAAATCCATATATCCCACATCCCTGTCAGTGTTATCTCACCTCTGTTCTTGCTATACCTATCCTACAATTAAAAATAAAACAAAAAAAACAAAAAAAGGAGGGATTCTATCTAATTATCTGGCTTGCAATTTATAGCAGAGGCTGCTGGGAGTTGTAGTCCCTGAAATTAGAGGACAACAAATCATGAAGAGGCAGTTTTGGTTTAACATTTTTGTTTTGGTTACAAAAGGGACCAAAGCAGCTTTTAGCAATTCAGCCCAGTGGGAAGTGGCTATAAGTGTTTTTAAAGTTAATTTCTGGGCACTAAGGATCACACTACCAGTGTAATGCTAGCAGTGGCTGCAGTTGTTATGTCAGGTCATTTTGACATATAAATAAATTGCTCTGTGTGATGAGAGGCCCCTCCCAGTTTGAAACGGGATTGAGACTGTAGACTGACTACCCAACTTTATATCAATCTATCTCCCTGTCACTCTCAGGATGATCTCACTTCTGTTCTTCTGGGGCAGATTTGGTTTTATTTTTTTGTTTCAGTTCTGAAAGGGACCAAAGCAGCATCAATGCAGTCCTGTGTGAAGGGGCTGCATGTGTTTTTAAAAAGTTAATTTTAGGGCAGTATGAATGGCCCTACCAGCTCAATGCTGGAAGCGACTGCAAGGGTCATGTTAGATTATTTCCACCTAAAAACTGAATATTCTGTGCAAGGGGTCGGTGAGCATGGCATGCAGGCTGACATGGGCAGAGGCCAATGTCTGCCCATGTCAGGCAATGGAGTCTAGAAGGCCATGGGATTCTGACAAAAGTACATAAAGTTTATTTATTAAATGAGTGAAATGAATAGTGAATGGACTAATCTGGTGGGAGAAAGGGCAGGGATTTATAACAAAGTTTGTTATCTGGTTATACTAATGGTCTTACATAATGAAGATGTGAGCAAGAAATACCAGTGCAAGCAGTTAATAAAAGACAGGGCATTGGAGGATGAGATAAACAATCTTAGGCAGGAAATGAAGTGTGTACAGGACATAAGGAACTTGAAGAATTTCTTAGACAACATGATTAGAGAAATGCAGCCCTCAGAAAAAATGGACAATAAAGATACAGAACCACATCCAACTGTAAATAATGATCAGTGCAGGAGAAAGATAAGCATAACTGAGGAGAGCAAGGAAGAAGATGGAGACAAAACCGTGGTCCAGCCAAGAAAGGGAGCAAAGAGAGAGAGAGAGGAGTATTGAAATTCACAAATTCACTACTGAACCAGGAATAGAATGTCATAATAGTTTGTTCTCCATTACCCTAGGACAAAACTATATTATAGTAACTGAGATAAAACCTAATAAGGGGATGTTTGTTGGAGACATTATGGTCAAATACACTTAATATGTAAGCAAAGCAAATTTGAACAGACAGTAATATGCCTATTGGGAATCAAAAAGAGATATTATGTAAAATATGAAAAAAATACAAAAATGGGAATGAAAATCTCAGGTAATAATACAAATAGGAGTGAATAACATTTGGACAAAGAGTGAATATGAAATTAAACAAGACTTCATAAAACTAGGGAAAAAGCCCATTCTCATGGGCTTACTCCTGTCTTTTATGAAATCTTAATAGTTCCCATAGTGCCTAAGAAAAGAACACAAGACATAATTAAAATCAATCAGTGGTTGGATGCCTGGACTTTAAAGGAAGTCTTCCAATTACTTAAGAACTGGCATCTGTTTGTGGATGACAAATCTGTGTATGCTAAAGATTTACATATTAATACCAAGGAAGCAAACATCTAATGTTTAAAAATTTGCCAGGAACAGCTTTAAACCTATAGGAGGGTGCAAGGGAGGCAAAACATTAACAATGAGACAAAGGATAGGAAATTGCTATATCCTGCCTAACATTACTAGAGGTCAGTTCATGGAGCTCACAAATTAAATCAAACAAGTGACTGAAAAGGAGCAGATAATCATTCTAGGTGAGTTCAATATATCAGATATACTATGGGAGAATACTACAATGATGAGTGAAAAAAGTAATCTACTTTTGGAAAGCTTGAGTGAAAACAGTCCAGTACAATTAGTAAGAACACAGATCAGGGGATCTAACATCCTAGATGTCATTATAACAAATATTACTGCCAACATAGCTTAAGTAGCAGAGCCACTATGTGCCAGCAACCACTCCACTACTGAGATACTTATAGAGGGAAATGTGTCAAACAATAAGGGCAAGACAATAGTTTATAATTGTTACAAAGGCAGATATGGCAGAATAAGAGATGGCATAACAAACTGAGACTAAAATACTGACATGGAAGGGAAAACACAAATGAATGTTGGAAAATTCTTAAAATAAAAATTGATGGAGTAAAGGGACAGGTATCTACCAAGTAGGAGAGATTACAACAAGAACGGTAAAATTACACCATGGTATACAAGAAAAGATCTAATATTGCAAAGAAAGAAACAAACCAAAAAACAAACAAACAAACAAGAAAATGCTGAATAGATCAGTAAAAAAAGATCCATGCCAGGGGAATATGAGCAATTTAAAAAACTAACAAAAATATTTGAAAGAAAAATCAGAAAAGCTAAATAAAACTATGAAATAAAAGTATCCAACAAGAAACAAAACACATAGCTTTCTACAGCTATAGAAATGCCAAAGAAGGAGACAACAATATAGGACCTCTAAAAATCAATAACTTAATAATAGAGGATACAAATATATCTGAAGAATAAAATAAATTCTTCAGTTCCACTTATCAAATACTAAAGATACAATACATTCAAGGACATCCAACAATATTAAAATAATTACTAAGCAAGACATAATAAATAACATAGAGAAATTACCCAAGATAAAGCAGCTGGACCCAAAGACATTAGCTTTAAATTAATTAAGGAACTATTAGAATTGATACCCATATTGCAATGCATATACAAGTTATCAATGAGTAAAGGTGATATGCCAAAAGACTGGAGAAAAGCTAATGTAATACCTATATTCAACAAGTTATGCCAATAAGTTCAACATACCATTGAAATACATTGAACCACATACCTGTTTCTTCAGTTTGCAGTCCTGCTTTGAAGAGTGAAGACATGTCTGTGGTCCAGAGATGATTACAGTGTTGAACCCCCAATGGGAAAGTAAGGGCTTGTAGGGGGTGTGAGGTGGTGGGAGCTGAGTGGGAGGGTCAGGTTTGGGGGAGTGCAAAGTCCACAAAAGATATTGATGGATGTGTTTTGTATAGGATAAAAAAAAATGAGGATTCCTGCACTGGGGGATTGGGCACCTCCCATTGCCACTGTTATGTTTCTGGAGGGAGGGTGGGGTGATGGGTGTTGAGAGGAGGGTTGGGTGGGGAAGGAAAGTATTAAAAAGAAATAGCAAATAACCGTGCATGCATGGTAGCAGATGGGGGATTCTGCACTGGGATTGGGCACCCCAGTGCCACTGTTACATTTCTGGGGGAGGGGTTGTAGGTGCTGTGAGGGAGGGCTGGGTGGGGTGAAACTATAAAAATATATATAAAAAACACAAGCACAACCACGCATGCACAGTAGTGGGAGGGTGAGGATTCCTGAATGGGGATCAGGCAACCCCAGTACTACTGTTACATTTCTGGGAGTGGGGTGGTGGGTGATGAGAGGAGGGTTGGGTGGGGAGGAAACAATAACTAAATAAAAAACAACTGCAGAAATAGCCGCACAGGCATGGTAGTGGATGGGGATCAGTAACAGGATTTTGTGATTGGGATACTGGGGAACTGGGCACCCCCAGTCTCACTATTATGTTTCAGTGGGGGTTGTGAGTGCTGAGAGGGAGCATCAGGTGGGGGGGATATGTATAATTTAAAAAAAAGAAATTGACCATAGACAGTAAAATAGTGCACTGCAGAGTGCTTCACAGGCGTGGAGGCGACTGTGTTGCAACTCCAACATGTTGTTTGGTCACAAGGAATGAGGAATCTTTTTTTCACAGCAATAGGCCCTAAAAAGCTGCTGTACTGTAACTTTCATCTACAGATTACACTACACAGAGAGCAGTAGCCCTTAATTTTTGTGCACAGTGATTTGGAGCTCACTGTGCACCACCTGCCACCCCCCCTCCCATTCCCATGTCTCCTATTTTACCCTGTCCTGCAAGCCTAGATGTCCCTGTTGCAATTTGGGGTGGGAGAGTACTATATAGTTGACAGCCCCTCACAGCAAAAAACGTCGGTCATGGAGGGATACATACATTTACATTATCTTCTCCATCTCTTTCTCTCACTTCTTTCTGCTTACTGCTCTTAGTCTCGCACACCCCACTCGCTGGCTAGTGCCAAATGGCATGTCTATGCATGTCTCAGGAACTCTGTGGCTTGTCTCAGTGTCTGTTTGTCTCAATGTTAGTCCACCAGTCTGTCTGCCCAGCATGGACAACTCTGCTGTTGATGGGAGGGCAGCTGCTGTGAGAACTTGGAGTGCCTGAAGTTGTGGAGGAGGAATCAGCTGACTGGCCAAATGACAACAGCAGTGAGAACCTGTGAGATAGGTGAGAGCTGGGTGGGGGGCTTCTTCTCTTACTCCAGTCAATATTTGAGCAGCTGTGGGTCTGGTCCATCCATTCACTGTCTGTGGGTTGCTCTGTAAAGTGATCTTTTGGGGTGGGAGCCTCAAGCCTTGTCTATCCAGTGATGACAGAAAGGAATAGAGAGACCAGTAGCACCATCAAGGAGAGGGAACAAACTATAACTTCAGCTGAGCTGCAGGCAATAGGGTAGGGCCTTGTGGTAAGGCACCATGGCTGTGTGGTTGGAGGACAAATTTCCCTCAGGATGGACTCATTTGTGTCCCATCTGTACCTCATCACTTGTCTTGCCCTGGTGCCCCCATCTAAGCCTATCTACCTCATTAGAGTCAGAGGCTTTGCATAAATGGGCTTTGCATAGCTGGTGCATTTCTTCCAATGGACACAGATTATTAGGTGGGGGAGTGGACAACAGGCGCTACTGGGCTACTTTTGTGAAAACTTTTTAGTTCTTGTGTGGGGGCTTTGTTTAATGCTTTGGTCATGGTTAGGACTCAGTCCCTCCTTAGCAGTTTGTTGCTTTCTATCCTGCTTAACTCAGCTGGTGTAGGGTTCAATGGCCAGCAGTGCTGAGGCATGGACAAGAGATGTGCTGTTCTCCTTTAACTCACAGCCCTTTTACTGGGGGACACAGACAGAGAGAGAGACAGCAACAAGTTTCTGCTGTTTTTAGCACATTTCCTTTCTATTTTACTTCATTTATGTTGTTATTCAAACAAGAAGAAGCCAAAGGTTCATCAAAATGAGCCTTTTCTGGAGCAGCTTTCTGTTCCCCTCTCCGTCAACCCCAGCCCACCACCAAATTTGCAAACATTTTCTGTGTGTGTGTTTGTGTGGTTTTGCAGGGCTTTTTCATCAAATCAAATATGTTGGAAACACATATGAGTTGTTGCTCCAAAATAAAATAAAAATCACTATGCTGGAGAAATGCTGCTCTTTTGTTTTTCTGGGGGTCCGGGAATCAGGAACTTCAGACAAAGCTCTGCTGTTGCTGGTAGCAGCAGAGATATAGGGACATTTCAATTGTACCTGAGGTGCAACTGTGATAATACAGGAACCACCCAAGGAGGCAATAATTGCCAGGGCTCTCAGAGTAGTCTGGCATTTCCTCTGTAGCTATGGGGTGGTTTTCCGTTAAATTATGTTATATTCTGTGGAGCCTTTTTATTTTGCTTTCTTGGTGTATAAGTAATATTTGTCTATGTTAAAAAGTTTCTTGTAGGCTGTTCAATTTCCCTTTAAATTATAGAAATTCCTGTAAATCTGGAGCCCTGTGTCTCCAATGCAGCAAGCAATCATCTCTTCAAATAATAGAAAAGCGCCAGCAGCATCAGGTTCACTTGTTACAGGGGAGGCAAGTTACGCTGCAAATAAACTAACCAGCAGGGTCCATAACTGAACTTAGAGCTTGGCTTTCTTGCAAGGCAACTCTGCAATTCCTTGTTTGCCACAGCCAACACTATTCCGCCCGCCCCCAAAAAAATGCAACTTATTTAAAATGATTTGCTTTTATAAGTACTATAGTTAAAGCTAGCATTAGCCATAGTGAGTTTTGCTGAGCACTTCTTCTCTTGGTATGGTTATGGCTACATAGTGAGAGTTATGCTGATGTATCACCAACAGAGGAGGCAAGAATACTGAGGGTCTGGAAGGGAGTGACTGGATATCGAGCTCATCACATTGAGCTAGATTCACGAACTGCTCGATATACCCACAGCTTTTTAACAACCGGGTGCAAGTGGGTTGCCATATGCGGCTCTGCAGGTTTCCCACAGCTGCAAGTATTCACAAAGGTGCAGCTGGGTTATGACCAGCTCCATGATTTATGGCAGCTGGTGGGCAGTGTTTCCCAGGAAATCTCTGCAACTGTGGAGATCTGTTACTGCTTGTCAGACCAGCCGTAACATCTGCCCCAAGTGCTGCGGCTGTGAATCTGAATCTCCTCTGCTGCGGGGGTTTTGGTCCACAACTGCTGTTGCAGCGTGGGACTTAGTCCTAGGGGGTTCTGTGTATCTAGCTCTTAGTGTTTCAAGCAGTGTAGCTGAAGCACATGATGAGTATGCATGAATCAGTACACTTCTTTCTCTCTCTCTTTTTCTCTGCATCCCCCCACACTATTTTCTTTCATCTTCAGAAGTTCCACTGGTGCTGCCTCTTGCTCTTAATCTCACTGCCTGCCCCGAGGTCAGGGAGCAAGTACTGGCAGTGCCAGCTCTTCTCTGGTCCTGACCTCACTGCCTGCCCTGGGATCGGGGAGATATATAGCTGTTCAAATCCTTCCTGCTCCCTCCCACTGCATGGACTACCACCCCCACCCTCTAACCCTGTCCCCCCAAAACAGACAGATTCCCTTCTTCTCACTCTCTCTCTCTCTGTGGTCTCCCACCCCCTACCCTCTAACCACATCCTTCAAAATAGACCAAATCCCTCCTTTTCCATCCATCTGCATCATCTCCCACCCCACCCTCTAACCCTGCCCCCAAAACAGACAAAATGCCTCCAACTACCTCCCTCTACATGGTTTACTGCCCCACCCTTTAACTGTGACCCCCACAACACCTTTAAAAAGAAAAGGTCCCGCAGTATTTTCTGCCCCCAGCACTCTCCGTTACCCCTCCCCCACCCAGTCCTCCTCTCAGTACCCACAACCCAACACCCCCCTCACTTACCTATCTTATGAATTACTCTGATGACTAGAGCATTCTGTTGCTTTCAACACTGACTGTGACCAGACTGAAAACAAGATAAATTCGATTAATGGCTTTTTAATGCATTTTCAGCTTTTACTCATGACTTTGTCATTATTTTAATACTTTTGTCCCAAAATTTCAACATGGTCTTTTTTAACCCACCTCATGAACCATGTATTTTTATTTTTATTTATTTTTTTTATTTATCAAGTCTAGGATTACAAATACCTTTGAGCCAAGGTTCTTTTACAAAGGTTCCACGTCAGAGAAATACAGATTATGGGGAACATCAAGACAGACATTACAACAATGTGGACATTGCAAACAGATTACAGATTAATGCAATTCAAGGGTAAAATTGTAAGCAAGTCAGCCAGTGGCATTTGTCAGAGAAAACAGACAAGAGATAAGAAGTGCCAGAGTCATAGGGAGAGGGAAGAGGGGAGAGGAAGGGAGAAGGAATGTAGGTAGGATAGGGAGAGGGTGAAAAGTGCAGCATTGGGCATACCAAGATGTGAGGGTAAAATCCAGTGGGGGGCCACTAGAACAGGCAGGGAAGTGGAGAAACAAGGTTAAGTTGAGCAGTCACAGGAGCTGTTGGTACTGAGATAGTCCCAGAGCCTTGTTTTAAACATACCAATTGTTGGGGCAGAGGAGGTGGTGGGGCTGAGGCCATTGAACCAGAGTGACACTCGATAAGCAAAAGAGCATTGTCCCTGTAAAGTGTGACAGTGGGGGACTTTCAGTAGCTGTAGCGTGGATCTCCGAAGGCACCGTTTGTTGGTTTGATGTTGTAACAGAGTTGAGACCCCAGAAGGTGCAAGGCCAAGGTAGATTTTTTTCACCATGGAGCAGATGAGAAACTTTATGTGGTTTGATAGTTGGAGCTAGACAGTCTTGGTGTACAGGTCACATGTGTGGGTGAGATGGTGACCACCAGTGATGAGCCGATATGCCTTATTTAAGGCAGTTGAGAGGCATCGAAGGGTTGCGGTTGTGGCCGAGCCATAAATGATGAGACCATAGTCTATTACAGAGATCACAGAGCTCAGGACTGCAACCTTCAAAGCTTCTGGCGTGAGATGTTATCTGTGTTTGTAGAGGAGACCAAGACGTGTATTAGCAGCTCTAGGTAGGTGAATCATATCCCCTTGAGCATATTTTGGTAGAGGCTTTGCAAAATCCCATTTCAGACAGGATTTCAAAACTTTTGCTAACCTGTTTCATGAGGTAGGCTCATGAAAAACCCATGTTGAGAATTTGGGGTCAAAATGTCAGAAAAAAAAACTGTTATGAGGAAGCATTCACTTTTTTCAATGTTTGCTCATAAGTTTGTCATTTGTGCTGATTTGGGTCCAAAATTTTAAACATGGCCCTCTTGATGCCCCTACTCATGGACAACACACATGTGCCATTTTTATGTTGCTTGCACGCGTGTGCAAGAAACATAGTGCCATCATCGGAGATTTCGGAGGTGTGTCACCTCCTCTTCCAATTCAGTCAGTGAGCTGGCAGGCGCGGCCCCTGTAAGCCAATGCATTTTGGAGCTGTCTATGACATGCTCCAAAATGCAGTGGCATACAGTTGAAAGGGAGAGCTATGCTTCAGTGAGCACCGATAAAAGCTAAGCTCCCCACATGCAGGCGTGCATGCCCCTGCACGTACTGTGTAGCTGACGGGATGCCCAATCCCCGCCGGCTGAGCTGCATTGTCCCACCCCCATAGTTGGTGCCACGCTGGGAGCCAACCCCAGCGTGGCAATCAGTCCTTTGGCCAACAGGGGTGCCCAATCCCCCATTGACTGAGTGGCCCCCCCATCCTTGTGCCACGCTGGGAGCCCACCCCAGCTTGGCAAACGCCCATGACGCTTTTTTTTTTAAAACCTATAAAACAAAAACGGTCCCTGGCGCATCTCCTGACCCCCTCCCACAACCGCACCCACCCACTGTGCACCAGCCTCCCCCCCCCTCACCCCATACTTACCTCTGGAGCTCGGTGCAACGATCTTCGATGGACCGGGAACACGTCTGCGCTCTTCAAAACTGACCACGAACTGAGGAAATGCCGGTAAGCTGTATAATGGGCTAGATGGGGGTGTCAACTTTATTGCATATCGCAGGCATTTTTGGGAATTTTTGCCCCAAAATTTCAACATGGGATTTTTAGGACCCCTTCTCATGAATGATTCACTGTCATGGCGTTATTCGGGCCCGAAGGGTGATTTCGCGCAGTGACTGCGAAATCACCCTTCAGGCCTGAATGCCACCATGACAGACATCATTCATGAGAAGGGGTCCCAAAAACCCCATGTTGAAAATTTGGTCCAAAAATTCCAAAAAATGACTGTTTTACGAGCGTGCATTGCACAGTTCCTACGCAGGCTTGTAAGTTCGTGAAATTTCAATATTTTCACTCTAGATTTTCAACATTGCCCTTTTACCACACCTTCTTATGAGTAGTACAGCTGTCATTTTTCACATCTCACCCAAAACATGTTTCCGCCCTTGTAGCACAGAATGGCACAGTCGGTGTGCGAAATCAATGTATGGGACAAATTAAGAAAATCACAGTGACACTGTTCATGAGCAGAGGTCTTAAAATGGCTATGTTGAAAATTTGAATGAAAAAAATTCTAAAATGACTGTTTTCTGTGGCGTGCATTCTTGGTTCCTCGAGCTCGTAAGTTCACAAATTTCAATATTTTCACTCCAGATTTTCAACATTGCCATTTCACCACACCTCCTCATGAGCAGTACAGCTGTCATTTTCACATCCTGCCCAAAACATGTTTCACCATGTAGCGCACAATGGCACAGTCGGTGTGCGAACTCAGTGTATGGGACACATTAAGAAAATCACAGTGTCACTGTTCATGAGCAGAGATCTTAACATGGCAATGTTGAAAATTTGGTGAAAGAATTCCTAAAAATGACTGTTTTACGAGTGTGCATTGCACAGTTCCCACGTACGCTCATAGGTTTGTGAATTCTCAATATTTCCACTCCAGATTTTCAACATTGCCATTTTACCACACCTCCTTATGAGCAGTATGGCTGTCATTTTTCACATCCTGCCCAAAATGTGTTTCCGCCCATGTAGCGCACAATGGCGCAGTCGGTGTGCAAACTCAATGTATGGGACACATTAACAAAATCACACTGACACTGTTCATGAGCAGAGGTCTTAAAATGGCTATATTGAACATTCATGAAAAATTTCTAACAATGACTGTTTCTGAGTCGTCTGTCACAGTTCCTCCTACTCGTAAGTTCATAAATTTTCAATATTTGCACTCCAATGACTTCCAAATACCTAAACAGCACATAGAAGCAAGCAACATTCGGCATTGACAAATGCTTGCTTAAATCCCCTCAAAACATTTCTTCACAGTCACTCTGCAAAATCCTCTTTCAGACTGGATTTGAAAAATTCCACCTGGCTTGATCATGCTGTGGGGTCACAAAAAGACTTGAAAATGTTGGGATCAAAGTGTAAAAAAAAAATAACAAAGTTATAAGGAAACATTGAATTTTTCACTGTTTACTCATAGATTTGTGATTTGGGCAGATTTTGGGCCCAAATGTGCAACATAGCCCATTGTGTACCCCACCTGACAACATGCCAGGTGTTATTTTTCAAATCACCTTCCAAAACATGTATCCCCAGCCATTTTGTAAAATCATCATTTGGGTGGAATTTGAAAATTTCCACTTGTCTTGATCATAAGGTGGGGTCACAAAAAGACTATGGTCTCCATATTCAGAGCTGGCCGATCGTGCGGCCGGCTCTGACCAATATTATGACAGCATGCTCTGACCGGAGAGCACTACCTGTCTGAAAATAGTGCAGCTCACAGTGACTAAATGCTGAACTGTCACTGTCTCAGATTGTACATGCAGCACTAACTCTATTAGCACAGGGCTAAATGTATGAATATGAGGATCCACATTGAAAACGTAGGATCAAAATGTCAAAGAAATAATTATGCTATAAAAAACATCATATTTTTCAATGTTTATGAATAGCTTTCTTATTTTTGCATATTTAAACAAACAAAAACCAGCCCCCTCCCACTACGTTGTCACCCACCTCCACCCTGCCTCATTGAAAATTTAGGGTCAAAATGTCAAAGAAACAATTAAGTTATGAAGAACATTACCTGTATAAAGGCAGAACCCCCACACAAAACAAGATGGTGCATTCCTACTGTGCTATCAAAGATAAATGCACTGTAGAATTGTGCAAAAGCAAGACCCCAGTGTAAAAGAAATGTTGCATATCAGCTGGGCTATCCTGAATACACTGTAAAAATGGGTAAAAGCATGATCCCACTGAAAATGAGATATTGTATCTCAGCTGGGCTATCCTGGATCAATACACTGCAAAAATGTGTAAAACCAGGATACTGAAAATGAAATATTGCATCTATACTGTGCTATCATAAGTAAATACAGTGCAAAAATTGGTAATAGCCGACCCTTAAAACTAAAGGTGCAAAACAGAAACTGCACAAGGGAAGAGCAGTGCTGCAGTCAAATTCAAACATGTACAGCAATCTTTAGGGACGAGCAGCTGCTCGACTCAGCTGTCATATGAAAAATAAACAAGAATCCATTCCTTAAATAGGAAGATCCTTTATTGATCAATGCTCATGTGCAAACTAATGTCACATGCAGAGGAGCTTCTATTGATTCAAAATACAGTCCCAAATAGAGAGCATATTCTACAGTGATGGACTATATGGCTATGGACACCACATGTTAGGAACCCCCCCTCCTGATGCAAGCAACAGACGTGAGTGCTGCTTTGCACTTGAACATTGATCAACAAATGATCTTGCCATTTAAGGCATGGATTTTTGTTCATTTTTTATATGACAGCTGAGTCTAGCAGGTGTCAGTCTCTAAACATTGCTGTAGAAAAGTTTTACTATAGCGCTTCAGCAGCGCTTGCACCGACATCCCCCACCGCAATGGTCACATGTCAGCACAGTACTGTCGGGGATGTCTGTGAGTTTCCATCGGGGGGCTATGCCACCTGAACACCAACACCCCCCGGTCTCCAAATATCTAACTCCAAGTTGGAGTTGGACCTGGGGGGGGGGGCAACACTCGGAAACGCACCACCGATGTCTTCCTCACACCAGCACAGCAACTCACCAAAGATAGGAGAATTATGTTGCTGTGCTGGTGTTCACTGTGTGGGTGTCAACCTTGCATCAACACACCCTGTAAAAGAAGACCTCACAGAAAAATGAGGTATTTAATCTCATCTGGCCTGTAAAAATACAGTGTAAAAATGGATAAAAGCAAGACAACACTGAAAACAAGAGATTACATTTCAGCAGGGTTATCCCAGGTAAATACACTCTAAAAATGGGTAAAGGCAGGACCACATTGAAAATGAGATACTGCATCTCAACTGGCCAACCCTGGCAAGAAATTTAACAAAAAGTTATTGCTTCTCAGCAGGCATATCCTGGGCAAAACAATTGTAAAAACGTGCAAAAGCAGGACCCCACCGAAAACAAGATACTACATTTCAGCTGGATTATCCTGGTTAATTACATGGTAAAAATGGTTAAAATTTGAACCCCACTGAAAACGAGATATTGCATCTCAGCTGGCCAACTGTGGGTAAATGCATTGTAAAAACGGCTAAAAGCAGGAAGAATCCCACTGAAAATGTGATACAGTATTACATCTCATATGATCTATCCTAGAAAAAAGATAGAATAAAATTGTGTAGAGCCATTTGAGTCAGCAAATTTGGTACAATGGGACAATTTCGAGCTGGGCTGGGCAAAATTTGAATTGGCCCGATTTTGCCCCAAATTAAATTCCCTCGAAATTATACACCAAATTTGCCAACTCGCACAGTTGTAATCTCCCCACAATGGTGATAATCCCCCCCCATATGCACATTGGTAGTTGGAGTGGTGATATTCAGTGTAAAAAAAAAAATTGCTCTGGATCATTTTTTTTTATGAAATAAATGTGCTGTTGCTTTTTGAAGTTTCAGGTTTCCATATTTGGTTTGGCAGTGTGAAACCCAATTCAGACCATTAATTCCAAGCACTGCCAAACCAGAATGGCCCAAACTTGTGACCTGACCCAATGCACAGCCTTAAAACTGAGCAGCAGCAGTACCCCACTGAAAATTAAATATTGCATCTCAGCATGTCTGTCCTATGAAAAATACACAATAAAATCTGTAAAAACAGGACTGAAAATGAGATACAGCATCTTACCTGTGGTATTGTGGGTAAATAGTGTAGAAATGTGTAAAAGCAAGACCCCAGTGAAAATGAGATGTTGTTTCTCAGCTGGGTTTTCCTGAATAAATACACTGCAAAAATTGGTAAAAGCAGGACCCCACTGAAAAAGAGATATTACATCTATGCTGGGCTATCATACATACAAACATTGTACAAACCAGTAAACAAGCAAGACTTAATAGTAAACAAGATATTGAATTTCCACTGAGCTATCCTGGGAAAATACATTGTAAATATAAATAAAGATAAGACTCCACTGAAAGAGATATTGCATCTCTACTGGGCTATCCTACATACATACATTGTACAAATTGTTAAACAAGCAAAACTTAATTGTAAAGAAGATATCACATCTCAGCTGGGCTATCCTGGAATCAGCTGCTCTATCCTGATTACTCTCCCAGTTACTACTCCCTCCCTGACCTTTCAAAGACATTATAATTGGTGTCTATTGGCACTCTACACTTTGTCTGAGCCACTGCCAATATCCCTAGCATTTGGTGCTACCACCAACACCCATTGTACCCTAACCCCCCAATCCCAGTCTTGGAATACCACTGGCCCATATTTTCTACCAACCTACACAGCCAGGCAACATCTGCTGCATGGAAGTCCTGTATCACTATACAAGCAATTACAAAAATGCATTACTCACTAGATCTCCAATAGAGCAAATGCCCTTTGAGGATGCACAGCTGCTGTTTGTAAAAGCTACTTGTGTGTGGGTATTTCTCTGTGTGTACACACATATGTGACAGTGTGTGTGTGCGTGTGTGTGTGTGTGTGTGTGTGTGTGTGTGTGTCTGGGTACACATGTCTAGCTGTATCAAGGGGGTGTAGTGCATATCCAGAGCTAACAGCACCAGCTTCCACATTATCTTTACATGTAAGGTTTTGTTTTTTCTATTGCTCTGATGTAAGTCTGGAATTTAAATATCACAATAATATAACCTTTAAATTAAAATTCCAGCGCACACTTTAATCCTAGATCTTTTATCTGAATAATGCAGATAGCAGCCATTTTGGCTTTGGCCAGAGTTTATTTTCTTTTGCAGAGACCACTTCCTTTGAGTCCTTTGAAATCTGGCTCATGTTCCAATCCACAATGTCCATTCTTGCCTCCAGCCCACAAATTCTGTCCTGCATGCTTTCCAGTTTTTCATCAAAATCATACACTGATTTGCAGAGATGCTTTAAAGATTTACTTGCATTGGCTAGGGATACTTCCTGTGCTCCTTCTTCAGGCAAGCCTCCTGCTTTGGAAGCCTCCATCTGCTTGTTGTGTTTGAAAGAACTTGCTGTGGGTTTAAAAAGTCCTCAGCTGCAGCAGTATCTTTAGGCTACACATGTTGGCAAACTACCATAGCACCATATTTTAATATGTTTTTTATTTTTTTTGCAAAAAAGTCCATTCTTAGAAGTTTGACTTAGAAGCTCAATTACCATGCAACTGCTCCCTTTAGCTCTTATTCATTTTTAGGGTGACATATGGACAAGGGGAAAGAGGGAGGTGGCTGGGAAAGTACAGTTATGGGGCCAGGTTGCCAAGGAGACTAGTCCTAGCTACCTGGGAAGCAGGAAATGAGTATTTTAAAATATATATATATATATTTTTAGCTTCCATGCCAGGAAACAAAATATCCAGATAATGAATACCCAACATTTTGGCCTGAATATTCTAAAATTGGTATTTGCACAGCATGTTGGCATCTAATTAAGCTGTTTAGAAATGGTTTTGTGCAGTATTACATTGGATTAAAGCCTTTTCATGTGTAAAGTATCTGCATCTGATGCTGAATCATGCACAAATGCATAGTAGAATTATTATGATGATTACTTACTAAGCATGATTCACAAACGTATCCGCATGCTATGTATCACACAAATACTAAATTATCAATACATGTAAAAAAAATTGAAAAGGAGAATAAAACCAATACAAATTAATAATTAAGCAAGAAAGTATTAAGACACAACAGGATGGGGATTATGCTGCGATAACCAGTCATGCAGGGGAGTACTGAGGCCTGATGCCAGAGGTGGAGGGCCTTACAGCATCTGGAATGGCAATTACCTCAGCATAAGGCCTACAGTGGAGTGTCTTAATGGTCTCTATGCATTAAGAGATGGGTTGCCTACACAGCATGGATGGTCAGTGTATAGTCAACCCTAAGACAGAATGCCACACATCAGAGCAAAAAGACTGAGGTGCAAAAAGAGGGGGTGGAGTGGCCCATTATGTCAATGAAAATATCAAAGCTACAGAAATTCAGAATACACATAAGGAGCCAGAAGAACTATGAGTCACCCTGGACACTGGAAATGGGACAGCTGTATGAACTGGGGTTGTCTGCAGGCCTCCAGACCAGGGGGAGGACATAGACACATTTGTGTTAGAAAATATACTGTTAGAAAATATACAAAACATGACAGCTAAAGGGGAGGCTCTGATAATGGGAGACTTCAACATGCTAGATACAGATTGGTCAATACCAGCAGGAACATCTGCCAGAACTAGGCACATAGTGGATTCCCTGCAGGGGGGAGGGCCTCAAACAACTGGTACAGCAACCCACAAAAGACAGGGCTATCCTAGATCTAGTACTGACTAATGGGGAAAGTATCACAGATCTTCAGGTAGAAGATCACCTGAGTGCCAGTGACCATCACATGGTATGATTCAATTTGGCCACTAGAACTAAATCATCCCATTCCAAGGCAAAAATATGGGACTTCAGAGGAGCTGACTTTGATAAGATGGCCAACAGAGTTAAGCTAGCCCTGGCAAGAAGAAATACAGGTGAGGGGGTACAAGCAAAGTGGGCAAGCATTAAGGATGCAATTCTTAAAGCAATATCCCATTGTGTTAGAGAGAAAAGCAAGAGCAAAAGAAGAAGGAAACCACTTTGGTTCTCAAAAACAGTAGCAAAAAAGATCAGAGACAAAAGGCTAGCCTTCAGGAAATATAAGGGAACACAGTGGGATGAAGATAGGGAGGCATACCAAACTTACCAAAGGGAAGCAGGGAAGGCAGTAAGGCAGGCAAAGGCCCAAACCAAGGAAACACTTACATGAACAGTAAAAGAAGGTGACAAGACTTTCTATAGATACATTAGTGAAAGGAGAAAGTCTAGAGGGGGTATTGCTAAGATCAAGGGGGATAAGGAGGAGGACCAAGGAAAAGCATATATCCTAAATAGATACTTCTGCTCAGTATTTACTGAGGAGAAGGTAGGGAAGGGCCCACAGCTCAGCACCATGGACACAGGTGGGAGAGAGGATGGTGTGCACAAGTCCCATCACAAAAGACAGGGTCCTACAAGAGCTCGTTAAGCTCAGGGTGGATAAGGCAATGGGACCTGATGGCATACATCCCAGGGTACTAAAAGAGCTAAGGGTGGAACTAGCAGAGCCATTGTCAGAACTGTTTAGTGAGTCTCTGAGCACAGGAGACATCCCAGAAGACTGGAGAAGGGCTCATGTGATTCCACTCCACAAGAGCGGTAGCAGGGAGGAGGCAGGGGTCTACAGACCAACCAGTCTTACCTCAGTAGTGGTCAAGATTATGAGGCACTCCTTAAGGAAATGATAGTGCAACACCTGGAATCCATAGGAGCACAGGATCCAAGACAGCATGGGTTTACAACAGGAAGGTCCTGTCAAACTAATCTCATACATTTCTTTGCTTGGATAATCAGAGTGGTGGACAAAGGGGGAGCAGTTGATGTTGCCTACCTTGACTTCAGCAAAGCTTTTGATTCTGTTCCACATTAAAGACTGATTAATAAGCTGGGTAGGCTCGGGGTGGGTCAAAAGTTGGTCAACTAGGTGGAAAACTGGTTGATGGGTAGAAAACAGAGAGTGGTGGTAAATGGTATACAGTCAGAAGATATGCAAGTCACAAGTGAGGTACCTCAGGGATCAGTCCTGGGGTCAGTCCTCTTCAATATCTTCATCAGTGACATTGCAGATGGACTGGAGGGTAAGGTCTGTCTGTTTGCAGATGACACCAAGATCTGCAACAGAGTAGATGATCCAGATGGAGTGGGCAGAATGAGAAGAGATCTGGAAAAACTGGCAAAATGGTCAGAAGAGTGGCAAATGGGGTTTAATGCAAAGAAGTGCAAGATCATGCACACAGGGAAGAGAAACCCTGAAGCCACCTATAGATTGGGAGGGGAGTTGCTGGCAATCACAAGGGAATAAAAAGACTTGAACATCATCATCACAGATTACCTGAAATCATCCAAGCAGACCACTAAAGCAGTAGGTAAGGCTAGAGGGATGTTGGGGTGTATTAGAAGGGGTATCACAAGTCGTAAGAGGGAAGTGATAATAATCCCTTTTTACAAGACACTGGTTAGGCCCCATCTGGAGTACTGTGTGCAGTACTGAAGACCACACCTGCACAAGGACATTAACAAAGTGGAGGCAGTCCAGAGAAAGGCAACCAAAATGGTGCAGGGACTGCATCAGAAGACATATGAGGACAGATTAATGGAGCTCAACATGCATACTCTAGAGCAAAGGAGGGAGAGAGGTGATATGATCAAAACATTCAAACATCTTAAGGGCATTAACAAGGTGAAAGAGTCTAACATGTTTCAATATAAGAAAAATAGCTGGACAAGAGGACACAGCATGAGATTAGAGGGAGACAAATTAAGGGGGAATGTAAGGAAGTTCTTTTTCACAGAAAGGGTGGTGGATGCATGGAATGGCCTACCTCAGGAAGTGGTGGATATGAATACAGTGCAGGGATTCAAACAGGCATGGGATAGGCATAAGAGAGCAATATGGACAAGTATGAATAGATAGGCCATTGACAGAGTACAGGCCTGTGGCACATTCATAAGGCAGAAAAAAATGGGCAGACTGGATGGACCTTGTGGTCCTTATCTGCCATCAACTTCTATGTTTCTATGTTTCCATGTAGGGGTTGGGTGGACTCAAGGAACCATTCATGGAAGGGATGCACTTACCTTCTGCACTAGATCCCCTGGCCAGTCAGACAGCTACATATGTGGCCTGCCTGAGGGTATGTCTGGGGCATGCCAGCATTTCAAAGTGCCATGCAAGGGGGAGCTGGATACAGTAGCAGGGACACTGCCGTATCGATTGTGTGTCCTCCAGATTTCAACCAATGACTGCGGAGAAACCAGCCATCCCCCCACCATGATGCCAGCCTTTTGGGCAGTCAGGGAGGACTAGAGGCAGCCATTCAGGCATTTGCCTGTCTGTTTCAAAATGTAAACAACTCCACCTTTCCAGAATATCCTACTCCGCATGAAGCAGAGGATCCACTGAGACCCAGGTTGGGCATCCGATTGGATCCCCACTTGTATCCTCCAAGCTGCCCTGGCACAGCTGTGTGTCAGGGGGGTAGGGCAGCAGACAGGCACATGGTGGTGGCCAGTGATCCTAAATTCCAGGCATATGCACCTGTCCAGAGGTGCGGCACTATATGGACAGTGTACGCATGAATCATGTGTATCCAGAATAGCACTGATGCATAGCACACATTGTGCTTAAAAAGTGGGTACGCTGTGAAATTATTGAGAGGAAATAAGGTGATTAGAAAAAAAAGTAATAATATACTGTACAGTTTAAGAATTTGATGTCAAAATACTCCTTTCACAGACTGGTTGCCACTTGCCACAAGGGGGAAGTAGAAAAATATTGCAGAAATCAGCTGTGACCTCCCATCCCCACCAAAGTTGTTTACTTTTTTTTGTGCTTCCCAGTCTATGCTGACAACCTTGAGAACTGTGAGTATTGTTTGTAGCTTTGCAGTTTTCTGGTTCTCACTGCCTACCCTGAGGACCAGGAGTGGTGTTTTTTTTGTATCATTTCCCAGTCCCCACTGGCTGTTCTAAGGACCAGGGATTTTTTTTTAAGTTTCCAATTTCTTTCTGCCTACCCTGAGGACTGGGAGTGCTTTTGTTAAATTAGCATTTTCCCCCAGTCCCCACTTCCTGCTCTTAGGGCTGGGAATGTTTTTCTTTTTTTCCTTTTGTTTTCTGGTCCCACTGTCCACTCTGATCTTCCCTATATGTCTTTTTGTCCCACTTTGCAGCATCTGCCTATTTTCCCTAGCTGTTTTCCAGTCCTCGCTGCCTGCTCCAAGGACCAGAGTGAGTGAATTAGAGTAAGTGCTGCTTCAGCTGGTGTGCTTGCATATATTCCGGTCAGCATTACAGGCTGGAGGGCAGTGAGAGGGTGGATGAGGGGGTAGAGATGTTACAGAGAAGGGGAAATGAACCTGTAAACTGATAAAGGGAAGAGGAGCTTGAATTGTAACTGTCACATACAGCACAGGAGAAGGAAGCAGTAAGAAGTTAAGCTTAGCGGTAGGTAGGTCTGTGAAGAAATGCTGTCTGTTTGAAGAACATTCTAAACTCACAATGATATTGTTGGTCATGGGACAGGCTGGTGCCAGTACATTTTTTCTGTAGGCACTATATGTTCTAATAAATGTACGAGTTCAAGCCTGTCTCAGCCAAGCAGATGCAAGGATTTTCTCTACCTATTTCATAAAAAAGTTTCAAGAGCCTGTGAAAGCTCATAGCATTGCTAGATATGTAAAGACAGAAGGGTATACAATTCCAAAGTCTTGGACCAGCCAAAGAAAAAGCACATTGCTGAAATCATCAAAAATTTGATTTGGGGACCATTAATAAACTTGCTTTAGAGGAATGAAGTAGGTGGGAGGGCACATACCACTGAAGACAGGAAACAAGGTAAACTGGCTGCATGTGGAGGGCCAAACAAACCAAGGCAATCATTTTAAATTGAACCCAGAGATGAAATTGAAGCTGGTATAAAGAATAAAATAGGAAAGTAATACTGATGTGCATAATGAGAGGTGCCAAATATCATGCAGGTAACTGCATTATGAATGCTGCACAAAGGGGCTAATGTTGAGGCAGTTCAACCAATTAACAGACTGTTGCAACAATCATGTCTATAAATAATCAGGCTGCAGTATTTGCATTCAGTTTGGTAGCCTCAGAAATGAAATATTGCCTATTGTGTATGATACCAATTAAATAAAACCATTAGGATTAAGAAATGGCTGAGATCTGTGAGCTGCAATAAAATAAGAATCCATGGACAAGGATTAAAAACTAGTCTACTAGAAAAGGAGTGTTGTATTCTGGTAGATCAACAAATGAAGTTTAAAGAGCATAGGACAGCTATAATCAGGAGAACTAACCTCATGATTAAAAACATCAGAAGTTTTGTAAATAAAAGAACGGGATGTATGCTACCTTTATACAAGACATATGTGCAACCACATCTGGATTATGGGTCACAACTATGGAACCCTAATACATTAGGAGAAATTAATAGGATAGAAAAAATCCAGAGACAATACACTAGAGCTATATAATCATTGGGAAAGTATAGTTACAAGGATAGATTAGCAAAAACGGGGCTGTTCTCCCTGAAACAAAGAAGAATAAGAAGGGACCTATTAGCACTATATAGAATAGTGAATGATATAGGGTTAAGAAAAGAGATGGGGTTACATATGCAAGAGAAATCAAATGGGTTACGAGGGCACAAAAAAACAGATCAAATTACACACTGCTAAAAATAATGGTAGATACTTTTCATTTATCAACAGAACTGGCAGGTTATATTACAGGTTATCTAATGACATAATTTAAAGTAGTACAATAACAGCATTTAAAAGATGGTAGATAACTGCGTAAGGGGAAAATACAGATTTGATGTCCCACTGATGTGTGGAATGGTAAATATGGGCATAAAAGCCGTCTTCTGTTCATAAACCAAGTATAAGAACAAAGTATGTGTACACCTAAGTTCTAAACCATACTTAAAGGGAGAAACTTAGAGGAAACTATGTCTTACTTAAAGTCAGTACACACGGCCAAGTAGGATCAGACATGGCTGAAAAAAGGGGAATAAGGACTTCTGTTTTATCTGGGTTCATTTTGAAGAACATTTGGGAGCACCAAAGTGAAATTGCAGTTTAACACTTCCCAAGACTCTCAGAAATGGCAGCAGAAAAAAATTGGAAAATAACTATATATCTGGGTGTTATCCATATAATTATGAAAGAAAAAGTGATAAGATACTAACATACTCAAATGCCAGCAGAACAGGCCTAATGGTCTCTCAATTCTGCTCGATTTTCAACACCCACACTGAGGGCTGATTTTGGTGTCACCCCTTCCCCCTTGGGTTATACTGTCCCCAGTCCCAGATGTTCCTCCTGTATTGGGCCTGGTCAGATTTACCCACCCCCTGTACCTGTCCCATCCCCACTTAAACCAATCCAAAGTCTCCACCTCTACCAGCTGATGAAATCTGATCAAATTATTTAAGGGGGCATTATACAAGCAAAAAAAGAAGGGGCCTGAGAACGGACACATGAAGAACACCAGAGGAAAACTGATGAGACCCAGATATCAATGTCCCCAAAGAAACTTACAAAAATAAAAAATGATTTGACCAAAAGGATTTAAACCAGGATAAAGCTATGGCAGATGTCAGAACACCAACCTTAAAAGCTGACTGGTCACATAAAACCAGATGACTTAGAGTGCCGAACATGGTCGCAAAGTCCAGCTTAAATCAAGATAACTGAAAAAGCCCTCATTTCTAGCCACAATACCATCATTACTTTTCAGATGAGCTGTTTAAATAGAATCAGCCTTAATGAAACCAGATTGCAGTTGTTCAAGAAATTACTGAGATTCCAGGTATTTAAGAATTTGGTTGGCAAAAACTCACTCCAATATTTTGGAAATGAATGGTACCAGTGAAATTGAGTGGAAGCTTGAGCAAGGACAGGATCAGTTTTACACCTAATGGCACCTCAAACAGAAATACTTGTGTTGCCCCCATACACTGCTTCCCATCGCCCCCGTCCTCCCTCCTTACCCATCCCACATTCACAAAGTGATAATAATTCTATGAACACAAGTGTGATGACAGCATTTATGTTTTTTAGATTGACACTTTTTGTATTTCAAGATGGTTTCTGCTTATAAGTTCTACTTCAGTATGCCCCTTCTATGCTGGTCCCTTAAGCAGCCGCTTGGTTTGCTTGTGCCTAAAACCACTTCTGATCAAGGAAGGACTTTTTCAAAAGGGGAAACTACTGCCATTTTAAAATTATCAGAACAAACACCATTACTAATGGATAAGATAATAATCTGTGTAGAATCAGGAACAAGAAGTGGGTAAAATAGTTTTCAAAGGTTTTGAGGGCAAGGGGTCAAGTAGACAGATAAATAACTTGCTTTAGAGGAATGAAGTAGGTGGGAGGGCACATACCACTGAAGACAGGAAACAAGGTAAACTGGCTGCATGTGGAGGGCCAAACAAACCAAGGCAATCATTTTAAATTGAACCCAGAGATGAAATTGAAGCTGGTATAAAGAATAAAATAGGAAAGTAATACTGATGTGCATAATGAGAGGTGCCAAATATCATGCAGGTAACTGCATTATGAATGCTGCACAAAGGGGCTAATGTTGAGGCAGTTCAACCAATTAACAGACTGTTGCAACAATCATGTCTATAAATAATCAGGCCATGTATTTGCATTCAGTTTGGTAGCCTCAGAAATGAAATATTGCCTATTGTGTATGATACCAATTAAATAAAACCATTAGGATTAAGAAATGGCTGAGATCTGTGAGCTGCAATAAAATAAGAATCCATGGACAAGGATTAAAAACTAGTCTACTAGAAAAGGAGTGTTGTATTCTGGTAGATCAACAAATGAAGTTTAAAGAGCATAGGACAGCTATAATCAGGAGAACTAACCTCATGATTAAAAACATCAGAAGTTTTGTAAATAAAAGAACGGGATGTATGCTACCTTTATACAAGACATATGTGCAACCACATCTGGATTACCACTGAAGACAGGAAACAAGGTAAACTGGCTGCATGTGGAGGGCCAAACAAACCAAGGCAATCATCGCCCCCGTCCTCCCTCCTTACCCATACCACATTCACAAAGTGATAATAATTCTATGAACACAAGTGTGATGACAACATTTATGTTTTTTAGATTGACACTTTTTGTATTTCAAGATGGTTTCTGCTTATAAGTTCTACTTCAGTATGCCCCTTCTATGCTGGTCCCTTAAGCAGCCGCTTGGTTTGCTTGTGCCTAAAACCACTTCTGATCAAGGAAGGACTTTTTCAAAAGGGGAAACTACTGCCATTTTAAAATTATCAGAACAAACACCATTACTAATGGATAAGATAATAATCTGTGTAGAATCAGGAACAAGAAGTGGGTAAAATAGTTTTCAAAGGTTTTGAGGGCAAGGGGTCAAGTAGACAGATAAATAAGTAGAAGTAAATTTATAGACTGTGTTAGGTTAGCCACAAAATCTTGATCAACCAAGGAAAGGATGAAATAAAACACTTAATGGGGAGCAATACATAAATCACTAGAGGTATGCAAAACCGGGGAGGTTTTGGTTTTGCCAAATATTCCCTGATTTTGGTTCACAGCCAGTATTTATTCAACATAAAAAGTGGCCTGTACCATCATTTTAAAGTATAATGTAATGGAAAACAGGTTAAATTCTGTAGAAAAACACCCTTTGTTTGATAGGACTACACAAATAAATATATACGTCCTCCTGTCCTGACTCATACTTGTATGAGCAATGGCTAGTGACACTGTGCAGACAGCGACTAGTCAACTGCTGGGCTGCCCCTTCCCCCAAATGTTTCACACTTGACACAAGCCTTTATTTGACATGAATACACACACACAAAAAAAAACATGGTCCTCCTGTCCCGATTCCTACTTATGTGGGAAATGGCTAGTGACGCTCTTCAAACAGAGGCTACTTAACTGCCGGGCTGCCCCCTCCCTTCAGAATATTTCACACATGAAGCAAGGCCACACACCTTTATTTGACAGGACTACACAAAAAAATATGGTCCTCCTGTCCCAACTCCTGCTCACGTGGGAAATGGCTGCTGACACCATGTAGATAGAGGCTACTCAATTGCCGGGCTGCCCCCTTCCCAAAATGTTTCACACATGACACTGATGCAAGCCTTTATTTGACAGGACTACAGAAAAAAAATATGGTCCTCCCTTCTGCTTGTGTGGTAAATGACTGGTTATTGTGCAGACACAGGCTACTTAACTGCCAGGCTGCCCCAGCACAAATGGTTCATACGTGACACTGATGCAAGCCTTTATTTGACAGGACTACAAAAAAAATGGTCCTCCTGTCCCAAATTACCATCCCAACCCCTGCTTGTGTGGGAAATGGATGGTGACACTGTGCAGTAACAGGCTACTCGACTGCCGGGCTGCACCCTCCCCAAAATATTTCATATGTGACACTGACACAAGCCTTTATTTGGCAGGACTATAGAAAAAAAAAGACTGCTCCTGTCCCAACTCCTGCTTGCGTCAGAAATGGCTGGTGACTTCTAGCTCAGGTGCCTGTTTTCAGGGGTGTGACTCAGGACTTGTGAGCACTGGGGATGTCCAGGCTAGGCAGCCCACATGCAAGTCTGCTCTGCAGCACTTTCCCATCCCCAACCCCCCAACACATACAGTCAAATACAGTCAGTCCCTTCTCTGGCCCAAGTCCTCTCTCAGTTTTTTATTGTTAACTTACATAGATACATAGATACATAGACAGTGTCGGCAGATAAGGGCCTATGGCCCACCCAGTCTGCCCATTTAAGTTTGTAAGTTCAGTTTATGTTTTTCAGGAAGTCTGTTGCCCCTTACCCCTGATCTCCAGAATTCCTTTATGTCTATCCCATGCATTCTTAAATCCCGTGATTGTTTCAGCCCCCACCACTTCCTCTGGCAGGGTGTTCCACTTGTCCACCACCCGTTCTGTGAATAAATTCTTCCTCACGTTTCCTCTGAATACGTCCTCCCTCCAACTTCATCCCATGCCCTCTAGTCCTGGAACATCTTTTTCGCTAAAATAGTGCATTCCTGCACCCTGTTCCTCCCTGTAAGATACTTGTATGTCTCTATCATATCCCTCTCCTCCCTCCTCTCCTCCAGGGAGTACATGTTCAGTGCCTTCAACCTGTCCTCACAGGACTTGTGATGCAATCCATGCACCATCTTTGTTGCCCTCCTCTGAACCTTCTCTACCCTGTCTGTGTCCTTACGTGGTAAGGTCTCCAGAACTGCACAGTGTACTCCAGGTGCGGCCTCACTAGTGTCTTGTATAGTGGAATTATGACCTCCCTTTTCTTGCTGGTGATGCCCCTGCCTATGCATCCCAGCATCCTATTTGCTTTACCTGCTGCCTTGTCACATTGTTTCCCTGCCTTGAGGTCATCAGAGATGATAACTCCAAGATCCCTTTCCTGCTTGGTGCATGCTATATCCTCACCCCCCAACTGATATATTGTGCCAGGGTTTTTGTGCCCCATATGCATTATCTTGCACTTCCTTGCATTGAATTTCAACTGCCAAACCCCTGACCATTCTTCAAGTTTCTGCAGGTCCCTTCTCATTCTGTCTACACCCTCTGGTGTGTCTACTCTGTTACAGAGCTTTGTGTCATCAGCAGAACAGTGAAATTCTGCCTTCTAGGTCCTGTACAATGTCACTGATGAAGATATTGAATAAGTACCGGTCCCAGCACTGATCCCTGTGGTACCTCACTGGTCACTCTTCCCTCTGTGGAGTGACAGGCATTTACCACCACCCTCTGTGTCCTGCCACCTAGCCAGTTACCTACCCACCGCACTACTGTCCTGCCCACACCATATTCCCAGTTTGTGCAATAGTCTTCTATGTGGCACAGTGTCAAAGGCCTTGCTGAAGTCCAGATAGGCCATGTCCACTGCCTCCCTGATCCACCTCCTAGTCACCCAGTCAAAAATTCAATGAGGTTGGTCTGACATGACCTTCCCTGGTGAAAACCATGCTGCCTTGGGTCTTGTAGTCCATTGACAACCAGATGTTCCACCAATCTCTCCTTCAGTAGTGCTTCCATGATCTTCCCACTACCGAGGTGAGGCTGACTGGTCTGTAGTTCCCTCTTCCTCTTTGTTCCCACTTTTGTATAAGGGGACTACATCTGCTATCCTCCAGTCTTGGGTACCTCCTGTTTCTAGTGATCGGCTAAACAGGATAGCAAGAGGTTCAGCCACCACCTCTCTTAGTTCTTTAAGGACCCTGGGGTGCACCCCATCTGGCCCCATTGCTTTATCAACTCTTATTACTTCCAGTTCCTTCAGGACCCTTTCTCATGTAAAAGGACTTGTGTCCATTTCTGCACCATTCTCACCCCTTGTACTCCATTCAGACCCATTACCCTCCTCTTCCTTAGTAAAGACTGAGCAGAAATACCTGTTCAATATGTCAGCTTTACTGTTGTCATCCTCCACACAGCTCCCATCCTCCCCCTTCAGTCTCACTATCCCTCCCTTTGCCTTTCTTTTTTCACTTATGTACCTGTAAAAGGTTTTGTCCCCTCTACCCACTGATTTTGCAATGTGTTCTTCTGTCTGAGCTTTGGCTTCCCTTACTGACCTCCCTGCCTCCCTTTGCTTCTCCTGGTACTTCTCCCTATCCCCTTCTGCCTGTGTCTTTTTGTATTGCCTGAATGCAATCTTTTTGGCTTTCACTTTCTTTGCTACCTCTTTGGAAAACCATAATGGTCTCCTCTTCCTTTTCTCTCTTGCTAACCTGTAATGTATATTCTGTTGCTCTTGTAATCCCCATTTTAAATACTTCCCACTGTTCCTCAACCCCTGATTCCTGCCCATTCCTTAATGTCTCTTTCAAGTATCTCCCCATTTTCCCAAAGTTTGCCCCCCTAAAATCCAGGATACGTGTTTTTGTGTGGTTTGGTTCTGCTCTTTCTGTGATTTCAAACCACAGTGACTGGTGGTCATTGTTCCCCAGGTGCTCCCCCACTGTTACCCCCATCACACTGTCCCTGTTTGTGAGCACAAGGTCCAGTATTGCCTTCTGCCGAGTTGGTGCCATGACCAGTTGCTTGAGGAAGGCACCCTGAAGGGAGTCCAGGATAAATCTGCTCCTAGTTGATGCTGCTGCTGGGATGCTCCAGTCCACGTCTGGAATATTGAAGTCTCCAACCAGTACTACCTCACCTTTGTCTACCATCCTCTGGATGGCTAGCATCAGCTCCCTATCTGTTTCTTCCTCCTGGGCTGGTGGTCTATAGACCACACCTGTGCGGATGGCTGGCCCCATTTTCCTTTCCAGCTTAACCCACAGCATCTCTCCCCCATTTTGTTCCTCCTGGATCTCTGTGGCCCTTATGTCATTTTTCACATACAGTGCCACTCCTCCTCCCTTCCTGCCTGCCCTGTTTCTTCTGAATATGTTGTAGCCAGGTATGGCCAACTCCTAGTCGTGGTTATCATTACACCAGGTTTCAGTGATGGCCACAATGTCCAGGTCGGACTGCACCATGACAGCCTCCAGATCTTCCATCTTGTTGCTAAGGCTCTGGCATTTGCACATGACTTTCCATGATTTGACCTCCTAGACTGCTTCACTGTTCTCCAGCCCCTTCCTTGGTTGCCCTTTATCCCTGGTTCACCTTGCTTGTCTGCCTTTCTGCTGAATTTTGCCCCTATTCTGCCTATCCACCTCCTGGCGCTTAATCTCCATCTTTTGCACTTGGCTAACCTCCATCCTTTCCTTCCATTTCTCTGGGTACCTCTATTTGGTTGTCCCTGTTTGGCAGTGTGGCATATGAGTTCTTGAGTGGAATAGGATCTGGGATGTGCCTCTGCCTGACTGGTCTAACCCTCCCTGAGCCCACTGTCATCCAAGTATTCCTCGTTCTCTGCATCCTTTGAGGCAGCTGCATTGGACTGAGTGGTCTCTGGATAGGGGTGATGGTACTCCTGACCCAGTTTACTTCCGCTCTGAGTCTGGCTACCTCATCCCGCAGTCCAGAAAGATGCATGCAGATAGGGCACTTTTTTTCTTTTCTTCTTTTCTTTTTCTTTATTTCTGTTTCCTTGGTGGTATGGGTGAAGTTTATTCTGGAGCCTCTTTGGCTCCCCCCCCCCACACACACAGTCAGTCCCTTGCCCGAGTCCCAACCCTCTCTGTTTTTCCCTCTTTTCCTTTTGTCTCCTTCCGTTTCTTTCATTGGTGGTTAGTACTTGTGGCTTCCTTACTCCACCCCCCCCCACACACACACACAGTCAGTCCCTGTCCCAAGTCCTGACCTTCAATTTGTTTTCTTTTTGTCTCCTGTTTCTTTTCTTGGTGGTTTTTGGTTAGACCTTGTGACTTCTTTGCTCCCCCTAACCCCACACACAGAACAATTCCTGGCCTGAGTCCTGAAAGACCAACTCTTGTTTATTTTTTAATTTTTGGTGGTACATTGGGTCAACCACTCCCCTGGGAGCCTTGTGGCTTCCTTCTCTCCCCTCTCATACACACACAGTCAGTCCCACCCAAGTCCCAAGCAACCCTCTCTTTTTGCAGCTCTTGGTGTCATCCTCAAAAAGGCAAACCTTTCCCTCCAGCCCATCTGCAATGTCACTGATGAAGACATTGAAGAGAACTGACCCCTAAGATACCCTACTCTGGTCACCTCCCTTTTGTCTGACTGGGTTCCAGTCACCACTACCCTCTGTTTTCTGTCTCTTAACCAGCTTCCAGTCCATTAGTTCCAATCCAATCAGTTCACCACCTTGCGTCCCAACTCCAGGCTGCCTAGCTTGTTTACTAGCCTCCTATGCTGGACCATATCAAAGGCTTTGCTGTAATCAAGGTAGGCAATATCTACCCCTCCATCTATTGCCTTTGTCACCCAGTCAAAGAAATCTGTCAGATTAGTTTGACAGGCTCGTTCTGCAGACAACCCATGTTGCCTGGGATCTACCAGTCCATTTGCTTCCAGGTGTTCCACTATTCTTTCCTTAAGGGGGTGCTTCCATTATCTTTCTGACTACAGAGGTTAGACTAACTGGCCTGTAGTTCCCTGTTTCTTCTTTACTGCTGCTCTTTTGAAGAGGGACAATGTTTGCCCTTCTTCATTCCTCTGGGACCACTCCAGTGTCTAAGAACTCACTGAACAAGGCTGTGAGAGGACTGCCAGTTCAGTCCTCAGTTCCTTTGAGCCTTGGGATGTAAGCCATCTGGACCCATGACTTTTTCCACCTTTAGCTTTGCCAGTTCTTATAGGACCCTCTCCTCTGTGAATGAACTGCTCTTTACCTACTTATCCTTAGCACCATTGAAGTCCAGCTGTGGGCCCTGCCCATCCCCTTTCACAAGGCAGACTGAACAGAAATATTCATTCAGGATTGCTGCATTTTCCCTGTCTCCATCCACTATCCCCCCCCAACCCCGGACCCTCTAAGCTTTGCTACTCCCCCCTTTGCCTACCTTCTCTTGTCAATATACCTGAAGAATGTCTTATCTCCTTTTTTAACCGATTGCTCTATTTTCTCCTCTGTTTGCATTTTAACACTCCTCACTGCCTTTCCCACCTCTCTCAGGCACTTCTGGTAAATTTTCTTGTCCTCATCCCTTTGTGTCTTCTTATACTTCCTGAAGGCTAGCCTCTTGGCCTTTACTTTTTCTGCCACCCCCACTGAGAACCAAAGTGGTTTTCTTCTCCTTTTACTCTTGTCTATTGACCTATTGCATTGTTTTGTTACCTCCACTATAGCCTCCTTGATGTGTGTCCATTTCTCCTTACCATCCCCACCTATCTCCCTCTTTTCCAAGATTTATTTTAGCTGTAGTCCACCATTCTAGAGTCTAAGACTCTTGCCTTTGTGTGGGTTGACTGGATCCCTGTGTCCACTTTGAACCACACCATAGTGTGGTCACTGGACCCTAACTGACCTTCCACCCTAAGATCTGCTACCCTGTCGGTCAGTGCCAGATCCAGGATTGCCTAGTCCCTGATAGGTTCCTGAACCAGTTGCCTAAGCCCAGCCCCCTCAAGGGAGTCCATAAACTCCTGTGTTCTAGCTGAGGCCCCTGTTGGGATGGACCAGTCTACCTCTGGTATGTTGAAGTCTCCCATTAGCAGTACCTCCCGCTTTGCTACCATTTCATGCATGTTTTCTAGCAGCTGTTTGTCAATTTCCTCAGCCTATGCAGGGGGTCTGTAAACAACCCCTGTGTGAATGGCTGCTCCATTGACTGGCTTAAGGGTGTCCCAAACTTCCTCCATTTGCTCATGCCTGTTTTGAATTACAGTAGCCTTTATGCTCTCTTTGACTTAGAGGGCAAGCCCTCCCCCCATTTTACCCTCCCTATGTTTTCTGAACAGGGCATAACCGGTACAATTACAGTATGTTCCAGCTATGTTTGTTGGTGTACCATGTCTTGGTTATCACCACTATGTCCAGATCAGCCTCTGTCACTGCAGCCACCAGGTCTGGGATCTTGTTCCCCAGACTGCGGACATTTGTGTGCATGACCTTCCATAAAATGTGGAATCTTTTTGTTCCCTCCTTGTGTTTTGTTCCTTGCTTCATCCTACTTTTCCTGGAGAGTTCTATGTGGTGCTTCCTTTTTATGATGGCTGCATGGTGATTTCACCATGCTGATGTATTGCTGTGAGTAGGAGACTGAGGACTGACAGGATTGTGAGAGTGTGGTCTTTCACTTAGTAGTTTGGTTGGGCTGCATGACTCATACTACTCCACTGTTCTATCCATTTACTACATTGGTGTGTGTGTCTGCACCCCTACCTGCAGTAGATAGCACTATTTCTAGAGCCCCTTTAATAATTGTGCCTGTTAAAATAGCTTAAGGCAGTAATGGCTGTACTTCCTATTGAAACACATTCAGCATTTTAATAGCATATAAGATAAATAGCCTTGGAACAGCTAACTTGCATAAACAATGAAAAGATTATTTCCTTTCAATGGCACTTCTTTCACTGCACTCTGGCACTGCATTCCACTGTGTGTCGTAGCATTCCAGTCTTTGATTTAGCTTGATTCAACATTACAAGATTTTGTCTTTAAAGAGATTGCTCTTATTATGTGCTTATAATTTTTTATTGCTGCATAATTTCCTGATTCTGTGGTATATTTGTTGATTTCCTGCAAAATGTGTCTTTAAAACAAAACTATTTATAATTACATAGTTAATTGAGTTGTGTGCCTTTTCTAATTTTTTTATTGCTTCCATCTCCCCCTGCTCTCAGATTACCTTGGAACACATTTGAGTCTTAACCTCTGATTATCCTGGTCATTAATCTTCAGCCTTCTTGTGTGCTTTTAAATACGTAGATGTGGTAGTAGTAGTAATAAGAAGTTTATTTCTGATATCAGAAACAGGATAACCCAATTTAGCAAAAGCTAATTTACAATGGGGTCCTACTGTAGATGATGTTGTTGTTGCTGCTGTTCATAGGTATGATGTACGTACATGCTTGTACTGCTCTGTCAGGGACACCCCTAAAAAAGGGACTGTATTGTGTCAATGGGCCTACCCGGTTACCAAAATTCAATAAATAAATAAATGACTCTAGGTCCATCATGTCCAATCCCTCACTGTTTAGAAAGAGGTATTTTAAGTCTCAGGAGGCATCTGTATTACAAAAGAGACTTGCTGCATTTTTTTAATTAACTGAAGACAAGTTAATATCCCTCCAGATACAGGGATAGATTACAATTTTATAAAACCAGGCACACATTTCACCTGGGGATTGAGTAGTCAACCTTGGCTTAATGCAGGGGACTGATGACAGGGCTTCAACTATACAGGAGTCCAGGGCATACCACTTTTACTGAGAGGGCAGGGTGTGGGCAAAGGAACTGGAGAGAGCAAACACAGGTGAGGGTCTGCAGCAGCCAGGTGTGAGAGGCATGCTGGTTAAGGCATGGGTGGGGGGTTTGTGACATAAACACAGAACAGTCAGAGGCATATGTATCTTGCTTCTGTTTAAAACCTGAAGCTGCCACTATTAGTATAGCTAGGCAGTCACCAGGAGCCAACCCCAATGCATCTCCCGGCCCCAACACTGGGTGCCCATTTCCGGGGTTGGATGGTAAACTAAAATGAAAAGTAAGTAGCCACTTGCTACTCATCCCTGGTGCCCCCAAACATTGCCAGTTCTGACACCAAGTGCCCAACCCTGGAGTCAGAGAGTAAATGAAAAAAGTAAGTGGACAATAACAGCCAAAGTCCGGTGCTGCTAACCTCCATTCTGACACTAGATGCCCAGCCCCCAGGTCCACGAGTCAATGAAAAAAAGTAAGCGGGCAATGGGAGCCCAACTCCAGTGATGCTTTAGAAAGAAACATTAATTGTTTTTTGCGCTAATCTATTGTAGCATTGCTCACTGCTACTTGTTGTACTATTGCACTTTTGTGTACTTGCCACTCACACATCAAATAAAAAGAAGCTTTATTCCATAGTCAGCAGTAAAACTTTAACCGGCTTCATAAAAAAGCATATGCAAATTCATAGGATGAATTCCTAAAACAACAAAAGTGCAGTAGTGCAATGAATAGCAGGGAGCAATGCTATGCCAGATTGGGACAAAAACAACTAAAGTTTCACTCCAGAAGCAGAGCTTCAACAGAGTTAGTAACTTAATGCAGAAATGCCCTTATGTTATCCAACACTAGGTCTGAATAGCACATGTATGAACAGCATTGTCAGTAATAGTGCCATCCATGCAGCGCTGTGCAGAATGGCGGCAGAAACAAATGCTGCAAGTAAAAGCAGTGCCACTGCTAGTGGTCACAAAGCACACTGACAACTGCTACCAGTCCAAACACTTATTTTACTGGGGGTTCTGCCCCTGCACCCTGCTCTAACTAAAGTAATCAACTCCGAGTCAGAGTTGGATTATGGGGGAAAAACAAAATTTCGGAGACCAGGATTAAAGCCCTGGTTTCCACCACCATTGCAGTTGAGCTGCTCCATGTTTCAGTCCTCTCTGCCATGGGAGCAGCTCGGTCAGCCTTCTAAATTCCCCAGCCCTTGTCTTCTTCCTAGTACCATGGACAGCAATCTGGGTAGCGCTTACTGCACAGTGCTGTTTAATCCCTGTCGCTGTCTGTGATGCGCCATTTGGACATCGCTGTTTTTCCTTGTGATATATTTGTAACACTATTGTAACTGGCTACCATATTAGCCACCACCAGTGATAAGTACAAATTAAACATTTTAAACAACGAATGTGATGCATCCTCAGGATACGAAGAGGCACTTATAAAATTACAATCGACAATTAAAGTAATGAAAAGTATAATATCAAACCTGGTATAAGCTACCTACAAAGCATATTTTCTCAAATGTTTAGTGCACATAATTTGACAAAAGCTTTACATATAAACTACAATAACAGGAAATATGAATGATAGAGAAATCCATCCATTTTGTGGATGTTGGAATGAAGCACTGAAGATATAAAATGTACAGGTATTCATTTATATATCCCTTCTCTTGAAAGACATTTTCCTTAGGACTATGGAACCAATGAACTCTGCAGTACAGTACAAATATCAGGCATCTGTTCTAAAGAAACAGATAAAAAGCAGGGCATTATTATAGCACATGCTCAGCCATGATGGATGTATACCTTGGGGGACTCGCTATAGCCCAGGTTTGAATGATTGCTTGGAACTTGTGCACTTTCTGTAAGAATTTTATAGACAATTTTTATTTCCAGTAAATAAATATGGCATACATTGCAATAGAAGTGTTTTTTTGTTGTATTATGATTATGACTAAATGAGCATCTGATATAATAATATCCTGCTTTTTAATGTTTTTTAGAATACATGCCTGGCATTTGCATTTTGTATCATAGAGTTCACTGGATCCACAGTGCTAGAGAAAATGTCTCTCAAGAGAAGGAATATATATGGATGAACACCTGAGCATTTTATATCCTCAGTGCTTCCCTTCAGCATGTGCAAAATTAACTTCTGTATAAATTTATATTTACTGATATTGTGGTTTATATGTAAAGCTTTTTTTAAATAATTACATCTACTAATCAACTGTTGAAAATATGCCTTGTTGGTAGTTAATACCAGGTTTGATGTTATAATTCTCATCACCTTTATTGCCAGTTGTAACTTTATGAGCCTCCTTGTATCCTGAGGATGTATCACATTAGTAACAGACTGCTAATGTATCTTTCATATATGACACTGTATGCCATATTACATGTAATATGCCAATTTTTAAATAGAACCTTTAATAACAAAACACTGCACTTATTCCTGATATCATGAACATTCATTAAAATCATTTTGCAGCTGTTTGGCTGTGACTGGAATTTTTTACCGTACTGGTTGCTTGTGGTTCAATTTCTTTTATTAGTGGTGATAATGTTATGTCCTAAGCGTAGCCTTTCCCGTCCTGTGGTACTTGTATATCTGCCCCCTGTGTTGACATCCTGGTCTTGCTTGATGTGTGCACTAACCTGTGAGAGTGGGCTGCCTGAATCTCCCTGCTTCTGACCCCCCCATGGCTAGTTTAAATGCTTGCTCAGGAATTATGTAAACCTCTCAATGAGGACAGATGTGCCCTCCTCAGAAGGGTGCTGCCCATCTTTTCTGTAAAGTTGCACATCATCCCAGGTTGTGCCACAGTCCCCAATGTAGCCAAAGTTGTTTTCCCTGCATCAGTCTTTAACCACTTGTTGAAGGTTTTGATGCATTGGTTTCTTTCCTCCCTCCTTTCCTTGACTGGTAGCACCTCTAAGGATGTAACAGAGTTTGCTCCCCCCCCCCCAGGTCCCTACACAAATCCCTAAAATTTTGCTGAACCTTCTCTGTACTTGCTCTTTCTTTGGTGAGGTCATTTGTCCCCAGATGGACAACAATGTCCAGCCCCACCTCACTAGCCATGGTCTTTACGATCCTATGGGTCTGCTCCCCCTCCTTCAGAGCTGTGCCTCCTGGGAGACACATAACCTACCTCTCCCTTCTTATGCCTGATCCTATCACCATACCTGGAACTACTGAGTCCCCCACTAGGAGAAGCTTCCTTCTCTCCTGGGATTCTCTGGCCCCATCCCCTGTGCCCCCCTCCTGCTGGGTCTACCCATCACTCCTGGTCACAACCTTGGGTTCCCTTACAGGGCTTTCCCTCTCCTTGAGAACATCATATTTGTTCTTTAGTTGTACCAGGTGGGGGAGGGTGCTTGAGCATCTCCTTCCTCAGCCTCCCTGTGCCCACTGTAGTCCTTCCAGGCCTCTGTCTGAGTACCCTCTGTGGCAATGGCTGGTGGTATGGTGGTCCCTGGGTTGGGGCACAGGTCGCCAGTACTCCTTCCAACTGTGCTTGAAGACTGGCAACCTTCTCCCTCATCCCAGAGAGGTGTCTGCAGATAGAGCAGCATCGTAGCTTCCCAATCCTATCCAAATTATTAGAAAAGGCAGTCAATGAGCAGCTTAGGTCCTGTCTGGGAGACCTACAATCTGTTGAATCCAATTCAGTCAGGCTTTATACCTCGAAACAGCACTGAATCTGTGTTGACTAAGGTCACTAATGATTGCCAGACTGCCTTGGACACAATATATTATGTGTGTGCTTTGTTTCTTGACCTGAGCAAAGCTTTTGATACTGTGGACCATGACTTACTCCTGTGTGTAATGTTAGAGCAGACCAACCAGCCTTGAACTAGTTTACTAACTACCTTATTGAGCGTCAACAGCTGGTTAAGGTTGAGGGGGGGCCTCTCTCCTCAAAAAACCCTGTTAAGGGGTGTCCCTTTAGGGTCCATTTTAGGCCCGGTACTACTTGCTGTGTCTATATCAACTGGATTAATACTGGTATCTCTGCAGCAAACATCCACCTGTTTGCAGATGATACTGTCTTGTACAGTGCCAGACCTACTCTGGATCTTGCCTGCAGTGATCTCCAATAAGACTTTGATCATTTACAGAAAAAGCTCCTCCTAAATGCAAAAAAGACCAAGGCTATGATACTTACTCCCTCTACCTTTGCAATTAAACACTGTCTCCCTGGTTCTGCTCCCTTTGTATACACATTACTGGGTGAGCCCTGGCGTTCATTGAGAAATTTAAGTATCTTGGGCTTTGGATACACCAAAAATTGTCCTTTGTCCATCATATCAATGAACTCTCAAAAAAACTGTAACAGAGACTTGGTCTCTTCTTCCATATTAGAAATCTACTTATGCCAGAAGCTAAAACTAGGTTGGTCCAGACTACATTCTTGCCTCATTTAGATTATGCCAATTTCCTGTATGGTCAAGGCCCAAAGCTCTCCCTCTAACCTGAATATACTCTATCATCTAGCTATTCAATTCATAACTGGTCTCCCTTATGCCACACACCACTGTGAGCTCTATGTCAAGGTAGGGTGGAGCTCACTAACATTCAGATGACAAAAGAACACAGTACTTTGGAACTACAGAACAATCACTAATATGATCCCGCATAATATTGTGAGATGTCTGCCCACCTGTAGGGTTGGAAACTTCACCTTGAGAAGCCCCTTTTGCATCTCACTATTAATCCCTAAGGTGATAACCAGATATGGCAAATCTGCAAAAAGTCGTGCTCCTGCTGTAATTTGGAACATAATACAGAAAACTTTAAATTTGTCAATCCCTGTGAACTGAGCTTCTTCAAATCCCTTAGCCAACGTTCTTTTTCAGAAACCTGTACTTGCATCTGTTAATGGCACTCTTACCACAACTATCCTACTCTCTATTCTAAGCTCCTCTCCCCAATTTCTTTTCCATGCCCTGCCCCTTTTCACATCGTAGCTTTACCCTGACCTATTCCCTAAACTATGTATTGCCCTCCCCAAACGTATCACTCTTCCTCCTCCTCTGACTTTGTCCCCTTTCTCTTTCTACTCTCCCTTCTTTTACCCTTTCTTGCTGCATAGGGTTCCTGTTGCAGCTAATGTACATAGATTTTTGTACCATAATATGTATGCTACTTTATAAGATGTGTGCACTTTCTTGTTTACACTAGCATTACTGCATGGTATGAACACTAATTTGTTGTAACACTGTATATATCCCTGCCCTGTACCTATTGTTTATTTTCTTTCTTTTTTTCTTTTCTTTCTTTTGAATTACTATGTTGTTGGACTCCCAATTGTTGTAACATTGTATATACTGTTGCCTGTACTTATATATGTGAATGCTCAGGCTCATCTTGTAAAGGAGTTCTTCTCAATGATGCTCACCTGGTTAAATAAAGATTGATTGTTTGATTAATTGATTGATTTAACATCTCCCTGAAGACATACCCCCCCACTAAGTGTTTCATAAGCACACATGCTCTAAGCATCATCAAGGCACTGTTTTCTTGCCTGTGGCAAGGCAGTCTCTGGCTTCTCTGCTGTCCCTGCCATCTTCCTCCTATCTCTGCTGCTAAACTGTGGCCTGTGGCCTCCTTACTTCAGTGGTCCCTTGTTTCTTCTGCCTGGATCCTGGTTTCCATGGGCTGCTTCTGTGTTGCTCCCCATGTCTTCCTTGTTTGTCAGCTGTTTCAGCACTTGGCTGTCAATGTGGCTTCTTTCACACACCAGCATTCTCTTCCTCCTATGTCCTGCATAATGCTTGCTGTTCTGCTTTGCTCTCTGGCTGGCTTTCCTGCCAGCTGCCTCCAGAACCACTCTTACAGAACCAGTGCACTAAACGGTCATTCACAGGATCAACCATTCAAATGACAATATATAGTGAAACAGAAAATCCAGTGATACACTGGGAAAGTACTCTTCAGAAATATTTATTTCAAAGCATCCAAACAAAATTTCCCCAGAGCTTCGAGGGAACAATCCCTCTTAATCAGGGGAAGCACAAGGAAATTTAATTTGAATGCCTTGAAATGGATTCCTAGAGGTTTTCTCTTTGGAGTGGGGATCCCCTTGACCATGGGGATGCTTATAAAATATGTTAGCTTCTCATGTGTTAGGTTCCTTTCACAGGATGTGATGGGGCCTGTACTGTATGTGGCTTTACTGTATGACTTTCCTTCACTGGTCAATTCACTTTGCAGGCCCTCACCCTTTACACAGTGAAAGCTGATGTTCTGATAGTTCTACCTATGTCTTTGGTTTTAACTTTTTGGCATCTTCCCTGAATTACTATTAGCTAAAGGATGGCATCCTGTGGCATTTCTAGGGATATTCTAATAGTAATAGTTGTCTGGCTACCACTTTCTGGGTTAATTAAATGCTTCCTCGCATTGCTTTTACTCTATCCCCCCATATCTCTGATCCTACTGCCCAGAAAAAGCTGAAAATATTTCCTTTGACCCACCCAATCTACCAATGCTGCACACAGCTAATTCAATCTGGTGGACCTCCCCCAACAGTTCTATTGAGGAGGAGTATCTCTTAATTCAGTGGGTGGAAGGAAGAAAACAAGGCCCTGAGTGTCTAGGCTATCTAACTGGGCACAGGGGGCAGAAAATCCTCATCCTCATCCTCCCCTCCTATCCTTTTTTGGTACCCAGTCAAGTGAGTGCTACCAGAATAGTGCCGCAATTCATAGCGCTAGTCTGTAAGCGCTCACACAGACAGCGAGTGGGAATTTACAGTGCTTGTTGTGAGCACTCCCCTGATTGCTGTCCATGGTGCTGAGAAAAAAGAAGAGCACTGGGATCCCGGAGGCTGGCCAAGCTGCTCCTGTGGCATGGGTGGCTGGGCTATTGAGCAACTCAGCCAGTGCTAGTGGAGACCAGGGTTCTAATCCTAGTCTTCCAACCTTTTGTATGCACTCTGGACTTAAAATATGTTACGTGAGGCCATGGAACAGTGTTCCATGGTCCCATGATTTTTAACTTTCTCCAGGATGTGCTCCCCCTTGGACTGAGAATCCTTTTTTCCTGCGCACTCCTAGCCCACACTATTCTTGTTGGCACTCTTTGGACCCAGTGCCACTCTTTTCCATATTCTTCCAAATCCTACCAGGTGGCATAGTCGGAAGGAGCACTATCTAGCTGCATGATCAGTTCCAGCCTACAGTAAGTTATACCATGAATGCCCACCACTCCTGTTACCATCATTATCATCATCACTTTAACCCCTGTTGAACAGTGGGGAATTCCACTCATTTTGCCTATTTGTGGAGATCATCTGCTGAGACACTCTGATTTATTTATTTATTTGCTTTTGTTAACCGGGTAAGCACACTAGACAGCCAAGTGCCTATTTTCAGGTGCGACCCGGGAGATTACAAGGTACATTACAAGGTACATACATGAACATCAGGCAAATACAAGTGGAGGATTACATTACATAGAATTAGCACAACAGGGACTTTACAAGCATCAGATTTCATCAGGCAAATAGTAGTGAAGAGTTAATATAAAGTGACCAGAACACAGGGACATTGTAAGACAACAGTACCAAAACAGGTATTACAATACAGTATTAAACATTGCAGTCAGTAGGAAGAAGTGCAGTGTGAATTCATCGCTCCAGGCAGCAAGTTGTAAGGCTAGCAGTTAGAATAAGGAGGGTCACAGTTGGGATAGAGGGCCCATACAGAGAAAGGAGTGCACAGTTATAGTGCTCACCCTGTTTTGCTGGTGGGCCTAAATGGTCCATTTTTATATATGCTGTGAGAACAGGAGGAGTATGAGCACAGTTGTGCTCTGCCCAAGTCGTAATGTTTAGGTAGCATCTCAGTTAGTTGGGGCATCTCAGGCTGAGAGGGTATGCCTAGTGCAGATACAGGTAGCAGCCGTTTTGAGAAAGCCCCAGAGGGAGGCTTTAAAGCTCTGGTACGAGGGAGAGGAGTGAGTGCTAGTTGGAAGAGAGTTCCAAACCCTGGGTGCATACGCAACGAAGGCTCGGTCACCCATTTGTGTGTGGGTTTTAGGTACCAGGAGGGCATGTGAGCCGCTGGATCGCAGGTTGTAGGAGGGTGTAGCAAGAACAAGGGTCTCAGGAAACATGCATGGGACAGACATAAGGCAATTATAGTGGGGGGTTGCAGGAAATAGGCTGTTGGTTAACTAGAATCTGCAGCTTATCCAGTAGGTAGGGAAATGGGCAGACTGGGTGGGCCAAATGGTCCATATCTGCCGTCCAAAGTCTATGTTTTGAGGGTGGCAGTTCTGACAATATTGTCAATGAAGTTGCCCACGACATAAGAGCGGTGAGTTTCCAGTGGGAGCCACTCAAGCCGGGTGTAAAGCTCACAGTGGTGAGTGAGGTGGGGGGCTGAGAGCACAAAACGGCATATGTTGTTGTACGCTGAGTCCCACTTTACTAGACTAGTTTTTGCAATGTGGGCAAAGGTGATTAGTCCTTAGCAAAGCGTGGGTAGGAGGACTCCCCTGGCTAGAGCAAGGTGGGCAGCTGGAGTTAGACAGCTTTGTGCTCTGTAAGCCTGACCCAGCTTGCAGTTTGAGGCCTTGCATGTATTTCATATGTGCAGGTTCATATCCAGCTGCAGGTCAAGGGTTACCCCCAGGTACTTGACCGAGCCTGCGACAGTCAGCGGTGACCCATCAGTCCCGGAGATCTGTAGTGAATCCAGGGCTGCTTTTAACTTGGCTGCTGAGCCAAATAGCATGGCCTGCATCTTCTGTAGGTTAATAACAAGTTTATGGTCCTGCAACCAAGTTTGGATGTGGTCAAAGTCTGAGTTTAGTTTGGTGTTAATGGTGGCGATGTCCTGGGATTTGGCCATGATGACTAGGTTGTCTGCGTACAGCACTGAGGACCCTAGAGCTAGACCCAATTCTCCTTCAACCAGCCTGCAATCACAACCAGAGCCCAGGACCTGAACCAAAGTTATCTGCATACTCAGCACCTTCTCAGCCTTTACACTATCAGGCTAGCTTATTTGTCCAGTTTACCAGCTTTATCTGTACAGGGCTATAGTCCAGTTCAGTTACAGAACATGCTTACCAGCTAACCCTTAGAAACATAGAAACATAGAAACTAACAACAGATAAGGATTGCTTGGCCTACCTAGTCTGCCCATGTTCCCTACCAACTGCAATACTACAGACCCCACTTGATCTCCAGCTTCTATCCTCTCTTTCCGATTGCTATAGTCCCCTTTTGCTTATCCCATGTCTTCCTGGCTTGCTACAGGGGTAGCTGAGGGAACAGAAAGGCAGTGCCACTACCCCTACCCCAAGACAGAAAGTGCTACCAAGGGCAGCACAGGCTAATAAACTACCTTATCCCTGAAGTCAGACTTGCCATTGCCCAGGGCAACCTACTCCCCCTAATGGACTACTGCTCTCCCATCTATGCACACACTTCTTCAACAGGACTTTCCACACTAAACACAACCTATAATAACATTTGTAGATATGCCCTTTGGGGACCTTACTCCATCCACCACTGCTCCCTTTACCAGTCACTAGAATGGCTCCATCCACAGGCACACTGTGACTGCCATCTAGCCTGCACTGTTGATAAGGCCATTAGGGGAAAAGACACATCCCCCTCTCCCCCTGTTGAGACCTAAGACATATCACCATGACCTCTAGAATTCCTTTAGTCTTTTGTTAGAGTGCTCATATGTCACTACGCACATTCGGCCAAATAGTCTTCTCTTCAGCCTCCCCAACCCTGTGGATAGCCTACCTACTCCACTACAGACCCTAGACTCACACCCCCTATTCCAGTCCTACTATAAGTTACACCTAATGGCAGTTGTAAACTGTTCCTGTTTCCCTGTCTGAACATCATGCCCAGGCATACCCGTACTGTCCTTAGATCTTACTATTGGCCCCTAGTCTAAATCCACCTATAAGATGTGTTGTGTCAAACTGTATCAACATGCACTTTACTTACTTGTACTGTAATTGCTTTATGCTTATCATTGCACGCAACTGAATAAATGTACTTGAATGTGTTCCAGTGCTCTTTATTGTACGTAAAACTCCTGTTGTACCTGTCCTTTATTGTACTTGTGCCATCTTCGTGGCAAGGGTTGAGCCTGAAAACTGTACCATGGATCAGTGCACTTATCTGGTAAACAAATAAATAAAATAAGTAAACAAACAACTGTCTTTGGGTGACCAGGCAAGCATACACCTGAGCTCACTCCTAAACCTTGGTGAACTACCACTGGTCAATTGAGGACCCCTATTCAACACATATTTTTAAAGCTTTGTATCAGATACAAGTGCACAGTGACATATTCTACCTCCCTTTTCCAATCAATGTCACCTGTTCAAATCTTCTCCCCCTCCTTGGTCCACGACCCACGTTTACCTTCCATCCTTCGTGCCAGGCAGGGCACTTCTGGGCTTCCTATATTGTATCTATCCTTGTCCATACTCGCACCTTAAGTGTAATTATATTTGCTCCATTTTCCCCCTCCCTCCTTCCTATCCCATTCTATAGCCATCAGCTATGTTACTATGCATATGTGTATGTATATGATGCTTATGAACATGTATCTTAGCTATGTAATCTGTTTCTATGCATGTTTATAATTTCTCTAATTGTAATCTTTTGCTTTGCTTCGACCTTGTGTGATGCAGGTCCACCTTGTAAATGAGCTTGTTCAATGGTGTTTCGCCTGGATAAATAAAGATTTGATTGATTGATTGATTGATATTCCTATTGCACCTTTCCATTTTAATGGCATCAGATTCAGAAGAATCAGTCTGATAAACATTCTTGGTAATGCTTCACATTGCCAAAACAGTAGATCAGAAACCCTGGGGACCCATATTCAAACTATCTTCACTTCATGAACTGTGCCTTGCCTGCTAGACAGGTTGTTAACATGTTTGTACAGCCTGTTTAATACTTCCAAATCTATAGTTTTGCAAACACACACACATACTGTGATGCATGGCTCCTCCTAGCTGGCATCTCTGATATAATTTGTTACAATAAATAAATAACCTCCTACTAGGTCTTCCTGACCCAATCCCAACCCAATCTTTGTGCCATTCATCACAGTGCAAGATTTATTCCTTGGTGATCTAGTGGACCTGCTTCCTTACCCAATCCCCAAGGCAGTTTTGTATAAAGAAAATATCTCTGGCAGCCTCATGTTCCTCCTCCCTCACCCAATTCCTGTTGCAGGATCATATTTGAAGCAAGCATTTGTCAATGCTGAATGTTCACGCTGGTATTGATGTTGTACTGTGTCTTTTTTGTAACCCCACTGAAATACATTGAACCGCATACCTTATTTCCTCAGTTTGCAGTCTGATGTTCAAGAGTGAAGTTGTATCTCGGTGTCTGCGGTCCAGAGAAAATAATGGCATTGGCCCCTGATGGGTAAGTAAGGGCTTTGGGCGGTGAGGGGGTGCTGAGTTGGAGGGTCAGGTTGGTGGACAGTGATGGCTGCAACAGACATTGATGGACATTTTTCTTTTTTACAGGGTTTACTAAAAAAAAAAACTGAGAGAAGGTTTTCTTTACTTCAGGTTGTGACACTGGGAGACTGAGCACCCCCAGTGTCAGTGTTATATTGGGCAGGGTGGGGGGTAGAAGCCAGCACAGGGTATTGGGCACCCCCATGCAGGAAGACTAATATGGGTTGTGCTTGAGGTGGGGCAGTTACAGTGGGGCAGTAACAGACATCGATGGATGTTTTTCTTTTTTTACAGCATGTATTTAAAAACTAGATGTTTAACCCGATGTGGTACTGATGATGCAGTCTGATCCCAAACTGAAACAGCCTGGCCAGTCAGGAAAGCTGAGATGTGCATTTAGTGGATTCAATATGAACAGCTACTGCATGCAATGGGTGAGGCAGCCTCCAGGGAAAGAGCTCGGGTGGCTTGTTCAGTATGACAGTCCTACTAAGGCATGAACCTTCCATAACCCGTGATTAGGAGTCGATTCTCCATCTCAGTGGAGTGGACAGCTCCAATTTATATTTACAAATGAACAGCTTCCAGGAGGGAGACACTGCCATGTATTACTATGCAAGAAAGCCACAATGATATGATCTGAGCTATGAAATGCTAGCAGCAAAACAATTTGCCTCCTGCAGCCTATCTCTCTCAATGTGCTCACTCTATGCTCATTCATGTTTGTGACTGACATAAGTCTCAACCATGTATTGCTGCTCCTGCCATCAGACTGGGTTCCAAACTGAGAAACAAGCAAATTGAAAGTGGGTGATGTGAGGCAGGCTATCAGGACACCGATCAGCTGTTTGGTGGGTGGTGTCATGCAGATCAAAGGAAAGAGACACCTTATGATTGGGTCCTCTCTTTCCTTTGAAGAACGCAAAGTGTCTGCCGAGCAAGCCAAAACTGTGTCATGATCAGCCTGGTTGATGACTGGTGTGGCACTGCCACGCCCCTTGCAGTCTGCTCTGCATTAAACTGACAGTATCACTCCTCTCAAAACCCACTCTCATTACAAAATGTTCTCTGCTCGTAAACGCATGGCTAACATAAAAATAACCTTGGTTGTCTAGTTGTCCCCCCTCCTTGTCTAAGTGTCTGGCGCCACCTCCTCAAAAAGGTCACCTCTCTGGTGTCTGGTGGCATCCCAGAATGCTATCCCACTTTGCGCTTCCAACCCCTCCCCACTCAGCCCTGTCCATTTGACAGTGACCAACACATATCCACCACTTATCTCTGCAGCCATCTACTGTCTGCTACTTACAAGTTTGTGTATCACTGTGTAACTCTGTATAACAATACAGGTCTTGTGGGCTGACTATTCATGGATCTTAAGGATGATAGGAAACATTTTCTATACCTCTATACTACCTGTTTTCCTTTTGGGGTATATCCAATATTTTAATATGTTTTGATCTCTTTTGCCAAATTAATAATCTATGTTTTTGCCTTTGTAATTACCCTGAATCCCTCTCTCCTCAGAATCTGCTGCTGCTGTCTTGTTTCATACTGTATGAACCATCTATGACATCATTAAAGCCATTCCGGGCCATTCAGATAAACAGCATGGATGGTGTACCTCATGTCGGGGAATGTCTTAGAAATATTAAATGAAAGTTCAGCAGCTGCTGAGGACAGAGGAACTCTATGTAGATCTGTTGGCACCCAAAAGCCAGATTTTTTTTTTTATTTATCAAAAATGATACAGATCATATCAGATAAAACTCGCATAGAAAGGAACATGGTAGAGCAGTTAAGTACAACAGAGTCAGCCATGATGCAACTCAGTAACTTGCATTAAATGACATCACAAAATATACCATGACAAAAGGACTTAACTGCCATTGAACTACTCTGTTTCCTGCAACATGCTGCAACATTTTGGGATATACTGCAGCATTACTGCATTGCATCCTGGCTGGCACCACTGTGTGTGAAAATAGTTTCCTATCACCCTTAAGTGATTTTGAACAGTCATCCTGCTAGTACTGAATCACTATGCAGAGTTATGTTGGAATACAAATATTTGCAAGTAATAGATGGTGGCCAGCTGCAGAGGTGAGTTAAGGAATAATCACCGATTGGGTGTGGGTTGGGCCAGGCTTTACCCACGGCTGAAGTGAATCAGTCATGAAGGTGCAGCCTGAGGGATCAACCATGTCAGCCATGGGTAAATCTCAGCCCAGCCCACACCTGATCGGTGATTATTCCACTTATACAATTCATAAATATGAGAGTAACACAACAAAAGTGAAGGCAAAACTTTTTTTCTCATCGTTTATATGCTAATTTTAATAATATGTCCTTCCCCCCCTACGCTAAATAGTTTTTTGATACTGGGCAGAAGCTTTCCCATTCAACTGAAACCAGCTGGCAGCAAGGTGAGTGAGCTGAGTGTCATGACAGTGATTTTAAACTGAAAATATCGCTGTTCACTCTCAGTTGCCACCCACTTCAGAAACTGCAGGTTAGATCAGATAGTATATTGTTTTTACTAATGGCTTTTGATTTTGCGAAACCGGGCAGTTAGTGGGGTAAACAAATGATGGCTTTCCAAGTGTATTGGAAGGCTTAGAGTTCTGCATGGAATGATTTTACTAACATGCGTGTGGCTGGCACTTTATGTGGTGGTTATTCAAAAATTATCCAGTGGCATAAAGGGCCCTATTCCAGAAGAGATGCGACTGACACAAAGTGCTTGAGTCACTCAGCAATGACGCTAGTTGCACCTTGTATCATTAATTGCAGCATTCCTTATTCAGATACGTGATCTGCACTGGTGAGGGAATCCACTGTGCCCTCCTTGCGTCTGGGTACACCAGGTTGCAAGGGGTCATGCACCATGGTGGGGCTCACATTCCAATTCCAAAAGCCCTGCTGTGGCACCGGGGGGGTCACATTAGACCACCCAGGAGGTGGTCTAAACCACTTGTGGCAATACCCCTCAAGGTGGGAAGCCAGTGGGGGGCCACATATGTATTTTGGGTGGCCAGTAGTAGCAAGGGTATATCCTAGGGGTGTTGGGGTGCTAGGTTGTATGCAGGGGTTAATTGGGTACCCTGCTGGGGTGGCAGTCTTTTGCCATGTAAGACACTGGTAGGTGGCTAGCACTGCCAAGGACACCCCTGGTGGGTGCCTGATCATCCCCCTGGCATACACACAGGCTCACCAACACCCCATGGTCAACCCCTGTGCCACGTATGCCTCAGGGGCTCTCCGAGCATTGTGGTCCCCTTGCACCTGGAGGGTACTGTAAGTGTGGGTAGAGCCATCCATCAGTACCTGCAGGTGTGCCTAGAGTTCAGCGCTTGCCTGCAGTTCCGTCATTTCCCATGTGCAGTGGCACAGGGATGGCCGATGTTCCGGAATCAGGTGCAAGGTCTCTGGTGCACCGGGAGTGTGACAGAGCCCTAGATCGGTGTGACTTTGCAGTGATCTAAGGGCTCTTTCAGAATTGGGCCCAGAGTGTTACCTAACCAATCAGAAGATTACATTTTAGAACCCATTGTATAATGATGGTTATATGGTGGCTGCCATCACCGAGACTGGGTCTGGTGGGTGTTGGGAGTACTGGGGTTGAGAGTGCCACCAGACAACAGAGAGATTACCCTTGAGAAGGGGGTGACAGGATACTGGGACTGGGATGGGGACCGCTAGACTACCAAAGTTATTGCTTTAACATGAAACTGCTTTGAGGCTCAGGTAAGGGAAGGAAAATGCAAGACTTCCAGGAATATTTTCTTTATGTAACACTAGCACAAGAAACAGGTGAGATAGGGAGACCACTAGACTACTCAGAAATAATCTTTCAATATGATGAATGGCACAAGTGGTGGGAAAGGGTGGACCCTAAGGCAGGATTTAATTATTTTTTATTCCAAATAGCACAAGAAATGCCTTCTGGAGGGGGAAGGAGGCATGACCGCACAGCACAGGAGATACACCCTTCCTCATAATTCAAGCAGCAAAAACCTGTGGGATGTGAATGACCTTTAAGTGCCTTGTATGTGTGAAGATGTTGTTTGCATGGTGTCTTTCAAATATACTGCAGCAAATATCAAGTTAGTGCAAAAGGGCTAACAGATTTGGAATGCACTAACTGCTTTTACTTCTTTGCTGCTTATGTTTGGTATGGGCAGATATAGTACTTCTCTGTGGCCAGCAGGGGGTTATGCTTTGTGCCCCTTGCACATATTAGTGCCTTAGGGCAGCACTTTAGGGGGCTCTATTTAAACATACGTATGGGACTTAGGCTGTTCTTTACATGTGTTTGAATATGGGACTTTGGGCTACTTTATACTCATAATGGGGACTTTGCTTATTGCACAACCAACCTTTAAATAAGGGTGTCCCATATTCAGAGAACCAGATACTACCGCTGGAATATTTTAACTTCAAAACTGACAGGATGGACAATAAACAGACCACTCATGAGCCATCCGCCACTGCAATCCCCCTTTTCCACTTCAAGGAAATCTCGGCCCATGAAGCAAAAAAATACCTCCAGAGAATTATTGGTAAAATAAAGTAGAGTAATGACAACCTCGATATTAAAATGATAGCTCTCACCCTAGATGAAACAGTCCAACCAATCATTAAAATTGTCAACCTCTCACTCAAACTAGCACAATTCCATATAAAATGCAAGTCAACTGTAGTCACCCCAGTTCATAAAAGTGGTGTCCGTGCAGGCCACTCTAATTATCGACCGATTTCTATTCTCCACCCCCCTCCATCAAAGGCCCATGAACGGATAGTGTCAGATCAGCTGGTTGACTATCTAAATAAATAAAATGTCCAGTGCCCTAAACGGCATGGAGTTTGCAAAGCCCTCTTAGAATTCTCTGACTATATCCATGAGGCACCAGATATGGGGAACCTGGAGGGGTCAATATATATTAACCTTACAAAGGCCTCTGATAGGGTCAACCACAGCATCCTCTTAAAGAAATTGCTCATCCTTGGCATATCCACTGATGCAGCCTCATGGTTCCAGAGCAACTTAGATCAAAGAAGCCAGAAGGTAAAAGTACAAAATATACTCTCAGATGTCAGGAATGTGTCATTAGTGGTCCCCTGGGATCCATCCTTGCACCACTACTGTTTAGTCTTTTCATTAACTCCCTCCCTGAGTTCTGCCCGGCCAATCTTCTTCTCTACGTGGATGATGCTGTCATCTTTGCAAGCAGCTCCCATCTAAATTTTCTAACAAAGAATTTGCAAAAGAGTCTTACTAGGGTTGAGGAGTGGCTCACCCAAAATAAATTCCTCCTAAATTATAAAAAAACAAAAACAATGCTGTTCTGCAGCCATCAGAGTAAGACAAAAACTAGAATTCTCACAATCCTAAACAGAAGTCTTGAACCACTGAAACAAGTGAACATCTTTAAATATCTGGGTGTCACCCTTGCCAGGTGGGATGAAGTCTGGGGGGAGGGGGTTGATCAGTGGGGTGCCTCAGGGATTGCTCCTGGGGCCAATCCTGTTCAAGGTCTTCATTACCAACATTGCAGGGGGGCTGGAGGGAAAGGACTGCCTGTTTGCAAATGACACTAACATCTGTAACAGAGTGGATACCTCAGAGGGGATGGAGAAAATGAGGAGGGACCTGGGGAAGCTTGAAAAATGGTCTGAGGACTGGCAACTGAAGTATAATTCAAAAAAGTGCAAAATTATGCACCTGGGACACAGAAACCATGGGGAAAGCTACAGGATAGGGGGAGTTGTTGACAGACACAAAGGAGGAAAGGAACCTGGGGGTTATTATTTCATATGACCTGAAAATGTCAAAGCAGAGTGCTAACACAGCTGGAAGGGCCAGTGGCATACTGGGGTGCATAGCAGGGGTATCACCAGCAGAAGGAGGGAGGTAGTGATGCCATTATGTAAAACAATTGTCAGGCCTCACATGGAGTACTGTGTGCAGTTCTGAAGGCCACACCTTCATAAGGACATTAACAGGCTGGAAATGGTCCAAAGAAGGGTGACTAAGATGGTACAGGGCTTACAACACAAGGCTTGTGAGGCGAGATTAAGGGACCTTAATATGTACTCACTGGAAGAGAGGAGGAAAAGAGGGGACATGATAGAAACATTCAAGTACCTCAAGGGTATAAACAAGGTGCAGGGGGAGACATTTTCCAATACAGGAGGAGCACGAGAATAAGGGGGGCATGACATGAAATTGGAAGGAGGGAATATAAGAGGCAATGTGAGGAAGTTCTTCTTCACAGAGAGGGTGGTGGATGCATGGAATGGTCTGCCTCACGAGGTGGTGGGAGTGAGCACTGTGGATGGATTCAAGCATGTTTGGGACAGGCATAGGGGAACCATAGAGGAACAGCAGTGTGTGGGTTGGAAGCAGTAATCCAGTACAAGGGCTTATGGGCAGACTAGATGAGCCAGGCTGTCCTTATCTACCAACAAGTTCTATGTTTCTATGTTGTGTTTCTATGACAGCTCCCTCTCTTACACACAGCATATCAACCACATTGTAAAAATGGTCAACACTAGAATAGGCCTACTCTACAGACACCGCTCCTACTTGACTAATGAGACCCTTACCCTAGCAGTCAATAGCTCTGTTCTCTCCATTGCTGACTATGGCCTTGTAGTGTACAGCATAGCCACAAACACTGCACTAAAATGAGTAAGAACAGCCTTAAACAAGGCCTGTAGGTTGGTGCTAGGCACAGATGCCATAACACATACCTGTGATCTTTATGCCCAAATAAGATGGCTAAACCTACAAGGGAGAATTCAGTACCTAGTCTGCCTCCATGGAAAAAAGCCCTACTAGGACTGACCCTGAAATCCATGCCGAGGATATTCAAGCCAGCACACAATTTTCACTTAACCAGAAGTAAGGCAAGGAATCACTTGTATGTCCTATTCCATCACACTAAACTTACCCAAAGAGCTTTCTCCTATAAGGCCCCACTAGGACTCAGTGAGCTCATGGCTAGCATCATAAATTACCCCAAACTTGGACCATTCAAAAGAGATCTCAAATGGCACCTTTATGCCCAAGGGATATGTGACTGCTCTGATTAACTCCCCCTGCATTGTATCCCTTCTCTGCTCCTCACACCCTCACTTTCCTCCTGCCCTATCCCCACAAATAATTGTCATTCCACCTTCCCCCTCTACTTACCTCCATCTACCCTCTCCCTGCACCTTACCAGCACTCCGGTCAAATCAGGCACTCACTGTTTTCCTCACCTACTCCTTTCCTCCCTCTCCCATGTCTCCCCTCTTATTTCCCTCTTACTTCTCCCTATCCACCATTAAATCCTTTCTACAAAGCCTATTTCCTTGTGGCACCCAGCCCCTCCCACTTCTATCCTCTGATTTTCACTCCCACAACTGCTCTATTCTAACAATGGCACTTTCTGGCAGCTCATATCTCCCCGCTAATCACCCCCTTCCTGCTGCCCTCTTCCCTAACTCTTGCACATTCATCTATTGTATATTTTTACCGTATTGCCTTAACTGTACTATGTTTGTATATATGCCATCTGTACATGCTGTTATGTTATCTTGTATATAATCTGTACATAATTTCCCATATCTTACTGTTCTATGCTCTGTATTTTTGTACCTTTCTGCTTTGCTGTATCATTGATGTGGGGCCTTTGTAAATGAACTTGTAGCTCAAAGGCTGTAATCCAACAAAATAATAAATAAATGAATAAATAAATAAATACTGAGATGCTGCCAGATTCATCGAATGAACTTAACCTCCAGTTATTTCTAAATCCCTAGCACTAGCCTAACTATGTAATGTCAGACATTTAGTGAACAGTATCTTTGCCAAGGAACATAATTATTTTGCAGCAGTTATTAATTGCAATGCGTACAGTATTTTGCGTGAAGTAAATTACAAAAAAGTGAGCAGGAAGCATGTGTCAGCTGTAAATGCTTTCATGATGTAGAATGGGGTTAGAACCCATTAAAGTAAATCTGTAGCACTTCAGTTCTTAGGTCAACGAAAGCATATTAAGCAACCTTGTTTAATGCAAGAGCATGTTTAAACACTTGAGCGATGCATCACAAGACATCTCCAAAAGCTATTATTTTATCATATAATGATAATGTGCAACTAAGAGTGTTAATTTAGATATGCCACAAATTGTATAATGTCAGAAACGCTGTTGAGTAACTGGTCTGAGTAAGTCAGTGAATATGCAGAAAGCCATTGAGGAGTAAATGGCTTATTTATCACTCTCTGTAGTAGCAGTATGCAGGGAACAGTTCAGCAGTGCACAATTTCCAATAAACGAGTGAAGATATATCTGCATGTCATCAGAAAATTGAAGCAAAAGTGCTCATATCCTTTTTCAAATTTGTAGCCCAAGGAAGAGCAAAACAGAATGAGCGTACACATACATTTGGGATATTTGTAAATATTCCTCTTATTGTATCTCCTGTGTCAGATGATCCTGCTGAGCTGAAATAATGCATTTAATCAGGATTCACTGATAGGTTCGAAACAATATTTTGGATTTATAGTTTATGTGAAACCTAATTGAAGGTGCAGTAGTTTGCCTATTTAGAGTACAGTATGAAATTCAATTTAGATAAGCTTGATTTGAAAGCGCAACATCCAGCCATGCTCCACCACCAGTGCCTCCCCTAACACCATTAGCAATGGCCATGGTCATACTTGGAGAGAAACAAGTAAACAGAATGCCTTAAAGAAGAAAATACTGAGGGAGGGGTGTGTGTGTGTATTATTCAGGCTATTTCAATACAAGAGTTCAATATCTAGTGGTGCCAGCCAGGATGCAACACAATACCTTGCAGTATTACAACAGTCATTAATGAAAGGTCAAATGATGACTTGCCATTGGGCTAAAAGTGTCATCTGACCATTCATTAATGCCCTGATAGACCAACAGTTGGCATGCGATTGTAAAAAGCTTTTGAATTTTTTTACAATCAGCTAGCCCCTTTTATAACTGTGATAACCCACTGCAGCCCATGGGATGTATTAGGGCATTAATGCACTTCCTGGCTGGTTGAAGTCCCTTGGGCAAGCCCTCATGCCTCACAACACACCCAGGGTGTGCATTAATGCCCCGATACACCCATGGTCTGTCGTGGGTTATAGCATACATACAATTGCAGAGTGCTGTAGTATACTGCAGAGAACAGTGTAATGCAATGGCAATTAAGCCCTTTTGTCATGCAGTATTTTGAGACATGTCATTTGCTGCAAGGTACTGGAAGGTATTCTGTTGCAACATGGCCAGTGCCAGTTATGTCCTGTTTGAAGATTAGAGGCCTTAGGTTTCGTAGCAATCATTCCTCTGCTTCCTGTTGTGCTTGACATGGTACTGCAAGTGGGGATGTGTAGATGTACTTGCGTAATTTTGGATGTCTTTGATTATAACACAACCTTTGGAGAACACAACTTCTGCTGTTGTGTGTGTCCATTGTTACTCTCTCTCTATATATGTAATCATAGAAGAACTAGTGAATCAATTTACAATTCATTCATATACTCAGAATAGCCCCACTGATACTGTGGTGTCTAGTGTCAGGTTTCTTTTTGTCTTGACATTAGAGATGTGCCTGGGAAATAAGATCCCAGACCTGCAGGCAATAGTGTCAGAGGCTAAACTGGACATAGTAGCAATTAGTGAGACGTGGTTTACCAGTAACCGCATTTGGGAGACTTCAGTACCTGGCTATGTATTGTCTCAGAAGAGACCGAGGCAAAAAGGGGGGAGGGCCCTGTATGTCAATGAAAATATCAAAGCTACAGAAATTCAGAATACACATAAGGAGCCAGAAGAACTGTGGGTCACCATGGAAACAGGAAATGGGACAGCCATAAGAACTGGGTTATCTACAGACCCCAGACCAGGGGAGGACATAGACACATTACTGTTAGAAGATATACAAAACATGACAGCTAAAGGGGAGGTTCTGATAATGGGAGACTTCAACATGCCGGATACAGATTGGTCAATACCAGCAGGAACATCTGCCAGAACTAGACACATAGTGGATTCCCTGCAGGGGGAGGGCCTCAAACAACTGGTACAGCAACCCACGAGAGACAGGGCTATCCTAGATCTAGTACTAACAAGGAAGGGATCACAGATCTCCAGGTAGAAGGTCACCTGGGGGCCAGTGACCATCACATGGTATGGTTCAATTTGACTACTACATCTAAATCATCCCATTCCAAGGCAAAAATATGGGACTTCAGAGGAGCTGACTTTGATAAGATGGCCAACAGAGTTAAGCTAGCCCTGGCAAAAAGAAACACAGGTGAGGGGGGTACAGGCAAAGTGGGCAAGCATTAAGGATGCAATACTTGAAGCAACATCCCATTGTGTTAGACAGAAAAGGAAGTGCAAAAGAAGAAGGAAACCACTTTGGTTCTCAAATACAGTAGCAGAAAAGGTCAGAGCCAAAAGGCTGGCCTTCAGGAAATATAAGGGAACACAACAGGATGAAGATAGGGAGGCATACCAAACTGCCCTAAGGGAAGCAGGGAAGGCAGTAAGGCAGACAAAGTCCCAAACTGAGGAAAAACTAGCACAAACAGTAAAAGAAGGTGACAAGACTTTCTCTATAGATACATTAGTGAAAGGAGAAAGTCCAGAGGGGGTATTGCTAAGCTTAATGTAGAAAAGGGAGCATGTGAGGAGGAGGACCCTATAAAGGCATCTATCCTAAATAGATACTTTTGCTCAGTATTTACTGAAGAGAAGGTAGGGCAGGGCCCACAGCTCAGCATCATGGACACAGGGAGGAGGGAGGTGAGCACTACTCCCTTCACAAAAGAAAGGGTCCTACAAGAGCTTGCTAAGCTCCAGGGTGGATAAGGCAATGGGACCTGATGGCATACATCCCAGGGTACTTATGAGCTAAAGGTGGAACTAGCAGAGCCATTAGCAGAACTGTTTAGTGAGTCTCTGAGCACAGGAGAGGTCCCAGAAGACTGGAGAAGGGCTCATGTGATCCCATCCGCAAGAGGAGTAGCAGGGAGGAGGCGGGGAACTACAAACCAGTCAGTCTTACCTCAGTAGTGGGCAAGATTATGGAGGTACTCCTTAAGGAAAGGATAGTGCAACACCTGGAATCCATAGGGGCACAGGATCCAAGACAGCATGGGTTTACAAAAGGAAGGTCCTGTCAAACTAATCTCATAGATTTCTTTGACTGGGTAACCAGAGTGGTGGACCAAGGGGGAGCGGTTGATGTTGCCTACCTTGACTTCAGCAAAGCTTTTGACACTGTTCCACATAGAAGATTGATAAATAAGCTGGGTAGGCTTGGGGTGGGTCAGAATTTGGTCAACTGGGTGGCAAACTGGTTGATGGGCAGAAAACAGAGAGTGGTGGTAAATGGTATACAGTCAGAAGAGATGTAAGTCACAAGTGGGGTACCTCAGGGATCAGTCCTGGGGACAGTCCTCTTCAACATCTTCATTAGTGACCTTGCAGATGGACTAGAGGGTAAGGCTTGTCTGTTTGCAGATGACACCAAGATCTGCAACAGAGTAGATGATCCAGATGGGGTGGGCAGAATGAGAAGAGATCTGAATAAACTAGCAAAATGGTCAGAAGAGTGGCAACTGGGATTTAATGCAAAGAAGTGCAAGATCATGCACATAGGGAAGAGAAACCCTGAAGCCACCTATAGGCTGGGAGGGAGTTGCTAGCAGTCACAAAGGAAGAAAGAGACTAGGCATCATCATCACTGATGATCTGAAATCATCCAAGCAGACCTCTAAAGCAGTAGGTAAGGCTAGGGGGTGTTAGGGTGTATTGTAGGGGTATCAGAAGTCGTAAAGGGGGTAATAATCCTCTTTACAAGACACTGGTTAGGCCCCATCTGAGTACTGCTTGCAGTATTGGAGGCCACATCTTCACAAGGACATTAACAAAATTGAGGCAGTCCAGAGAAGGGCAACCAAAATGGTGCAGGGACTGCATCAGAAGACATATGAGGACAGATTAACAGAGCTCAATATGTATACCCTTGAGCAAAGGAGGAAAGAGGTGATATGATCGAGGCATTCAAACACCTTAAGGGCATTAACAAGGTGAAAGAGTCTAACATGTTTAAATATAAGGAAAATAGCAGGACAAGAGGACACAGCATGAGATTAGAGGGGGCCGATTAAGGGGAATGTGAGGAAATCTCTTTTCACAGAAAGGGTGGTGGATGCATGGAATGGCTTATCACAAGAAGTGGTGGCTATGAATACAGTGCAGGGCTTCAAACAGGCATGGGATAGACATAAGGGAGCAATACAAATGACTATGACTAGATAGGCCACTGACAGAGCAAAGGCCGATGGCACATTTATAAGGTAGAAAAAAGAAATGGGCAGACTGGATGGGCCTTGCTGTCCTTATCTGCCGTCAACTTCTATCTATGTGGGATGTTCATAAAATTTACTTCTTGAATAAATTTGGGAAGGTTTGCTACTTTGTGAAATTAATTCGCAAGTTGAGGTTGCAAAGTGTGAACTTCTCCAGCAAAGTTTTTGTGGTCCCAGTTGAAGTTTTCCAGCAAACAGCCAGAATGAGGCTAGAAGTAAACAACATAGCATGTAACTGCAGGTCACACAGTACTGAAATGTCAGGCCCCTTTATACAGTGCTTAGCTGGAGCACAGCTGTCTGAGTTGGCTTCCTCAGGTCCGATCACACCACTGCCATGTTTTAATTACATGCTATGACTGTGCAGCATTTCCAATGGCCTTCCCATGTTTTGGGGGCATTTTTTGGGGAGGGGTTAGTGAATGGGAGTGACACCAGTGCAGGTGAAGCAGTGCCTTTACACTCTGGAAAAAACAGCTGCACCAATGCACACTGATCCACATTCCCAACAAACCAGGGAATGCTCTGTGCCACAATGGAGCACAACAGTGTGGCTTGCAGTGCTACTGCAGCTCTTTACACTGTTGGATCTGCACTGGTGCAGATCTGGAAGTGTAAAAGCCCCTGTCATGTAGTCCATGTAGAGGCTGTCTTCATTGCAGTCCTAGATAGAGTACTATACAGAAGTTACAGTAAGTCTATGCCTCTGGATGTCCTTCTAGTCATTTAGATTTTGGGCTGAAATTTCTTTTTTACACACCCTGAATTCTGGTTTATTCATTGTCCTGAGGCTTTTGGTGGCTCTGCTTCCAGGAACCAGGAGAGACTAAACTCTTATTGAGGACGTTTATCCAGACTATTTTGGACATATCTGGGAAGGATTGGGGATCTTCTGGACTGCAAATACTTTTTCTGTTTATGTTTGGGAGGCAGTGAGAGGGCCTTGTTTGACTGTGACATATACATTAAAGGCTGTGGTGTAGCAGTGAGAGTGCTGCACTGTTTGGAGTCATTTAGGAAGGGGTTGGTGAGAGCTCCCCCTTCCATGACAAAATCAGGGGGCTGCGGAGTTTATCACAAATATTGGGAACATTGACTACTTTATGAGTCCCCATAAAAGGAAAATGTTATTGAAACACCGGACAGTTGGACTGGGGTTGGGGGGGTATACTGTATAGTGTTTATATATATATTTTCTATGTGATTTAATTTCATTTGATTTTTATTGTAGTTGGGGGATTGGGTGGGTTATGTTGGGGTGGGGTAATTTGGGTTTTATGTTATTGAAAGAGAGAGAGAGTGTGTGTGTGTTTGTGGGATAGAGTGTGTTTGTGGGTTGTGTTTACATAATTAGGAGGGATGTGTCTGGGAAGGTATGAGGGCCTGAGGCGGGCTAGAATAGTGTATGGGGCATCCGAGCTGCATCATCTATGGCCTTTCTTCAGCCTTCCAGTGTCTATTAGTACAGCAAGGTGCTGTAGGGAGGTTGGAATAGGGAGGAACCATGTGATTTGTTTGGGATGGGGTGCCCCATGCACTGTGGTTGGTGGTAGGATTGAGGTAGTGGAGTGCAGCAGGCGCCCTGGGATTATACGGATCCTAGAGAGAGGCTCGACATGTTTAGTTCCCATCACCAGGGTTCCCATCAAACCAAGTGGGCAGGTAGCCATAGGGGCTGCACTGTCCACCAGTTCTTTGAGGGCAGTGCTTGCAATGCCAGATCGGTCAGAAACAAGACTGCAGTTATAGCAGACTTGGTTTCTTTGGCTGAACTGGCTTGCATTTTGGAGACCTGGATTGGTGAAGATGCTGGCCTGGTTTTAGAAGCTGTTGTCCCATCTGAATATACCACAGTGCACTGCCCCAGAGTGGAATGCAGGGGAGGGGGGCTAGCCATCTGTTTAGATCTGAGCTAGGATTCACCCTGCACCCAGTGAGAGCACCACATTCATTTGTATGTGTGGCCATCCATGGGGATCCGGGTGCAGGCCACCTGATCCTAATGATTTACCGCCCCTCAGGGGCGGTGGGAGATTTTCTGCAGGAAATGGCCAATTTCATAATCGGTGAGACGTCGGAGGCCCCCAGATGTTTGGTGCCGGGGATTTCCAGCGCTTAGTGAGGATGAATTTTTCAGCTTGGTTTTCATTTCCTCCAGATGATGTCATCTTTGGGCTTTGTGTAGGGTGTTTCCTCCGTAACCCATCAGGGTGGCCACATGTGGGATCTGGTTTTCTCACTGGGGCTTGAGATTAATAGTCTCAGGGCTGATCTGGTCATTTGGTCCGATCATTGCACAGTGAAGTTCTTGTTCGGGGACCCCCCGATAGCCCTACACCTGCAGAGATGGTCAGCTATCGCCCTTTGAGGGGGTTGACCCCTGAGGGTTTTCTGGTGGTGGCTGACCTATCTAGTGTGGACAGTGCATGCATTGGGGAGGTGTGCATGGCAGTGGATGCTTATAATAAGGCACTGGCTAGCGCGATCGACTCCCTCACACCAGTCCGTGTACAACACTGGTATTCTCACTTGAGGTTCCCTTGGTATGATGATGAGCTCAAGGTGATGAAGACCTTGGGTTGGAGATAAGAGCAATGCTGGTGGAAGTCTGTCCTGGAGGTAGACAAACTGGCCCTACGTGTGCAATATGGTGCATACCAGGGGGCAATCAACAGTAAGAAGGCAAAATTCCTGTCCAGAAAGATTGCTGTTGGGAGGAACCAACCAACTGTGCTCTTTTGGACTGTGGACAGGCTTCTTCATCCTTCCTGTCTACAGCAGAAGGTAGCTTTTTCTAACACATTGTGCGAGGAGTTTGCTCAGTTCTTCTCAGACAGGGTGTCTGCCATAAGCAGGGGGTTCTGCCAGTGAGCCAGAATTTGGCCGACAGTGGTCACCATGGGTGACCGAAGAGAACTCCACCTGGTTGGGGTGAGTTTAGATTGGTGGAGGTGGCTGAGGTCACTGAGATTACTTCCAAGCTTTGGCACACCTTTTGTGAACTGGACCCGGTGCCAACTCATTTCTTAATGAGATGTGTTGACTCCTTTGGCCCGGAGTTTGCCTTGATTGTCTAGTGTTCCTTGTTGGAGGGGGTCTTTCCCAATGTCTTGAAGGAGGCATTGGTGAGACCACTTCAGAAAAAATCATCATTGGACCCTGAGATCATTGCAAATGACCATTACATCTCCAATTTTCCATTTTTGGGTAAGATTGTGGAGAAAGTGGTGGCGCTTCAGCTTGAGGAGCCTCTCGTGACCCATGATTTATACAGTCCACTCCAGTCTGGGTTTTATGCAAGGCATAGCACAGAAACTGTGCTAGTTCAGGTGCATAATGACCTCCTCAGGGCTAGAGATTGAGGGGAATGGACAATTCTTGTTCTCCTCAATCTCTCTTCAGCGTTTGACACGGTGGACTGTCAAGTGAGTGTTACTTGACAACCTAAGAGAATTTTGTGGACTCGCTGGCACTGTCGTCTGCTGTTTTGAGTCTTTTCTATCTAACAGGAGGCAGAGGGTAGTGATGGGGAATTTATCCTCCTCCTCCCCTGGCCACTTGTCATGCGGAATTCCTCAGAGTTCGTTCTTGTAGCGGATGTTGTTTGACATGTATATGCTGCCCCTGGGAGAGCTCATCAGGAAGTACAGTCTGGGTTTTTATTGTTATGCCGATGATACCCAGCTGTATCTTTCCTTTTCCCCTGGAACATCTTGTGCAGTGGAAGTGCTGAACAGCTGCCTTGCTGAGATCAATGACTGGATGGCCTCCAGCTGGTTGCGACTGAACCCCGATAAGACGGAGGTACTGGTGGTGTAGTCAAACAGAGGGCCTGATAGGTTGGCCTCTGGTGCAGAGACAGGGCTTTTTCTTGGCTCTGTACCACTGAAGGCCTCATCTAGGGTGCAGGATCTGGGAATCATTCTTGATGGCGGACTGACACTTGAGTCTCAGGTGGCGTCCGTTGTCCGTACTAGTTTTTATCATCTGAGGAATGTCACCAGGATAAAGCCCCTAATTCTGCCGCAGGACCTCCCTACTTTGGTACATGCCTTTGTGACATCCAGGCTTGACTACTGTAATGCACTCTATCTCGGGGTCTCTGGGGGTACCCTACACTGACTGCAGCTGGTGCAGAATGCAGCAGCGAGGCTGTTGACAGGACAGTCTAAGTATTGTCACATCACTCCGGTGCTGCGTCAACTGCACTGGCTGCCAGTTAGGTGGAGGGTCCTCTTTAAGGTGGGCTTGCTTACCTTTAAGGCCCTACATGGCCTGGGCCCTGGTTACCTGACAGACCTTACACCTGCTGTCTCAGTCCACTCCCTCTGCTCCTCCTGTATGGGTCTCCTTGCAATTCCCAGGATGAGGTTAAAAACAGCTGGCAACAGAGCATTTAATGTCGCCACCCCCGTCCTGGGGAATTCGCTCTCTCCAACTGTTAGGGAGGCCCCTTCTGTGGAGGTATTTAAAGCCCACCTCAAGGCCTTCTTGTATAATCAGGCCTTCCAAGACTGTATCTTATAGTCCTTGCCTATTTTTTTAGAACCATATGTTTAGGTTAGAGTTGGCTTTTTAAGTAGTAGTTGCTGCTGTTTAGGGTATTTTTTAAATTTTGCTTAATTGATAAAATAGTGTATGTTTATGTTTAATTATATGTTGTTATGTATTTATCATGATGTTTAGTATGCATTTTTTAAATGTTCAGTGCCCAGAGCCTCTGGGGTAGGCTTCTCTGAAATAAAATTTGCCTTGCCTTGCCTTGCCTAGATAAATCTCTACTGCAAAGAGCTTTGTTTGGCTTAAACTGATCACAGAAGTGACCTACTGTGTATTGTGCATCTGGTGTGTGTGTTTTGGTGGTATTTTACTTCATTTTAATACTTTAAAAAGATGGTTATTTTTGTTTGTGCTGCTTTTCACTCAGCATACTGTTGATCTCCATCAGAGGAGGTGCTGACTGGTTGCACTAAGAAGTCTCAGTGCAGAAAATCTATCCACAGTTTCATTTTTGTTCAGTCTAATTTGTTCATCACTATTTTGCTCTGCAGGGATTGCTGTAGTTTGACATGGTTCTGTCACACTTGCTGTGTTAACTTAATTGTTGTGTATTATAGTGACTTAAGTGTGCTAAAGTCAAGTCATTTGTTTCTGTCTCTATATTTAAGTCTTTACAACACTTGTGGTCTTAACGTGACTAGTGCTCTGCCATTCAACTGCTGAGAGCTAACTTGTGACTGAAGGCCATGGGATTAAATATTTTTTCTTTTACAGTTCAATAAGTTATTTTTCATTACTTGCTTTAGCCACAACTGCTGATCTCTCTGGGGGGTGTGTTGTCTGCAGCTCTGACTGCAGCCAGTCTCCAATTTCCTTTTTTCTTTGTGTTCATATTTTCTCTTCAGCACTTTTTTTTCCTTTTAATTATTTCAGATGCATTTTTGTGGATTAGTCACTGTTATATATCAGAGCTACAGTCTGAGTGACCCAATGGTGATAATTTGAACCATGTGGCTGTGATTTTAATTGTGAACAAATCTATGTGACTAAAATGATTGTGAACTGTAAGTGCTCTGTTAATAGGAGAGGTGTGGAACAGGCAGAAAAGATTGAAATAACTTTCTTGAGGTGAAAGGTTGATGATGCACCTGCTGCAGGTAAAAAAAACTAACTCTACAGCAAGATGTGCAAGGGTGGCAGGTAGTAGCACAGTAGAAGTTGGCAGTGGTGGCATTATTGCTGCAAGATGGTTTCCCCACTATGTCTGTGTTATCCGTTGTGGTTGGGGGAGGAGGTGAAATGAAAGGAGTGGTTGATGAGGAGGATGGTGTGGGTGTTGTGGTTGCTTGCACTACTGGCACTAATCCTGTTGTGTAGAACCCATGTGATGCTGTATCTGTCCACAAGGTGTAGAGCATGAGCAAAGGCAGAGGAGCAATGAGAAACTAGAAATGTTGTTGAGCAAGGTGAAGAAGATGATACAGTTGAGAAGGAAGATATGTGTGGCACTAGTGATTATGATATAGATCCCCTGTAGGAACCACAAAATCAAAAGAGGAGTGGTGGTGGTGATGGAAAGGTGGGGGGGGGGGTGCAGTTTAGAGAGCTGTAGTCTCATTGACAAATCTTAAAGTCCCCCTGATCTTACACCTACTTGTCTCCCTGTGTTAAACCCACTATACACAGTGCCCCAAAAGGGCAAGCCAAAGTTTGCAAATCACCGTACAATCCCCCCAGGTGCTCCAACCATTGTCACCCCATCCCCTTCCCTACCCTATGTACAAGTGAGGGACTCCATATCCCTAGTCTGGGATTTCCATGTACTTGTTCCAGAGGTTGAGACAGTGGCAATATGTCAGCTTTGTCAAGCCTATGGCAGCTGGGTTACAAATTGCAGCTACATACTGCAGGCACCAGTGGGCAAAACACACACATACACATAAAGTCATGGAAAATTGTACAGTATGCTGGACTCAACACCAGACGTTTGCTGGTGCAGATGCAGGGGAATAATCATCCAAGGAAGGTGTAAGTATGTAAATACCCCAGGAGGAGGAGGGAGGTGGAAGATGAGGCTTATGTGGCTGAGGAGGAATAAATATAGGAGGAACAGTCTGAGGGGCCTCACCACCCCCTAGCACCATAAAACAATTACACTAGGTGGTGGCACTCTGTGACCAATGAGGTATCAATCCACTTCTGCCAACTCAAGGAAAAGTGCTTTTTTTAATGTGCCAATCCCCAGTGCTTGCCTCTGTGTCTCTCGTTATTAGGGTATTTTTCTTTTTTGTTTGTATGCTTATTGTTCCTCTTTTTGTGATGATGGAGGGGGGCTGTCTATACCTAATGTCTGCCCCCTTCCCAATTGGGTCCTTTAGTAATTTTTTTGTTTGCTTATTTTCAGCTTTCAGCAGCTCTTGGGTTTGATTTCTCACCTTTTCCTGCCTTTTGAAAAGCCCAAAGAGGTATGAGCAGTTGAAGGAATATGCGAGGGAATAAAAATTCAATTGTCACCCTCAGATTGTAATTTGACTGCAACTAGATTTCATTGGTTGTCCTCCATGCAATCTTCCATCCCTTATCCTTTAGTGCCTATGCCCAGAGTGGCACAAACTCCCCATGAATCTCCCACACTGTAACATATGTAAGCAATCTGACCTGAACCCAATCTGGTGACAAAGGTACAGGTCACACATGTCTCCCACCATGCCATTAGCAGTGGCCTAAGCAATGGTCCTGGGCAGTACTATTCACCTTACCTCCATCCAGCTGAGTGGGCTGAAGGGACTCTGGGAAATGGACCCAGAATGCAACACTAGTGCTTCTGCCAAGGCAGGAATCGGGGGCAAGAATCCAGGGCAAAGATTGGCCAGGGATCAACAACAGGCTGGGGCCTGGAGAGGACACCCACCTGTACAACTGGATCTTTGACTGTGATTGACAACCATCAACTCCATCAGCCAACCCTTCAACTGTACACTGATCATAATTTTCTTTTTTCTTTCTTTTTTTGTTTTCTTTTTTGATGAAATAACTCAGCGCGTGGGTGCTTCAGTCTTCGAGAGATATTACCCTGCACTGGGGCTTTTCCTAGGTATTATATCAACCCAGTACTCCACCTCAGCCAGATCTCTCATGAGCTTCCATACATCATTGTAATTTCATCTGGGCCAATTCTTCCACCAATTGTATTCCAAATTTTGCAAAAATTCAGTCCAAATTAGTATATATTTATTAATATTTTCTTCCAAAGTGTATATGGACTGATCTATCCTGGAATGATCCAACATTTTTTTCTATCCATCCAGGAATGAAGGTGCTGCTACTTCTTTCCAGTGTTGCAGGAGGATTTTTTTAGCCACCAAAACACCATATTCAGTAGCACCATTTGCTCATCCTGCAAATCTGGAAAAGCAGCTGTAAATCCAAATATGGCAATAACTGGATCGAATGGGATAGCCAGTCCCAAGTCATTTCCCAAAATGTTCCATATATATCCCCAATACTTATTTAACTTTTCACAGGTTGCTAACATATGTGCAAATGTCCCTTTTACTTTATCACATCTCTGACAGAATTCAGAGATAGCAGCATTGAATTTATGCAATCTGAAAGGTGTTAAATATGTTTTATGAATTATATTGAAATATATGTGTAATAGCTTATTATATTTTACCTGAATAATATCCAGATTAATATATTTCCTCTACTGTTCCACAGTCACTGGAACCTCTAGATCCCAATTCCAAGCCTGTCTCACAGTTTCCATCGGGGAGGATTGTTCTATCAAGAACTTATAATTTTTTGAAATTAGATGTTTATTAGAATTCAAACTTTAGAACAGCGTATTCAACAGAATCACTTGTATTTTAAATGAATTCTTATTTTTTTTTAAATAAAATTTTTAACTTGAAGGTACTGCCATCTCTGCTCAGATAGGATCACATATTTTACTTGAAACTGTTTAAATGTCAGTAATGCTTCTCATTCATAAAAATTCCTTATAGAACAGATTTGCTTTTGATGATACCATTCCTCAAACACCTTGTCTACTGATGGAGGGGAACTTCTATTCCTAAAGATAGGAGTCCATCCAGAAATGAATCCTTTCCCAATACTTTTCTTTATTGCCTGATTGCAGGCTTGAAGAGTGGAATTAGTTACATCAAGAGGATCTATGAAAGCTGTTCCCTGTTTATTATTATTTAAGCCCAATAAATTTATAAGATGCAACCCTACTACTTCTTCTTCTTTTACAAATGTTTATTCTAAAAGAGAATCCTAATAATTTTGTGGATATTGGGGCATTGATGGCATCTCTGCCCCCGATTGTGCTTTCTTCACCTACTTGCACATATGACATTTTTTCAAAGATTAAAAAAATGAAGGGTGATTCTAGGATACAAGAAGAAGATTTAGAAAAAAGAAATAGAAATCAGTGTACAATTGGAAAATAAGGGGGGATACTCAGGTGGAAGTTCTGAGGGAGGAAAGACAAGATGGAGGATATAAGAAAACTCAAGAACAAGGAAATAGTGAAATTAATATGGTAGAATCACAATAATTGATTTTAAAGGAAATGAGGCAGGGCTTCAAAAAAAATAAATGAAGCAGTAAACACCTTGGGCAGGATTCTCAAAGCTTTCAGAAGGTGCAAAACCATCCCTAAGGCCCCAAAACGTCCTTAGCTATGGAAAAAAAGAGGAGTTTGCTCCAAGTGCTATTCACAAAACCCTCTGCAGCTCTGGGAAAAACCACTATGGACTGTGGAAAAAAGTGCAGCTGCGTAAGTCCCTCAGGCCAAAAAGGTGTGAGATAAATAAGGCACAGCCCCTGAAAGGCTATTCACAGCCAGTTTTTTTTCCATAGCTGAGGAAAGAATGTTACACACAGTGGAATGAGATGTAACTCTCCCTCAGCACACTGCAGCAGGGCCCCAGCAATTGGAATCAATTAAGGTGGAGGTGTACCACGGGTAATAGCATCTCAAACAGTATAGCAGTGGCTGATGTTACAGCACTGAAAGCACACATTGCCATGATATGGCAACAGGCATCAACCACTAGACCCAGTGCAGCCCATGACAGAGCCCCGCAAGCAGTAGAGTCTGACCAGCCAGCATCGAGTGCTACCCCCCCAGGCCACAGGAACACCCCAGGGAGGGACGACCAGCAGGGACAGTCAGCCACTGTAGTGTCAAGGTATCACTGGTACCTGTGGTGCTGCTGTGGTCCCAGTTGGAGACTGGTTGCTGGTCTCTGTGTGTGCTGTCAGCTTTATATTATAGCAGCACTGTTACAGTTTGCTGCTTCAGCTACTGTGGTTCCCTATTGCTGTGACTTCACAGCCTCCACAGCTGCAGATTCGTAGCACTTGCATAAGTCCTGTGATAGTTGAATTGCTGCACCTGCAGCACTTTTTACAGAAATCTGCAGCTGGGCTGGTTTTCTTTGAGAATACAGTGCAACTGAGTTTCCTCACTGCAGCAAGTCTTTTTCCCACAGCTGCGGGAATTTTGGCTTTCTTTGTGAATCCTGCCCCTTGTCTAGTACATTTTCAGAAGTAATTGACAAAATAGAATCCCTCTCTTTGAGAACTACAGAATGTGAAAAATGAGTGGGAGGTCTAGAAGAGTCTCTTCCCAGAATATCCACTTCAGTTACAAAATGTTGTAAAGAGCTGGAAGAACTTAAATTAAATGTGGAAGATCTTGAGTCACGATCAAGGAGGGCAAATTTAAAAATTGGAACCTACCTGAAGGTATATAAGGGTCAGACCCACAGAGTTTCTGTGAAAGTATGTTATCTGATATTATGGGCCTACAATATCCCTCACAAAAAATTGAACTTGACAGAGCCCATAAGGCATTTGTTTCAAGAGTTAATCAGAATAGACCATGCTTTATGTATGTCAAGACATTTAAATTTCAAGATAGGGAAAAGATCTTGGCTAAAGCTAGAAATGAAAAAGGCTTGCTGTTCAGAGGACATAGGTTACAGATTTTCCTGGATCTCCCACCTTCTGAACTAATAAAAAGGAAGAGTTTTGACTCAGTTAGAGACAAATTACGTAGGGAAGGTATTTGTTATGCTATATTGTATCCTGCAAGGTTAAAGGTCTTTCGGGAAGGGAGAACTATGTTTTTTCTAGATCCTAAAGAAGTAGAGATTTTTTTGCAGAATAAGAAAAAGGATCATAGGGAAGAATCAACACAAGAGGGAGGTGATGTAACTTGAATAGATGGGCTCTGATAGAAAGGTTGAGATTAAGGGGAAATACATATTATTGGAGGGGTGAGTCAGTGGTGGATTCAGGTTATGTCTGTGACCGGGTGGGGTGGGGGTCGACCATTGCTCAGCAGATTATCTCCAGAGCTGCCTTTCATGCACCAGAGTCCTCAACAACCTCAAATGGGGGGGACTAGGTGTCCATTTGGTTTTAGGATATGGGGTGGAATTAATATTAAATTGTTTGTCTCCTCTTGTGAATTTATTGCTGAATGGTAATAAAAAGGGAGAGGAGTTTAAGTACTATGGGAAGGGGATAGGATTTGGGGAGAAGTTGGAAAAAAGAGAAAAATAAAAGTTTGGAAACAAAGGTTTAAGAAGTGTGGGTGCTGAATGGTTTTTCTATTTCAAGATGAAGTTGGGGGGAAAAGGAATGTGGGGTCAAAGTCAGAACAGGAAGTACTACATGTTAAGGCAAAGCTTGGAGAAGCAGCATCGAAATGGATATCTGGATTTAGGAGGAATATTAAAAAATGATTGACCTTAAGTTTATGACCTGGAACCTCTATGGAAGTAGAGAAAGATCAAAAATAATGAAAGTTATAGCTATAGCAAAAGAAAGTATATAGATTGTTTACTTTTACAAGAGACTCATTTTAAGCCAGAGGATGTAGTGTATTTTGGAAACCTTTTGGGAGCCAGGGGTTACTGTTCATTCTATTCAGAAAATGCTTGGGGAGTTGCAATTTATATTAGGAATTATATTCCGCATATTGTGGTTTAAGATGGTTAGGGGTATGGAAGGATGTTATGTTATTCTACATGTGGTATTGAAAGGACAAAATTGGTTAATAGCCTTGATATATGGTCCTAATCATGATGACCCATCCTTTCTTTCTGAATTCATTTTGGAAATTTCTCAGTACAATATGGAAATAATAGTAGTGGTGGACTTTAGCCTATCATTTGTGATTTTGGATAGGAAACCACCTATGTTGGAAAAAAAGAGAGGAGATATTACAATATTAAAAAATATGGTTAAAGATCTCAATTTAGTTGAACCATTTAGAGAATTATACCCGGATGGGAAGAGGTTCTCGTATTATTCAAAAACATATACACATTTCTCTAGATTAGATTATTTTATTCCGTCTCAGGGAATAAAGCAGTTTGTTAGGAAGGTTGCATATGAATCTATCAAGATATTGGACCACTCTCCAGTCATTTTGACTATGGAACTGGGAAAAGTAGGGGAGGGCACAGCACAAATTTCATGGAGATTAGACAACTCACTCTGTTTTATTTTTTTTGGGGGGGGGTTCAAGGAAAAAATACAAGAGGAAATCTGTTGGTTCTGGGTTTTTAATGCTAATCAAGGTATTAAAATTAACATTCTCAGGGATGCCCTGAAGGCTTGTATTGGGGGGTGGTGTATGACTCAACAATGGATTAGAAATAAAAAATATAGTATGTATATAGAGGATTTAGAGAAGGAACTGATGTGTGCAGAGGAAAAGCATATTTAAGAGGGGACACAGCAGTCAGAAAAAGAGTTCCTTCTGGCAAAGAGCAGGGTGGAAAAACATATGCAGGAAAAAGCAGATAGAGAGTTATATAAAAGTAGAGCCTAATATTATTATTATGGAGACTGTCCTGGTAAGATTCTGGCCTATCAATTAAAATGTGAAAGAAATAGTAACAGGATTTCTAAAATAAGAAGGGAAGATGGCTCAATAGTCACTGAAGACAGTGAGAATAATAAGGTATTTGAGTCCTTTTATGAAAAATGATATACTCCGGAAGAGCATGTAGAGGTTACTCACATTAGGGAATATATTCAGAAAATACCTTTATTAAAGATGCCTGGGCTGGATCTAGGACTGCTGAATAATGATATAGGCCAGGGGTAAATTGAAAAGGTTATAAAAGAGCAACCAAATGGGAAAAGCCCTGGACCGGACGGATTAACATTTGAATTATATAAAAATATGTCAGAGGTTTTTGTCCCCACATTAGTGGAATTATTGAATTCTTTTTTGAGAGAAGCAGAAATTCCAGGATCCTTTAATGAAGCCGTTATTCACTTATTTTAAAAAACGATGAACATTCTGAGTGCTGTGGGTCATATAGTCCAATATCTTTATTGAATACTGATTATAAGATCTTTATGAAACTTTTGACGAATAGGCTTTCAAGAATAATTGCAGACCTGATTCATTATGATCAGACTGGATTTATAAAGGATAGGAGATTACAACATAATACTCGAAGGGTGTTTGCCATTATACTGGCTAAGGTTGAAATGGACACTGCACTCATATCTCTTCGTGCTGAAAAAGCCTTTGATAGGGCACAGTGGCCCTTCCTATTTGAATAATGAGGGCTTGTGGCCTTAAGGGGCAAATTCTAGACTGGATTAAGTTGGTGTATAGATCCCCTCAGGCTAGGGTTAAAACTAATAGCTCTCTTTTTGGCACTATAAACTTATTAAGGGGAACAAGGCAGGGATGTCCGCTTTCCCCTCTGTTATTTGCCATTTTTTTGGAGCCTTTGGCAATTAAGATTAGGGAATTAAGGGATCAGATAGGTGTAACTCTTGATAGAAGTACCTCTGTAAAATCACTTATACTACTTTATGCAGATGATATCTTATTAATGGTGAGATATCAAAATTGCTCTTATCCCATAATAGGTGATATATTAGATAATTTTAGTAAGTTGTTGGGTTATAAAGTTAATTGGTTTAAAAGCTGAAATGTTATATCTTGGGCCAGCCCGGTGGTGTTGAGGGTTGAGGTGCTGGATGCCACACCTCGCGCTACGCCAGTGACCCAGATTTGGGAATGAGCTCGGGTCATTGGGATCGGCAGGGGAGGACTAGGATTGAGCATAGGGAGACAGCTCTCCAAGTCCTGGGGTGGGCTGGGGAACCACACTGCACTACGGCAACCCCTGGGGACGCCCAGAGGTACCATACATGACGGTGTGACTGGAGGAGGGACTGCAGCAGACATTGGCACGTATGTGCACACATGTCATTGCATGTTCGCTGTCCCAGTGGGAAGAAAAAGTGGAAAAATGGCTGGGCATGACCATGCAGCTTGATAGTCACGCCCTGCCTCACTGGGAGGACTCTTGAGGAATCACACTGGGGAGTCCAGGGCCGATCTGGCTGGATGGAGCATGGGGAGACCCTCCAGCAGACTGGCAATGGCCATGCCAGATCCCTCATCATGTGAGTGAGCCTGGTGCTCTCCCGGCAGGTAGGGCCAGTGGCTGGATGCCCCTGCAGGTAGTCGCCACAGCAGGCGAGTAAAATAAGATGATTAAAAAAAAAATTATATCTTGGAGAGGAAAATAAAATAACAAATCCTGTGTTAACTTAAATATTTAGGAATAACTCTGACAACTAATATGAACAGAGTGAGGCAATTGAATTATGACCCATTGATGGATAGAATAAAGAGGGATTTAGATAAATGGCAACATTTGCCACTGGCCTTGATTGGTAGAATAAATATTTGTAAAATGAATGGACACTGATCATCAACTTAATGGTAAATCCAAGCAGGTCCCTCCATAGGCCCAGGTCCAGCAAGAGGGTTCAGATTCCTGGGTCAGGATGATAGGCTCAGGTTGTCAGTTGTGGTGCAGTGCAAGGGAATGCTATTTCATAGTTTCCCTGCTTATCTTAGAATTGAAAGTTTACACCTGCAGTTGTGAGGGAATTTTTATATATCCTAAAGCTATATTTGCTATTAAATGCCTTGAAGCTATGCTTGCTTTGAAAGCCATGCTGTAACAAAGTCATAATGAATGTAGTAGAAATTTCTGAGTTCATGTTTTCTAAAAAGCTGCTGTAAATTGTAATCGGAGAACTTCTCTGTTGTAGAAGTCCCACATGCATGTGTGTTTGATCAAATAAAGCGACGTTAAGACAAAACCCAGTGGTGTGGTTTTTGCCCGTGACACGGGAGTGGTTGCTCAGGTAATACTTACAGTGAGAGAATTTAAGTATCACAGTTTTAAGCGAGTCGGCAGGATGAGTTCTTCCGTCCGTGTCACCTCATGATCGGGTTGTTTCCTTGGACAAAAAGAAGGACATTTTTGTGGAACCCCATCAGGATGTGACGCTTAGGCTGGCAACACCTCATCACTGTAAGTACAAGAATACCTTGGAGCGAGTGTACTATAAAGGACAGGCCTAAATAATATGGGAAACAAGGGAAAAAATAGCTGGGTCCAGAGTTAGTATTATCTGGACCGCAAAATGTATGTTTGACAAGTTTGACTAACAAATTACAAGGGCAACTGCACTGCCCTTTGTACTTGTAATTTGTGCTTGCTGCAAGTATATACTGTTAGAGCCAATGATGGCTTTCACAGTTCAGGCTGCTTTTAGGAGAAAAACAGCGGCTGATTAAGTAAAGTTAGATAAGCAACATCTAGAGAAAGAAAAATAAACTACTGTGGATGTACGCACAGTAGGTGACTACAGACGGGATGATTTGAAAATCCTCCCCCCCATGTTGCCTATCTGTGTAGTTTCAAGTTTTTCTGTATCAATTTCAAGTTCCCTTGCCTCCTATAGAGGCTAAAACATTTGATCCCAAACCCAAGTACTGGGGACCTCTACCAGATGGATCTCAACCTAGTACTGTTAGAGATTTTTTTGTTTTGTTTTTAAACTGCAAACCAGAGCTCTGGAAAAAGACTTGGTTTGGCAGGTTACTAAAATGGCTAAAAGAAAACCTTTGAAAGGGTTAATAGCTGCAGTGTTTGGAAATTATCATGAAGGTCCTGCAGTCAGTTTTCTTACTCAGACTAGTGTATCGGAAAAAGAAGAAAAAAATACCTTGGCACCGGTAAGTCTGAATTTTTATTCAAAGTTGTTTTATGTCTGTCTGTTTTATTTCTGTAATACATATACTAAACAAGGTAATGCTCTGCCTTTCTCGTGCATATTTTCTAGCTTATATCTGTGTTCTGTAATTATGTTCTGTTGTCAAGGTTATGAGATAGACTGACTGCTTTCAGTGCACAACATGTTACAGTAAAAAAGAAAGAAGCTTCTTTGCCCTCATAGCTGACTGTTTTAATTGGCTTTATTTTTAATGGAACATTTGTGCTGCCTAGATAGGGTCAGTGAAGAACTTTTGTTTGTAGTTGTTGGATTGGAGCAGGTAGTGTTGATGGTGTGAAGAGTTATGACGCATATAGATTGCAATGTGCAGAAAGATTTGTAGTTTGCAAGCAATGTGCCAAGCCACTGCTAGGTGAAATGTAATGTGTTAACAGCTATAAATGGCTTTATCATACTTCTAGTTATAACCAAAAATTTTTGCAAAATGGCAGGGTGCCATATTTTGGCTATGTGCCAAAAGGTGTAACCATGTTATACAAGATGTGTTTCACTTACAGATGATATGTTGTGCTGCGTTTTAAAGGAGTTAAAATGTGTTTAAAAGTGTTTTGTTCTGGAAAGATTTGGCATGGCGATATGTATAAATGTGTTGATTTAAAAATTGTCAGTGTTACAAGACAGGGGGAGGCAGCACATATATCTAAAACACGTACAGTTTTCTAATGAAACTATGGGCATTACCTCAGCAAATTGGTGTGAAACAATGTCAGTCTTATTTTGTGTTAAGTATTTCTTTTTGTGTATGTGTATGTGTGTATACTGTCTTGGCCAGCAGTTTTATTCTATGCTTTAAAGATATTTAATATCAGTAGTGTTCAAGGACACTAAAAAAAAAAAAAAAATAACTGGGTTTGAACGACCCTTGCATGCACACTGTGACCTTTTGCATGTTATTTGACCTTCTTGTGTTTCAACATTTTATGTTACTACCAGTTCAAACTTGATGTGTATTCCATACCTAAAGCACAACTTTTCACACAAAATGTATGTTTTCATGAAAGCACACCAAGAGTGAACCATGTAATTTGACTTTTTATTGCAAAACTAGTATTCTAAGTGAAGAGGAACAAACTTTTCTTCTCGTCTCACTGCTTCTGACTTGCAGCCAACACAGGCAATACTCCAGCTGGAAGGGGAGAATTATTCATCATCTCCCCATATTTTTATTATATATATATAAGTACGCTTTTGAAAAAGGACTATTACAGCTGTTTTTGAGAGTTTACTATCTACAGTTAAAACAATGGCTTTTGTTTTTATGTGTGACCATGGTGTAATCATTTTTTGTCTTTTGAAATGCATTCTAAGAGATAATGACGTACGGTATTACCATCAATCTGGATTTTTTTATAAACTCAGCTGACATTTTGTCATGCTTAGGATAAGGGAACCCAGGGACGCTTGGCTTCTTTTATCCTATGGAAATAATCTTGTTTTATTTTTAAACTGGTGTGTGTTTGTTTTGTTATTTGTCTGTGTTTTCTCTTTCTTCTAGAGAAAAGAAGTTCCTCATCTTTATAGTAAGGTATGAAACTTACTAAACTAATTGTAATATTATCTTGTTATAATTTACAGTGTAGTAGGTGGTGATCATGTCACCATCCACAGCTAACCTTTTATTGCTACAGTATTCAAGCTGTCTCTTTCACTTCGAGCTGTCTCTTCCACCAGTAGGAGCTTGGGGGGAAGGGGTAAGCTACCCTTCCTCTATCCCTTCCAGTGTAGTACCCACAAAGGTTGCAAGGTACATCACTGTTCCCCCAAAGGGGTAAATAAAGAAAATGTATATTTGCCAATAATTGGTTCTTATTTACAGGTTTTAAAAAAGACCCAAGGTATTTTAATAGCATAACCCAGCTCAAGCCCTTCTGTTTTTTCTAGTGCAAACAGTTAAATCTCACACCTATTATTGGTACAAGGGTTTCTGCCCTCAGCAAGTAATCAGTTACGCTGGAGGGTGAAGTTGTGTATGTATGTCCACACATATTCATTCTTTTGATTGTCTTTTCAGCTTTTATCCTGTTAAAACAAATGCAAAACAACTTTGTCATTGCCTTACAGCAATTAATGAATGCATTTTTCAACCAGTAAATTCACAGTACTCTAACATTTCTGGACTCTAAGCTAAGTTTACAGTCTATATGTGTTGTTTAAAATGTATTTTATGCATTATGCATTATGCTCAATACTGAAATTGTTCTATTACAAACATGCTTATGTTTCATGTTTATGTTATAATGTTTTGATATACATCTTGCTACACTGTATCATGTGTGTATTCAGAAAAGTGCTCCACATGTATAACGTTTTAATGCTCATAACCAAACCTAAATACTGGGACCAGCATTGCTGACCCACCCCTACAATATGTTCCAAAGCAAACCAAAAGTAAAATTAATGCTCTGTTTGTCTTATTACTCACAGGTACCCCGAAAGAATGAATGTACTCTATGCAGGTTTTGTCATTTTAAATTTTAACAATTATAATATGCAGAATTTAGATTGTACTCCAAACCTATGCTTCAAGCCTTACCCCACTCAGTACTTTGGAGTATTTCACTATACAGGGTAAAGAAGGTAGATCTTTTCACTTGTCACAGGTGCAATAGGCACTGTTATTAAATTGGCATAGGCCAACAACATATGTATTTGTCCCACTAATTGCATTGTGTAAAAGGCATATTGTTATGAACAATATGTTTGAAGCGTAACTGCATTAAGCAGGTTAGCAAGAGGAAAAGGAAGAGGAGACCATTATGGTTTTCCAAAGAGGTAGCAAAGAAAGCGAAGCCAAAAAGATAGCATTCAGGTAATACAAAAAGACACAGGCAGAAGGGGATAGGGAGAAGTACCAGGAGAAACAAAGGAGTCAGGAAGTCAGTAAGGGAAGCCTCAGACAGAAGAACACATTGCAAAATCAGTGGTTAAAGGGGACAAAACCTTTACAGGTACAAGTGAAAAAGAAAGACAAAGGGAGGGATAGTGAGACTGAAAGGGAGGATGGGAGTCGCTGTGGAAGATGACAACTGTAAAGCTGACATATTGAACAGGTATTTCTGCTCAGTCCTTACTGAGGAAGGGGGTAATGGGTCTGAAGGGAGACAAGGGTGAGAATGGTGCAGAAATGGATTGCATCACAAGTCCTATGAAGACAAGTTGAAGGAACTGAACATGTACTCCCTGGAGGAGAGGAGGGAGAGAGGGGATGATAAGAGACATACAAGTATCTTACAGGGAGAAACAGAGTGCAGAAAACACTATTTTTAGCGAAAAAGATGTTCCAGGATTAGAGGCATGGGATGAGGTTGGAGGAGGACGATTCAGAGGAAACGTGAGAGGAATTTCTTCGTGAACGGGTGGTGGACGGGTGGAGCACCTGCCGGAGGAAGTGGTGGGGCTGAACAATCACGGATTTAGGAATGCATGGGATAGACATAGGAATTCTAGAAGTCAGGGTAAGGAAACAGACTTCTAGGAAAACAAACTGAACTTACAAGCTCAAATGGGCAGACTGGTGGGCCATAGGCCTTATCTGCCGACACTGTCTATGTATCTATGTATCTATGTATTGTAACATTACAAGATTTTATAACTCAGGTCTCAGTCAGGCCTGCTTGCAACAGACAGGGAAATAATGTTCATCACTGTCATAACTGCTTCTGTGATTTAAAAGCAGGAGGTAACCATAACATTGTCATGATTTACAGATGGTCAAATGGTATAATTGAACTCGGCCTGCACCCCCAGGTGTGCGTTAATGTCCCATTTTTATTTTTATTTTCTAATTGCCAGAATCTAGGCTCTGTCACACCACTCTTTACAAAACAAGAAGTAAATGGTTTAAAGATTGTTATTTATGTGTTTTAACTCAGTGTCTAACACACTTTGCAAGTTTGCAGGTTTCACGTGTGGCACACATAAGATCTCCACGTTCAACAGCAGTAACCTCTGCAAGTGTAATGTTTTCAGCGAAATTACACCTATTTGTAGAACTTTAAATCAACTGAAGAAGGTCCAGTCAGTTCAGACTCTGCAATCAAGCTTATTGTTTCTGCTTACTATGAAGTTAAGTCTGGGAAGGGGCACTTCTAACTCCAACGAGAAGATTCTGTCAATTGACCTTCAAGCAATACATCCATTTTCTTCACTGCGCTTGTTCCAAACATGGCTGGTACTTTCTACAACCCTATTGCTCTGTTATGGACTGTGTTCTTAATGGTTTATTGTCAATTGTTACCTTTTTATGGACTGTTAATCTTTATGCTGGGGTGTAATCAACTACGACAAAACAAATGCCATGCCGGTGTGTGTGTGTGACTACTCCATTAAAAGGACTCAATGCACCCCTGGCCAGTGTGCCTACTAATCAGCCAGCCAGCAAAATGAACACTGACTTTTCTACTATGCTGGTGTTTTGTTTTTAAATTACTGTCTGCATTGCGCCATATGCCTTGTGGGGTTACCACCATTCTGCAAATGACATTTCATCTGTACTGTAACTACATCAACCTGTGGATACTTATATGAACTTATGAACTGTTCATTTCATGGACTGTTATGTTTTATAAGGACTTATCTGTCAAGAGACATTATCAACAGATTCTTCAATCAAGCTCCCAGGGTGTGCCACACCTCAACACAAGGTAGCATCTACCTTATTCACTCTCAAAGTGAATTCCATGAACTCTTTTCATCAACAAAATTGTTATGTTATATTGTGTTATATGTGGGTCACATGTTAGCATTTTTTCACATATTTCAATTGTGGTGTTGACATCCCTCAATTCTGTATTATGTTTTACAAACTCACGATTTGTGTTCCGCCTGTAACCACCCCTGTACCAACTCCAGAACAGGATGCTTTTATAAATGCCTTGACTATCTGTATGCTGGCAACCAGTTTTAAATCATATACCTATTCACCTAGTCTAACAGTCTAAAAGTAGAAATGTTTAGTTTTGTTTTTTTAACCTTCAGTTATTAACTAATATCTTTACATTTATGTTCAATTTTTGTGAATGTTCGAGTCCCTCAGGGGCTTCCTATCTTCAGGGTGGAAATTATTAACAGTGGTCAGTGGCCAAGGTTTTAGTAGTCAGTGACCAAACTTTTATCAACAATGTGTAGTTGGCTAACCATAAACTGAGGAAATAAAAAGGTGTAAAATGGCTAGTGTAAATTGCTAAAGGGCTAGTAAGAGGTAAAATAGTTAGTAAATGACTAAATGATGCCAACATGTAAATTAGTATATCTAGTAGCAAAAGGCTGCAAGTGGAAAATACCACTATGTCACTTAATATGTGTGCGTGTAAGACTTTAAAAGGGTTAATTGTAAAATTCCATACAATAAAAAAAAAAATAGCTGAAAGCATAAAATGAGGCCGTGGCCGAGATATGCACAAATTCCAGCCTTGCATTTTTTTCTAAGCTTGCTACACATAAATATGGGACCCATGGTCATGGCTTACAAGCGTAGTTGGTGACTGGGGTGCTACTCTTCTCCATTGGGTGACAGTACTTGTAAGTGGTCATATTGGCACTCTGGCTACTGACTGTCCTAATCAAACTTCTCCTACAATGCCTGTGCAACACAATGGTGTCACGGGATGCCACCCACCTGCCCCCTTGCTACAACCCGAACAAAAGGACCCCATTAAACTGGAGGGGGTGTTTCCATTACAAAACGAGCCAAATTGTGGCCAAAATATAAAGTGAGAAAAAGTAAAAAGGAATCGGTTAGTTGATACATAGTATCAAAAGGGGGGAGAGTGTGAGGGAATTTTTATATATCCTAAAGCTATATTTGCTATTAAATGCCTTGAAGCTATGCTTGCTTTGAAAGCCATGCTGTAACAAAGTCATAATGAATGTAGTAGAAATTTCTGAGTTCATGTTTTCTAAAAAGCTGCTGTAAATTGTAATCAGAGAACTTCTCCGTTGTAGAAGTCCCACATGCATGTGTGTTTGATCAAATAAAGCGACGTTAAGACAAAACCCAGTGGTGTGGTTTTTGCCCCGTGACGACTGGAGTGGTTGCTCAGGTAATACTTACAGTGAGAGAATTTGCGATCACACAGTTCAATGGGTGGGCAACCAAGCAGCCAAGCCTACTTCCTGAGCTATATAAGCAGAGTTCTTCCCAGCCTCCCTCTGAAGCACTTTCTCTTTGCTGCACCATCCTCCACTCCTTCTCCTCCTCCAGCAGCTCACCTCTCCTCCCAGGGGATTCCTTCCTAAGGTACCTTTAGCCAAGAGACCCTTCCCATGGCACATCTAGGGGGTGGAACCCTCTTACAGGATTCCTTGCCTTGAGTACCCCTACAGGGCAGTAATTCCTAATGGAATAGAGAGTGTGAACGGCCACAACGATGTTATACAGTTGCACAAGCATGACATTATTCTGGTTGTGTAAGCCATTGAACTCTATTTTAATGGTTATGCATAAGAATTTTAAATTCCACATGTCTGGTTGTAAGACAGTAACTGTGTCTACCTTGTGAAATGTAGACATGCACAACTCTGTTGTAACTTGCTTAAATCATCAGCATGCTGTAGTTTTATTTATTGAATAGAATCAGAATTACAATCCTTTGAATCATAGACTCATTTGCAAAGGCTCCATTTCCAATAAAAGTAAAAATACAGATAAAAGTAAAGATACAGTGTAGACATACACAAACAAAATGTTTATACAGGTATCACAACTGTACAATTGCATTGTAATATTACAAAGTCCGATAGACATGGAATTGGCTTATATTGGGGATTACATAAACTGGGAGCACATAGAAAGTCTGTGCCAGTGCTAAGATAGGATACAGTATCGTAGGATCTTGAGGGACCCCGAGTCGTAATATCCGGATGGGGGGACATAGGAGGGGGGGCTGGCATAAGACTAACCATATGCTATAGGATCGTGCTGTGTAGCATTTGTCTCTGAAGTGATGGTGGAGGGTGGGAATAGTATGTATGTGGGACTAATTACATTCACAAGTTGCTGAGTTAAGAAGCAGGGTTTTGAGACTAGATTTAAATAGGCTGAGACTATGGGTTGAGGAGATGGAAGACAGTAGACTGTTTAGCCATAAGGTGGCCCGGTAGTGGAAGAATCTTTGTCCAAGCAAAGTTCAACAGTGGGGAACTAGTAGGGTAGGGTTAGTTGTGTGCTTTTGGGTCCGTCTATGTGGGGCTGTGTGGATAAGCAGGTGGAGGCTGATGAGGGCTTGCTTAAGTTGTATCTGTTTGGCGAGGAGGCAGGTAAAGTACTTAAGTCTGCCTTGGAAATTTAGCCAGCCTGTCCGATTATAAAGCTCACATGTGTGTGTTAACCTGTCACATCCCGAGACTAGTTGGCAAGCTTTGTTAAGGGCGAGGTTGATGCTGCGTAGGGCAGTTTGATCTGCTGATCCATATATGATTATTCCATAGTCCACCAAGGATAGGACAGAAGAGGACACAGTGAGATGCATGGCCTGGGGGGGTAGGCAGTGTTTATGCCTATAAAGGATCCCTAGTCTAGTGTTAACAGAGGAGGAGACCTGTTGTATGTGAGTGTGGCAGGAGAGGGTGGTGTCTAAGGTCACTCCAAGATATTTGAAACATAGGACCTGTTCTAGAGTGGAGCCATGGGTGTTTTTTACAACTAGAGGTGCGTGAAAGTGGGGGCTTTGGCAGTGAGCAAAGATCATGGTCTTTGTTTTCCTGTAGTTGATTATAAGATGGTGTTCAAAGAACCAGGTTTCTATCTCCCTAAACTGGCCCTGTAGAGCTGATTGAAGGGAATCGGGATGAGGATATTTCCAAAAAACTGCCACATCATCAGCATATAGCATCATGTGGCCACTGCAGGATTTAGGGAGGGAGTTGAGAAAGAGGGTGAAAAGTAGGGGGCCAAGTATAGACCCCTGCGGGACACCAGTGTGAACTGGTTTGCAAGTGGAGATAGAAGTATTTATTTTGACTTGTTGTGTCCGATTAGAGAGGTCATCTTTGAACCAGGCAGTGACTTCCGGAGCAAAGTTAAGGCATGGAAAGGTGTGGAGTAGGAGCTCATGACTGACACTATCAAATGCATTGGCTAAATCAATGTAGATCGCCCCTGCCATGAAGCCTTGCTCTAGGGCATCATGAATTAAGGTAGTGAGTTCAGTGAGTGCTGTGGAGGTGTTGTGGCCCCTCCGGAAACCATGTTGTTCATGGTAGAGTAGGTCGTGTTTGGATAGGTAGTCAATTAGTTGATCCGATACTATTTTTTCAAGGGCCTTAGAGGGGGTGGCAGGATTGATATAGGCCTATAATTGCTAGCGGCTGTGGGATCGCCACTCTTCAAGATGGGCGTGATTACCGTTCTCTTCCAAGCTGAGGGGAATTGGCTGAGGCATAGGAACAGGCTGAGGATTTTTATCAGATGAGGTAGTGTCACATCCAGTGAAAGCCGAATGAGTTCAGAAAAAGAGATGAGCAAGAACAAAGGGGCACAATTTGAAGATAGAGGGGGGATGGCTCAAAGGTAATGTGAGGAAGTATTTTTTCATGGAGAGGGTTGTGGATGCATGGAACAGCCTTCCTGATGAGGTAGTGGACTCAAAAACAGTGGAGGAATTCAAGAATGCATGGGACAGACATAAGGCAATTCTAGTGGTTGGTAGGAGGAAGTAGGCTGTTGGTTAACTAGGATCTGCAGCCTGTGCATTAGGTAGGAAAATGGGCAGACTAGGTGGGCCAAGCAGTCCTTATCTGTCATCAAATTATATGTTTCTATGAGTTTGAGGTCCAGGGAATCACTACTGTAAAGAGAGCTCGCCAGAGCTTTGGTGAGATAGCGTTTTGCCTTGTTACAAGAGATGACTCTTAGCCTAAAGGGGGTAGAGATGTAGGTGGCTGATGTGACATGGTGGGATGGGTGTTAGGGTCGGAGACGTGAGGTGGGAGAATATGGGAGAGGTCAGAGAAGGAGATGTTGAGGGCATTGGCGATAGCTATGGGATCATGAGTGGTAGTCCCGTTTACTGTCAGCTGAGCAGGGGCTGGGGAAACAGTTTTCCCACAGAGATCCTTTATATTGCTCCAGAATTTTTTCCCAGAGCCCCAAGATGTGGTGAGGGTATGTTTATAGTACACAGTTTTAGCTTGCTTGGTGGCCCATGTGCATTTGTTACAGGCCTCCCTGTACCATTGCCGATTCTGAGGGAGCTGTGAGTCAAGGACCTTATGCCAGAGGTTATTCCTCTAGTGCATTTGATCAAGTAGAGCTTGGGAAATCCAAGGGGTGTTTCTTTTCTTTAATATTTGTTTGGAGAAGGGTGCGAATATGTCGCAGGCCTTATTGAAGATGTCAATAAAGTAGGTGAGTGCAGCGTCCACTGACTGGTATATTCACAATGCATGCTGTATTGGGCATGGATCCTCACTAGTTGTACTGAGAATTTTCAAGAAAAGACAGCAGTCTTCAGATGTTCTTCTGTGCATGGTATTGTCTTCATATGCTGAACACATATATAGACAGTAGGGATCTGCACAGAAAACATGAAAAACAGGCTGTGCTCAGAGGCCATGATTCTCACAGCACTCTCAAGATGAGGGGTGAGCCCAAGGGGTAGGAGAGGTAGGCCTGGAGGGGAGTAGGCCCCAACTGGTGGCTTTTCTGGAGGCTTTCAACATATTTGGATGGGGATTAGGGCAACACTAGTCATACTTGTTCATTTTTTGCCTCTCAGACTATGCACCTTATACTGTATATTTGTGAATTGTCTCCCTGTCACCACCCTGAAATGTCTGTTTATTGTTTACCAGAAGCTATTTACAACCTTGCAATCCTTGAAATGTCTGTTTATTGTTTACCAGAAGCTATTTGCAACCTTGCAATCCTTGAAATGTCTGTTTATTGTTTATTTGAAGCTATGTACAACCTTATCCAGTCTGAAATTGACTCCTTAATTCCTTTATATTTCCTTGTAATCTCGAGTCATACCCGAAAATAGGCATCGGATTTGTCTAGTGTGTTTACCTGGTTAACAAAAGCTAAATAAATAAACAGATGCAGACAGCCCTCCTGACAGCAGGTCAGGCATGGGTGAGGCAGAAGCTGCTAGAAAATGTGACTGAATAGGAGCATGAACTAGGGTACTGAAAGTAATTTGCTGGGTAATCTGACATTTATGACAGGATTTCTACCTTGAAATCTTGGTTTTGAGTCATGTTTCCTCAGTCTGTTTTGAGTTTTGCCTGGAGTTTTTCCCCAAATCAGGAAGGAGAATGGTACTGATGCCATGCTTGGGGTCATCTGGCTGGCTCAGCAACTGCAGTTTGTGCCCAGATTTTAGTCTGACTAACAAATATTAAGTGGTTGTTATAGCCATTTACAGTTCAAAGTTCCCTTCTTAATCAAAATGTATTTGGTTACTCATAGTTCTCTTAATTTCTGTGTCTTCCCCCTGGGTCTACCATGTGCAGAAATTTCATAAAAGCTCTTCCCTTCACTATGTTCTTAGTACAGTTCATGTGCTGTTACTGGGGCTGTTAATTCAGGATTTAAAGAGGACAGGAAATGATTTCTAACTGGTAGCTGTTTATAAAATTCCCATTTACAGAAATGATATACATAAGCCTAAATGATCAATATATTATAGTACCTGAATAAAAAGTGATGTGAAAAACTGTATTTTGCATTGTTTTGTTTTTATGAGCAGCATTCTGTTACAGTTCTGTTCACGGAACCAGCGATCTGGAGTTTTAACTATGATACAGTTTGTGCATGGAACTCTAAGCATGGTTCTGATAGGACAATAGCTCAGGTTTAGCATTCTTCTACACAAACTGTGACATAGTAAAAACTCCAAATTACTGGTTCCATGAAGAGAACTGTACAGAATGTTGTCCACAGAAAGAAAACAATTGAAAACACAGTTTTTCACATCAGTGTTTATTAAGGTACAGTTAAATATGACTAATTTGGAAGCAAGTCCCTCCTTTCTCTTATTAGGAACATTACTAATTGCTGCCAGTTAGCATAAATTTCCTGTCCCCTTTAAAGCAGAAATTCTTAATACTCTTGTGCTAAAGCAAAATTAAACCTAGCACAAATAAAAGTACTAGTTTTCATGCCATTTTCTGAGCCTGGGTTGAGAGCTTGTATCTCTGTGTTTGATGATGTATCTCACATTGAGTACCAGTGTCTGGCACTTGATCTACTGCTCACAGCTCCCAGCTTTTTTGCAGTGTTGTCCCAGAGTCCAGCCTGGAGTGCTGCATGCACATTTATTTTGCTTTTTTCTGGGTTGTTTGCTTTGAATGTTTACCGAAATGGACTATCTTTCTGGACTAAGTAAATGTTGCCTGGTGTATGAATTGATGCTGGCATTACCTTTAACTAGATTCAGTAGATACACTTTGCCTGTGCTTTCCACCTGGCTTTTCAATTGTTTTGATAGCCTGGTTTGATGATTTAGGTGGCAGTTCTCTAGTTCTGAACAGTGAGAAAATTGGATTGCAGTGCAACTAGTGCCTACATTGAGTACTTATAGCTGTGGAAAGAATAATTTTGAGTTACATAGAAACATAGACTTTGATGGCAGATAAGGACCACTTGGCCCACCCAGTCTGCCCATTTCCCTACCTACTGGATAAGCTGCAGATTCTAGTTAACCAACAGCCTACTTCCCGCCACCCCCCACTACAATTGCCTTGTGTCTGTCCCATGCATGTTTGAATTGCCCCACTGTTTTAGCCCAACAATCTCCCCAGGAAGGCAGTTCCACGAATCCACCACTCTCTCCGTGAAAAAATATTTCCTCACATTACCCCTGAGCCGTCCCCCCTCTATCTTTAAATGGTGTCCCCTTGTTCTTACAGATCTCTTTTTCTGAAAGATGCTACCCTCCTGGACTTTGTTGATTCCCTTGAGGTACTTGAACTTTTCTATCATGTCCCCCCTGTCCCTCCTTTCATCAAGGGTATACATACTAAGCATCATACTGTAGATATTATGAATTTCTGCTCCAGCTCTCTGTTTCAATGTTTGTAGGAGGAACCTTATCTCCCAGAAGGAAGTCCTCACTCTGCTGCACTCTCTCAAGCAAGATGACTCCCCAGGCTTTGACAAACTAGAGCCTATGTTTCTGAAAATGGCTACTCCAATCATTGTTACCTCTATCAAGAACCTGTTCAACAAATCCCTTCTGCTTGGAAAATTCCCCACTAAGTGGAAAATGGTGATGGTAGTCCCTGTCCATAAAGGTGGTGCTAAAAATCTGGTAGAAAACTATTGTACTATATCTGTTCTTAGTGTGCTTGATAAAACACTGGAGAAGCTGGTCTACAGTCAGGTCCAGGACTATATGGAACTTCACCACCTACTTTCAAATGCACAGCATGGTTTCTGAAAAAAACATGGGGCTGATACAGCTCTTGTTAAGTTCACAGTGGAGGTTCTCGGGAGATGGACAAAGGTCTGGCTACTGGAGTGATCTTCCTAGATCTAACTAAAGCTTTCAATTTGGTGAGCCATGCTCTCCTAATCAACATACTTGCTCACCTCAGTCTGGACACCCATGCCAGAAGCTGGTTTCATAAGTACCTGTGTGGGAGGAATCAGATGGCCAAATGGATGGATATGACTTTGGATTTAAAAACAGTGAGCAAAGGGGTACCCCAAGGGTCCATCTTTGGATCCCTACTTTCTCAATTTTCATAAATAACATGCCTAAACATTGCAAAGGCACCAACATCCAACCCTATGCAGATGATGCTATCATATACAGAAGCTCTAAAGATGCCAACCAAATAAACCTCAACCTCAACATAGACTTCTGACTCATGGAACAATGTCTTGCAGACAATAAACTAGTCCTAAACCTCAAGAAATCCAAGGTTATGCTTTTTGATCCCAAATGTGTGGGTACCAATAGACAAAGTCTTTTACAAATATCCTCGACCAATGGCACCAGGATGGAGGTCTGCTGTTCCATTCAAAACCTTGGAATTCACCTCGATCAAGAGCTCACCCTGAAAACTCATGTAGAAGCTCTAACCAAGTCTCTCCATCAAACAACTGGCTTACTTTACAGACTAGAAGGACACATAAGCAACAAAGCATGGCTGGTAATAGCCACAGGAACTCTTCTCCCAGTTCTTCTATATGGTGCTTGCCTCCTTCAACCTCTCCATGGTACTGGGCTTTCCAAACTCAGAGTCATCTATCACAAAGTTGCCCACTTTGTAGCTGATGTTCACCCCTGTGACCACTGCTGTAGTGTTCTTGCCTCCCTCAATTGGCCAGCACTGGAGGCTAGGCTAGCCTACCCCACCCTCTGCCTTGCCTTCAAAATAGCCAACTTATCTGCATCCCCTAGCCTAAATTGCCTACTCAAGCACAAGATTCCAAAGAGGGAGCTTTGGTCATCTATAAGCCCCACCCTGGATGTACCTAAGTTGAGATCTTGTGCAGGTGACAGGTCATTTGCCATCTCCACACTGGTACTTTGAAATAGCCTGCCTTCAGATGTGATTAACTGCACCACCCTAAACACATTCAAATCCACACTGAAATCTCACTTGTTTGTAGCCAGAAAATGTAGTTGTAATTCATTCCAGGGGTATGCACCATGGCACCATTGCTTGACCACTCAGTATACCCCATTGCTGTGGTCATCTACCCTATGGGCACTTAACCCCCCCCACATACACAGATACCCTTACCAGAATGGAAAACTTGTCATTAGGGGCTGTGCCTATGCAGCTCCAAGTATGGCACTAGAGCTCTGCTCTTCCTGACCCTAACCTGTCTAGTCCTTCTCATCATTTAGTCGGTGACCCATCCAAGCAATTATGATCATTACCTGCCATTCATTTGCTATTTGACATGTCCTGATATATTTTGAGTTGTTTAGCTGTTAGTGTTGTTACCTAACATATGTCTTTTGTTAATATGCCACAACTCTGTCATTTGTCTCTGTTTGAAAACCAACATCTCTGTATTTTATGCAAATTGATGTCTTATATGAATGTAATTAACTCCAGGTCGCCCCTGAAAAAGGGACAGTTTGTCTCAGTGGGCTTACCCAGTCAACAAATTTCAATAAATAATAAAATAAATAAATACAATAGAATGTCTACAATGTAGGACAACACAGTAAGTCCTCTGAGTACAAGTGCCAATTCCCAGCGATGACCCAGGTACATAGCACAAGCAAGTACAGTATACAAATTACATATCAATAAATACAGTACTGAAATAGTACATCATCAGAATAAAACTAAGAACATCATTCAAGTAATAAAACACATGCATGTACATGAAGCCTGTAAATACATTCACATAGCATTTTTAAACAAGCTAGTGTCTGAGTCAAGCTTATTAGCAATGGTAAGGCATTCCACTCTTTAGCAGTAGTAGAGTACAAGACAATTAGTTCTATCCCATGTTGGTTTAAACCTTGGGATTGTTAGGTTATGATTAGTGTTAGCTTTAGTAATTCTTCTGCTTGTTTATGAATAAACCAGTGACTTAAGGTTGAAAGGGACAGTAAACAATGCAGGGATTGCTCAAACTGTGAAAGTCCATGAAAAGTTATTTTGTATGAGATATTTGGCTTCCATGTAGGTGTCAAAAGTTCCAAGATATGAATATTTAAATGATCTGTAAATCAAAATGAGGCAGCAGCTATTTCATGCAATCTTAAAACAGACAATGATGCCACTGGGGGGTAAGCTGTAATTAACAACATACAGCTTGCCCCTCAGTGACATCTCTTCCTGTTTTTAAGCCTACGTGAAATGCCTGTTGCTATGATTTGATTTAAATATTACTTAGCTATTCATATCTCAAGACCCCTGTCCCCTACAGGTAAACCCAATCCCTCATTTGAAAGATCTTTTCATTGGCTTTCACAGTATGAGTGACCCCTGCAATGTTTACTGTCCCTTTAAAGGAACAGTGGTGTTTAGAATCTTCCATAGCAAAATTGCCTTCAAGTATTGAATTCTTTCTTCTTATTTATATAATGTCTTTCATGCATACTGCATCCCAAAGTGCTTTAGAAAAACAGTTGTGGAGTGAGAATACAGGGAGGGACTGTGCTGAAATTCAGAATAAAGAAGAATTAAGATTTATATACTGCAATGTCTTTCATACGCATGGTATCCCAAATTGCTTTACAAGACAAACAGCTGTGTGGTGTGAGTTTGGGGACTGTGCAGAAATCCAGAATAAAGGAGAATTAAGGTTTATATAGTGCCTTTTATACACACTGTACCCCATAGTGCTGTACAAGGCAAACAGCTGTGCAGTGGAAGTGCAGGAAAGAACTGCACAGAAATTCAGAATAAAGGAGAATTAGGATTTCTATGATACCTTTCATACATACTTTTCACTGCATTAACCTGGTGTAACATGACCACCCACTCCTAGTCATAGGAATCCTGACAAGCTTAGCCACAGTGATTGAGGGCTTTTGGCAGTGGGGTACTGTCCTCCATTGGGGACCTTTAGCCTCCTGTGTTCACTGCCACTCCAACCAAAAACAGGGGCTAAGGCCCTCAATCAGGTAGATGTCTGCTGTTGTGGAAACTGATTCAATCAAAACCTCAAATACAGCACACCAAAGGCAATATAAAGTCATCTGGTAATGTTCAAAAAGTATTTATTTGCCAAACAAATGAGAGTACTACGAAAAATTTTACTGCAGCTCTTCACTCCTAGAGATGAGGCTTCATCAGGGTGGGGAACTGCAAGATTGCTTGGCCTTTTATTTTCTTTATATAGTGGGAGGTCCCTAAATGCCTGTTACATCACAGACATAGGTAATACCTGAAGCAGGTAAACATTCCTTAAGCAGATTGAGGTCGACCAAGGGTGATTCTTCTTATTCTAAACCCTTAAAAAGGGGGTGATACTGCCTGCAATACTGCAACCTCTTACATGTTAAATCTGTGAGAAAAACACACACTTAATATGTGTGAAACTGATCCCAATCAGAAAATGAATAGCAAACATGAAAAAACACCATATATAGTGAATTGTAAAAATATACTGTATATTAAACCAATGAAATATACCATTATGTAAACATAACTTCTTTATAAAATATATTAAAGCATCATTGATTGTAATGAAAGACATCGAAATAAAAAAATATTACATCATTCTATATGTAGTTTTGATTTTAATGCAGATAAAATAATTAGTCTGGTTCTTCCTATGTTTACTCAGGTAGAAAATATTGCCATGTACAACTGATCAGTTCTTTAGGTCTTTATTGAACCTGTAATAAAACATAAAATAAACAAAAAAGACATCTGTAAAACATTTATGGTACAACATATTTTGGGGCAATAGACTTAGTCCAATAATAAAGATGTGAATCTCAATGGGAAGAAGGAGGCTAGTAGAAATGTAAAGAAATTATTGAAGAAAACTTTCTATTGCTAGATTTAAACAACCTAATCAGTATTCTGAAATATACAAACATTCCTACAGAAAAGGAATTATATCTTTATCATCACTTAGACTTGACAGGAGAAGAGAACCTAGAAATAAAATCCATTTTTAATCCTTCTGTAAAAGGATTTTTTTCCCTGTTGCCACCTATCTGGAGGGGCATCACATGTTCTATGTCCATAAATCTCATATGGTCTGAGTTGCTGCCATGGAAATGTTTAAAGTGCAAACCCCATGGTGTAACTGGTAATGATCTATTGATGAAGCAAGCATGTTCATGAATGTGCTTCTTTAGTGAATGAATAGGCCTGCCAAAATAAAGCATAGGACAGCAACATTATATGTTATACAGCAGAAAAGATTTGTCACTGAGTGTGACTAAATCCCCTAGCTTTTTACCCATACTGTAAACCAGCGTTGTCTTGTCTTTGATTTTTCTAGCCAATTCATTGTCTCCTTTTGACATACCCCAATGCTTTAAGAATATCCCAGCTACTTTGGGTGTCAATTTGTTGTACTCTATGATAAGGCAAATCTCCTTCAAACCTAGTCTAGTGTTTTTACTATTTTTATAGCCAATAACTCCTGCTTAGTGGTATTACACACTTTTTAATATGTTTGATCCAAATAGGATTTTTCATACTGTATATCCATTCTAAGACTCAATTGGCTAGAACTCTAGCTTGTTTGTCAAACATTGCAATGCTTGAATAGTTCCTCCACAGCCTAATGCATTAGTCACAGGGGAACTGTTTGGATAAGATGAGGGGGAATGAGCACTGCTTGCCTGTAGTATTTTTTTTTTATTTAGTTGTTTAACCAAGTATAGAACACTAAGCTGAAAGCTTTTTTACAGGAGCGACCTGGGAGCACAAGGAGGTTAAGTGACTTGCTCAGGGTCACACAGTATGCAAGTGGAAGCTGTGGGATTCAAACCCAGGTCTGGTCTGCTAGATGTCACCAGATTTGCAGCTCAGAGCCTTAGACCACTGCACTATACTGCCTCACCTAGTAGGGTGATGCCTGTGGAAGGCTTTCTAAAAGTACAAGTTGTAACTCCTTCCTTGACCGAGGATGATAGACAAAGATCCAAAAAGTCAATCTGGCATGGGTTGGAATTATTAGTGAAATTGAGATTTACAGAATTCTGAGCAATCTGTTGCCATGAAATCAGGCATGGAGGATTCTGACCCATGCCAGATACCAAGGATGTCATCAATAAATCAACCCAAAAAGGCAATGTAACTGAGAAATGGATTTGTTTCTGGGAGGAGGATGGCCCCCCTCCCACCATCCCATAAAAAGGTTAGCGTTAGTGTGGGCCATAGTCATACAGTACTAATTAAAGTACCCCTGATCTGTAAGTAAAATTCCTTAATAAAAACAAAATAATTAGTTGCCAAAATTAGCTCAATGATTTTGATCAGGAAATCAACTGGCACTTAGGTGGTTATTTTTGCTTTTACATCAAAAGAACAAGAAAAAAATCAAAGACAATAATGACACTTGAATAACAGCACCCAAAAAATTAACAACACAATTACCAGCGAACAATAAAAATGCTACAAAGTACAAGAGACTCAAGGAATGGAATGGCACTTGGGTGGGGGTGGGGACTTGGGATGGAGACACATACATTAAAATAACTCTGAGACAGGATGCAACTTGGGGAGTGGGAGAAAGTAGGGGGGCCTAAATATTCCCACTCGGGGGGGGCATTAAATGTGTAACTACTTCAAAACCAAAGTTATGGATTATCTACACACAAAGCACAATATAAATAAAGTAGACTTGAGCTCTACATAGTGCCTTTTACCTGAACAGTTTGCTGCTCTGGTTTTCCATGCCCTAGCACTGTTTGACATTTATGTTTAATGTGCAAAGTCAACTGTGACAGCTCAAGGGGGAACAAAAAATTGCCAAATAACCATATAAATGCTATCTTGACACATGTGGGGTGACTCTTTTATATGTCACCTGCTGTTATCACAAAAATACATGACAGAATTAGTGAACAATTACAGATGTGAGCAAGAGAAATTCAACCCTTGATGGGACAAAATGCAGTCAGTTATACTGTATCTACTGTTCCAAAATTCATATTTTCTATTAGCTTAATGGTATCTGTAATGTCTTTAACTTATGTATAGATATACGTAACTGACTCCATTCTTGTAACTTTGGACCTTAAGGACCTATACACCTGCATCCCACATGATGGTGGACTGGAGGTACTTTGGGAAATCCTTATAGAGAACAGAGTGAGAAGCACATCCCCTAATTAGTTTCTGGTTAGTCTAGCAGAGATTGAGCTAAGAATCATTTTCTTTTTAAGAATAGCTTTTATTGGCAGACATAATGTACTGTGATGTGGTCCACAATGGCCCCATCATATGACAATATATACATGGATGCCTTCGAAAGAAGGGACAACTATAAGAGAGAGAGAGCAAAATAAGTACCTGAATCTGTTTATACAGTGGAAATGCTTTATAGATGTTATTCTGGAAGTATGGAAGAGGACAAAGGAGGAATTAGAGGAATTTCATCTGTATTTAAACAGCAGAGTGGATAACTTGGTTTTCATTAAAAATCAAAGCAGGTACTGAATCAGTTACCTTGATATATACATTTATGAAAGAAATGGATCACTATGCACCAGACTATATCACAAGCAAGCAAACTCTAGCTAGAGCTGATAGGGCTGTGAAGAACCACCAACTGTCCAAAGTAACACAAGTGCGAAGAAATTATTTAACACCCAGGTCCAGAAGCAAATGATTTGATACCTTTTATTGAAGAAGGACCTGGTTGGTCCAAAAGCTAGAGCACTTTGTTCTTTTTTGTGTACTATCTATGTTGGTCCAATAAAAGGTATCAAATCATTTGCTTCTGGATCTGTTCTTTCAAGAAACAATACGGCAACTACACTATTTGTTTGTCAACACCCAGGTGTAACTTGGTCATTTTTTGGAGGTGTTACACCAAATTTTCAACAAGGCCTTTTTTCCACCCCTCCTCATGAAGAGTGCCAGTGTCATTTTGTTCACTTGTCCCGAAAGGTGATTTTGCAGAGCAAATGCACTCTTCTGCACCACAGGTGCGAAAACACATTTTGGGCAGGTTGTGAGAAATGACAGCTGTACTGCTTTGAAGGAAGTGTGCAGAAATGGTGATGTTGAAAATGTGGAGTGAAAATACTAAAAATTGGTGACGTTAGGAGTGTGTGTAGAAACTGCACAACGCACGCTCATAACAGTCATTTTTTGGAATTTTTTCACCAAATTTGCAATATGGGCTTTTTGGGACCCCTCTGCATGAACAGTGGCACTGTCATTTCATGAATCAGTCCCAAAAGGTGATTCCATGCAACGACTGCGAAATCAGTTTTTGGGATGGAGTAACAAAATGACAGTGACAATTTTCATGAGCTGGGGTCTCAAGAACCGCATAGTGAAAATTTTGGGAAAACATTCTAAAAAATGGCTGAGATATCAGCATAAGTTGAAAACCCCATTGAGTGGCATTATAGCAGACTTACCTTTGATTCTTCAGTTTTCAGTACAGCTTTGAAGAGTGCAGACATGTCCCGGTCCGGAGAAGATGACAGCACCAACCTCCGAGGTAAGTATGGGGTAAGGGGGGTGGGGAGGTGGGTGCTCAGTTGAGGGTGGGATGGGGAGGTGACTGCAATGACAATGAGGGACTATTTTCTTCTTCACAGGGAGAAAAAAAGACTGGAGCAACGACAAGGGGCCATTTTCAGTTTTACAGAAAAAAAAATTTGGACACACTAAGGTTGGCTCCCAGTGTGCCACATGACTGGGGGTGTACATAATGTGAAACACAGGAATTGGGCACCCCAATATCAGTGGCAGTGGGTGGGGGGACAAAAAAACATTAGGCACGCTGGGGTGGGCTCCCAGTGTGCCACATGAGTTTGGGGGAGCACAGAATGTCGCAGAGCTGGCAGCACCTGACATGGGGATTGGACGTCCCAATATTAGCATACAAAACTAAAAACTTTGGGCACACTGGGGTGGGATCCCAGTGTGCCACATGAGTTTGGGGGGGCACAGAATGCTGCAGAGCTGGCAGTAGTGACACAACTGTGCATGCGCAGCACTTACACATGTGCAGTTGCAGCAAATGGTATTTTGCCATACATGGTGCCACCAACAGAATTGTGTATGCACGCGAGTCACACGTGCACGGTTCATGCCACGGAATGCAGAAGTTACAGCCGAAATAGTGCAGCTGTTATTCCGTAGTGGCTGATCATGGTGGTGGGTTTTAAGCTCCGTTGGGCTTTCAGAAGGATACTTCCAAAATTCCAATGGAATGTTCCATGAGTGGCCATTTGTAGAGCTACAGAATGATCACAAAACAGCTGTAGACTCCACCCACAGCCTTAAAAATGGACAGAAATTCCATACTACGTGCCAAAAGCTTCCACCTACAGAAACATTTGGAGAACATTCCAGTGGGACAGCTTTTGAGGGCTTAGAGGAATTGCACAGAGGAAGAAGAGTTCACTTAAGCAGCAGAGGATATGAAAAAATGATTTACAGAAAGGGATTATGGTAAAGAAATAATACACAGTACACACTCAATGGTGACAGACAGAAGTGACCTACTGTTGGCAACAAGAGAAAGGAATCAAATGGATATGGAAAATGGGACTGCATTTTCCACACCCTATTCAGACAGTTTTGGATGAATCAGGAGCATAATACACAGACACTGGGGGGACACAGCAGGCAACTGCAGAAAGAACCACCATTGGTGGTAACAAAAAAAGGGCAAAAACTTGAAAGACAGAACTGTACATAGTGACCACCCAGTACCAAAGGATATGAGTGGTAACTTGTTGGCAGGTCTAGACATCAAAGGGAACTACCCTTGTGGAAGGTGTATTCACTGCTCGAATACGTATTGACTCAAAGAAATACCAAAGAATGCAAATGATGTAAAGGTTGAGGTCAAGGAATTCATTAATTGTTAAACAACAGGGTAATATATTGTATAAAATGTCCATGTGAATTCACTTACATAGGAAAGACAGGGAGAGAGCTTAAGAAAAGAATACAGGAAAACATAAGTGACATTAAGTAATGAAAATTAAACTACCCTATAGCAAGACACTTTGAAGCAGCAGAGCACACCATCCCATCCCTTAGATTGTTGGAACTGAAAAGGTAACTTTAAAACTTAGAGGAGGGAACCTGGATCAATACAGAAGCTTTTTACATTGATCTATTTAAATCAACAGAAAAATGATAGGGGTTAAATTAAGAAACAGCCTGGTTTCGGTAATCATGTCCACTGGTTTTCTGTTTTTTACTGGAAAACCTGGTAAAATTCTAAAACTGTGACTACCTGCACACTGGTAAAAACAAAGATTTCACAGAATTTTACATTTTATACCAGTTCAATAAATCAACAGAACTTATTTTTATTTTTTTATAATTGCTTCTTGTAATATTTTTAGTTTGCTTCATTTAGTGCTCTCTATACTAAGCCTTCTTTTCTTCTGGTCATTCATACATGTTAAAAGAATGACAGCAGAATCCCAGTAAAATCCAGAAATTAGACTAACAATCACAGGTGCAATTCCCAGAATTTCAAGTCTTAAAAACAGAATTTTCATATTTTAATCTCCATAAATCAGTGCCTTGCCTACAATATAACATTTATTCTCTGTTCTCTTCAGGTCCCATATCTGTCTTTTCTATTCTGCTTGGAGGCACAACTTGACCTCACGCAGGCTTTTTCTACAACATACAGGTAACAGGTAGTGTATGTAATTCCCCATTTTCAATTTAACTTCACTGCTGTTTATAGATACAGGTAGAGTATGTTTTGTCCAACCCCCCACACAACATCCCGCCACCCTGAGAATTTACTTCATCCGACAGGTTATGATTTAGAGAGACACCGCTTTTTGAGGTTTCCCTTACCTTCCATTTGTTTTCTCACTAGCCCTCCCATACTAACTCTTACCCAATATATGTTGCGTCTTTTATTTATTTTTAATACATTTCACAATACAGTAACTTAAAGAAAGTTATCAGCCTTCTGTTTTTCACATATGGGGTTTAAATAAGCTTAATTTAATATTTTAATTAAAATGAGAAACATTACAAATTTGAAGGTGTGCTATAATAATATGCTCAAAGGAATAGAACACCAGTTGACCTTTTTGACCTCCACCGTTACCTGGTTTACATGATGTATATAAGTTGGTTGCAATCCCTTTTGAGTGCTGATTGATTCTGCCATCCTCAAGGCCATTTGACATGTAAACCCTATTTGTTTTGCAACCCATTCTGTTTCTCATTACGATTGGCAGCATGCAGTTTAGAAGAATCAATGCGTGTTAACTGGGTCGCGAGATTCATGTAAATGCTGAACTCCAGTGGTATCATTACCACACCCAAGCGCTGCAGTGAATACTTGAAGTTTGCATGTCTGTGGGTACTCACGTGAAGCTGCTCGTAGCAGAGCAGTATCTCCCGACACAATTTTTCTTTTGTTTTTGAAAGGGATTTTAGTGAGTCTAGTATTTGCCATGGCAGAAAATGATGGCAGATCATGATGTAAACAGGAAACAATATGTTTTATTAATATTCTAAAAGATCTGAGTGTCAAGACTGAACTAGATGGTTGAAAAAGAAGACATTCTGAACTGTATAGGACAGCAATTGATAGGTTTAGTAAGGCAGGGTTTGTGAGGAGTGAAAAACAACTGAGGTGGAAGTGGAAAGCTCTGAGGGGATCATTTTATAAAGCTAAAAGGGCAATAAATAAAAACATAGCAGGGGGTGGTAATTCCTTTCCATACAATGACATATTAAATTAAATTTTTTGAAATCAGCTCCTCTCCTACCTGCCAGCCAATGGGCATGATATAGAGATGCCGACACTAGTGCCAGCGTCATGGCCAGATGTGGCAAGCATAATGGATTTGCAAAATACACAAACTTCTAGTGAAAACTGTAAGTCATTAATAGATAGAGTGTATTACATGTGATATAAAGGATAACGTATTGGATTCCATACACAACAAGTCTATTTTCCCCACTATGTGTTTATGATGATTGAAGAACTCAAGAGCGAAGGTCCCTCAGTCGTCATAGCAATCATGAGGGAGATTAGCCCTTCTGTGTATTGGCTCCCATACACTGCTCCATATAGTGTATGGACATTGATCGTTCTTGTCTTTCTTTGGGAAAAAAAATAACACTTTCCATTGTTTTATACAAGTTTCTTAGTGTCTTATGTCATTCGCCATCAGAGACATTGCAGCTTAAAGTTGTTCTGCTGCAGTACAGACATCACTACTGTAACAGAACAACTTTTCTTAGTTCTACGGAAAATGTCAAGAATGATCGATGTCCATACTATATACGCTTATTAGTGGTTGATTTTAAATAAGTCATGCATAGTATCCAACATAATATCTGACATATGGTGAATTCCTGTTTCGCGACATTAATTTCTTTCCTGACTTTTTGTATTTATTTGCCTTGCAGTTTGGATCATCTTTTTTTCCTTTTTGTTTATGCTTCCTTTGGGCCTGTGGCCCGCAACTCCATTTGGCTACCTAGGCCCACTGCCACCACGTCCCTTACCCTCCACCTGCCCAATAACTGCCGCAATCTCGGGTTATCCAATATATAACTTTGTGGGGAGGGACCCTCACCCAAGTTAGGGTGGCAACGTTGACAGAAGAGTCACCCACAGGCATCCTGCATATCCTAGTCAAAGCAGTATTTTGCGTGGACACCTTCAGACTCTTTGTTGAGCCGACTACCATCATACGGTAGGATGAGCATCTTCTTTTCAGGTTTCTCCCCACTCACTATCAACACATGTATGGTCCAACTGCAGCTGCTTCCTAGGGACTGTGTCATACATTGGCACTTCAAGACCACACGTTGCCAAGAATGCCAGCCACGAGACACCATCAAGAACTTTAAAACAGCATTCTGGTACCTGCCCAATCCCCCTTCCCCAAGAAGAAGGTGTCTAAATGAAGCTCTGAACTCCTTCCCTGCCAGTCCCCACTCCTGACATCTGGGTTCTGGGTGCTAACCTGAGTCCCAAGCATGCTGAGGGGAATTCCCCTCGCTCGTTGCTATGGAGTCGCCCTGACTTGTATAATTTTGTGTGATGGATGAGCATGGAAAGATTGTGTAGCCCAAAAAATTTAAAAATAAAAAATCGAACAAAAGAAATATTGCGGAGTCGCCGTTCACTTTTTCTTACATAGATACACAGAAACATAGAAATTGTCGACAGATAAAGACTGCTAGGCCCAGCTAATCTGCCCGTAAGCCCTATACTTGTATGCAGTCTCTGAGCCTGTGATCAATGGCTTTTCATCACTCCCTCCCCACCCAATGTTCCCTTGTGCCTGTCCCAGGCATGTTTAATCCTCTCCACTGTGCTTACCCCCACCACCTCTTGTGCCAGACTTTTTCAAGCATCCACCACCCAGTCTGTGTGGTGGAAAAACTTCCTGCTGTGAATTTGTGTTGCCTCAGATCCTGGGCACCATTGTATTCCAGGTGTGCCACTATTTTTTCTTTCAGCAGTGTCTCCATGAGCTTCCTCACCACTGAGGTGAGGCTGACTGGCTTGTAGTTCCCTTCTTCCTCCCTACTGCCACTTTTGTGCAATGGGACTACATGTGCCCTCCTCCAGTCTTCAGGAACCATGCCTGTGTGAGTGACTCTGTGAACAGAGCAGCCAGAGGCACTGCTATTTCCCTTCTCAGCTCCCTTCTCAGCTCCCTTAATATCCTCAGGTGTATGCCGTCTGGCCCCATGGCTTTATCCACCTTCAGCTTTGTGAGTTCCTCCAGAACTCTCCCCACTGTGAATGGACTGGTGTCCACTCCCCCCCCCCCGCATTCCATCTGCTCCCCAATTGTGGTCCTTGACCCTCTCCCTCCTTAGTGAATACTGAACAGAAATATTTGTTCAGCATTTCTGCTTTGCCTAGATCCCCCTCCTTACCCTCTCCCTCCTCCCCTTTGAGTCTCGTAATCCCTTCCCTGGTTTTTATTCTATCACTGATGTACCTATATAATGTCTTGTCCCCTTTTTTCACAGTTCATGCTAAATTCTCCTCCTCTGTCTGTGTATTAGCTTTCCTAACAGCTTTCCTTGCTTCCCTTAGACATTCAAGGTACACCTCTTTGACTTTTTCCCTTTGGGTCCCCTTATACTTCCTGAAACTTGCTCTTTTAGCCCTTACTTTGTCTGCCACCTCTTAAGAGAACCATAGTGGTTTCCTTCTTCTTTTCCCTTTGGCCACTATCCTAAAGCATTGGTTAGTTACCTCCACTGTTGCACATTTTAGTTTTCCCCACTGTTCCCCCATTCCCTCCATTACCTCTCCCTTCTCCTGGGCTGCTCTTAAACATCTACCCATTTCACTGAAATCTTCCCTCCTGAAATGTAATACTTTTGCCTTTGTGTGGCTTATTTGAGTCCCTGTCTTCATGTCAAACCACACCATGTGATGGTCACTGGATCCCAGCTGCCCTTCCACCTTGACTCCTTCAACTCTGTTCCCATTGGTCCATACCAGGTCTAAAATCGATTTGTCTCTGGTTGGCTCATACACCAGTTGTCTGAGTACAGCCCACTGCAGAGATTTCAGGTGGCCATGTTTCTGGCTGAAGCAGCTGCCTGGGTGGTCCAATCCACATCAGGCATATTGAAATCCCCCATCAGCAGGATTTCACCTTTAGCTCTCATTTCATGAATTTCCTCCTTTATTACCCTGTCCACTTCCTCACTCTGTGCTGGAGGTCTGTAGATCATCCCTGTATGTATTGCTGTGCCATTCCCTGGTTCAAGGGTGACCCACATTGACTCAGCCTCCCTCTATCTTCCCTGTACATCTGTAGCCTTTATGCCTTCTCTGATGTACAGGGCTAAATCCCTCCCTTTTTACCTTCCTTGTCCCTTCTGAACAGTGTATAGCCTGGTACATTGATGTCCCAACTGTGATTAGCAGAGTACCATGTCTCTGTTATTGCTGCTTTGTCAAGGTCTGCATCAATTATCAAGGCTTCCAGGTCTGGAACCTTATTTCCCATACTGCAGTCATTTGTGAACATGACTTTCCATGTTTTACATCCTGCCCTTCATCCGTTCTTGTTCTCTCTCCCTTGTCTGTTTCCCCCATCCTGGTTTTCTTGTTCATGAGCTCCTGCCCCCCACTTTATCCCCCCTTATACATGCTTCGTCTGCCTGCTCCTCACTGTCTGCTTCAGTTGTTCCTTCTGTCAACTTGTGTTTTTGCATGTTCCCATGGGGGAGTGTTCCTAAGCCACCTGTCCCTCCTGGTTCTTCCCTCTTGGCTAGTTTAAATGCTCTCTGCTGAAGCATTCCAACTTCTTACTAAGGAGTGGGGTTCCCTTCACAGACAGATGCAGGCCATCCTCCTGATACAAGCTCACATCTGCCCAGGTGGGGCCCCAGTCCCCTATGAAGCCAAATAATTCCCTTCCACATCAATCCTTCAACCAGGTGTTGATGGCTTGGATGTTGAGTGCCCTAGCCTCCTGTGTGCCTTGGACAGGTAGCACCTCCAAGAATGCGATAGAAAGTGCTACCTGTTTTAGGTCCCTAGCCAGCTTCCTGAAATCTTCCTGGACTCTGGCTAACTCCACCCTTCTCCCTGCTAGGTCATTGGTCCCCAGGTGGACAATGACATCAAGCTCCTTCCTCCTGGCTATCACCCTAGCAGTCCTAAGGATTTGCTTCCCATTCCTCCATGCAGCACTTCCTGGGATGCACTTGATCTCCCTCTCCCCCCTGCTAAGTGTTCCTAACTTCACACCCAAGACAATAGAGTCCCCCACTAGGAGAAGCTTCCCCATCCTCTGAGGTCCTCTTCCCCCTTTCTCTGGGGCCTCAGCTTGGAGGTCCCTACCATCCTCCCTGGTCCCAGCTGCAGGTGCCTGTGTGGGACATTCCCGTACTTCCAAAACAGTGTAGGAGTTATTCAGCTGATGGAAAATGTGCTTCTGACTACCCCCTCACCCTCCCTGAGCCCTCTGTGGTCCATAATTCCACAAGCTACATCCAAAAAAAAAATCAGCCAAGGAGTTCCAGGGCAGTGGCTGGTCCAGACATACCCATTTACAAGCTGCAACAAGCTTCCACAAATCAAGCAGAAACCAAGAGAGGCCCCCTAGTCAGACCAGCAGCCTAAAGCTACTGAAATCAAAGAAAAAGGTAGTGAAATTAACTGAAAGTCCCTTTAAATACTTACAGCAGCTGAAGATTTAGCCACACCCACTTATAAGCTGCTACAAGCTTTCACAAATCAAGTAGAAACCAAGAGAGGCCCCCTAGTCAGACCAGCAGCCTAAAGCTACTGAAATCAAATTGTTCTCCTGACATTTCCAGTAGAACAATTGCCAATGATATTCTCCTGCATGTATGACAATGCACACTTAAGACAGGGATACAAATTGTATACCTATCAGATCAACTAAGAACACTACCAGAATGAATAAATTCATAGCAATCTGCATTATCTGAACATGGATAGGTATATTTTTCATTTGTGTTAACCCCCAGTAATGACAGCATCACACACTAGCATTGCCCAATCCACAAGCTAAGGATTGGCCCAATAATGGATGTAGACAAACATAAAATGGTTTTTGAAAATGCTTTGCCCGGATTGGCTGAGACCTGGTTTTAGCCATTGCCTTAAGGGGGCACTAACAATGGCTGAAAAAAGTCCCTGTCAACTGGGGCAGCTCACACAATTCATAAGCCATTAGCTTCATAATCTCCATCACTTACATAGCAGTAATCTTTACTCATAAATAGAAACATTCAACAAGGCCCTAAAAATGAAATTTTATTAAATTGGCTAAAGTAAACAGTTAAATGTTGTATTATATGGTTGGCCTTTGTTCTGTATATAGAGATGCAGCAAAGTAAAAATTCACTGTTGAAGTTCACATGAAGTGCCAAAATTCACACTTCGTGGAAGTTCGTGAAACCTCCCCTAACCTGCAGAACTTCTGTTTGTGCAAAGCGCACAAATTGTACCACAAATTTTGCCATGAAACGCATAAATTCACCATGAAGCATGAAATTCGAAGGCGAAATTTTATACTTTGAGGAGAAAAATCATACAATTTGCAGTTTGCAAATTATGTGAATTCTGCTCAATGAAGGGTTGGAGCGCAGGAGGTTCAGTGGACCACCAGGGAACCCAGTCTTTCACAATGTATGGACAGAGTTGGCGACACCACCATCCTCTGTGCACTGTTAATCACTTGATTTCAGAAAAGTAACACTACACCACACTTGGGAAGTTTAACAGGTCAGCATACTTGTCAACATAGTGCTTCTATGCTTATGAATGGGGCTCATTCATCTGCATATGCATAGTGAGACACTGTATGATATGGCACTGTTTGTGGTTCACCATGCATTGGTGGCCTCTGAATAAGTCACACTCCTGACTATCCCCCCCTCATGGTCAGGGGTATAATGTGGCATGAGTCAAAACTGAGTGACTTCAGTCCCATGACCATTGTTGAAATCTAGTACCACCAACATCCCTGGAGTGCCTTGTTGCTGATATAAAATGAGGCCATAGGCAGTTTTTTTTAAAAATAAACATTCTAAAGTTTTCAAAGCCCCCAAAAATATAATGAAATGTTGCTAAATAATCTGGAACAGTCCCTCAACAGATGTTTTTTACCTGTCAGTCATTTTTCCTTTTTCACATTGAATACATTGAGTGATTGTTTACCACGTAATAGAGGAATTCAAAGCTCTACATTATTCAAATAGTTGAAGCACCCCCCCCCAAACACCACACAACCACACACACAGTGGGTGACTCCATTTGGCAGGGACTTGTTTTTAGCCATTGGTGGTGCTTTCAGCAGACAATTGCTAGTATCTAGTTGTAGCCAATTAGTTCAACGAGATTTCCTTGCCCGCTTTTTACGTAGAAACATAGAATTTGACGGCAGATAAGGACCGCTTGGCCCACCCAGTCTGCCCATTTCCCTACCTAATGGATAAGCTGCAGATCCTAGTTAACCAGCAGCCTACTTCTTCCTACCTTCACCCCCTAGAATTGCCTTATGACTGTCCCATACATGCTTGAATTCCACCACTGTTTTTGACTCCACAACCTTCTCCGGAAGGCCGTCCCATGCATCCACAACCCTCTCTGTGAAAAAATACTTCCTTAAATTACCTCTGAGCGCCCCCCTTATCTTCAAATTGTGCCCCCTTGTTCTTGCACACCTCTTTTTTTGAAAGATGCTACCCTCTTGGATTTTGTTGATTCCCTTGAGGTACTTGAAAGTTTCTATCATGTCTCCCTCCCTCCTTTCCTCGAGGCTATACATATTAAGCTCCTTAAGTCTCTCTTCATATGTCTTCCGTGCAGACCCTGCACCATTTTAGTTGCCCTCCTCCGGACAGCTTCCATCCTGTCTATGTCTTTGAGGAGATTGGGTCTCCAGAACTGCACGCAGTACTCCAGATGGGGTCTGACCAGCTGCCTGTACAGAGGCATAATAACTTCTTGTTTTCTACTGGTGATGCCTCTCCCTATGCATCCCAGTATCCCCCCCCAGCCCTCCTTGCTGCCCTCTCACATTGCTTGCCCACCTTTAGGTCATCTGATATGACTACCCCAGGTCCCTTTACATTTTGTTGTTGTTAGTATCTCACCCCCATTGTGTACTCCTCCCTGGGTTTTGTTTCCCAGGTGCATTACCTTGCACTTCTTAGCATTGAATCTAAGCTGCCAGACATTTGACCATTCCTCCAACCTTGCCAAGTCCCTTCTCATCCTTTTCACCCCACCTTGTGTATCAACTCTGTTGCAGATCTTTGTGTCATCTGCAAAGAGACATACTTTTCCTTCCAGTCCCTCTGCAATGTCGCTTATAAAGACATTGAAGAGGATCGGTCCTAATACTGAACCCTGCGGTACCCCACTAGTAACCCCCCTTTCTTCAGAGTGGACTCTATTTACTATTACTCTCTGTGTCCCATTCTCCAGCCAATTCTTTACCCAGGCTGTCATCTTGGGACCCACTGCCAGGCTGGCTAACTTGCATATTAATCTTTTGTGTGGGACTGTGTCAAATGCCTTGCTAAAGTCTAGGTAGGCCATGTCCACAGCCCCTCCCTGATCTACTACTTTGGTCACCCAGTCAAAGAAATCTATCAGATTTGTCTGGCATGACCTTCCCACTGTGAATCCATGATGCCTTGGGTCCTGTGCCCCTCTGGCCTCTAGATACTTGACAATTCTTTCCTTCAGAAGTGATTCCATCATTTTCCCTACCACTGAGGTTAAACTAACAGGTCTGTAGTTTCCTGTTTCTGCCTTGCTCCTACTTTTGAAATAGCAATTCTCCCCGCCCTCTGAAACAAAATCCAATAACATCACCAATATGTTTCAGAAGTATAGCTGTACCTCTGCAACATCTGATCTGAACATCAATCGAAACAGCACGTAACCCTGTTGCACATAATACACTCCTCCCCCACACCCAATATATGTATCAATGTATTTATTCAATTATATGTGGTGCAGACTTGCCCCGCTATTCTGTTCATTCATGTCATTGGAGAATCCTGTAATAACATGGTGACATTTACCATTGCAACTCTACAGCTAATTATCTACTTAGTGAAGTGATTTAATATACTCTCATTCTCTTGAGACAGATTGCTCCACAGATATCAACAGAGACCAAAATGACCATGCGGGACTGCAGGAAGAATAACATCTGCTGTCATAGAATGGGCCGAAGAGCATCATAATTTTTTACTACAACTTAATGACAGACAACAGAAATGGATGGAAGATGAACAAAAATATAGACAAGAGTGGGAAGAGAAATTACTCATGTTTTTTGTCAAAGAAAGTGGGAAAAATATGGTTACGGTGGTCAGATTTATAAAGTGTGGTGACAAACCTAAACAGTTCGAACTGTCCAAACACCCAATGCTCACAACCGTTAGCTAGTGCACCAAAACGTTATGCAACCATGCAACCAGTACAGTACAATTTTGATGCTCCTCAACATGACTGGAGGGGAAATGAAAGATATGTATGTAATATGGGACAAATTTCATTCACAGAGTGGAATCTGCAAAATATGTAATTGTGATTTATTTATTTACCTTTTTTTAATCAATTTAATCATAACTGTTTAACTAGGTGCACTGCTGATTCATTTTGCTTGCTTTCATAGATAATATGTAACATTTTTCAGTTATTCACCCACACAATTACCTCATGTGCTATTCCAGTGTGTACAATTAATATTTTATTTGCATTTGTGAAATATATGAGTGAGTTTAGCAGTTTGTGAGAGAGTAATAAAAGCGGTGTTACTATTTTTTCTTGTTCTTTTTTGGGTATTTGGCTACTAATTATAACACATGTACTTATCTAAAAATATCTGTAGAAATTTCAGTAAGGAGAAAAATGCTGTATTTGACTGTAATGTGGTTACCTACTCGCACGGTATGTGAATCTTGTTTCAAAAAGTTAACACACTAAGGTTCTGCTTCCCAGCAATCACGTAACATTTTATTGTATACTATTACAAGCTGATAAGATGTTTGATGAATTATAAAGCTCTTGGATTACTAGTTTTTCCTTTAAAAAAAAAAAGATGAGGAAACAGGTTTAAAGTCAACGTATGTAAATTGTATCATATCTGTTAAAGTAGAACTAATATCATTATTGCAGTTTATTCAATATGGGTAATGAATACATTTGTTTCAACTGAACACTAAGATATGTGATATCAAGGTTTTCAACTTCTTTTGTTATGATAACTAACTTTATATAAGTTAAACAACCCTTACTAAGTGTTCCTTACTTGATTACTTGTTTCAATTTATTCAATAAACTTAAAATGGGTAAAAAGTCAACAGCTGAATAAAAATAAGTTGTTGAATGTAATAGCTGTCTTGAAAATGTTTACTTTTTAACTTTCAAGCAATACTATCAATACTTATTGCAACAACTATAAAGTAACAACTTGTAATATAGTATATGGCTAGGGTTTATTCTGCATGAAAAATGGCATTCACATTCTTGTTATAGGACAGTTCAAGGTCAAAAACATTCTTGTACTATCGTTCTGACATCACATCGATAGTACAACAATTTTTTAGCCTTGTCCTGCAACCTGACTGGCTCACTCGATGTGGGTCTAAAGATGAAAATATGGGAAACATGGCAGCGTGATTTACCAAGTGCCAATCAATGGACCCTCCACACTTTGACAAGAAGAGCATCACATGGCTGTGTGTCACAAAAGTGAACTGTTGTTTTTTTTTCTTTCTTTTTTTTTTGCATTATCTTTTTACCCTCTTACTTGCCCCATCTCAGCCAGTCCTTCAGGCATGAGCCAAGGCTGAATCTGACCCATCTCACTCCCTGATCCAGATAGCAGCTGACCCCATGGTAACCCCAATGTAACCCTTTGTGGGGCGGGTAGCCCTCCTCCATGGGGAAAGGCACCGGCTGGGAGGATGGACCAGCACTAATGCTTGGCCCCAGGGTGCTGCTGGAATGGATAACTTGTGGGACATTGATGGCCTTGGACAGACAGGCAGCCATCATATGGTTGAGCATGGAGTGGGTATTTCCACTTTTCCTGGCAGTCCCTACGCTGCATCTTGCAGTACCTCCGGTCTCCACCGGGGGCTACTGCAAAGCGATGTCACCCCTGTACCCACCCCAGGAGAGGAGAGCAGTCCTATGGACATTCAATCCTCTACTTCCCCTGCCAGTCCCCAGCGTTCCGAGTCCATTCCCAAACCCAGGTCACCGGCGTGGCTCGAGGTAAGGAATGAGTGCCTCAACCCTGTGCCACCGGGTCAGCTTCTGTTTTTTTTTTCATTCAAAAAATAAATAGTGCCAAGTGAGTGGGAGTGGTGTGAAGCCAGAGTGAGTGGGAGTAGGGAGTAGCAGAAGCCAGTGGGAGCAAGGAAAAGCAGGAGCCAATGGAGCAGCACCAAATAATGAAAGTAACAAGCAACTTAAAAAAAAAAAAAACACAAAAAAAAAGAAACACGCCAGAAACCAAATACTATATAAAACAGTGGGTGAGTGACCATCCACAACTAAGGCTGTGTTTCGATCTAGGAAAGTTGATGACATCAGCAAGACCTCTTGATCTTTGCACTCAAGGTCTCAATGATGTCATCAACTCCCTCGATGGAAACCCAGCCTTGTTGTGGATGTTCACCCATCCACTCTTCTACATGTTTTTCTTCAAACTATTTACAAGACAATTTTCATTACAGTGGTGAGCACGTCTTAATTTACCAGCACTTACAGTATGAATATATTTTTTTTCCTTTTTTTTACTACTCCAACAATGAAGAGCTCCTCAATGGGTAATGTGTTGCCATGTACTGCATTAGATGTTGTCTAATGGCTGCAGCATGGGTCACAGAGTATAGAGATGCTGGTGCAGCAGGCTGAGGAAACTCTCTCTCATTTTGACATACATTTTCTAACCCCTTTGTATGAATTATCTGTTTCTTACCCTGACAGAAGTTCTGCAGTGCACAGCAGGTGACTATGATATACGGGGCAAAAGTGTAGTCAAAGTCTGACTGCTTAAATAAGGCCCTCCAGCGTCCTTTCAGTCTGTCAAATGTATGCTGTACTATTATTCTACATGCGCTATGGTTTACATAAAATGACTTCCTTTCTGGTGTCAGACTACTTGCACCACTATAATTCTTTATTAACCAAGGTAGCAATGGATAGGCTGGGTCTCTAATAATGATTAAAGGAATTAATATATTCCCAATTCAGACAGGATGTTTAGATAGATTATGTGCTCCCTTGAACACAGATGAGTTGTAGAGAACATTTGCGTCATGAGCACTTCCAGGGATGCTACAATTTACATTCCTGAAACTGTAATAAAAACAAAGAATATCTGATTAATATACAGGTATATAGACTCTGTTTACACAGTGCTGGAACATATATAATATAGAGTATGGAAACCTTAGACTAACGCTAAGCTTAATAATATTCATGTAAAATTCAATTCTAAAAGGTCGGCAAGCACATGAATCACTTGGACCTTTACGCAGATACCGGGCCTCTGTCATGACCATTATAAGGTTCATTTACATGGTGAATTGGGCCAATTTTCCTGTCTTGGTCCACTTCTTCCACCCCCTTCCCCACCAAAATTGCCTCAAAATACTGGACTGAAACTGGTGCTACCTGATGTTGTACTATACTGCCGCTTCCACATACATCAGAAATGAACATTCTCACTGGCTTCCAATGGAGTCTTACCCTCCTATCTCTGATAGCAGTCCAAGTGGAAATAAGAATGTTCACTGGCGTACAGTGACCCCTCCCTAAACCCTTTACTCTTCCAGGTGTAAGTAATGCATATATCTGGTGTCCTTAAGTCATTCACAATATCCAATCCCTGTCCCTGTATTAAGAACATGTATACTTGGAGTATGGTGTTCCAGCTATCCATCTGATCTCAGTCCACATAACTACCTCTCCCCTCCTACAGTAGATAGCTAATGATCAACCCCCCACCCCACTCACATGATAGCCACACCAGCAATGTCATGACATTTAAGCAATAATACACAACACTTTTTTTAACTGTGAAACTTAAAGCAGCAGTACGGGGAGGAGGAGATTGGAAAGTGGAGCAAGTGCTACTTTTTAAGAAATAAGGCATGCCAAGGGGTTGTGTTACTGGTATGATAATCACCCTCTGGGGTGCAATGTACCATGAGGCATATCTGTGTGACAAATGCTTCCTAGAGGGTGATTAACTGACCATTAAAAGACCCACTGAGAGTTCCTTATCACTATTATAATAGGCCATTTTTATGTTTGCTTGCATGCATGTGCAAGAAACATAGTGCCATCATCGGAGATTTCGGAGGAGTGTCACCTCCTCCTCCAATTCAGGCAGTTAGCTGGCAGGCGCGGCCCCTGCAAGCCAATGCATTTTGGAGATGTCTATGACACGCTCCAAAATGCAGTGGCATACAGTTGAAAGGGGGAGCTACGCTTGAGTGAGCAGCGATGAGTGAGCAGCGATAAGAAGCTGCTCACGCGCAGCTCCCCCCCAGCCGCAGACGTGCGTGCCCCCCGCACGCAGCGTATAGCCAATGGGGTGCCCAATCCCCGTCGGCTGCGCTGCATCGTCTCCTCCCCCCCTTCCCAGTATTTGGTGCCACACTGGGAGCCCACCCCAGCATGGCAATCAATGATTTTGCCGACGGGGTGCTCAATCCCCCATCGGCTGAACGCCCCCAGGTCCTTGTGCCACGCTGGGAGCCCACCCAGCGTGGCAAACGTGCTAATAGTTTTTTTCAACGGGGTGCCCCATCCCCGCCGGGCTGAACTCCCCCAAAGTCGCTAGCCACGCTGGGGAGCCCACCTCAGTGTGGCAAGCGGTCCAGCGACGCCTTTTTCTTTTTTCCTGTAAAACAAACTGTCCCACGGCACGCCTCCCGAGCCCCTCCCACATCCCGCACCCACCCACTGCGCACCAAGCCTCCCCATCCCCCTCACCCCATACTTACCTCCGGACTCTGGCGCGACGATCTTCGTGGACCGGGAACACGTCTGCACTCTTCAAGGCACCGCGAACTGAGGAAATGCCGTAAGCTGTATAATGGACTAGATAGGAGGGGTTCAACTTTATTGCATATCTCAGGCATTTTAGGAATTTTGCACATTTTCAACATGGGGTTTTAGACCCTTCTCATGAATGATATCACTGTCATGGCGCGTATCGGCTCGGAGGGTGATTTCATGCAGTGACTGCGAAATCACCTTCAGGACCGAATACTGCCATGACAGTGACATCATTCATGAGAAGGGGCCCAAAACTCCCATGTTGAAAATTTGCGCCAAAATTCCAAAATGACTGTTTGACGAGCGCATGCTGTGCAGTTCCTAACAGAGCTCGTGAAGTTCATGAAATTTCAATATTTTCACTCCAAATTTTCAACATTGCCATTTCAGACACCATCTTATGAGTAGTATAGCTGTCATTTTCACATCTCACCCAAAATGTGTTTCTGGCCTCAGCGCAGAATGGCGTAGTCGGTGTGCGAAATCAATGTACGGGACAAATTAAGAAAATCACAGTGACACTGTTCATGAGCAGAGGTCTTGAAATGGCTATGTTGAAAATTTGGTGAAAAAAAATCCTAAAAATGACTGTTTTACGAGCGTGCGTTGCGCAGTTCCTACGGACACTCATAGGTTTGCGAATTTTTAATATTTCCACTCCAGATTTTCAACATTGCCATTTTTCCACACCTTCTTATGAGTAGTGCAGCTGTCATTTTTCACATCTCAACCAAAACGTGTTTCTGCCCATGTAGCGCACAATGGCGTAGTCGTGCGAACTCAGTGTATGGGACACATTAAGGAAATCACAGTGTCACTGTTCATGAGCAGAGATCATAAAATGGCAATGTTGAAAATTTGGTGACAGAATTCCTAAAAATGACTGTTTTACGAGTGTGCGTTGCACAGTTCCCACGCACGCTCATAGGTTTGCGAATTTTCAATATTTTCACTCCAGATTTCAACATTGCCATTTTTCCACACCTCCTTATGAGCAGTACAGCTGTCATTTTTCACATCCTGCCCAAAACATGTTTCCACCCATGTAGTGCACAATGGCGCAGTCGGTGTGCAAGCTCAATGTATGGGACACATTAACAAAACCACAATGACACTGTTCATGAGCAGAGGTCTTAAAATGGCTATGTTGAAAACTTGGTGAAAAATGCCTAGAAATGACTTTTACGAGCGTGCGTTGCACAGTTCCTATGCATGCTCGTAAGTTTGCAAATTTAATATTTTCACTCTAGATTTTCAACATGTCCATTTTATTAAACTTCCTTATGAACAGTACAGCTGCAATTTTTCATATGTCACCTAAATGTGTTATCGCACATGTAGCGCATAAATGGTGCTGTTGGTGTGCGAAAGCAATGTTTAGACAGATTAAGAAAATCACACTTACACTGTTCATGAGCAGAGGTCTTAAATGGCTATGTTGAAAATTTGGTGACAAAAGTCCATAAATGACTGTGTTACGAGTGAGCATTGTGCAGTTTCCACGCATCCTCATTAGTTCATGACTTTGTAATATTTTCAGTCCAGATTTTCACTAGTGGCTTTTCAACACTTCCTTATGAACAGTACAGCTGCCATTTTTCACAACATGGCGAGTGTGTTTTCACACTTTCAGTGCAGATGCGTGGTCGCTGTCGGAAATCATTGTTCGCACAGATAAAGAAAATCACAGTGACACTGTTCATGCTCGGAGGCACCAAAATGCCTGAGTTGACAATCTGCTATAAAATATCCCCAACCTACTTATATAACGTGGTGTATGCTGTACAGTTTCTTTATGTACCGTGACTTCACCATTTTTTTAAATATTTTTACTACACATTTGCAAATATAGCCATTTTTACACCTCCCATGACAGAGTACAGCTGTCATTTTTACAGCCTGTTCGAATATTTTGCACCTGAAAGCAACTCGTAGTCACTGTGCATAAGCAGCTGGCCACTGTTGATATTCCCCTGTTCATGAGGTGGGGTCACAAAACAAACATGTTGAAAATTTGGAGTTAAAATACCAATGAATGCCTGAGGTATTAGGCTTTTCAACTAAATCGCCCAACCCTATAGAGAATGACAGGAATCAGGGGTGTGACTTGGGATTCTTGCCTGTGATGCTCATACCATTCCACACCCTGCAGTCACTGAGAGGCATCGAGGTATGCCTTGGACTCTTCGGCCCCAAACTTCACCCCATTCTCCTATATTGCACCCATCTCACCGTATTTCCTAATGAAATGGGGTGCGCATATGGGCCAAAGACCCCAAGGAACACATGACACTTGTCAGTCTCTGCAGAGTGGGGTGTGGTGAAATGGCGTGGCCGTTATGCCTGACGACCCAAATGCACACCCCTATGCCTGTCACTCTCTGCAGGGTGGTGGTGGGGTTGGCTTCAGTTCAATACTTCACTGCCATTCCTATTATGCAGCTCTGTAACTTCTACACTACCACTGCCAATGCCAGTAAGCAAACATTCGGCATTGACAAATGCTTGTTTTAAACAGAGTTAAACTTTGTTCAGCATATTATTAGGCTGTATGCAAGCAATAAAACAGAATGGGGTGGGCATGGAACAGAATTTACTGCACACCAAGGAGCATACCGAGGCAAGAGGCAGAAGGCAGTGTGCATTCAGCCACTATAAGTATGGCAAAATCTTTTCTATGCACATGTCCGGATGGTCTTGTTGCAATAATAAAATTGTCCAATGTATAAGCATATTAAAAAATAAAAGTTTTCATCTCCAACTAGTTAAAAATTATAATCATTGATGTAAACTAGTTTCTCAGCCTGTGACAAATTTTTATTTTTAAATGCTTAAATGTTTGTCCCAGTATGGCAACTGTACACTGTGATGATTGCTATGGCTTCCAAGCCCTTCCCAACATACTCTGCCCACCCCCACCCCCCTCAATCAGGCACAGTGATGTATTCAGATACATAGATAGCAGGACTGTGTCTTTTAAGTTTTTATTTAATTTACTTTTTTACATTTGTCTGTGACTGGAGTGTGTAATCATTCAGAGAGAGTGACTGTGGGTGGTTCATTGGGTAAGGTGGATGACACGATCGAGGGCAGAATTTGGAGAGTTGAAAAGTTGGAGTGAGAAAAAAAAGCCCTGCTCATTAATCAGACAGCAGTCATTTTGGAACTGCAAGTGAACTGAAAATGATTCAACTGGAGGCAGCATTGACCTAGTGTATGAAAGAACTGCAGAACTGCAATAGGAGCAGAAGGGGACTCAGAGTACTGTCAATGGATAGACGGGGGAAACAGGAATTTCAAATAGCTGCTAATAGGAGACACACAGGAGGATTAGGTCCCTCCTCTTTCTGTGGCAGCTAGTACCAGGTTACTTACAGAGAAGAAGTTTTTCTGTTCGCACCAGACCACAAATTGCCTTGAAGTGAGCATATCATTAGCATAATATAAGTTTAAAAAATAAAGAAGCGGTGCAAGGTGATGTTTTCATTTGAAAATGTGGAGAGTTGGGAAATGTGTAGGGCTACTGACAGAGGCAGTGAGCAGAACCAACATTTTAGTGATCATCCGCAAGTACCAGGATGGACAGCATTAATGATTCAATAACATGGATGCGTTAAAAAAAAAAAAAGCATACATAATTGCACACTGATCCTGGCCTGTTTCAATGTGGTCCTATTTTAGGACCTTGTTATGAGCTGTGCATGGGACAAATTTCATTCCCATGTAATAATCAGAAAGCTGGGTTCTCTCTCCATTTCATAAATGTATGTACATAAAAGATTAACATAACACTGATAGAAAGCTTATAGCCAATCAAGAAATCTCTATTCCTTATACCCTCTTTATAATTTCAAATGTGCACATGCCTTTGTAGGACAGACCTGAACCCTTGTGGAAGAGGCTTCTTTAGTGGTCAGTATTTGTTTGTCTTGTCTCTGGTTCAGTTACTGTAGATGGGGGACAGGATCCATGCTGAGAAGTGAGGTGGACTCACTGCTTAGTGGGGGTGGGGGTCAACGAAGTCGGTTACACTGACTAGTTCTGTTACATTTTACTGTGTAAAGTGGTTGTTTTTGTGTATTCCACAGTGCACAGCAGTTGCATTGTGGGTGTGTCCAACCCCCCACCCCACCCCACCGTGTGGACCATAGGTAATATAAAAGTCAGAGTATGCAGATGTCAGAGAGGAGGCTGGTTGTCAGAGGTATTTTGAAACCGTACGTATGTAGTTCAATATAATCATGACTTCAAATACATCCTAGCCAAACAGATTACTTTAATCTTTTCATCCTGAGCATCATAGAAAATAATTGTGATCCTCATCCTACAACACTGCCCCATCCACTGACCACATCATGTGCAGCTTCCCCCAACTGAGTCCATTTCATGTTAGATGAATATGGGCCCACACCAAACAGTGACACTGATACCCACACCCAGCCATTCCCATCCTACCTGTCCACCAGTCACACAGTTCAACAACAGCAAGTGGCACAGCCAACATCATACTGCCTTCGACACCCATCTTCTATCTGCAGTAGGAAATACAGCATATTTATACAAAATGTTTATCAGTGAACTACTGCAATAAGTTACAAACACTGCAACAGAGAGGCATCAGTTGGCCAAGCTGGTGTGAGCTGGAATGGACCACTCACCGTCATTGGACAGTGTCATTGATGAGCAGGTAAGAGGAACAGGGCAGGTTTGGAGACAGTGTTGCATGTGTGTGGGTGGAGGCCACCATCACCAAGAGGATATGGTCTGGAAGGGAACACTGCACATTCTGTTGCAAGGTGAAGGATGTTTGTTGTGTGTGGGAGGGAGGGAGGGAGGACTGGAACTATTTGCAAATGAGACTAACAGTGAGTTGCGACTATCTCGAGAGATGGTGTAGGGGATTGTCAATCCAACATGGGAAATTATGGGTTGGATATCAGTTAGGGATGAGAGGTGGTTATTACTGGTCACCATCCATACCGGTTCTTCATCCCAAATGTTCTGACATAGATGGTGGTGGTGATCGGAGTTCAATCTGAAGAGATGGTGGTGACCAGCAGGGTCCCACATTGATCAGTGCTTGGACCATTCCTCTTTAATGTCTTTATCAGCGTCATTGTAGAAGGACTAGAAGGGAAGGTTTGTCTCTTTGCAGATGACATGAAGGTCTGCAACAGGGTTGACACTCCGGGAGGGGTTGAGGAAATGAGAGGGTACCTAGGCAAGCTTGATGAGTTGTCAACAGTTTGGCAGCTAAGATTCAATGCAAAGATTTGCAAGATCATGTACTCGGTGCACAGAAATGCTGGGTAGGAGTACATGATGGGGGGAGGAGTTAATGAGGACCACCAAACAGGAAAGGGACTTGGGAATAATCGTATCTGATGATCTACAGGTTACCAAAAAATGTGAGAAGGCTTGGAGGACAGCAAGTGAAATGTTGTGGTGCATGGAGAGATTTATCTCCAGCTGAAGGAAGGAAGTAGTAATGCCACTGTAAAGAACATTGGTGAGACCTCATATACAGAATAGAGTATTGTGTACAGTTCTGGAGGCCACATCTCTGGAATGACATATACTGAGTAGAAGCAGTTCAGAGAAGGGTGATAAGAATGGTGCTGGGACTACATCAAAAGTCATATGAGAGGAGACTGATCGTCTTGAGGATGATCCTCCACATCTTCAACTATGGTGATGGTCTCAGTCCACTTCCTAGTGGGCATTTGTCCACATCATAAAACCACCTACATAACTGACACCATTTTGCACCCTTGTTGGCAGTCTCATATGCGAGTTCAAGGACTGAATGAACATGGAGTCTGAGCTATCCTGTCACTCATGCAGTGGTCCCTCCATGGCAGAGTTGAGGAACATTTGCAGCGCAGTGTGGGGAAGCTTGCACTGTGATAGCCTGTGCTGTATAGTACCTGTCATGTGGATAAACAGATGACTTCAGGTCCCAGTGCTATAAATGCAACACCTTTCTTGAGCACTAAATTTCTCACACAGGAAAAACCTATGGTGACACTGTTTATGACACCACTCCAAAGTCCACCCTCACCAGACTGGAATCCATATTTCACTCCTTCTGCTACTTTGATCAAGACTGTCCTATTTGCACCCACCACTGCTCCCTATGCTCCTCTCCCCTTCCCTCCCTTGAAGCCAGGCACCTTGCCCATGGTGCCTCATTCATACCTAGAATTCTGGCTTTTCTCCTTACTCCCATACCTTAATTTTCTTCTTTCATCCCCCCACATCCTCTGACTCTAACGCCACAGCACCGACTCTCATTTCCTCTCCCCTAGGAAACCTACTACTGTCCAAGCACCTTTCTCTGATTGTTTACCTAAACTCTGAATCTCTCTTATCCAGTTTATTCACTCTTCCTCTTCACTATGCTCCATTAAGTCTCTCCTTTGTGATTTAACTCTGTCCTGCAACTGCTCCTGACACCACTTCTTAAGCTGTTGCCAACCACCCTCCAGCCACAGCTTTGCACTCTGACTTCTCAACTACCTTACCTCCTCTACTTACGGTATTGTTAACAATTTTTTAATTTAGTTTACCATAGGAACCTTATTATACTGCACCCCAGGGTCCTTAAAGAACTAAGAGAGGTGGTGGCTGAACCTCTGGCAATCCTGTTTAGCCGATCACTGGAAACAGGGGAGGAACCCAAAGACTGGAGGACAGCAGTTGTAGTCCCCTTATACAAAAGCGGGAACAAAGAGGAAGCAGGGAACTACAGACCAGTCAGCCTCACCTCGGTAGTGGGGAAGATTATGGAAGCACTACTGAAAGAGAGATTGATGGAACTTCTGGTTGTCAATGGACTACAGGACCCAAGGTAGCATGGCTCCACCAGGGAGCGGTCATGTCAGACCAACCTCGTTGAATTTTTCGACTGGGTGACTAGGGAGGCGGATCATGGGAGGGCAGTGGACATGGCATATCTGGACTTCAGCAAGGCCTTTGACACTGTGCCACATAGAAGACTATTACACAGACTGGGGAATATGGGTGTGGGCAGGACAGTAGTGTTGTGGGTAGGTAACTGGCTGGGTGGCAGGACACAGAGGGTGATGGTAAATGGCTGTCACTCCACAGAGGGAAGAGTGACCAGTGGGGTACTATAGGGATCAGTGCTGGGACCGGTCCTATTCAACATCTTCATCAGTGACATTGTGCAGGACCTAGAAGGCAAATTTCCCTGTTCACTGATGACACAAAGCTCTGTAACAGAGTAGATATGCCAGAGGGTGCAGACAGAATGAGTAGGGTCCTGCAGAAACTTGAAGAATGCTCAGGGGTTTGGCAGTTGAAATTCAATGCAAAGAAGTGCAAGATAATGCATATGGGTCACAAAAACCCTGGCACAATATATCAGTTGGGGGGTGAGGATATAACATGCACCAAGCGGGAAAGGGATCTTGGGGTTATCATCTCTGATGACCGCAAGGTAGGGAAACAGTGTAACAAGGCAGCAGGTAAAGCAAATAGGATGCTGGGATGCATAGGCAGGGGCATTACCAGCAGGAAAAGGGTGGTCATAATTCCATTATACAAGACACTAGTGAGGCCCCACCTGGAGTACAGTGTACAGTTCTGGAGACCCTACCTACGTAAGGACATAGACAGGGTAGAGAAGGTTCAGAGGAGGGCAACAAAGATGGTGCATGGATTGCATCACAAGTCCTATGAGGACAGGTTGAAGGAATTGAATATGTACTCCCTGGAGGAGAGGATGGAGAGAGGGGACATGATAGAGACATACAAGTATCTTACAGGGAGGAACAGGGTGCAGGAATACACTATTTTTAAGCAAAAAAGATGTTCCAGGACAAGAAGGCATGGGATGATGTTGGAGGGAGGACAATTCAAAGGAAAATGAGGAAGAATTTCTTCACAGAACAGGTGGTGGACAAGTGGAACACCCTGCCAGAGGAAGTAGTGGGGGCTGAAACAATCACAGGATTTAAGAATGCATGGGATAGACATAAAGGAATTCTGGAGGTCAGAGGTAAGAGGCAACAGACTTCTAGGAAAACATAAAGTGAAATTAGAAGCTCAAATGGGCAGACTGGGTGGGCCGTGGTCCCTTATCTGCCAACACTGTCTATGTATCTATACTGTATTATGTGTATCCACATTTTTGTTTATTTCCGTAGTTGCCAATTTATTGTAATTACTGCACTTTATTATATAGTTTACTCTCCTACCCCCCCACCCCCAACTAGGAGCATGGGGAAATGACCTGTCACCTACTCAGTATGTCTTTCCTTGTGAAACTTTTGAAAAAAATAAATGAATACTTGACAGCCCACAGGTCAGGGAAAAGGCGCCAGAACCTGGGGCTCTGTTTTTCCCAGAAATATCCAGGGGCCAGATATTCAAGATGTAGCCTGGGCACTAGAGGTGTTCACCCATGCTAATCAGGTTTGCACCAGATTTGTGGGTGGGGTCTGTATTCATATACCCACACAGTATGGGCATAACCCATTGGCACCCAAGCGCTAAATTACTGCTTTACCTTGCAAATGAGGGTGTCATTCTCTGTATACGGGCACAGCAACGAATTCAGAGGTTTACATAAATGGTAAAAGCCAGTCAAATGGGTGCAAATTTCTGTCTTTGCAAACCCTGACTTAACATGGTACAAGACCCTGGTCTCTGGTATCTAGTGGTACCCCCCCCCCACATTCTGGCCACCAGTCCCCGTAAGTCCCCGTTCAGGTATTCCTTGGTTTTCAGTGGTACCCGGCAACACACAGGGCACCCATCCATGTAAGTGTTCGGGTATTTTCTCTGCAGTCCAATGGTAACCACCACGTGCTGAGCGTCACTTCCCTGTATCACTCCTGGCCCTGGTGGCTAGTGGCACCCCACCTCACCACCTGCACCGAGTATTTAGTTCATCCACTCCCCCATACCTCACTGTCCAGTGCTGCACTGGGGATCTGATATGGTGACCGACACAGCCTTGCTCTTACCTCATCACCTAGCCACCATATGGCATGATAAGGATCACATGTGCTATGCACGTGCTCCATGTACATTGCACAGTATGCGCTATCCTTGTCATGCCATACTGCAGCCAGCCAAGCTGGTGTGAGGAGGGCTGTGCTGGTCCCCGTACTGGATCCATCTCACAGCACAGGACAGTGAGGTATGGGGGGATGGATTTGTGGTGTGCTCGGTGCAGACGGAGAGGTGAGGGGCACCACCCATGGGGCGATGAATGACACAGGGACAAGTGTTCAGCAGGTGAGGGAGGGGTTCAACTAGACACCAGGGAATAGCTGAACACTTACTTGGATAGGTGCTTGGTGTGTACGGTGTAGCACAAATCCCTAGGGAATGCCTGAACACTTAAGGGAGCGGGTGCTCAGCAGCTGGGGGATACCAGTGGACACCAAGGAATACCTAAACAGTTATGTGGATGGGTGATAAGAAGGTGAAGAGTGCCACTAGACCCCAGAGACAGCTTCAATAACATGGTGGCGACATGTGTACACCCAGTCAGCTGACAGACCATACTTGTTCTCGAGCACGTATCAGCAACTTCACAAGTATAATCAATAATGCTGCATCTATGGTCCTGTTCCAATGAGTAATAATGATGATGATGACCACAGATATTCCTTATTTTTTTCTGCAGTATTACTACAGTACTACATACATACTTGCAATGCAAATGTTAAATTTTGTTTGTCTCATTTTTTTAATTTTTATTTATGCTTACCAATATTTATCATCAACAATGGCTTGGAGCACATATGATGCCCATCCCTTTCTATTTATGAAGTCCTAACACCCATTCCTAGGAGCCAAAACTGGATATGAGTACTATCACTACACCCCATTACCTGAGTAAGTCCACAAGAGCTCTGAAATCACTCTGCAAAAGTTGCCACCTCTTCCTCAGTAAGCATTTTAATTAGACAAGGGGCATTATACTTTACAAAGCCATAGCAGAACATGCATACAAACTTGCAAACTGTTCTATTGTGCATGCCAAACTACTTAGCCAAAACTCTGTATTCTGCACAGCTGGCCAGCTTATACAGCCCAATTGCTACACATTTACATAGAGGCACTGGTTCTCTTATATATGTAGTCTCTGGACTCATAAAAACACTAACATCAGCACACAGCTGTTCAAATGAATGATGTGACAGCCTAACGTTTTCAAGCCTGTCATTGTTGTTAAAATGATGTTCTACAATACTATACCACCAATCTCGATGTCTGTGTTTTATCCAGCATGTGCATTTCATTTGTCTTACAGAGTTGGAAAAATACAGTTGCCACAACTGGTTCTCAAAATATACCGGTATCTCGGCATGACTAACTTCCAGTAGCTGTCTCTCAAAGACCTCTCTCTGATTCTGCAGTATATTTATGACCAGCTGCAGTTCAATTTCACTTACATCACTAAGAACTGCAGCAAATAGCAGGACCAAATTTCTCAGAGAAATTCCTGAGAGGAACATCTCTCACTGGTACATGACTGCTTTCTAGCAACTAAATACAACTGAGAAACATATGCGCAAACCACTCCTGCTCCCATTTCCTATTTAGAGATGGAAGCACATGTAAACTTGAACGGAGCTCGCAAACCCAACTCAGCACACATGTACAGAGAAGAGAGCTGCAATTGGGTCCAAATTCACCCATCCGTAATCGCCGATTGGTAAGTACATATAAATGTAGTGAGTGTTTAGTAGCCTGAATCTAGGGGAATGTGGTCTCTTGTTTCCCAGCAGCAACAAAATTTACATATTCTAAATACATGAGAGGGACAAGGACCCCTATTTGAAACAATACATTTACATTTTTACTTCTATGACTTCCCACTCAGGGTTTTAATAGGGATGTGCAAGTAACATATATTAAATTCCAAATACCATGAATAACATGTTATTCAGCTGGTATTGAGATCAGCTTTACCGTGGGATTTTAAGATATCACAAGACTTATTGGCCAATCACTGAGCATTTGACAAAGTTAGATCATGTGACTGCCACATTGCAGCAGAGAAAGATGTGGTTGAGAGAGCGCTGAGAGTGGAAGAGATAAAGCATTAGCAAATTTTATTTACATAATAAAAACTTTCCTTTTTTGTTAGTGCACTGTTTCTTAGTGCCTGGTACTAGTGGGAGGTTTTTTTTCTGAAAGAAATTGTCTGATCTAGGGATTTATTTGCCAGAAGTTGTGCAGAGAGAGACTTGCAGTTTCACTACCTTGATTTCACAAACCTATGTGTTGTGCTCTGTGGAGGTGAAGGATTGTACTGTGTTTCTTAGTGCCTGGTACTAGTGGGAGTTTCTTATTCCCAGAGAAAAGGTCTGATCTATTGATTTATTTGCTAGGAGCTGTGCAGAGAGACTTGCAGTTTCACTACCATGATTTCACAGGCCTCTGAGCTCTGTGGAAGTGAAGGAGAAGAAGATGGTTACTGAAACTATTTTATATCTATTAATTACAATAGTTCCAACTTCTAGCTTGACTGCTGTACTTGTTAAAAAAAATCTGTCATTAATTTGGTGGTGTAAATAATAAGCATTATGAGGGGGGCTCAGGTTTCACAAAAGCCAGCAGCAGCTAGAAATCTCAGATGGCAGTCGGCTGACTGCACTCCCATTGCCCACAGTTTAGGGCCAGGTATCGAGGCCACTCAACTGCAGTGCAGACACACCTTTTCCAGCTTTGCATGCTGCTTTTAAGAATTTTTTGGTGCTAAAATAAATCAGAACTTCTGCACATTTATAGTTCTGCTGTAGAAATCTGTCTTTAAAAATATTGGTTGTGTAATCTGGGTTTGGGCTCAGGTTTCATGAAAGTCAGTAACAGCCAGCAGTCTTGGTGGGCAGTCAGCTGACTGTTCTCCCACTGCTCACAATTTAGGGCCAGGAGTGATGCCACACAGTTGCACTGTGCATACACCATTGATTACCCTGTGTACTGCTTCCAAGAATTTTTTTTTTTGTGCTAAAATAACTCAGTACTTCTGAACATTTACGAAGTATTACAGTACTTGAAAGTGTTTAGAAATTGTTGACATAGACAATGGCAGGTAGAGGTTGCAAAAACATACTTAGTCCAGCCCATGCAAATCTATAACGGAGGAACAGGTTGATGGTGAATCTGAATGTGAGCGACGGTCAGGCCATATTTGACACCAAAAATTATTCATTTCCATTTCCAAGCCTATTTCTTCCAGCAACAGTAGTACTATGGGTGGCACAGGAGAAAGTGATACAAGAAGCACAAACAGAAGGACACTGTTCTCAAGTCCCACAACCACCAATGTGTCCCCATCTCTCATTAGTAACAGCACATCTGTCATCCCCACCACCACCACAGAGACCCTGTCTTCCATAACAACTGGCAGCATGACTACTACAGCCAGTCCTGCAACTGTGACTGTCACTCCAGATACTACTGACACTATGAACTCTGTCACTACTGCCACTACTGTAACACTATCACCACAGTCTGTTATCCCTGCCAATATGTGAATATTACCAATATGACCACTACAATTGATTCAGTTATGCCTCCTGCTTTTCAGCTTCTCAGTACTCCTGAATATGTTGTAGAGGAGGACCAGTCATCTGGATGGATTGCTGAGTGGGTATCCGATCATTCATTTCCAGAAGGTAAAAATAAATGGTGTGATCTCTAAGAATGGACTTGTGGGGAGTGGGGTTCCTCAAGGTACAGTACTGAGTTCATGCTGTTTGGTTTATTTATGAGTGATATAAATCAAAATGTGTCAAATTCTTTGCTAATGTTTGCCATAGACACAAAATTGGGGGGAGGGATGGTCGACACAATAACAACATTTAACTCATTAACCAAAACTTAGAGCAGCTGTGCAATTAAAAATGTTTTTCCAAAATAAGCTAATTTCAGCTACAATAAGGAAAAATATTAGCATATCTGTCAAATATATTTGTCTAGGTACCTCCTATGCTGTGCACTATGAGTCTTTTTTTATTTTTTCAGTCCTAACCCTTGTCAGTTCTTCAATGCTATTTCTATGCAAAATGTGGTGGCCACCTTTTTTTCTTGAGAAAAAACTAAATTTAAACATTTATAAAATACTCAGATTTTGGTGGAACTGGATAATTTTTCCACCAAATGAAACTGAAAGATGCCTGGAATCTTTTATAGTGAAAAAAAGGTAGGGTCACATTTTTGCCCAATTTCTTTGCACTGCTACTTTAAAATCTATAGAAGACTGGGCTACTTTGAATAAAATGAAGTTTAACCCTGAAAGATGCAGTGTGTTACATTTCAATAGGAATAATGTAGATTATTCTTACTTTATGAATAACTTTCAGCTGTCTACCAAATATAAGGAAAGAAACCTGGGTATAATGGTAAACAATAAATTGTCCCCTTCAATTAATTGTATTCAGGTCTCCAGAAAAACAAATATTCTTTTGAGATACATCAAGCACTCATTTGTTTCTAGGAACAAACAATGTTTGTTACCAATTTAGAAAACTTATGTTGTTTTGTTCCACATCTCAACTTTGGTTCAACTTTTTGGAGTCCTAACTTAAGAAAGGATATTGACCTTGTGAAGAAAACCCAGAAATAAACAAAAATTATTAAGGGCATGGAACACATGAGTTGTGAAGAAAGATTAGATTCCTTGGGCTTATTTAGCTTGGAAACTAGACACAAAAAAGGGAATTTGTTGCTCTCATACAATATCTTAAAAAACCATGATCTTATGATCCAGTATGGTTTACAATTTAAAGTCAGGACTACAACTTTAAGACCACATGACAAACAATTGTTGGTACCAAGGGTTAATTTATTTATTTATTTAGCTTTTGTTAACCGGGTAAGTGCACTAGCCGTAAAATGACTATTTTCAGGCACGACCCAGGAATACATATTTAATACAAATACGAGAAAGAATTTTTTCTCAATACATGTGGCCACTCTATGGAATAAACTTCCTGCAACTACTAGTACATGCGCAATAGCCTGTGGTGGCCATCTTGGAAATGGCAGAGTGTGCCATGACTGCTGATTCTTATTTCCTTTTAAATTATAGATACCCCCCACCTGACACTCCCTCTCATCACCCACCACCTCACCCCCCAAAACATAAGAGTGACACTGGGGGTGCCCAATCACTCAGTGTGGTGATCTGGAATCTCGAGTTTTTATTGGGTTTTTATTTTGTTTCAATATTACCCCACCTGACATCCCCTCTCAGTGCCCCCCCCCCCAGAAAACATAAGAGTGACACTTGGGTTGCCCAATCCTCCAGTGTCATGATCTGGAGCCTCAGTTTTTTTTGTTTTGTTTTAGAACCCTGTAAAAAGAAAACCATTCATCAATGTCTTTTGTGGACGTTTCTGCCCCCCATCCGACCCTCCCACTCAGCAGCCACCACCCTGCACCCTCCCAAGCCCTTGCTTACCCATGAGGGATCCAACACCGTAATCCTCTCTGGACCATAGATGCATCTTCACTCTTCAATGCCAGATCATGAACTGAGGAAATCAGTTATGTGGTTCAATGTATTTTGATGGTGTTTTGAACTTAGTAGCATAACTTGCCCATTTTTCACTATTTTTGCCCAAAATTTTCAACACACCTTTTTTTGGAACTCTAGCTCATGAACAATGCAAAATACTATTGGTAAATCTATCCAGAAAGGTTATTTCATGGTCCCTGCACAAAATCACCTTTTGGGCATGAGTTGAAAATTTTCTCTGTCATTGTTCATGAGGTGGGGTCATAAGTCTTCTTTCATGTAGTATCACCTACTTTATTGCATCTTATAATTCTTGTAATTTTTGTTCCACTTCTGAAAGTATTCCTTTTCTTAGTCCTCCATGCTGCCTCTGGTATAATTGTTTCCCTCACTGTGGCTCTCAGTGCATCCCACATTTTAGCATATTATCCTTGTGGACTCAATTATCAGCTTCAAAATGTGTAATGGTGTCTTCCACAAACTTTTTATCCTTTAACATGTTATTGTTCAGATACCATAGTTTATAAGTTGGCTTTTGGGAATCTAGGATTATAGTGTAAGAAACAATATTATGATTTGAAACAGACAGGAACTCTGTATTAGAATGCAAATAAATACTATTTATAGTCAGTTCTTTTAAAACCATGGTGTAATGCAATCTTGACAAAGAATCATATGTGCTTGAATAGTGTGTATATCTCAGCCAGGATTCACAAAGAATTGCATTTGTGCAAAAAATGCTTTGTGCGATAGACTGTAATAGTGTCAGAGCAGGGCAGTTACGTTCACAAAGATATAGCACAGGTGCCAAACACATAGTGATTAGGGTGCAGAGCCAGGGATGCAATGGGAGCCTATCGCACAATGCAACTGGTTGCCCGACTTGCAGAATAGCACAATGCAGTGCAATGGTACAGTTGCAGAAGGCAGCAGGCCAAGCATAGGAAAGTGCTACAAGGCTGCATAGCACAAAGGAGAAACATGGGCCCACAGCAGGGGCCAGCAAACATGGTTGGGCATGCCACATGATGCCAGACATGTGGCCAGATTGGAAATGTGTGGCAGGCCTATAATGACACAAGCACAGGTGACAGCACAGCAAAGCACATCCAGGTGGGCAGCATCATGCGGTGGCTCAGCTGGTGACACAGATGGACCAGGCAAAAAGGGTGGGGCACAGTGTGTCCTGTACAGTACAGTACAGAGTCTGTAAGGAAGATGCCATTGACAGTCCAGGGAAAGGCCCCCAAAGCTGACTCACATGCAGAAATGGCAACCAGTCCCAGTTGATGCCTGCCAATACACAGGTGTTCATTTGGTAAGGGATACAGGTGGTATGGTGACATGTGTGGACTCCCCCCCACCACCACTGGACCTGAACATGTGAAGTGTTGAACAGTGAACACCTATAAGTGAAGCTCTGCAGAGAGAAAGAAGAGACACAGGACACAAGATAACAAATAGGAAACAACTTTAATATGAAAAATGTAATGAAAACCAAAAATATCAAAATAATCTACAACAAATATAAACAGGGAAGGATGTAGGATACGGAGGGGTGGGGAAAGATGAGATGAAGAGGGGGTCGGGAAGTAGGTGTAACTATATACAAAGTAAAAACTATGTACAAGGTCATTAGAAGTGGGGAAGTGGTGGGATTCAGATTTGGTGCAAGTGGGGTGGAGGATGGAAATGTCTAAGGTGCAGGAGGAGGGAGTGGTTGCAAAAGTTGAGCCTCAATGTGAATCAGTATGTTGCGGACCTCCCTCAGCTCCCTGAGCAACTCCCCCTGTTGCTGCTCCACATCTCTCATTGCCCGTGTTTGTCATGCATGGATCTCCATAAGGGCCATGCACTGGTATCTGTAATGCCCCACACTAGGCTACTAAGTGCTACCTACTGTAGGAGAAGGAAAAAGGTGCTGGGTGGGGAAATAGGGGTAACTATATACAAAGGGACAACTATTTTCAGGGGAAGTGGGGGTAACTATACAAAGTATAAACTATGTACAAGGGAATTAGAAGTGGGGGAAGAAGTGGTGGGATTCAGGTTGGGTCCTGGGTGGGGGGGGGGTGGAGGATGGATATTGTATGTCTAAGGTACAGGAGGAGGAGGTGGTGGAAAAAGTCAAGCATCAATGTGGGTCAGTATGTTGCGGGCCTCCCTCGTCTCCCGAAGCAACCCCCCTACCACTGCTCCATATCTCTCAGGGCCAGTGTCTGTCTTTGTGCTTGATCTCCATGTGGGCTATCCTCTGGCATCTCTGCTACCCCACACCAGGCTGATAAGTGGTACCTAGGAGGAGGAAAATAGTGCACTCAGTACATATGTTGTAACTGTGCTGAGATGTTCAAGGTACCCACCTCCTACAAAACCCACATTATGTGTGTCTGAGATGCTGATTGTGCGCTGACCAGAGGCAGTGGCACTGCTCACCAGCATATGGAGGTCCCATGCCTAGGAATTCAGTGCATGACAAGTTCATAAGGGCCAATGAAAAGGTGTGCAGGGAAGGCTAGGCACCTGGACCCAAGGCGGAAAGAACACACTGACACAACATGAGTGTGAGGGGAAGTGAAGAGTGGCCATGTGTGGCACCAGCAGCCATGGCTGGTGGGCCAGACTGACAGGTGCAGCATGGGCCCAAGAGGCACATGAAATGGCAAAGCAGACACACAGTGCCAGGAGGAGTCTGGCACAGTCAATGCAGGGCACAGCACTTCAACTGTGACATACCCACAGATATGCTCCACTGTGGGCTCTGCCCATGGCTGATCACCTGAAGGGCAATGGCCCTGTAACATTGTGGGGAAACAGCAGTGTTATCCAGAGATGTGGAATATGGGACAACATGGCACACATTACGACAGGTGCAGAAAGCATGGTCAAGGCTGGGACAGATGGCCACTTGTAGAGAGTGGTGTACAGTATCTGGATAGCATCCATGTGTCTATCAACATAGCTTCAAGCAGCTCCTGTGGTAGGTGGGGCCTGGGGAGCATGTGGCAGCATGTGTCACCTGGCCTTGTCACCACAGGCACCACAGTAAGTGGAGAGCCAAAGGGCCCACATGAAAACATGTCAGTAGGGGACAGAGGGATTGGCAGATGTCCAAAGTGGTCCATGGCAGCTGCACAGGGGCACACCCTATGGACATGCAACTGTGACGTGCTTAGGCCATGGGATGCCACAGCTAGCAGGCCATATGTGCATGTCCCACACTGAGCGTGCCACCAATGCCATGGCAGAATTGGCCAGCAATGTTCAGCCCAAAGCCCATTAACAACACCTGTAACAGAAGCACAAAAGCCCAAACTGCCAACACATAGCTAACACGCAGATCAATACAGAAGTATGGCATGTCAGCTACCCAGGGGGCAACAGAGTGCCATCTTGTGGGGAGACATGGGGAAATGGGTAAAGGACCACACATCAAGGATGTTGATGGTCAATGACTGAAGACTACAGGACAAGCAAGACCTGGGACAGTGCTACACAAAGGGTATCCTGGTCTGACCAACAGAATGTGGTAAGACTGAGACACAAGCACCTAAGCAAGAGGGAACACTGCATGGGCCCCAGCCAAAACAGCCACAGGCAAGCACCTGGGGGCATGCTGACAGGCAGGTGCTGGAATATGGCTTGCGGTACTATGACTGTGCTGCAGTGCAGAACCACTGCAGTGGATGCGTGCATGAACAGTTTGAACACAGGGCCACCCACAGCCACAGGCCACAGGCATGTACATGATGTGGGACACCCAAGGACCCTGTGGGCAGAGGCACAACCATGGGGCACATGGGCCTGAAATGGGAGCACATGATGTGGGAACATCACACATGTTGAGCTTCATATTAGGGCTGGGTCGCTGCAACCACCATGTGCTGAGGCCCCAGAGATGTTATGGGTGTGTACCATGGGGTCTGGCATGTGGCAGGGTCACACCACACACACAATATCCCCACACCAGACATCAGAGTGTGTAGTGTGCTGGGTGGGCCAGTCGCCTCAAGGTGTGCCTAGGGGGTTACAGTGGGGATATGGGGCACCAGGGCAAGGATGCCACCTACCCTTGTGCATGTGGGTAATGGTTTTAATTTTCTGGTTTCTTTCTTCAGCTCCCTGCAGTGCTGTAACAGCTTACACTATTGATTCCATTGGGAGTCCTTTCAAAATAATTTTTCAGCACTTCAAATTTCTTCAGTCATTAATTTATTTTATTTCCCCTGTTTCACTCTGTAAATGAGCTTGTTCATGGGGTTTTTATAGTTTCTGTTAATACAAATACATACATTTTATGTCACTCTTCATTGTCTTGTTCAATTTAAATTTTATCTCATTTAAACTAATCTTCATATTCACCTTACTGGTGATCATGATTTTTAACATTCATTAGATGGACTGTCTTTAGTCCTAAACTTTCTTAGCCATGTACCACCTATTGAATACATAAATAAAAGCTTTTTAATGTTACCATCAACCTTTACAAACAATGTTATTTATCTTAAATTGTTTTTAATTCTTAATCCACCACCATTAAATAACCGATTTGTGCATATTCTGTAACTTCTGTTATAAAAACCTAACCCCCACCCCCCGTACCACTAGGCATGTACCTGCAGTCTTTAGAATTCCTGTGTTTAAAATGTTTTAATAAGTTTTATTTTGTTCTTATTTCCTGTTTATCCTTTCTGCAGATACAAAAGGTGAAGGACTTCTTTTTTTCCAATGTATAATCATATCCAAATAATTTGGTTTAACTTTCTTATACTTTTAAACATTATTCAGAGTCCAGTAATTACCTTGCATTCTAAATACTGCTGCGTAGTAGTGGTTATAGCGGCTGCTTCAAAACGCAAAAACTCAGTACTGCTCCACCCTCTCAAGCCCATCTGTGAAAGCCGAGGAGGTGACATATCTCCTCCCTGTACTCTCGTGATGTGCAAGAAGCATTGCTAAGCAACTGTACACTCACAGCCAGACAGCTGTGATCGGCTTTCACAGACAGGCTCATTCTGCACAAATCAATCAAAACAGAGTTCCTTTATTTCAGCTTTATGCCATCCTGGTGCAGGATAATCTCACAGTCTCTTATTGGTTCCTTATGCATATTTTCAATATTGTTATCTACAAAGTGCCATTTATAAAACCCAGTTATTCTAGGTAATGAGGTGGGGGGTACTTATTTACTACAATTTTTAGGAGCTAGTTTTATTCAATTCATAGCAAACACCATCAAAGAAGTGCATCGGTACCATACTCTTTTTCTTGTTTTATACTTTTTTTAATAAAATAAAGCAACTCTTTATTGCATACATAAATTATTTGACTTGTTTCCTCTCTCACCAATCCATCACACATCCTTTCAAACATTTCATCATTCTGAACTAATAACCTTATATTTTATCCCTATTGTCCACCCCTACTACTATCCTACATATAAGAATGCACATTACTTTCAATGTTCATTCCTATCAATTGATCCAGCATTTTCAGGCTAAAAATCCATTTCATTTCTACTCTTCCTATCTTCTTTTTGAAACACTCTCCTCTCTCCTCTCTCTGGTGGAGTTACTACTTCTAACCCCCCAGAACCTGAGTGATGCTCCTGTATGTCCCTCCTGATTAAAATGTTTCACCACTAGGGATCTCTTGTCATTCCTTCTTATATCCCCTTATGCTCCTGTAACCTCACTTCAAGCGCCCTCTACATCTGCCCAACAAATAGTCAGTCACATGGGCATTGAATTAGGTATACCACCCCTTCTGTTGAGCAGTCTATGTGCTCCCTTACATCAAATGTCTGATTTTATATGAGAATGTTGAAATGTTTTTTTCTTGCTTGTATATCCACATGTAGAACATTGTCCACAGGGCTTCATCCCAGGCTGCAATGGGCCCACCAACAGTTGTCCTCTCTTGGGTGTTTGTTGCTTAAATTGAAATTTGACACATTTATCCTTCAAGTTCCTCACTCTTTTGGCCACTATTATGGGCCTCTCTTGCAAATCTGTGATTTGGGGGTTGTCTATAGTAACTAGGTGCCAATTTCTATTTATTATTTTTCTTATTTCTGTCATTTTATGATTATATTTAGTGGCCAGAACCTCTAGATCTGATATGGTTCTGGAATGTTCTCCTGTTAATAGGTAAGTTCTCTATTTATTTGCTATTCTGTATGTTGCTGTCCTAAGTGTATTCTCAGCATATCCTCTGTCCATGAACCTCTGAATCATGTCATTTTTATTTGTTTAAAAATCTTCTTCAAGACTACAATTCCTCTTAACCGTAACTAACTAGGAATATGGTATACTATTTTTCAATCTGGGTTTGTGATAGTTGGTTCCATGAAGTAAAGTGTTCCTATTCATGGTTTTCCTATATAGAGTGGTTTCAAGTCTCCCCTGTTGTTTTTTAATCAATAAATCCAGATAAGCTGTGCTCTCAGTGCTATATTGCATTACACATTTCACATTCTGATTCCATATATTTAACTGTTCATAAAAATATGTTAAATCCTCCTCAGTTCCATTCCATAAACATAATATATCATCAATATAGTGGTACCAAGCCACTATATTTTTGTAAATGATTATTATGGTCCTGATCTAATACTGTGTTAATTTCAAAGTTGTACATGAAGGAATTAGCATAGGCAGGCTCCATCATACTGCCCGTCACTGACCCTCTATTTTGCTGAAAATATTCACTGTTAAATTCAAAATAATAAGATACTGTAATAATTCAGTTTTAAGTGTGACCTGTTCACCTCTGTTCTCTAACATTTTACCCATACTATTCACTCCCTCTATGTGAAGTATTAATGTATATAAATCAGCTACATCAAATATCACCAAAATGGTTCCCCCTGGTAAATTTTCTTCTTCTGTTAGTTGTTTAAGTTTATTCATAATGTCTGTTGAATCCCTTACATATGTAGAAGTTGTTTCTATTATTGACTGTAAGCGAAAGTTAACATATCTGGATATAGGTTCTAGTACAGAGTCAATGCCAGACACAATAGGCCTGCCGGGTGGTCTACTTGAATTTTTATGGACCTTCATTAAGCAATAAAAGGTGGGTATTCTAGGATGTCAGTTTCCCATTGTTTTAACCAGTTCATATCCACATATTCTGTCAGTATATCTTTAATCTGATCTTTCAACCTTTGGGTTTATTAAGATAAAAAATAAAATTGTTTTGCAAAGGTTTGTGGTAATACTAAAACCCTTTTATTTATGTATTCAATAGGTGGTACATGGCTAAGGAAGTTTAGGACAGAAGACAGTCTGTCTAATGAATGTCTTTTTGGACAGCATTGTGGAAGAACTGCTACTGCTACTTGATGAAGTCCCAACAACTGGTCTTTTACCACTTAGACCATGCAGTGTTGTTTCTACCATATGTTTCCCCATACCTTTCACATCTCAGCCTCTGCCTCACACTGTCTGGTGCATATTTCCAGTTTTTTTTTTTAGTACACACACAAATGCTTTTTTCCAGTATGTGTTTTCTTTTTATTTAGTCCTCACAGTTGTTCCCATGTTCCTCAGCCCACTAGTAAAGGTTCTGTCTCACAGCCAGTGTCCCCCTTCCACCACAATAGCTAGGTTAATTTTTTTTTAAATGGCACACAAATTTTTTTTTTCCTGTAGATATATTTTTTTCTAAATGGTCCTCCCAGTTATTCCCAAGTTCCTCTGCCCACTCAGTACAGACTTGGTCTCATAGCTATACTCCCCCTTCCACCACTGTAGCTAGTGTTTTTTTATTACACACAAAAATGCTTTTTCTCATGTATGCATTTTTTTATTTAGTCCTTTCAGTTGTTCCCAAGTTCCTGTGCCCACTGCCCACTCAGTACAGGCTCGGCCTCACAGCCACACACACACCCCCCTTCCACCACAGTAGCTAGTTTTAGTTTTTTACACACAAGGAAATATTTCTTGACTATTGCAATACTGCAGATATACTATGTAGTCCTTTCAGTTGTTCCCAAGTTCCTCTGCCAGACAGGAACCAGGGCAGACTTGCTCTCACAAACACAACGAACCCCCCTCCCACCAGTATAGGTAGCTAGATTTTTCTTTTCTTAGTAAAAAAAAAGCTTCTTTTTCTTTATACCTTTTTTTTTGCAACTTTGTTCTCTGTAGTTCCTTAGTTCCTCTGCCCTACCAGGGCTGCCATGTATGACCTCAGAGCCACCCACCCTTCACCCACTCTTTAACAAGGTCTTTCCTTGAATGCTTTATTTCTTTAGTTTAGATAATGTTTCATTGTTTGGTGTAGATTAGACTAAACTAGTTCCACTTTACTCAGTCCACAATCCCCACGAAGTGAACACAGTCAATAAAGCACCCTGCCTAATTCAATATATATATATGTATATATTTATTTAATCCTTTTGTTGTTTTTTACCACCAGTAGCCTGTATATTGATGGCTATATAGCTGTCTGGTCCCCCACCAGGAGCCCTTCATATGGTCAACATCCTCACCAAGAGGTTCCCTCACTTCAACCCATCCCCACCACACCAAAACTAAGATAATTATTTATATTTTATTCCTTCATATATGCTCCATTTACTGTGTTAATTATATTCTTCACCTAAAAAATGCTAGTGTGTCCAATGTACGCACACACACACACACACACACACACACACACACACTTTATATGGACAAAGTCGAGACATATCCGTACTCTTCAACAATCATCTCCGAGATGGTGCCTCTCACTAGGAATGCCAAGTTGAAGTGTTCCAGCTCCACCCTGCCCACCACATCACCCAATTTCCAGGACTGACAGGCAGGCTCCATTCAACAATAGTCAGTCTAGCCTGTCAATCTGGCTGCATCTGGCCAATCAGATCTTTGTCTCCTCTCCATTCTTTGGCTGTGGCATGCTCGTTCATGTGAAGCACCCATGATTCAAAAATGCAAAGCTGAGTGAGCGATCGAGATGAGTATGGGGGGATGGTTCAGCAGTAGTCACATGACATGCAGTACTGGCCATCATGTGACTGACTGGAGTGGCCACCGGTCATGCTCCCGTGCCACCTATAGGTAGGCTAATGGAAAGATTTTATTTTGTTTTGTATTTGTTTCACTGCTGCAGCCCCAGGATTTTATTTGTACAGCCCTTTCTTAACTTGTGGCTGAAGGGGCCCAGACTCGGTAAAATTCAGCACTTGGCTCTTATTAATCCGGGTCCATCAGACCACATTGGATCCTGGGGGGTCTGGTTTTTGGCAGGTCAGTCCACCCATCTCTAGCCATCATTAACAACTGGTCCAGATGGACAACCTGGTATGAAATTATTGATTCAATCAATGCACATAGTAGGGTCATATTTCCGTTTTTTTAATGGCTTGAATTGCTATGGATAACAACAGTAATAGGCAGTGGATTATTACTTAATAATGCCTCCCTTGATTAAATATACATGAGTTTCAGATTCTGTCTTGTGCTACCTTACATGTGCTCTGAAGAACCGTACTGGACAGTCATCATAACTCCTCCTCCATACCTTTTCTGTGCCCTTCGTCACAGTGTGAAAATGGCTGGCTCATCACTATTACAAATCTTGAGTGCTGTACATAGATAACCAGTCCACTCGATACTGCCACAACCAAAATCAACAAACACCTCAAGGATAATATATCCACACACACTGACTCCAGGTAACAATTTAGGTGCAGCCATTACATTCATGCTATTTGCCATTGCTATCTGCCCTCATCTGTGGGCACTGAGTGTTCTCAGTTCTCAGTCCTCTCTGGTTATGTTATGTTCCCTTCTCCCAGCATTTGAAACTGGTGACTGAGCCACTATTCCACAATTTAGGTTAAGTAACCACATTTTCACACTTATGCATGGCTGCCGTCAGCCTAGCTTACAAGAAAGAGATTAATTTATATGTTTTTTTTTATAAGTCTGCAAACCAGGGCATGGTACCTCCGATATTCATGATGTGGAGGGGTGGTGAGCTCATCATTATTTGATGTGAGGCACAGCACTGAAGAATAAATAACAGAGGTGGACTAAGGAGATAATTCCTGTAGGGTACAGCTATAGTCAGGGATAGGAGAGGGCTGGGGTGAAGAAGACCAGATCCTTTGGAACTCTGAGATGTGGGGCTACACTCACCTTGATCACTACCTGAACATGTATGAGAGCAGGCATCAAAGATTTAGTTGGAGTGGTACTGTGGTGTGTAAATTGGTACCTGGATTTAGAACAGTGAGATCACCTTTTGGGTGTGATGGGTGGGGAGGTTGTTGAGGCCGTACTGAAGAGACTGAGTATTTATCATTCAAGATGCAGAAGAAAGGTGAGTCTGACAACTACAATTGTGGATGAGAGCATGGACAAAGACTATAAGAGGATTGCAGAGGACTGTCCTCCTCCTGCCAGGGTACGCAGAGCACAGGTAAGGTGGTAGACCAATGCTGTAGGTCTGCAGGATTCAAGCAAGACATTACTATTAGAAGACCTCATAAATAACTATGTTCTTATCCATACTAAGCCCAGCCCAAGTGAGGGTATGAATAAAACTTTTTCTTGTTTATAGGGGACTTAATGCTTGACTGTCCTTGTATCCTGGAGGACGTAGTTGTTGGTCAACGTACACCGATAAAAGCATACGAACATACAAAAATGCAAGCAGAAATAGACTGCACAGTCTGTCGAGGCTGCTCAATTGTGCAGCTAGCCCATCAGCTCACTGCTGCCACTTCTACTCATCCCCTCTTTATATTAACCTCCCCTCACCCTATCCCATCCCCTCTTGGAACTGCCCACCATCTTACAGGCCACCATTTCCTCTGGTATAGTGTTCCACCTGTCCAGCACCCTTTCTGTGAAGAACTGTATTCTTACTTCACTCTTGAATCTTGCCACCTCTAACCTGAGACTGTGCCCTCTCATGTCACTCCCTTTTCTTAACTGGAAGCTCACCTCTGTTCAAGTCTTGTTTATCCCTTTCAAATATTTAAAGGTCTCAGTCATGTCCCCCCATCCCTCTCCTCATCCAAGGAGAATGTTTAGCTCACTCAGCATTTCCTCATCGGTCTTGCCCTCCAATCCCTGGATGATGTTTTTCGATCTACGCTGCACCCCCTCTAACAATCTGACATCTCTCTTCAGGAACTGGCACCAGTACTGCATGCAGTACTCTAGGTGCAGCTTGACCACTGACCTGTACAGGGGTAGGATTATCTCCTTACTTCTGTAGGTGATTCTCCTCACTACGCACCCTAGAATCTTGTTGGCTTTCACTGCAGCCTTCCTACACTGAGCAGAGTTTTTCATGCTTACTATTATAAGTACCCCTCCATCCTTTTCCTCCATAGTGCTTGCCAATTGTTCCCCCTACCAGCTGATAGACCCTTCCCTGGTTCCGTGCTCTGAAGTGAGGCTTGCACTTCTTGGCATTGAACCCCAGATGCCATGTTTCTGCCCATTAATGCAATTTAGTCCTGTCATCTGGCAGCCCCTTTCACCCCTAAATGTCATCAACCTCTGCACTCATTTTGGTATCATCTGCAGAAAGACTGATCTGACTTTGGATCCTGTGTGAGATATCAACTATGAACAGGGACCCTGGTGTTCTGCGGCAGCATTTTCTGATTTCTGCTGCATGATTTATTCACTTCTCTGGCAGAATGCAGTCCTGTCATTGGCTAACTATGATGTGATGTCATCAATAACATCATATGCTGAGCATAGAGGAGGGGCTTCAGGATAAATGAGATGGGAAAGAAAGCCCGTCAGTATGGAAAAACAGTATATTTATATGAAAATTCACCAAAAACAATGAATTCTGCGGCACTATATATATTCTGCGGCATGGTGCAAATTCTGCGGCAAATCCTGCAACCGCAGAAATGCAGAATTCCAAGGGCCTTGACTATGAACAACCATAACAACACCGGACACAGCACTGATCCCTGTGGTAACCTGCTTATATCTGCACTTGGTGTTGAGAGTTCCCCTCCCACGACCACCCTCTGTTGTCTACCCCTTAGCAAATTCATTATCCTTTTCACCATCTTTGCTTCCATACCCACATATTCCTTATCAGTTGATATTATGATAATTTCAACTCGATGGTGGTTACTTGTTAGTATAATGGTATTTTATAAATTATTACTTTACAGCACCCACAGATAAAAAGAAGAAACTGAGCAGGCATGCAGTTAGAAGCCTGTGAGAAACAGAGGCAGCATTTAAGAAGCGTGCCAAGGTGAAAGACCACAGCCAAGCTGAGGCAGGTGAAGGAGGGTCACGGTCAAGAAAAAGGAAGCCAGCTGCTGAAAAGGAGCATTGTCGCAGTGTTGGGAAACAGGTGGGATGTCTAGAGAAGGAGGTGGGAAAAATTAAAACAAACATAAACAAACCATTCACCGATCAAAAAGTGATTGACAAAAAGCTGGACACCATTTTGGAACTCTTTCATGGGGGTGGTACCGTTGTGGCTGCAGATGCCAGTGCACATCCCCCACTCCAAGAAAAAAGCCTTGGAGCTGAGGATCCAGTAAATTAGAATGGCCTGCTGTTCCTCCCTCCATCTCCTGACCAACATTTCATTGTACGTAGTTATTGTTAGTATTGTTCTGATTATTGTTATTCAGAGTTTTGAGGTGTTCATGGTAGTTTTATTGTTCTTGTTGTTCTATGTTAGTTAATAGGTGGTTGTTAATTTGTTTGTTACATTAAATTTTGATTCATGTTTGAAAAAGTGACTTCTTTTATTACTTCTATTAGCTCTATCCTTCGTTTTAATGTGGATGACAGTATACCTACTCACTACTGTTGATCTAATGATTGATGTGGCATAACTTTCCAAGGTGAAAGAGTTATATTTACAAAACAATTTAATCTCCACATGCTTAAAGTGGTACTAGCACTGCAATCCAATTTTTATAAATCTGACATATACTGTTTGATTTGATTTTACATTACCACTTATATAACAAGTTGTGTATGATACCCTTCGTTCAACTGTTTTTTTTTTCCATTGTTGCAGTTTTTGCCACTTGTGAAATAATAAATGATGTACTACTTTTAATATGGCTTGTAAATGGTTTTCATCAGTGTTCTCAGCTGTTGTTGTACATCAGTTTTCAAAAAATCACTTCTGTTCTGACTGCAATGAACTAGCACGCAGCATAGCTGCCACTGCTCCCTGACCTTATAGAGCAGTATGTGTTGTAAAACAGCTGATAACAGTGAAGAAAAAAATGGTATGACCCATATTAAATGTAATGCTACTTGTATTATTTCAAATGTACAAAATGTTACTTACATGGACTCAACAAAATCTTGTAATGAAATGTATCTTACAAGTCATCGGAGATAATGGCAATCGAAAAAAAAAGATATAGCTCCAAAATGTTATCCATTGCATTGTCTCACAGTGCTGCATTACTGTGATTATTATGCTAATTCATTGAAATTAAAGGAAGAGTCAATATAAAGGAAGGTGTCTGAAGACATTTACCGAACTGTACGGCAATAAATACAAAGTAATGAAATGTAATTTAAATTGCCTGGAATCATGATACTCAGTAATTATCAATAAATAAATTCACTTGATATCATATAACATAACATTTACATAATTATTATATATGTGTAAATATTTGGATTACATAGTAGTACATTGATCTTTTTAGGATTGATCATGCAAGTGGCATTTGCATCGTAATGTACTGTAACTGTAATCGAGTTGTTAATTTTCAAGAATTTAGACACCATTTTATGGCTTACTTACAGTGTGTACTTCTACTCTACCACCATACAAACAGTTGAACGAATTCAGACTTCGTCCCTGAAATTGATGCTTTGAAATACTTTTGGGAACAGACATTTCTATGATGCATGGGGGTATTCATAATGAAACATAATGATGAAAAACAAAATACTTACCTTAATGCAGTCAAATGTGATGTTACCGGACAGCTTCAGAATGGGAAGTAGCAAGATAGATGAAGAAGAGGTAAAATTACATTATCAAAGAATCACAGACCTGTGAAGAAAAAAATAAGAAAACATTAATTTTTTTGTCCCTCTCATGGTGGAACACTTTAATTAAGCAATAAGCCAAGGGCACTCCAGCTGGTGCTTTATGGTGTGCTAACAGCACATCTAGGGTGGGTTGAAGCATGAGGTAAACCCGAAAGCTTCAACCATCATAGAATGACCATTACCAAACCATATTGCACAACCTGGAGCTCCTTATTGATATAATTAAATGGGTCATACTGTATTCAGAGTTTTGGAAGTTAGATAAAAAATGTGTTCACTAATGCTATTATCTGATTGACGGTCACTATTACAGTCAATTGCCTTACCTCTATGTTACAGTGTGATTTGCAGCTTAAACACTATGGACAATGGATTATTCAACAATGCATTCTGATACTGTATCAACATTTTTAAATGATGCTTGAATAAATATTGTACTAAACATGCACACAGTAATTGTTAAACTTAAACATTCATATACTCTGAACTAATTAGATAATACTTAAACAATGTTAGCAAAAATAGCAAAGAAGTAATGACCCTAAAAATGGAGAAATCTGAGAAGAGAAATACTTTAAACACACTTACCTAATACCATCTTTGATTACAATGTGCAGGACCAGATGTACCATCATGGGATTCTAGCATCATTGTGCTTAAGATGAATGGCAGCGAGAGACATATCTGTAAAGAAAATAAGACATGCACTAAGTTTGGGATCTGTTACGTCATGGACATGCTACATTCATTATAAGGAGCCGTTCAGTACCAGATAATAGAAATGAAAATTCAAATAAAAATTACTGTACTTACTTGCACTGATGAATGTCATCATAACATCGGAAACCAGGGTAATTGCAGATGAGGATCTTGCACTCAAGGCTCAAGAGAACACAGGCCACAGGCATCAGCAGTACCAGCAAGGAAGCAGTCAGGTGATATCAATGTGGCTTTGATACTTCAGTGCAGCATCAGCTTTACACACATTGGGGATGTAGGAGCAGGCATCGGATCACAGGCCACAGACATCAGCAGCACCAGCAGGGCAGCAGTCAGCTGATTTTAGTTTGGCTTTGGTACTTTAGTGCAGCATCAACGTCACATAGTTTGGGGATGTAGGAGCAGGCATCGGATCACAGGCCACAGACATCAACAGCACCAGCAGGGCAGCAGTCAGGTAATTTCAGTTTGGCTTTGGTACTTTAGAGCAGTGTCAACGTCACACAGTTTGGGGATGTAGGAGCAGGCACAGGAGCACAGGAGAACAGGCAACAGGCATCAGCAGCATTACATATATGTCTGATCAGTTTGCTTTGCTTCTTTATTGCAGACTCATACAAATGTTCCTTTTGTATATGCGGTAACAGACACAGATACCATACCCATCAGCAGCCACAGCAGAAGCATGGCTGGTGTGTCTGGTAAGTTGGCTTTGGTTATTTATCACAGCATCATCACACATGTTGGTGGCATACGATCAGGCACAGGAGCACACTAGGCCTAGGGCATCAGCAGCACCAGCAGGTCCGATGTCAGGTTAAATTGCCTTAGTTACTTGGTATTGCAGCATTATTAAACACATTCTTGAACATGGTAAAGGAACATCCACAAGAGGAAAGGCCACAGGCATCAGTACAGTAGCACAATCAGGGCAGGTATTACATCAATATCAGTTTTGTTTTTGGTCACAGCTGCATCACATGTGGATTGGAGGGAGCATAAGTTGCATGAGGATGGACAGTACACTCTGAGTAACAGGGGCGATATCAGTAGTAATTCACTTCCATTTGGTTCTTGTTTATCGCATCAGTATAAAATATAGGATAGCAAATTCAACGTGTCCTGTATGTATGACACTTGTTTCAATGTCAAGCCATGGCAGTGAGAAAGTACAACCATTGGCCACAAAAAGTTCATGTTAACAATGGGAACCAAAGTCAAAGACTTAATAAGCCACTTCATTCAGTCTGAACATCAAGTACATGGCCGAAGACTTTTGGCATATATAAAAGTATTAACAAGTAGGCACTAAAAGTATAAGAAAAAAGGCCATTACATTACATAAAGTAAGTAGGAAACATATGATGTTTGAACACTCCTAAGCCACTGACACCTTACTCAGAAATATTTAGATACACTAATTTTAACAATCAATTAACATTATTCTTCTCAATTGCCGGTGTTTCTTTGATTAACATGAAAATGGTTAGGCACATAGGAATGTGATGGCAGAAAAGGACCATCAGTCCTACTCAGTCTTCCCAGAGTGCCTAGAATTCCACTAGGCTTTTGCTGTAGTCCTCCCCCCTCCCCAATATCTGCATCATATCCAAACCACTTTGTAAGCCATTTCCATGCTCCCTACATACTGATAAAAATGAAGTTTGGGCAAAACTGGGGACATGTATGACTCATTGTGTGTATGACAGTGCAACTATGACAAGTTTTGAAATTATGCATTCCATGATATCATTATGCAATGTGTGTGTGGGGTTGGGGGGATGATGGGGGGGATTATAAGACTGAAAATACAGCAGTGCTTTAAAATTATTACATTCCATGGTAATGACACTCACACAATATTTTTAGTGTAAATCAAGAAAGATGAGTGATACAAGTGGCAAAAATGTATTTAGAGGGACAATTTTCGAGTTTGGATTATTTCAACCTTTACTACAGTACTGTATATTTATTGTGGAATTTACAACCTTCAGAATTTTCATTTTTAAAAAGATAAGTATGGACAATTTTTTTAAAACAATAACAAAGTAAGACATTGCTGTCTGCTGGTCATATAGTACTGGCAGAAATGGACTCACACACACAGGCACAGTGACGATCATCGACACAAGAAGAGTGTGCTCTTAACCGCTACGCTCTGTCTACAGCTGCACCTATGGGTATGTGGGCAGTACTATAACACAACAATAGCTTTCTGCTTACATAAAATGGGCCCATGCTAAACTCATTGAAAATGAACATTCTGCAATTTTCAAAAGCCACAAGATTAAAGGGACACTGTCAGCTTTCTGATTAAGTTTTTAACCCCATCACAGTAGTGTGCCTCTTGGCACACACTTGTCCAGCGATTACTCTACAATGTCATTTTATTTTTTATCATACAAGATTTTTATTAAGTTTTAAGTTTTATATAATACACAGCATATTGTACACTGTAGCTTGACAATAACAAACATAGGAGTTAGATTCCAGTATAACCCATGCACTGTTTCTAAGCTACAATTGACTTGCACTATTGCAGAATTAACTTCAGTCAATATACATTATATGATAGTATAACTGATCTGGAGAGTGGAATGCTTACACCTTCTATTATAGGTACAGGAGAACAACAAGCTCTTATCAGGATGTCCAATGAGTAATCACTGGTCGGGAGGATTTGCAGGTGGAGAAGGGAATTTACAGAGATGAGACTGCACGTATGGTTCCCATTTGGATTGATAGTATGTCAGATTCTCTCCTTGTATGTATGACAACCTTTCAAAAATAGATAATCTTGCCACCGCTGCATGCCATGATTTCCAAGTGGGAAGAGCTATTTGGCACCAGTGAGAAAGTAGCAGGCGTTTGACTCCTGAAAGGGCTGAGAGGATCCAATCTTGGAGCAGTCTCAGGAAGTGGAGTAGAGAGGTGGTATCTCCTAGTAGAGTTTTAGGGTCATTGAGGATTACAGGAGCCTTAAGTACATTGGAGATGTCCACCGCCACCACGTTCCACCATGATATAAGATGTGGGCATGTCCAAAGAATGTGCAAGAGGTGGGCATTGGAGTGGGAGCATCTCCAACAATGCATGTGGTTGAGCAGGCCTCTTGTATGAAGAGCTACCAGGGTATGATTCCAAAACATCAAGATTTTTAGTTGCAGGAACCAGCTTTTAGTGTCTCTATACACTCAGTGTGCATTTTTATGATAGGTATCCCACTGACTCTGTGAGATGGGGGAAACTAGGTATGTTTCCCACCGCTGTTTACATGTCGATGTAATAGTAGATTGACAGTCTCTCCATGTAGTTTAAAAGTGCCCCAGTGGACTCTTGGTAGTAGGATGTTTATGTAGGGTATTCAACCACTGCCATGATGTCGGTTGACATTGGTTACTAAGGAGAGGTTGAATAATGCTACATATTTGAAGATGTTTCCAGACATCTTTATGTGGGATACTAAACTTAGCTTGGAGTTGTATAAAGGACAATTGTTGCTGCGCCCTGGGTGAGCATATATCCTGTACTAATCTGATTCCGGCAGTCTGCCATGAGGGCCAGTAAACTGGTGTTCCATCAGTTTGGAATAGAGTATTGTGCCAAAGTGGAGCATACCTGAGTGGAGGGGACCATGCCTGTTTTTGTGTGTATGTTTTGAGTTTTAGCGTTTTCCATGCCTTGACCATAGTAGCGATCGTAGGGGGCAGGGATAGTGGCAAATAAAATTTGAATGTGAGAAGGCAAAATAGAGGAGCTCCACCAGCTATATCCATTTCAAGTTGCACCCAAGGTGGCAGGCCTGTTTGGTTGGGTATAAACCATTTTTTTGCCTGTGCTGCCATACAAGCAAGGTGATACCCTAGGAACCAGGGGACATTAAAGCCCCTTTGTGACCAGTGTGCTCTCAATTTTTGTTGGCTCCATCTGGGGGTGTCTATTATCCCTGAGATATGTTGATACTCATCATTCTATAGTATTAAATAACTTAGGGGAAAGTGAGATGGGCAGATTGTTGAAGAGATACAGGAGTCGAGGAAACAAGAACATATGTATAGCAGCCACCTGACCCAGGAGAGAGAGCTGTAGTTTACGCCACCTCTCTATCTCTGTTATAAGCTGAGTGAGTAGTGAGGAGAAATTGCTGGATTCAAGCGCAGACCAATTAGTGGGACTCCGAATACCGAGATATGTAAAGCCCTGGGCAGCCCATGTAAGATCAGTGCTTTGTAAACCATCATTTGTGCACCAGACATTGAGGGAGGCTATGATAGTTTTCCTATGGTTGATTTTTAGACTGGATAGGGCAGCAAAATTTTCAAGAACTTTAAGGATTTCAGGGATGGACAGCAGGGGGTTGGACAAGGTCAAAAGGAGGTCGTCTGCGTAGGCTGCAACCAGATAGGTATGCCCTGCCACCCTAATACCATGGATCTGGGGGGGAAACTACCAGGGCCCTGATCAATGGATCCAAGGCCACCAGAAAAAAAAGGGGTGAAAGGGGGCATCCTTGCCGTATACCTCTATTAAGCAGGAAAGGAGAAGATATGTCACCATAGGTGAGGATACACACTGTGGGGGAACAGTATAATGTACGAATCCATTGCTGGAATTGTGCCCCGAAACCACAGATGTCCAATATTTCGTGAAGGTAGGACCATTCGATGGAATCGAATGCCTTTGAGAAATCTACAGCCATGTCAGCCATCGATGATGTGGATCTGGATGCAAACCACTTGAGATTCAGTAAAAGCCTAGTATTATCGGTTCCGGACTTACCATGCATAAAATATGCTTGTGCGGAATGAATGATGGATGGAAGGATAGCCATCATTCTAGAGGCCAGTGCCTTAGTTAGAATTTTTATATCGACCCAAAGTAAAGATATCGGCCTATAATTGGCATAATCCATGAGAGTGAGTGATTTTTTTTGGGGATCAAGGTAATCAGGGTGTCCTGCATCGAGGTTGGGAGAGATCCGGCTGTGTGAGAGGCTTGCAGAGCCGACTTAAGTGGTTGTAGGATGTCGGGCCCCATGGTTTGATATAGATCCACAGACATGCCATCTGGACTGGGAGCTTTCCTGTGGGCCATACTAGAAAGTGCAATGCAAAGTTCTTCACAGGAAAGAGGGGCATCGAGGAGGGCTACTTGATCTGGGGTAAGGGTCGGCATAAGAGTTTGTGCTGTAAAGGCAGATATACCCTGGGAAAGCTGAGCTCCTGTCATAGAGGACTGGGATTGATAAAGGTTTTCATAAAGCCTTTTCATGGTATTATTAATGCCTTGTGGGCTCGAGACAGATGCTCCAGAGAGGGAGTGTAGTGCCACCCGTTGTTGACGGAGACGAAAGTCAAGAAGCTTGCCAGCCTTCTCTCCACTGTCCCACTACATTTGCTTGGACCTAAGTAGGACCCATTCTGCTTTCTGGTGAAGAATGGTATTAATTTGATACTTTAATCCTACAATTTGTTGGTGCAAGGTGTGATCTACTGGGGTCAGAGGGGCTTTTGTTCTAACACATAAAGATCTGTTTGCAGTTTAGATAACTGCAATTTCTGAGCTTTATCCTGGGCAGCAGAGAAGGCAATATTATGCACCCAAATGACTTCTTTGAGTGACTCCCATACTGTTCCAGGGGAGATGCCACAGTCAGAGTTAAGGGTGAAGTAATCCTTTGTTGCCTGCGTCAACATAGAGTGGAAACTTGGGTCTTTAAACAAGAGTGGGTTACATCACCATCTGACCCAATGGGGGAGACTATCTGGAGGAGTATAGGAGATTTGAACTGTTGCATGGTCTGAAATAAGGACTGACCCAATGGACAAATCAGAGATACCTCTAGCTGCCAGGTCATTGGCAAGCCATAGGTCAATCCGGCTATAGGAACCATGGGGTGCAGAGTAAAATGTATAATCCCAGCCCGTGGGATGATCTGTGCACCAGATATCTACTAGGGCCCATTCCTCCATCATATCCTGCCATCATATCCTGCAATGATTGTCTGCCTTTAGGGGTAACATGGGTTGTGGGGCAAGATTTATCTAGAAAAATATCATTAACCATATTGAAATCACCATCGAGCACTATGGGGATAGGTGTGCCATTGAGGTTTAGCATGGAGAGAGCTTGGCTTATTTCTGGGAAAAAGTTGATATGGTCAAGGCTTGGTGCTTATAGATTCTCTAGCAGCATGGAACTCCCCAGTGAGGATAGTTTCACCACTACCCAATGTCCCTGGGTGTCTTTTTACCATTTTCCACTTTCCATATGGATGCACGTTTAAGAAGAATAGCCACCCCCTTAGTTTTATTTGCAGCAGAGCTTGCCACCACTTCCCCCCCAACCAAGATTTCTTGAGCCATGAAATGGCTCAGGACAGTAGATGTGTTTCTTGTAATAATGCAATATCTGCACGAAGAGAGTGCAGGTACTACAGTACTTTCATGTGCTTAACTGGGTGGTTCAACCCTTTGACATTCCATGACACCAAGCGGAACGCAATTGGTACAGGAGCATTTGCAGCCATAATGTAAGGTAATAAATGAGAGGTACTCACTGTGGTCCAACGAGAGGGAGGGGATGAACTCATGCAAGTTGTCATTGGGTAACAGCACCCAAGCCAAAATAACACTGCAAATCCGTAGAACCCACCACAAGGAGATGTAAGCATTACTGAATCAAAGATCAAGTGCTGACTGAGGTTCGAGACAAACTGTAAGTATAAGAAAGAAAGAAACAGTTAAACAACTATACAGACTAATATCTCTCTCAAATAGCTTCAATAGCAATTATGCTATGAGTGTGGAGGTCAAGGCAAATGAAGGTAGACTGCTACCCTACAGCTATGCTCAATCCAACACTCAAAAGGGGTTATAATGTGTAAATCCAATCAGGAAGACCCTCCTGCATCGAGAGTCCTCCGAGGTCAGACCACTTGATCTCGGGGTGTATAATATGGGAAAAGAGATAGGGGGGAGATGGTGGGTTCGCCCACCTACCAGTAAGCTTCAGTCATAACTGTGAGGCAACAGACCTGAAAGGTAAACTGTGACTCAGGCTACCAAGGGAGAGGGAAGGAATATTCTCCATGTATAAGGAGAAAAGAAGGGGGGGACTAGAATGTAGCGATCCTTCTGAAAACAGGTAATGTTCTTGAACTAGTGAGCGAGAGTAGGAGAGGATGTGCCCCAAACTGGTTCAGACAAATACTGGTCCACTACAACATGCAAGCATGGCCTTATGGTAGGAGTACATAGATTCTCAGGTAATCGATCCTTTGGCCTGCTCAGGAGTAACCTGGGCAGGAGTTCCAGAGTTCAGGGTAGTGCTAGCAGCAGCTGCAGCTTAGGAAATTAGACCAAGTTTAATTGGTGATATTTCATCTAGCACTTCAACCAATGAGGTATCTGGGAAGTCCGCCCAATCTGTCAGCTGAGTGATGTCCATGTCTTGGGAATCCAAGTCCCTTGGTGCTACAGCAGTAGGAGAATCTTCTTTGCTAATCTTTGCAGGAGGGGCTGAGAGGTATTTACTGGGTGAGTATTGTGGCCCACTTCTGGCACATTGGTGAGATTTAGTGAAGGTTTTGGCATATCACTGGGGTAAAGAAGCTGGTAGGGACTGTTTTGATGCAGCTGAGGTGGCCAGGTTTGGAAAGGAGCCCATTAGCGGTGGGGGACCCGTCTGAGGTAGGACTGGGTAAGCTGGTTCGTTAGGTGAATTGTTCCCCCGGACCCTTACAGGAGAAGAGTTGTTCCTAGTAGATACCTCAGCAGAAGATGGCTCCCATAGCCTTCTGGGAGTTGTAGTCGGCCAAGGCAGTGAAGGCCAGTACCTTGCTAGCCAGTGTTCTAGCTCTTTTGGCTTATCCACAATCACTTCCCTCCCTTCCTTAGATACCTGCAATCTGGTAAGATTTTTAAATTTAAATCTGAAGTTGTGCTGGTACAAGAAATGTTTCAAGGGGTTAAAAGCTCTTCTCTTGGCTGTGGTTTCCTGAGCAAAATCCTGGCACATTGAAATTTGGGTCCCTTGCCAGCAGAGCTCCCCAACGTCTCTGGTAGCTCGAAAATACTTTATTTTGTTGCATAGCAGAGCAAGTAGGCAACCACTAGTCTTGGCAAGTTCACTGACTTATTGGGCTGCATAATCACATGGTGCGCCCACTCTACATCTATAAGACCCCTCCAATGGTCCCCTAGTATAAGGGGAAGATTGTCATTTAAAAACATTTCCATCGACTGACCCTCAGCCCCTTCAGGTAAGCCAATAATTCTTAGATTGTACACCTGCCTCTGTTATCCTGATCCACGGTTCTGTCTCAGAGAGCTGCCAGATGTTCCTCCTGCTGCTGCAGGCGTTGCCACATATGTTGCTGCTGCATCTCACAAGTTTCAATCCTTTGTTCAGAAACATTCATGCAGTCTTGGAGTTGGTGAACTTCAGTAACTGTACCTGCCAGGGTTGAACTGACACCATCTATGCGTAGGAAGACTGTTTCCAGCATTTTTGTTTTGGTTTGTAGAGAGTCCGCTACCAAGGCTGGTTGTGGTGTCGCTGAATTGGTAGGGTAGGCAGTTTTAACAGCCAGAGCATTTGTTGGTGGATCCATGGTGGCAAGGGCCAAAGAGTTGAGAGGTAGTCTGGTCCATGTCTGTAGTCACACTGTAGTTAGGCAGAGGAGTGTGATTACACTTGTGACAGCCTCAGAGTTGCGATCACAGCCTGAGCGGCCTAGCTAGGCCAGAGGTAGTACAGGAAACGGTGCCACAGGCTGTGAGAAAGCATCGAAAATTTTAACAAAGGAGTACGCCACCTGGTAGGCAAGACTTCACCCATGCATTAATAACATTTTTGGGGAAAAACTCCACAGGATCACGGCGTCCAAGCTCGGATAAGGTTCAGGCAGGAGAGAGCTCACAGATTAAGCTGCCATCATGTTGGTGGCTAAACCACGCCCCCCTATAATGCCACTGTGTATCTGAAAAATCATCATTTGTACCTGTCTGTGTATTTTTTCTGTAAGTTGCTGTTTGAGTGTTCTGTGTTTAAATCACCGCCCACTGGAAGTATATCCATAACCAAGAACGCATGTTGTCTAGGGAGTGCAGTCTCGATATGAAACTTTTCATATACAAGTTTTTAAAATCAGTTCCTCCTCTGTGTGCACATATTCTGAAGTCCTCTAGGCATCTATCAGCAAAAACCGAGCAGAGTGCTGCAATACACATTTTAAAATCAGAGCTGAAATAATGCGCACGCACATCAGGGTACTGTGTAAAGATCCCACGCATGTAGAAGAGCGTCATGCTCTTGCACATGCACATGATTTCAGCTCTGATTTTAAAATGTATATTGCAGGATATCCAGTGAACACGGCAACCGCAACTGAGCTCTTACAAAAATGGCAACTCAATTACAGCACCTGTATTTAGGGCTACCTGGCAGGGTAGTGACCGGATACCTGGGTGGGTGAGGTAGGGCGACGGGAACTGTACTCTCATATATGTGCATGCACACATGCGGGGGGAGAGGAAGAGGAGGGAAGGTATGTGGGAGGGGCTGTGGTGGGCAGCTGCCAAACTGGTCCGCTAGCATGATGGGTAGGGTGATCATTTGGGAGGTGCAGGGTGCAGGGTTTGGTCTGGCGGGCACGGTTTGCTTTTTTGCCAGCAGGCAGCTTGTTTTTGTTAAGTATTTCACTCCCCTGACATGCATCCCCCTGGAGTTGAGAATCCTTTAGTGGGGTTGTGCAGGGGGGAAGCTCGGTGCCCTCTTGCAGTTCGCAGCGAGTATGCATCGCTGAAATTCATTTTCATTGATGTACACTCGCCCAAACAGCGATCGCTATTCCACGATCACCTTTATCACATAGAACCATAGTACAGCACTCTCAGTGTTCGGTTTTTGCTGATAGACACCTAGAAGACTTCAGAATATGTGCACACAGAGGAGGAATTTCTTTTTAATACTTGTATATGAAAAGTTGCACATCAGGACTGCACTCTCTAGACAATGCACGTTCTCGGCTATGGATATACTTACAGTGGGCGATAATTTAAACACAGACTGCTCAAACAGCAACTTCAGAAAAAAATACAGTTACAAATGATGACTTTTCAGATATACAGCGGCATTATAGAGTAATTGCTGGCCAAGTGTGTGCCAAGAGGCACACTACTGTGATAGGGTTAAAAACCTAATCAGAAACCTGACAGTGTCCCTTTAATTACACTAAAGGTGATAAATAACCAAAGCCACTACTAGTGTCACTCCAGGTATGTGTTTTACCTTGTGGTCATCTTTCTGTCCTCAAAGTGAATAAATTGTGTGATTGTGTACCATGTAAATGAAATAAAGAGCATGTGCTCTCTGTCATGACCCCCCCCAAAAAAAAAAAACATATATGATATTTGACCTGATTCAGAGTCAAGGGATATTATTAATTCCATATGGTTCAGCCCAGTAGAAATTTATAGCAATCATAGTTTTTAACTGCCAAGGGAAAAAGAGTGCTGCTTCATCAACATGCAGTCATACCACCATGCAGTCACCCATGGCCCCATTTTGAGATGGCATAAAATGAAGACTGCATGTGTGCTACATTGACTTGTACTACTTATAGTTGCAATTTACAGAAATGAAATTGAACGCTCAAGTAACAGGTACTGTTGGTCACTTTGATTTCTTTATATTGCAGCTCTAAATATTAATAAAAGCTGTAGAGAAATCACACCCAAATAAGTCAATGCAGCAAACATGCAGCCTTCATTTTATGCCATCACAAAACATGGCTAGAACTGCCTGCATGGTGGTATGTTTGCAGGTTGAGAAAGTGGCACTGTTTTTCCAGGGGCAAGCACACACTAGGATTGCAATATTTTTCTACTGGACTGAACAATACGGAATTAATAGTACCCCTCAACACTGAAGCCGGTCAAACATCATATATGGTTTGGGGTGGCTGGACTTTTTAATGACAGAGTGAAAATGCTGTGCACAAGCTCAGCATTTTACAGTAATACAATCCTCCCCCCTTCCCCCCAAAAAAGACACACAGAAAACATGGAAAACACGGTTGATTTGTCAATTTGTCATAGTTCCACTAGAATACACACAATGACACATACATGCACAGCACTCCAGCTGAGAAAAATCCTAAATTTTATTTGTTGACAGATAACAAGTAATCACTCTTACTTTTCTGGGAAACTGATAGGGACAGCAGGGGGATTTTTCACGAACATCAAAGAAACACCAGTAAAGGAAACTCTGAATAGTACTTATTATTTTAAATCTGTATAAGAAGCATGTAAGCAAAGTGCAACTTTTGAGAGTGAATACTGAATAATATTACATTGGATTGGTTTAATGACTTTATTTCATTGAAGGCACTGCTATGGCCTGCTTGGGTTAATATATGACTGAATACATTAGTGTAGCAATGTTTGTGATGGAAATTGCTAAACTGAGAAGTAGATGACTCGTTAGTTATGTGAGTTGGTTGCCGTTGTTCACTAGGACTTGTTTGCTTTAACTAAGAGTGATCAAAATGCCCCTCAGCATTATTCTTATCTGAGGGGTCATCCACTATGACACGGTCATCATCCTGGCACGGGGTCATAATGTAGCACGGCAGAATCGTGTTGCGCGATTTCTATTTCTTTATTTATTGTTCTGTTAAGTATACATCACATCATCATCATCATCCATCAACAACTTTGTAGGATTTCAGGAAGATTCTCCACCTCCATCATCATGATAGGTCAATGTGGCACTTACTTTGTAGTCAGGTGGGATATGCTCACAATTCATTTTAATGAAGGTTAGCATTTCCACATTTTTACTGGACAGATATGTCTGTTACGATAGCACCTGCAGGACTAAACACTCTCTCTGAGCTGATGCTGGCTAATGGGCAAGAAAGGTACTTAACAGCAACTTTGGAAAATGCAGGCCACACAGTGAGTTTACCATGTCAGTACAGCAGTGGTTCTTCAGCTGGACCCAGCTCCTCAGTGTCCTCCATGTATGCCTGCACAAGCGAGGCCACTGATATCTTGCTCTCTCTCTCTGTCAGGTTGCAGTACCTTTCTGCTTGACACACTCACCTGACTAAGTACTGATGATAAGGGATTTAATTTGGTAGCACTTTCTTTACCCGGCTTGACACTGGCGGTGCTGAAGCATGCTGATGCCCTACTGCCTGTGGCAGAAGTGGAAGATGCTAATAACAGAGAATGGCCTGATGCTACTGCTGCTTCTGCTTTCTGTCATTGCCTGCCCTGCTGACTGTCATCTCTTTATTAACCAGGTCAGTGAGAGCATCAGTTGTATTCTCAGCATCTCCAGGCTTGAATAGAGCTTGAATGCCATGCTTGTAGCATGGATCCAATAATGTGACAACACTAAAGACTTTTGACTCCAACATGCTGCACAAACAATGGTCAGTGGACGCATGCTGTATCATATAATCAGCTACTTCAATGTCAGTGCTATGACCATTGCATTCAAACTACTTCCTTATGTTTTTAAGTGCCCGCAGCAGGACACTGATCAGTGGTACAGAATGGTTGATACAACAATTTGCAGCACCTACCGGCTGGGTAGCATGCTCAAATGGCTGCAGAATTTGAATTACACTGTCCATTAGGAGCCTCTGAGCCATAGTGATGAAGAGGGAGGATATCTCATGATTTTGGTACAGTGGGCAAGTGATGAACAAAATGAAGTGACTTTGATGCCACTGTGTATATTGCTGGGAATCTCTTAAATAGCTGTTCTTGTTTGATCCCTGAATAGAAACCTGAGGGGACTAATAATGAAATCTTATGGAATGAAGTAAAAAAATGAAAAACAGAGCATGGAGATATGACAGACTTTAGATGTTTCTACATCTGTTTTATATGGGTATAACAAAAGTACTGTATCTAGAGCATGCTCTATGTCCTGTACAGGTTCTATTATAACACTATCGTAGGGTGTCTGGTGATGGATAATACTAATTACACTATAAGTCTCTGTCGGACTTATAGGAAATGGTTTGAATAATGATTTTCATGTTTTTTTTAGGATTATTTAAACAAAGAAATGAGAAGCTGAGTGAAGGAGATTTTAAATAATTAAAAGTAACGTGAGTAGCACCAGTGGTTGTTCGGGATTGAAATTTTGATGGATTTTCTTGTTGTTTGTGGACAGTATGGACAGTATTTTAACTAATGTATGTTTATTTATTGTATAGATGAAGGCATATCTTGAAAAAGCCTACATTCATAGGTGAAACGTTGAGATGTTGGCCGTATTGAAAATAAAAAGGATTATATTTGGATTTGGATACATCTGTCTGCAGTGTTATTTGTTCAGTGCCCCCCACCCCTTGCTCTGAGTCAGAAACTGTTCTACATTTATGTCACATCGGGAGATGCAGCTTGGGTTTTTAATTTTTAGATTCTCTTTATCACTCCCCATGTCGGTAACTCTCTCAGGCTTACCCCACTGGCTTGATCGCTCTACCGCCTGCCATCCCTCCCATCATCTTCACTCATTATGACTCTCCAAGGTCATGACCCCGTAACAGCCCTGGAGAGATCAAAGGTGCAGTGATGAGAGAATGGCATTGGGTGTGTGGTGGCGGCACTGGAGGAAGCCATCACCTATCTGGCTAAGGAGGGTTTTTCCTCCTCTTGTTACGCCCTCTTCCCCCCTGCACCCCCATTTGTGGTGCATGTATCCCAACTTCGCTGGAGTGCCAAGCTCCCCAACACCCTCCCCCTTGGATAGGACAGCAGCCCAGTGGGTGCTCAATCCAATCCCTCCCCTGCCTACCCCCAGCACCTGAGCTCACTGCTGAACTCGGGTCACCGGCATGGTGTGAGGTGTGGCGTCCAGCACCTTAACCCTCAACACCACTGGGCCGGGCTGTTTGGAGTTTTATTAAGGACTGTTCATTTCCTGTGGACCTACCACCCTCCCTTTGAAATGACCTATTGGATGGCAGAGATGTGCTGCACCTGAACCACAGAAGTTGGACTTTTTGAAGATTTTCAGGTGCATTAGCACATTGTTCAAAAAACCCATACAGGCTGAATAAATATAAAGAAAAACTTTTTTAAGGATGGATTCTTAATTTTTTTTTACCAGTCTGAATAACATTGGTGCTGCTCGATTGCCTTAGATTTGTGTATTTTGAAAAAATATTGAAATAGGAAACAATAATAAGATAGTATTGAAGTATAAAAATGGATATATTTATTGAAATAGGAGCTAGTGCAAATGCTAAATACTACTTTATGACTTTCTCTGAGGCTGAGAAAGAGAAACTTTTGGGTCAAATTAGAGGAGACAGAGACTTATCTACTACTTCACTTGACAATGCTAAACAATCAGCACAAAGAATAGAAAAGCAGCAGTTTAAGGACTGCCACCTTGACTAGCATGCCATCACTCTCAGACAGTATTTAACTCATAATCTAATACCAAGGGGGTTATGAATATATGTAGAACATCATATAGGCATAAAATCAACTAAGCTTGATATGAAATGGGATGGAATTAGAACAAGATGCTTCGTTGATTTCATTTATGCTTTGATTGAAGCCATAATTGAAGAAAGAGGCAAATTGGCTGAATAAATTAATCTGGATAAAGAGGCTTTGAAATTGAAATTCCAGTTAGAAAAATTCAATAGAACTTTGGAACAAATTAGACAAGAATAGATATGTATGACAGGAACTTGAAACAACAAAAAACCAAAAAGTTTAATCATGATACAAATGACTATAAAGAAAATAAGATTTACACACATACAAAAAATGTTCTCAAACAGAACTGATATTTCAGGAATAGATATTAGGAGAGTGGGTCGGAGAGTGATGGTAGCTATAGCAGGGCTAGGCATCAGATTAATACAGTATCTAGGTCACAATCAGACTCCGAAAGATCTGTGAACAGGACAGTACATAGAACAGATACAGAGTTTAGACAAAGTCAAGAAACTAATGTAAGAGAACATTTTTCGGGGTAGGACACAGAGAGCAGGGAACCACTGGGACCATCCAGAATAGGAGAGCAAAGAGAACTGTGATATACTATGAAAACCAGGGGTATCACAGAAGAGGACATAGAGCAGGCAAGAACAGGTACAGGAGGAGGACAAGGAACAGGCAGAGGACAAGGAGACACCCACCCCAGGCAGAAATACCATCAGAAATAATTCCCATATTTAATGTGTATAAGAGACAACTTAATGAAACTGAAACTGGAGTACTGGCAAGGGGGTTGTCATTTGCACCCTCCACAGTAGTAAATATCTTTGAGATGGAGTGTGATTTATAGCTATTCTTCAGGTCTGTGAGACTAAAAGCACAATTTAGTAATCAACAACAAATAGATAGTTATAACCAAGGGTTGAGGAATGCGTTGAAGGTAAAATCGACATATAGTCCACAGACTGGACTGTTACCTGCTATAGAGACCTATGCAGGAATAGTGAAAAAAGAAATACACAATTTATTTAAAACAGAAACGGACAGAAAACCAAGGTATGATAATTTGACACAAATAGAAAGATGTACCCTTAATAGTATAAAAAAATGATCAAAACATCATAATCAAACTGGCAGACGAGGGGGGGGGTTGTAATTCTGGATTATGAACACTACAAGAACATTTGTGTTCGGTTACTTGACAATAAAGTAAATTATGTCAACTTAAACCGTGACCCTACAGAGAAGTTAGAAAGGGAACTGTGCGAATTAGTGGAGGAATTAACATTATCTGGCCTTTTGAGACATTGAGAGGGGGATATGGTTATACAAAAATATCCTAAAATACCTATCTTCTACACACTCCCCAAGATACATAAAAATCTAATGGAGCCACCAGGATGTCCTGTAGTATCTGGGATTGCAAGTTCATTCAAGCCTATTTCAAATTATGTTAACTACCACTTACAACCTCTGGTTGAGTTGATACCAACCTTTGTTAAGGACATAACCCATTTCATTAACATCTTGAAATGTGTGAATTTGACTCAGACAGAAATGGAATCAGTGTTTTTAGTAACTCTCGATGTGGCAGATCTTTACACCTCAATACCACACCAAGAAGGGATAATAGCTATCGGGAAACATCTGGACCTTAGGGAACCAGGAGCACATCCCAAAACAGGAGCATTACAGATGTTGGCTGAATTCATTCTGACTATTAGTTATTTCAGGTTTGAGGAAACCTATTTTGAACAAATTAGCAGCACAGCCATGGGATCTACTATGGCTCCTGGATATGCAAATGCTTACATGTCTGATTTTGAGAAGTTTTGTATTCTAACTGAACTACAGAATCCATCCTTTAAACATATATTGTTGTACAAAAGGTACATAGATGATCTGTTCATACTGTGGTCGGGTACAGGTGAAGACCTTACTGCCTTCCAGGAATATCTAAACACCTGTAATGTCCATTTGAAATTTTCTATGGACTATAGTGGAGAATCCATACCCTACTTAGATATTAGGGTCAGGATTGAAGAGATGGGTATAACAACAACTTTGTATAGAAAAGATACAGCTTGCAACACTATCTTTCATGCCCACAGTTTCCATGCAGATCGACTGGTTGAGAGTATTCCCTTCTCCTAGTTTCTGCATATTCACAGAAACTGTGGCGATGAACATGATTTTCATAAAGAAATAAGAGTGGCTACAAACAGATTACAGGAAAGAGGATATAAAAGAAAGAACCTGAGCCAGGCACAAAGACGTGTATGTGGCATAACACAAACAGAAGCACTAGAAGGAAACAGGGAGCGTCAGAGAGACATATCAGTTGTCTTTAATATTAAACACAGTCATAGGATGAATGAAATCAGACAGATTGTTCATAAGCATTACACAATCTTGAGGGATTTTCCTATGGAAAATAATATCTTCCAGGCACCTCCAATGACAGCAGAGAGGAAGGTTATGACATTGAAAGACAGATTGGTCCATACGAAGCATATACAGGGCAGATATGAGGAAAATAAATAACTACTTCTGGGACCCCTACAGCCTGGTATGACACCATGTGGTAGGTGCTCAGTCTGTGGCCACACAAGTAAGAAGCAGAAATATAAACATCCTTATACGAATAGAGAATATGACATCAAGCAGTTCATCACTTGTGGCACTGCAGGGGTGGTCTATGTCCTGCAGTGTCCATGTGATAAAATTTATATTGGCAAGACTACTAGACCCTTAAAACAGCAGATTCAGGAACATAAATCAAATATTAGAAACAAGAAATCCACACCAATAGTGGACCATTTTTTGAAGGCAGGACATACAGGGGTGTCTTTAAGGTTCTGGGGTCTGGAAGTGGTTAAACCTCCAAAAAGAGGAGGAGGAGACTTTAATGAATTGCTGGAAAAAACAGAGACCCATTAGATCTTTGAAATGAGGGCATTGGAATCATGAACTGGACTGAATAAAGACATAAACTGGAATTGCTGCCATAGGTAGTTATTTATATTATGACTTGAACTGTTTGTCTGAAGTCAGTTTTCATAACTAAAAAGAAGTGATGATTATGGTAAAAATCATTTTCTCATGTTAGGACACTGTAGTAGTTTAGATATAGTAGATTGGAATGTTGTGGAGCTACGACATTGGAATAATTAGGAGACAACAACAATATAGGACAACAGATAAAACAAGATGTGGTGGAAATTTAGGGGTAGGAAAAGGTTGCTTATAGAAATATATCAGAATGATTAGGAGGTGATAGTTATATAGGATCTGTTTAAAGTAGGGAATTATGGTAATTATAATTTCCATGAAGAAATAGAGGATTTCCTACAAAATAAGATGCTATAGGGCCAAGAAAATTAGAGAACTGGCAGCAAGAAACAACATGACATTTAGACATAATGGATGTCCTACATTATTAAGAACTAAAATATTAGAATGGATGGATTATAGTGGAAATAAAGATAAAAGAGTGTCATCTTAAAGGATATCGCCAGAATGTAAGATATCAGATGAAATAAGATGCTATGGGAATTTGCCTTTAAAAATTACAATAATAACAAAATGGGTATGATCGAGATGTGAAATGTAAATTCTGGAAATATATAGATGTGATGCCTGAATGTCCTTCCCCTTCTGTTTTTGATTTGCTAAAGTGCAAGAAATACATTTAAAATACTGATGTACAGGAATAAATATATGGAGGCTGTTATAAGTCGATGTGCAAACAGACATTAATGGGTCTGTAACTTTAAGGAAGTCAGCGAGTGACGCAATAGCCTTAGCACCTTATGGAGCTAAAAAGAGAACAATGGCTCTTCACTAGAGCACACGGGGAAAAGGGAGCTAGTGTATGACGCAGGAAGAAGTTTGCCGAAAGTATCAGGGTTAGGACTCTGAAAATTGTATCTCTTACTTGAATATAGAGGATAATAATATTAACGCTCAAAGGATGTAATGAGAGCTGGTATTGTAGTTACACTGTACACAGATTGAGAAAGAAGTATATGGACTTATTATTAAGGGATATTCCAGATAGGGGACAGTGGCTGGAACTCTAAACATCTTTTGCCGTCTGAGGGTGTAATGGATGGAAGTAATTAGTAAGAATGGATAAATGAAGGAGATAAAAGGATAAAGTGAGAATGCTGAAGTTTAAAATAGAACGTGGAAGTAACAGGAACAGTTTGTATATAATTAAATGTAATGTTTACTTACGGCACTCATGGATGGAATGTAGCAATAAGGATGAGGACTGTGATATCAGCACATTAGAAGATGAGTGAACTTTATCTACTACAAAGGAAATTACCAGATAATGATTCTAACAGTTAGAATATAAAATGAAATGACCTGAAGTGAAATTAAATGGTTGTTTTCATATAATGTTGTATAGATGGGAACCTGAGGGGGCAAGTGATGAATAAAATGTGACTATGATGTTACTGTGTATATCGCTGGGAACCTCCTAAGTAGCTGTTTTTGTTGGATCCTTGAATAGAAATCTGAGGGGACCAATAATGAAAATTTATGGCATGAAGTAAAAAATGAAAACGAGTGAATTTTATTTATTATAAAGGAAACTAACAGTTAATGACTCTAACAGTTAGAATATAAAATAGTATGACCTGAAGTGAAATAAAATGGTTCTTATGCTGCTGCATACAATGTTGTGAAATTGTTAACAACCTTTATATTATGTTGTGTAGATTGAACCTGAGGGGGCAAGTGATGAACAAAATGAAGTGACTTTGATGCCACTGTGTATATTGCTGGGAATCTCTTAAACAGCTGTTCTTGTTTGATCCCTGAATAGAAACTTGAGGGGACTAATAATGAAATCTTATGGAATGAAGTAAAAAAATGTAAAAGAGAGCATGGAAATATGACAGACTTTAGATGTTTCTACATCTGTTTTATACAGGTATTACAAAAGTACTGTATCTAGAGCATGCTCTATGTCATGTATAGGTTCTATTACAACACAGTCATAGGGTGTCTGGTGATGGATAATACTAATTACAATATAAGTCTTTGTTGGACTTAAAGGAAATGGTTTGAGTAATTATTTTCATGTTTTTTTAGGATTATTTAAACAAAGATATGGGAAGCTGAGTGAAGGATATTTTAAATAATTAAAAGTAATATGAGTAGCACCAGTGGTTGTTCGAGATTGAAATTTTGATGGATTTTCTTGTTGTTTGTGGACAGTAGTTTAACTAATGTATGTTTATTTATTTTTTAGAAGAAGGCATCTCTTGAAAAAGTCTACATTTGTAGGTGAAACGTTGAGGTGTTGGCCGTATTGAAAATAAAAAGGATTATATTTGGATTTGGATACATCTGTCTGCAGTGTTATTTGTTCAGTGCCCCCCACCCCTTGCTCTGAGTCAGAAACTGTTCTACATTTATGTCACATCGGGAGAGGCAGCTTGGAGTTTTATTAAGGACTGTTCATTTCATGTGTACCTACCCCCTTCCTTTTGAAAGCAGTATGGTGAAGTCAGTTAATGCCTTGTATTGCTCAAACAGGTGTTCAAGCATGTGCAAAGTAGAATTCCACTGCTTGGCCACCTCCTGCTTTAGGCGATGCTGTGGAATTCCATTTCTGACCTGATGCTTTTTAAGTCCATTACAGGCTTTGGTGGATTGGTTGAAATACCCACGCAAGCACCATGCAGTGTGACCATATTGTCATTGTCCTTGTTACTCTTCAGATAATCTTGCACGACCATATTCAAACAGTGTACAAAACAGGGAACATGACAATAGGACCCATCCTCAATAGCCTTTACCACATTATGGCCATTATCACTGGCAATGAACTCAACATTTATGCTAAGTGATGTCAACTAGTGGTGGGTGAAGTGGACTCAATCTGCTCTACAAAGTGATTCGCGGAACAAAGATGGATTCGCAGAGTGCCCCACAATGTGAAGTGGAGTACTTTACGTTATAATGAGGAATGCAAAGTCCATTGGAACCAATGATTTCACATTACTCCACCTCCTCAGACCACTACACTGCCAAATTTAAGGCGAAGTGCATTGCAGGCAGTGTGCTTCGCCTCTCTTCACCTTGTTTTTGAGCTCTGAAGGTGAATTTGCAGTGATTCATGGGATTTCAGGTCACATGGGCTCTATATGCACAGCCTCAGTTCAGCGTAGTATAAGTAGGAAGGAGTAGGAGACAGTGTGCTCTGATAACTGTCTGTGATAGAAATCTTGTAAAAGCTGTTCAAAAAGCATTTTTTTGTTTTTTTTGGGTGGGGCTCCAACTTTAGTTCATCGATTGTAGGAAACCCTCCTGTACTCATATCATCAAGCATTTTTGGTTTTGTGTGGATTTTGAATCTTAGTTTATAACATTGAGTGTGTGTGGTGAAAGACAGTGAAAGCGTACTTTGGGGGAGGGGCATGTCTGTGGTGTAGCTAGATTTAAGTTGGAGAAATAGTGATTTCTTTGTTTTTTGGTTATATTTTTGTTATATAACTGACTGTGTTAATGTACACACAGTAATATTTTCAGTAATAGTTGACATTTTTCTGATGTTTGTTGTGTGGATGTGGGGCAGCAGTTCATAAGTTCAGGTTGTTTACATTACAAATTTACAATACGTAATGTGGCATAGTACTGAACTTTTTAATTTGATACGCATTCCTCATTCAGCATTGCACACAAACTGTTCTGTGTGTGTGTGTGTGTGTGTGTGTGTGTGTGTGCAGTGTTGTGTGCATCAAATAATACACCTTTTATTGTGCCACAGACTAATATAATTGCAGATGCAGCAGTGTGAACCTGCTATCCACTGCAGCTGCCTGATTTTGTACTGCGGTCGTGGTATCTGTTCTTAGTTTTGCTGCTTGTAGTGCCTTAAAAATCTGCACTGTCTGCATTCAGTGCCACCCCCCACCCCTGCATTCAAAAAGTATTTTTTACCAGACTGGAATGTTTTTGTGACCTCATCAGCACCACTGGTTACTGAAGTTGTTTTAATTGCATGACAGTCTCAGAGTAGTCTCTTATCTGTTGCTGAAGCCACAGTTGTTTATTTGGCTTTCACATCCAGTGTCCCTCCAATCAGAGAGTGAATGTATCAAAATCTGAATTTGTTTATAATATTGAGGTTGATCCCCCAAAATGCCTGCAAAGAGACATGCAAGCAAAGCTGTTTCTCGTCATGGCAATGTTGGCAGTAAGATGGTCCGTGGGCATGGTAGTAGTATGCAGATGCAGAAGTGCATTGCTGATGTGGGGAAAGGTATTTCTCCTGCAATGTTTTTTACAGCCGAATCAGTAGCTTCACTCATAGTTGGAAGAGATGATGTTTTCCAAAGCCGGTGGTGTTAGTGTTACTGGTGTTAGTGGTGGTGGAGGTAGTATTAGTATTGTTGCATCAAGTTCTAATTCCGACCAGTGTACCGTATCCAAAAATATTGAGTGTGAAGCAGTGCAAGTGAGTGGCAGTGTAGATGATGTCATACTTCCCAGTAACATCCCAGTAACTGAACCTGAGGATTCTGATAATCATGTCAACGATAGCATACAATGTGATATTCCATCCACCGTGGCACTTAACATCAAACATTTTCCATGCAGTGATCACAGTGTGGTGAAAAAATATCAGGTGATGGTGGTGTAGATGCTGATGATGAGTGTGATGATGATGATGATTTTGCTGTTGTTGTAACATGCAGTCCACATGCTAGCACCCAAGCAGAAGATGTGGATGTGTGTGACGTTGATGAATATGATGATGATGTAACTGACCCCAATTGGGAACCGGAGAAAAAGAAATTCAAAGTGGCTGTGTCTGAATCTGTTTGCAGGAATCCCCCCCCCCATAAAAACTTGTGATCTACCGGTTTTAGTTGATGATGATGACCCAGTAATCAATATGATAGGTAGTCATGGTGGTCAGTTGCAGTCCAGGTGTGCAGTGCCCAAAACATCACGTGGCCCCCCACCCCACTTCAGTGCTTAAAATAACAGACTTAAATAAGCCATATCATAGAAATGTTAAAAGTACAGCATCACAATCCCTTGTTTGGGATTTTTTTGTTCAAGATGCAAATGATGAGTCAGTTGCAATCTGTCAGGTTTGCCATGTGCGTGTGAGTCAAGGTAAAAAGGGGAGCCATCTGGGCACAGGAGGACAGCATATGCATCTTAAGATTAGGCACTTGACAATGTGGACCCAGCACAAGCTGGCAGCTAATACCACAGTTAGGCATTCACCCATGTCACTGGCAACCATAGCCAGCATGTTATCCCTTTCCATGACTGTTAAGTCCAGTAGTAAATTAAACATGTGCAGCAGTGAGGTAATAAGAGCAGAGGATGACTACAGGCATGGTGAGGTGGAGGACCATAATGACTTTGAAATGTTGTCCAGTGCTAGTGAGAGCAGCAGTTTTTGTGGTGGTGGTGGTGGTGGTAAATGCAGTATGTCTAGTGTAAGCGGTACATCAACCCCAGTTGGCAAATCTGGTAAAATAAGAGCATTTCTGGGTTTGTCATCATCACCTGTGCAACCGTCTTCATCAAACTTCGACACTCTACCCCCTGCCAATGCCATTCATCACAGAGCACAACCATTTGGGATCACACCCCATGTAAAATGTTTAAGTCAGCCCACGTTACAGAGTGTTTTTGTGTATAATGTGAAGTACCCCCCGAATCATTCAGTGTCACATGAATTTAATGCTGCTGTAGCGGAAATGCTGGCAATTGATCTGTTGCCCTTGTCCTTTGTGGAGAATTCTGGGTTCTGGCGGTTTGCTGCATGTGTGTGTCCAAAATGTGAAGTCCCATCCAGGACATACTTTTCTACTCGTGCTGTCCCCGAGTTGTTCCGCACTGTGTCCGACTCAGTAAGACATGCCCTTCAACATTCCTCCTCTTCATTCATCCATTTAAGTATGGATATGTGAACAAGTGGCAAAACAGTGGGGAGTTCATATTTGTGTATAACTGCACACTGGGTGCAGGTGCCAGGGGTTGTTTGTGATGTTGGTAGTGTGAATAATCAGTGCAGTAAGGTGGATTGTCGCGGTAGCAATCTTCCAGGAATTCAACAGCATGCAATGATTGCTATGTGCAAAGTGACCTGTTCAGACACTGGTGAGAACATGTTGGACATGGTACTGACTGAAATTGACAGATGGCTAAACCCTCTGCCCCTGAGAGCTGGGTTCATAGCAAGCGACAATGGGTCAAATGTGGTGAAATGCATCATGAATGGTGTTTTTTTTTCGTGTTCCATGAATGGCCCACTGTTTAAATCTTGTGGTTCAGGAGTTTCTGCAGCACCCTGATATAAAAGAAATGCTGACCACTGCACGACATATCTGATCTCACTTTTCAAGATATGGACACGCCCGTGACCAACTGCGGCAGTTGCAAATACAAAACATCCTGCCTCAGCACCGCTTGAAGCTGGAAGTTGTCACCCGATGGAACTCCACTTTACACATGGCAGAGATGTTGTATGAACAATACAAAAGCCATCTCAGAATATCTTATTATGCACACTAGCCGTGACAGTTCCGGGGCCTACATGTCTATGGCGACTGAACAGTGGTGCCTCATGGAGTCTGTAATAACAATTTTACGGCCTTTTGAACATGCCACACAGGCAGTGAGTGGTGAGTCTGCCTCCATTAGCCAATCAATTCCACTGCTGCAGTTGCTGAGGCAGACATTGGTGAATATACAGCATAACCTTGATGTTGCCAGAGATGGTGGTAGCAGTATGTTGCTGCAACACATGCGGACAGTATTCGACCACAATCATCACATTGTGAGCATTCAGTGTAGTGACAACTTTGCCATAGCAACAATGCTGGACCCACAATACAAACAAGGAATTGCATCAGTACTGGAGGGAGGGCCTGAACAGGTAAAAAATATCAGTGGTCAACTGGTGCACTTGGTTCATGGGGCACAGAAGTCACGTGCCAAGGTCATCAAACCTCAGCAGCATAATCTGGCTGAAGGTGTACCTGGAGGACCATCAAGCATATCCTGCAAGGGGAAGGGGACTGCAGTTCCAGGTGCTCTGTCATCCAAAGTGGCTGGCATAAAAACACACTTTGGGAGGCTTTGTCCCAAGTGGGTATTTGTGAAATAAATGATTCGGGAGAACAGGATGACGCATCAACAATTGGACTTAGTGTGGCACAGAGAATGGTTGAGTCATATTTGTCTGAAAACAGGCACCTGACAATAACTGAAGATCTTCTTTTGTACTGGAGTGGAAAGATCAGTGAATGGCCAGAGCGGAGTGCAGTGGCACTGAAGTATGTGCTGAAACACTTTCATTTCACTGTGTTACCACTTGTCAATTTTCTGCACACAAGGAGGATGCATTTTGGGCCTACAGAAAAAATCTGGGACTGTGTGCCACCACTGCGTACGTGACTGAGTGCTCCATTAATTCTGCATGATTTTGTATGTGCTGAAACACTCTCATTCCACTGTGTTACCACTTGTCAATTTTCTGCACACAAGCAGGATGCATTTTGGGCTTACAGAAAAAATCTGGGACTCTGAGAAACCACTGTGCACATGACTGAGTGCACCATTAATTCTGGAGGACTTTGTATGTGCTGAAACACTCACATTTCACTGTGTTACCACTTGTCAATTTTCTGCAGTCAAGGAGGATGCATTTTGGGCCAACAGAAAAATCAGGGACTCTGTGCCACCACTGCGCACACGACTGAGTGTGCCATTAATTTGGGGGGACTTTGTATGTGCTCAAACACTCTCATTCTACTGTGTTACCACTTGTTAATTTTCTGCACACAAGTAGGATGCATTTTGGTCCTGCAGAAAAAATCTGGGGACTCTTTGCCACTTCTGTTTGTTCTGTGATTGTTGCTGTGAGTTCATGATATCATACTGACATTTTTACAATTAAAGCAGCATTGTAAGAATGTCCTGACAGTTTTGAACTGTACTTTTTTATGCTACTTTACATTGCCGCAGCCACCACTAGTTACCTCTGAGTCATGACTTGAATGATACACTTCTTTTCACAATTTATGTCTGCTTTACTTACTTGACTACTTTTTTTATGTACGAAAAAAAATGAGCACTCCTTCCAATATTGTTTGGACCAGGTTTGTATTTATTTGCAGCTGCTTTTCAATAACTATTGTTCCGTGGTGTCATAAAACACTGCCTGCTGCATAACTGTTAATTAACAACAGAAGTGATATATAACAACTAATTGATGTGATGGAGAAAAGCAGAGGAAAACAATGACAAAGACCTGGTCAGCACCAATTTAAAAGGAATGCTCCTTTCATTATTTCATAAATGAAAAAAGGTAGTACAGAAGACTCAACTACTGCAAATTCTCATATCATTCCAGTCAGACAGGATGTAAGTAAAGAAAGTTGTAATATAGCATCATAGGAGACTCCATGATTCAGGGGGTTGATACCCATCTCCAGCCAGGGGTAATGGTCAGATGTCTCCCACGTACATCAGCATGGAGAGACACTGACAGAATTGCTAAAATTGTTCACAAAGTAGAAGAAAACATTGATGTCCTTGTACACATAGTGACTAATGATCTCGCCAGCCGGTCAGTTGTGGAGACCAAGGAACACCTGACCAGGCTGGGTGGCAAACTATCATCTGTTTCATCCCACATCTTCTTCTCTGAGATCCTGCCAGTCTGGGAGAGGGGGGCAGATGGATGGAAGGTCAGAGAAGGGGAAAAAGGGGAGCTAAACATGTGGCTCAAGGGCTGTGCCAGGAAAAAGGACACAGATTTGTAGGGAACTTGCAACCGTTCTGGGAGTGAAAGTTCTTTAAATTTGATGGACTGCATCTGACTAAGTAGGGAGTCAGTACATTGGGGCAGAAGTTTGACATCTTTGCAGCATATTTAAACTAGCAATGGGGAGAGGGGTGCAGCACCCCATATGTCGACTGGGAAGAACACCCCTTCCCCATCAGCTAGTGGTCAAACAGGGATTCAGCATGTTTGCAGTTCATTTGCATCACCAGGTAAGGAAAAAGGTCCGTCTCCCCATACAACACACAGGGGAAATGCCAAACCTCAGCCAACTAACACACCGAAATCTGATCAATGGAAAATCATGTACACAAATGCTCACAGCCTGGGAAATAAGATCCCAGACTTGCAGGTAATAATGTCAGAGGTTAAACTGGACATAGTAGCAATTAGTGAGATGTGGTTTACCAGTAATCACACTTGGGAGACTTCAGTACCCGGCTATGTACTGTTCAGAAGAGACCGAGGTGCAAAATGGGGGGTTGGGGGGTGGAATGGCCCTGTATGTCAATGAAAATATCAAAGCTACAGAAATTCAGAATACACATAAGGAGCCAGAAGAACTGTGGGTCACCCTGGAAACAGGAAATGGGACAGCCATAAGAACTGGGGTTGTCTACAGCCCCCAGACCAGGGGGAGGACATAGACACACTACTGTTACAAGATATACAAAACATGACAGCTAAAGGGGAGGTTCTGATAATGGAAGACTTCAACATGCCAGATACAGATTGGTCAATACCAGCAGGAACATCTGCCACAACTAGACACATGGTGGATTCCCTGCAGGGGGAGGGCCTCAAACAACTGGTACAACAACCCACAAGAGACAGGGCTATCCTAGATCTAGTACTGACTAACAAGGAAGGGATCACAGATCTCTAGGTAGAAGGTCACCTGGGGGCCAGTGACCATCACATGGTATGGTTCAATTTGGCCACTACATCTAAAGCATCCAATTCCAAGGCAAAAATATGGGACTTCAGAGGAGCTGACTTTGATAAGATGGCCAACAGAGTTAAGCTAGCCCTGGCAAAAAGAAACATAGGTGAGGGGGTACAGGCAAAGTGGGCAAGCATTAAGGATGTAATACTTGAAGCAACATCCCATTGTGTTAGACAGAAAAGGAAGTGCAAAAGAAGAAGGAAACCACTTTGGTTCTCAAATACAGTAGCAGAAAAGGTCAGAGTCAAAAGGCTGGCCTTCAGGAAATATAAGGGAACACAGTGGGATGAAGATAGAGAGGCATACCAAACTGCCCTAAGGGAAGCAGGGAAGGCAGTAAGGCAGACAAAGTCCCAAACTGAGGAAACACTAGCACGAACAGTAAAAGAAGGTGACAAGACTTTCTATAGATACATTAGTGAAAGGAGAAAGTCCAGAGGGAGTATTACTAAGCTCAAAGGAGAAAAGGGGACATGTGAGGAGGAGGATCCTGTAAAAGCATCTATCCTAAATAGATACTTTTGCTCAGTATTTACTGAACAGAAAGTAGAGCAGGGCCCACAGCTCAGCACCATGGACACAGGGGGGAGGGAGGTGAGCACTACTCCCTTCACAAAAGAAAGGGTCCTACAAGAGCTCGCTAAGCTCAGGGTGGACAAGGCAATGGGACCAGATGGCATACATCCCAGGGTGCTTAAGGAGCTAAGGGTGGAACTAGCAGAGCCATTAGCAGAACTGTTTAGTGAGTCTCTGAGCACAGGAGAGGTCCCAGAAGACTGGAGAAGGGCTCATGTGATCCTGCTCCTCAAGAGTGGCAGCAGGGAGGAGGCAGGGAATTACCAACCAGTCAGTCTTACTGTACCTCAGTAGTGGGCAAGATTATGGAGGCACTCCTTAAGGAAAGGATAGTGCAACACCTGAAATCCATAGGGGCACAGGATCCAAGACAGCATGGGTATACAAAAGGAAGGTCCTGCAAACTAATCTCATAGATTTCTTTGACTGGGTAACCAGAGTGGTGGACCAAGGGGGAGCAGTTGATGTCACATACCTTGACATCAGCAAAACTTTCGACACTGTTCCACATAGAAGATTGATAAATAAGCTGGGTAGGCTTGGGGTGGGTCAGAAGTTGGTCAACTGGGTGGCAAACTGGTTGATGGGCAGAAAACAGAGAGTGGTGGTAAATGGTATACAGTCAGAAGAGATGCAAGTCACAAGTAGGGTACCTTAGGAATCAGTCCAGGGGCCAGACCTTTTCAATATCTTTATTAGTGACATTGCAGATGGACTAGAGGGTAAGGCTTGTCTGTTTGCAGATGACACCAAGATCTGCAACAGAGTAGATGATCCAGATGGGGTGGGCAGAATGAGAAGAGATCTGGATAAACTAGCAAAATGGTCAGAAGAGTGGCAACTGGGATTTAATGCAAAGAAGTGCAAGATCATGCACATAGGGAAGAGAAACCCTGAAGCCTCCTATAGGCTGGGAGGGGAGTTGCTGGCAGTCACAAAGGAAGAAAGAGACTTGGGCATCATCATCACCAATGACCTGAAATCATCCAAGCAGACCTCTAAAGCAGTAGGTAAGGCTAAGGGGATGTTAGGGTGTATTAGTAGGGGTATCACAAGTCGTAAGAGGGAGGTACTAATCCTTCTTTACAAGACACTAGCTAGGCCCCATCTGGAGTACTGTGTGTAGTACTGGAGGCCACACCTTCACAAGGACATTAACCAAATGGAGGCAGTCCAGAGAAGGGCAACCAAAATGGTGCAGGGACTGCATCAGGAGACATATGAGGACAGATTAACAGAGCTCAATATGTATATCCTTGAGCAAAGGAGGGAGAGAGGTGATATGACCGAAACATTCAAACACCTTAAGGGCATTAACAAGGTGAAAAAGTCTAACATGTTTAAATATAAGACAAATAGAAGGACAAGAGGACACAGCATGAGATTAGAGGAAGGCCGATTAAGGGGGAATGTGAGGAAATTCTTTTTCACAGAAAGAGTGGTGGATGCATGGAATGGCCTACCTCAGGAAGTGGTGGCTATTATTACAGTGCAGGGCTTCAAACAGGCATGGGATAGGCATAAGGGAGCAATACAGATGAGTATGAATAGATAGGCCACTGACAGAGCAAAGGCCGATGGCACATTTATAAGGTAGTAAAAGAAATGGGCAGACTGGATGGGTCTTGCTGTCCTTATCTGCCATCAACCTCTATGTTTCTATGTTTCTATTAAAAAATATAGGTCACAGTTCTCAACAGATTGTTCTGCTGCTGCTTTACAGAGATTCACCACATTACATAGTTATGGTGATGCACATAAACTAAAATGTGGGGGCATTACTCCCACTGGAATATTTCTTGCTCCACAGAGTGCAATATATTTCTGTGAAAACCACCCATAATTTCATTACAGTGTGTCACATGACAGAGGAAATACCGATCAGAAAAGCCACCCACATTCTGACCCCCTTTCTCAGCAACGCTAGACGTGATGCCGGGGTGCATGCCCACTATAGGAATGTCCGGCAGCTATCCCAATGTTTCCTTATGTTATAAGGTTGACTTTGTGGTGAAATGTGGGAATGTTTCCACTAACAAGGCTCTTCTTACTGGAAACGTGCCCACACATTTCACCACAAACTGACCATTATAACATAAAGAAAGATTCGGAAAGTTGCCGGACAATCGGATATTCACTGTAAGGAGCACACACACGCGCTGTCTCTGCCATCACGTCCTAACGTTGCTGAGAAGGAAGGCAGAATGTGGGCAGATTTTCAGAATGGGAATTTCTCCATCACGTGACACACTGTAATGAAATTATGGCCATTTTTCACACAAATGTATTGCACTATGTGGTGCTAGAAAGATTCCCCTTGAAGGGAAAATATGTATGATTAAACAACAACAAAGAAAAAACACACAAAAACAGTTCAACACATTAGTGTGGTTGGGTGGGGGTGCAGAAAACAATCCCCTAACTTACTGTGGCCGTGGGATGCTGTGGTGGTCCAGCAGCAGGTGCAGCATTGAAACTATTTGCTGCTGCTGCTGTTCTTCTATTCTGTTCACCTGCTGCTGCAAAGCACCAAACCACTCATTGTTGTCTTCAAGAGCTGCCCACTCCAGGGCAATCTCAGCCTGTGTTGCAGGGACTGTGGCAGGGTCCACTGCAGCAGGGAATCCAGGTAGTGGGGGTGGTGGTGGAGAGGGTGGTGCTGGTGGCTGTGGTGGAGCAGCTGCTGTACTAGCCCTCCTCCTGCTGCGGTGGTGACAAGGCACAATTCCCACCCCAGAAGCACCCTCGACCACTGCCACGGAAGGGCCAGAAGGTGGACGTCTGGCCCCTTCCATGGCAGCCTGCCACTCTGCCCTGTGGTGGTTCAACATGTGGGTGCGCTGGCCACCAGTCCCCAAATGTGTCCCACGGGGGCCATGGCACACCGGCACACCACGCTCATGGCACACTACCACTGTGCTGTCTCCCCCCACAGAGTTAAAAATATCCCACCCTGGGGAGCTGCGGGTGGACCAGACACAGTCCTCGCATGAGTCCCACCACCTACATTTTCCAGGGCCACCTCCTGTGGCTGTGGAGGTAGTGGAGGGGGTGCTGCTGGAGCCCCTACTGCTGCTGCTGCTTCTCCTGTTGCTTCAACATGGGGGGAAGCAACACCCAGGAGTCGGGAGCGGTCCAGTATGACACGAACTCCCCACCCCCAAGGGTCCACACTCCCCTCCGAACTCACCGACGGGCCAGCGACTCGCCTTCTCCTGGGTCCATCCTGACACACACAACAAGTCCCCAGGCTGACACAGACACACACATTGACACTCACTGACACACACAGTCAGTCACACACACAAAACAAAACAAAACTTATACAAAAAAATTCACTAACAAAAAAAACACAAATACAACACAAAAACTAAATAAAGATATGGCTTTTAAAAAAGCTGTTGGTTTTCTTCTGAAATGCAAGTGGCAAGGCAATCAAGCACTTTAACTCCTAGTCTCCTCTCACAATGCTGTCTCCCTCTACAAATGCAAAGGAGAACATGAAACTGCTTCTCTGACTTACGTCCTTCCTGCCTGGCTAAAGCATGTGACTTACAGTACTGTAAGCCATGTGATGTGTGGTGGGGGGCTGCCTATTCTCTTCTCACTTCGCCTTACTTCGCGTTAAGGCATAATGGCAACGCGAAGTGGTAATAATAATGATGCAAAGTGAGCACTTTGTAGTGCCCATGTCACGTTGTGCTCCACTAACATGAAGTGGCCACTTTGCGTCCACTTCGCCAGCAGATTAAAAATTCACTGCATCTCTGTTGTCAACCAGTAATCTATCTGAGCCTGAAGTTCACTGAGTATGTTCACTGATGCATGTTGCACAGTATCCATGCATGACATGCTGAGTGTGTCCTGTTGACATATGCCACAAAGTGGTACATTGCAAGAAGAAGAACAAGAATTACCAGAACTGGAGAAAGAAGAGTTAGGGGAAATGAGCCCAGTGGCTTTTATACACATATATGAGGAGGAAGCACCAGGCCTACTAATCCACATATCTGTTGTCAGAAGAACACTGTCTACCACAGAATAATTTATAGCATGGGAGACTATGCTCTTTAGATCTGTGAAAGTTCAGGAATAGCCTTAGTAGAAAAATATGTATGGGATGGAATGCTCCACTTTGGAACTGCTCTGCTCATGAGGTGACAGATACCAGGGTTTCCTACAAAAATGAATAGTGCAACATGTCTACTACCAGCATTTGGGCTAAACAGACATTAAGTTCATGGGGGACTGGGTGATTATGGTGGAATTTAGTGTTTCTTTAAAGTGCTTCTGAAATCATGGGTTGAACAAATGGGGTGGCTGCACCTGTAGTGCTCAGTGTTAAACTTATCTGAGGCAGTATAGCACTGATACTACCTGCACATGGTGTCATGGTTTTCTCCTTTCTGAAGTAGCCAGAAACAACAGTAGCCAGGTTACTACTTTTTTTATTAATAGGGGTGCTGGTGGTTACCTGTTTATGTGTATCGTTGCTGCTACTGATATTACTAGTAGTGCTTGTGCCACTGAGGTTTTTATTCATCAAAAGCATGGAGTCATCATACTCTGTTTCATCAACATCTATCCCCCCTATGACCCACAAATGACATCTGTCTCCTGAACCCCATATTTGCCTCACGCTCATGCTTCTGCCACATAATTAGATGTTTTGATTTCATGTGACTGCACTGCCCTTTAGTCCCAAGCCTTCTGCCAGGTTTGCCATGGCTAACCCGAGCATTGCATACCTGGCAAATTACAATGCTCAAATCTTTGGGATCTGTGATGAAAAAATCTCATACTAGAGATGTGTTGCTGCTGCTTTAGCTATGTGCCTGTCCCTTTGGCTGCACAAAAGGTGTACTTTCCACATTATGACTTGTACTGACTGGTACTCTGCCTATGTCACCAACACCAAACTTTAGTGCACCGCTACCTATTGTCGCACTGTCCCCATGTGGCTTACCAGCTGCAAAACAAGGTGTTGGTTTTGTAGCTTTGGAAATAGATAACTTCACCAACCCTGCATTATCACCATCGTAATCCTCCCCCTCCTCAATCTCAAGCACACGCTCACTATTTGATTTCTTATTAGCTCCAATTTTGATAGCATCAATCTGTGGAATCCAGTCCGCATCAAGGACTGGATTATTCAGATCTGAACAAAATTTACTGCTGCCAATATCTATATTATGTGGTTCTGATTCTAAATCTGAGTCATTCCGATCAGGTTCTTCGGGGTCACTGATTGGATCCGCTGCATCCACAACTGCCTTCAATAAAACATCATCATTCGCTTCAAAAAGCTCATGCTGAGAATTTTCCATATTTAAAATATTCTCAGAAAAACTATGACTCACATGTTGCCTGGCACTCAGACTCTTCAATAACATCAGATTGTTGTGACATTACCATAATGGCTGCTACCTTTCTAGCTGACTGTCTGCTGCTCCGTTTAGGAAGTTCTTGCACAAACAGGTGTACACCGCCAGCACTATGTACATTTTCTACAGATGCAACAACATCACAACTTTGCTTTCTGGATGAACTGACCAGCATGGATGCAACAGAGGGCTACTGCAAAGCAGCATGCTTGCCAGATGATACTGCTGCACTTTTAGGCCGCCCACCACCTGTAACTCTTCCCTTACCTTTGTCCCACTTCCTACTGCTCCCACTAGCACTTTCAGAAATGTTGCTCTTTTTCATCTTTACTTACACACAGAAGCAAAACTAGTTTTATAATAGCACCATTTTTTATTTCAACAGTAAGACTTTTTTTGGAGGGGGGAACAAAACTAAAATACCTCTTACTCTGTCAAATTATTATCTGACAAAAAAAAACTTCTTCCATACTATCTTTTCTGCCTATCTTTAACTATCCCTCTTACTTGGGGACTAGGTGAGATTATGAATTCTACACTAAGGGATAAAAGTACAGTATATAAAAAAAAACAACAAAAATAGCTGCAGTCAGATATTACTCTCTGACAAAAAATAAATATGATGAAATCATTCTCTTCTGCCTTATTTTCTAAATAAAATCTCCCTTAGTTGCAGAATGAGAGAGATTAATACAACTACAATTTTTCAGAACTATATATACCAAAAAGCAAAAACTGAGTCAGAACAATCTGATGTAAATTCAATCTGACAAAAAAAGATAATTATTATTTCTTTCTCTTCACACTGACAGTTTCCCTAAATCTCCCTCTCTCTTACTTTGAGACTGATATTATATGCTGATTGAACTAGGCAGTTATATATAACAGAAGGATTTCTGTCAGATCAGTCTCTGAGACTCTCTTTGACAAAAAAAAGTAATTTACACTGCTGCCTCACATTATATCTACTGTATGTGTCTCCCTCAAACTCTCTCTCACTCACCAAATGCACCTCCCACTGCAACTTGCTAAATGAATTCACAGTGACTCTTGAGTCCTGATCTTACACACACCAACGAAAACCAAAATTCAGACAATTTAAGGAAATATATAAAAAATACTTCTCACACATACAATACACCTTAACAGAACATTTACTACAGATATGTAGCAAAACTAATCGGCCATAACTAAGTTTTGGAGTATTTAGACAAGACGTAATCTGTATAACAACACAGAACATTCCGTTGAGTAGATCCTTCTCCCTCAAATGCCAGTACTAATCTGTGTGGAGCTGAGGGTGTCACATTACTAAATGACTGCTATCACATGACAGAGGAAGCTAGGTTGTACCAATTGATTGCTTCCATGGAATTATATTCTGTGTATTGATGTTCCACGGAATTGTATTCCGCACAATTCCATACGCTTCAATTATGTAAAAATAAACAGCTTGAAAACTTACTTTAACAAACAATGCGAACATACGAACATACGAAATTTGCCAGCAGATAAAGGCCTAGAGGTCTATCAAGTCTGCTCGAATGTGCAGCTAGCACCCCTTATTCTGCAGCTGCCCCTCCCTTCCACCCTTCCCCTTCATTAACCCTCCCCCTTGTCCTGTCCCATCCTCGTTTGAAGCAGTCCACTGTTCTACTGCATACCACTTCTGCAGGTAACGCATTCCACCCAGCCACCACCCTCTCTGTAAAAAGTGTCTCCTCATCTCCTCCTGAACCTTCCTCGCCTCCAGTCTCATATCATGGCCCCTGGTGGCCCTCCCTCCCTTACTTTGAACAGCCCTCTGTACCTGTCTTGTTTATTCCTTTCATGTATTTAAAGGTTTCAATCATGTCCCCTGTCTCTCCTCTCCTCCAGTGAGTACATGTTCAACTCCTTCAACCTCCTCTCATATGATAAGTCCTCAGACCCTTGATCATCTTTGTCGCCCCGCGCTGCACTCCCTCCAGTAACTTAATGTCCCTTTTCAGATACGGACGCCAGAACTGCACGCAGTACTCCAGGTGTGGTCTAACTAATGACCCATACAGTGGCAGAATCACCTCCTCCTTGAGGATATACCCTTGCAATACAACCCAGCATTTTGTTGGCCTTTGCAGCTGCCTTCCCACACTGTGCCGAGTTGTTCATTGACCCAGTGATGAGCACACCCAGATCCTCTCCTCCTCTGTCTGGGCTAGCTGCACTCCCCTAGCTGGTAAGTCCTCCTTGAGTTCTTCATCCCAAAATGCATCACCTTGCACTTTTGGCATTAAAGCCCAGTTGCCAGGTGTCTGACCAGGTTTCAAGCTTTGCCAGATCATCCTGCAACCCTGCCATCCCCTAGGGTCATCCACCACCTGCCAACCTTGGTATCATCAGCAAAACAGACTGATCTTGCTCTTGATGTCCCATGATATGTCTGCAATGAATATCCCAAACAACACTGGTCCCAACACTGAGAGCCCTGTGGGACACCACTGTCACTGCCCTTGGGTGTGAGAGCCCCCACCCACCACCACCCTCTGTTGCCTTCCTGCAGCCAGTTTCCCACCCATCTCACCAGCATTGCACCTGCCCCTGTGCCTACTAACTTCCTTCCCAGCCTTCCATGTGGCACTGAGTCGAATGCCTTACTGAAGTCCAGATACAGGACATCCACTGCATGTCCCCCGTCCAGCTGCCTAGTTACCCAGTCATAGAACCCGACCAGGTTGGTTTGGCAGGATCGCCACGTATGAAGCCATGCTGTCTGCTGTCCCGTAGTCCTTGGCCTCTAAGAGGGCCACCAGCCTCTCCTTCAGGATAGTCTCCATTAGCTACCCACGATGGATGTGAGGCTCACTGGTCTGTAGTTTCCGGTTCATCCTTGGGGCCACTCTTGTGGAGGGGCACCACATGAGCCATCCTCCAGTCCTGAGGTACACACCCCTGAATGTAGTGAGGCATTAAATAGGTCTGCCAAAGGTCCTGCAAGGACCTCTGCCAGCTCCTTCAGTACCCTGGGGTGGATGCCATCTGGGCCTGGTGCCTTGTCCACCCCTCAGTGCCTTCAAACCCTCCTCAAACTCTGTCCTCCATGATTTCCCATCTGTCACCACTCTCCCCTCGGCCTGCCATTTCACCCATCTTGGGTGTCACCCTTCTCTTTTAGTAAATACTGAGCAGAAGTACTCATTTAGTGCTTCCGCCTTTATCATACCCTGCTTCCACCCAACCCCCTCCTTCCTAATCCTTACTATGTGGTCCTACAGCTCCTTTTCTCCTGATGTACTTAAAGAAGTCCTTCTCCCCTTCTAATGCCTTGTGCCAGCCTGAGTTCTGTAGATGCTTTGGCCCTTACTGCCCTTGTCACCTCCTTCGATTCTGTCAAGTACCCTCTGTCCTCCCCTCCCTGTTTTCTTGTATTTCCTAAAGGCAGCTCTTTTCTTCCTTACCTTTCCATGACCTCCTTGCTCAACCAGCTCGGTTTCTAGCTCTAGCCTTCTTGCTCTGGGCTTTGCAGCAGGTTTGGTTGCCTCCACTATCCCCAACTTTATGAGCTCCCATCTCTGGTTAGTATCCATACTAGATTGAATTCTGGCCAGGTACCTTTACCACTTCCCCATCCTCCCAAAGTCAGCCCTCCTGAAGTCCAGCACTCTTGTGCCAGATTCCACTCCTTCCTTGCCCATATCCAATGTGAGCCATACTGAGTGGTGGTCACTCCCGACAGCTGGTTCCTCCACTGTAAGTTCTCTCACAAAGTCCCCATTTGCCAGCACAAGGTCAAGGGTATTCTCAACCTGGTTGGTTCACTGACCATTTGCAGCAGGAAGCTGTCCTGAAGGCATCCAGCAGTACCTGCTCCCTTCTGTTCCTGGTTGTTGGGGTGCTCCAGTCCACTTCTGGCATGCTGAAGTCCCCACAATCACCACACTACCCTTCTCTCGCAGGTCCTCCTGATCTGTCCCGCTAGTTCCCTGTCTAACTCCTCCATCTGAGATGGTGGCCTGTACACCACTCCCATTCTAAGACCTCATTCTGGAATCCTGGATTTGCACCCAAAGTGACTCTGTACTGCCCTCCTCCCTTCCTCCCTTACACACTTCAGTCCTTCCTTCACATATAGTGCCACCCCTCCTTTCCCAGTCACCCTGTCCCCATGAATAACCTGTACCCTGGTACAGACAGGTCCCAGTCATTATATTGGGTGGCCCATGTTTCCTTGATGGCTGCAATGTCCACCTCTCCTCTGCCATGAGAACCTGCAACTCTGCAGTTTTCCTCCCAAGGCTCCTAGCATTAAGGGTAACCACCTTCCACCCTTTCCCTCCTCCCATCCTGCCCTCCTTTCCTAGCATCACCAATAGTATTCTGCCATTTGTCCTTGTCACTGTTATGGGGTAAGCTCATATGATTTCCCAACCTGTGGTCCCTGCATATCTCTTCCCAACTGCCACCCCCACTCCTAGTTTAAACTCCAAACTTCCTCTATATATTCTTCCATCCTCTGCTTCAACACTTTCTTTCCTTCCTCACTCAAGTGTAGTCTGTCCTGGCATAGAGACTACTGTCCTCCCAGGTCCCTCCCCACCCCCAACAGCCCATACCCTTTAGCACAACACCAGGTTCTTAGCTATCTGTTAAATTCTCTATTCTCAGCTTTCTTGTTGTGCTTGCCTTTGGCACCGGAAGTATCTCGAAAAAGTTACTGATCTTCCTGCCCTCACATAATTGTGCTAGTTCCTCAAACCTCCTCTGACTATATCCACTGTCTTGTCAGCCAGGTCGTTTGTCCCAAGATGTATAATTAAATGAGGCTTGTCCCTACCCTTCTATCATATTTCAGAACAGACTGTCCCACCCTTTCCGCTGTCATTCTCTGGCAAGGCCTCCACCCAAATGCGACTATGCCTCCGCCTTGCTACCCCACCTAACTCCTCTTAGTATTGAGTCCCCAGCACTAAGATTCCACCCTCTTACTCCCTGCTTGCTTCCTTTCATCTCCTCCCTCATTTCCAGCTCCTCTTCTTCCTCCTGCACATTATTATGCCTTTACCCCTGTTGCAGTTCTCCCAGCAGAACTTCCCCGCCCAGTTTGGTCCAGGCATTTATCAATTACCCTCTAATTTCATCACTTCCTCTCCACCTTCTTCCTCTCTAGCAGTGCAAAACTATTTTCTGAAGATCCTTCACAAATGCCTGCTCCTCTCTCTGCATAGTAACCTGTTCTCTCCTTTCCACTCCATGACTTTTGCCACTTCTTCGCCTCCCTCACAAGTCCCTATTGCCTCCTTCCATTTGACTTTTGTCTCCTGACCTGGTTTCCCGGCAATTGTTCTTCCTGTCCTGGGCCCCTTTGTCTCTGCTTCCTTCTTCTGAGCCTCCTCACCACTGTTGGCTTAAATTGCCCTCCTCATCTCCCTTCCTCCTCTCTCCAGTATTGGGCTAAACGACCCCAATCTGCCTTGCCTGTCTTAGTTCCTCCTGCAGACCCTCAATCTCCTTTCTAAGTTTTTCTATGTGGTTGCACACTAAACATCCTCCTACTCTCCAGGTAATGTTTAGAAAGATTGGTGCACCGCAGTTGTTGCAGCCCTACCACCCTACCCATTGCTGTCATTGCCCACCAGCGACCCCCCACCTTCCAGATGCAGGATACCAAACACCCCCAAGTCCCCACTCTCCCTCTATCAGTGCAAAACATTCTTTATGTCCCTTACTCCTTTGTTGCACATGTTTAGATATGTTGAGCAACTGCTTTGTATATTCTTATCCACACTCAAAAATACTTAAGTAGCCATTGCACACCTTCTTCAACTCCTACTCCCCTTACCCAATGCAATAACTATGTGAAGTAGTAATAATGAAAGCGCCTAGATTTGCATTTACTTCCTTCCACTGAGAGAGCCGTCACCTCTTCACTTGCTGCAGTTCCTTTCCTGGATGTCTGTCTTGTTATGACAGGTGCAAATCCTTTGCCTGTTTGAGGAAGTGATGTCAGAACCCCTAGTACAAAGGGAATAATTGACCAGGGGTGGTGGGTGAGGGGTTTGGGTGGTGGGACCAGCCCAAGTCCTCTGGAAACAATCAGGTAGCTGAGGCCTCTAGTCAGACAATTAGCACCCTTCCCCACTCAAAACTTTGCAGCTAGTGAAGCCAGCAACAATGAATAAATTCTACCCAAAGAAACAGGACACCAATTCAAACAGCTTCACCAACAATACATCAAAATAGGTTTGGAATTATAAGATATAGGTCTCCAATTCAAAGAAACAGACCAGTTAAATTACACCAATTATGTTTAAAAGAGAAGAAATAGGCCTCTACAAATGCAGCCTGCCACACGATAAACCAAACAAATGAGCCCACTTTTAGCTACCAAAACAGGTTTCAAAATTCCAACAGCCCCAAACAATACCCTGCTAGCCCCTTAGTAGTAAGAAAGAAAATAAACATTCTACCAAGTAGAATCCATGAAAACAATGTAAAACAAGAAGCTACTGTACTGTAGATCTGATCCTGTCCCCTTCCAGTTCCTTCTGAGAAGCCAAAGCACTGACTCCACACCTGATTCAGCTCTGCCTCCCTGCTGAGTGAGACCTGGCCAGACAAATTAGCACCCTTCCCCACTCAAAACTTTGCAGCTAGTGAAGCCAGCAACAATGAATAAATTCTACCCAAAGAAACAGGACACCAATTCAAACAGCTTCACCAACAATACATCAAAATAGGTTTGGAATTATAAGATATAGGTCTCCAATTCAAAGAAACAGACCAGTTAAATTACACCAATTATGTTTAAAAGAGAAGAAATAGGCCTCTACAAATGCAGCCTGCCACAATCAGAAACCAAACAAATGAGCCCACTTTTAGCTACCAAAACAGGTTTCAAAATTCCAACAGCCCCAAACAATACCCTGCTAGCCCCTTAGTAGTAAGAAAGAAAATAAACATTCTACCAAGTAGAATCCATGAAAAACAATGTAAAACAAGAAGCTACTGTACAGTAGATCTGATCCTGTCCCCCTTCCAGTTCCTTCAATGGTCACATCTGGCATTGAAGTGGCTCATCATCAGGCATAACATATCATAATGTGTAATTTTTCTTTCATTAATCAAAGCCAAAAGTAGAATTTATGGTGGGAATTTCCAGCAGAACACAAGATCAGCCAGTGGAAAATCCTTCTGTGAAAACAGCTTTCCACAGAACATTCCGTGAAATTAAATGCATGAATTTTCTGTGGAAAATAATAGCAATCCCAGGAAACATAATCTTCGGAAAAGGTTTCTGCAAAAATTCTGCTCAAAATATGTAGAATTTCGTCATTCCGAAGCAGAAACATAGTTGAAATTCCGTCTTTCCTCCCATGGTGAAATTCCACTTAAACTAAGCAGAATTTAACAAAATTCCATGGAATTTCATTCTGCCAGAATTCAAAAATTCTGCACAGCCCTAGAAAGAGCCCTTAGAAACATTGGCATCAGGGCAAGCACAAGACTGCTGACCATTGAGCCTCTGAGCCATGTGTTGTCACGAAAAAGTTACTTAACTTTTCTATGGATTGTATTCACCAAGAACAATGCAGAGGGATCACAAAGACTATCAACTGCAATCACCTACCGCAGATTGAGCAACTCATTCATACCCCTGAGCCTGAAGCAGAGCAGGTTGCAAGAGCACATAGGACCAGAAGTTGCAGACAGTGACAAAAACCAGCAACAGACACTACTGCTATACCAGCACCTAACATTGCGCATATTTAACCACCTGCAACAGCTGATGGTGCTGACAGTTAGGAGGATAAGATATTGAAATGATTTTTGCCACCTGATTAAGTACAGGACAAACCAATGCCAACCAAGTAGTGTCACCATTTGTAACACAAACCTTATGACCCCCTGCACCCCTGGTATCCTTAGAAAACTACTTTTGTACCTGAATTACCATCAACTGATGAGCCATTAATACAGTGCTCTGTCAATCTGCCACCCTATGATCTGCCATCCTCAATTATCCACCACATTTGTGGACTTGTATGTGGAGGGATTATTGAAGGATTTCACACTAGAGACTAAATGGATGTCTGCTTTTCCTGGTGAGCTGAATGTGCTTGACACAGAACTGAAAGATGGAGATGTGTACTCCCTTTCTGAGGAAAAAGCAGTATTTATTATTCTGTGATTCTTATTGTTTTATTCTCCCTGTGAGACACTCTGAGCCATTTGGAAGGGGTGCCAAATAAATACAAGTTGCCTTGCCATGCCCAGATGCTCTTGATGTGAACACAAACCATCTATGAACTTGACATATGATCTCCCTGGAACCTCCACCGATGTCCCTATTCATGTGGCACATAAGCATTTGGTGCCCAGAGTTCATTCCCTGCCAAATCTCCATTAATACCAATTGGATATACTACAAGTGAGGACAGGGAAAGGTACTGGGGTCATGGCTGATTGTAATGAAGTTGCAACTTATCTTTTGAAACAGACACCATTTGTCTAGTTACTTGGAAGCCATTGTACATACTGTATTTTTGGAAGTGCCTCAACAGCATGGAATCAGTTGTTATCTAAAAATATATACAGTGTATATAATGTTACTGCCACTGCCAACTGGTATTATAGACAGTAAGGACATTGGTGGGGGCTTACCTTTTGGTTTCTAAGGCCCCAGTAATGCACCCAACACCAATCAGTACTCTATCCCTCCCCAGTCCCCATGGAATTGCAGTTGTGGGATGAGGTGGGCACAGCAGCTGAGACAGGAGTCCATCAAGGGAACTGGACCCGTGACTCTGTCTCTGCTCTTCTTGGCTGCTGCCAAATTATCTGTCCCACAGTCCTTGCCCTGAATGAGACTGATGGGAACTGGGACTGAATGAGGAAGCACCATCAGGTAAAATGTTATGCTTTCTGACCCCAGGGCAGGTAGTGGGGTAGGGAGCAAAAAGTCACCAACACCAGAATGCCATTTTGACACTGCACATACATAGCCATGTGAAAATAAAGCAGGAACTCTGATATAGGAATGGCCAATGTAACTACCAGAAAATGTGTATCCCTGCTCCAGGGCAGGAAGTGAAGTTGGAGCAAGGATACATAAAGCCCACTGTTTCATGTTGAAAACAGAAGGAAAAAGCCCAGGGACAACACACAAATAATTAACAGCAAGGCTGCCACCATGCAGAAAGAGTTTCTGACCCCACAAGGACTGCTGAGAAAGGATAAGAGGTTCTATCATTGTCATGCCCATGAATTTAAAGTGGGCATGATCTCAAGATATATAGAATCTGGCTATCCAAACCAGATAAATAATAGCTGCTTTCAGATTGGGTGTCAACTTCAGAACACTACAAAATACATTTTTGAAGAGAAATCTGGGTTCAGACCCAAACAGTTTGACAGTCAGGAGGCTTTGTGCATGAGACACCCAGAGAAACTGCAGCTACCAAGACTCTGGAGGTCTGGTAGTGTGATAGGGGCATCTACAGTATGGACTGAGCTTTGAAGTGTATTGAAAATAGACTGTCACTGCACCTTCTGAGAGAAAAGAGGGGTTTGTTTGAAAAAAGGCAAGCACTGCTTCTGTGGGATTCCCAGTAAGGGAGTCCTTGACTTGGCTGGCCCAGAGACAGTGGGGCCACCACCTGAGATGAAAAGAGCCCCCCGATGAAGCCTTGACTAGTGAAGCACTGGGGCAGTTTTTCACAGGTGACTGGCCAGAGTTTTGCATTGTTATGTCTTGCAGTGCACAATAAAAAAAATTCCAGTTTATACAGAACTCTCAGTCATTTCATTTTTTTTCTTTTTTTGGACAGGAGTGCAATACCTTTTTGCCTTACAGCCATCCCTTAGACTCTATTTTTTTTTATTCTATTTTTTCCTCCCTTGCCGCCAGCCTCCCGGTACCTCAGACCAGTCACAGACAATGACTTCCACCTCCACAATTGCCACAACCCTCCAATACCCCCTGGCTTACCCCCCAGGGTGGGGTTGTGGCACTAGACTCCCCCAGTGCTGCAGACAATGAGATACATCAGAGGGCCAGCCTGGAGGCCAATTGAAGCTGTGGTGGGCTTCATCTAGGGTGGCTGGCAGCTGCTCTTTCTTTCCTGGTCTTCTGTGGAGGGCGGGGACGTGCAATGACATCCTGTGTCTGCCCCACTCCCTAGACGTGCTTGGTGCTGGTTGCTTGCACAACCTCCAGCCTCTGCCAGGGGCCTGTCAAGTGCCAGTCACACTTCCCACCCTCCCTCCGGAGAAGGAGAGCAGTCCTCAGGATGCTCCATCCTTCTCCCCCCAGCCAGCCCTCCAGCATCCTGGGTCCATTCCCAAACCTGGGTCACCAGCGTCACAAGTGGAAATACTAATGCTGCACCAACAGGCCAACTAGACTGTAATTTATATGGTACTGGCATCTGTTAGTTCTCATTTCATTTGTACTTTTCACATATCATAGTTACCTCCCTACTAGTCATCTTATTTATCAGATTCTCAGTCTTCAACTTGCCCTACTTCTGCAAGCAAGAATCTGTAACTACTGATTAATAATGATTAGATGAGTCATGAACTGAAAAATTGTTTTGACAAATTAAAAAAAATAAACTGAAGCAAAGGTTTTAAGAGTCTACAGGTATTTTCAGTCATACTCATTTAGATGCTGCAAAGGGTCAGGTCAGAAAACATCATAAAAACAACTCTGAGCTGTGTGTTTTCTTGCTTAAAAATGATATTTCATTCATTCATTTAAAAATGTCAAGGTTCATTATTATTGGTTAAGAAAAATAAAAGAACCTAGGAAATATATAAATGAACATGATATTTGAGGAATATTTTATGAAGTGTTATTATTTTCGTCAATGAGCACGCCAGTGTCAACAAAGAGAAAAGTGCTTAATAGCAGCAAAAAAAGCCGAAATAAATGCAGTTTACTTTGTAACCATAAACTCAGAAAATACAAATCCCCAAATTGACATGCTAACTCTGAGATCAGCAAAGCAGAGATTGTGCTGACAGAATCCATCTAATTAGTATGGAATAGCACTGTGGCCCTATAAAAAATCAAGAAATTGACAAGTTAATAAACTACAACATAAAAAAAAACTCTGATCAGAGAGAACCATAACAGCTGCCAATTCATTAACAAGATAAGAGATAAAGAACTAAAGTGTGGGCTGGGTTTCAGTTTACAAGTTACATTATTTTGATATTAAAATTCCAGGTTTACATCACAATAATGGAAATAAAAGAAAACCTTGAAGATCAAGATAATGCAGAAGCAGGTGCTGTAGGCTCTGGACATATGGAACACTACCAGATACAGCCACATGTGTGTACACAGACACACACAGCCACACATAACTGTGCACAGAAAGCCATAGAAGAACACATACAAACACACACACAAAGCCAGATTTGATCCATGTATTGCAAAAAAGAGTCCTTAATCATAATTATTCCAGTGACAACAGACTGACGTCACAACAGAGGATCCATGGATTTCTCTTGTTCTGCTGTTTTACAGCTGCTTCATAGAAGCCCTTTTATGTTTATAATCCCCTAGCATTGCCTTGCTGTGCAACTTGCCTGATCACTTGGAAACTGAACTGCAGGAGACAGAACAACTGAGCATGCTGTGGAAAGCCTGATGTGCACAAAGGGGCAGAATCAGGTGTAGTGCAGGTAAAAAGGCCAATCATTGAACCAGCTGGCACCTCCTCTTCATATTTGCAGAGTGGGGGATGAGCTGAAAAAGACAAATTAGTCTGCAGCCTTGAGCAGTGATGGACCTTTAGCAGGAAAGGGTGTTTATCACTTGATCCTGAGTCTGAAGAAACTTATTCAGCTTCCATATAGAGGCCAACACTGAAGCAATCAGGAAGATATCAGTCTGAGATTATTTCCTTATTAAAAGAGAAAGAGGCATGTATAAATCCCTCACTGAGATGAGATCCAGAAGCAAATGGCTTGATAACCTTTTAATGGACCAACATAGATGTTATAAAACAGAACAACGTGCCTAAATGTTTGGACCAACCAAGTCCTCCATCAGAAGCTTATGACAGTTATTTAGAAAATCACATACTATTAACACCCAGATCATACATAAAAAAACTGAAATAATTCTTATTGGTTTAAAATACTCATTTAAACCATAACTGCAGTTTAAATCAGTGGAACCAGATTTCACCAATTTCTTTTTAGCTGAGAAGCCTTTCAAGGCCAGAGGTCACCAGAAAAAGATAACAACCCTTTGAGCAGAAAGCTCCACTAACATAAATTATGAATGTCTCAGTGTGTTATGTGAATACAGTCTAATGAAAAGCAAGACCATTGGATTCAATACTCACTTAAGGACATGTTAACATGTAATATGATTGTATGTTACAGTCAAGCAAAAAATATATAACATAAAATTTATATATATGACATTAAGAGGGTTTAAAGTAAAGTTTACCTAGTGTGAGCAACTGTTTCACATATTTGTACAGTATCCAACCTATCTGGAGACATTTTCCCAACTATACACTCAAAAAGTTACTATATTCTGTAAACCTTAAGACCTTCAGTGCTGTAACAGGATTTTAGGCAAGACAATATCAATTGTCAGTATAAAAGCCAAATTAAAAACAAAAAACAAACCTGTTAAGGACCCCCAAGTCAAGGTCAAGTCCTTCACAGTTTTTTTTTTTTAATTTGGCTTTTAAACTGACAATTGATATTATCGTGTATAAAATCCTGTTATAGCACCGAAAGTCTTAAGGTTTACAGAATATAGTAACTTGTTGAGTGTATTGTTGGGAAAATGTCTCCAGATTGGTTGGCTATTGTATAAATATGTGAAACATTTGTTCACACTAGGTAAACTTTACTTTAAATCCAATTAATGCCATACATAGAAAATTTCTGTTATATATTTTTTGTTTGTTTTTAACATACAAGACTATCACGATGTAACATGTACTTAAGTAAGTATTGAATCTACTGGTTTTTTACTTTTTATAAGACTGTATTTACAAAACACATTGAGACATTTAGAATTTATGTTACTGGAGCTTTCTGCGTAAAGGGTTCTTATCGTATTCTGGTGACATTTGACCTTGAAAGGCTCCTTATCTAAAAACAAACTGGTGAAATCTGGTTCCACTGATTTAAACTGCACTTATGGTTTAAATGAGTATTTTAAACCATTGAGACTTCTTTCTGGGTTTTTTATGTATGATCAGGCTGTTAATAGTATGTGATTTTCTAAATAACTGTCATAAGCTTCTGAGGAAGGACTTGGTTGGTCTGAAAGCTTAGGCACTTTGTTCTTTTTTTGTAGCATCTATGTTGGTCCAATAAAAGGTATCAAGCCATTTGCTTCTGCATCTGTCTTACAAGGACTAATATGGCAACTAAACTACATCTGTATGTCACTGAGATGAGAGCAGACACTGCAGCTGGAAGCCCAGTGCTGGAGTAACAGCAGGTGATTAAGGGGGATAAAGTGATAGCTGCACCTCAGCTTTAGATAAAAACTGGCACTGCAGGTCTGATAACAGGCAGGTCCTGGAGCAGATACTGGGTGGGTGGGGGGATTGGCATGGGGAATAAAAATATAGATGGGAGCAGGTGAGCAGGAAGTTACTAGCAGTGATGTGTGAGCAAATTTTTAACAATTTCCTCTGGCCATTACCCAGCTCCCCAGCTTGCCCCACTTCCACCCCAACCCCATCCTTAACCTTCCCATGTGTCCCACTCCCACTATTCCTAGATGGCCCCCTCAGTCCCCCACTGCTAAAAATATTAGTTAACAATTAGTCAAACTGTTAGACCATTTTTTTACATATTTTTAATAAGAAAGGTTTAGTTACTTTTCTGAACCAAGAGCCAGTCAGTAGATTACAATCCCAATCTCATCATCTGATCCAATCCAACCCCCCCAACTTTATTGTTTGCAACTTCCTCCTCTAGTTTGATCATCTAATGGAAGGCATATCCTCTCCACCACTGTTGTCTAAATATAGAAGACAGAGACAAAAGTGTGCAGAGTCACTAGAAAAAGCTGAAGGTAGACTTCCAGAACTAGACAGCAGCAGCAGCGCTAGTTGTCACAGAGGGAGCAGTTTCTTTTTGATAACATACATATGATAACAACCACTTAATATATATAGGTGTTTGCCTGATCACCCAAGAGGTAGGAAGAGAAGAGATGTGGTTTTCAATTTTCTTTATCCCATAAAAACTAGGCAATCTTGGGACGGCAGGTTAGTTTTTGATTGGGCAATAGTTCACTCATGGTAGGCAACCCAATGGCAGGAGCAGGATAAGGATTTTCTTTGTTATATCATTATTTTGGAGAGTGCCAGAGTGGCCCATAAATGGTATAGCATGTCTTTCTGTTCCCAACATTTCATTGAAATTTTTTTTTTCAAGAGACAGGTACTAAGCAGTCAGCATCAGCTAGCAGAAACCAATTAGGACAGTAAGCAGGACATTAGCATGCACCAAAATGCTAACTTCCTAGGTAAAAAACATTGACACTGAGTATTTTTTTTAATTGAAGTTTTTGATGTAGCAGTATACTATATCTGCTGAATTTGATCCCTGAGCTGCAAAGTGAAATGAAGTAGTTGGCACTGCTGATGGCTTGGCACTTGTTCAGATGATCTAACCATTTGACTGCCTGATGTCCTCTAGGTCCACTGGTCTGGTGGGCCTTTTTGCACTGATCTACATTATAGTACTACACACTGACTCCAGACTCGGTGACTGCGCCTGCCTCCTGAATGCTACCATCACCAGCCACCACCATGCCAGCCTGGTCAAAGCCCTAACACATCACAACATGAGCAAAATTATATGGTGCTTTGGCACCAGCCTGCAAGTCACAACTCCCACGCAGTGCACTCAGGCAATGCATCTAAATTGTGTGACTGTTGGGGGATGGAGAGGGTGGGGGCGGATGGTGTGTGATGGGGTTGGATTGGGTGGCCTGCATCAGTGCATTTAAGGAGAGCATGTAAAAGTGGAGGCATATGGACAGCAGTAATCAAATTGGACTCTGTTCATGGGTCAATGGCTGTCCTGCTTGTAACAAAATGAATGTGAAAATTAGCCATGCATTGTGCATGTTGAAATTAAAATACTGGTTGCTTCATGGTTTCTCACTACCTGCTCATGAAAGCTGATAAAACAACTTAAGAGACTTAACTACCAACTTAAGTGAGCCAGTTCCAGAACATTACTGCTTAAAAGTGATAGCTACACTGTGGCTTTAAATCAAAACTGTCACTGCCGATCTGACAGTGGGTGGGGGGGTTGAAAGTGCATCAGAGCACTTGATCCTGAGGCTGAAGGAACTTGTTCAGCTTCCATATAGATGCCAAAACGGAAGCAATCAGGAAAACTCCAGCCTAAGGTTATTTCTTTATTAAAAGAGAGACATGTATAAATTCCTCACTGAGATGATCACAGACGCTGCAGCTAGAAACCAGGTGCTGGGGTGACAGCGAATGGGGGGGTAAAAGTGATAGCTGAACTGCGGCTTTAGATAAGAAACAGTGCTGGAGGTATGATGGCAGGCAAATGCCACTGCAGTTACCAGGTGGATGGGGTTCAGGGAGGGGGAAGAGAGACAAATGAGAGCAGATGAGTTAGGGGAAAAGGACAGCCACACCATGGCTGTAGACAAAATTTAGCACTGCCCATCTGATAGCGGGCAGGAAGGTTGAAAGTGAGCCAGAGAATGGGGGGGAGTCGGGAAGTGGGAAGTAAGATAGATGACAGTGGAAGAGCACAAGCAGTGATTCACATGGATGTGCTTCAATTTCACTCACTGGGCAGAGCACAGAGTACACAAATTGTAATGTGTTTGGTATCCAGTCATTCCCTTCTTTTGCTATACATCTGCATACCTCACACTATGCAGCCACAGAAAGGGGACTGGTCATTAAAATAGACTGCATAAATCTTATGCTGCTGCAACCTCAGAGTCCACTTATAAAACAGATTATTTTGCCTGCTAAAAGATAAAATCAGAAAATATGACAACTAGCAGCTAAATATTATACTTTCAAAATGTTTTTTTAATGGGTGCCATTGCAAGAACATTGTCCCTTCCAAAAAGCATGTCATGGGGACACATGCCCCTTATGCTTCTGAAAGCCTCCGAAAAAAAGGAGGGAGTGACAATACAGTTAAGCTATTTTAAAGATCTAATCTTCATTCAAATTCCTGCATTTCAAGTGCACCCAAACCTGTAAGAAGCTATTAATTTATCTGCGATACAAAACTGAAATGACTGAAAACAAAAGTTAAACTCTAAACAAGAAATATGTTTGAAGAAATAGGATTATTTTAAAGCAGCCATACAGTGAAATTGTGACAGCAAGTGTTGTTGTGTAAATATGACACTGAGAATGCACACTTCAAAGTGTGTGTACACAAATATCACATATAAGCAAGAATGTAGAGAACACAACAACAACCTCAATGGCAGCACCTAGTCCACTCCTCACATATTTCATCCTTTCCACCTCAATTGTCTGTGGACAAACAACTCTGGTTTCCAGCTGGAGCCTGGTGCTTTGCATTTGCAGCATTAAATAAAAAAGATTGTTTGCCTAAAACTTTTGTTTGTTTGTGGCAAATAACACAGAAGCACATAAGTACAAAAAAAAAACAAAACTTGAACCTGGAAGTCCAGAGAGATCTTGGATGAGGTACTTATAAGTGAATGAAAAAAATGGTACTTAGTCCGCCCACTGGTTGTAATCCTTACTTTAGAAAATATACTTTAATGTAAATAAATGTACTTTAATCTCGGATGGAAATATTGCAAGGGTTATGTTTCACAGGCTCTTACAAACTCCTTGACTAGTGGACAAGGCATTAGACAGTGAACCACACAGTAACCAAAATTAAAACTTGTTTCATTGCATCTTAAATTCATTCTGAACACACAAGGCTGCTGTAACAGAGTGCATCAGCCCAGCTCACTGAAATCTGCTTGCACACTTACTAACATGCACTTCCTGTGCTCCTTACTTATATGTCTAGAGTTCCCCCTAATGGTTGCTTATTGCAACTACATGCTTGATCAATGAGCTAGTGCACTGCCTAAAACTTTTTTTTTTAAAGCAGTCCATCATTACCTTTGATATCTAAAGCACTTTTTCCTTTCCCTTTGGTTAATTAGAAGATTGTTTACCTGATGTTAGTAAGTGTGATGTGTGGGACAGCAGTCTGTCTGAAAGCTGATATATCTATTCTCCGACTATATAATCAGCATTGCGACCTCGCTAACTGTGACATCACTGCTGCTGAGGAACAGTCACTCTGTGACTGCCAGGTCAGTCATCTGTGATGTCACTGTCAGTGAGATCACCATGCTGATGATGTAGCGGGGCGGGGTGGAGAGGGAATAGAGATAGAGATAGATATGTCAGCTGCCAGGCTAAGATTCCACACATCCAACATCATATTATCACATAGAAGACTGTCTAATGAGCAAAATGAAAAAGAAAAAGTACTTCAGAAATAAAAAGTAACAACTGACTATTTCTTAAAATATGTGTTATTTTCCTGTATGCCTGTTCTGTCTTAACTAGCTCTTTAAGGTTCCTCTAATATAATGTGCAATTTTACATCCTTTTTTATGCATAACTCTATAGAAGATTTAAGCTATCACCTTCATTAAATGATGCTTAATTGTAACTATTTGTATAATACTTAATCATAGCATTTCCAATTATTCAAACTATCACACTGAATAGTTTTCTTGCATTTAAACCATATACTGTAGGTTTCATAACACGCAAACATATTGATAAGCACCGGACTGTTCTGTGTCCATAAGTCTAGTTTTGTATGATACTACCAACGGTGTCCATAAGTCTAGTTTTGTATGATACTACCAATCTGTTTACACATGGGACTCAGTTCTAAAATGAGTTAGAATTCTGCAGCCCTAGGTGCACCGAAGACATGACACATGAGGTTTTTGCCATTCCCAGGCCAGCAATCAGGATTCTCGATCTCCTGTGCCATGTGTCGTGAGTTAGACCAGCTTTTTGTGTCACATATTTGGTGCAACCCATGGTAAATGGGGCAAAGTGTCTCAAATGCACACGACCTTTGTAAATAGGGGGCACAGTGTGGCATTGTGTTTTGGGCAATGCAAGGTTTCACACAGAGCTTGTAAAAGCCCTATGTCAACCTTTGAGAATTGAGCCCATAGTCTTTTAGATAGCTAGGCCTCTGTATATCTGTGCCTCTTCTGGTTGTACCAATTGTTCTGTTGTCAGCTGAATTGGCTGGTCCCACATTCAAAGTCTAAGGTGGTTCTCTGCCACCCCACACAACAGCAAGTGTTTTTCTTTGTCTCAGCCATATTCCTTTCTCTGGATCTCAGCATGGATCTCCCTCAACACCTCACTAGTGACGGGTATAAGCACAGAGATGAGATCTGTTACCTTTTTAACCCCCCCTCACAGACATCTCCTACCTGCAAATATGCCTCACCAGGATTTTGATTGAGTTCTGTCTCCTTTCATCCTCATGCAATTTTCTTAGCTGTCTTCTGTTCTTTCTCAGGACATAACAATATGTCAAATGAATCTCATAGGATCTTGACTCAGCTTGCCTCAATACTGTTCCTTATTGCCAATGCTTCTTTAGTTTGTCTGTTGGCTGTACCCCAGCTCGGTCCCCTGGACTGAGTTCTGGTAAATTTCTTGCTGTTTGGATATAGTAGTATTGCTGTCTACATTGTTCTTCTTTCAATTGTTCCCTCACTCAGTTCTGTACCCCCAAATGGAGTAAGCTACATCAGGTTGGCAGCAAAGTTCTTGCTCTCTTATTCATTAGTCTTTGTACTGGACTACTACTTAGTCCCTGAATTAGTGTGTTTTTGTGATCCAACACAGCCAAATATGGGTCAGTCCCCAAATCTTTAGCTCTTCTCGACAGTCTTTTAGCAGTTTTTACAGCAGACTCTGCCTTGGTGTTGCTCAAAGTCACATTTTTTGTTGAAAGTTTTAAACTCTTCTGCTGAATACTGTGATCCATTATCAAATCATACAGTATCTGTGATTCCATTTCTGGCAAAATATGCTTTTAATTTGTATATGACAGTTTGTGATTTGGTATCAGGTAAATAATCAATTTCCCAGACCTTACAGTGCCTTCAGAAAGTATTCACCCCTTGGATTTTGTCACATTTTGTTGTGTTACTACCAGAATTTTTAATGTATTGAAATTATTCTTTTCCCCCCTCGATTCACACAGCATACTCAACAATTTAAAGGGGCAAACATATTTGTATTGTGTAACAAAAATTTATGAAACATTAAAAACTGAAATATCTTGTTTACTTAAGTATTCACCCCCCTGAGTCAATACTTTGAAGAAGCGCCTTTGGCAGCAATTACAGCTTTGAATCTTCTTGGGTATGTCTGTATCAGCTTTGCATATCTGGATTTGGGGATTTTCACCCATTCTTCCTTGCAGATTTGCCCAGGCTCTGTCAAGTTGGATGGGGAGCATCGGTGAACCGCAATCTTTAAGTCTTTCCACAGATTCTCAATGGGATTCAAGTCTGGGCTTTGGCTGGGCCACTCAAGGACATTCACCTTCTTGTTCTGAAGCCACTCCAGTGTTGCTTTGGCTGTATGCTTGGGATCGTTGTCCTGTTGGAACGTAAATCTTCACCCCAGTCCAAGGTCTATTGCAGACTGATGCAGGTTCTCCTCAAGGATGTACCTGTATTTGGCTCCATTCATTGTTCCCTCTATCCTGACAAGTGCCCCAGTTCCTGCCACTGAAAAGCATCCCCATAACATGATGCTGCCACCACCATGCTTCATGGTACAGATGGTGTTACACAGGTGATGATCTGTGTTCTGTTTGCACCAGGCATAGCTCTTTGTATTCAGGACAAAGAGTCTCAGAGTCTGCCACGTGCCTTCTTGCAAACCCCAGGCATGCTATTATGTGGCCTTTTCTCAGGAATGACTTCCGTCTAGCCACTCTCCCATAGAGGCTACATCTGTGAAGTGCTGCAGAGATTGTTGTCCTCTGGACAGGTTCTTCCATCTCAGCCATGGAACTCTGTAGTTCTGTCTGGGTGGTCATTGGGTTCTTGGTCACTTCCCTGACCAAGGTCCTTCTTGCCCGGTTGCTCAGTTTGGGAGGACAGCCTGCTCTAGGAAGAGTCTGGGTGGTTCCGTAATCTTTCCATTTCCTAAATGATGGACTTGACTGTGCTCCTGGGAACTTTCAACACCCTAGAAATGTTTTTATACCCCTCCCCAGATTTATGCCTCCTCACAATTCTATCACGGAGTTCTACGGACAGCTCCTTGGTCTTCATGGTAGAGTTTCTGCTCTGACATGCACTGTCAACAGTGGGACCTTATATAGACAGGTGTATTTCCTCTGGAATCATGTCAATCATTTGAACTGACCACAGGTGGACTCCATTCAAGTTTTAGAGTGATCTCACAAGGAAATTGGATGTTCCTGAGCTCAATTTGGAGTGCCATAGCAAAGGGGGTGAATACTTATCGCCTCAAGACATTTCAGGTTTTTATTTTAAATTACATGTACAAAAAATTCCTGAAGTTTCATTCCACTTTGACATTATAGAGTAATTTGTGTAGATATGTGACAAAAAAAGCCCATATAAATGTATTTTAATTTGAGTTTGCAACATCACAAAATGTGACAAAATCCAAGGGGGGGTGAATACTTTCTGAAGGTACTGTAGGGAAGTAATCCACAGTTATTAAATACTCTCTTCCTTTAAAGCTGAATGCATGTGCTCTGACGTTTGCCCAAGGCCTACCAGGCACATCATGTGACCACAAAGTCTCTTATTGTTGATTGGCTTCTGTGGACCTACAAATATCACACTTCTGCACAAAATTCCAAAACTGCTGACTCAGCACAGGCCAGTATATATATATATATATATATATATATATATATATATATACACACACACACACACACACTCCTGTGCTCTCCTTAGACATCCTTCAATACCCAAATAGGATCAGCTCTTCTCACATTTGAAAATATGGTCTGACTTCCCATAGCACTTGTTCCTTCTCATGTGGCCACCCATGCAGAATCACCTCTTTCAGTGTTTGCAAGGTTTTATCTTCCTTTGTAGCAGTTTGAATATATCTCAACCTTTCCTTTGAGATAAGTACTCTACCATTCAAACAGCTTGCATCTCCATTTCTATTCTTCCCTCCTTGTTGTGCTCTGGTAGGTAAGCTCTGCTCAGCATGTCAGCTAGCAATAGTTCTTGGACTGGATGATACCCAATTCGAACCTTGTACGTCTCCAATCTCAATAGTATTCTCTGCAGTCTTTTCGATCCTTGCACTGAGGGCTTCACCATAATATTCTCCAGCAGTTTATGGTCAGATTGGTCATCCACTCTCCTGCCATAAGTATATTGGTGGAATTCTCCATGCTAAATACCATCGCCAAAGTTGTTTTTCTATTTGTGCATATCCTCTTTTTGTTTGCATTAATACTCTGCTTGCAAAAGCAACAGGTTAACCCTCCTGGATCAGTACTGCCTCCAGTCCTTCCTGACTCCAATGTATCACATTGCAAAATGTGACTTTTTTTTTCTGGGTCATAGTATTTTAACACTGGCGCTTTTTCTGTCAACTCTTTTATTTGCTTAAAAGCACCCTCTTGCATATCCATTGATTGCCACAGGGTGTCCTTGTGACTCAGCTGTCTCTATATTTAACACTTTGCTGACAAATGCAGGCAAAACTTCTGCTAGGTAGTTCACCGTGCCAATAAACTTATGTACTCCCTTCACATTTTCCGGCCTTGGCATTTGTGTTATGGCCTTCACTTTTTCGGGGTCAACCATCAGCCCCACTGATGTAAGCAGGTGTTCTATATATGGTGCATCTCTCAGCTTTAATTTGAATTTGTCTTTGTTTAGTCTGATATTCTTACTCTGGCACTTTTCCAGAAACTGTAACAGTTTATCATGATGGTCTCTTGTGCCTGCTCTAGGCTGTTTCCCCTAAAATCAGTTCATCATCTACTATTGTTCTGATGCCCAACAGCCCCTCTAAGGCCTGATTTAGCCTTTGCCAGAACTCCACCTGGGCAGTAACAGATCTAGGATTTTAGAATGGAGGGTGCAGTGGGTGGGTCTTGTGAGCGGGGTTTGGTATGCAAAGTTTTTGGAATGTTAGGACCATGAGCTGTTCAAGCAGCTTGAATGGGGGGATCAGTAAAAGGGCTTGGGGGGATTTTACAATTTTTGCAGTAAGCAGTGTGGTTGACTGGTTAGATCAACTTTGGACCCAGGAATCACAGGTTCAAACCCTAGCAGAGCTGGACATGGCGAGGGCAAGACAAGGAAAGTTTTATTTTTCCAGGCACCTAATCCTGGAGGCTTTGGGTGTCATACACAACAATAAAGCTATCAAAAACAGTACAATTATCAACAATAAAAGCAGACCATACCAATTAAATACATAAGGTCTGAAAGTTGGGGGATCACGTGATGAAGTGGCCTGAGTAGCTGGACTGAGTTGGAGCTCCCGCTATCTAAATCCCTTATCTACTAATTAAAACCGGTTTTCTTACCTCTACAAGTCGGCAAAAGCAACGGCAGTGGATTGTTAGAGGAGGGAGAAAGTCTGAGCCTGTGAAATGGAGGCGGAAATGAAGCCTGCATCACTCCGCCACACTCCACCTGTTTCACCCGAGAAATCAGGAAAAAGGCCTAAAGCCCAGATGTCTAGCAGCAGCAAAACACCTAATACAATGGTCCAGAGAGCGTTAGTGTCAGAAGTGACCCCGCTGACTTTAGAGCTGCTGGGGCGCGAACTGCTGCCATTGAGGGAGGAAATGAAGACGGTAGCCACCGAAATGAAGCACTTAGCAGGGGCCTTGGAAGACCTAAACAAGAAGGTCTCTGATCTGGATGTGCGAATTATATCGCTGGAGAAAACATCGAGCCGTACAGAGGAAATGGCGGTGAATGATTGCCAGCATCTTAAAAAGCTAGAGAATAAAGTAGAGGACCTCGAGGGATGTTCTCGGAGGAACAACTTAGTTATCCTGGGGGTACCTGAGAGAGAAGAAGGGCAAAATACTATTCTTTTTATGCAGAAGCTGCTCAAGAAGCTTGCTGGTTCCTCACCCTATGGCCAATCCTACACACTCGAGAGGGCCCATCGAGCACTCCGCCCAATGCCATCCCCAGGCCAGCAGCCCAGACCCCTGATTGCCAAATTCCTGAACTACCAAGAGAAGCAGTTTGTACTCGATAAAGTGAGAGAGTTGGAGAAGATTCTGTGGGAAGGCAAGCCCATTAGAGTTATGAGTGACCTACCAGTCTCGGTGCATCAAAAAAGGGCCCTTTTTCACCCCACAGTCACGAAGCTGATAGAGGCGGGCATAAAATTCTGAATGGGGTACCCGGCCCGGTTGCAAGTCCTGGTGTCTGGGGCCTGGCTTTCTTTTGAGGATGCAGACTCAGCCAGCTGAACTCTGCAGAAGGAGCTCCCGGATCTTTTCAGACCCAAGTGAAGAGTGCTGAGGGGGAAGATTGCTTGGGATGAGCTCAGCAGGGATATCGGTTCCTGGTTGCCTTATAAGCTTTCATGGCAGTTTCTAGACGCTGACTCAGGAATAAAAGAACTTTCAAATTTCATTCTCGATCCAATTGTTTGGATAGTTGTTATCAGAAACGTTATAGTCCCAAATGTAGAGGACTGATGTTTATGTAAGTTCACAACGGTTTTGATGTTTACTGGTTTGGGGGTGGGGGCGTACGGGCTGGTGACAGATTTTTCCCATCTGCAGAATAAAGGCAGCCCAAATCCAGGTCAGCTTTGAAGCCCCTGGGAGGAGATAGGTTCCGACAGTGGGATCACCCGGTATGTCTGGGTCTGGACAAGGAAAGGATGGACTCCTCTTTAAGCCGAAATGAACCTGTGAGGCATCCCCCGTGGGGTCATATGGCGGGGATTAGCCTGGGTGCTTCCCAAGGGCCCAATACTTGTGTCCAGGTTAGGATGCATAGGTGTCAATTCACGATGCCACCCCTGGGATGCCATCCCCCCACTAGTGTGAGATGCCTATACCGAGGGAAGGAGATGGGGGGAAGGACATGGTAGGTACCTGCAGAGGCGTTCACTATATCGCGTAACTGCGAGAGGTGGGTGGGGGAATACCGGATACAAGGGGCTAGTTATGGACTTAGGATGTATGTTTCTCAGTAATAGAAACATTGTGGGGGTACTGTCTGTATAGGGGTAGAAGACCGGGGAATCATAACGACATGGTATTTATTTTGATTGTTTGGGGATGTTCAAGGAGGGAGGGATTCAAAAGGGGGAAGGGAAGGGGGGGTCCTCAGCACAGCTCAAGGGGTTATGTGTTATTATCATGGTATCAGTGGCCTGGGCTTGGTTAGGACTTCTCTTGTTTCTTAAATGCTGTACATGGCCACCAGTATGAAGCTCACTACTTGGAACGTTAAGGGTCTGAGGCAGCGCGTTAAGCTTTATCAAGTTCTTAAGCATTTCAGCTTGTTATCAATTGATATTGGCTTTATCCAGGAGTCCCACCTACTAGATGTTGAGGCAAGGTGGATGAGGAAAATGCAGAGTGGACATGTTTTTTTGGCAGAGGGATCCACAAATAGTGCAGGAGTTCTCATAATCATTCATAGAAGGGTCCCATTTATACTGAAACAAGTAATCAGAGATCCACAGGGCCATTTTCTTTTTACCCATGGGTTTTGGTGGGCTGTGGAGCTCTTGTTGGGGATGATCTATGGGCCTAACTCCAACTCCCCCACCTTTTTTATGAAATTAATCGATGTTCTGCAGCCATTTTCCGCATTGCCAATGGTGGTAGGTGGGGATATGAATGTGGCATTGGATTTAGTGATGGACAGTTCTATTTCTAGGAGCGGGCCACGGTCTCCAGCCCAAAGGGCGCTATCTGAGTTTTTAGAATTGTATGCTCTTTGTGATATCTGACTTGTACTCCACCCCAAGCACAAAGAATTCACCTTCACATCCCCAGTCCACAACACTTCATCCCGCATTGACTATATTTTTCTCTCGCACAACCTCCTCCCTAGTGTGGCGGAAGCCTCTGTACAACCCGGTCCCCCATCAGACCATGCTTTAGTAGTATGCCATCTAGTGTCCCTATATCTGCCTAAGAGATCTTTTAGATGGAAAATAAACAGTTATATGTTAAAAGAGGAGAAATCGGCCCGAGTAATTGGTGAATATATCCAGCAGTTTATAGAATCTAATGCCGGCTAGGTAGAGAGACCGGATATAATGTGGGGAGCCTTTAAATCATTTATAAGGGGTGCCTTGATCAGTTTAGCCACTTCTCGGAAGAAAGAGAAGGAGGGTAAGTTGAAAAGGCTTTTGCGGGAAATACAGGATAAAGAAGGCAGTGGCAGCTCACCTTTGAATGAGTTTGAAAAACAAGAACTAATCAAACTTAAGGAGGAGTCTCAGGAGTTGCTGAGGGACAGGGCTGAATATGCAATCCTTAGGGCCAAGGCAGCATACTCGGACATGGGGGAAAAGGCCGGTAAATTGCTGGCACTGAAGATCAGACAAATGGAAGCGGACCGGCACATTCTGGCGATCCGCTCCCCGACCACCAACTCTCTCTCCTAACCTCTACTGAGGAGATTGCCTCGGTCTTTCGAGGATATTATGCCGAGTTGTATAGTTTCAAAGAATCGGCCCCAGATGTTAATATTGATAATTATTTGGGAACTATTGGGTTACCTTTTTTGAATAATTATCAACAGAGCCGCTTAACGGCCCCTATAACTAGGGAGGAGGTTGTTGAGGTCATTAAGGCTCTACCCATTGATAAATCTCCTGGGCCTGACGGGTTCTCAGCGAATTTTTACAAAAAATTCACAAACCTCATACTTCCCATGTTATTGTCCCTTTTTCCACATATCCTATCGGGGGCTCAGACTCACCCGACTCTGTGGGAGGCCTTAATTGTGTTGATCCTGAAGTCTGGGAAAGATCCAGAGTTACCTGCTAGCTACGGACTGATATCTCTGATGAATCAGGACATCAAAATACTAGCCAAGATTTTAGCAAATCATCTTTTGTTAGTTGTTAATGATATGATCAGGCCAGAATGAGTCGGATTCATGCGAGGACGGTCGTCAACAGATCACCTAAGGACCCTGTCGCACGTCCTCTCCGTGTCCAGAGATGCCCCTTATCCAGCAGTTCTCGTCTCCCTGGACGCGGAGAAGGCCTTTGACAGGGTAGACTGGAACTTTCTTATAAGGACCTTGAATGCATGCAATTTTCCCGAACTCTTTCAAAAATGGATTAGAATTTTTTATAGTGTCCCGTCAGCTAGGGTGATGGTAAAAGGAATGATTTCCGATAAGTTCTCACTATACTCTGGTACCAGACAGGGCTGTCCCCTTTCACCGCTGCTCTTTATCCTATATTTAGAGCCCCTGATTAGAAGGATCAAGCAGAGTTCCTTTATAAGGGGGGTGGTCATTCAAGGGGTAGAGACTAAAATATTGGCGTATGAGGACGATTTATTACTGCACCTGACAGACCCGGGTAATTCCATATCGGGGTTGTTAGGGGTAATTCAAGAATTCGCCAACCTTTCCAATTATAAATTGAATATAGACAAATCTCAGATATTCCCTCTCAATTATAGAGTGAACAAAGCCCTTGTCAGTCAGAGTGGAATGTCCTGGTCGCTGAAGTCTCTGAAATATCTGGGGATCCAGGTGGTAAGGGATCCAACCCAGCTTTTCAAGCTCAATCTGGATGATTTAGTTAAAACACTGGAGGGTGACTTGAAGAGATGGTCTAAGTTACCCGTTACACTTTGGGGATGTATAAATCTTATCAAGATGAATCTGTTTCCTAGGATTTTTTTATCCATTACACATGCTCAACACATGGATCCCATACGCATGGTTCCGCAGACTTAATGCAATAATAACCTCTTTTATATGGGCCGATAAACAACCCAGACTAGCATACCACAAACTGACGGCCCCAAAGGACAGAGGGGGTCTCCGCCTCCCATCCCTAGTTTTTTATTAGTGGGCGAGCCATATGGTGAAGTATTTAAGGTGGCTGGAAGGCGAAGAGGGGTCTGTTGCTGCAGAAAGCTTGCCGGTATGGTTGCGAATAGAGCTGGCTCATATCAAACAAGAAGGTCTGTTACTGCTATCCTTATTGCATATCAAACTAAAGGACCTTCCTCCAAACCTGAGGCTCACCCCAATCGCAATCTCAGTTAAGGTGCACACACAGATATGTGCGAACATGGAATATAGGCAGGAGAGGGACTTGGCCCAGCCGATATGTGGTAACCCTAATATAAAGCTTGCTGATAGGCTGATCAATAGGACCTGGCTCCCGCAGCTCGGTGATGTCACCCTCACCTAACTGGTGGCCCAGGAAGGTTCCTGGCTCCAGGCCTCCACTATACTTGGCTTGACATACCCGTCAAATTTATCTTTAAGGTTTACCAGCTAGTCCATTTGCTAGCAAATGGTTTTGGCCCGGCTTCTTCCTCCTCCCATAAGAATAGGTTCCAAGAGACCCTGGGCACACTTGTGGGTCACAGATACTCTGTGTCCAAGATCTCTAAATGCTTATACGATTGCAAATACCCCAAAGAGTTTATCCCCAAAAAATATTGGGCTGACTACTTCCCAGGGTTAGAAATAGATGGAGTAGTCCTATGGAAAAATGTTCACAAATGTATTAAACAGGATAGACTGAAATTGGTACAGTTCCATATACTGCACAATATATATTACACCCCCCAGAAGCTTCATAAGTTTGGTCTCAAGGACACATCTCTTTGCTCCAGGTGCAGACAGGAGGAGGGCATGTTGTACCATATATTCTGGTCATGTTTGAAAGTGACTGCTCTTTGGAATGAATTACAGGACAGATTGGATCCTTTACTGGGCCTCTCCGATTTTTTCTGTCCTGAGGTATGTTTGCTGGGTGATTATGCTTCCATATCAGTGGTACCCAGGAGGTACTACATGGCCTTAATCTCACTTTCGGTTAAAAAAGTCATTCTCAGGCACTGGAAGGATAATATGGCCATATCTTACTGGAGTGCCTCAAGGAGATCTTGCATAACCTCAGGATGGAAAAATGATGGCCAGTTTAAATAACAAAGCTGACCAAATACAATAGTATTTGGGAACCCTTCATACTGTTAAGTATATAAGACACATCTTGGGTGCCACTTAGGACACCATATAAAAAGATAAGCTGTGCTGGGGAAGGGGGTGGGGGAGCAATCTCTCTCTTCCATAACAATAAGGATGGCTTAAAGGAGAAATGTCATTATGTCATTATGTATAGTATGGGGCTGCTCCATTTTGTCTTTGTGAAAATGAATAAACTTTGAATTAAAAAAAAAAATACATAAGGTCTAACTAAAACTGTACTGGCAGGGCTATCCCAAACTAAGGTTTAATATACAGTGTCCGGAAGTCCAGATTAAACAGGTAGGTCTTGAGAGAGGCCTTAAATACCTCCACTGAAGGGGCCTCCCATACAGATGGTGGCTGCAAATTCCACAGGATGGGGCCGGTGACAGCGAACATCGTGTTGCCGGCAGTTTTCAACCTTGTCCTGGGAATCATAAGGAGGCCCCTAGAGGAGGAGCAGAGGGTGCGGACCAAGGGAGTGGGTGAACGAAGGTCAGGCAGGCAGCCAGGGTCCAGTCCATGTATGGCCTTAAAGGTGAGCAAGCCCGCTTAAAGAGGATCCTCCACCTGACTGGCAGCCAGTGCAGTTCACGCAGCACCGGGGTGACATGACAGTATTTCAGCTGCCCTGTCAACAACCTGTCAGCTGCATTCTGCACTAGCTGTAGCCTGCTCAGGATACCTTCTGAGACACTCAGGTAGAGCACGTTACAGTAGCCAAGCCTTGGCGTCATGAAGGCATGCACAAAGGTGGGGAGGTTCAGGGGCAGAACTAGGGGCTTGATCCTGGTGATGTTCTTAAGAAGGTAAATGCTGGTCCGGACAAAAGATGACACCAGAGCTTCAAATGCCAGTCCACTGACAAAGGTCACACCCAGATCTCGCTCTCTAGAGGAGGCCTTCAAAGGCACAGATCTCAGGAACAAGCCTGTCTCTGCATCTGAGGCCATCCTATCACAACCTCTGTTCAACTTCACCACCAGCACCTCCATCTTATCGAGGTTCAGTCCCAACCAACTGGAGGCCATCCAGTCTTACATTTAGCACTTCCACTGCATTTGATGTTCCAGGGGCAAAGGAGAGATACAGCTGGGTATCATCCACATAGAAATGAAAACCCAAACTGTACTTCTTAATGAGCTCTCCCAGGGGCAGCATGTACAGTAGTAGCCACAGACACTGCAAGCTATTTCCCGGAATGTCTGTGATATTTCCAGAAATATCTTCACAAATTTTGTGAAATATCTGGAAATAGCTTGCAATGTCTGTGGCTACCACTGTACATGGCAAACAACATTGGCAACAAGACCAAACCCTAAGGAACTCCACATGACAGAAGGATAGGGGAGGACAAGGGATTCCCCATCACTACCCATTGCGTCCTATTCATGAGAAAGGACTCAAACCAGCAGATGACAATGCCAGTGAGTCCACAGAATTCTATCAGGTGGTCAAGCAACACACAATGGTCTACCGTATCAAAGGCTGAGGAGAGATCAAGGAGAACGAGAATTGTCCCTCACCTCAATCTCTAGCCCTGAGGAGGTCATTATGCACCTGAACTAATGCAGTTTCCATACTGTGCCTCACACGAAACCCCGACTGGAAAGGCTCATATAGGTCAAAGGACAGAAGATGTTCCTCAAGCTTAAGTGCCACAACCTTCTCAACTACCTTCCCTAAAAATGGGAGGTTGGAGATTGGACAGTAATTCGCCTTGATTTCAGGATCCAAAGATGGTTTCTTCAGATAGGATCTGACCAGTGCTTTCTTCAAGGCATCTGGGAAGACCCCCTCTGAGAGTAAGCACTGGACAATCAAGTTGCACACTGGGCCAATGGTGTCAACCCATCTCATTAAGAAACCCATCAGCACTGGGTCCAGTTCACAGTATGTGTGCTTCAGCCTGAGAACAATCTGAGTAACCTCGGTTGCCTCCACTGGTTTAAACTCCGCCAAACCAGGAGGAGGGCTGTGTGGATGGTCAAGGTGACCACTGTCCGCCGTGTTATAGCTCACAGGTGGTACGCCCAGCCAGATGGTGGACACCCTGTCTGAGAAGAAGTGAGCAAATTCTTTGTATAAAGCATCAGAAAAAGCGTTTTTTTGGCTGTAGACAGGCTGGCTTTAAGAGCCTGTCCACAGTCCAAAAGAGCATGGTTGGTCGATTCTTCCCAGCAGCAATTTCCCTGGACAGAACACTGCCTTCTTATGAGTGATTGCCCCCTGATACTCACCGTAATGGGAGTGCAGGGCCAGTCTGTCCACCTCTGACTCAGACTTCTGCCAGTAGTGCTCTAACCTCCGATCCAAATTCTTCATCGCCTTGAGCTCCCCATCAAACCAGGGGACCTCAAGTGAGGGGATTTGGCTCATACACGGACCAATGCAAAAGAGTCGAATGCTGCCAATATCATCTTATTATAGGCGGCAATGGCTTCACTCATTCCCCCTATGCAAGCACTACCCACACTAGATAAATTGGCTACCACCAGAAATCCATCCTGGTCAAATCCCTCAAAGGGCAGTAGCTCACCATCTCTGCAGGCTCTCAGGGGGGGCCCCAAACAGGAACTCCACCATGCAATGATTGGACCAAATGACACCATCAGTCTTCAGGATGGTAACCTCAGGCTCCAGTGAAAAAACAGGTCCAGCATGTGTCTGCCCTGGTGGGTCAGAGAAGAAACTTCTTGCGACAGGCCCAGAGATGACATTGTCTGGAGGAGGTTATAATCTAGCCTAGAAGATTCATCATCATCCCAAATATTGAAGTCCCCCAGAATTAAACATCTGTTGGACTCCAATGTTTCACTGATGATGAAATCAGCTACCTCCTGCAGGAATTCACCTGCCACCCCAGGGGGGTGATAAATCAGGATAATCTTGCAACCTACAACTGGACACCCACACATGGCCACACATTCATAAGATCCTGGTTTTCCCACTGGATGCACAGTGAAGCCAAGTTCAGATCTAAAACAGATGGCCATTCCCTGACCCATGCGTTCCATTCTGGGGCAGTGCACTACCCCATATCCGGGGGGAACAGCGGCCTCTAAAACCGGACCAGCATCATCACCTACATCATGCTAGGTGCTGTAGTACACCCAGCTGCGGAACTGGATAGAAGCAGGGCCCCACTGAAAGTAAAGTGCTCACCCTACAATGAAGTGGGTAAAGGAAGGGAGGCACTAAACCCTCCTAATACAGACAGCACTTAACTCTGCATATAGTGTGTAGTGCTGTCATTACAAGACTCACCAATCTAAACTACACTGTGCTGTTTACCCAATGAAAAGCAGGGACAAGTGGAAAACACAAGCAAGACTTTGTTTATTTGCATATTCCAGTTCAAGACATCATTCTTCACCTTACAAATAAAATTTCTGACTTGCCCCAAAGCTGTTTACTCATCCACACTGTGCCCATAGTTCTTATGCCACTGTGGCTTGCTATTATTAAAGTGATATTTCCAGTTTCCTGAAAAAAAAATATTACATCTACCAAAGCTCCTAGTATATAAAATCAACGATCTTCAGAACATTCCATTCTTAATTATTAAAGATATCTGCATGAAAACATACTCTTTGCATTTTAGACTTCACCATTTCTGTTGCTTTCCCTTCCCTGAAGGTCATAACTCTCTGCTGTGACATCAGAATCACATCTGCGGCAGCAGAATATTATGTGACAAGTAGAGAACTTGGATTTCACAGGATGAAAAAGCGCAGTAAACTGATTAAGTCTAAGGAAGGAAGACCCTGTTTTAATTAAAATGTCTTCAGTAATAAAAATGGAAGTCCCCTGTCCAGCTATCTCTATCCAGCTGCCCCCCCCAAAAAAAAAAATCTGTGTGGTCATTTATTATTGGGTCAAGTAGGAACTGTGTTCAAGATTAAAAACTATACAATGGGGCCTGGGAAAGCTGCAATGTGATTGGCTGACTGGCACCTTTCAGCTGTGGTAAATCTTGATATTACCAATAGAAAAGTTTTCAGTCAGCCACATCTCTAAAACCCATCTGAGCCCCCCCGAACAAGAAAGTGGAAAATTGCCATTCTGAATCCCCACTAAACTGTGATCACCATATTACAGCACCACAAAATTGACAACTCGAGATGCAGCACTGAAAGTAAAGTACACTGAGTCATAGATACACTCAGAAAACTCAAATGACAGGCAAATAACAGTTTATGAACTCATTCCCCCATAACCTCTTGGTGGGTCACCTGACTGCTTCCTCCAGGGAGCCACTCCTGCTCTGGTGGCCCCACCACTGCTGACCTGCCCATTCAACAGCTCTGGAAGAAGGTCCTGATTGGGCGACCCACCACTACCTCCTCCAGGGAGCTGCTCCTGCTCCGGCAGTCCTGCCACTGCTGATCCGCCCACTCAACAGCTGTGGCAGAAGGCCCTGATCAGGTGACCTGCCACTACCTTCTCCAGGATGCTGCTTCTGCTCTGGCAGCCCCACCACCACTGACCTGCCTGCTCAACAGTTCTGGCAAAAGGCCCTGACTGGGCGACCCACCACTACCTCCTCCAGGGAGCCAATTCTGCTCAGGTGGCCCCTCCACCATTGACCCGCCTGCTAAACAGCTCTAGCAGAAGGCCCTGATCAACCAGCTGCAACCTCCTCTAGGGAACCGTTCCTGCTTCGGCAGCCCCACCATCGCTGACCTGCCCGCTCAACAGTTCTGGCAGAAGGCCCTGATTGGGTGACCCACCACTATCTCCTCCAGGGAGAAGCTCTTGCTCTGGTGGCCCCACCACTGCTGACCCGCCTGCTCAACAGCTCTGGCAGAAGACCCTGATCAGGTGACCTGCCACTACCTCCTCCTCCTCCAGAGAGCCACTCCTGCTCTGGTGGCCCCGCCTCCACTGATCTGCCTGCTCAACAGCTCTGGTACGAATTCTTATTTTGCTCAGACTGAATTTTGGTGCACTTTTTACTCTGACTGCTGACTGGTTCCTGCTCTTCTTAACCCTTTCACATACAATGTTAAGCTAGAAATGCATATTAATGTAATATATACATTTTCTAAGTTGAGGTTTTACTGCATTGTTTAAAACAAATATAAATAGAAGTGCTATTTTACGTCTGTCCCTAAAATATTTGTCTGTCTATAATCTCTGTTCGCGGCCTCCCCCTGAACCCTCTCTGCTAAGCCTTCCAGCCCCCTGACCAGTGCAATTACAGACCCTTTGTTTCTTTTGTCTTTACTTGAAGCCTTTCAGCCTCCCTGCCAAGAGCGATTACAGACCCTTTGTATCCTTTGTGCTTACTTGCAGCCTTTCTGTCTCCTTCAGATAATTTTATCCAGCCCTTTTCTCTGTAGGCAGAAGGCCCTGAATGGGTGACCCATCACTACCTCCTCCAGGGAGCCGCTCCTGCTTTGGCAGCCCCACCATTGCTGACCCTGCCTGCTCAACAGCTCATACCCACCCTGTCTGGTGCATTTCCTTTATAGTGTTGATTGGTCACATGTGTCCAAGTTGATTGGTGGAAATTATTAAGAGTTCAAACTTTCATTAGTGCCTTATACAGTTCATCCCCTAGAGAGAACTAGTCCTATTATTCTCAGCTTTACTCTCTAACTATCTTATCACTCCCCACTGTTATTCTTTTGGATTTGACTTTACTACCTATAATCCATCTCGTATAGCCCATACAACTGCTTCCCTTATGACATAATTACACCATGGGAAGGACAACTATAAAAATGAGACCCCATGGTATACAGCCCATCCTACTACACTGCATATTTCTGCTAAGCATCTTTTATCTTAGCAATAATTCCCACCCCATATGTGATAATCTTTTTTTTTTTGAAATTTAAAGTTTATTACGACAACGCACATATCATAAGCATGGTACAGAATACACAGAACATTTTATAACTTCTCAACAAATGACTTAAATTAAACCAAGTACCCAGCAGCCACCCCCCTCCCCCACTTCCCCCAAAGAGAATCTCCCCCCCCACTTTACCACCCCATACCAAACTACAACCCCCCTAGGAAGATCCACTCACCCAACATCCTTTCCACCCTACTTAACCACTATAGCCTATTCCTGGGGAAGGTATAATGCTTGGAAACGGCTCCAAATCTTCTCATATGTATGAAACCGATTATCCCTTCCCGCTCCTAATTTTTCCATGTTTAAATTAAACAACATCTCTTGTAACCATTCCGTGTACGTGATAAGGGAGTCTGACATCCAGTATCGCAAGACAACCTTTTTAAGTGAACCGGAAATCAGGGCCATATAAAATCTACGCTCCTTGACTGTGATGCCAGAATAGTCACCTATCAAACATATATCTGGCGTGAAATATTGCTCAATACCCAGCAAAGGGTCTGCCCTCTGTTTAATCTGTGTCCACAACCGCTTTATCGGTGGACAGTCCCAAAAAATGTGATACAAGTCTCCATTTGCCTGGTGGCACCGATAACATTTTTGATCTGGTCTACTACCCACTTTATGTACTTTGGAAGGGGTCCAAAATAGGTTATTCAAGAAAAAAAACTGCATCACCCTCAATCTATCCTGTTTAACATATCTGTACACGTGACTCCAAACAGTCTCCCAGTCCCGCTCCTGCCCCCCCAGACATCTAGTCCAATACCTGAGTTCAAAATCCATGTTGACTAGAGTCTGGTCAAGAAGTACCTTATATACCCTAGAAATCGCATGTGATTCCCAAACAACTTGAGCTAACGACTCAAACCATTTCCCATCCACACGCCCTACCCGAAACTTAGTCCGCACCTGTCCTAGTAAATGAGTAACCTGGAATACTTTGAAAACTTGCTTCGAATCTATGTTATACTTTTCCAGAATCTCCCTTATTGGGAGAACGCAACCATCCCCCATCAAATCCTCAGCACGTAAACCTTCTAGTTGGGGTAACCATTCCCCCCGTATCATTCTCCCCCCAATTTTCAAATTGGTATTCACGATATATCGGTTGATGCATGTCCCTGTCCGGAACATAATCTAATCTGCTACAGATCTGTCTATGAATACAAAGGATTTGCTATTGGGTTAACAGTTAATTTAAGAGGCACCTTCTGGGAGTGGAATAAAGCAGTGCGTGGATTTATACCTGCCTTTTAATCGCTTCCATTTCCAATCCAACCCAGGAGGGAACATAGGCAAGATTCAAGTTTTCCTGCAGGAGCCAGCAATTTTAGATATTTACAGAGGTTACTTGCCCATAGTATAAAACCAAAGTGTGGAAGTCTCAATCCCGCTCTCTCCCTAGGAGCAGCCAGCTTATTATAAGCTCTACGGGGCCTCTTCCCTTTCCAAATAAACTCCGTTATCAATAAATGTAATTCTTTGAACCATTTTAGTGGTATTACTACATTAAGCATATTAAGTGGGTAGAATACCCTAGGAAGAATATTCATTTTAACTATGTTGACCCTGCCCCAGAGAGAGAGCGGCAGACCATTCCACCTTTGCAGGTCCTGTTTAATGGTATTTCTAATGGCATCCAAATTAAGTCTAACCAGCTTCCGATCAGATCTGGCCAGGTAGATACCCAGGTACTTCAACACATGTGGAGTCCATTGCATGCCCAACTCTGAAACCTCAAACTTATGTACTCTCATATTTAACGGGGAAAAATTTGGGTTTTCTCCACATTAATTCTATAATTAGACAATCTACTATATTCTCCAATTATAGCCATCACCGCTCTAATTGAGCTACCTGGCTGAGCAACATGCAACAGAATGTCATCCGCATATGCTGAAACTTTGAGCTCTTGTGACCCTATTCTGATACCCACCACCCTCGGATCTAATCTCAATTTGGAGAGGAGAGGCTCCAGATATAAATTAAATAAAAGAGGTGATAAGGGACAACCCTGTCTAGTACCCGAGTTGAGAAGAAAACTTGCAGAGAATACGCCATTGCAATATACCTTAGCTTTGGGATTCCTATATAAAGCAAATATGTAATTTATAAACTGGGCAGGAAGACCAAATTCTCCATAGCAATAGCTAAAAATTTCCAATCCACTCTATCAAATGCCTTCTCTGCGTCTACAGACATCAAAACACATGGAAAGTTACAATCCCTGGAAACTGAGAAGACATGAGACAGTTTACGCAGGTGGTCCAACGCCAACCTGCCCTTCATAAACCAACCTGATCATGATGAACTAACCTAGGCATAACCTTGGACAACCGTAAAGCAAGGATCTTCGCAGAATCTTAATGTCGTAGTTGATCAATGAAATAGGCCTGTAACTAGTGACTTTATCTAACTCTTTCCTTCTTTGGGATAAGCACTATCAAAGCCTCAAATAAGTAATCATCTACTACACCCAGGGTCAATATACTTTGAAATAATCTTCTCAAGCCGGGACACAACAGGGTTAAAACATTTATAAAAATTAGGTGAGAACCCATCTGGGCCAGGAGCCTTGTCATTGAAAGCATTCAGTGCCTCCAGAATCTCTTCTTCAGAAATGGGAAGTGAGAGCTCTCCTCTGATTATCTGAGACCTGGGGAAGGTTACAAGAGGACAAGTAATCTTCCACCTCTGACTTATTAGGCCTAGGGTCATTGGGCTATATAATGCTTTGCAATAATCCTCGAACTCCTAACAATATCCTTGGGAGGTTTAACCGACCCATCGACACGAGACGTGATACTTTGTACTATTCTAGATGCCTCTGCTGCCCTTAGGCGCATAGCCAAGAGCCTGCCAGACTTCTCCTTGATTCAAATAAAGGGCCTTGGTTTTCTTAATCGGCGTATTCTGCCTCTCACCCAGAATCCCATCATATTCGTGCGCAATTTGATCAATAATTCCTTAGATTCCTCTGGGGTGCTCTGTGACAGAGCCCTCTCTAATTCCTGATTCGCTCCAACAAAGACCTAATCCTTTCCTCCCCTTCCTTTTCCTTGCAACTGATAACTGAATAAATTCTCCTCTTAATACACACTTTAGGGTACACCACCACAAGTCCCCCTAATAGTTAAATGATTATTCTCCACTTCATATTGTTTAATCCATCGTCCGATATATTCCTTTATTTCTATAGAGCAGGGTATTTGGTTATTCAATTTCCAAATAGTCTGTCTAGGAGTATTAGGTGCCAAATTAAGGGAGCAATGGACTATAGAGCGATCTGAGAAAATCCCAGGGATGATGCTGCTATTCAATAAACCTGACAACAACCCTCTACTCAAGAAGAAATAATCTATCCTGGATCTAGACTTATGGACCTCTGATACAAAGGTGTACTCCCTGCGTGTTGGGTGCAAAACCCTCCATGGGTCACACAAACCCAAGTTGTCAACTAGATCCCTGACCGCTCTCTGAGCTGGAGAAAGGCCTCTATTTCACTTACCATCCTTGTCCCAATCCGGAGTAAATGGTAAGTTCCAATCTCCCCCCAACAGCATCGGAAGATGCTGAAACGGACTTAATATATTTAATAAATCCATAAAAAACCCAGGGGTGTCCACATTAGGGCCATATATACTTCCCAGTACCAATCTGGTCTGGTTTAAAAGCCCAACCACAATTATATAACGGCCTGCCGGGTCTACTATTTCCTCCTCGCACACAAAAGCCACACTTCTATGTAGCAAGAGTGCGACACCTCTGCCAGATGTACTAAAACCAGCCCCAAATACCTGGCCAATGAACTGGCATCTAAGTGTGGTCAGTTCTCTGCCAAGCAAATGCGTTTCTTGTAAACATATTATCTGCCCCTTTAATAATTGCAGTTGTTTCAGTATTTTATATCTCTTTATTTTTTGCCTGATCCCTTTCACATTACACATGAAAAACTCAAACAGACTACCCATTTTCCCAGTAATCTTCAAAAGACCTCCTATTTACCATCCTTACCGTCTCTATCACTCTCACGTCCTGTACCTTTGGGTGAGCAGATCTTCCCCTACCTATCTCATATAAGCCCTTACTAATCCCCCCTCCCCCGCTCCCTCCCCCATACATGCCTATACTCCCTATAATAATCCTAGTACACACATCAAAATCTAATACAATTATAATTCCAACACTCTGAAAAACACCCACCCAACACCCCTCACCCCCTCCCTCTCCCCGAAAACACACTGGTCCATGATTTCTTTAGCTCTGTTAACCCCAACCCTTCCTCCAGCCCCTCCGATAATATCACTAAGCACCAACCCCAGACCAACCTAAACCCCTACTTAGCCCTATACTTGCTCCACTGTCCCCAATAAGTTTATACCACAAAGTCCTTTCATGATTGGTTAAACCCATCATACTCTGACCCCCACCCCCAGTGCCCAACTTATTTCCTGCATACAGCAGCCCCTGTAATTATAAATTAAATAACATCCACGGTACTTATAATAGAGTCAAAATGTCCAATGCTGCAAAAAAAAACCACCCCCTTCCCTACCCCCAACAAGGGGGGGGGGGTTTAAGAATAGTCTTATCTGCGAGGGTTCCAATCCCTGGTGACCGTGTCTTCACCAATCAGGCAGACCCAGCAAACGACATTAAGAGTTTATACATCCTGATAAATCAGGACCGCCAGAATGAATCCAAGCCCACATAAGACCCCTGATGATCCGGCTCAATACCATAGTGATCTAAACCAAGTCGAGGAGATTCGGTCTCCATCCACATCTACTAATGAGCAGGTATAGGGAGAGAGCCCTCCTTCAACATAGGCAGCTTGCTACCGCATTATAGCAACTGTGATAGAGCCAAACACAGATTGCGGTACAGAGTCTACCGGTAGCAATTGGGGCTAGCCTGACCCTTCTTCCCTGTAACTTTCCGTGCGCCAGAGAGCCATTACATGCCGGGGTCAAGGTCTATGGTCACCATCAGTTACCAGAAACTATTTTCTTTACCACAAGCAGAAAAAAAAAAAAGGGGGGTTTAAAGCCGAGAGCAGTCCACGGATTATGACTCCAGGCCACGGCCACAAAAAGCAAAAACCTTCTCCGCAATCCACTTTCTGATGGGCAGTGCGATCCAAAAACTTAAAGTCCCATACAAGCACCCAAGCCTGATCGCCAACAGTAGACAACTGGTCTCCCTGATCCAGGGGTTATTTAAAGAGATCTGGGAGGGCGGTAGCCAACTTCTTCCTGGCAGCCTCTACATCATCAAACGTTATCCATTGGCCAGAGATCAAAACCTGCAACTTGGCTGGATAGAGCACTTTGAATCTGATACCCGCAGGAATTAACTCCGACACCATCGGGTGATACTCTGCTCTTCTCTGACGTACGCCACCGGTGAGGTCCTGAGTTATCCAATAGACATTCCCTTCCACTTTAAATCCTTGATTTCTCTTGCCTGAGAATTACAACTTGTCTCTCCTGAAAATTCAAGCGGACTATAAAGACCTGCTGGGAGCACCGGTGGAGGGAGTCGCACGCAAGGCCTGATGAGCCCTTTCGATAATAAATTTGTCCCCAAAAGGCGTCTGGCCTACAACCTCCTTAAAAAATGTCTGTGCAAATGAAATCGGATCTGATCCCTCCTCATGCTCCGGGAGGCCGATTACAACCAGGTTGTTCCTCCGGCTCCGACCCTCTAAGTCCTCAATCTTTGCCTCCATTCTCACAATTTTCTGCCTTAAATTTACAATTTCTGGCTCTTGCTTTGTTAGTCTCCTTTCTATCGAGGAGACTTTAGCTTCTGTGTCCCCCGTGCGCGAGACAAATCCTCCAGAGCTACGGTGACCGCTTTCAGCTCATCGGTGACCGCACATAGCTCTTCCCGAAAGGGTTTAAATTCGGCCAGGAACTGCGCTAAGGTTAAAGGCTCATTTTCGTGGGCTAAGCTTTCACTTTCAGGGCCTCCGGCTTCTGAACCCACTCTCACCTTCTTTGATTGGGCCTTCGTCGAGGAGACTGGCGGTGTGTGTCGGGGAGCATTCCGCCTCATTTCCACCTCCATATGCTCCGATTTTCCAACAAAACAGAATGTTCAGGCTTAGCAAACCCACTGTAGCCGACAGAATAACCAAATTCCACCAAAATTAAGTAATACAAAATCCTTAAGTCGGTGGGAGGCTGGAGCTAAGGAATCAGGCTGCACCTACAGAGCTAGCATCACGTGACTCCTCCATACGTGATAATCTTATTAACAGTGTCTGTAAATTACCTTTGCTGTAGATCCACTGTCCCATTGCCGTTTATAGACTAGGTAAACTGCCTTTATTGCAACAGCATTATTACTCTGGCACTAGCCACTTGGGAGGTGCTGAGCATCCCATAAATCCATTACCTCTACACCGTAGCTCTACATCATCAAGCATACCTGTGCGAGTTGCAGTCTATGCACTATCAGTTTTCCATCATTATGCTGCCCCACAAACTCCATCATTTAGCCCTACTACCCATAAATGTATCTAGCAACTTCTCCTTAAAGTATTAATCAAAGGAATCAAAAAACACCTTCTCTTGTTGCTGCTATGTTATGGAAATATAGAACTAAACCCATGCCCTCTTGCACCCATTGTAGCATCTGCTGACCTAACACAGCTAAAATGTATCAGCTTCTTACACATAAATGCATGCATTTTTCTGAAAAAAACATGACCTAATACAGACCTGGGATCTTCATGCCACCCCTGATGTATTGGCGATATCACAATCATGGCTACATGGCTCTACCCCAGATCATGACATCAACATTCCATCATACAATATGTTCATGGCAGATAGGCAAACCGGGGGGGAGGGTTGCAATATATGTACCGAACAAGTTCATGGCCTTTGTAACTGATTCTTCCTCCAGCCACAAAGAGTTTGAAAGCCTTACCCTAAAAATCTCTCTGTCTTCAAATGAATCTATTTGTATAACAGGTTGCTACAGACCTCCATCAGGAGATCTTGAGATATTAACCCACCTTCATAAAATACTGGAATCTGCTGATTTGGAAGCTATTATCTTGGGTAACCTTAACCTTGATTGGAACTCACCTTTTCCAAACCTCTAAAAGACCTGTGTGATGACTATGGTCTACAACAGCTCATCTCTGATGTTACTCACCCCAACATCAAAAACCCTGCACAAAGCACCCTCCTAGAACTAATCCTTACTAATAAACCCCATAAAATCTCCCACACAGGAGTATTCCATAATGACATTAGTGATCACAGGGCAATAGCATGTGTGAGGCATACATCCAAACATATCTCCACTTCTAGCTTCGTTTATAAAAGGAATTTCCACAAATTTAATAGTTCAGATGTCTTGGCTGACCTTAGTAGGATTAGGTGACAGGATTTTTATCTTGCATCCTTAGTCTCTAAAGCCTATAAACTATTTCAGAACCTTGTCCTAAAGGTGATTGATGCTCATGCACCTATTGTAAAAGTAATACAGAGAAAAAGATCATGTCCCTGGTTTAACAGAACCTTAAAAAAGCATTGCACAATGGGGATGCTGTCTGGAAAAAGGCAAGGAAATCTAAACTAGATATAGACTGGGCTGCCTTTAGAGCTTGTACTAAATTATTAAGAACTGAAAAGGCAAAATGTTTCCAATGCACGCTAGAGTCCTTTAAAAATAACAGTGCCAAGTTCTGGCACATCCTAAAAGAATTAGAAGGACATAGCTCATCGTCCTCTTTACCAACCAAAATAATTTCAGGTGACAACATACAAACAAGCAAACAAGGCATACTAGAAGCACTCAGCAATCAACTTTATCACTGCTGGTCTAGCCTTTGACACCTCTCCAGCAAGCAAGCTGCTGCACCAACAAAGTAATTATGATTCACCATGGTCAGCTACCAATGCCGTGACACACTCTACCAAATTTAGTTTTACTATAGTCACGCTCAAAAAGGTTGAAGACCTCCTAACCTCCTTGGACACTAAAAAAAGCACAGGAGCTGATCAAGTTGATCCCTCTCTTTTTAAAATTAGGCTATTACTTATTGGCTCTGCCCATCACTCACCTTTTTAACCTGGGCCCTTCTGTCCATGGGGCCCTTCTGTCCATGTGGAAAACAGCCCTCATTATCCCACTACTGAAATCCAAGCAATCCAAGTGATCTCAACAATTACAGACCAATTTCTCTGTTACCCATCTTTTCAAAACTCCTTGAAAAACTGTTCAATACCCAATTAAGAGATTATTAGGAATCCTACAATCTGTTAAACCCACTGAAGTCTGGCTTTAAGCCTAATCATAGTACAGTAGCTGCACTAGCTAAGGTCACAAACAATTGGCAAATTGCCCTTGATGCACTTTTCCTAGATCTAAGCAAGGCTTTTGATACCGTGGACCACAATTTATTATTGACTATGTTGCATAGCCTTGGACTAGATGACTCTGCCTTAAAATGATTTTCCTGTTATCTTATTGGTAGACAACAACAGGTTAAAGTGCAAGGTGACCTCTCCCCCTTAAAAACCTTGCCCAGAGGGGTCCCTCAAGGACCAATATTGGTACCTTATTATTTGCAATCTAAACCAACATTGACCACAAAATCAATACTGCCAGTGTCCATCTTTTTGTAGATGACACTGTGCTCTGTGTTGCATGACCTAACATTGAGGCCACATGTCTGGAACTGCAACAGGAATTTAATCTCTTTCAGCACAACCTACTGCACCTGAAATTGCTACTCAATGCCCAAAAGACTAAAATCATGCTTCTCTCCCTTCAACCAAAAACAGCTACTACCAGCTTGCCAACTGCTAGCATACATATTACAACTATCCTGGTTGAGGCACTCGAAAGGTGGACACATTTAAATATCTTGGCTTTTGGCTTGACTGTAAACTTTCTGTCACTTCTCATACTGAGGAACTCTCAAAATAATTAAGACAAAGGTTAGAACTTTTTTCCGTATTAAACGACTACTCACTTACGAGGCAAAGCTAAGATTGGTCCAAATGACATTCCTTCCACTCATCAACTATGCAGACTTTCTTTATAGTCACTGCCCCAAAATAGCATTAGCAAAATTGGACACACTGCATCACAGGGCTTTAAGATTTGTGATGAATTCTCCATTCAACACACACCATTGCTCCATCTACACACAACTAGGCTGAACCAAGCTTGGCATCAGGAAGTGGCAAAATGCCTCCCTCTGGGCCTTCAAAGCCATCACCCAAAAACTTCCTCCCTACATTTCTAGTCTCTTCAAACTCACCCCCTGTGTATACTGTCTTAGAAAATATACATACATCCTGCTTGACACCCCCAGGACTAGATCTTGCTTTAGCACCTCATCCCTTAGTCATGCTATACCAACACTATGGAATACCCTTAAAAGTACTCTAAAACTGACAAAAATCATTAGTTTATCCTTCTTCAAATCACTCCTAAAACCTTTATTGAATGAAAGTTGTCATTGTTACTCCTAACTTGTCTCCCTTACTCGAGGTACTTGACTTGCACTTACACTGCTGCACTTCCCAGCTGAGCTCTTCTTATTACACCTCCCACATTTATTCATCAGTTCTTGCACTTCCTCCCATCCTCCCCCTCCTTATGTGTTTTCTGTCCTTCTTGTCTGCCCATTTTATGTCCCACCCCTCCTTTCATAATCCTACACCTCAGTGTTTCCCCCATTCCTTCTGTTATTCTGTAACGTAAGGCTACCTTTATTTTGACATTAGCGGTTTTGTGTAGGTGTTCTTAATGTGGAATTTGTACTGACTTTCATTATAATGTATAACTTCTGTTGCTTTGTTGTGTGATCCATGTGTTGCCCTTCCAGGACCACACTGTAAATCAATCTCTCAACAGTGTATTTCTTGGTAAAAAATAAAATTGAATCAAATTGAATTTACACCCGGCTAACATGTCAACTCGCCTCCATTGACAGTATGTTCTCAAAAGCACTTCAGCTGCTCACTCCACTTCTATCAGTTGTACAACAAATGATTCCTTTCATTAAAAAAAGACACAGATGTTGTCTGAGGACATCACCATAATGCTCAGTCCCCATCTCAGAAAAAAATGTGCTTGGGCTCCCTTTTGGAGCTCCAACTCCCTCCAACCCTGTGCAGTTCACTGAAACTGGGACTAACAGCACCAGCTCTTGTATTTATTAAATGGTGTTGACATGCTGCCTCTTACTCTCCCAGTCACTCAGGCCTGTTCATGTGTTTTTCCTGAATGATTGCATGTAACAGGGAACAATTAGTATGTTTTGAAATCGTTTTATTGTTAATGCTGTTTATGAAGTTTCCTGGCACTGGAACCGAGATCTGAGTTACACAAATTCTTGAACTGTGTTCCTGTATTGCTCTTCTGATTTTGGATATTGTTAAGACAACACAATAATTTTGTGGAGCTTTCTGTGGAGCCTGAATTTGGGTCAGATCCTTGTACAGTTTAATCTAGAAGCAGAGAAGGCTGGTGTGTCAATGTATTTTATGCCACTTCTTGATATTTCTGCACTGGTTTTATGTAATACCTTGTAAAATATTAATTTGTATTCTTCTTCTACCTAGCAACAAGGAACTACTTTTTCTGTTGCAACAATAAACTCAATGGCATATATCTGAAGTGGAAAGAAAATGAATTTTTATGTTGGCACGCTTGCGCAGTCAACATCGTGGGACAGTGCAGCTTTAGAGGCGCAGTCGCTGTTGGGTGAATGCAGGGCACACACCAGTAGGTGCATCCCACATTCCCCAATCAGCCTGCATGCCAGTGCCACACCATGCATACATAATGTGGTGAGCACATCTAAGAAAAGGTCCGCTGCCATTCAAGCAAAGATCATCAGACGCAGTGGTCCTTTTCTTGCCATGCTCACCGCCATTATGTACATGACGGAGCACTGGCCATAGAACTGCCGACTTCAGGGGTGCCCAATCCCCCTGTCAGCTGCCCCAGCCCCTGTGAATATGCCAATGGGGGAGCCCACTCCCCATCTGCATAAAGCACCCCTCCTCAAATTGTTTAATGCCAAGGGGGTGCCCAATTCCCCTCAGCTCTGCACCCCCACCCTTCTTTGTGTGCCAATGAGGGTGCCCAATCCCCCATTGGCTACAGACACCCCCCTCCCAAACAGTTAGGTGGCATGCTGGGAGTCCACCACAGCATGCCAAATGCCCTGCAAAACAAAAACTATCCCACTATGTTTTTTTTTTATAACCTGTAAAACAAAAATGGTCCCTCGTAGTCTCGATGCCCCCTTCCCCTACCTGCACTTCACCACTGTGCACCCTGCCTCCCTCATCCCCTCACCCCATACTTAGCTGCGAGTCTGGCGCGACAATCTTCTGTGGACCGGGAACACGTCTGCACTCTTCAAAGCTGACCACGAACTGAAGAAATGCTGGTAAGCTGTATAATGGAATGAATAGGGGGGTTTCAACTTTAATGCATATCTCACGCAATTTTGCAAATGTTGGCCCCAAATTTTCAACATGGGGTTTTTGGGACCCCTTTTCATGAATTCTTGCACTGTCATGACGTTATTTGGTCCCGAAAGGTGATTTCACAGTCACTGCGCAGAATCACCTTTTGGGACTGAGTAACAAAATCACAGTGCCAGTGTTCATGAGAGGGGCTCTAAAACAGCCTATGTTGCAAGTTTGGTGAGAAAAATCCAAAAAATGACTGTTTCACAAGCGTGCACAGCAACTGCGCAATGCACTCTCGTAAGTTAGCGTGTTTGCACTATTTTCATGCCAGATTCTCAACATTAGCATTTTACCACACCTTCCTGTGAACCATACAGCTGTCATTTTTCACATCCTGCCTGAAATGTGTCTTTGCACTTCCAGTGCAGAATAGCATGGTTGCTGTGCGAAATCAGTGTTCAGGACACATTATGAAAATTACAGTGACACTGTTCATGAGCAGAGGTCCTAAAATGCCTGTGTTGAAAATTTGGTGACAATACTCCATAAAATGACTGTTTTACGAGCGTGCATAGCAACTGCACAATGCACGGTGGTAAGTTAGCACATTTGCAATATTTTCATGTCACATTCTCAACATTGGCATTTTACCACACCTCCTTGTAAACCGTACAGCTGTCATTTTTCACATCCTTGCTGAAATGTTTTTTCGGACTTCTGGCACAGAATAGCGCAGTCGCTGTGTGAAATCAGTGTTCAGGACATATTACAAAAATGATAGTGATTCTGTTCATGAGCAGAGATCTTAAAATGCCTGTGTTGAAAATTTGGTAACAATACTCCATAAAATGACTGTTTTACGAGGTGCATAGCAACTGCACAATGCACGCTTGTAACTTAGCGCATTCACAATATTTTCATGCCAGATTCTCAAATTTGGCATTTTACTACATCTTCTTGTGATCTGTACAGCTGTCATTTTTCACATCCTTGCCAAAATGTGTTTTCACACTTTCAGTATAGAATAGCACGTTCACTGTGCAAAATCAGTGTTCTGGACAAATAACGAAAATGACAGTGACACTGTTCATGAGCAGAGGTCCTAAAATGCCTGTGTTGAAAATTTGGTGACAATACTCTATAAAATGATTGTGTTACGAGCGTGTGTTGTGCAGTTTGCATGCACGCTCGTACGTTCGCAAACTTCTAATATTCTCACTTCAGATTTTCTACAGTGCCATTGTTCTGCACCTCCTAATGAACAGTGCAGCTGTCATTTTTTACATCCTGACCAAAATCTGATTTCGTAGTTCCGGCGCAGAATAGTATGGTCACTGTGGAAAGTCAGTGTTTGAGACACATGATGAAAATGACAGTGAAACTGTTCATTAGAAGATGCCCTAAAATGCCTATGTTGACAATTTGGCAACAAAAGTCAGTAAAATGAGTGTTTTATGAGTGTCCATTGCACAGTTTGCATGCACACTCATGACTTTGTGAATTTGTAATACTTTCACTCCAGCTGTTCATCACTGGCAATTTTCCATACCTCATTATGAACACTGCAGCTGCCTGAAATGTGTTTTCACATGACCGGCACAGAATTGCACAGCTGCTGTGCAAAATCAGTTTTTGGGACAGTTTGAGGAAATGACAGTGACACTATTCATGAGCAGAGGTCCTAAAATGCCTCTGTTGAAAATTTGGTGCCGAAACTCCATACGATGACTGTGTTGCAAGTGAGTATTGCACAGTTTCAACTTACCCTTGTAATGTCATCAATCTGCAATATTTTCATTCCACATTTTCACCACTGACATTTCTGCACATCTCCTTATCAACAGTCCAGCTGCCATTTTTCATTGCCTGCCCAAAACGTGTTTCCGCAGCTGTGGCATACAATGGCGTGCTCACTGTGCAAAATCACCTTTTGAGACACATTCACAAAATCACAGCACTATGTGTCACTAGCTACACCACTCCCACTGCCAATGCCAGCGTGACAACATTCAGCATTGACAAAGGCTTGTTCTTTAATTTCTTTCTTATAGAAAGTGAAGGGGGGATATTGTATACCATGATCGAACTACACCGGGAGTGGGTAAATCCCAGCATAACCCACACCCTCTTGTGGTTTATTGTTTAAGCAGCTTGGTACTACAAGATTGTTTTCACATGTTGCTAAAAATGTTAAATACTCTCTCATTGGCGATTGGCAGACCTGTCCCAAAATCTACCACTTGGATGATGTTGGGACATGGTGGGCACCTCCATAACTTGTTGTTCCAAACACAGAGCTTGGTATGTATTGGGATTATCATGGCATTCAAACACATTCTGCAAAAATGCAAAGACAAAGAAGTACCACACTATACTGTCTGGATCAATGATATGGTAACCATACATCATCTAGAAAAGGTGCATTATTATTCTTGCAAGCTGATGAACATATATGAACAGATATGGCTCCCATTTGCTCAACTTTTGAAATCCCCAAAAATGCAGACATTTTTCACTAAAAGTCTGAGCAATTAAGTAAGAAAACTTTACATTCTAAGTGTATTATTAGCAGTTTAATCTACATACCAGCTCAGTATCATAGATATTTCAGATGTATTCAATGCATCTCTGTAAAGTGATTGTTAGTAGTAAGCTTTCTCATGTACCTAACCATCTCTCTGTATCAACCACTCTTTCTATCTGTTTTTACATGCCATCGCTTTATTTCTCTTTTTTCCATATTTTTGTCATATGCTCTGTATTTTGTTTGTAAGTGTATTATGAAAAAACATATAAATGTATGTACTTGTAACATGTTACTTCTTAATGAACTTATTGAACACCCCCAAAAAAGATTGCTTTCACATGTTTCTGAACTGACTGTAAAATTAACAATCAATGTTTCATCTAATCTGAAAAATGTGTCCCTTGAGCCTTCCTTTGGAAACTGAACTGTAACAACTGTATACTATCCTTCAGTCTGAAGGTTGAAAAAAACACATGGTTTGGCTAGTGCTGTACATGCCTTATAAAATTGAACACAAGTCACTGTGCACAGTAATATTCCAGTCTACACCTTTTTCAGTAATTGGAGCTTTCTGGTCCTGTTATTAAGGAACTGGACTGACGAGTAAGAAGTGACTTAAAACTGGCAACTTGGTGAAATATACAGTACTGAGGCTTTAGAAATTATGTGTATAATAGTTCTTATGAGGGAGCAATGATGAATCTTTTTTTTAAGAGGATTGTTTGATAAGCATAGGTCTGTGGAAGGCTGTCAGCCAATCAGGTTTCAGTAATTTTCTGAACTCATTTTCTAAAAGCCAGTAGGGCAAGATATGGAAAACATCAATGTTGCAATGCAAAATTGACTTTGGCCCACTGTTCGATGCATGTATCTGATCCTGGAGGCTACACAGGAGGTGTGCTTGCTGTAGGGATGGGGGCAGTAACAGGGATGTCAAAAATTGGCATAAGAAGCCAAAAACCAGGATTCCAAAATTTCATCAATGTAGACCATTACTGGCACCCAGCTACCATACAAATTATAGCCAGATGTTTTAAATTGCTGCTCAAATGAAATGAACTAATGATCGAGACCTGGGAAAACAATAGTGATATTATACATCAAGTTGAACTCACTCATGTATTTGTTATCAAAAGACACTTAGAGAAATCAATAAGTTAAAAAAAAAAAACATAAACACACTGTTGTGGAAAGAATCAATCCCATTATTAAGAAAATCAAATTACAGTAGCTAACCATTAGAACAGTTGAGTATCTTCTTTTGAAAAGCATTGTGTCAAACGATTTTGACTCTAAAAACTTCAACGCAAAAGTAAAATGCAATCTCGGCTGAAAAAAAAAACTAAATTAAAATATGAGGCAACTAACCTCCTGCTAACAGCACATATTTACAAGGAAAATCCAGAAGTGATTTTCAGTGAGGTGCAGCATTCCCAGCCCCTCATTTTAACTCACAGAAGCCACTGTCCCACATTGGAGAGCTGTCCTACTGTACATTCTAAGAAAAGACTATAGCGAAACAACAATGTAATGCATGTGGGAAATGTTTCACTGCACATCTCAGTAATGTTTCCTGTAGAAGTCGCTTTTTATATACTGGTTATATTATTGTGCGGGGGTCACTTGTTTTTAGTTATCAAATTAAGTGGAAACAACATTTAAGTAGCTATTTAAGTGGGCTTTTAAATGGCTACATGACTATACTTAGCATTTTCATATCTTATAATCAAGTGATAGGCTTGCAGACACTAAAACTTTCAACTTTGTTAGTGGTATCATATTCCAGAAATATACTACTTTATGTAATTTAGTGCTGCATATACAGCCCCCCCAAAAAAATACATTTCGTACTGTGGCTCTTTTCTGGCTTTGTTTGTCGTTGTTCCTTAGTGCATTTTTACAGAGTTAGGGGCAGTATGGAGGAGAACCAATAAATGTGTTTCCATTTTCATGCATAAATTTGGAAACCGTGCTTCAATTTAGAATTTGAAGTGTAAACAGTTCCGTCAAGTATATTCTTTGATGAAAGAAACATCCTGACGTACTAATAAGGCTTATAGGCTGCATGCAATGTAAAAACCTCACATTGGACACATCGGAATAAAGTGCGTAACAGTTTTAGTGCACAAAAATCAGCAAAGCAGCAAAATATTTTCACCAAATCCACTTCAATGGCCACCGAGACTGGTTGTTCCATTCAGTACCAACTCTCCTTGCTTGTAGACCCTGCCTGCTAACTATGGATTTGAGCCTGTAATTATTGAAATTACTTTCTTCAGATGTGCCTATCTCCATAGCAACCACCTTGTTCATCAGCGCTTTGCACTTAAAGGGGCTGCGCTTCCCTCCAGCAAAAGCAAACTCCGGGGCTGCTGGGCAGGGTTTGAGTGAGCTGAGAGAGAATGGGGGTGCAGCCACCCCCACACCCCCTAGATCCACCACTGCCACTGGGGCTGGACTAATCCCCACTGGTATTCTGAGCCACCGATACCTCCCAAAGAGTGTTGCAAATGCAATCAGATAGCTTGACTTTTCTTCCAGCTTTACATGCCAAAACCCATTTTTCACATCACACACAATGAAAAGTCTTGCTTTCGACGAATCTGGCAATATATCATCAGTGGTCAGAAGGGGAAAATTACTTTGCTTTAGTGCTTTGTTATGTGGCTTTGGATTTATGCAAATGCTTAGCATTCCAGACTTTTTTTACAACCACCAGACTGCTTATCCAGTCCGTGCTACACTGTAGAAGAGAAATAATACCTCTCTCCTGCAGACTCTGAAGCTCTTGCTTTAGTGGTTTCGCAAAAGCAACTGTCCATCTCCTTTTTGAAAGCTTTACTGCTTCCATAGATGCACCCACTTCTGACTTATATGTCCATTCTAAGCAGCCAACTCCCTGGAAGAGGTTGTGATATGTCTTGGTTATTTTCTCAAAATTCCAAGGCTCATTTTCTCCTTTTCCATGCACTGTTGCTGATGCAGTCACACTTAAAATGTTCCTATACTGAGCCTTAATTAGTTGAATCACCTGTAGTGCATTACTACGCTGCAGGGATGTTTGACCTTCTTGCACCACAACAAATTAAAATTTGTTTTTTAAACTTAGTAAACGGACCACAAACTCTACTCAGTCCAGTGTGTTATTATTTGGATTTCTCAGTTCCAGCTTGCATTTACCGACTGGCTTTATTGTTGTATTATTATACATCATTAGCATTTGTCCTGTCTTTATTATTGGTATTTCAGAATTCACCAACTTATGAAGAATAACATTAGAACTTGCACCACACTCCAACTGAAATGTTATCAGCACCTTGTTAACCAACATTGTTGCAAACAGTTGTTTATATTCTGGCTTTCCACACTGTATTGTGTTTACAGTTTGCTTTTCTGGCTCCACTGATATCCACATCTTGTAACATGGTAAAGCTAATGAATATGAAATACAGGACAGTAATTGGTGAAAGAGGACTAGGTGTGCTATTCTGGAGACAGCATTATTTCACCAATAATGCCGTCCTTGAGGTAGAGTACCAAAGTAATCCACAAACACAGAACAGCAGTGTAGGAGTCAGGGGGGATAGAAAACAGCTGGGTACGGACTTGTCTGTCTCACCCACCCACCCTCATGTCAGTGACTATTCTAGAGCAGTAGACGATAGTATGAGCGACATACAAGTGAAAGTGATAGAAGGAGCAGAAAGATGTATAGAAATTTGGTAACGTTCAGTCTAGCAGGAGAGATGCCGCTAGATGAGTGGGTTGATGTGAAGTTTGGAAAGGCAAATGCGAGCATGGCTGTGACAGTGGTAGCCGGTGCAGGGCATGAGGAAGAGAGAGATGTAGAACAGGGCAATACAGCAGTGTGGAGAACAAAAAACACAGAAAATGAAACATCTGGAGATGGAAAGTGAGAAAAAGAAAGTAGCAAGGAGAAAGCAGGATTGTGGAAAAAGAAAGATAGGCATGTAGAGCTATGTGCAGATGAGTTAGAGCAGCTGGAGAGGACAAAAGTGGAGAAGAACATGCACAAAAACACGACGTGGACATGCAATGTTTTCTCAGATTGGCTGACAGCAAAAGGAATGTCAGTAAACATAGAGACAGTACCTATCAGGGCACTAGCAGAGATACTGAGAAAATTCTATGGGTCTGTCAGAGCGGAAGGAGGGAAAGAATACAGTATCAGCTCGTTCAGTGGAATATGAGCAGGATTACATAGATACATAAATAGTATTGAGGTGAGACGCAACATTAATGTTATCTCGGATCCTGAGTTGCAGACAGTGAACAATGTGTTCATAGCTGTCTTAAAGAGATATCATAGAGCGGGGAAAGATGTAGCCAGTCACCACCCCTACATAAGCAAGGAGGATATGAATACTATCTGAACATGCCTGAAGCTGAATCCAGAAACTGCCTATGGGTTAGTGAGGCATCTGTGGTTCAAAATGAAGCTTGGACTAGCTAGGAGAGGCAGGGAGGATCTCAGGCAGTTGAAGTAGGAGTCATTTATAGTTGCCAGAGAAGGAAGTGACGCCGAGTACATAGCAGTGGCATTCAATGAAGCAATGAAAAATCATGGAGTGATGCATGAGAGAAATAAGCAGGGTCTGCGAGGGGTTCTGTATCAGTAGCCAGCTTCACCTAACTGTCCTGTTGCACTCTTTAAAGAGTATATTAGTAGAAGTCTGAGCAATGTACCAGCTTTCTATTTACACCCACTCAGATTACTGCAGCACAAGCTGGATAAGAGAGAGACAGCTGGTATAGTAAGCAACCAATGGGGTGCAACTATTGAGGAGAGATGATGGCTCAGATCCCTGAGGATGCCTAACTGACAAAGTGGTACACTGATCACAGTATCTGAAGTACAGCAGTCTAGATGCTGTCGGACACTGGTCTCACATCTAGAGAAATCATGTAAGTTACTGGGTACCGATGCGAGACCAGCCTATGCAATTACTGGGCACTAACAGCTGAGGATAGAAAAAAGTGGTTGAACATATTGTCAAGCAACACAGACAGAATAGCAAATGCAGGAGAAAAAGGAGCTGAAGTGAGAACAGCAACAGGAATGAAAAGAAGTGACACTGAGAAGGAGGGAAATGACGAAGAAAAGAAAAGTGGTAACCGGAGCACATTCTGTCTTCCCTCAGCACCTGAGAAAATGCAGGAACCCACTGTCAGAGACAGGGCAGAAACTCACATCTGCTTTAGGGCCAGGCAACAAACAGCAGTGAATAAAGTGTGACAGGCACACACCCCGGAAGCACAACAGTGGTCACCGTTCATCTTTCAGTCCTTCATGGTGCACAGGACAGTAAATTTCAATTATGGCTGCACAACCGATGTGCCAGGGAGCCAAAGGAAGACACACTGAGATAGCTGTGAAAGAAACAGAGAAGAGGACCACAGAGAGTGAAAACCACAGGACACGACATCGCATCACAGTCAGTGATACAGAAAAAAGGTCAGAAATTATGCAAAGTAGCCAAAGTAGCACAAATCAGAAGGTGAAAATCAGGAAATTTTAGACCTCCAACGCAAGCTATAAAAAGAATAGCCATGTAGAAATGTGCAGTTGACACATAGAATTGTTTGGAGAGACTTACTGAATAGTTATGTTACTTGTTGTTTTCACACCATAACTATAAAAATCAGAGTGTGTACAAATGTTTTGAAGTGCAGTAAAGAAATGAAACATTTGACAAATGTGGCTCTGTCCTTTTGTTAACAGTGCACAAATTATTGTCCTAGCAAGTCATATATTTTGAAAGTCATGTTACAAGTGCATTAAGCCACTCCGAAGGTGGTATCTAATGGAGAATTAATGCATGGTTGGGCTGTTGTAAGCACTCGGCCTGCAGCCTCGTGCCACAATGGTCCCGACCATGCATTAATTCCCCATCAGATGCCACCTTCATCATGGCTTAATAGAAACATAGAAACATAGAATTTGACGGCAGATAAGGACCGCTTGGCCCACCCAGTCTGCCCATTTCCCTACCTACTGGATAAGCTGCAGATCCTAGTTAACCAGCAGCCTACGTCTTCCTACCCCCACCCCCTAGAATTGCCTTATGACTGTCCCATGCATGCTTGAATTCCACCACTGATTTTGACTCCACAACCTCCTCCGGAAGGCCGTTCCATGCATCCACAACCCTCTCTGTGAAAAAATACTTCCTTAAATTACCTCTGAGCCGCCCCCCCATCTTCAAATTGTGCCCTCTTGTTCTTGCACACCTCTTTTTTTGAAAGATGCTACCCTCTTGGACTTTGTTGATTCCCTTGAGGTACTTGAACGTTTTTATCATGTCCCCCCTCTCCCTCCTTTCCTCGAGGCTATACATATTAAGCTCCTTTCATCTCTCTTCATATGTCTTCTGGTGCAGACCCTGCACCATTTTAGTTGCCCTCCTCTGGACAGCTTCCATCCTGTCTATGTCTTTGCAGAGACTGGGTCTCCAGAACTGCACACAGTACTCCAGATGGGGTCTCACCAGCAGTCTGTACAGAGGGATAATAACTTCCTGTTTTCTACTGGTGATGCCTCTCCCTATGCATCCCAGTATCCCCAACCCTCATTGCTGCCCTCTCACATTGCTTGCCCACCTTTAGGTCATCTGATATGACTACCCCAGGTCCCTTTCCATTTTGTTGTTGTTAGTATCTCGCCCCATTGTGCACTCTTCCCTGGATTTTTGTTTCCCAGGTGCATTACCTTGCACTTCTTAGCATTGAATCTAAGCTGCCATACATTTGACCATTCCTCTAACCTTGCCAAGTCCCTTCTCATCCTTTCCACCCCACCCTGTGCATCAACTCTGTTGCAGATCTTTGTGTCATCTGCAAAGAGACATACTTTTCCTTCCAGTCCTTCTGCAATGTTGCTTATAAAGACATTGAAGATTATGTTTTGTTAAAGTTCTCCAGAAGGTGTCAGCCACTTACATATACTCACAAAACTCTTCATCTGAGTTTGTTTCTGTTACACCACCACACACCTTAGACTTTCTTTCCTTGTGCCTAACTAGGCACATAGCTGCAAAGTGATAACATTTTTCACAGTTTTTATACTTTGGGCTGTAAGCTGGGCATCTTTCCTTATTCTTTACATGTTTTTTTTCCCCCACAAATTTACTTGATATCAAAATGTCTAGGCCAGTACCAAACATCTACACATGCTTCTCTCTCTGCCCTGCCACATGCACGTGTTCAGTCACGTGTCCCTCTACGGTTCGGGTTCTTTCTCTTGACAGTTCTGCTGCTCTGAATATATGTAAACTTTTATCTATGGTCAAATCTCCTTCTCTCAATAAACATTCTCTTAAATGTGAATCTCAGATGCCACATCCTATATGATCTGTTATGAGGAAATCTTTAATGTCCCCAAAATTGCAACTTGCAGATAACATTTTACTTGTCCATTTGTTTCTCCTGATTCCTGGTTTCTTGTGAAAAACTTATCTCTTTCTACTGTCTCCTTCTTTTTTTGGATTACAATATCCATCAAAATCCATCGCTATTTGTTCTAGACACAGTCGGCTTAAGGATAGATGAACTAGGCACGCCAGGCCATTATGGGGGTGCCGCCACAGTCAAACAAACAAAAAGTTACATTTAAAACATTTTTTTTTTTTTTTTTGCAAGTGACCTGGATGGACTGAAAATTAAAGAGCAGCTGACGCCTTCTGGAGAACTTTAACAAAACATAATATTTAGACACAGTATGACTTGTTTTTCACGTTAGGTTTGTATTTCTCCTCCCCATTATTTATTATTGAGGTCCCTTGCAGAAAAATAGTATCTTTGCTCCTGAAGATCTTGTCTATTCCTGTTGCTTTCTCACTACTGGAGGTCATAATGCACTCCATGTGACAACACAGTTACTCTCATGGCAACCAATTGTGATGTCACAACTGAGGACTAGACTGGAAGTAGGGAGTCAGTTATAGAGGCAGATGGACTCTGAATGAACTCTAACAGATAAAGATCACATATTCATGCAAATCTCCACAGTAATAAATAACATGGAGAAGAAGTCTAAGGGATATAAATGAAATGCAAGTAGAATTATACCCAATTATCATGTTTTTTAAAGTTTCCACTGTGGTGTCCACAGCTCTTTAACATGGCCAATTCTGGTGTCATTTGGGGGGGGTTAAACACCCTTTCTGTCAGATTTGTGACTGCATGCCTGCCTGCCTGCCTGACCCACCCATAAAAATACCACACCCATTTCTATTACATTTCTGCTGCTGTCTGTTTTATGTTTGGCGTCAGAGTGGCTGGAGTGCATGTGCAGAATGGTGTGTACTGAGAGTGGCTGGCACTTGGCATAATCAGTTTTGGTGGCGCATGCAGACAGCTATGAGGCAGTAAGGAATTGAGCAGCTTTGTTAGCGAGTGGTGAGGGAGAGCTGAGTTTGGTTTTAACCTTGTAAAAGAAAAAGAGACAAACTCCAAAGAGGACTGGAGGTCAGTGTGTAGGGTAGGGGGAGCTACTGGGGAGGAGGGCGCAGGTGTGCTGTGCTGCTGAAGGTACCAGAGCTGGCTCGCTGTGATATGTGAGGAATGGGAGCCAGCAGCAGCCAGGACTTGCTAGTCCAGACAGAAACAGAGAAGGTGATGGCAGATAAGGACCACAAGACCCATCCAGTCTGCCTGTTTTCCTACCTACAGATAGGATCAGGGAGAGGACAAGGTCCAGGGGCTTAGTATTTACAGTGGAGGGATGGTATTGGACCATCATGGATTCGCAGTCGAGGAGTGGTTTCTCATCACCATCGGAGTGGGGCTGTGTAGTGAGTGGCCTGGTAGTCAGTCAGAAAAGTCAAGAGAGACCCCTCAAGAGCGGGGACTGGAGTGGTGGGAGTAAAGTAAAAGTACCCACCACCAGTCTTGAATAGGGCCTGCAGGCCAGTGACTGCAGAGAGAGAGAGAGTGAGCAGCAGCCAGCCAGCTGGGGGAGTACAGCGGAACAGCATGGATTTGGCTGTGTGGAGGAGACTGGGAGTCCATCCCCCACCCGGCATCCCAGAGGAGGAGATTTTCATCTCAGGCTTGAGCAAGAGGAAGAAACAACACATAATCAAATATTTTCATTGTGAAGTAATTCCCTCCACCCACCCACTTTAGTGTATAAAGTGCTCTTGAAAGATAACAGAACTTTGTTTTGACTAAAATGTAAACCTTAAAATGCACAAAAAAGCACCTAAAACCCCAAAGCTTCTGGGGCTTACCAGCCCCCAGATTCCTGGCTTTTTACTAACCTTTTTCGCACACTTCATATGCAACATAACTTTAACAGTCACTAAAAGAATCCCCCCCCTGAAAAATCCAGGTAACAGGCCTGCGGGGGGGGTGCCATTTGCAAGTTCGCCTTGGGACGCCACATACCCTAAGGCTGGCCCTGGTTCTAGAGTATGCTGACCCTGGGGTACATCTGCATTTAGTGCTTCACACACTTCTCGACCCTTTTCTCCAGTGAGATAATAAAATAACTTTACTTTCATGTTCTCATCTTTATCTTTCATAGCAGTGTCCACATACAAGTTAAACTTTTCTTTCCACTTCCTCCAAGCCTTGTTAGATTTTTTGTACGTACATCTAACCTTTGTGGAGGTTGCAGCTCATGCTCCATCTTGCCTTTTGCATCAAAACAATTTACAGTCTATTTGTTTTACTTTGAATAGTGCTGATGGCCCTTTTGACCTTGACTTTCATACATTGCTTGCACTTCTTTTATAGGGTCTTTAGTTCTTTCACTGCATAGTTGCTCCAACCGCTGCCACCATGTTTCGGTATCCAGTAAATATAGCGACTGAATATGAGCAACCGTCAAAATGGTGACTCATATTCAGCGCTATCCCCAGGGGATATGGGAACCCCATGTTTCACAGGCTGTTACAAACTCCTCTACTAGTGTATATTAGACAGTGAACCATACAGGAATCAGAATTAATACTTGAGTTTAATTGTGTCTTTAATTCAGTCTGAACACAGACATATGGCTGCTATAAAAGGGTGTATTGTCCCATGATCCCCCACCAGAAATAAATCTCTTCACACTTGTTTCTGTTGGATGCACGCTGGCAATATTCATTAAGGCACGCAAATTGTGTTTACATTCCCAACTTCATATTTCAACAGTATACAGTACAGTACAGCACAACCAGATTACTTCAGTCTGATTCTTCCTTCTAGAAACTTTCTTCCAACTTAATCCTCTTCTCCTTGCTTGTAGCACTTCGGGGTCTGGACACACTCTGTTTCTCCCCCCCATCATCACCAGAACCAGGTACCACCACCAAGTACCACCACTTGGTACCACCACCAGGTACCCCCACTTGGTACCACCACCAGGTACCCCACTTACCCAGGCTCGACCCACACAGGGTCAGTTCCCGGTCCATATCCCACTAGGTCCGAACACGTGATTTGATCCCCAGTTTCTATCCCCTCCCCTTCCCCATTTATTTACTCACCTGGGTTCCTCTGTCCCCAGCCTGTCCTGCCTACCCCTTCCCCTGTCCTGCCCCCTTTTTCCTTTTGCTCCCCCTCCTCCCTGACCCATCTCCAGCTTGTGAAGGATGATGTAGCTCTCATCTTGTGGGTTAGAAACAAACCTGGGACCCTCCAATCTCCTTAGCACCTCTCCCCCCATAACTCCAACAGGCCTCAGTAGAGGCACCTGCCTCTGTCATACCCAACTCATCTGCCCTGTAGGCATCCTCTTTCCCATACGCAATGCCCCATAGATAAGTCTGGACCCCCACCTTTCTCCTGGCCATGCCCGCCACCACCCAGGCCGTTGTGGCCTGACAGCACCCACCAGAGCATAAATTTCCCTTGGTGACCCCTACGTGGCTGTTCATGCTGCCACCCCCCTTCTTCCTGCTTGCTTCCAAACCCCTTCTCCTCCCCTTATCTTGCCATCTCCCTTTTTGGCTGATACCCACCAGCTGGGCTCCACCTAGTCCCCCAGACACTAGCCGCCTATCTATGGCCCCACTTGGCCAGTGCTGGGACTGATTAGAGGTCACTTCCTTCCTTCCTTGTGCCTCTCCATATCTAGTGCCTATTCTAGGCCATCATTGCCCCAGCATACCCCCCAAGATGTGTTGCATACCACCATTTGCCCTTGGGCCCACCTTGCCCCCGTCAGGGCTCCCCTAGCCCTCCAGCCCTCAGCTGTCCCTTCACAGCTCCATATTTATTTCCCCCATGACCAGGGCCTCATGGGCACCATGCATTTCCTTGCCCTTTCCACTATGTGCCAAACCTGCCCGCCCAAGCCCCTACTTTACAGGGTGAGTGGGAGCTCCAACCTACCCTGTCCACCTCTGTTCATGAACCTTCCTAACCCATACCCTGTCAGCTCCACATAACTCTAGTGTCATGGGCTGGGTCCTCAGTTTTCCCTTCCACAACTTGGGATCCTATGTGCCTGCATGCTCCTCCACCTCTCCTTGAGGCTTCCCCAATAGCCTCCGCAGTATAACTTGAAACAGTTTGCAATGCCCTGGATTCCTTGATTGCTCCTGCCCTCCTGCTCAGCAACCTCTTACTAATGGGCCTCCATTTCCGGTGTGCATCCCAGTTTTGCCCCTGCAGTTCACACAGCATGGGGTTTGGGAGTGGCACACCCTTGCTATACCCAGTTGCCAGTGCCCATCTCCCTCTGCTTTGAGAGGAGAATCACCTGGTGTAGGAGATGGATCCACCTCCCTGTATTGCCGTGGTCTGCTAGTTTCCCCAAAGGCAACACCCTTCATCATCCTGCTGGTCACTGTCTTCTTGACCTGTCTCCAGTAATCCCCTAGTTCTGCCCGCTGCTGATCAACTGGCCTTCCCCCACTGAATCTCCATTCTCAGCTCATCCAGGCTCTCCATCTCTTTTCCTGCCCGTGTGGTCTGCCTTCCCCTCCCTCCTGTGCATGGAACCACCTTGGTCATCCTCCAACTTTCCTGGAGGAATCTCTTTGTTCCGAAACCCCTCAGGATCACCTCACTCCATGGTTCATAATCTCCCCTCCCCCCCGCAGAGCTGGGTACCAGCCCCCAACTCCACTTTAGACCAGGTGGCCTCGGGTGATGCCCCCTCCCAGGGATATGAAGAGTGCCCAACCAGGCATGCCCCCCCCCTGGCCTTGGGCCCACTTTTATATAAACCTATCCTCGTCCCAACCTGATGGACATGCTACACCCCTGGGCCTGTGTGGTCACCGCAGCCCCAGGAGTCCCACCTGCTGGTACCATTTTCCATCAGCCTGCTGCCCTTCCCTCTGCATGCTATTCACTGTCCTTGATCACAAAATGGTGGATGGTCTCCCTTAGTCTATTCCCAAACCCCATCTCTGTGCCTTCTTCTTCTTCCCCCTGGTTCTGCCTGCCCGGTATCCTAGGGCCCTCTCCCACTCTCGCTACCCCTTTCTTTCCAACTGGGAAACCTGTCAAGGATGGCCTGGGTGAGTGTCTCCACTAAGGGCTTTGCCCGAAGGCATGCCGATGCAAGTGGGAACCATGGGCTTTCAACATCCAAGACTCCCAGTCTTGCAGCCTGGATCCCCAAGACCTCTGTGCCCTATTGCCCCCCGAAAGTAATTACTGAGACTGTATTGCTTCTTGCCAGTCAGTCCTTACTGGATTAAGCCTACGCTCATCTAGCCATGCTCCGTTCCAGCCCTCTTCCCCCAGGATCCATCAGCACCTTGCTGGGGTGACCAGCTTCCAGGTGCCCTGGAGCATGTCTACCCATGCCCTACACCAGTCCTCCCCTTCCTGGACCAAGGCTGATCCAAGTTAAACCCTCCCCCATCTCTGGCAATCATTGGGATCAAAAACATTTTGCACAAAACACCCCATGTCCCTTACAAGTTACCTGTTTATAGTAAACCTTTCTAAACCATGGTCTGACGGTGGCCACTGGTACATTCCCTTCATACCACCCTATGCTTACCACAGGTCTTACCTACCTTGGTGTTCAGAAGGGGTTGGATTGCAATGTGTATACCTCTTGTAATGTTCTTGACTTTGCACTTTAATGACAGGTCCCTCCCATTGCGGGTTGTGGAAAACTCCCCCCGCTGCTACTAGCTGAAAACCTGTTAGACCTCATACCAGCTTGACATTGCATCTACGCTCCCTTTGTCCTTAATCTGCACCCTCTGGAAGAATGACCTGGCTCAATTCCACCCTTTTCTCCCCTTGCTTTAACAACGTCCCAGAGCTGCACTCACAAAGGTCACCTCATTCCATCCTGGTTGATCTCCAAAACTTTTTTTTTTAATTTGTTTAAGGGCATGCCCATCACATTTTGCTGAATGCACCACATAGAACTTGCACTGGGACAAGCACCCCCACCCCCCCCGCAATCCATTTCTCCTTTTTTTCCTTTCTTTTGTTTTTTAGAAACTGGCTTGATACCCCTTGAAAATTATTTAAAACTATACCCCTGACCCTAAACCTATGAAGGTCATTCCTTAGACTACATTAGGCCTGTTCTTCCTTAAGTGTGCCTATTTGACACCCCTTCCAGCCTCACCCTGGGTTATTATATATGAGGCAGGGACCTCTGAGGAAACATCGCCGCTGGCTATAAGCAGTGCACTTTATTTAACTCTACACAACCTGGCCCTGGATGGCCTGGAGTCAACCCCCCAGTTTCCACCTGCCTCTTGGAGGGCATTCAAAAGCAAAATCATTCCCTTGCACTGCATGTGCACCCATTATATTTTAGCCCCTTTAGCTGCTTCAGCATCAATTAACCTGCCTGCTTCCTTCTGATTTTCTATGGGTACCCCATGTACCCCCTTCCCTGACATGTTTTCGTTATGTGACTTATCTGTATCTGCACTCCTGCTCTGTTAGTGCTTTGAAAGACCCATACCTACTGGCTGCCTTGACATAGTGCCAGTCTGTCCCACTTGACCTGTACAACTTGACCCAGTTCAATGCCGGCCGGGCCCTGCGCCTCCTACCAGCTCTGCCTTAACAGCCTTGGGGTATGCCACGCTTTCGGTGATACCAGCATCAGTCACTGCATGTGTTTAATGGCACCAAAATCCTTCCTAACAAAATATCTATTCTGGAAAATAATCCCCTTAAATATTACTGCTGACTCTCCCTTTGAGGATATAACTAAATGGTCTGCCTATTCCATCTTAGGGTACCAGCCCCCACCCCAGTCAGCTGTGTGAATATGTAGCCAAGTTAAGTATCACGCAGTTCAGTTCCTCATATCCACAGTGAAAAATTGTCCTGGGCCCCGGCATTACCTGGCACCAGCTCCCCAGAGGCTCTCGCTGTATGCATTACTATTCGCGTCCCTCCCCGATGGTCTGGGGCCTGGACCAACCTTCCCATATATGAACACTGCCTCTGGCACTCTCCTTGCCCTTCAGCTGCCACATCATTGCCCCCTCACCTTGTATCAGCATGCCTGCCTGTTCCTCCCTCACCCAAATCTGCCTGCGTCCCAGGCCGGGCTCCATCACCAGCCCACTCCACGTCCTCACTTTCTGATGCTCTTTTGCATCCCAACCCAGTAACAAACCTCAGCCTTTTCTGGGAGGGTTACATAACTATACACTTGCTCCCACATTTCTGCCTCCTGCCTCCATGCACCTCCTGTGAATCTGCTTGACAGCAAATCCCCCCCGATACAGCTATGCTATTGACTCCGACTCTCAAGTCCACCTCACCTGGCGAAGTAAAGGAAAAACCTCCGAGCGATTTTCTCCCAATGCACCTACTTTAAATCGCCACCAGGTGCTATGCAATATGCCGTAATGCACCCAACTGTCCCATCTGTATCTCTGTGACTGAACCCCCGGCCGCTATAGAAACCCTTATGCACCATCCTGTGATGAACCGCCATGCTATCAGCCCACCGTCTGGCTCCCTAGGACTGAGGCCCCAAGGCTGCTGAGCTCAGCGCCTGGACTGCCACCCACGTGGCACACGCCACCTCCCAAACTGCCCCAATTGGCCCCTATTCTTCAAATTGCTCCCGCACATCAACCGGCTACCGTTCCTTTTCCTAGAGGCCCTCACTCCCATCAGCAGAACACCACATTGAGCTCCCTTACCTGCCCCGGCCGGCTGCAATTCCCAAGCCCCTCCGGGGCCACTCCTCCCTCACTACTGCCCACTTACATGTCAGAGCTGCCCAACTGCTACCTTCTTTTGTCTCACTGCATCTGCACCAGCTTAGTCCATGTAGTGCTACCAGCGCTATAAACTGGAGTCCTCTTTCTAGTTATTTGTTTGTTATTTAGCATTTTTCATTTCTTTCTTTCTTTTTTTTTTTTTTGCATTTGAATTACTGGTCCCCAACTCCAATTTATGTTAGAAAACCTGACTATGCCCCTCCTATCTGGGCTGGGCAAAGCAAACCCCACTAGTGTACAGTCATTACGTATATAAGCCCAAAAATCTGCTAGGCCCCGGCCTACCACGGCCACCACAAATAGCACTTCATTCTACCTGCTATCGCTTCATTCTAACCGTCTCAACCTAATGGACCTCTTCCCGTTTGGCCACATGGCCCGAGACTCCACGAACACCTGGCCGGCATCTGGCCTGTGACCCCCTTGGCACACCTTGCCCCATGACTACCACAACCAACTGTGGATGCCCACATGGTGAATCAACAATGTCCCCTCTGCAAGGCCCCAAGGCAACCACCAAATGCTGTCCTGTAGCAGGTGCCCCACTAGCTGAAACACTCCTGAGCTTGCACAGCGCTGTTGCTCCTTGTGGTCTGCCTGCTCGCCCCTCTGCCTGCACCAACTGCTACAATCTCACCAGTCACTGTTCAGATCTTTAAAAACCTGTGCTGCTTGTTGTTACACATTCCAGCTACAGGAACAAGTCAGCTCTATTAACAGTAATTATTTTTAGTGAGGGGATCTGAGGTTTCGACTGCCAGCAAGACTGTCAACCCCCTGGTGGTGTAATAATAGGACTTTCTGTAAGCAGCAGTGTTGATTTTTGTTTAAAAAACTCACTCAGACTCGGACTCTCGGCTCTTATGGAACCCAGTTCATGCGGCAGTAAAACTCTGGATACAATCTTGACCTACAAGGACCAACCATCCTACAAACTAATTCCAGCAATGGGAGCCATAAACCTCCCCACAATATCAACCTGACAATAATAGAGCTGCTCCACCTTGACCATCCCTGCTTAACCTCCATTTCTTTCTTTTTTTTTTTTTAAAAACCAACCCCAGTACATTCTCCCACAGAAAATGAAGCCAGGAAGCCATACTTGGCCTAAGGCCTAGGCTCCCTGCACAGTGCCTTACCATCAGTTGCCAACGCTGTGCTGAGAAGAATCTTTTCCCAGCAAAAAGAGGTAGGCCAGAAGGCTGCAAGCCCTTCCATAATCCCTTGTGGCCCCCCTCAAGCCCCCACTTATCCCCTTCCCTCGGCCAATTGGGAAGCTCTCCTATTCCCTGGTCATTTGACCCGCTCTGATGTCACCAACCCCTCCCCTTTCCTATCCCCCTTCCCCGCTCCCCTTTGCTTTTCTGGCAGGGGGACATTAGACAAGCTGACCTGCCTTTTAATGGCAAGCCCTATTATCCCAGCTCACTGAAGTCTGCTTGCACAATTACTAACTTCTACTTCCTGTGCTCCCCACTTACATGTGTGGAGTTCTTCATAATGGTTATATACTGCAACTACATGCTTGGCTAAGGTTCCACTAACATATATTGTTACAGGGCACAATGACATTTTAAATAAGTTAAAACAAAAACTTACATATACAGAAACAACACAATATAAAATTTTCAAGGCTCTGAATACTTAAAAATGTGTCAAGAATAAAAATGTATCTTATTTCAATTAACTTCCCTTAAAAATAATGGATCTAAAAACTACACTAAACTTCGCAGGTCTAAGATTTACTGTATATCACTAATCATAAAATAAACTTACCACTTTCTCAATGGTAGAAGTGGACATTACTTTCCAGCTGCATTATTTTACGTAGAATCGCTCACTAAAAACTCATTTTAAAAAATCAACAATTCTCACATTTTGCTGAAAATCTTATCCCTCTATCATCCCTCTGTTGCTATATAACATGTGTAAGTTGTGTATCAGTAATATACAACTGGCAGTCAACACAGATGTGGTGCCCTTCAGACTAGTCGCAAGCTAGAAGAGAGCAAAACATGCAGTCATTTTGGGAAAGAAAGACAAATAGAGCAACTCACCACCAGAAATGAATGTTTAAGACCATACTAGTCTCAAAAAATGAATCCCAGTACAGTGCTGCTGTGGATATATGTATATATTTCTCACAGAGATGAGAGAGGGTGCTGCAGCTGGAAAACTGGTGCCAGAGTGCTAGAGAAAGAGCAGGTGGGTTCGGGGTAAAGGTGACACCTGTAGCACGACTTTAGATAATATGAGGCACTGCCAGTCTGATGGCAGGAGTAGATACTATTGGGGGGGGGTCGAAGAGGTAGGAAGAGACCAACGTTTAACACCATACTAGTCTCAAAACTGAGTCTCAGTGCAGTGCAGCTGCTGATGTACAGTATGTACAAATTACTCACTGAGAAGAAAGCAGGCACTGTAGCTGGAACCCGGTCAGAGTGACAGTGAGTGTAGGGGGGGGGGTAAAAATGATAGCCGAAAAGTGGGTTTAGATAAAAAAGCAACACTGCTAGTCTGACAGCTGGTGGGTGCTGGAGCAGATACCAGAGGGAGTTTGGGGAAGGGACACATGTTTAACACCATACTAGTCTCAAAAATGAGTCTTGGTGCAGCTGTCAATATAGCAGGTATAAAGTACTCATTGAGATGAAAGTAGCCACTGCTGCTGGAAACCCATTGTCAGAATGACAGTGGGGGTAAAAGTGATAGCTGCATGCAGATTTAGATAAAAACTGATGCTGCTGGCCTGATGGTGGGTGGGTGCTAGAGAAGTTACTGTGTGGAAGGTTGGGGAGGGGAAAGAGAAAGAGATGAGAGCAGGTGGATGGGGAGTTAAAAGTGATAGCCACACCATTGCCTTACTTAAAAAATAGTGCTGCCTGTCTAATAGCAGGTGGAGGTTGAAAGTGAGCTGGAGATTTAAGGAATAAGGTAGAGAAAAGTGAGACAGATGAGCACGGAAGAGCATGAGGAGTGATTCACATTGATGTGCTTCAACTCCACGCACTGGACAGGGCTGGAACACACAAACTGTAAGTGTTTCGTATCTGGTCACATCCTCTGAACCTCTTTTCTGTCTCCCCCTCCATTCACTATATGTCAGCATATCTCTCACTATGCAGCCATAAAATAACAACATCAAATTTAAAGACTATCATGTCTTGACAATATTAGGTAGCCGTTATTTACACTGTTGATTCCAAACCACAGTATTTGTAGCTCTATCCCAGTTTTGTTTAATAACCTTAGGTAATAGTAATCTTCTATCAATTAAACCATGCAAAAATTGCAGGACGCATGTAATATATAGTGTAGCATCCTTGTCATGTAAGCAATGAGCCACGATGGGGTGTGTGTTAGACAGTTCTAATGCACGGCTATGGGGTGTAGTGAGGCATGGAGCTGCAGGCCGAGTGTGTCCAATCCCTTAGTCTTGCATTAGAACTTTCCAACACACACCCTGGAGTGGCTTATTGCACTTATAAAATGGGCTTATATATATATATAACACGTATGTAAAGGTCATACTTTGTATGCTTAAATAGAAAAAAAATTACAATCTTTACTGTCATTTAATGTAAAATAATTCCTCCACCTGGACTACATTGTTGTTTTTTTTGTCCGTAGGAGTTTTGTCCCATTTTGCCCACCATAATTACTGATGGTTTCTCTGGATAGTAGGTGTGCCCCCCCAGTCTTGAATCTTGCTGACACACACATTGAGAGGTGCACAGCAGGAAGTGTGCGTGTATTGTTTTGTTTTATTTTATGTATTTCTGCAGTGTGACCAGTTTTACTGTGGGCTTCGATGAGGAGCTGGCAAGAAGTGAGTGAACATGCATGCACATTGAGGAGAAGCACAAGATTCCAGTACAGCACTGCAGCAAGTGCTGGAAGTGATTTCCAATTAAAAAGAAAATTAAAGAGTAAAAATGCCTCCTTGCAGCATGTGTAATGTCTGGGGGAAAAGGAGCAAGCAGAAGACTGGTTGGAGCAGAGAGGGATAGTGAGCAGCTGAGCCAGGGGCGGGGGCTGAGCAGTCAACCTGTTAGGAAAAAAAAATTAACGGAGTTGAAAAAAGAAAGTGTTTTTTATGAGATAAGGGAACAATGTGTTACTTTGACAATTTTTTGTGTTGCTTTCTGGTGAAGTGGTACATTTGTTATATTTCAGTATACTGGAGTTTATCTTGGTAATGCGGAGGAAATTTCATTTTTAAAAATTGGGCTCAAGGATTTTGAACATGGACAGTGTCTTGCTTAGCTGGACAAGTTTTTAGACGTGCATTAGACACTTTTAGAAAACTGGCTTTTTCTTTGGAGGCATCTGATTGGCTGGTACCCATTCAACAGGGGGTACGTTAACTTTCAATAGATGCCCACCAAGTAAAAAGTACCATCCTGATCCTGCTATATGGCCAGCCAAGAATTCTTGTGCCCAGCCTGCTTCCTCATTGGATGAAGCACCGGGCACACATTTTAAACTGCCGCCATTATTTTTTCGCTAGTTAGCGAGTATATGCCCCCCCCAACTACCACCACAACCACGAAATACCAGTCACTAAACTCGCAGTCGCCTAATTGAAGTGAAAAAAGTAAACATTCTTTCTAAAAAATAAAAAATCAGTTGTGGGGATAGGCTGTACCACACTGGTAACCTAAACCAGTGCTGCTTCTGATGCCAGTCGGTCAGCTCTCGACTCCTCTGCTGTCCGAAACTGAATAAGTGTAAAGGAGGCATATTTATGGGGGAAAAAACACTGCAGTATTTCATCTATGGTCAGGTACTGTACAAGCATTTTATTTCCCCAACCACGCTTAGTTTAAAATGTGAGTCTCCTCACTCTGGTCTCGTGCCCATTCTTCAGATGCCGCCCGCCCGCTCTGCTGCTTATGCGCCACAGTCTGCTTGGTTCTGTCATCCAAACCATGGCAGGTCGCAATCAGGTTGACAAATTGGAGAGGAAAATAAAAGAAACACAAGTACTTCCAAATCCTACTAGATAATCGCTACTGTTTCTGATGTCCCAGTCAGCGCACTGCCAAAGTCCTGCCCGAAACCCACTACTAGTGCCCGTTTGCACAATGTCAATGCGATGCACCCACTACATAAAGAATAAATGAAAAAAGGAAACTATGCCAGAACATTATTTTAACATAAAAAAATACTTAGAAGTCCAGTATCTACCCTTCCTGTCCCTCCTTACTGTACTTCCAGCGTGTATGCACACAGGAGGTGACAGCCACATCTTCCCAAGCCCAGTACTTTCAGAAATACAAAAAGGTATGATGCAAACATAAATACAAAATAAAACAAACATGTAAAAAAAAAAAAAAGATAATTTTAATAATTGCAAGCACTGTGTGTGGGGGGGGGGTACCATGACAACTAACCACAATAGACAGTACAGAAGCTGCAAAGCAGGGGGAGGAACTTTTTTTTTACAAAATAAATAAAACACTTAAGATATTTAAATTTTAACATGAAAATTATTTAAAAAATATACTGGCCCATTTTCTAAGCACAATAATACCCTCCAGGGTGGGCGGTATGGGCAATATCGGACCTTCCAGGGGCTATAAAGCACTCCGCCTGTGGTGTCGGGCCTCATTATGCCCCTGGGTGGTCTGGTATTGCCATTATCACCCACCCTGTTGGATATTATTGTTTACCTAACACACGGCTAAGAACCAATCAAATTAGTCAAAATCATTTTCCCATTTTATAACAAAGGAATAATGCATGACAGGGTGTGTTTCATGCTGGGATAACACCACACCTGGGGGGGTTGGGCATGAGGCTGCAGGCCAAGTGTATCCAATGCCCCAGGCTTGGCATTAACCCAAATGACACACACCCTGGAGTGCTTTATTCCTATTATACAATGGCTCGTCGTTATACAGAATAAAAAAAATAATTTTAAAGAGGTTTTTGTGTGGAAAAATATTTTTGTTTTTTAAGAGCAGATGAAACAATCATGCTCAAGATTGATCAATGTGCTCAAGATGATCTCCAGGTTCACAGTGAGGCTGTGACTAGACCAGTGGCGTCGTGCTGGGATAACGTCATGGGTCCAGCCCAAGATGACCACTCACAGTCCAAGATTCTTTCTTGCCACTGTATAAAAGAGTGTATCATATTTTTTGATGCTGGTGTTTACTGACAGTGCTGTTTAGTAATAGTCTTGAACCTAAGGTGCAATTTTATAAACAATATATGAGGGTATACATATTTTATTTCCTTATGGCAAAATCTGTTGGCAGTAGGGGCAGAGGTTGCAGGGTATTCAACAATTTAATTCCCTGTGACCCGCAAATAATTTTTTTAAAATTTCATGAACAATCCAAAAATTCAGCAGGGCCTGCTGACCCTGTAAAAATTAAGGAAGGAGTCCTGTTTCAACAAGGATCCATAAAAAGATAAAATGCACAGTTGGATCAGATAGACTCACTCTGAACTGTAAGATGCAAATAAAAACCTGATTGTCCTACAACATTTCATGGCAAAAAGTCAATTCCGTAAGGCAGCAGGTTCTATTAAATAAAAGATAAATAAAAACAAATATGTTTGTTGTTACTCTCTGATAGAAGGTAACTAATAGAATGCAGAACAAAACAGTGATTAGATTGTCTGCTTTTGTATATAAAACACCTTCAAGATAAAGTGTGGGAAATAAGCAAATTTAAATGGTTAAATTTATAGAATATCTTTGGGGAGTAAATTTCAATTTTAATATTATAGTCATGAGCTCCAGTATGTTTTTAATGTCATTTTTCTTCATCTTTATATACTGTTGTGCTGTGCCTTGCACTTTATTATTTACAATTTGGTGGAGAACATCAATATTTTAAATACTTATGGTACTATGAGTAGTGCCCAAAGATGGGAACCTCCACTATGTAGTAGAAGTAGAGTTTATTTATTTTGGGTGCCCTCTTCCCTGTACAATCAGGGTGCCCTTATAGAATACAAAAGACAAACAGCATTAGGAACACACACACTGTACATAAAATTAATTATATAATAAATATAAAATCAATTAAATACAGCCTTTAAAATCCAAGCTATTCAATTTCTAAGATGATTAACAGAATAAATATGTTCCTCAGGTCCAGATGGTCTGTTGGAAGAGGAATAATTTTAGATGTTTTTTAAATACCTATAGGGAAGGCACCTCCTGGAGGTACCCCAGCAACAAATTCCAAAGGACTGGGGCAGCCACCTCAACAGGTAGCCAAGTTTATGGGCCAGGAGAACCCCAGAAAGACAAGCAGCAGAGATTAGAGATGTGTGAAGTCACCAAAATTCGCTCTGTGAAATGTTTCATGAATTGCACTCAATTCGCGAAGCGCAATTTGAGAAATTCAGTAATTTGCAGAGCATGGATCGACTGCAAAGTGTGGAATTTTGCAGGCAAAATTCCGCATTTCACAGCAAAAACTATGACTACTAGTAGTTGATCCCCACCAATCACTGGCCCTAATGTAAATAACTATATATAAAATCCTAGGTGTCTAGTGATTCCCCCAACCATCGACGGCCCCAGTGTAAATAAATATATATAAAATTCCAGCTGTCTAGGGCCTGCCCTGGCTGATTGCCAGTGCCAATGTAAAAATAAAATCAATGAAATTCCTGGTATCTATTGGAACCCCCCCCACCCCATCGCGGAGTGCCCCACCACCCCACTCTCCCCAACTCCGACTCCGAGCAGGAAACCAGCACAGCCATCCACTCTCCACCACAGCTGGCCACCCAACTAACCTGGAATAAATGAGCATGTGGTTGTACAAGTACACACTTATTCATTCCAGGTCATTCGGCTGGCCAGCTATGGTGAAGAATGGAGGGCTGTGATGGTCTCCCACTCAGGTCGGAGTTGAGGGGGAGCAGGGTTGTGGGGCACTACCTGACAGGGTGGGAGAGTCCACCAGACACCAGGGATTTCATTGAAATTGTTTTTTACATTGGGACCGGCAATCGGCAGGGGGGTGGCACCACTAGACTGGATTTTATATATATATTTATTTACATTGTGGCTGGCGATCGGTGGTGGAGGGGAGACCACTAGACACCATGGATTTTATATATATTTATTTACACTGGGGCCAGCAATCAGTGGGGGGGAGGGACCACTAGACACCAGGGATTTTATATATTTTTTTACATTGGGGTCAGCCGGCGAATGGTGGAGGGGGGGCCACTAGACACCAGGGATTTGCAATTTGTAACTTCTCCTTGCTTTGATTTTTGTTTAAGTGCAATTTGCACTTAAAAAACAAAACAAAAGCAAGGCAAAGTTACAAATGGCGAATTGTCCTTTAACAGGACAACTTCGTGAATTGATCTGCAGAGGCAAATTTGGTGACTTTGTGGATAATTCACAGGTGAAGTAAAACCTTGCTGCATCTCTAGCAGAGATCCAGTTTAGCCAGAGCGCCCAAGAATAGAGCCCTGCTAGTACAGTTTTCTCACTAGTGGCCCATCCCCACACTGCCCAGTAGCCAGTTATTCTCATGAGTGGCACCTTTTCTAGTAGGTAGCCCCCGTTCTGGTAGCCATTTCCACTGTGAATAGTCACCCCTATGCCAGTTTCCCACCCCATCAGTCTCCTACTTACCCCATTGCTATCAGTTTGCCTGTTTGTTTATAACTGGTTCAACTGGTCTGCACCATTCAAACCAGTAAAACAATAAGTTTGCATTTTTGCCCAAACATTAGCAAGAGTCCATGAGAACTGATCACCTGAAGGTTGAGGTATTCCATTCTCTAGTACAACTAGCATTGCAGCTCTAATTTACATACTGCAATCTGCGTGGCTATAGAGAATTAGAAAACAAGGATAAATTTCAGTATGAACCACTATCTGGAATCCTGCATTGCTATTACATTCTGTTCAGCTTTTCTAAAAAAGGATAGCCTTCTCTCTTTGTTTTGTTTTCTAAGTAAGCAATAGTACCCTCCAGGGTGGGCGGTATTGGGCAATACTGGACCGCCCAGGGGCGTAATAAGGCCCGACGCCTCAGGCGGAGGGCCTTATAGCTCCTGGGTGGTCCGGCATTGCCCATACCGCCCACCCTGGAGGGTATTATTGCACTTAGAAAATGGGCACTGTGGCATTTTCCTATGGGATTTAAACAAGTGAAGAAAAACAGTTAAATGATTTATTAATAATACAGTTGAAATGTCTGCATGGTAAAGTAGTCCCTATTTCTGTGCTGTGGCATGTGTTGTCCCCCCATAATCATGACGTTAACTGCCCCAAGATATGAACTTTGCAGTTACTGTCCCAAGAGTAGTGCTTTTTCTTTTTGTTGGGGTTTAAAAATTGATACTGTGTGATCGAATCAAAGTAGCTTTATTTCGGTGTGCCTGATGATGTCATATGCGGAAGTAAAATAGACGTTTTGGCGAAAAAGCACATTCTTTCTTTTTTCATTTTGTAGCAAGTTTTGTTTTGTTTCTGTTTATTGGGAGGACGGTACCGGCAGTGGCCTTTTGAGTTCCCTCCTTTTTCGTGGATCTATCTTGGAAACTTTTCTCTTTTATAAAATGGAAAGGAAGTTTTTAATACACAGATGCTGTTAAAGTGTTCCTGAGTCGGACTTCCGTGGGGCTCTTGAAGAACGAGACAGTTTTGAGCAGCAACTCGTCGTGGTGGTGAGAGCCCATGTGGGATTGTAAATCTAACTGTACTTTGTTTTTTATTAATTTTTTGGGACTTGTCCACCTCAGTTTATTATTTTGGATATTTTTTCTGCCTTTTTTGACTCCCACTGGGTGGTGAGAGCTCCTTTGTGAGGTCCAAATCGGTGGGGGAATTCCTTTTGTTTTGGGGTTTTGTTTTAATTTTAATTTGTTTTGCTGGTTGTTGGAAACTTGGAGTGAGAGCCCAGGGTGTTATATATGGACATTTTTGCAGTGGAAGGTGGGAGCTCCACTGTTTTAATTTGTCCTTTTAATATCTATCCGAATGACTATTATTGTTAAAGAATTATTATTGTTTATTGTTTTTTGTTTTTTATTTAGATATTTTGATTGTATATTTTAATTTGTGATAAGTTGATTTGTGTTTTATGCTTTAAAATTTTATTCTTATTGAGATTTATGGGGTGTTTTGAGATCTTTGTTTTGGCCTGTTGTTTGTGGATGCTGCAGATATGGTTATTCTACCCCCGTCATGCACTACTCATCCTAGCTCTTCATGCCCTCCGCCTTTCTTTACCCCCTTTGCTTTTCCTATTTATCAATGCTATAGGGCTCTGGGAATTGCGTGGTGGGGTTTGGAGGGGCTGGGGGCATGAACAGTGGGGGACGAAGGAGGGGGGTGCCCGCATTTGTGTGGTTAAGTCCAGAAGACACCCTGGGGTGAAATGGAGTACTGAACGTAGTTCTGCTTGTTTGGTTCCCATACCCAAGGGCACCACCAATTTTCTAAATGGTGGGCAGGTGGTCTGGGCTTCCCTGGAGTCCTATCCAACTCAGGTGGTATTGTGCAATGCCAGGTCCGTGGTGAACAAGACTGCTATTGTTGCGGACTTGGTTGGCACTGCGGACCTGGTTTGCATCACCAAACCTGGCTTGATAGTAATGCTGCCCCAATCTTGGAGGCTGCAATTCAGCTGGTATTCGTGATTCACCGTGAGATTGGATCGAGGGTGGGGGGTTGTGGTCTGTTTCAAGACCGAATTGGACCTCACTAGTGTTCCAGTGGAGGAGACCAGATCTTTTGAATGTGTCGTGGTGGCAGGTGGGGGCTATAGAATTGCGCTCGTTTATCATCCACCCGGTGATGAGAAACTATTTCTAAAGGAAGTGGTGGATTTCATCTTCGACCTGGTATTTGGATCACCTAGGTTGATGGTGCTGGGCGATTTCAATGCCTGGATTGACGACGAACTCTCGCAATTTGGTCAGCACTTCCTCCAATTGATGTGTTCATTGGGCCTCTCACAGGTGGTTACCTCTGCCACCCACAAACATGGCTATTCTCTTGATCTGGTCTTCCTGCTGGGGTTGGAGGCCTCAGATTTGGGGGTGGAACCAGTCGTATGGTCTGACCACCACACTGTGAGATTCAATTTATGCACCCCCCTTCGTAGACCTACCGCAGTGGAGATGGTCAAGTACCGCCCTTTATGGGATGTTACTCCCACTGGTCTATCTGAGGTTCTTGACCTATCAGAATTTCCTGGGTTGAGCTTAGATCCCGAAGTGATGGTGCTAGCCTATAATAAGGCTGTCACCTCCGCTTTGGATTCAATTGCTCCCACCCATGTGCGGCCTCTCTCCCTTTGCCACCGATCCCCTTGGTTTGACCAGGATCTGAGGGAGTTGCGGAGAGTAGGTCGCAGGTTGGAGAGATGTTGGTGGAAGTCTGGCTTAGATACTGATCATCTTAGACTCCTAGAGCATTATAAACCCTATCAGTCAGCAATCACTCATAAGAAGGCAGTGTTCCTGTCCGGAGAGATTGCTGCTGCTCAGAACCGACCAGCCCAGCTCTTTCGAACTGTAGACAGGCTGTGCAACCCAGCCTGTCTGCAGGTTCGTCGTGCCTTTTCACAGATGCAGTGTGTGGAGCTCGCTCAATTCTTTGCAGATAAGGTGGCCGACATCAGAGCTGAGATTTTTGCCGCCCCCTCCATGGAAGTTGCGGTGGCCCAGCCTATGGTCACTAGCATGCCGTTTACCTGGAGTACCTTCATAAGGCCGGAAATTGAGGATGTTGTGAGGATTGTCCAGGGTATGCATGCCACTAGCTGTAGTTTAGACCCGGGCCCCACAGGCCTGATCATGGGCTGTGGGGAGGTTATCCTCCCGGTTCTTGCCAGGATAGTCTGGTGTTCCCTAGACACTGGTGAATATCCCCACTCCCTGAAGGAAGCGGTGGTGACACCAGTGTTGAAAAAGGCATCCTTGGACCCTGACTCCCTGGCTAACTACAGACCTATCTCGAACCTTCCCTTTGTTGGGAAGGTAATCGAGAAAGTGGTGGCATCCCAGTTGGACAACCATCTTAGCATCCAGAACATCTACGATCCTCTTCAATCAGGCTTTCAAAAGAGGCGCAGCACTGAGACTGCACTGGTTCGGGTCCTCAATGATCTCTTGATGGCGAGAGACCAGAAAAAATGGTCCATTTTGGTCCTTTTGGATTTGTCAGCAGCATTTGACACCATAGACCATGGGGTGCTGCTTGAGCGCCTGAGATGCATCTGTGGTCTTTCAGGCTTAGTGCACAGATGGTTTACTTCTTTCCTCACAGGTAGAACTCAGAGGGTGGTATCGGGGATTTTTCCTCTGATCCCACCGCTCTGACCTGAAGTGCCTCAGGCTCTGTGCTGTCCCCCATGTTGTTTGCCGTGTACATGCTTCCTCGAGACATTGTTAGATCATATGAGCTGGAGTTTCATTGCTATGCTGATGATACCCAGCTCTGTCTTTTTGGTCTGACCAGAATAGAGCACTCTCAGTGTTTAACAGCTGTCTCAGTGAGATCCAGGATTGGATGAGGTCCAGTTGGTTGAAGTTGAACTCGGGGAAGATGAAGGTGTTGGTTGTGGATCATGGCCACCGGATTGAGGGGTTGGGGGCACTTCAAACCTCGGGTTTATTCCTAGGGATGTGGAGCTCCCGACCTCTAAACGGGTGCAAGACCTGGGGGTGATTATTGACAATCAGCTGACACTGCGTGCGCAAGGGTCGGCGGTTGTCAAGGTGTCCTTTTACCATCTTAGGAACATTGCCAGGATCAAGCACCTTGTTCCATCTGCGACCTTCCCACTCTGATCCATGCCTTTGTGACCTCGCGTCTGGACTACTGCAACTCCCTTTACTCTGGGCTGCCTGGGGTTGATATCCACCGCTTGCAGCTAGTGCAGAACTCGGCAGCCCGGTTGTTAATGGGGACTTCTCATTCCTCCCATATTACACTGGTGCTCCGAGATCTGCACTGGCTGCCGATTCAGTGGCGGATCACCTTTAAAGTCGGATTACTGACTTATAAAGCCCTACACGGGTTGGGCCCTGACTACCTGAAAGAGCTTCTGGTGCCTTACCTACCGATGCGACCACTCCGCTCTACCAACGAGGGGTTGCTAGAGATCCCGAGGGTTACTTTAAAATCTTCCAGCCCGAGCTTTTATGTTTGTGGCGCCAACCCTCTGGAATTCTCTACCACGTTGGATTAGAGAGTGCATGACGGTAGAGGGTTTTAAAAGGGGTTTAAAGTCCTTCCTAAGGAGCAAGGCTTTTGCTGATAACTCGCATTTTGATTAATTGGTGTGTTGCCAATTTAGTTTTTAATATGTTTTAATATGTTTTATTCTGCATTTTATTGTAATGCGCTTTGATTTTGAGAAAGGTGCAGATAAATAAAGTTATTATTATTATTATTTATTACATGTTATGCTCAGCGATTGATGTGTGGGGTTGGAGAGTGCAGGAAGTAGAAATTAGACAAGCGACACCACAAACTAGCGACGAGAGATGACTTGCAGTCATAGATGTGTTTGGAGAGTCAAAACTGGAAGGTACCATTGGAGCTGTGAACCATGGCACGGTGTAGGTATACAGCAGAAGGTTTCATTTATGAAAAGTTTTGTTTTGGTCATCGGAGGTTAAAATAGCAGGGTAATGAATGTGACAATGAGTGGGCAGGCGTGCAGTCGTTTAAGTGAAGCCAAAGTTGAACGTTAACAGAATGGAGCAGGGCTTCTTTTCGGTTTGAACTAAAAAAAAAAATAGTTTCGAGAAACTACAGTAGTGCCTTGCGATATGCTTAGTTTTTAAAAAAATGACAGACTGTTGTGTGTGGCAGTGAAGTAGAGTGTTGGGGACCAAAATCTCCCATTAAAGGAGGAAAAAAATGGTGGTTGATTCAAACTGAGTGTCCAGCGCTCCAGCCAATGGTGAAGCAGGCTGGGCACAATGATATCTGGATGGGCTTCAGTCAGGTTTGGGCTGGCACTTCTTATTTCCTGGGCATCTATTGAAAGTTAATGTACCCCCCTGAGAAGGGTATTAGCCAATTAGATGCCAGGAAATAAAAAGCCCATTTTCTAAACTTTTTTAGCTGCTTCTCCTGGCATTGTATCTGAATGATAGAGTATTTAGGTAGTTTAGGAACAGGCCTTACCAGGGCCTTCAGACTACTTCTCTCACATGATTCCACCATTCTGCAGGAGCAAGTCTGCATTCTTAGAGCTTTACAAGATTTTCAGTGCCTTCACCAGGGAAATTCAGGGAGTGTCCAGGATGCTCCAAACACTCACGCATCTAAGTGAGTGGTTCACAATTCCTTCTTTGGGCATGGGGGCTCGGACGCAGAACTGGGGTTGCAGTGGCTGGGCATCTTAACATCGGGGTGACTGGTTATAGTTTCGCCTAATGATGTGTAACATTGCACAGTTACTTAATACATTGACTCTTTCTGTTCACCAGCATTATACCTGTAAACAGGTCATGGAAACACAGTTATGGGATCTACAACAACTTTATTTACAGAAACTTCCTAATCACAAGCCATGGTCAGCATTCACTTTTACTCAATGGTACCATATGCATCACATATTCTTGGCCAAGGGACTGTCATGTCAAATAAATTCATTAGATATTTATTAAGTCTAGTAGTTTACAGGGATGTCACCTATAGCCACCTGTGAAAATCATCCATTCCAAAGGGACGATCAATCTTAGCTCTGGTTGGGTCCCTGACTAAATATATAATAACACACATGATCAAACATCCCTAGCCCATCCCACCACCCAGCCCACTTTACCCTCTTATCTGTCACCCCTCTGTTTCTGCCTCCATCCTCCCCCCTTCTCTCATTTATTCTGTCCACCCCCTCCTTTGGTCACCTCTTGTTCTGACCATCCTAACTCTACCCGTATGCTTCAAGGCACAGTTACCACTTTAAATTGCTTGTTCACATTAGGTTGTTCTATGTACTGTCAAAAAATATTAGCCTCTCCTGCTTGATGTATTTAACTGTACTTGCTTGACAGGTTCTTTCCAATCTGAATGTACCTGTATGTACTTGCTTCCAATGTTTCTCCCCTATTTGTATTATAAAGTCTATGTATCTTGTCTTTTGCCTTTATGACTTGGAACCTTTTAAATGAGCTTTTAGCTCAAAGGTGTAAAGATGAGATTCAAATAAATAAATAAAACATCACTGAGGGATATACCCAACACACTATATTTACAACCTTGTAGTACCCACAGAGGTGATTTTTGAGGTATATACTTGAAATGATTGCCTTCATTTTCATGGTGCAACTGAGGAGGACACCAGCAGGGTCATCCAAGAATCAAGTATCCACTGTTCTTTGCCACAATATGCGAAAGCACCCTGAGAACTGAAATGGGATGAAAACTACGGATGCCTTCAGTCAAACACTTTGAGATAGAACTACAACAGGCACCTATCATTCCAGTGTTGGTCTCCACTGACAATATCAGTAAACAGCCTTCGAAGACACAGCCTGGAGAGGGCAGGTGTCACGTCCAAGGCTCTTGGACCCATGCGCCACATCCGAGGCCAGAGAAACCCTTCCAGCCAGTCACAACCTGAGCCTAGCAATACATTCTTCCACTTATGTAGGACACGCAGTTTTGGTCACACACAGCCTCAAAAGAGGGAAGCAGGCTTCAAAACGTAGATTTAGAAGTTCATATTTATTAAGCCATGAACAACAAAAACAAACAAACTCTTGCCTGACATGTTTCAAACTGGTGACCTTTTTCAAACGTTTTAAAAAAGAACACCAGTCTGAAACATGTCAGGCAAGAGTTTGTTTGATTTTGGCTTAATAAATATGAACTTTTAAATCTACATGTTGAAGTCTGCTTCCCTCTTTGAGGTTGTGTGTGCCTGAAACTACACATCCTACATTCTAGGTAAGTTTCTGGAGCACCACTACCAAGTGCGCACTTCTTAGTTTTTGCTTGACATTCCTCCAGTTACTCTCTCTGCGGGATAGATGGATATGCCTGATATGTATACTGCTGGGACCAGTGGGACCAGACTGCATGAGGAACCATACCACTGGAAAAAAACTGGAATAGGATGTTCTTGAAATGGACACATTTCCAGAGATAGGATATTGTTAAATCAATAAACCCTTAACAACCTAGGCCAGAACAAGGGCATCATAACTTTTTTGTGCAGGGCAGAAAGGAAATCTGCACCATCCACAACTAACAGTAAATCTCCACTCGCATGCATGGGTGGGAGGCATCTTTTCTTGGCCAAAATGCTTGATGTGCTTTTCGAGCCTGGTACCCCAAGGAGCACAACAGTGAAAAGCAGAAAAGGGATTTGCATTAAGGGGAGCCTCAGGTGGTGAGCTAACAAATATTTCAAAGGGTCATCGGACTCATATGAGTATTGTTGATGATTGATTGGCAGTGCCACTACCTTCTTGACCACCTTCCCTGAAAAGGGAATGTTTGAAAATGGCTTGCAGCTGGACAGGATGTCTGGGTCCAATGATGGTTTCTTCACAAGGGATTTTACCACTGCCCTTTTCAGTGTGGTCAGAGAAACACTTTACCTAAGAGAACACAAGACTAGATTCATACTTGGGTTCATACTTGGGTTTATAGGGTAATTAGAAGACTGAAAGCCCATAAACAATAGCCCCCCACTTCTCAGTGGTCTTGGCTGAGGAAGCAGCCATTCACTATAAACTTATCTAACTTGTTTTTCAAATTTAAAAGACATATAGAAGTTAAGATCTCCACTGGTAGTTTGTTCCACAACCTAATGGTCCTGGGAATGAAGGCATACTTCCTGCTGTCTCTATTCAGTTTTATTTCTTTTATTGTAACTTGTGTCCATATAGGTTATACGGTTGATTCTTAAACTTCAATCCCAGTTTGTTAAACAACTGCTTGTCCTTAAGTGGATCACCTCTTACCCGCCTATCCTTTAAAGTGAATGAATTCAGGTTTTTTAATCTGTCATCATAGGACCTATTTCTATGGGCTGTGATAAGCTTTGTAAATCTTCTTTGTGGTGTCCAACCAGGTTAATGTGTTTCTTTAAAAAATGGCTCCATGTCTGTGAGCCGTAATCTGAATGCAGGCATATGTAAGACCTATAGATGGGCATCAGGACTGCCTCAGACCTTGATATAAAACTCTTTTTGATACAGCTTATTAGATAGTTAGATCTGGTGACAACCTGCCTGCAATGACAATGTGGTTTTAAGGTATCACGGAAAAGAATCCCCAGATCAGTTACTTTATTCAGAGGTTTAATTAAGGTACCATTTATGAAGTAATTCTGACGTGAGTTATTTCTTCCAAAGTGCAGAACTGCACATTTATCGATGTTAAACTCGAAGTTATTATCCTTTACCCACAATTCTACAGAATGGAGATCATTTTGATCCTATCTTGCATCTCATATACCTGTCTTCCAAGTTTGGTGTCATCTGCAAATGTTACTACGTAGTTGCCGTTCACAAGCTGCAGGTCTGAGATATAAGTATTAAAAAGAGGTGGCCTCAGAACAGACCCCTGGGGCACCCCACTTGTCATGGCTCCCTTGTGCAAAATAAAACCATTAATTCTGATCGCCTGTGTCCTGTCTTTTAACCAGGCCTGCACCCACCTAGGCAAGCATAGACCTATACCTAGTTTGATCATTTTAGATACTAAAATGCTATGAGAGACTGTGTTGTCGAATGCCATCCTAAAATCAAGGTATATCACATCCATATTAATACCCCTATCTAACTGCCTGCTAATCCCTTCATTGAAGACTGTCAAATTTGTGGTGCATGACTTTCCTTTTGTAAATCCATGTTGGGTTTGGTCAAGCAGGCCAGATTCTACAATGTCTTCAGAGATTAATGCCTTTATTATTCCCACCATAGTTTTACTTGCCACCAATGTCAGACTAATGGGTCTATAATAGTTAGGTTGAGATCTACTACCTTTTTTTAAAGATGGGGGTTATCACAGCTGACTTCCACTTGGCTGGAACCCAACCTTCCCTTATAGATTTAGTAAATATTTTGACTAACCCAGGTGCTAACTCTTGTCTTAGTTCTCTTAGGAATTTGGGGTGTAGTCCATGGGGTCCTTCAGATTTGTGAGGTTTAAGTTCTAATAGTTTTGTTAATACCAAGTTTGTATCTATAACAATACTAGCAGGCTGGGTTAATACTCCCTCCCAGGTTAAGATATCATGGTTCTTAGCAAAAACAGAACAGAAAACAAATCATTAAATAAGTTTGCCACATCTCGTGGATCTTTAACTACCTCATTATTATTTATCAGATGGCCTAACACTCTGGTAGTACCTTTCTTAATATTAATATAGCAATAGAAGTTTTTTAAGTTGTCATTTGTGTGGGCAAGCCTCAGTTCTAAGTTTCTCTTTGCTTGTCTAATTTCCTTTTTTGCAGACTTGTGGCCTTCTTGTAACAAAGCATATTAGTATTGGAGGTATTGGATTTGTAAGTAGAGAATAGTTAGTTCTGCAGTCACCAGACTAGAGACTTCCTCCAGTCGCACTAAGCTGGGTTGGTCCCAGGACCAGTGAATGTAAAGTGGGATGCAGCTCTGCGATCAAATGGAGAACCTCTCCAGTTGGAGTAAGCAGAAACTCATACTAAAGTGATTGAAGACAATCTCCTATCAACCACTGGGCCATGCTGGGCTATGACAGCCCACTTGTTGAGGCCACTAATTGGATAGATGATTCACTATCAAGAAAAAACTGACCAAACTCCTCACACCTCGCTTGTGTCAACTCTCTTCCAGATTGTAAACAGCTTGTCCACAGTGTGGAAGAGCTGGAAGGTCTGTTTCTCCTTGCAGTGATCACTTGTGACAGGAACTTTGACTTTCTCAGAGTGGTTGCCTCCTGATACTCAGCATAGTAAGCTCACAAGATTAATATATATCCTCTTGAAATCCTGATCTTTGCCAAGAATGCTCCAACATCTGCCCTTTGGTTTGGGGTAGCACGAGATATTAGCGTTGGTGATTGGGTGCCTAAAATAACAGCAACCCAATCCCTGGTGCATGTCTGCAAGGCTACAGTAGGATAGGGCAGTCGGGTGGGGGAGGGTCTGTGAATATAGCAATGGAATGTCACTATATGTCTGTGAACTGTGGGGGAGCAAGCATGCACAGCAAGGGGCAGGAAGGTATGTGAGGGGTGGTGCCATGGTAGGTTGATGAGCTGACCACGTGGCATGGTGGGTGGGTGGGTTGGTGGTGTTGGTGACCAGGGTACTAGGTTCGGGTCCTGGCGCTGGTGCATTTTTGTTCTGCCCAGCACAAACCTTTTTTTTAATGTTTTTCACCCCCCCCAACATGCACCCCCCCTGGAGCTGAGAATCCTTAAGTAGGGGGGTGGGGGGGTGAAGAAAAAATTAAGTCCCAAGCACCGTTTTGCTTTGTGCAAGGGTGTCAGAGTGCCAAAATAAATTTTCTGCACTCTGAATTTGTGATAATGGTGATCACCATTAGGCTTTCACCATTGTCACATAACCCCCCCTTTGGTATTCAACCATCTCAGCTCCTCATTAAACCAAAGGGAACTCAGACTGGACTCTAGGGCATGCACAAACTGGTGTGCCAGAGTCGACAGCTAATGTGCTGGCCATGTTATAGGCCTTCACCACAGCCTCCACTCCCTCAGTACACATTTTCAACAAGCTTGAACAGCTCAATACTGGCAGAAGCCCAGAAGGCTCCAAATTATGTAAATGTTGGCACTGAACAACAGGTAGGAAAGTTCTATTTTGGAGTTCCCTGATAAGAAAGTTCATGGCGTGATGATCCCAACAAGCAATCAGATCAACTCTGATATGAAATATGTCAAAGCCTCAGTGAGAAAACCAGGTCCAAGGCATGGCCGAATTGATGGATGCAGTGGTATCTCCCTGTCTGAAGCATAGACATACTGTATGCTGGAGAAATTGCTGTCCAGGTACAAGGGAATCATCTTTGACCCAGACATTGAAATCACCCAACACCAACCACCTATGGTGTTCCAATTCCAAGCTCAGGCCAGCCAGAAACTCCCCAAATTGCTGAAGGAAACCAGACTCACATATCAGAGGTCAGTATATGAGGAATATTCTGTCCCCCAGAACTGCATCCTCCTTCAAAGCCATGCATTTAAATGACATAGACAATCCCACTGGGTATGCCATGAGCAACAAACCATATTTTTTTGCAGTTAATCATCTTTTTTAGAAATGTTTTCAAACAGAAAAACACATTCCCTAGTCAGTCAAGGTAAAGCATCTAAAACAGATGCCCCCCCCCCACCTTGCTCCCACCACAGGCAGTGCACCACCCAATACCAAGATGTGATGGCAGCCTCCATCACCAGGCCAGAGTCATCTTCTAACCAGGTTTCAGTAATGCACACCAGATCTGCAGAGCAATCAACAGTAACATTTGCCACTATTGTGGTGCTATTTCTAATAGTTAAAGTTAGTTAATATTAAAACATTATTTTTTAACAGGACATAACTTTAGGTCCAAAGGACTTATCTTTAAAGTTGTCCTGTAATATGTTCAAACATTTAATCAGGCAACACACTTGAATCATACATACTATGATACATTATAAAACAGACAGCAGTTCCAACAATAACTTACACAATTAAGACAAACAAGATTGATTTGTCAATAGCAAATGCATTATTCATGGTAAGTCAGATCAATCTTTGATTTATAAATGGATAACTTGTGCAAATTTATTTTTGATGAAGAAATTTCTTTCCACAGTACCGCAGCAGAATACTGAAAGGTCACTAGACTGCATCTGGTTGTAATTTTGAGGATTTTTAACCCCCTGTGGACCACTTCCCTCAGTTGATACCGTTGTTCATCACACTCTTGCTGAATGGATAGATTTCCCTGATCAGACCTTCCCTGACTTTAAATATTAATATGGCATATTGTTTTTTCAGATGAGTAGCCAAACAATCCCATTTAAATTTTTTTTATATATAGCACAGTGATGAGTCAGGAAGGGGCATCTCAGGACAAATCTGACCAATCGGTTATATGACATATTAACCCTGTCCTGGAGTTTAGTCCTTTCAAAGTGATAAACTGAATTGTCATACTCCAGGACAGGAATGATTAATTGTGTTGCTATTGTATTTCACATTTGGTATGTCACAACTGATGCTGATCTTCTTAATGCACCTATCCTTGCATTTACTTTTTTTGTTATATAATCTATATGGTTTTCAAAAGTCAATGAGCTATCTATCAAAACTCCTGAATATTTATATTGATTTGTCTTGGTTAATGTTTGGCCATTTCTAGTAGTGATGTCCAAATTTTGTGTTGTTTGATTTTTGCATTTCTTATTTTGAAAGTAAATTATCTGTGTTTTTTTACTACTCAATACTAATTTTGATTCATAAAACCAGTCCTGGAGTTCTTCAAAATCAGCTTGAAGTTTTCTTATAATCTGATCTTGAGTTTTTGCTGAAGCAAACAACAGTGTCATCTGCATAGAGCCTTATGTCTGTGTTTTGAATGTTCTCAGGCAGCTTAGTTACATATACTAAAAATAATAGTGTCCCCAGGATTGGTTTCTGGGGCACACCTCTAGTCAGGTAACCTAAGTCTGATAGTTCCCTATCAATTTCTTCCATTGTGTTCTTTGCCCCAAGTAGGACTTAAACTAATTTAATGGACTAAGGGTCATTCCAATATCTCAAAGTGTCTCAAAGTATCCAATATCTCTAAGAGGACATGATGTTCCTCTAAATCAAAAGCTTTGGACAAATTGATGAACATCGCACCCTCAGACTCACCAGCATCCATGGCACTTGCCACTTTGTCCACGAAGTCCATGGGCATGGTGCCCATCAAATGCCCTGCCCTAAAGCCATGTTGGAATCTGGTTAATTTTGAATGCTTTTCTAAGTAATCATATAGTTGGTTATAAACCATTCATTCCATCAACACTGAGAGAATGGAAAGGAGCACGTTTGGCCTATAGTTTGAAGGAACATTAGGGTTTCCTCCCTTGAAAATTGGAACAATTTTTGCTATCTTCCTTGTGTCAGGGAATTTACTTTCAATTAGGTGTTTATTGAGCAATCCAGTTAGTATCGGAGATAGAATTTCTTGTGCATCTTTCAAGAATCTTATTCAGATTTTATCGAGGCCACAAGATTTTATGGAGTTAAGTTTTTTAATTCTGTTTGCTACTTCCTTCACCTTAATTTTTCTGAAGTAGAACTTTGGAAGGTTAGATTCTATAGTTTCATTTTTATTCTTCTCAATATGTTTCTTTGTATCTTGGCAGTAATGATATCAGATAGTGTAATACAGCATTGGTTCAGTGTATGTGCAGTAGATTTAGGATTTAAAAGAACTCCATTATCATTAAACATGTTGATCCCATGACCAATTCTAACAGGATTTTCCAGTACTTTTATTATATCCCAGTACTGCATTGAATGTATATCATTATCTATTTTACTGTTATTTATGTTTTCTTCTAGCTTGTTTAATTAACATTTTGCATTTGTTACGCTGTTTTTTGTATTGTTCTCAGTCAATCCCATTCTTAGTCTCATTCGCTTTCTTCCACAATCTATCTTTAATACATATCATTTTCCTCAGGTATTCATTGACCCAGGGTAGGTGTTTTTTCCTTAGTTTATAAGTTTTCTAAGGTGCGTTCTTATTGCAAGCTTGTATGGAGGAATTGGTAATGTCCTCAGACCTAGCATTACAAAGAATTTCCCAAAGAGGAGGGGCCATGCCAATGAGCCTTATGGCTACCCTCTCTGCTTCCAATTTAGAAACCCTCTGAACAGGGAACAGCCAGGGAATACCCTCTCCAGGTTCCACTTTAACCCAGGTCTCAGCGTCCTGCTCCTGATCCTAATCTCACTCTATTTATTCCCAAGTACAAACAAAAATCATTGACCTTGAGAGTTCACATAAAGCTGCTGCAGGAGCTGGGGATCAGCAGAATGGATAGAGTCTGTGAGTCTCGTCAAGGGAATGGGAGATAAAGGAACCCACCCTGGTTATCCTACACATAATTGCTTATTCAAATGTCCTAAAATTCCTGAAAAAAAAAACTTCACCACCAACCCATCTACCTCAAAGCAATATTCCAAAACACACAAACACCAACCACAAATTACCCTCTCCTCTCCCACCCACCCTTACTCAACTACTGTACATTCAAATCAGTCACAAACCACTCATATTCAAGTCATGAAATTCTACTCCCTCCAACATGACAGTGATACAAATAAAATTTCTAACTATGAATAATCAAACAACATATATTACATGCAGTCCTAGTATTATAATATGATATCCAGTTAACCCAGAGGATTCAGTAACCATGCCCATCAAAGACTGTGCAGTAAATCCACAGCCTATGCAGATCAGCTTCCTAAAAGAAGGGAAGGAGTCAAACCAAGTTTCTTCCCTGGTCCTTTGTAAGCCCACTCTTTCACAGTGAGTGTCCAGACCAAGGCTCATCAGCTTCAGAGGATTTACCTCAAAAAGCGCGCTCTCACTACACTAAGGACACAATCCAAATGCTCAGTTTTCTCTTAGATCTGAAACTAGCTGTAAGTATACTTTTAAGCAACAATCTTCATGTTGACATTATGAAAACCTGAAACCAATACCCAAACCTTTCTGTGTTCAGTAGAGAATTATCAGGATCTACGTCACAAAAATGTGAAGTTTTCCCATAATTCTTAGTGCTGCTTGATCAGGCTTCTCAGGGAGTCACTTTTGCTTCCATGTTTGTCAAAACACTGCAAAGTAAAATTACAAATTAAGGACATCAACATATTGCAGTAGTTAGCTGTATGAAGACCTCTGCTAGCAGGGTACATGATATTACAGTGACAGCCCTCGCTTACATATCTTTGCCTGTCATCTTTAAATTTAACAGATCATTTTCTGAGCTTACATCAATCAAGCTGGGGTTAATTATGACTTCTGTCATATCCAGTCTTGAATCTCTGTGAATGGACTGGAACTAAATGTCAAGAAGAGACAGGCAATGTTCTTTGGTTCATCTGGTAAGATTAAGTCCTGCCCTGAACCATTAGAAGTCATTAATACTGAGGGGTCCCCTATTTCCACTGTGCTGTCCTTTAAGTACCTTAGAGTGACTCCTGACCCTCAGCTAGCTCTTTCCCTGCATATTTAAATGTATGTAGGGACATTTACTGAAAACTGGGTCTGGACTGGAAGGCCTAAAATATCCTTACTCCTCAAGCTTGTGTTGCCCTTGCTAAGGATATACTTCTTCCCAGCCTTAACTATGGCCTCATTACCTATGCTAATGTGTCCAAGGCCTCTCTAACAAAATAGGATATAGCATATAATAATGCCTGTAGGTTTGATGTATCGGCTGCCCACCTCACTTATTGCTATGAACTTGGACATAAATTGCCATGGTTATCACCGGCAAACAGTCATTCTTTTTCCCTGAGCTGTTTTGTAGATAAGACTCTCTGAACTGCTACTCCACTCAATGCGGCAGGCCAGCTAGAAACTATTATCCAAAGCTATCAACTCTGGCCCATTGACTAGTCCCTGTTGGTGGTTCCAAAGACTTGTACTACTTTGAAGGCCCAGTTTTTGCAGCTCAGACACCAAGGCTCTGAAACTCCTTCCTGTCTCTTGTTCATAAGACTGCCTCCCACTCTTTTTTCAGAAAGCTCGATCTGGGACCTTTGAATGCCAACTCAGCCTGCTCATGCACTTAACTGTATGGTAGTTATCCTTGTGAATTGAGATTTTCCATGTTTTTGCAGCAGTTGTGCTCTGCTTGGGTGACTTACTGTCCTGTTGCCAGGGGTTAGTTATCTTGTATAACATACTTCAAAACTGTTTTGTGATCTGTACCCAACTTATGTTTGAAACTAGTTTATGTTTACTGTTACTTGTTATTTGCAATTTTCCATTTGTCGACAAAGTATTTGCCAATCTGTCAAGCTTGCTGCTTGTATGCATTCACTGTATTGTTGTTGTTTGTTTTTTGTATTGCCTTGTAACTCTTGCAAGTCACAACTGAAAATAGACACTGTCTTTGTTTACTGTGCTCACCTGGTCAATAAAAACTAAACAAATAAACAGTAAGTGGGTTGGTTATTGTATGTTGCTATACCTAAATGGAAACTGAGAGGAGTGAGTTGGGGAAAGGTCAATCAGTGTTTCAGCTTGTACTTGGAGATCATTGACACTGTACCAAAGAAAGAGTAATGGGTGTTATGTAATTTACTTGACTTATGTGAATGCTGTAGGGCTGGTGGCAATGTGTGTTACTTAACCTAAGAGGTGATATAAACAATGGTAGTACAGTAAAGGCTGCCAGGATGCAATGCAATACCCAAACATTTTGCAGCTGAGTTACTGCAGGAGAAACATCAGTTTCGAAGGCAGTTAATCCCTTTTGTCATGCAAGAATATGTGACACTGCTTTGCATACTGGCAGGCTCCACTGTATGTGTTACTTTGCTTTGAAAACTAGAGGTGCTTTGGTTGTGTACAGTATGATCTGTTCCATTCACAATCCATTGATAATGAAATGATCCTATCTGATCTTATGTTAGATCATTTGAGAAGATATTATGAATAAAGAAGGTATATTTGGAGAAGTTTATACCATACTTTCATCTATTCTGTGGTTCCAATAAATTTCTTCTTGCACTGCATATCTGTATCCAGCACAGATTTTCTTCATTGTGATTCGTTATTTTGGTTTCTAGTTCACTTACTGTAATCACTGTAGCTCCTTTTGGCCACACTGTGCAGGGACCACCTCTTCCTCTACTTCAGCATTCACTCTGGGTGGAAAATCTAGGTCAGAAAATGCTATTAGAAGTGAGAAGCACCCTGCATGGCCAAACTTACAAGGTGCTCTGCTCACAAAAAAAGACAAGGGAGACAAAAAAGCCGACACACATAAGATGCTAAAAGCATATAGCAATAAACGTTTTTAATGAGAAACAAAGTTCAAACATGGTGAGTAGTTCTTTTTTTTTTTTTCTTTAATTTAGTTGTTTAACCAGGTATAGCACACTAAGCTGAAAGCTTTTTTACAGGAGTGACCTGGGAGCACAAGTGACTTGCTCAGGGTCACACAGTATGCAAGTGGAAACTATGGGATTCAAACCCAGGTTTGGCCTGCTGGGTGTCACCAAATTTGCAGTTCAGAGCCTCAGACCACTGTGCTATACTGTCTCCAAAGTTCTGGCCTACTGATGCTTGTTACCCTGTGCATATTCATGGTCTTAGGCTCCTTCCTCAGGAGAAAATACCACTATCAGTAATACAGTGCCAGGTAGAGACAAGTAGTGCTGTAACTGGATATATACCAGCAAAATCCCATTTATTTCAATTCGATTTCACAAGAAAATATCCAGATAAATCACTGCTTATCCCTGGCTACCACTGTATATGAAAAAGACATGAATTCTCTGAGCATTTCTACTTGGGAAGAAGTAACTGTGCATGATGAATGTTGGGGGGGGGCACAGGGGTCTCTGTTCAGAAATTTATTTTTAAATGTTTAGTTATCAGATGATTTCTGTATGCTAAATCAACAAAGCCCAGCATGGTTTTGAAATGCTTGGTAGACTCAGAAATGCTGCAAAGCATTCTGGGCTTATTAGAACTATTTGCAGTCTCAGATTCTTTTCAAGATTCTCTCTTCCCACAGAAGTATCAGTCTGACCATATGTATTTCGTCTTGTTCATTGTCTTTCTAAATAATGCATAGAACAAAATAACTTCACCATGTAGATGTCAGTAAAACTAATCACCACATGTGTACACCACAGGGGGGAATTAAAAATTGATTATAAGGCAGCAATCATTCCTCCAAGCAATGACACAGGTTTTGTTAATTAAGTTCCTTGGCTTATCTGTCTTATTGTGCTTTGCTTGAAATTTGAGCAATGTTGTAAAGCATGCAAGGCAAGGCACCTTTTATTTTTCAGGCACCAAATCCCAGAGGGTCTGGGTGCCATGCAATTAAAAACATCAGAAACAATTAAAACACAATGGATAAAATATAAACACTGCAATAAATATTTAAAATCAAAACACTGAAATAACAGTCTAAATTGCTAGCAGAATTTGAAGATGCTATTATGCAAATATCTCAGAAACATTGTCTAAAGGATAGTGTCTGGGAATGTCTGGCTGATTAAAAAGGTTTTGAGGTGGTCTTTGAGTGCTTCAACTGAAGGGGCCTCCCTTACTGATGGAGGAAGCGAATTCCACAAGACAGGGATGGGGACACTAAAGGCTCTGTTGCTGGCATTTTTTAACCTCATCCTGGGAATCACAAGGAGGCCCCTAAAGGAGGATCAGAAAGAGCGGACCGAGGCAGCAGGTGTTAGAAGGTCTGACAGGTAGCCAGGGCCTAGTCCATGTAGGGCCTTAAAGGTGAGCAAGCCAACCTTAAAGAGAACCCTCCACTGAACAGGCAGCTAGTGCAATTCATGTAGCACTGGGGTGACATGGCAGTATTCAGGCTGTCCCGTAAGCAGCCTGGCAGCTGCATTCTGCACTAGGTGCAATCAATGGAGGGTACCTTTCTGAAAGCTGTTTCATACAAAATTATAAAGCTGCTACATTTTAATATTAATTTCTGTTATATCTACAACCCAATGCTATAAGGCATATGAGAAGGTACGTAGGATGCTGGTGTGTATTGGTAGGGAATTTACTAACAGAAAGAAAGGGACGATAATACCTCTTTAAAGACCCTGGTGAGGCCACACCTGATGAACTGTACAGTTCTAGGGTCCCCACCTAAAGAAAGACAAGGACCACTTGGAGAATGTCTAGAGGAAGTCTATAAAAATGATTGAGGGGCAGCAAGGGAAGATGTATGGAGAGGGCTAAAGTGTCTTGAAATGCACTCTCTGGAAGCCAGGGAGGGGAGAGAGAGAGAGAGATATAATGGGGCATGGTAGAGACTCACAAGTTCTAGAGGAGAATAAACAGAATAGACTGCAATGATCTATTCATGAGGTATACAAAAGCACTGTAATCAGGGAACGTGGATGAAAGTTGGAGGGGAAGAGTCAAAAGCGATGCAAGAATGTTCTTTTTCTTGGAGTGGGTGGTGGGTTAATTAAAGGAATAGTTTACCCAAGGAGATCATAAAATCCAAGTCAGTGATGGGGTTCAGTCATAGACAACATGGACAAAAGAGGATAGTGAGGTCTACGTTAGGGGAAGCAGAGACAGCCCAGGGGAAGTGGGGTACTAAGATGGAATTTATGTGATGTGGGCGATAGCGGAATCGGGATGGGCGGCAGGGTGAGTGTACATTGCTGAAAATTAATTTCGGCAATGTACACCCCCGGCATACAAGAAAACGGTGCCAGGGACTTAGATTTTAAATGTTTATGTGGGGGCTGTGCCTCCACACCCCCTACTAGAGGATTCTTAACCAAGTGCATATTGGGGGTAAAATCTGGATAAAAAGAATTTCGAGCAGGACGCACAAAATGTAGGCATTCGGACCTGAACCTGGAACCTCAGCAGTTTTAGGCTGCTGCCCACCCTCCACGCTATGGGATCCAGCTCAGCAGCCCTATGCCAACCACGCCAACCATACCAGGCTAACCCTCCCTCCCTCCCTCTCATCACGCCACCCCCACGCACGATACAAAGCGACATCCTGTCACTATATGCTCTCACCCCCATCCAGTCAGTCTTCCTCAGCGAGCCCCATCGACATGTGCCAGGATTGAGTCACCGTTATTGCAAGTGGTCAATCACCGATGTCCATGTCACGGGCTACCCCAAGATGTCATTAGGAAACCATCTCAGTTAGTCCAGTCTGATATTAGGTCAGATATAGAGTCAGGCAGGTACAATTGCAGCAGTTGACATGGTCAGACATGTCCTGAAATGTCTGTGATATCTCTAGAGAAATTCCATGGCTGCCTGAAGTACCACTGTAGAGCCCCCATAGAGAATCTCTTTAGAAACACCTGGAAATATTGAGCCATAACTATTACTGCAGTTGTAATGGTATGCAACCATATCTAACACTGCAGTTGTAATGGTACCTGTCCATATCTGTTACTGAAGTTGTAATGGGATTACTGGCTGGGCCTCTAGGTCTTTACTAACAAATTCTATGTATCTAGCACGCTTTAAATAGGGAGTCCAGCCACAATTTCTAGCATCAGTAAGTTCAGAATTGAATCAGCATATCACCAGTTCTCCTCATGCCAAAAATGAGATCTTTAAGTTACTTTGTTTAAAACTTACAAGTCATTCTGTAATCCTAATTTCACTGCCTGGTCGAAAAAGCCAGTTTCAGTGAAGAACTTCATATGATACCAAGACCAGAACTGGCAGCCTAGTCATTTCTGCAAGCTATTTTACAGGACTTGTTTCTCACATGTTACATAAAACTGTTGTAGCAAACATCTGAAAAATGAGAGCAGACACTGGGTGGATACAAAATGGCAATGTTGTGTACAATTTTTAGAATGCTGCATGAATGAGATTTCTAAAGTAACCAGGTTTCAGTTGTGGAATGCAGCAATGCACACACAGTCTCAGAAATTTGTGAGGACACACAGCTTTGGAATGTGGCAGGGAAGTTGAAACTCAGAATGTGGTGGAGCTACACAATTTTGAAATGTGGGAGACACATAGTTATGGAATTTGGCAGGGATATGCAGTTTTATGATGTGTCATGGATGCTTAATTTTGGCATTTGGTGGTGATGCATTATTTTGAATGTGGTTGGGATGCTAGATTTTAGATTGTGGTGGTAACATTCAATTTCATAATGTGGTTGTGTACACAGAATTTCAGAATGTGGCAGGGACGCAAAGTTTCAGAATGGGGTGGTCACATGCAATTTCAGAATGTTATAGGGATGCACATTTTGGTAATGTGGTGGGATGCATCATTTTGGAGCATGGCAGGGAAGTGCAATTTCAGAATGTGATGGTCGTGCACAGTTCTGGAATATTGCTGGGATGTGCAGTTTTGGAATGTGGCAGGAATATGCACTTTGAATGTGACTTGGACATGCAATTTCAGAATGTGGCAGTGACACTTATTTTCAGAATGTGGCGAGAATGCACAATTTTGGAATATGGTGGGGATGCATGCTTTTGCGCTGTAATCAAGACAGTAAATTTTGGAATGTGACAGAGATACTGAATTTAGGAATGTGGCAGGAAGGTAAAATTTCAGAATGCAGCCAGGACAGTATCACGTCAAGTCAGTGCAAGAAAAACAGTGCAACTAATTCAGTGCATGCAATACTGCGTAACGCAAATAGCACTTAAACCACATTACAGCACAAGTCCAACCCAGCGCATTACTTCTTCTTCTTCTGTTCTGCTTTGCACATAATTCTACATCAAGCATTACCTGCTTACAACTGCTGTTGCTGAGTGTTAAAACTGCTCTCTAATGCTGAAGCTGAAATGGAATTAATGCTAAATCTGAAATGAAATAAAAAAATGAGTGCTGCTACTGAGAATTTTTTTTTTAATTATCTTTCTGTTGGCATGATGCTGTTCTGGCTCCAGTCTACGGTCAACATTGCAGTAATCCAGCTTTCCGTTTCAATTAAAGTCACAGAATCAATAGTTTAAAACCCATAACTGTTGTTTTACACCAAAAAAGGTGAGCAAAGCCCCCATAATGATGACCACAAGTAACCCGTGGGTAGTGAAATTACATATGGGTTTCATTTGACTAGGTTATTATGGCAACATACTTGTACTAAAATATGTGAAATAAGGAACTTTAAGGAAGTGTTTGAGTACTGTGAAGTTAACCTGGAATCGAGACACTGATCATCCACAGCACAGTTTTTGTTATATATTTTACCTCCTTATGTGGCTGGGGGGGTATTATCAATGGTTCCCCCCCCAATCCAGCCTGACAGGCAGCCCCCAGACCTTCCCCCATCCCAAGCTCAACCCCTCACCTTCAACCTATACCACGATCTGTTTGCCGTGGTGGGCACGTAACCACCACCACAGGATCCGAGGTGGTTGATCTGCACAGAGGGAGCATCCAAGCAGAGACTGGCAGAGGCTGTCCGTCCAACCATCATGCAGCCCACAATATTTTCTTCCTCCATTTCTTCCTCTACGTCTGTGGCATGCAATGATGTCAAGGGACCCAACGTCTTGCCACAGTACGTCCCTCTAGTTTGCCCTTTTGACCTGTCATAGCCCCCAGCCACTGCTAGGAGCCGACAGGACAGCAAGGCATTCGCTCTCCCACCCCCAGAGAAGGAGAGCAGTCAACGGATGCTCAATCCTTCTCTGCTCCCGCCGACCCCCGACGGCCCGGGCTTGTTCCTGAACCCGGGTCACCGGCACAGCGCGAGGTGTGGCATCCAGTGCCTCAACCCTCAGCGCCACCGGGCCAGCCCACAGCACAGTTTTGAACTTACGTAAATATTGTGTAATGTTGCACCCAAGTTGGCAATACACACTGGCTGCCAGCTGTTGAACATACATACTGGAGGAACAGACGGGGCTAAAAAAAACAGATTTAGGATTTTTATGCGACATACTAGCATGTGATTTTATTACATAGCACTGATTTCACATTTGGAGATTTGACCATGCTTACAATGACCATGCTGGAATTGTTTGTGCTAAGATGACATGGAACCAGCCAGGACACACAATTTTAGAATGTGGGGGGGGGTACCCAGTTTTGGAATGTGGCTGTGAAACACAATTTCAGAATGTGGTGGAAATTCATAATTTTGTAATATGGCGAGGCAAAGTATTTTTGAAATGTGATGAGGAAGCACAATTTTGCAATTTAGTGGTGGCATAGTTTCAGAATGAGACAGGGATGCACAATTTCAGAATATGTCTGGGACATGCAATTTCAAAATGTAGCAGTGACATGCAATTTCAGAACATGATGGTAGTGCACAATTTCAGTATGTGGAGGGGATGCACAATTTCAGAAAGCACCTGGGACATGCAATTTCAGAATATAGTGGTGACATGCAATTTCTGAATGTGAAGGTAATTAGAGATGGGCAAAGTGGATAAAATTTGCTCTGTGAATTAGTGCGGAAAGTTGGTGAAATTCATGAAGTTTGAAGTGCCAACTTTGTAAAGTTTTTGCAAGGTGAAGTTGTCCTTTTTTAGGTGAATTTATTTAAATCTACCCAGCTTTGCCTGACTTCTTCTAACTTCACTACCTTTACAGGTGAAGTTAGGTGAAGACAGGAGAAGTTGCAAAATGGGAACTTTATGAAGTAATTCACGAAGGTGAATGTTGCAACTTCACTGGAACTTCGCCAGCAAAGTAAAACTTTGCATCATCTCTAATGGTGATGCGTAATTTCAATATGTAGAGGGAATGCACAATTTCATAACATGGCAGGGATGGACAATTTGGAAATGCGACTTGGTTGCTTTGGAATGTGGCACTAAGGTATGAGTTCAGAATGTGACTGGGACACACAACTTTAGAATGTGAAGGGGATTCCCAGTTTTTAGAATGTGGCTGGGAAACACAATTTCAGAATATGGCAGAAATGCAAAATTGTGGAAAGTGGTTAGGACAAGCATTTTTTAGAATGTGATGGTGATGTGCAATTTTGGAATACAGTGGTGACACAATTTCAGAATGCAACAGGGATATACAATTTTGGAATGTTGCTGGGAAACACAATTTCAGAATGTGACAGGAATATTCCATTTTTGAATGTGCTGGTGACATGCAATTTTGGAATGTGGTGGGCCTGCACAGTTTTGGAAAGTGGTGGGGACATAATTACAGAATGTAGCATTGAAACAAAACTTCTGAATGTGTTGGGGATGTGCAATTTTGGAATGTGATGGAGACATGTACTTCAGAAATGTGGCAGGAATGCATAATGTCAGAATTATGGTGGGACATACAGTGCCAGAATGTGATGGAGATGTGATGTTCAATTTTGAAATGTGGTGAGTGCTTACAGTACTGGAATGTGACAGCGACAAACAATTTCAGAATAAGTTGGTGTGTCCCTGTTACATTTCAAAATTACATGTCTGCACCATATTTCGAGATGACACATCCCTGCCACATTCTGAGATTGCATGTCCCCCCCAGTATTCCGAATTGTGCATCACCTTGACATTCTAGCTTTTTTCAGCAGTGCATTCCAAATGTACCTCCTGCCACATTCAAAATTACAATACCATGCATATGAACATTCTGGAAATGCATGCACTGCATCAAACCTTATATCAGTTTTTTTTTTAGTTTGTTTTTGCTTGGTTGGTTTTGTATCACACATGATAATTACAGCTACAGTTTCTTAAACTTTGGAGAAATGGGCCCTGTATAGTTATTGAGAAGGAGGACTAGACTGTGAGTTATGCTATGACATCATCAATAGCTCTTTACTGAAACTGGCTTTTTTGAACGTGGAGTGAAATCAGGATTACAAATCCACTCATAACTTTTAAATGAAGTAATGTAGAGACCTAATTTTTAGTATGAGACTTATGGGGATATTTTGATTCTAATTCTGCAATGTAGCACTTTTGATCAGACTCCCTCTTTAATGTAAAGAGTAATAGACATTGCAGGTCTGTAACATGGTCTTCATCCAGTGTGCTGCATGGCCAGATGAACATTTGTTTACTTATGTCTTGATAACTGGGTAGGTGCACTGATCCAGAGGACTGTTTTCAGCCAGACCTGGGTCACAGGGAGGCAACAACAGAAAGAGATACAAATAGTACATACAAGACTATAGTACAATGCACTTTCTCTCATGGTAGCGCTGTAGCGTATACCATGGATAGACTAAGTTATACAAGGTATTGTGTACAAGAGCAAAGATATACAGTTGATATAGGCTACAAACAGTAATAGTGTACAATTACAATGGTTCAGGATTCCATACAATTGTAGCAACCATACACTGTACAATTTCAGAACAGTTCAACACATAGATAGAAACATTTGGCATAAGAGTGGGAATGAGAGGGGTAAAGGGGATGGGGTAAGGAAAATACATTACACGGAGCAAATTTAACATGTCAATAACTATCATAGTATGATTCTATGACCAGAGATAGGAGAAATCAAGGGCAGGGGCAGGGTAAGGCAAGAGGGTCATAAGGGTGAGGGGAAGGGAAGGGGGACAGTTAGGGGTAGTCATGAGGGGTGTGTAGGGAGGACTGAGGTGAGAAGAGATGGGGCAGACAAGAGGGTGGAGGTAAGTGCTGCTTATTCATGGAAGAGCACTGATGATATGTAGGCTCTAATGGTTTTGCACAGAACAGTGGCAGTCTGCAGCCACAATGAGCCAGGCTTTCATGTTATGTTTAAAAGCTTGGTGGGTGACAGATGAGCGAACTGACAAAGGGAGCTTATTCCATAGAAAGGAGCTGCAATTGAGAAAGCTCTGTTACCCATGGAGGTGGTTATGTGGGACACTTCTAGTGGGGGGATTGAGGAAGCTCTATGATTTCTTGAAATCATTCTGTCTGTCAGAAAGGGGGAGTAGGGGGAGTGGTTTTGATGTCAGCAGGAGTTGTCCACCAGACAGCCCATGGCATAGTCAAAGTGACCTTGCAGTGGGAACCAGCCTAGGGTCTGACAGAGAGTGCAGTGATGGGAATGGAAAGGAGCTTGAAGGACAAATCAAAAAATAGAGTTGTAAGTAGTGTTTATTCATGAGAACGTGGTAGAGGAAAGGTGTGAGTACACCGGGAAGCAGTAGTCTAGGAGGGGTAGTAGGTTACCATGTGCAATGGCAAGGCATGCCTCAGCAGACAGGTAGTGTTTGTGTTGGTATACAGTGTTCAACATTTGGTGGATCCTGCATGTGATATGATTGACATGATCAGAGAAGAAGAAGAGGGAGGGATCAAGTGTAACTCCTAGGTGTTTAAAAGATGTGACATTTTCAAGGGGAAGGCCATCTAGGGTGCATAACAGGAGGGAGGAGTTTGTTTTGGCGGTCTTGGTTAGGGAGGGATCGGATCTGAAGATCATTGATTTAGTCTTTTTCTCATTGCCTAGGAGCTTGTTGGGGAGGAACCACTGGTGGGGAGAACAGTAGCTCTGCATGAAGGTGCAGGTGATGGAGTCAGTTGATTTGTCACTATGATAGATGACTAGATCATCAGCATAGAGAAGCGCATTACAACTAAAACTGTCCCAGGGGAGTTTGGTAATGAACATGGAGAAGAGCAGGGGCCCAAGTATGGAACCTTAGGGGACCCCGGTAAGCACAGGGAGTGGAGCAGAGGATGTTTTGCCAATGGTGACTGACTGAGACGTCTTTGATAGGTAGCTATGGAACTAAGCGGCGGGTCCAGTGCAGCAGCCAAAGCGTAGCAGGGTTAAGTGGAGGAGGTGGTGGTCAATCAGGTCAAATGCTTTTGACAGGTTGATGAAGACCGCTCCTGTGGGTTTGCTCTTATATATGTTCCTCAGTACATGCTTGGTGAGGATGGCCAGAGCAGAGGAGGTACTTTTTTGCTTGTGGAAGCTATGTTGAAGGGGACAAAGGTTATGCTTCTCTAGGTGCTCTGATAACTGAGCATACACAATTTGTTTCAAGCAGTTTGCTCATGTGGGGAGGAGGGAGATGGGCATGTAATTATCTGGAGAGAGGGGATCGCCAGCTCTGAAGATGGGTACAACACTGTCATGTTTCCAGGAGTCACGTCCAGTAGCTGTGGTAAGGGCAAGATTGAAGATGTAAGTGAGGTGTTTAACAATTGCAGGCGAGATGAGTCTCAGGAAAGCAGGGTACAGTCCATCGCTGCCAGACCTTCCCTTGGCCTGTAGAGACTTTTAAGCAATAAAGGCATGACCAGGGGTTAGATTAACAGTCTGTTAATCACCCCCTAGGGGAGTAATGTGGCATGAGGTGCAGCTGAGTGCCATATTGCCCCTAGGAGGTGATTAACTGACTGTTAATCTAACTCCTGGGAGTGCCATATTGCTATTATAAAAAAGTATTCCGAAAGAAAAGTGTTAAAGCTATATTTTTGAATGCTTTCCTCATTTAGGGAGGCAGTATAGCGCAGTGGGTTATAGCTCTGAGCTGCAAATCTGGAGACCTGGGTTTGAATCCCACAGCTGCCTTGGTGCATACTGTGTGATCCTGAGCAAGTCGCTCCCAGGTCACATCCGGAAACAAGCTTTGGCTTAGTGTGCTACTCCTGGTTAAACAATGTTCCCTTTCCCTTAGAGGAAGATTTTTAATAAAATAGTTCTTCCACCAACAGTTTAAGAATGCTAGTTCAGAATCAGAATGTAGCATTCCAGTCATTCAGCAGTGCTAGAGGATGGAATGCTGACAGAAAGAATCCATGTGCAATGGTGATCAGGCTGTACATGACAGTGTAACATGGATTAACATAAGGCTGTTGGAATCCTAACAGCCAATCAGATTGCAGCATTTCTGAGACTCTTTTATAACAGTAGTTTGTGTCAGTGTGGCTAATGGCTCTGAAGTGGAAGGGTGGAGGCAGGGTGGTGGTAGAGGAGGAGGGATAGTTGTGTGGTTGGAGATTCTGGGCAGAGAGGCCTGGGGAGGTGGAGCTTGCGCAGGTAGGGGGATAGGTCAGTGAATTATAAGTTGAACGCATCTACAGTTTTGGTTGGGTCCTAGATGGGACCAGTGGGGGATGCTAGTTGTATTATCTGCCTGTTGCTCTTGGGGTTTAACAGAGATCCAGTGGTAGCCCAGAAAGTACACAGGTTACTGAGGGTGTTGCTTTGTTGATTTAGGTAAAATTGGTGCTTGAGTGATTTAGTGGTCTGTTTGCATAAATTTTGTTGTTGCCAGTAGGATTCCGGAGTTGGGGGAAGGGAGATGCCTTGTATGCCTTCCATTTGCTATCCTGCTCTTTCATTAATGCCATGAGCTATTTGGATAGCCAGTGGGTGGAGCCGCCTCTTACCCTTCTGGTCTTGAGGGGGAAATAGGTATCCTGTATGCGAGAGTGGGTGAAGGTAAAAAAGGTGACTGCATCAGAGATGTTACTGTACTGGTAGAGGGTTGACCAGTTTATTGCCCTCACATCCCTGAGGACTGGCTTTGAATTCTGGAGGTCAAACCTTTGGAAGGACAGAGGTTTGGGGGGGCGATTTGACTTGGTGGACAGTACAGCATAGGTTAGGGTGTGGTCACTGACTGAGTCAGACATTGTGCCTGCTTGGAGGATTAGGTCTGCTCGGTTTGTGGTGACCCAATCAATGAGGGAGTGGTTTAGTATGTGAGAATTGTGCCTTGTGGGGGTGGAGATTAGTTGTTCCATGTTATGCATCTTTCGTAGATTTGCATAGTCTAGCATAGGGGCATCCAACCAATTGAGGTTGAAATCTCCAATCGCAATGAGATCTCTTGTGGATGATGTGTGTCCCACGCCATCTAAGTTGGATAGACCTGGAATGCCTGCTGTTGGGAGGTTATTGCAGCAGCCTATGTGGAGTTTTTTGGATGCACCCAGGGTTAATTCAGTGAGGAGTCATTCACTTGGTGAGGTGGGAGTAAAGCAGCTGATGATGGCGGCAGTGATGTGCTCTTGAACACTGGGGGAGATACGTCTCCAAAAGTGAACAGATGAGTTTGCATTGAGCAAAAATCCTAAATTTTTAAAAGATCCCAGAATGTTCAAAAGAGAAGAAAATGAGTAAGTTACTCCACTAAATAATGGTATTTATGCTGGAGGCATGGACAACAGTATTTGTATCCCTTTATTATTATTTTTTTTACTTATACTTTTTGTCCCTGGGGCCACCAGTCTGCCTACCTCACACGTTAGGCATCCTCCTCAGGTCTCAGACCACCATCTCCTGGGATTCTCCTTGGCTCCATGTTTGGGCCCCACAGCTACCCCCATGGCTTGCCCAATGCATTGGGGTGGTGGGGAGCTCTCCCCCTAGCTCAACCCCCCTAGTCAGGATCCAGTACTGCCGCCTACCCTCAGCACCGAACAAGTCCCGCTGGAGATGGCCATCATGCGGCTGCAACTGGTGCCCTATTTCTGCTTTTTCTCCCCTTTTACGTCTGCGATGTGCAATGATGCCTAAGGTCCTGAGCACCCGTGCTTCTGCGTGCACTCTGGTCCAGGCATCTGCCCCAGTATGTCCCCTCTATGTCTGACAATGCTCTGTAGTCACCCCCCAGCCACCATCAAGGGCCACCAGAGCACCGATAGCAGCCCTGCCCAGAGAAGGAGAGCAGTCCTACAGACCCTCAATCCTTCTCCTCCCCTGCCAACCCCCAATGACCCAGGCTCATTCCCGAACCCGGGTCAGTGGCTTGGTGTGAGGTGTGGCATCCAGCACCTCAACCCTCAGCACCCCCGGGCTGGCTATTTGTATCCCTTTAAAACTAGATTGCCTCATAAAGGGCTGTATCCAGTTTGATTGGTATTTGTCAGATAGGTGGATTATCTGACTGCAATTTAGTGGTATGTAGGATACCAAATATTAAATACAGCACCTTAAATATCCAATGAAACTATTTAATCCCTGATGGAGATGCAACACTAGTTTTAGCTAGACAGGAGCTAAGTCTGTCTACAGTATGCAAGGCAACAAAAACAATGACTAGAGCCCACCAGAACAGATGACATTTAGGCATCTACTTCATGGTTCATTGACAATCAAAATTTAAGTTGGCTCAGTAGTGACACAAGCTGAAGTAATAAATTGTTGCTGTAGGCAATGTTACAGTCATGTATACATGCCACAACCTTTGGGGAAATATAGGGTACTGCCAAAACAATTCTGGTAGCTGAAATTGCGATATGTGTGTGTTTCTCTACAGACACAGTCATTGAGTCATTGTAACATCAGACAGTAAATCATCATTCACATATAGTTTTTTAACTCACTGTCTGTCTTGTTACTTATGGCATTGTATGTAATATATCATTACCTAACAACTGTCCTCATTAGTACTTCCAGTTACTGTTACTAGACTCATTATACACCACGAAGGAATTGAACCACTGTTTCCAAACTGTTCTCCACTTATGACTATGTTTAACTATTGTATCTCTGTATTGTATATTATAAAAAGGGTTTGAGAAATGGAGCTTTCTGATTGGCTGCAAACATTCTAACAGCCTTATGTTAATCTTTTATTAACATACATGTAGAGCTTAACCATATGCTGAACAAGATTTAACACTTTTTTAAAACATTTTTTATTATAATAGCAATAATGCACTCCCAGGGATTATGTTAATGGTCAGTTGATCACCATCTAGGGGCATGTGGCACTCGGCTACACCTCGTGACACAGTACACCCCTAGAAGGTGATTAACAGACCATTAACATAACCTTGGTCATGCCTTATTGCTTAAATATTACTGAGGTGTTATGTTGTGACTGTTCATATATTGTATATGTTTCAGGACTAGAGGGCATGGGATGAAGTTGGAGGGAGGACGATTCAGAGGAAACATGAGAAAGAATTTCTTCACAGAACGGGTGGTGGACAAGTGGAACACCCTGCCAGAGGAAGTGGTGGGGGCTGAAACAATCACGGGATTTAAGAATGCATGGGATAGACATAAAGGAATTCTAGAGGTCAGGGGTAAGGGGAAATAGACTTCTAGGAAAACAAACTGAACTTACTAGCTCAAATGGGCAGACTAGGTGGGCCATAGGCCCTTATCTGCCGACACTGTCTATGTATCTATGTATCTATGTATCTATGTATATCCTGTGTTCCTGTGCTAACCAGGTCCATCCTGTAAATGAGCTATGCTCAATGGTGTTTGCCTGGATAAATAAAGATTTGATTGATTGATTGATTGATAGATTGATGTGTTCAGCTTTCCAAGAATGAAAGCATCAAAAAGTGGAAAAAAATATTCTTCTCTTTCTTCTTTTTGAAGAAGGAAATCATATAGTAAATGAAGTCCAATTTTCATACGTGGTTGCCTGGTGGTGGAGCTAGACATGAGCTAGGGAATATACAATGTTTAAATTCTGAAAGCCTGAAAGAACAACTTTCTATGGTAATAAAAAGTTTAAAACACTAAATCTACACCAATTACATTCTAACGTTGTTGTTTTCTAGTTAACTATTTATTTTGCTTTCCCTTGCTGTTGGTCTACTAAATGTAGATAATGCAGCAATTGCTTCAGTGAGTCTTTCAAAATGTATCTGACTCTCCCCCGCTAACCACACTATTGCTGTTTGTGACATCACAGTCTGTTGTCATTGTGAGCAATATGATGTCATAAACAAAAGGCGATTTGAGGTTAACGGGAGAGGCAAATGTTTTTAAATGTTTTCTATGCAGACGTTTTATATAGACTAGCAAGATGTAGTATAAATCTAGAAAAGGAACATTAAAAATGAAACAATGTATTCTCTAGTAAATTGTAACTGTTGAAACATTGTATTTACGAAAGCACATGCTGAAGTGCAGAGTTGCCCTTTAAGTAAAATGTAATAACTTTGTATTTCCTGGTTCAATGCAAATCCATGTTAAGGCATTTATTGAGAAGCATAAGTTGAAGACTGAGTTCTAGAACATTCAGATGTGAATTGGGGACTGAGCACAGCTTTAAAATAGACTGTTATGAGACTGAGTCCCATAGAGGGTAGATTTTTGTATGCCATTAATATTAGAATTTATGCTAATAAAAGTTCATAGCTGAACAGTGAACCATCTACAATATGATGGATAGGAAGCTGGATTTTGGAACTGAAAATGTTAACTCCCAGTAAGTATATTTTTCACGAATATTTATTTAATTAAAATACACTGTATATGGTTCATGCATGTTCGAGGCTGGTACAGAGAATCACTTGTAGTATAGTGGTGAAGGTGCTAGGTTTGGAACAGAAGATTTGAAGTTTATTCCAACAATATGTAGCCTTTTCTTGAACATCGATATTTTTAAAGTGTGTATTTCTTATTTTGCAATACACAGATACTGCATGATGTATAAGAATATATTTTAGAGAATAAAGCAAGAGTTTCATGGTATCAATAATGTCAGTGCTGCTACATTTGGCATAGTGTGTTATACATGCAATAATGCCCCCCTTGCTATGGTGCTGAACTACAATGCATTTGTTTTTATAGGGGTGTGGTAGTGCCCCTATAGATTGGGTTGCATAGGCTGTTTTATGTTAAACCCCAATTTTTGTACCTTAATAACTTCAGTGGCATTTGACAATATAGCCCAAAATTTGGCATACACAGTCAGGCTCAATATGTGATATTTTTTGTGATGGCATCTTGCTTGGTTTTAAAGATACAGAGCACCAAAAAATGGAAAGAAAAAAGAACATGTTTGGTTTTCCTATTCTTAACATTGGGTATTTTTTTACTCTCACCAATAGCTTAGGCAATGTGGAATTTTGTCATGAAATTTTCAGGATTGAAGGGGCCCATGCCAAAAGTGAGCCTTTGGAAGGTTTAATGAAGAAATATTAGATGGTTCCAGAGTTACAACAAATTTAGAGTGAACGTCCTAACATAAACAGTAAAAAAAATTACAATTGCTTATTTTCATGATTTACCTCATGAATGGTAAAGAAAAAAAGTGACTGCTTATTTTCCTGATTTACCTCTCTTGCTGACAAAAACACCAATCATGTTCCCTGCCATTTTTTCTCAAATGAAACTCATAAACTCTGAAAATGTATAAAAATAATCTCTTTCTTTGAAAAACAGACACCTCAACCTCACTAAACGGACCCGTTTAACTAGATTCTGCTGTTTGTTGGTTTGTTTGTTTGTTTTTATAGAAACTTTCCAGAAATGCCTTGTCTGGTCATCCCAAAATCAAGGGTGCCCAGCTTAGCAAGGAGAGCCATTCACCCAGGTTCATTATATAAGAACAGCAGGACTTTCCTGACTTCTGCAGCCACAGCTGGAAGTCGTGTTGTAGGCTGCAGTGAGAACAATGAGCCACCAATCTCCTCTTTTGGTCCCTCACTGATCTCACCATCACTCCGACTTCCCACTCAGCAGCCACCACCCTACACCCCCCCCACACCCCACACACACCTCATTTGCTTGAACATGTCCAACAGTGAAGATTCACTCTCCGATCGAAGACATGTCTTGCTGCTGGAAGTGGCAACTGCAATATGAAACTAAGGTAAGTGTGGTTCAATGTACTTCAAAGGGGTTTTGAACTTTGATGCCTAGCTTTCTTATTTTTGCATATTTGGACCCCACATTTTCAACATGGCCTTTTTTGGGACCCCACCTAATGATTAATGGCAGTGGAATGATGCAAATCAGGCCCAAAAGGTGATTTTGCAGTCACCTGGCAAAATCACCTTTTGGGCAGGATTTGAAAATTTTCACTGCCCTTGTTCATGAGGTGGGGCCATAAGAAGACTATATTGAAAATGTGGGGTCAAAATATGAAAATGGCAAAGTTATGCACATACATTGAAATGTTACTTCACTCCCTCGTTACTTTGGTAATTTTAAATATTTTGACCCCAAATTTTCAACATAGCCATAACACCTCATGACCATGAGAGCTGTCATTTTTCAACTTCTGGCCAAAAATGTGTTTTAGCACCTGTGTCTGGAATGACATTTTGGTGCTGCAGAATGACATTTCAGTGGCAATTTGAAAATTTTCAATACTGGGTTCATTATGTGGGGTAATGAGAAGGCTATGCTGACTGCCATGGGGAGATGTTCCCATTATGAAGTTCTGAGACATCCAGTCTACCTTTGCTTTTATTTCTGATTTATTTTCAAGACTGTTGCACAGCAGCATAATTTCTGTGTCTTTTAATTTTCTATTTCCCCATCTTCTGCTATTCTTTTGAATGGTATTTTATGGCGAGCTGGCCACTCATCATATTTTCTGTTTGTCCTTCTTTGCCTAAGTTTCTTGTCTGGATGTCGTAAGAGCATCTGTAGTCCTGCAGTTAATTAGCACAGGATATTTTCACATACCGACTTGGGCGAAGTTAAGACCGAGTGAACCTGGTGGTCTAAAATGATTGTTTTTAAATACTTATGCCCTTTCTTTCAGTAGATAAGGTGTAAAAAAATGCAAGTCTGCATGTTGCAAGTGCATTACAAGCACTTTACTCAGAAGCAGAGCTCTCTTTAGAGTTCAAACCAAGGATACACCCACTCACATAATCGAGCGGATACTAAGCTTTATTTTGTTTGTTGTGCTTTACATAGTTTCAAGGAATTGGAAGTTTGGAACTTTAAAAGGGGAAGAGAATATGATAAATGGTTTGTTTACCATACCAGGTGATGGTCCCTTGTAATTGAAGTTCTCTGACTGTTTTGTCTGCTTTGTTCAAGCATGGAGCTTCCCCTCCTTTCATTCAGTTCTCTAAAGAGCCAGCCAGCCATTGTATTGCATGTTTATGGCTGAATGAAGTGGGAGGAGCTTCGTTGTGCTGGAACAAGATAACAAAGAGCTTTAGGCATGTGGGGCTGGATATTCAAAAGGGTTGCAATTACGCGCATAGGGTTGGCGCCCGCGCAAGTCTGAAATTGTGCCATTCTGCGATATTCAGCAGGAGGCAGTTGCGCCCCCCCAAGTCATGCTGAGCAACAGTGCAATGCTAATGAAGGCATGCTGAACCGGAGGGGCAGGAACCATGCATAAACTGCACAGCCCGATATTCAGCCAGGCCATGCAGAGTTGTGCAGACTCAACCCGCTACCTGCACCTGCACAACTATGAGCCAAAAAAAAAGGATTAAATCAAGGGCCACCCACAGGTGAGCTGCTGCATTGCAGGGCGCAACACAGCAGCTGCCACCTGTGGGTGGCCCTCCACTTGTTCCCTGTGCCCCCTCTGCAGCCCGATCATGGGAATAATAGTAACCCCCCCATAGCCCGATCATGGGCATAACCATACTACTTCCCCACAGCAGTCCGACCATGAGCATAACATAGATTAACCCCCCACTAGGCCTGATCACGGGCATAATGTCAACCCCCAAAGACCAATATCCCTGGTGGTCCAGTGGACCATGAAGCCCGATCATGGGCATTAAGTAATCTTACCCCCACCCCCAACTAGCCTGATCGCAGGCATTAAGGAAATCCTTCCCCACAAAGACCAATATCCCTGGTGGTCCGGTGGACCACAAAGCCCGATCACGGGCATAAGGTCAAACCCACCCCCCCATGTCCAATATCCCTGGTGATCTAGTGGTCCCCCGCCCACCCATGGAGCCCCACCACCCCGCTCCCCTCCATCATCCGGCAGGTGGCAGCACCCCACCTGCCTGCTGCCCTGCTACCCACCAACTGACAGCTCGGTAGGGCTGCACACCAATTAGTTCAGAGCAAGAGCCAATGGGCGTGCAGCCCATACCATACAAGGCAGTCCAGATATGTGAATGAAGGTATAGGGGTATGACACAAGGAACCGTAGAGGAGGTTCCCCCCTTATAGGTGCCACAGGAATGATTCTGTAGGCTAAAAGTAGCTTAGAAAGAAGCCCATGGGTAAGAGAGATGAGCTGCTGGAGGAGGAGGGGTGGATGGTGGAGCAACAAGAAACGAATCCTGGGAAGGCTCAGGATGATTGACCTTTTAAGCCTGATGGGAGCAGTGACATAGTTGCTCTGCCCATTGAACCTCAGGCTTATAGCCTTCCCATTCAATTGTGCTTATGCGACTGGAAGAGATGATGCTTGTGTGACTTTGGTTACATTGTGGCTATTCACCTCTCTATCCATGGGATATACCACCCTATAGGGGTACAATGCAAGGAACCCCTGAGGAGGGTTCCCCCCATAGGTGCTATGGGAATGATTCCATAAGCTAAAGGTAGGTTAGGAAGAAGCCCAAAAAGAATACCCAATCGGGTGTAGTGCATTGAAGAAGAGAGAAATAGAAGATTTCTAGACTGGAAATAAATGTGACTGACATAGGTAGGAATGGCAGGAGAAGATGAAGAATGGTGAAGATGATGAATGAAAGGAAATCTGAGAAGATGAATAAGTGCAAATTTCCTAAGGAGAGAGGGAACAGCCGGGGCCACCATCCGACTTCATCCAACAGCAGAACCTAACTAAGGAACCTAAGAAAGCACTAGCCCTAACTAATATTATGACCATTGGCATGGAGGAGAGGAAAAAAACCCTTTGGGGAGGAAACCTCTGGGGATCCAAGGCTAGGTCAACTTATCTCCAGGCTGAAAGACGTTTGATTAAGGACGTTTGTCGCTAAAGAGAAAGATACGATTAAGGAAGGTGATGGCGGGATAGGGAAAAAAAACCCAAAAGAAAGCACAGATCAGAGAAGGAGCATAACAGAGGGTAGAGTGTCGACGGGAATGAAAAGACCTACCCAGAGGCTGAATGAGCGAGGGGTGAGATGAGCGAGGGATACCCATAGGTGGACATGAGAAGTTGAGGGAGTAGGTCAAGTCAAGGTAGCATGGACCCAAGAGGGGTATGCTAGAGTAGGCAATGGGAAGGAGTAGACCCAGGTAAAAGACAGATGAGCGAGGGGTATCCATATGCAATCCTTTGAAAGCTGAGGATGGTGAAGACCGATGGCGATGATTGCTGCAGGAGTGCAGCAGGATGATGATGCAGCAGAAGATTGGTGACAGCGATGGACAAGGAGCAAAGTTGATGGGGGCAACATAAATAGTATACCCTGAGGTTAGACTGAGCGAAGGTGAAATGTACTCAGGTGCTTGGACAACATAAGAACTAAAGGGAGAAGAGGAGACGAATATGGAAAGTTATTGAAGGATAGGGAAAAACCCCAAAAGAAAGCACAGGATGAGGAAGGAGGGCAAGCATCCACCATAGGGAGAAATGAGGGAAGGGAAAACCAGGCAAGAAGAACAGGTGCACATGAGGAAAACAAGTAGACAACCCAGCAGGACAAAGGATGAAGAACAGAAAGGATGAGGCATGGTATGAGGCAGAGGAGACAATGCAGGGTCGACCAGGGCAAAATGGAGAAGCCTGTATGGGCACTGCTAGCAAGAGTCCAGGCAATTGCAGCAGTGCTACATGGCGGGGCAGCGAAAGGAATGGGATTCCCGGCCAGAACAGTACAAAGAAAATAAACACTTGCCATAGCTTAGGAAACTGCCACATTGGGACAAGTCACTGGTGAGGAGACAAGCAACGGGAGCCTCGGCTGCCAACCTAGGCAGGGAGCCATGAGGGAGGTGAGGGTAGATCCAAAGAAAAGCTGCAATGCACTCACAGTGAGGCACACAAGACCAGTCGATGCAGGCCAGAGGGAATGAGGGCATAGCAGAACTGCAGGAACACACACCCAATCAGGCGATAGAAGTCAGAGGAGGTTGATAAAATGCCGAAGGAACACTAGTATGAGAAAGCCCCAAGCTGCAACGAGCAGAAACAGAAAGGAGGGAGATGAACAGAGGGAAGGAATCACTCACAGGACAGGGAAGGACTGAATGTCAGGAGCGGACAGCAGCAAGGGAGCCCAGCAATAGAAGCAAGATGAGGTGGTAACAGCAGTACCGGAGCGAGGAGTCAAAGGCAGGAATGAGGACCAGAGCAGAGACAAGCAGTAGGGGAGGGGAAGAGATAGCAAAACAGGATAGAGTGGGTCTGAAGCAGGAAAAGACAGCAGAGAGAGGAAACAGGACGAGGAAGGAGTGAGGAAGCTTGGGGGTAGATGTTGTAGGAAGCCAGCATGGGTGGGTGAAGAAGGGGAGGCAAACCATGCCAGGAGACGCAGCAGTGGGTGGGGAGGATGAGCAGTGGAAAAGCTTCAAAATGAGAAAAGCACAGAGGAATCTGGCTGCTGGAGGTGACCACAGGCACAGGTGGTGGCAGGAGAAGCTGGGAGTGGAGAAAAGCAGCACCTCCGGCTGTAACAAGAAACAAATCCTGGGAAGACTCAGGATGATTGATCTTTTAAGCCTGATGGGAGGAGTGACATAGTTGTTTCACCCATTGAACCTCAGGCTTATAGCCTTCCCAGTATCACCAGACTAATTGCAGGTGGTTAAAAAAATGGGCTTTCAGATTCAACTAAGGGTCTCCTCTAACCTCTGGGGCTAGTTCATTCCAAAGTCTCTGTGCAGCAATCCTGAACTCATGATCTCCTCAAGATTTAAGGCGAGACCTCTGCATAGCAAGAAAACTTGCCTTGGAAGACCATAGAGAACGACTGGGAGCATATTGGACTAAGACATCTTTGAGGTAGCCCAGGCCCAATCCATGCAGGGCCTTGTAGGTCAACAAACACACCTTGAAGCTGATGCACCTCCAAATTGGAAGTCATTGTAGCACATGGGGCACCCATGTGATATGTTCAGACTGGAAAGTCCCAGTTATCAGCCAGGTTGCTACATTTTGCAGCAGCTGTAGGTGACACACCAGCCTCATAGACAGCCCTAGGTAAAGATCATTGCAGTATTCCAAATTAGATGTGATGAAGTCATGCACCAGGGTCACCAAGTCAGCAGGTGCTAGAAAGGGTTTGATTCAGAAGATGTTTTACAGATGGGAAAAAGTCACTGCAGACAGCATCTAACACTTGATGTTCTAGCGTCAGCTTGAAGTCCATATTGACCTCCAGATTCCTCACCCAATCCACTGCTCCAGGTGGGATGTAATTCAGTAATGGTAAAGAGATACCACCTCCATTCATTGCCTACCCACACTGGCCAGGTTCTGTCAGCAACACCTCTGTCTTTGTGGGATTCACACTAAGCCAGCTGTCAGTCATCCAGTCTTGAATTTCCCTAAGGCACTCGCTCAGCCCCATGACTGTAACACCACCATCTGAAGCAGAAGTACAATTGAGTGTCATCAGTATAGCTATGCAGATCAAGCCTGTACTGTCTGATAATCTCCCTCAGTGGCAGCATATACATGGTGAACAACATGGGCCAGGATCAAGCCTTGAGGAAGTCCACTGCTCAACATGGCACTAATTGAGATGTAACACCTTAAGGTGATCTGCAGCATCCTGCTGGACAAGTAGGACTCAAGTCCCCTCAACACCATCCCTGAATGTCTTACAAAGGGTCTAAGCCACTCCCACAGCATCCCGTTGTCCACCATTTCAAACACAGAGGAAAGGTCAAGCAGAAACAAAACTGAACATTCTTCACTATCCCTCATCAGGAAGAGAAAATGGTATACCTTGGCAAGTGTGCTCTTAATGCTATAACAAAGCTGGAAGAGATTAGAACAGTTGTAGAGTTCATACAGTTCCAGTTGGTGCTCCAACTGCAGTTAACCACATTTTGGATAACCTTTCCCAAAAAGGGAAGATTTGAAGCAGACCTGTAGTTCTCAAGAATATCATTGTCCAAAGACGGTAAGGGTTTCACCATTGCCATTTACAGTGTGGTGGGATTAAGCACCCTTTCTCAAGGAAAACCTGGCAATCTTCATGAATATTGGACCCAGTTCACCCCAGCACCCAAAAAAGGTCTGGTATGTCCTGGATCCAATACAAAGTAGGTAGAATGCAGTCCCAAGGCCACCTGAAAGACACCTTCCACCACAACTGGCTCAAACTCACTCCACAGATAATGAGTGCCTTCAAACACCATTGAATCTTGCTAGGAATCTGACAATTAAAGTATATGTTTTCAGACAGAGATCAGTGTTCAAATCCTGACAGAGATTTTTATGAAGAAAGATTTTTTAAAGTTAATTTACTCCAGAACAGTGATAAATGTGGTGTCATGTCATGTTTGAATATTAAATATACATGAAAGGGATTCAGATGCACAAGTGAATTGATTTTCCAGTTTCCTTCAGAGGTGCTCCAAGGTAAGTTTTCAGGGAACATTTCCGTACTGTGTGACCCAACCTGTACAATATAGAAATATTCCCTGAGAAATTCCTTAGGGGAAACTCTGGCAGTTACTTCAGTGCAGCTCAGTGGTGCAGTGGAAATGAAGCTATTATAAATGTGTAACACAACCCTCACTTCAGGCCTTCCTTACACAAAGTCCCTTGGGGGTGGGGCAGAAATAACCTTTGCATATTCCCTAGAATTCTTTACCCTTTATCTCTTCTCAATACTTTTATCCCATTACTCTGGTTTAAAAAGTTGCATGGCATATTTACCAGGTTTATCTGGGCCGATAAGTATCCTCGATTGGCCTATTATAAATTGGCAGCCCCAAACTTTGAGGGGGGTTTGCGGATTCCCCATTTGGCTATATATTATTGGGCCAGCCATTTAGCAAAATGCTTGAGATGGATACGTCCCAGCCCGGAAAAAGAACAGCTGGTTTGGCTTAGGATTGAATTGAATGTATTTAGGTCCAAGAACCTGGATCCCCTAACCTTATTCCATCTTAAAATGTTTCTAGTGCGTATGGCTGAGGAATGCCCCATAGTAGTTACCTCATTAAAGGTATATGCACAATTATGTTCCTTTTTGCATTATACCCCTCAGTTGGATTTGGCCCAGTCTATCTGGAATTCCTCATCTTTCACCATTAACAAGAAGCAGATTCCCCGTAAATGGTTGGTCCAACTGGGGGATGGGAAAGTGCTCTCCTTTGTGGATGAAGAGGGGCAATGGTTGTCAGTAGGGATATTATTAGAAAATTTAATATTCTGGCTCCCTCGCACTTCAAAGTTGTACAGTTAAGGCATCTACTTACAATAGTTCTTGGCAATACCCCTCCCTCTCAGATTGTCTCGGCCCTGATACCTGAAGTTTCTTCACTTCTTGGATCTTCAGGTATCATATCTAAATTATACCAGGTGTTGTTTCATAAAAGATATGGGGACTCTTTTGGACCCACAAGATTCTGGAACTCTATTCTCCCTCAGTATCGTCTGGATTGGCAATCCCTGTGGAGATCCTGCCATAAATATGTTTCTCAAGACAGATTATGTCTCATGCAATATCACATTTTACATAACATGTATTGCACCCCGGTAAAATTAAAGAAATGGGGTCTCTTGAACTCCAATATATGCACTAAGTGTTGGCGGAAAGAAGGAACACTTCTTCACATGTTCTGGTCCTGCCCCAAAATTTCTCTTCTATGGGATTCGATCAAGATTTCCCTGGATCCTTTACTGGTCCTTCAGGAGTACTCTACACCTGATATTTCCCTTTTAGGGGACTTGTCTTATATTAGAGTTAAAGTAAGAAGGTTTCATATATCTATGATTGCCTTACCTGTCAAGAAGCTTATTCTACGTCACTGGAAAGACAAGTCCATCCCAACCTTTCAAGAATGGGTGAATGAAATTCTTGCTAATCTACGTACAGAAAAAGCAATTGCCAGTCTCCACAACAGATTGGCAACATATACAAAAATATGGGATCCCCTTCACTCTCTAATTCTGGTTGCTCAGTCTTAATCATGTCACAGTTCAAATTGCCCTGCAGGTTCTCAGGTAATGAGGTTACTATTTATGGGATATTTGGATTTGTTACTGCTGTATGGGGAGGGATGGGAGGGTCGGGCAGTTATATCTTATTAAGTGGATGTACTCTCATCTCATTTTCATTGTAACTGCCTTTTATTGTGGAAAATGTACTAATAAAGTTGAATTATAAAAAAAAAAATAACCTTAGCAGTGACTCCATGTCTGTTGGTATTACATTGTATGGGATCACTGGGACCCACCCCTTCTGCCTTGCACAGGCCCAGGCTTGGCGCCTGAACCACACCCACAATGGCATGGCTATAAAAGTCACTGCACTCCAACAGTACCTGCCTTGGCAACTCTATTTGTGCCCCTTTGGAGTGACCCACCTGTCTTCTCTGTTCTTCGGCATAGCTACTGCAAGGATGAGGACTCATGGCAAACCCACTGCCTGACTTGTTAGTGTGGGTTTGGAACCATACTCAGGCCTTCTCCTGCTACTCTGGTTATCCCTCATCACCATTCTCATTGATCTAGGGGTTAATGAAACCACCTGGTCAAAAACTAGATTTCGCTTTACTTTACACTATACACTTTACTGTTCCCACATTGCAATTTGGGGTAGGCTGTAACTTATTTAAACTGTAAACTCATAAGTTTATATAATAAATAATAATACAATAATAAATAAATAAAATAATAAATAAAATAAATTTTGCAGTGTCAGTGGCTCAGTAGGTAGCACACTCTCCTCTGAGGCCGGGGGATCAGAGGGCTGTGGGTTCAGGTCCCACATCTGGCACTTGGGTTAATATCCCAGTACTGAAACTGTAGTGCAGCATGAGAGGGGTATTGCACTTCTGAGATGCCGTCTTTCGGACGAGATGTTAAACCGAGGTCCCATCTGCCTGGATTGGTGGTAGTTCATATGGACGTTAAAGATCCCATGACACTTATCAAAAAGAGTAGGGGAAATATTTATTGTTAGAAACAAAACATCAGTACATACTTGGAAATGAATGCATGAACCATGAAAAAGAAAATTACAAATCCAAAAAGTCTCTGAAAAAACATACAATAAAATAACACAAAAAAAGAACAATAACAACCAAAGTCCCAAAATCATAAACAAAATATATCAGTCTTCAGACAATAAGGTCATCAGTAGAATTAAATCCAAAAAACATGCTTCCAGTATTCCTGGAACTGAGGAGCTGGCAAAAAGTCTAATTCAAAAGTCTTCTGGGTCAGCAAAGCTGTTTCAATATACTTAGTATTGAAGTAGAACAGAAGGTAGGGTGTAGGAATGCTGTAGGGAAAATAAACAACGTGCATGCAACATATAAAATTTAATGCTAGCAAAAATAACATTCAATGTGCTATGATGATAATGTGAGAAGGAACCTGAATAATCCCTAAGAATTAAGCATTCATAAGAAACATGTCTAGTGGCCCCCCATCCCCATTTTTTTAAATAAAGTAGACCAAAAAAGCTTGGCATAAAGACATGAGAGAAAAAAATGTTCCAATGTTTCTTCCACCCCAAGACATTCAGTACGAATACATTGTCTTTCAGTAATAGCTTTGTGTTTTAAATTACCCTTAACTCCCAATCTTCCATGGCAACTAAGCCAAGTAACATCCCATATTTTAGCAGGAATGCGCTTATCGTTCAAAATCCTTAAAGCCAAATATGTTTTGGTGGGGAAGCGTTTAGGGAAATCGACCATGACCAAAAAATTCCGGGCCATTATATCAGCGTATAAAGCTTTCCTTAAAAGTTGATAAATCCCAGGTTTAGTAAGTTTCCAAGCCTGTAATTTGGCTGCTGCGGAACAAAGAAATGTAGGGACTCCTGATGTAATCCTAACAATAGGAACCTCAGTAGACCATTTAGCCAAAAAGTCCAGTGTCAAAAAAAATGTCCAAAAGTCCCATGAGGTTGTCTGATATTGTGCTGGCTCCTTAAAAGTAGAAGTAATAAAAAAGGAATAGCAAAAAACCAGCAGATTAATCATGTTAAGTCCCCCCGCAGCTATACGTAAATATGTAAATTCACGTTTCACTGGATTCAAGTGACTCACCCAAAGCATTTGGAAGAAAATGCTGTACAAACAAGTTTCATAATGTTTTGGCAATGGAAATATGAAACAGATATATAAAAATAAAGGAAGAAGAAATTTCTTTATAACCAAAACCCACTTTTGTTTGGAAAAGGACCAAGATTTCCATAATTGTAATTTGCGTTCCCCCAATTCAATACATGGTTTTCAACTGATATCAGCTAAATCTCCATTACCAAAATAGCATCCTAAGATTTTAATGGGGCCAGCAGTAATAGCTATCTGCCCTATAAATGAATCAAAAAGCCCTGTTCCCAAAAAGATACATGTACTCTTTTCATAATTAACTGTTGTCCTAGAAATGGTACTAAACTGAGTTAGGATGTCCAGAGCAATAAGGCCAGAAGCTGTATCATGAAGGAAGAGACACATACCGTCTGCATAAACAGCAAGCACCTGAGCATGAATTTCTGGAGCCGGAGAAAGACCTATAATATCCCAACACTGGAGAAGTTCCCGAATTAATGGGTCCAATACAAAAGTACAGAGCAAAGGACTGATAGGACATCCCTGGCGTACACCCATACGAAAATTGACATCTACCCCTGTAAGTCCATTCACCAAAGGGAAAGACTTGGCTGATTTATACAAAAGGGTCACCCAAGCCCTAAATTTTGGGGAGAACCCATATCTGTAAAAAAATTGGAATAAGAAATCATGAGATAATTTATCAAAAACTTTTGCTTGATCAAGTGACACTAAGTACCCTTGACATTTCTGTAAATGACTACACTCACATATATTTTGAAGCAGGGTTAAGTTCTGCTGGATATTGTGGCCCGGGATCGAACAGGTTTGAACGGGGTGAATGACGATCGTGGCCACCAGTTGCAGTCTATGGCATAAAATGGTGGAGAAAATTTTATAATCTGTATTCAAAAGGCTAATCGGGCTCCAATTACTAATATCATGTTTAACCCCTATTTTGAATAAAAAAATAATCAAGGCGTCAGAAAAATTTGAAAATGGTATGTCGGAATCAAGCATTTCATTATAAACATGAGTTAAGATGCCGCTAAACTTGTCCAAAAAAATTTTATAAAATTCATTAATAAGGCCATCTGGGCCAGGGGAGACCCCAGTCTTGAGATGAGCAATTTCCCACTTAACCTCAGCTTGGGAAATGGGGAGGTCTAAATCCTTAATTTGGGGAATAGACAACTCTGGAGGAGAAAAAGTAAACAGCTTCTCCCAGTCACCCTGTGATTGAAAGGCTCTTCCATGCTGAGTTTGCAAAACTCGTTGGACAATGTGTAAAATAGCTGCATCAGAAGTTTTTAAAACACCATCTAAGTCAAAAAGACCATCCATTTGCTTCTTTTCTAATGCTTGTTTGCAAGCCAAGAAAGGGTCGGAGACAGGGGTGGATTTCCGGCCATAGGACAACTGATCATGAATACGACAAGCTTTCCCATACTGAAATTGTTTCATCTTAACCTTAAGCCGATTAATCTGGTTCTGTATTCTAACATCTGAAAAAGCGGGCAGGGATAACAGCTTGTAGAACTGGTCCCCATGCCCCAAATATGCAATATAATCCTCAGTTAAAATGGATGGATTTATGAAAGGAGGAGGAAACATGCCGAAATTCAAGTTTAGTGGCTGCCCACCATTCACCCCATGAATCATAAAACCCAACTATCGACTGTTGCTGCTCTAATGTATCCTTGATGACAGTCTGGAAACATACCTGAGCTAGCAATATTGGATTCAGTTTCCATCTTGTGGACAGAGCAGGAAATCTGGGAGGAATATGGGAGAGATTAAAGACAACTTTTAACAGCATGTGATCAGAGAACTCACAAGGGGTCAAATCAAACCTGATGGTTGTTAAATAACAAGAAGAAAAAACAAAACCAATTCTAGTAGCATAACTGCTACATCGGTAGGTAAACCCAGAGTCAGAATGCAAAGCCCTATAGGTATCCAGTAAATAAGCTTTCAAGAGGAGTTTATGAAGAGCATGAGAATCACAGTAAACTTTAAGTTGTAACTGATCTTTAAATCTCAGATCCAGGCCCCAGTTAAAATTACCCCCCCCCCCAAATGACATGTCTGGGGGAAAATAAACAATGCTCGATTTCATTAAACTAGTCAATCCTAGCTGACTTTACTTGTGGGGCATAGATGTTGATTAGACAGAGGGGATAACCTTTGCAAAAACAATCCAAAAGTAATGCCCTCCCTGGGACAATATCCACTAGTTGTAAAACTTGAACCTGTGTATGATAAACAAGAATCCCAACCCCATCCGCTGCATTGGGACCAAAGGACCAAAAGGAAGGACCATAAACCCATGATTTTTTTGTCTGAACAATATCTAGCAAGGAAGAAAATCTAGTTTCTTGCAAAAACAGGACATCTGTAGCCTGTGACATACAATAATGTAAAAGCCCCAGACACTTCCTTGAATTCTTTATACTGCATGTGTTAAGGGAGATTAGGTGTAATAAAGCCAGAAAAAAAATGAGGTTTTGTCCTTTTTACGCTTACGCCCAGTCTTTTTTTTAGATTCCAGTAATGCAGTAGCCCCCTCATCATCGCATTCCATACCTGACATGGCTCCTGAGGCAACTGAAATATCAGACTCTGAGTATCATCTGGGTCCTGCAGAACCTGAAAGGTATTTTGAGTAGAAATTGAGGACGTCTGGGCAAGTTTTTTTGCGTTTGGCCTCATAATTCTTTTAGGATGGGGTTTCTGAAATTCAGAATCCTGGGGGGGGGGGTAAGACAGTCAGATCCGACTGGGAATGCTCAGTCATTTCTGGTGGCTGGGGAGAATTAGAAGTTGTAGAACTAGAATCTGAAGTGGAAGTTTGAGGAGCAGGGGCACCAGGTGCAACTGAGGTGGAAGGCCCATTTGTAAATGAGCTTGCATCATCTGTTCTAGGCCAAAACCTGTCTTGTGCTTCAGAAATTAAGGTTTCCTTATCAAGGCCCCCTGAATTGTTTTGCCCTGCATGAGGACACTGATGATAGACATGGCCCTGCGCATCACATAAGTTGCATCTAAAAACATTTCGGCAAGTCCCACTGTCATGGTCCAAATCCCCACAAAGTGCACATTTAATTTTGTCGCATGCACTGCTTAAATGACGGGTACTCCCACATTTATAGCAGGCCTTAGGTTGACCCGGGTAAAAACACACTCCCCTATCTTTCCCCAAATAAAAGCTATTAGGAATGTGCTGTACGTTGTCTCCCATGGTGTGTAGCTTAATCTTGAATTTCCAGCTCCCTGTCCAGATACCTTCTCCATCTATAATTAGCTCAGGGGAACCAAGTACTGTACATTTGCTTTCTAGCCAGTAAAGAATATCCCCCATGTTAACCCCCTCATTCCTGAACATGACATTAATGGTCTTATATAAAGGCTAAGTAATAGGAATAGCCCAAAAAGGTGTCCACAGTGGAGAGGTCTTTAAGGCTTCATATTTTTGCCAGAATCTGTCCAGGCCTGAAAAAGACCAAAAGCTTACATCAAAAGTGTCCTCCCCTGTAATGTTGATGAGGGCATATATGTCAGAGGCCTGAAAGTTCATGGAATTCTTCAGCAGCCATCGGGCAACAAAAAATCAATCAGGGTGCTCCTGCAGGCTCCCTCTATAATGAAGGTGAACAGCATTCCACCTGGGGGCTTGTTCTAGCCTATTATTTCTGAGCAAGTCAGAATATCATGGGCCAGAATGGAAAGAGTCCCTCCGGGGAGATGGGGGGGGGGAGTGCAGGGTCAGACTGGCCCACCTGGATACCTGGAAATTTCCAGGTGGGCCCCCTCAGTTGAGTACCTGGTCACCTTCTGAACTCTGAAAACTTTTGTATTTATCATCTTTTTTCTAATTAAATGGGGTATCTAGGATACTGTAGATAAATGTAAGAAGAAATCACAGAGCTAATGTATCAAACTGAAGTGGAATACTGATATGAGTGTGTCACCCTGGGCCCTCCTGTATTGATTTTCCAGGTGGGCCCTTGTACCCTCTTTCCAGGTGGACCCCCTGTACCCCAGTCCGACCCTGGGGAAGTGTGAGGTAGATCAGAGCCATCCCCATCTAAAGGTACAGGTTCAGTAATAGCAGGGTTAATACAGTCACCTGAGGTATGTAAGACTGGATCTGACCCCGCAGGAGCCGACTCAGAGATTCCTGGAGTTGAAGCTGGTGTAGGCATGAAAGAAGTCCATTCAGAATCTAGAAGCCAGTGTCCATCTTTCAAAACCCAGCCCACATCAGCCAATGCTGAATCCTTGCTCCAGTCAGCTGAGGGAAAGGAATCAGCCCAAAATCTTGACTTCCGCATGCCACTGCTAGCGTCGTCAGCCATAAAAATCTGCTTAAGGTCAGTGTCAAAATGCCGAGGTGAACGTGCAGCTGACTGACTGTTAGGGACACCAGCAAAATCATCACTTTCCCCAGAAACACTTACGGAAGGAATGTCCATCAAAGCAGCAGAATCCAAAACCTCCTTGTCAGGAGAAGGGGCAGAGAGTAAAATCCCATCCGAAACTCCCTCTGCACAGCTCCTACCGTGCACATCACCTGGAAGCTCAGAAATTACATCTCCAGTTTCTGACGTATCTTGGGTGAAGCCATCACAGGTTGAGCTCTAGCAAGCTCCTCTCCAACCTTGAAACTCACGTCTGTTTCCATGAAAGGTTGAGCAGCATCTGCCATTTCGCAGATGCACAGACATGGCTACCTCTACTGCTAGCAATGCAGTAGGGGAATTTCCCCGGTGTCCTGGCCAAATTTCCCTCATTCACTAAAAATACCACCAACAGCTTAATCTGGTTCAAGGTCAGTTGGCACTCATCTGTATCATCCTTCCCCAGGACATGCTTGAAAATAGGCAGGATTTGTCTAGTGCAGGGGTTCTCAAATGGTGAGGCCAGCCTCCCTTGGGAGGCCCCAACCTGTTCCAGGGGAGGCTCAAGCAAGTCTGAAAAAGTACTGTATTTATACTTTGAGTTTTAGATATTTTGTGTGAAGGGATGAAGCAGACTGAACAAGGATAAATAGTAGGTGAATTTATGTATTATTGTTTACAAATGGGCGAGCTCAGGAAGGCACACTGAAAAGAGGCTCATTACAGGTGTACAGGTAAAGGGTAGGAAGTGAATACAATTAAAAGGTAACTTCACAACAATCACACAATACAAAATGAACAACGGAGTGAACTAGGAGCAAGAGGAGGGAGCAAAACAATCCCTGAGAAGTTGCTAAAGAGAAGTGTAAGAGGAGAAGAGACAGAGGTGGACAACAGAATTATTTCAGATAGCAAGGAAACAGAGAAAGCAATCTGACCCATAAGGGTTCTGCAACAAGGCTTTAACAATGATTCAGAAGTCAAAGGCTGGCCTCTGGAGCAGGATTACAATAAGCTGAATAAAATGAGAGCCAGTTATTCAGAAGTTTCACTTTATTTCTGATATACTGTGAAAAGTATTCTATTTTCCTATGGGGAGGCCCAAGAATATTTCAGTATTTGGGGGAGGCTCAAGATCTTTTCCATGGCCTGGGGGAGGCTCACTATGGTGAAGTCTGAGAACTAATGGTCTAGTGCACTTACCCGGTCAACAAAAACTAAATAAATAAAAAAATAAAAACTTTATTCAATTTACATTTATAGTTGCACTTGCAGGTTTAACACTTGCACCCTTGCACCCTTGCAAGAAATCACTCAGACACGGCATGACACTTTAGTTTGGGACAGTGTACTGTAACTGTGATTGTGCTGAATTATAACTGTGATTATTGTTGATCTGAACTGGTTTCCAAAACTCCAAACATTTATTTACAAGCTTGTGTACACACACAGCAGGAGGTAGTTGGTACTCTGCAGCCACAGCTACGGGTTTTGGGTCCAGTTCAAATCAATAATAATCATAGCCATAATTCAGCATAACAGTTTCTGTACATTTTCCCAGACTAGCCAATCATAGGTATTAATCCCATTAGCTATGGCATTATTTTTAACATATTTACAGTTTGATCACCACTCCCCCCAGCAAATCACTTTCTGCAGAAGACATCAGGAGACCCCCTTGAGGGTGAGTCCCCAACAGAACCCACTGTACCCAATCTAGGACTTTGGTTAAGGCCTAAGCCTCCAGCTATCTGTTCCACAGTAAGCCAGTGCTAATTTGACCCAGAAACCTTGCCACCATTCCTAAGCCTGTAGGCCCCCTTGGCTGGCTATAGCCAGAGAAGCACACCCATAGGTGCTAAAGTGTAACTGCATGCTTAGGCACTCTGGACTTGAATACAGTGCTAAAATTGGAACTACATTTTGCAGGACAGAGCTCCAATTTATCTGACCCTAGAAAGCAGGAAAACATTGCATGGAAACCTTCCCAACCAATGGGCAATTGCAGGTGCAATTCTGACACCCATAAATACTCTCACACAAGCATTACTACACAAGGACAACAGGAAAACAAGATGTACCATATTATACCTGAAAGAATCACTCTTAATCAACCAGAATGCTGAGTCACTGTCCCGTTATTCTGTGATAACCAGACAGTAGAATGAATAATGGGACAGTGGCTGAATTCTTATTGGCTAGACTGAGCAACAGGACAGTGTTATGGCTCTACAAGCCCATTTTACTTAAATTCAAGTCTGTTTTACTGAAAGTGCTAAAAACTGCAAGAAACAGAAACTTATGAAAAACATTTTAAATCTTGAAAAAATGTTATGTTGTCTATGAACAGTTCTACAAATTTATCGGTCTCATGTTTGAGTTTTTGTTAAAATTCTTTGACCAATTTATCTTTATGTCTGTGAAGTGGTGTGGCTGTTCTGCTCAAACTTTTGGAACTTTCTTGGTTATGTGTTTGTTGCCTGGCTGTTCCTGGAGAAACTGATCTTAGTTTGAACCTCTCAGGAACTTTCCACGCATGCCTGTGAACCCCAGTCAACTTCTTCATAGATTGGGTCTGTACCTTAACTCCACATTTCCTGCCATTATCTCAAGTGCAGTTCTGTGGCACATCAGATCTGTCAGTTTCCTACAAAACTGAAGGGCAAGGTTCGAATCCAAGCAGACACAAACTTATTTTGTAAACTCAAAAAAGAAGTTATATCTAATAAAACAAGAATTTGTCAATACCAAATGGTGTCTTGCTGTTGCTGGTATTGGCATTGGTAGTGCAGGAGTTAGAGAGATGCATAATAGGAATGGCAGTGAAGTTTTGAACTGATGCCAACTCCACCCCCACCCTGCAGAGACTGACAGGCATTGGGGTGTGCTTTTGGGTAATTGGCCATAACACTTACACCATTTCATGTCATCCTACCTTGCAGACACTGACAAGTGTTGCAGTGTGCCTTGGGGTCTTTGGACCTTACACTCACTCCATTCCATAAGGAAATATGCTGAGATGGATGCAGTACAGGAGAATGGAGTGAACTTTGGGGTCAAAGACTCCAAGGTGCACCTCAATGGCTGTCACTGGCTGCAGAGTGGGGGTGGGGTGGAATGGTGTGAGCATTACAGCTGACGATCCCAAGTCACACCCCTGACACCTGTCAGTCTCTACAGGATGGAGTGTTATGGTCGGAAACCCTAATGACCCAGGCGTTTGCTGGTATTTTCACTCCAAATTTTCAACATGGGCTTTTTGTGACCCCACCTCATGAACAGTGGCACTATCAGTTTGTTAACTGAAGGTGATTTTGCACAACAACTGCAGCATTTGGCTTCACAGGTGCGAAAACAGATTTTGGGCAGGATGTGAAAAATGACTACTGTGCTGTTCATGAGGAGGTGTAAAAAAATGGCAATGTTGAAAATCTAGAGTGAAAATATAAAAAATTGGTGAAGTCACGAGCCTGTGTAGAAACTGCACAATGCACACCCATAAAGCAATTATTTTTGAGATTCTTTTAACCACATTTTCAACATAGGCATTTTGAGACCTCCCTTCATGAACAGTGGCACTGAGATTTTGTTAATCTGTCCCGAAAGGTAATTTCCCACGGTGACTGTGCCATTGTGTGCCACAGGTGTGAAAACAAATTTTGGGCAGGATGTGAAAATTGACAGCTGTACTGTTCATAAGGAGATTTTAAAAAATGGCAATGTTGAAAATCTGGAGTGAAAATATTAAAATTGTTGAAGTTATGAGTGTACATGGAAACTGCGCTACACACGCTTGTAAAGCAGTCATTTTTTGGAATTTTTGTCACCAAATATGCAACAGAGGCTTTTTGGAACTCCACCTCATGAACAGTGGCGCTGTCATTTTGTGAATCACTCCCAAAAGGTGATTCCATGCAGTGACAGCAAAATCACCTTTCGGGACTGAGTAATGAGATGACAGTGCATGTGTTCATGAGGTGGGGTCCCAAGAACCCCATGTTGAAAATCTGGTACCAAATGGCTGAGATATCCACCTAAGTTGAACCCCCCCCCCAATTGCCTGCCATTATAAAGCTTACTGCATTTTGTTCAGGTTCCAGTCAACTTTTGAAGAGTTCAGACATGTTCCCACTCTACGGAAGATTGCAGTGCTTGACCTCTGGAGGTAAGTATGGGGTGAGGGGGTGTGGGGTGAGCAGAGGGTTGGTGCGGATTGGGGAAGGGGCACACCAACGAGGGACCTTTTTTTTTACAGGTAAAGAAATGGACTTCAGAGGAAAGTTTTCTTTATTTACAGGTAAAAGAATGATTTTGGGCACACTGGGGTGGGCTCCCAGTGTGCCACAAGTTTGGAGGGAAGGGACATGATGCCAATGGGGATTGGACACTCCCATCTGCAAAGAAAGTGTGTGTTTGTGGGGGGTGGAATATGATGCAGATGGGGATTGGGTACCCCCTTCGGCAAAGAAACTGTGTGTGTGTGGGAAGGGAGGACATGATGCCGATAGGGATTGGGCAGCCCTGTCAGCATACAAATTGAACTGGGGGGGACATGCTGACACAGGGATTGGGCATCACCAATGTCAGCTTTGTGGGGATTGTGTGGCGGGCAGCAGGAGCTGCCATATTTATTTGAATGTTTCACCAGGAAAGGCTCATAATGGAGCCTTGTCATCTGACACTCCAATGAGGAAACTGCACCTCATTGGGGCAGCAGATTTCTTTCAACTCCATGGCTCTCATTGAAACTGTTGTAATCGCCAGCATGCTCACTGATTGATCGATGAAGAACGCACCAACTAAAGCGTCCCTGCATTGGCCACAACAATGACACACCTCTAAAAGTGCTACTACCGCAAGATGTTGCTTGAAAATGCACAAGCCAACATAAAAAAACACATTAACAATGTACAAAAATTACCAGGTTAGGAAAAGGTCCAGCCATATAAAGTTATGATATCTGAAAGAAGAACATAGCAAAGTTAGAAGAATGAACATTCACCTATGGTAGACATGTGATATCATAGCAGGTACATAGAAAGCATTTATGATGGGAGAAGCTTGGACAGAACATCAAGGTCTACCCCTTCTTTCAAGTCCAAAGCCAGTGTTCATTTTTCTGCATTACTGAGAGAATGGCCAATGATAGTTTCCTCTAGTTCTAGAAAATATTCAAGTTATAAATGAAAAATTAATTGGGCATGTTATACAAGTTACAACGGGTGACTATGTGGCCCTCATCATTTCTTATAAACACACTTTGGAGGGCCAAGTAATCTCCAGTTGTATCTTATTTAACGTGACCCAATGCGCTTCTCATTGGTACATTAACTTGAATATTTTCTAGACCTGGTTGTAACTAGCCGTTGATAATCTAGAAAAAATTAACACTGGCTTTGGATTTGCTTTGGGATAGGCTTCAATGTCCTTTTCAAGCTCCCCCTATTGCAAGTGCTTTCTTTGTTTCTGTTAAGATATCGCACATTTAGATGAATGTTCATTCATCTAATTTGACACTCACCTCTTTTAGATATCACTTCAGTGTTTTGGTGAATAGCCTTTGAAGTCAGTAGTGTTTGTGTAACGTAGTTTACCTTACTTTTGGCTTTACTCTATTCCCACCCTTGGCAGGGACACTGGGTAGTGAGTAGGGAATAGAAAGCCCAGTACCAAGGGTGAGCAGAGTGCCAGAGAAGGAGGAGGCAGGGATGGATGGTGGGTGTTTCACAATGCACTAAGCAGGGGGCTGCTGATGGAGGCTTGCCTTTACAAGGGATGTGGGAAGAGCTATTCCCTCACATTGAACCTCAAGCTTTAGCCCTCCTATTCAATGTTTTGGTGAATAGTGTTTGAAGTCAGTAGTGCTTGTGTAACATAGTTTACTTTTGGCTTTACTCTATTCCCACCCTTGGTAGGGACACCGGGTAGTGAGTAGGGAATAGAACACCCAGTACCAAGGATGAGCAGAGTGCCAGAGAAGAAGGAGGCAGGGGTGGATGGTGGGTGTTTCACAATGTGCTAAGCAGGGGACTGCTGATGTAGGCTGGCCTTTAGGAAGGATGTGGGAAGAGCTATTCCCCCACATTGAACCTCAGGCTTTAGCCTTTTGATTTAATGTGTTGGTGAATAGTGTTTGAAGTAAGCAGTGCTTGTGTAATGTAATTTACTTCTGGCTTTACTCTAGTCCCACCCTTGGTAGGGAAACTGGGTAGTGAGTAGGGAACAGAAAGTCCAAAAGAATTACCAATGTATTTCCAAGATAGTATGATTACCTCCTCCAACTCACAGAGAGTATTACCAGTAGCATGCAGGAGAGGAAAAACCCCTAGGTGAAGGAAACCTCTGAGGACCCATGGCTACTGACCCACCCGTCCTCTGGGAAAACTAAGAGGAGAGGAACCTAGGTTCTAGTAACCATATTCTACTTTCCTAGGAAGGTGAACTGCTTGGAGAGATGACAATCCATCTTCAAAGTCCATTGGATGATGCGTTCTGGAAGGATGATTCTGAAGTTGAAGAGGTAGGTCTATTCTGAAGGAACATCCAGATCCAGAAAGCGAAGAAGGTCCATTTGAAAATGGGGCAAGTGCAGTCCAGGTTTCCAAGGTGATGATGGATGATATCCATGGAAGTACAGAGACAAAATAAGCATGAAGAGCATGATCTGATTAAATTTGCTGCCAGACTTTGAATGGTGGGAAGTATGATAGATTATAAAGCCATAAGGTAAACAATCTGACTTTGTAAATGGTTTAACATTTACATTTGAGTCTAAAGGTTTGGAGTTACGTGAAAAGCAATTATTTGCAATCTAAGCATCCATGAAGAAGATGAAGGAATCAGGCAAAATCTTTAGGTACCTGGTAGGAAGGGTGATGTGGAAGTTTTTAGACTAATAAAGGAAGGTTGGTATGCAATGGAGGTGGTAATTGAATGTATATGGCAATAACTGGAAGTTCAGTATGATGAATTCGAGAGTTGATTTGGCTAGAGATGCCATAATGATACTTGTATAGGTTCCTTCTGGTCTGCTGGAGGGAAAAGGAGATATGAGTATTGCTGTGCCATAATTGCTAGTGAAAGGAGCTGAGGTGGCCACGACTGCTTTGCTTTACAGGTTGATCCACTATCTGAATGCTGTAGGAAGCCTAGAGTGGGTCTTTGAAGGAGTTTATAGACTGACGTTGCAATGGGATGTTGAGAACAGTGTAGAATGCCAGGGGTGCCTAGCACTAAAGTCGGACATAGGCCTGGTGAAAGGCATGACTGGGACAGTGGGACAGCCAGGTCAGTTACACATGTGAAGACTGAGGAATCAATGGAATCCTGGTATTGGTGAAAGTCTTGGCTGGAAGGAGTATGTGATGTAAGAGTCTATAAGGCATGTTGTCCGAGGGACGTTGCTAGAAGAAATTTCCTCAGGTAAAATGAACAAGTGCTCTGTAGAGTGGTAGATGGGAGCTGTTAGGATGGCCAAAGTAGGAGCATGAAACAGATGAAAGGGAGGAGTAGTTGACTGGTAGGAATAATGGCCGGTGATAGGTATGAAATGCCCAAAAAGAGCCACAGCATATGGGAAGGAGACCCGAGCCGTCAGGGTGGCGAGGAGAAGGCAGCTGTCCAAGGATGGAAGGAAAGCCCAGAGTGGATGGCTGCAGGCTGGAGGAAGGATGCCTAGAAGAAGACGGCATAGGCCCCGCTGTACTGAAATCGCAGGTGCAGGCAGGAATATGACTGAGGTTGGCACCACAGCAAACTGAAGAAGAATGCAGGAAAGCTGCTGCAGGCTACAAGAGGTGGATCCATGGAAAACCAAGAATTGAAGCCAGGTACCAAGTGCCATGGAGTTGAGGTATGAGAGTCCCATGTCTGAAGAAGATGGCGAAGACCTGTGCAGAGAACAGAAGGTGTTGCAGCAAAGAAGCATGAGGTTCCCATTTCCAAAGTAGAAGGCAAACTTGCATATTTGTCAGAAGGGGCAACCAGTAGCAAGGAAGTCCAGGAGGCAGTCGATCGGAATGGAGGTAGAGACTGAACAAGCTGGTGAAGTCCAAATCCAGAGCATGAGGAGGCCAAAGCAGGGACAAGTATGATGAGTCCATGGAAGTGCAGGATGAAGACTGGTAAGGAAGGATGCAGAAGGCAAAAGGGGTACAGAGGTCTCATTCCTGAAGGGAAGCAGCAACTGGGTATCAGGTAGCGAATGCAGAAGGATGAAACACTTATTTGTAGACTCAGGCTCCCATCCCAGGTATTCGTGGTGAGATGACCTGTATTGGATGGTGAAGGCAAATGGAGTAAAGTGGTCCAGTTCCCAGAGGGAAGCGGCAACCAGATAGTCTGGGAGAGAATGCATAAGGTTGAAACAGTGAATGCAGAAACAGGCTTCCATCCCTGGTAGTTGGTGCGAGATGACCTTCAGTCAATGCCACCAGGCAGAGGTAGGATGTTAATGCAAATGGGGTATAGTGGTCCCGTTCCCAAAGGGAAATGGCAACCGGGCATCAGGTAGAGAATGCAAAAGTGTGAAACAGTCAAATGTAGATTCAGGCTTCCATCCTTGACGTCAAGATGAGATGACCATGACTTGGGGCAGCTACACATGTGTAGGATGTTGAAGGCACATGGGGTAAAGAGGTCCCATTCCTGAAGGGAAGCTGCAACCAGTATCAGGGAAAGAATGCATAAGTATGTCATGGTAGATTGCAGACATGGCTCCCATCCCTGGTAGTCGGAGTGGGTAGTCGGAGTGAACTACCCTTCACTCGATAACACAAGGCAGAGTTAGGGATGGAGGATATCAGGTTCGTAAGTAGCAAGTAATAGTGATGGTAACAGAATCCCATCCATAGTAGACAGGCAAGCCTACCGACGCTCAGTGCCTCAGAAGGCATGAGTTAGGGACACAGTCCAGAATAACTACTGGTATGGGCTGAGCAAGGAAAAGGCATCTGACAGCTGCATAGTAAGAGGTAGATACACAAATGAGCAGGACAAAAGGGAAGGCAACAAGGCAGAAGGAGGGGAATGGGTGGAGGAAGTCAAGACAGGGATACTGAGAAGGGGTGTGAGAGAGTGGACCAAAAGGAGTGGGTGCAACCATTACAGGCTAGGAAGAAACACAAACCAACAATGAGAGAGTAGGATAAGGCAAGAGGTTAAAATCATGTGCAACAAAATATCAAAAGTGACCGCAGGCTAAGCAAATGCTGAAGGAAATTGAGAAGCACAGCAGAGATGCTGGAATATATCCAGGAGGGCAAAAGTGCTGATTCAGTGTAGCTAAATAGGAAAACAGGCACAGACTAGAATTCATGGCATGGATAGAAATGGAGTAACAAAAATGCCAAAAATGCACAAAGAAACAGGACCCCATGCACTCACCAACAGGACAACGGAGCAATGGCGATACCGCTTGGACAGGGGAGTGCTGGCAAGCAAATGAGTTGTACATGCGGTGTCTACCGGGAGCAAGCCGGGCAGATGGAGTCTGGAGCTGAGTAGAGTGCAATGGGAGAACAGACAACAGCAGTGGTCAGTCAGCAACAACCCCTACGGGGCTTCGTCTCTGACCCATTCAGGACCACTTGGTCAAGAAACTAAAAGCTGCGCTGTTGCTGAAGTAAAAGAGATGGACACCGAAACAACAACTAGCAGCAGGGAGTGGAGCAGCAGAGACTGAATTAGTGGGGTAGCCAAGCAGGCACATGGGAATGATGCCACACTGCTGAAAGATAGGAAACAGGGGGCAGTGGCCCCAAACAGAGCAGCACCAAACAAAGGAGGAACTGCCAAAGGATCCACCGCAAGGAGAGAGAGAGGAGCTGCAAACGAGGTATGGTGGAGGCAAACAGAGCAACAGACAGGAGATAGACTAGGAAAATGAGGAGGAGGGGAGACAAACCAGGAGCAAATGAGGGAAAAAGAGAACAGGGGGAACTACAAGCCAAGGAGGGGAAAGAGGAGCAGGAGGGAGCACAGGGAAACAAAAAAAAGAAGAAAGCAGGGAGCAGAAAGGGAATGGGAGGACGCTCAGCCTCACGCAGGAGCCCAGAGCATCACGTGTGTTTCACAACACACTAAGCAGGGGACTGCTGAGGGAGGCAGGTCTTTAAGGAGGATGTGGGAGGAGCCATTCCTCCACATTGAACCTCGGGCTTTAGCCCTCCCAATCTTTGTACGGCCGATTATTTTTCTAATGTGGCTGTTCTGGCATATAATGAATGTTTTGATCCAATATAGTATACTGCATTGCAAAAGGCAATCCTAGGTTCTTAATTATGGGATGGAGTATTTAACGCATCCCTTTGTGTTTCTCTGATTTTTATCTGTTTATCCAGAATGTGGACTGGATTGAAGATCTGTTCACAGTCACATCTCGTTAAACACAAAAATATTTATGCAGAAATAACAGTGGGCCTGATTGATTGTTGACTTATCTAGCCTAGTGGACTCAAGGCCTATAGTCTGTTTAAAACCTCCATACTGAAGAAGAGGCTTCACCAGCTATGCAAGATTTTGGAATATAAATGTTAGCAAATGGGATGCAGCCTGCTGCATAGGACTCCAAAGCTGCAGTCCATTCTCAGGAATACAATTTTGTCATTCTTTCATAAGGCCACAGAAACTGCAGTCAAGTAACTATGTCTTAAAATTACTTGTAAGCCTCGTATCATATGAAGGAGTATAGTTAATCATAAGCCATCAGTGAATTAGTCGATAAGTAGCCCTCAGCTGAAACAGCAACTTTAGTGGGGCATGGCTAGTTGAGTATTCAGAAAGGTAAGCACACAACCAATTTAAATATTTTAAAAGCTTAACAGTAGTTGAACACATTCATCAAGTTGAATGTAGGTTGAGAACACAAATCTGTGTGCTTTCTTCCCGAGTTAAGCATGACTTGAATATCTGCTTGGCTCAGTAAACTAATTTGCATACAATTATATAATTTTAATTTTCTTATCAATTTCAAATAAATGCAATGTCAGGGTTTTATACAGATTTTGAAATTACTGTATGAGTCTTGGCATGTAATGCAACTGTTTATAACAAAAAACAAAGGAGCATATAATGCCTCCACACCAACTAAAAGTGCTCCTTTCTGGAGAGATTTAAATACAAACCAGAACCTTTCATGACCATGGAAAAGGAGCAGGCAGTATAGTCTAGGGATTAGAGTAATTGACTATGAATGATCTTGGTACATCCAACAGACTTTGGTTTGATTTCCACAGCCCCCATTTGCCTACTGTGTGACTCGAAGCACATCACTTAACCACCCCAGTGCTCCTGGGTTGCCCAGGAAAACAGGTAGCAGTGCTAGTGGGCCTTACCTGGTTATCAAAGATTGAAAAGGGGAAAAAAAAGCGATGGAAACTTGAAGGAACACAGCACAAGGCAAGCCTAAAGGGTATGTATTGTATAATTGTAAAAACATGTGCTTAATGAAAAGATGCCTCCTAAACAGAGACGAAAACATACTGTAATGGAGCTTAACTTTTTCTGATCTATAGTAATTGATATAGGCTTACTGTTTAAAGCATTTTTATTAGAGATATTTTGCAGCTGAATGCTAGTTAAGATTCAATCTAATAAAACTTAGAACTGTTGAGCATTCCAGCATGTTGGGTGTTAATTAATTTGCATGTCAGAATTTCAGCTCACTTTCAACTAAAATTCATCTGAAACCTACTTGACCACTAGCAATATGCTCAGCTCGGACACAAAGAGCAACCCTAGGAGGCATACGTCAAGTGCGGTCCAGCCCCTAGCCTTACTGTCTGTTATCTCTGCTGAGGCGACTTCTCTCCTTGATCGCTCTACTCAGACTCAGCCAGTGGCTGCTCTCTCAGCATAAGGAGCAGTTGGAACACTTACCCAGAATTTCTGGCTGCTGTATGTAAATCAGCATTTGTACTGCTGTACAGCTCAGACACAAACGATAACCCTAGGAGGCATACGCCAAGTGCGGTCCAGCCCCTAGCCTTACTGTCTGCTGAGCTTCACTGATCTTCACCAACTGGGAGAGAGACCAATCATGGAGGGAAGGCAAACTCTAACAGGTGCAGAAGCAGGGATTCCTTGACAGCAGTTCTACCTGGGTGAATCCCCCTTGGAGTGCACAGTCTGGGCTCCTATCTAAGCTAAGGCAACTTCTCTCCTCGATCGGTCTGCTCAGACCCAACCTGCGGCTGCTCCCTCGGCATAAGGAACAGTTTTATTACAGCCAGACAACAATCCACCTTCCTGTCTGATAGGGGGAAGGGGCAGAGTTTCAGCACAGCTTATAAAAAAAACAAAACTTTTCTTTCAAACAATAGTGTATTACACAATAGTGTATTATTTTCCATATACTACTACCTTTACTTTCTTTCATCCTCAAAGGCACCCTAATAGGCCATGGACATCATCACCTGCCAGGGGTGCACAGCATCCTTTCAGAGGTGCATGCATTCAGACACCAGGACATTGCCCCACTTGCTGGACAATACAACATATAAAAGCTCAACTCAAAGAGGCATGGAACAAATAAGTCGACTCCACAATGTCATTAGAAACCACGTATCTGCTCGCCACTATACACTGCACTATTTCCACCAGTAGGTCATTCTGCATCGCTTGACCACCACTCATCCAGGAGAATAGCAGGTGGGAGGGAAAACATCACACAGGCCTCAACAGCAGTCCCCCTATACACCACACCATCTCCACCAGGAGGTCATTCTGTGCTGCTTGACCACCCCTGGTCTAGGAGAATGTCAGGTAGTAAAAGGGGGCAGGAAAACATCACACAGGCCTCAACAGCAGTCTCCATACCATGAGGCATAAATTAAAACAACTAATAGATACACCCCTCTAGCCATGGAAAGCAAACAGGGGTATAATTACACATATTGTCGGATAGGGCAAAACAGGAAAGAGCAAGGAAAGCACTGCAAAGGCATCTATTAATAAGAAGCCAAGAAATTTTCTGATTGTGGGTGATTCCATGATCCAAGGAGTAGAATGACACAGACAGCAGGGTCCAGAGATGGAGGTCATAGTTAAATGCCTACCCAGTACCTCTGCAATAAAGGACACCGACCGCATACATATGTTAATAAAAAGGGAAGGTAAATGCACTGGCGTTTTCATCCACATAGGTACTAACAATCTGGCAAATCAGATGGTCAAAGAGACAAAAAAGCACTTCTCTTGCCTAGGTGAAAAATTGTCCACCCACTCCTCAAACATTGCCTTCTCTGAGGTCCTCCCAGTAAGGGGGAAAGGAGGCAGTATGGATGGGATATGGAAAGAGCAAATTTAATGAGCTGAACAACTGGCTCCAGAGGTGGTGCCAAGAAAAGGGGCATCTCTTCATAGGAAACTGGTGCGACTTCTGGGACAGATTCTTCAAATTCGATGGTCTGCACCTCACTCGGGAAGGTGTGTGGGCTCTTGGTCAGAAACTGGACGTAGCTGTAAACTGTTTAAACTAAACAACAGAGAGAGGACAGCAAAAATGTATGGATCTGTTACCTCTCCCCCAAAATACAAACAAATCAGGGGTACAAATGCAAAGGAAGAAATCAACCTATTGGATGAGGTCAAGACAATAAATCATTCGAACACACAACAGGGCACCAAAAGGGGGGCGAACACGCATGGAAAACTATGTTCACAAACTCAAGGAGTCTGATAAATAAATTAGAGGACCTCACCACCGGCATCAGCGAAGCTGATCTGGACTGAGTCACCATCACAGAAACATGATTCAACAATAACCATGAATGGGACATGACTATACCAGGATACTGTCTATTTCGGAAAGACAGAACTGGTAGAAAGTGTGTGGGGGCGTAGCTATGCATGTAAGAGAGGGAATAAAAGCTGCTATGACTCAAAATAACAATACCGAAACAGAGTCACTTTGTGGTGCATCCTACATTCAGTTGATAGACAATTTATCTTCGTCTCAGCCCCCCATAAATCACACTCCCGTATTGCTTATTTCTTGACTAGCATCTCTGGTCTATCGGGTCTCTTCGCTTGTGATATTCTACCCACAGTGCTTTCCGACCATGCCCCAGTCTACATGGAACACTCTTTGAAGGGGTTAGAAGATCAGGACAGGCATGGCGTTTTAATTCCACCCTCCTGAGAGATACTCACTTTGTTATTACCCTCACTGATTTCATTCAGACATTCTTTAGGGAAAACAAGGGGTTTGTTCAGTGCTTGGATATGCTCTGGGGTGCCCTGAAATGTGCGGTGTGTGGTGAGTGTGTCCAACTCACCTCTAAAGCCAAGAAGCAAGGGGTGGAAAAGGCACTCTCTCTCTTCTGACCCAGATCCGAAACTTAGAACACCTCCTTTTTTCTGCATCGGACCAGGATAAATGGAACCGACTTCACTCCCTCAGGGACCAATATTTTGGGCTATTGGCTAAGCAGGCCGATTTGGCCCTCCAGTGGGTTAGATTTCACTACTTAGAATCAAGAGGAGAAGGCAGGATGGCTCCTGGCTCTTAGACTTAAACAATTAGAAACCTAGCAAATGATTCATAGTCTCCAACCACCCCCTGGAGGGGCAATCCTCACACGCCCCCGTGATATAGCTGAGGCCTTTCAACATTTTTATAAAACTCTCTACAACCTGGAGGTGGGGCATACTCATGATTTAGAACCGATAGAATCCTATTTGGATTCAGTTCCACTTCCCACTCTTTCTGAGACACAACAAGAAATCTTACAAGCTCCTATTTCCCTAACAGAAGTCCGACAGGTGATAGAACAACTACTGAAGTAGAAGGCCCCCAGTCTGGATGGGTTCAATAAGCCTTTGACCATATCTCTTCGCCTTTTTTGTTTGCCACACTCCAGAGATTTGGTTTTCCCACCCCTTTTTGTGATTGGCTTAAAGTTATCTATCACCGCCTCTCAGCCAGGATTCGATGCAATGGCGTATTTTTTTCTTCTTTCCCCCTGCTGCGCAGGACCAGACAAGGCTGCCCTCTTTCCCCATTCCTTTTCAATCTCTATCTAGAACCCCTCATTCATTGCCTCCAAAATCACCCAGGAAACATAGAAATATAGACTTTGACACCTGATAAGGACAGCTTGGCCTAGCTAGTCTGCGCATTTCCCTACCTACTGGATAAGTTGCAGATCCTAGTTTAACCAACAGCCTTCTTCTACCTACCCCCCACCAGAATTGCCTTATGTCTGGCCCATGCATTCTTGAATTCCCTCACTGTTTTTGACCCCATGATCTCCCCAGGAAGGCTGTTCCATGCATCCACCACCCTCTTTGTGAAAAAATACTTCTTCACATTGCCCCTGAGCCATCCCCCCCTCTGTCTTTAAATTGTGTCCCCTTGTTCTTGCACATATGTTTTTCTGAAAGATGCTGCCTTCCTGGACTTTATTGATTCCCTTGAGGTACTTGAAAGTTTCTATTATGTCTCCCCTCTCCCTCCTTTCCTCAAGGGTATACATATTAAGCTCCTTTAGTCTCTGTTTGTATGGCTTCTGTTGCAGACCCTGCACCATTTTAGTTGCTCTCCTCTGGACTGCCTCCATCCAGTCTGTCCTTGTGGAGATGGGGTCTCCAGAACTTTACTCAGTACTCCAGATGGGGTCTCACCAACTGTCTGTAAAGAGGAATAACAACTTCCTCTTTTCTACTGGTGATGCCTCTCCCTATAAATCCCAGTATCCCCCAAGCCATCTTTACTGCCTTCTCACATTGCTTGATTACCTTTAGGTCATCTGATATGACTACCCCCAGGTCCCATTCCATTTTTGTTGTTGTTAATACCCCCCCATGTGTATTCTTCCCCTGGGTTTTTGTTTCCCAGGTGTATTACTTCACTTCTTTGCATTGAATCTAGCTGCATACATTTGACCATTCCTCCAACCTTGCCAAGTCCCTTCTCATCCTTTCCACCCTTGTGTATCAACCCTGTTGCAGATCTTTGTATCATCTGCAAAGAGGCATGCTTTCCTTCAGTTCCTCACAATGTCATATAAAGACATTAAAGAGGACGGGACCCAATGCTGAACCTTAGGGGTACCCGCTGCTTAACCCTTTCTGCGGAGTGGACTCCGTTTACTGTTACCCTCTATGTCCTGTTGTCCAGCCAATTTTTTACCCAGGCTATCACCCTGGGACCCACTCCCAGGCTGGCTATTTTGTTTATTAATCTTTTGTGTGGGAGTGTGTCAAATGCCTTGCTAAAGTTTAGATAGGCCATGTCTACAGCCCCTCCCTGGTCTACTACTTACCCAGTCAAAGAAATCTATTAGATTCATCTGACATGACCTTCCCACTGCGAATCCATGCTGCCTTAGGTCCTATGCCCCTCTTGCCTCTAGGTACTCAACAATTCTTTCTTTCAGAAGTGATTCCATCATTTTCCCTACCATTGAGGTCAATCAAACAGGTCTGTAGTTTCCTGTCTCTGCTTTGCTCCCACTTTTGTGAAGGGGAATCACATCTACCCTCCTTCAGTCCTTAGATACCACGCCATCCTTCCATGATTTGTTAAAAAGGGTAGTCAGTGGTCACTAGTTCTCTCCTTAGTTCTTTTAGAATTCTGGGGTGAATCTCATCAGGCCCCATTGCTTTGTCCGCCTTCAGTTTTAGGAGTTCTTTCAGAACGCTTTCTTTTGTGAAAGGACTGGTATTGAACCCCCTAACCAGAGTGTTTCCATTGATTGGATTAGGTACCTCCCCCTCCTCTTCTTTTGTGAATACTGAGCAGAAGTATTCGTTCAGTATCCCTGCTTTTTCACTGTCCCTTCCTGCCCACCTACCCTCCCCTTTATTAAGCCTCACTATACCTACTTTGGTATTTCTTTGCTCCCTATTGTACCTATAAAAGGTTTTATCCTCCTTCTTAACTGAGTTGGCTATCTTTTCCTCGGTTTGGGCCTTTGCTATTCTGACTGCCTTCCCCACTTTCTTCTGCTTTAACTGATACAGTTTCTCTGTCCTGCTCCTTCTGCGTTTCCTTATACTTCCTGAATGCTGTCTATTTCTCCCTATCCTTCCCCGCCACCTCTTTAGAGAACTATAGTGTTTTTTATTTTCATTTTGATTTGCTTATTTGCTTCACACAAAGGCTTGTTGCTTCTGTGATGGCAATTTTGGTGTTTCCTCATTGTTCCTCAACCCCTTCTTCTTGCCTGTTTGCCAGTGCTTTTCTGAGGCACTCTACCATTTTGACAAAGTCAGCCCTCCTAATGTCTAGTACCCTCAGTTTTGTATGGCTTGACTCTGCAGCTGTGTTTATCATGAACCACACTGTTTGGCGGTCATGTGTTCCCAGATGGCTACCCACTTCCAGACTGGAGATCCTCTCTCATCCCCATTTGAGAGTACCAGATCTAAGATTGCTCCCTCCCAAGTGGGTTCCAACACTAGCTGTCTGAGGCATGCCCCTGTAAATCGAGAATGACCTTGCTCTTGGATGTGGCTGCAGCAAAAGTGCTCCAGTTAACATCTGGCATATTCAGGTCCCCCATCAACAATATCTCCCCTTTTTCTGCCATTCTAAGGGTACCTTCTATATTTCCTTCTCCACTTCTTACCCCTGAGATGGGGGTCTGTATACAACTCCCATGCAGATTGTGGTGCCATTTCCAGTCTGCAGGGTGACCTACAGTGCCTTCCCTCCTCCCTGTTTACCCTTTAGTTCCATTGCTTTGATCCCTTCCCTTACTTAGAGAGCTACTCCTCTTCCTCTTCTACCCTCTCTGTCCCTCCTGTAGATTGTGCACCTTGGTATGTTGACATCCCAGTCATGGTTCTCTGTGTACCATGTTTCTGTGACTGCCATGATATCCAGGCATCCCTCTTCCATCCAGGCCACCAGTTCAAGGATCTTGTTGCCTAGACTATGGGTGTTGGTACTCATTGCCCTCCATTTTTTGATGGCCTTACCACTTTCATTTATTATTTATTGAAATGTTTCATCAAAAAGGCACACTGAGCAACAAGTCACTCATCTCCCTGTGCGACCTGGGGGGAAGGGGTACAATTAGAATGAGACATTAAACATTCAAGTTACAAGATCAACATTAACATACAGTTGTAAGGCATGTGTTACAAACAGTGTTACAATAGTGTTGCCATAACATGTAGAAAGAGTGGACAATAATAAGTGCTGGGTTAATAAGTAAACAAGTGCTTCCATGAAGAAAATGGGGAAAGGGGGGGAGGGGTGAGGTGGGGGGGAAGAGCTGTGTCCCTGGAGACCACTTCAGAATGTGAGGAACCCTGCAAGGGGACTGGGGGGACCAGAGAAAAGGGGATAAGGCAGTGTCCCAGAGAGACCCCTTTAAGTTGGTGGGGGAAGGGAGTAGATGAGAGATACAAGCCCCTTGGGGGGTTGGAGAGGGACCCATGGAAAGCATTCAGTGTCCTTTACATTCTGTGAGAGATCAAGAGAGGCCAGTAAGGGGGGAGCAATTAATGGGAAGGGGCGGAGGGCTTGAGATTTAGGTGGTGGGTGTGCACGGGGTAAAATGAAGGTGAGGATAGGGGGTAGGGTTTGTCCAGGGCTTAGAGGAGGGAATTAGGGAGGGACATGGCAGGAGCAGCTAGGCGAAAGGTAATTATTGAGGGCAGAGCTGATGTAGTAGGTGGAGTATGAGTTCCGGATTTGAGGGGAGAAGGAATTCCAAATTTTTGGGAGGTGGGGATAGTAACCAAATTGGCCAATTTGGGTGGATCTGTGGGGGGACAACCAGGGCACGAGAGCTGATTGATCTAAGGGAATGGGAGAGTGGGGGGTGTAATAAAGGAGAATGTGAGGTAGGAAGGGAGCTCACCCAATCAGTACTTTGAGGTGAATTTAGCACAGTGGGAGAGTTGCCTATTTGTAAGAGAGGGGAAGGATAGGGCAGGATAAAGATCACAGTGATGGGTGCAAGGGGGGGTATCCACTGTGAAGCAGCAGAAGGAATTGAAGAGGGTGTCCAGTCTGACCAGGCAGGACTTAGTGGCAGCACCATAGACTTCATCACAGTATTAAAAAATGGGCAGTATCATCTTCTGAACAAGTTCACGCCTAGCCGTAGGAGGGATGCAACTATGGTTCCCGAACAGGGCATCAAGCTTGGGGCACATTGTTTTCTGGATGGCGTCAATATGTCCAGAGAAGTTCAGGTGTTGGTCCAACCAAACACCTAAGTACCTGAAGGAGGATGTGTCCTCAAGTAAAGTCCCCTCAAGGGTGTGAAAAGTGGGTAGGGAGGGAAGCCTAGAGAGTCTCTGCCTTGTGCCAAAGGTCATGGAGACAGTCTTCTTGGTGTTGAGGAAAAGTTTATGGTTAGCAAAACAGAGCTAAACCTTGTTGAAGTCTTGCTGTAAGCTGGTTGTGACCTCATCAGGACAGGAGCCAGATGCATGCAGGACTGTATCATCGGCATACCGATGTATAGCGGAGGATGGGGAACAAACAGAGGGAAAGCCATTTAAGAAGATGGAGAATAGGAGAGGCCCTAATACCGAGCCCAAGGGGACTCCAGTGCTAATTGGGAGGGATGGGTAAGTGGCATTTAAGATCTTAACTGATTGGGTTCTACCAATAAGGTAGACCTTGAACCAGTTTGTGGCAGAGGGAGACAGGCCAGCTGCGGGGAGTGAGTCGAGGAGAAGGGAGTGAGAGACAGCGTTGAAGGTCTTGGCCAGGTTGACAGAAATGGCAGAGGTAATTTGGCCATTGTCCATCTCATTTAGAATGGAGTCTGTGAGCCATAGGAGAGAGGTGGTGGTTGAGTATTTGTTCCTGAAACCAGACTGGAAAGGGGAGAAAGAGGAGATGTCAGATAGAAAAGAGGTGAGTTGGGAGAGGGCAATGTGTTCTTGCAGCTTGACAAGGGTAGGGAGGAGAGAAATGGGGCAGTAGTTGCCAGAAGATGAGGGGGTCACTTCTTTTGGGTAGAGGGAGGACCACAGGATGTTTCCATGAAAAGGGGACCGAGGCAGTAGAGAATGAGAGATTTAGGATTATTGAGAGGGGGGTAGGCAATGGCCTAAGCGGAAAGGGAGAGGAGTTTTGGGTCAAAGCCATCAGAGAAGGCACCTTTAGAGGGGTCGATGGTGAGTAGGGCACTTAGGGCATAGTTTGAGGTTACATTAGTGAAAGAGAAGGGAAGGTGGGAGGGTGGTGGAGGGAGCACACCGGTAGAGGCTGGGGAGGGGGAAGGGCAGGAGGGGAGGGATTTCAGTAGCTCAGTGGTGCAGAAGATATAGTAGGAGTTAAATTCCACATCTACAGCTGGTGGGTCAGACACCAGTGAGCTATTTACTTTAAGTACTGGGGCAGTGGGCGAGATATGGGGGTAAATAAGTTGTGGACCACCTTCCAGAACTTTGAAGGGGAATTTATGTTGGTGATGAAGGTAGATTTGAAATATTCTGACTTGGCTAATCTTGTAGCCCTGGTGTAAGCATATCTGAGCATGCAGAAGTTTGCGAGGTCACTAAGATGCTTGGGAGCTTTACGATGCTTCCAGGCTCAATCTCTAGCCCTGAGGCAGGCCACAAGTTCAGGGATTATCCAAGGTAAGTGGTTACCTCTGACTCTGGTTTGTTTGAGTGGGGCAAAGGCATTACAGACTACAAGAAAGATTTCTTTGAAGTAGGCAAGGGCCTTATCAACTGAGGGGAAGGAGGTTAGGGGGAACCAGTCAGAAGTGGCAAGGTTACTCAAGAGAGGTTCAAGGTCAAGAGACTTGAAAGAGCATTGTTGTATGGTTTTGTGTGGTGATTTAGTTCTGTGGACTTTCCTAAATATGAATATTGGGTAATGGTCACTGAGAGCATTGGGGAGGATGCCAGAGCTGATGACGCGGTAGGGGTTGGAGGTAAGGACCCAGTCAAGTAGGTAGTGTTGTTGTGTCTTGTGATTTGGGCAGGTGGGTTCGGAGATCAGTTCAGAGAGATTTAGGGCTCTGATTTCATTTTTAGTTTTGGTAGTTTTAGGTGACAACCAATTTATATTGAAGTCGCCTAGGATGAATAACTCCCCAGAGCAAGCAAGGGAAGTGATGGAGGTTAGGAAGTCTAGCATGACCAAAGGATGGACATTTGGGTGGCAGTATATGCTGGCTAGGAATATTGGAAGAGTGAAGGGGAGGGTCACATGGATAGCTAGGGCATCATGGGTCTCAGGATTCAGGATGAGTAAATGATGAAATATTGGATGGAGGCTAGGACATAAATGGTCACATCACCACCCCTGCCAGCATGGTCTTGCCTTAGCAGTGAGTAGCCAGGAATGGAGACCAAGTGGTCAGAGATACTGCTCTTTAGCCAAGTTTCTGAGATGATTAGAATGTCTGGTTTTAGAGTGCACACCATGGTCTGAATCTGGTCTATTTTTTGCAACAAGCTGCGGGTGTTTAGATGTAGGATCTTTAAGCCCTTTGGGAGGGCTGAGAGAAGAGAGAAGGGGAGGTAGTAGAGGAGGAGGCACCAGAGGAGCAAGGGGAAATAGGGCCTGGGTTGGGGTGGATATGTCCGGTGGACAGTAAGAGGAGGGCCAGTATGAGAAAGTGGAGCTTAGAGGATTTTGAGGGGGCTGGCGAGGAGGTTGGGAGTTTTGAGGAGAAGGGAGTGGATGAGTGAGGAAGAAGAAGGTGGAGAACCACAGTGAAGGTGGACACTTATCAAAGCCGCTTGAGGATTAGTAGTAGAGTGAGACCATATTTCAAATGGCAGGCAGGGAGTGATAGCATGGATGTGGGTAGGGGACTGGAGAGAGTAACTGATGGGGTTGGGAGAGTTATTAGGAATAGGTGAGTAGAGAGCAAGTGGAGGTGGTAAAGAGAGGGATATGAGCAGAACAAGGGGGAGAGAGGAGAGTAGGGGATGCATTGTTCATAAGGCAGAGGAATTAGTGAATAATTGATTTAGGAAGAGGAAGAATTTGTAAACAGGGAGTGCAGAGCAGGGGGCTAGTCAGATGGAAGGGGGTGCTGTAGTTTAGGAAGATATCTACAGTATATGAACAACAGCCAGGAATCGCTTAGATAAAGATTATGTCCCTCTAGTGGCAGTACAGTATATCTAGCTAATGGGAAAAAGCCCCATCCCTGTCCTTACTGCCTTTGCCATTTCTCCATTTACCCCTGACCTTCTCCCTATCAACTTCTCTATCTTGGTGTTACCTTGTTAACTACACAGATTTTTTGGGGGAGGGCTAGGATTTCCCTGCTCCTTTTCAGTGCCTCCCCCCTTGGCTAGTTTAAATGCTTGCCAATGAAGCATTTAAACCTATTGCCTAAGATCCTGGTTCCCCACCAGGACAGATGCAGACCATCGCACAAGTATAGGCCTGCATCCCTCCAGGTGGACCCCCAGTCCTCAGTGAAGCCAAAACCGTGAGCTCTGAGTTTTTCAACCATTGATTGAATCCCATGGTGTGGAGCACCCTAGCCTCACCCATGCCATATCCAGGCAGCACCTCTGAGAAGGTTACCGTGAGTGCTACTTGTCTAAGGCCCCTCCCCTCCCCAACTCCACAAACTCCTCCAGCACTGCTCTGATCCCTTTCCCTGCCAGATAATTTGTCCCTAGGTGGACAATGATGTCCAGCACCCTCCCCGTGCAGCTGCTCAAGTGGTCCTGAGGATTCACTCCCTGTCCCTACAAGCCATGGCACCAGGCAGGCACCTTACCACCCTCTTTCTCACCCTCTCCTCCACCAGTTCTACCCCATAACAATTGAGTCCCCCACCAGGAGATTTTCCTTCCCCTGTGGGGTCCCATGCCACCCTTCTGTGGGTCTCCTTTGCAGAGGTTCCCAGCATCCTCCTTGGTCTCTACTATAGATGCCTCTATAGAGGAAACACACTCTGCCAGAAAGGCATATGAATTGTGGAGCGGTACAGCTGGAGGGATGTGCCTCCATTCCACCACCCTCACCTTCCCTTAGCCCACTGTGGTCAAACTGATCCTCTTTCTTGGCAACCTCTGAGGCACCAGCAGTGGACCTGGTGGTCCCTAGGTGGGAAAGGAGGTCCCCCGAATCCTGGCCAACTCAGCCTGGGAATGAGCAACCTCCTCCCTCAGCCCAGAGAGGTGCCTGCAGATGGAACAACACTGCCTCCTCCAGAACATTTCCCAGAAGACTGCTGCTCCACAGCCACTGCACTGCACTGCACCACTCCTATCATGTCTTATTTGTGGCTCCTCAACTGTTGTTTTGTATGCTTACTCTTTTCTCTCTCTCTGTTTATTTTTTTTTCTCTCCCTACTTTCTTACTTCCTCCTTGCCCTTACAGCTCCTGCTTTTCCTGTTCTGGGACAGGAAGTTCCTATATTCCTCAGTAGTCTCCTTCTTACTTGCTCAGAGTCAGACCTCCAGCAGCTGGGGGGGGAAAGCTACTCTTTTCCTTCTAGTATGGTGAGTGTTTTGTGCCTCTGTGATCACTCCCTTCCTGCTCCCAAAAAGGAAGTTCCTGTTGTCTGTCAAATCCTGTGGCTTTAAAAGTGGAACTAGCTAAGTGTGTGTGTGTGTGGGGAGGGCTATATAGTCCCTGTAGAGTAGTAAAGTTCTAACAGCACCTCCTTCCTCTTGCTGTTCTCTGCCACGAGGTAACTAGGGCAGTTTTAAATCCAAACACCTGGCTTCCTGCTGCCTAAGCCACTCCCCCTAATTCACAGTTCCCTTCTTCACCTACCTAACTGCACAGATAACAGTTCCCTTCATCCAACTCAAACACACTGACTCTTGTTTTTTTTTTGCTTGCTTGTTTGTTTTTACCATAATTTGAAGGTTCCAGTAGTAGAGTTCTAGTTCTTAAGTCCCAGTCGAGTAGTAAAGTGCTAACAGCACCTCCTTCCTCTTGCTGTTCTCTGACAAAAGCTAACTAGGGCAGTTTTAAATCCAAATACCTGGCTTCCTGCTGCCTAAGCCACTCCCCCTAATTCACATTTCCTTTCTTCACCTAGCTAACTGCACAGATAACAGTTACCTTCACCCAATTCAGACAAACACACTAACTCTTGTTTTTTTTGGTTTGTTTTTAACCTAATTTGAAGGTCCCAATAGTAGAGTTCTAGTTCTTAAGTCCCAGTAGAGTAGTAAAGTTCTAACAGTACCTCCTTCCTCTTGCTGTCCAGGGAATCCAGGTGGGGGTAAAGGGTACAAATTGTCTGCTTATGCAGATGATTTACTGTTACACCTGGAGAATTCCCAGACCTCTATACCAGCCGCCTTGGAGACATTCAACAGATTTTACCGAGTAACAGGTTATAAGCTAAACTTGGACAAATACAGGATCATGCCACTTAGTGTGCATGTACCACGACTGTGGATAGATGACCTAGGTCTTTACTGGGAGTCCAAGATCCTCTCCTATCTGGGGATTACGATCTCCAGATTTATCTCCACATTAGTAAAACTTAATCTCTCTCCCATCTGTCAAGATATTCAGATAGATCTTCAGAGATGGAGATCTCTACTGCTCTCCTTGTGGGGGCAGGTGAATGTGATAAAAATTAATATTCTACCCAGGATACTTTATCCAATAAGCATGGTGAGCTCTTATCTCCCAAAAGGCTGGTTTTCCCACCTTCAATGTGTCTTTTCTGATTTTCTCTAGAATGGCAAGGCTGCACGTTGGGCTTATATCAAACTTACCTTTCGAAAGGACCTTGGGGTTTGTGAGTGCCTAACTTTTTCCTCTACTACTGTGCTATCCACCATAGCAAAATATTTTGGTGGAGTTCTACCACTACCGGCCTCCCAGATGATCCCTATACTCCCCTATGGCTTTCCCTGGAAAGGCATCTCTGTCATTTACAGGATATCACTATCGATAGCTTATTATACACCAAACCTTCTGAACTTCCAAAACCACTGTGACTCTCGCATATGTTATGGTCCCTCAATGCCCTCTGAGAGATCTATTCTCACTTTGGTTTTGATTCCTATAAAGATCTTGCCCAGCACCTTCTCGGCAACACTCACTTCCAAATAGTGAACCGTCCTGTTCCCTTTGGTTTTTGCCCACCTCTCAATACGGTATCTATATCCTCTCTGATTATGGATGGAAGACTTAATCCTGTGGATGTAGTCCAGAGAACATTTAGCACTCCCACGTATCACCCCTTTAAGCATCTTCAAGTGAGCAGTGCAATTTCCTCATTTTTGGATCCCTGCCATGGCATGTCACTGCTAACCCCATAAAGCAAATGCTCATTGATACTGCCATCATGTCTCACCCTGTTTCCAAATTGTACAATCTTCTCCAACTATCCAAAAAGCCCCCGGGGGATTTGTTTCTATTGGAAGCATGAACTAGGCCTTGAACTGGGGGAGAAAGAGTTGTGGCAAATTTAGCAGTGTTTATATAAATACATCAAGCAGAGTCACGTGATGCAGGCAGCCTGATAGCATCAAGGGTGCTGAGCTCTCTCCTCTAACCTACTATTTTTGCTAATTCTACAAGCAATCAGGGTTAAATAATCAACTAACAGCATACTAGAACTGCAGCTACACATCCTAATAACCTCCTGATCATTTGATCCAGATCACAATTGACTCAAGAAGTCTGCGATGGAGGCAGAAATGCGGCCAGCTCCGATGCGCCATACACCACCAGTAACTCCGGAGAAGAATCCCAAGAAGCCTAAGGCTCAAGGAGTCAAGTTGAAAAAAAGAGCTCCCCAGTACCCACTTTGATCCCCCTGTTGGAGGACCAATTCTTGCAAGAATTGCTCCCGTTTAAAGAAACACTTTCAGATATCTCAAAGGAGCTGAAATCCTTGCATGGCGACTTCTCTGATTTGGCTCGCAGAGTTGGGGATTTGGAAGCCTGCATTGTTTCCATTGAGAGATTGAAAGACAAGATAGATCCAGAAGTGGTGGCATTGAAACAACAAATTCACAAGTTACAGCTCAGAACAGAGGACCTGGACGGGAAGAGTCATAGAAATAATATTCTGATCATTGGCTTACCTGAGGCAGAAGAAGGACCGAATATCCAAGCCTTCCTACAAAGATTCCTACATAAGGTTGTCAGCTCTTCCCCTAAGGGAGCATTGTACCAGATTGAAAGATCTCACCATTCTCTCAGGCCTTGACCTCAGCCAGGTGCCCCCCCCCAGGCCAATTATTCTAAAGTTTTTAAGCTTCATTGAAAAGCAGCATTTTTTTAAATAAAGCACACAAGCTTCCATAATACAGTGGGAAAATGCCAAGATCTGTATCACTCAAGATCTGCCATATGAGACCAGGCTGAAAAGGGTGGCCTATCACCTGGTGGTCAGCAAATTGATTGCAGCTGGGATCCATTTTAAGATGATCTACCCCTCCTGCTTACAGGTTGCTATTTTGGGCAATTGGATCTCCTACGAGACACCGGCTAAAGTTCTGGATGACCTGGCTAGTAAGCTCCCCGAACTGTTCCAGAAAGGCTGATGATTCGAGGTGTACCCTGGTTGATAATTAACCTGGGTCAATGTACTCAAATATGTTTTTTCCTTTTGTTGTCCACTAGCCTGTTGCCTTGTTTGCTACATTGGTCTCCTTCGATTTAATGGTCCAGTCAAGATCGATGCCATGAGGACTGCGGAACCGGCTCTTGGGATCTTTATGGCGGGGGACTGTTAAGGCTGACTTGCACTGTTTGATCTAGGCCCGGAAGCTAGGAGAAACACTCTCTCAATTTGCCTCCTCATGGTAATAGGGAACTGGACAGTGAGGCAGAGGTTGCAGGAGGAATGTTAAGTGGAGACACAGTCCCACTAGTTTGGTTCCCCTCTGATCCAGACTGCATCTTTTGTAGTCCACAGTTTTTACATTTGTTACATGATCTGGCATTATTATTACTTTATAACTTAGCGATTAATAAATTTATAGTTGGGCTCAGTAGATTTCAACCTGCGAGAATCAGGGCCACCTGCAATGTTCATATTTGGGATCGCTACAGGGAGAGTGGATATTTGCCTCATATGCCATTAGGCAGTGTATGCTTGGTGTGACAAGGTATAAATCAACTCTTTAACAAGCTTTCCATTCACCAAGCTTAACCAGTCGTATTGTCAGGCAGCAAGAATATGAAGCTCTATGGGGGCTCCGGATACATACTGGTGGATTGGGAAGGGGAGGGGGCGAGGTGCCTAGCAGCTGATGGGAAGACCGCATCACGACCCAATTCTTAGGGGGGGTTGGTCCCTTTGTTATCTTTAGACTTCTACTATTTTGGCTCCTTAGCTTAGCCATCAGTGTTGTTTACTGTTATGTTTGTATTTCAATCGCTGATCAGAGCTGCAATGAGACCATGGGGATTGGGTGTCTCCTTCACGTACACCATGAGGCGGTTGCACTGTCTAAATCAATCAGGACAGCCTTTGTATGTAGTTATGGGGGAAGGGTTTTCCTTGAGATTTGGGTAGATAGAAGGGAATGGAGGAATAGGAGGGAGGGTTATTATTGGTACCTAATAGTCGGGCAAAAACTGGTAAACAGTATTACCAACTGTAACATGAAAAACTCTAGCTCACATAAGGTGAGAGGTGGAATAGGATATTAGGAGAGGGAATTACTCATTCTTAAGCCTTATTCTCTGCTTCTAGGATTGGTTGGTTACTACAGGAGCTTGGGTATTTTATCTGGTGTCATTATGGTGGGCTTTGGGGGGGGTCTGGAGCGACTGTAAGATTATTTCATGGGTTTTGGTATTTATGTATGTGTATAAAACATGGCTAACCTAAAAGTTAAATTTGTTACATGGAATGTTAGGGGAGTTCGTGAGCTATCCAAAAGATATCAAATACTTAGACATCTATCTCTATTACAATCTAATATAATCTTTCTCCAAGAAACACATCTCCTTACCCAGGAAGCAATGGGTTTTAGGAGGCAAGGTGTCCAACAAGTTTTTGCAGCAGGGGAGTCCACAAATAGAAGAGGGGTGGTGAGTCTCATTATGAGGAATATCCCATTTCAACCGAAAACTACCATTGCAGGCCCCAAGGCATATTTGTTTTTGTAAAGGGTATCCTTGACAGGACCCCAATTGTCTTGGGCAGCATCTATGGCCCTGTTGGAGGAGATCCAGTTTTCCTAATGGAACTTTCAGATAGGCTAGCTCCTCTTCTTCCAACCTTTATGGTTCGGGGGGGACTGGAATCTCCCCCCTACTCAGATGTTGGATCAGTCCAACCCATCTCCCAGACCTTTGTATTCATTCTAGAGGGTCCTTAATGAGATGCTGGCACTCCAAGGGGTGTGCAATCCCTGGAGGATCCTCAATCCCACCACTTGAGCCTTCTCATTTCATTTACAGGTACATCAGACAGCGTCCAGGATAGATTACTTTCTCATTAGCTCAAGCTTATTAGCAGGGACTCTGGGCAGTGGATAGAACCAATTGTTTTGTCAGAGCATGCAGCAGTATGGCTTCACCTTGTCCCATCCATCAACACACAGAGAGACACCACTTGGAAGCTGAACACTCAGCTCCTCAAGGACGAATTCATAGTTTCCAAAATCAGGACACTTATCTGCCAGTTTTTGGAAGATAATTTGAATTCTACACCTAGTATAGATCAAGTCTGGTGTGCATTAAAGTGCTATCTCAGAGGGGAACTTATACGATTGGCATCAAGATGAAAGAAAATTAGGGAGGCCAAGGCAAGAGACTTGTTGGAGCAGATATGTACCCTGGAGCAAAATCTATCCCCTACCTCTACACAGAATTCCCTTATGACTCTTCTTTCCCTCAGGAATGACTATTCGGATCTTCTTAAGGAGAGGGCCGAATATGCCATTCATAAGATGCAGACAACTTATATAGATCAAGGGGAGAAGGCAGGCTGTCTCCTAGCCCTTCGTATGAGGCAATTGGAAAACTCATGAATTATCCAATCCATCTCAGACATAGATGGGGCTATTAAAACTCTTCCCAGAGATATATCAAAAGTTTTCAAAAACTTTTACGCCACTCTCTATGGCAAATTACTCAACCGTCATTCAACACAGGTAATAGATGAATACTTAGCAGAAATTCCGCTATCCAAACTACCAGAATCATGTCGATCCTCTTTGTCTTCTCCCATCACACTTTTAGGGGTTTCCCAAGCAATAAACAGTCTTGCTTTGGACAAAGCCCCAGGCCCAGTTTCCTTTCTAATTTCTTTTAATAGTTTGCTAAGAAATTATCTCCCGTTACTTAAAGTTTATCATTACATACTCTCAGCCGACTCTATAGACCCATCTGTTCTGGAGGCTATGATTATCTTACTTCTCAAACCGGACAACCCCCTGCACCATCCCTCTAGCTATTGCCCTATTTCGCCGTTGAATTGTGACTTTAAAATACTTACAAAAATTAAGACCACACGGATTAAGAAAATATGGTCCTCACTGCTCAGCCCTGAGCAAGTAGGTTTCATCCCAGGTAGGTCAGCAGTGGACCATCTCCGCAAGCTGGCCCATATCTGTCCCTTGGCCCAATCCGCACCTGCCCCCATGGCTCTGGTGTCTTTAGACGCCAAAAAAGCTTTCGACAGGATGGACTTTGAGTTTCTGTGCTACACCCTTAAGCAAATGGGCGTCCCCCTTGAGTTTATTAGCTGGCTTCAAAGGATCTATTCCACTCCCACTGCACAGATATATTGTAATGAGGTCTTTTCTTCTCGGTTCTCTCTTTACTCAGGCATGAGGCAAGGTTGTCCCCTATCCCCCTTTCTTTTTAACCTGTATCTTGAATCATTGAACAGGCAATTAAAAGCCTCCCCTCAGATACATGGTATACCAGTAGGCGATTCCAACCTGATACTCTCAGTATATGCTGATGACATCCTCCTGCACCTCTCGAACCCTACAACCTCCCTTGATTTGGTGCTATCTATTATCAAAGAATTTGGTCAGGTTTCTAACTACAGATTAAACTGTAATAAAACAGAAATCCTCCCTCTTAATCATTATACCTTCAGTCAGGATTTTACAAGGTTTGAAATGAAATGGGCCCCCCAGTCGATTAAGTACCTGGGTAAACATCTTACCACAGACCCTCTTAAGCTCAAAAAATTGAATTTAGAAGACCTGATCCAGAAGATCCAGCAGGATTTATCTTGATGGAAAGCTTTGCCCATATTCCTATGGGGTAGGGTAAATCTTATTAAAATGAACATTCTCCCTAGATTGTTCTACCTTCTTAATATACTTAATATTTGGTTGCCTCTTTCTTTTTTCCATCATATACACGCTACTGTCACAGAATTTTTATGGCTAGACAAGGCACCCAGGTGAGCTTACAATAAACTTACTCTCCCCAAGGTGAGTGGGGGACTCAAACTTCCTAATATCCTGCTCTACTACTGGGCTAGCCATCTCCAAAAATTTGGAAAGTGGTTATCTCTTCATCTCAATCAGCAGGAACAAGATTATATTCCTATATGGCTTCAACTTGAGTCAGACATTTTCTGCTCCTCCAAGCTGTCTCCAATGGCAGTTATCCTGTCACCCCCGAAGTCACTACCAGATAAAGTCAAAAACTCTGTGCTGGGCACCTCCAAAAAAGTTTTCTTTCAAATCTGTTCTTCCCTCCGAATATGCCCTGCCAAAGATACAATACAACCTATCCTGGGCAATCCGGCCCTGCGAATAGGAAACTCATCTCTTTCAGTAGATTGACTCCCTCAGCTACAAAGGATTAAGGTTTCGGATTTTTATCAATCCGAAGGACTCCTTCCATCAACAGAGATACTCACAAAGTTTCATATCCCCCCCATGCACACTTATAAAGTATTTAAACTGAGACATCTTCTCCTACATAAATTTGGACCTGCTCAACCCCATCCGGGTTAACCACTTTATTTTCTCAGATTCAGGATTTGGTTGCCTAACCACATGGAGTCTCATTACTATATAACTGTCTTCTCTCTGCCTTCTACCCCACTCCCTTGGCAGGATCCAAAATATGGGATTCCATTATCACAGACCATGGGGCTAATTGATCAAATATATGGAAGGACCTTTATACTTACAATACCCACGACCGGTTGAGACTCACCCAATATCAGATACTCAATAATATGTACTATACCCCAGCCAAATTAGCTAAAATAGGGTGCTTGTAGTCACCAACATGAGTTAGATGTGGTACAGTGGATGGGACATAACTACTTGTCTTCTGGACTTGTGAAAAGGTTTCCCCTTTGTGGGACACAATCAAGTCCCATATGGATCCTCTGTTAGGCTTAGATGACTTTTTTACTCCGAGTATCTACATATTGGGGTATTTGTCTCAAATTAATGTTAGAGAAAAGAGATTTCACATTTCCCTTATTTCCATTGCTGTGAAAAAACTTGTTCTTAAATATTGGTTAGATCAGCCCACCATTTCATACACAGAATGGCTACATGAAATGTCTTTTTACCTTTGAATGGAAAAACTGATAGCAGGTATCAAGAATAGGCCGGCTTCCTTTAACCGTAAGTGGGGCAAATTATATGCTCTTTATCTGAATTAATATGACCAGGTTCTCTAGCTCCCTCTAGTCACATTACCTTGTATATACTGAATATGTTAATGTTTGACTGTATGAAGTTAAGCAGGTCACTCCAGGGGGTTGGGTAGGGAGGGTGGGAAGGGGGTAGGGAAGGGTTTGGGGGGGGGATGAAGGACTTTGCTATGTTACTACTTCAACTGCTTTGTACAAGACTGTGTTATTGGAAAATTTAATGCATTTTTATAAATTAAAAAAATAAATAAATACATCAAACTGGACCGCCTTTGCTTTCTCCAATTCTGCATACTACATAATTTCTATTTCTCCCCGTCTAGACTATTTAGGATGGGTAGATCCATTTTCCCAGCCTGCATTAGATGCAACAACTCAGAAGGGACATTAAAGCACATCCTCAGGGACTATGCAATGGTGACTGCTTTCTGGCTCACAATCTGAGATACCCTAGATCCGCTTCTGGGTTTGCATTCCTACTTCACACCACGATTTATCTGTTGGGTCACTTCCCTGAGGATATGCTAGACTGCCTAAGGCTTTCATGTTTCTGATTTTGATATTGGCCAAACTAATCATCGTCAGACACTGGTTGGACCAAACCAGGCCCTCCCTTAGGGAATGGCATTCAGAGGTGCTCCAAGTTCTCGAAATGGAGAAACATATTGCCCGCTGGAAGAATCACCAGAATGGGTTCTTAAGTAAGTGGGGCCCACTTCTTGCCCTCCTACCCCTGATGCATAGTCCTTAAACTATCCGGAACACTCCCATGGGGTGGTGGTCCCCCCCCACATACTTATCTTTGAAAGGGGGAAGGATTATTACCTTGGCTCCCATCTGCCTGATACTCTCATGGTTTTTCTTAGATATTTCTTACTTGTCGATCTCCCAGCTTTCTCCCAACTCCTTAGGTGCTCTGATGGGGGGGGTGAGAGGAGGTTTGGGTGGGTTAGGGGAGATTGGGGGAGAGGGAGTGGTTCAGGGATGGGGGGGTAGGCTATAGGTATTTTTTTCTAAGTAGGCCTTACTATTGACAGCTGCTGTTTATGTACAGTTCAGGCCCTTTTGGCCTGCCAATATAGTTCTCTATGTCACCATTCTATATATGGTGGAAACTGTTGGCTGAATATTTGTATTCATGTTGTTAAATGCTTAATAAGGTATATTAAATTGCAAAAAAAGAAACAGAGTCACTTTGGGTCACTCTAGAGGCAAACAATGGAGCAGCAACTTGGGTAGGAGTGTTCTACCAGCCCCTAGCAACAAGTGTGGAGGGGAAGAGGAAATATTGGAAAACATACACAAAATGAGTGACAAAGGGGAGGTGATTGTACTGGGTGACTTCAATTTATCTGACGTAAACTGGGATACACATACAGCAAGTTCAAGCAGAAGCAAAGACTTTCTAGAGGCCCTGCACGTATCAGACCTGAAATAGTTTTATAAAGGACAAAACAAAGGGGGGGGGAGTGGTCCTTGACCTGCTACTAACAAATGGGGACAATATCACAGACATCAAGGTTGGGAGCCACCTGGATACCAGTGACCACTGTATGGTGTGGTTCCAGGTCAAGACAAAAACAGACACAAAGCACTCCAAAACAAAAATCATGGACTTTAGACTAGCAGATTTCACAAAAATGAAGCAAAGTCTTAAGCTTATTCTGGCTAACATTACGTTGGGGATAGATGTTGAAGACTACTGGATTCAGCTCTAAAGAGCTATACTAAATACTGCAAACTATTGCATAAGATGGGTGAGCAAAGCTAAAAAGAAAAGAAAACCACTCTGGCTTTCTAAAGAAGTAGCCACTAAGGTCAGGGAGAAAAAAATGGCTTTCAGCAAAATACAAACAAACTGGATCTGACAAGGACAGAGAAGAATACAAGGAGACACAGAAAGAAGCAAACAAAGTGATCAGGACAGTAAAGGAAGAAACTGAGAAGTGGATAGCCAAGGAGGTCAAAAAGGGTGACAAGACATACTATAGGTACTATAGATATATCAGTGAGAAAAGAAAGACATCAGGGGGTATTGTAAGAGTCACAGGGGTGGATGGGGAGATCACAGAAAATGACAAGGACAAGGCTGAACTCCTCAACAGTTACTTCTGCTCTGTATTCACCAAAGCGGAGGAAGGATGCGGACCCAGCAATGCAACACACAACAAGAAAGGAGTCAGAATACACTTGGGTCCCTTTACAAAAGAAAGGGTCCTAAAGGAACTAGAGAAACTCAATAAAAACAAAGCCATGGGACCAGATGAAATTCACCCTAGATTACTAAGAGAACTAAGGGACGAGCTGCCAGCGCCCCTGGCTGATCTTTTCAGCCTATCATTCAAGCTAGGGAAGGTCTCCCAAGACTGAAAGAAGGAAACAGTTATTCCTCTGTACAAAAGTGGAAACAGGGAAAGTGCAAACAACTACAGACCAGTAAGCCTAACCTCAGCTGTGGGCAAATTAATGGAAACCCTGCTCAAGGAGAGGATTGTATCCTTTCTAGAAGAAAACAACAAATTAGACACAAAACAGCATGGCTTTACAACAAGAAGGTCATGCCAAGCCAATTTGATAAACTTCTTTAACTGAGTGACTAAAATAATCGACCAGAGAGGAGCTGTAGACATAATATACCTGGATTTGAACAAAGCTTTCAACTCAGTTCTATACAGAAGGCTACTCAACAAACTGGACAGAATGGGAGTAGAACAGCAAGTAGTGAAATGGATAAGGAACTGGCTCACTGGAAGGACACAGAGGGTACTTGTAAAAAGCTCACTTTCAGAAGAAAGAGGAGTAGATAGTGGAGTACCACAAGGATCAGTACTCAATCTGATCCTATTCAATATTTTTATTAGTGACATAACTGAGGAACTAGAGGAGAAGGTGAGCTTATCCACAGATGACACAAAAGTAAGCAATAGGGTAGACACTTCAGGTAGGGTGGAAAAGATGAAGGCCGATCTTAAGGCTCTGAAAAAATGGTCAGAAAATGGTAACTAAAGTTTAACGCAAAAAAATGCAAGGTCATGCACCTAGGAAAGGCCAACCCAGGAGAGGACTGCTACTTGGGAGGAGTACAACTAGAATCTTCCAAACAGGAAGGGGATCTGGGAATAACAGATGACCTAAAGATGTCCAAACAGTGCGAGAAAGCGGCACTACATGCAAATGGCATATTGAGCTGCATAGGCAGGGGGATCACCAGCAGAAAAAAGGAGATCATCCTGCCACTCTATAGATCTCTGATGAGGCCACACCTGGAGTACAGTGTAAAGTTCTGGAGACCACACCTAACAAAGGATACCAACAGACTGGAGACAGTGCAAAGGAGAGCTACAAAAATGATACATGGCCTACAGAACAAAAACTATGAAAAGCATCAGCAAAACCTGAACATGTACTCCCTGGAGCAGTGGAGGGAGAGAGGAGACATGATTGAGACCTTCAGTATAAGCTCCTAAATGGAATAAACATGGTGCAGGTTCAGGAACTGTTCCAAGTCAGAAAGCACACAAGAACTAAGGGGCACAACATGAAGCTGGAGAGGGGAAAATTCAGAGGTAACACATGCCAGTTTTTCTTTCTCGAGAGGTTGGTGGATGCATGGAACAGCCTTTCTCTGGTTGTGGTGGGGGCCAAAACAGTGGTACAGTAAGTTTCAAAAACGCTTGGGACAGGTACAAAGGCACCACCACACTAACTAGCAGTTAAGGGAGGGGGGTAGCCCTATGGGCAGACTAGATGGACACTATGGTCTCCTTCTGCCATCACTTTCTATGTTTCTATATGCTCAGGTTGAGAACTCTATTAATAGTAACTTTTTTCCATGTGGGGTATCACCCTAAGGCAGACTGCAATATTTGTTATATTGTAGCTACAGAGACATTGGCCTTTACTCATGAACTTTACCTCTATTGGTAACAGCACTTTACACAAAGGAAAATGGATCTGTTTATAGCCACTCACTTCAAAGGGTTGCCAGGGAAGCATTGTAAACCTCAAGAGTGCAGCTCAAGAGGTTTACTTCCACCATGGCAACCTCGAGAAGTGAATTCAGCCCGGTTATTAACTGATGCCCATTCATTAGCTTTTATAGTGTATGTGCACCAGTTGAGCAAAATGTGGCTTTACTTGTCAGTATTTTTCTTTTGCAGAACTCTCCCTCAGTGTAGCTCTCCCTGGCATGGCCATTTGTCAGGATGAGGAAGTCCAGAAACTAAGTGAGGCATGCACGTGCAAATACAATGAGGTTGTTATGGTAGCGATGTAACACAGTCATGAGAGATTAACAACCTCTTGACATCACAACGATACCATAACAACGTCGTAAACTGCTTGATTTCAAGTAATAATAAGGGCTCCCCATACATTACATAGCCATTACTAACCTGATTCAGCAACTCCTATATTGTTCAATGGCACACTTATGAACAGCATTAGTTAAGGCAAAGTAATGTAAAAGCTGGTGGTAATGTTTGTGACTATGCTATTTAATATCTATCTATCTATATACATACTGTATATATATAACCCCTAGGTGGCGCTATCCCTAAGGTTACTACCCCTGCCTGTATGGCTGACCACAGGTTGAGGGGCCTGGATTCTGTATTTAGGTGCCTCCACCAAGAGTAACAGTTTTGGAGGTGTCTGTCTAGCCGGTTATTGCCCTCTGGGAAGCTACAACCACCCACTAACCCTCCTAGTGGCTTGGAGCCTTTAACAGCAGTTAACACACAGTCAGAAAGTAGCTGTAATAATATGCATACACCCTTCACACTTGCCACCGGGCTGGACCCTCAGCAATATCCCTGGAGATCCACTGTAAAATAATGTTAGCAAAACAACAGCATACTTTCAGTACTGTAACCCAACTAATAATATACACAATAGCCATGTTAAACGTGAAACAGCAATCAGATTTATTTTGGGGATATGAACAAGGAAGGGGCATGAATTTAGTTAAATGATTGGTATTCTGATTAGATTCCGGTTCTTGGCATGCACATTTAGTCCCAAAATAGACAGTTCTACAACACGGGGTACCCAGGATGGAATGCTGGCTAGCCAGAAGCATTGCCCAGGAGTGGCCAGCATTGCAGATGTTGTTGGGGCCCTTGATGGAAAGAAAAGGCAGTTAGCATGCACAACAACAAGATGATTTCTTGTAATCCTGGCCGGTCAGCCCAGTCTCATGAAACCCAAGAATTTGAAAAGAAATCAGATGGTACCACAAATAATTAAATGACTCATTGCAGGGAGCTACCCTGAGTGTACTCATGCTACCAGTTGGCTATAAGATTGCAGGCAATATGGAGACCTTGTGTTGTCCACCGATGAGCATGGGGAAACAGGGCCAACACAACACACCTCCTCTTTACAGCCTTTCACTCCAGGTGGCTGCAACCTGTGAGTTGTTTCTGCACATGGGCTGGATCCCCAAAACCAGTCTCTTGCCGAAAGCAGTCTCTGGTCCAAAGCAGTCGGTCTGGGCCAGGATGGCAAAGGCCCAGGAGTGATGAGCATATTGGCAAAGTTCAGTTTGGTTTTGCTGGTGAAGCCTCCAACTGGTGTAGCAATCAGGTTGCAAACAGACAGGCCTAGACCCACAGGAACCATTCCACACATTTAAATGAAACTGCATAAAATTTCTACAGTTCTGATACAGTCCAGTTGCTATTGCAGTAGATTAGCTGAGCAAACCTCTCAATCCAAAATCAGTCTCGCACACTAGCTGGGCCAATCGCTACACAGGAGCAATTCTTCAGCCCAAATTCACAAGCAGTGCTTTTAAACTCTTGAATACTTTCTGCCACAGTTCCTGTCTTAAATCAGAACAAGTCTGACTTCTGCAATCAGGCAGTCCAATGCAGGAGAAGCAGTAACAGGGAGGCAAGTTAGGCCTCTTCCCACCTATTCCCCTATGCTCCATTCAGGGAGCAGCTGCTTGAAAGCTCAAGCTGTTCACACCTCAGGCTCCAACTCTAACTGATACACTGTCTCTTATAGTTCTGGGGATTTCCCTTCAATCCTAGGATTCAGGTTGGCTTGGGAAGCTGTCAGTCACAGAACTGGCTCCCCCTTCTGTTCAGTTTAATTGCCAACCTAAAAACTACAAAAACTACAGTTTTCCTTCACATGAGATACTTGGGCTGAGGACTCTTTGAGATGCTAGGAGTCCTATTTGTCCACTCACTGGACGTCCCGGACCAAACATGGTGGCTTCCATTCCCAAAGGCAAACTGCAAGGAAAGCAGGTTAAACAAACTTCTTTATTTCAAATAATATCACAGTTTTCTCAGCTAACTGTCCCCAAGAGTCATACGAAAAGGTCATGGCAATATTTTAGTCACATTGTCCCGAGGTATTGGAATAGACTTCTACTCAGCTTTAGAGATCTGAATTCTAAAACCCCATCTGTCTCTATGCTTAAGAAATTTTTGTTTTTAAATGCTCAAATCTGTAATTGTTTTAGCTAAATGCGAATATATTGCATGTTGAATGTTTTGGTTGTATGCTGTGTTGATGTGATTTTAATGTTTGAATTAGGTTGTTACTGTGTATACGAATATTGTATTACTTTGTTGATGTATGCATTGTCATTTGTATGATTTTAATGTTGGAAATAGGTTGCCATTGTGAATGGTTATTCCTAATAAACAACAACAATAACAAATATAACAATACATTAGAAGTAAATAAGTACAGTTCCCATAGAGGCTTCCTCTGTACTATTATTGACTGCATGGTGAAGCAAATCAGAGCAGTGTCTGGCTGGTCACGAGCCCTAAATCACTTCGACCCAGCTCAGACCATTCACTATACACATAATAGCTAGGCTCTTAAAGGAACAGGCATGGAGGCACAGTATGGCACTCACACGTAAATGAACAGAAGCAAACAGATATCCCTGGGTCTATTACCTCTACAGGATGTCAGCCTTTCAGTGGGCATGGATGGAGCCCAGGAAGACATTAAGGTAAATCTCAAATTATCTGCTACTGACATTGGAATCTCTAGTTGCTGATTATCCAAAAATTGGCTCATTAGATGTAGCTGCTCTGTCATGAGCAGATGATTTAATTCTGTTTTCTCTTTCACAGCCAGAACGTAACTCACAAGCTAGGTCAGAAAGTTAATAATAAAAAGAGGTTATGGTTTTTAACAAATGTACTAAGCTTTTGCAGAAAATATGGAAAATAGGTGATTTTGTAATCCAGACAGTGGATAAATACACCTATCTAGGGGTAACATTAAAGGCAAATGGCTCATGGGCTGTACATATCTCTGAAACCCAGTCCAAGGTCTAAAGATTAGCCATAGGATTTAAGTTCAATCACAGATTTGGTGGTTACAGCATAAGGCCTCTGATCCAGGCAATCACCTCAAAACTGGATCCTCAAACTCTGCACAGGGCACAATTTTGGGGCCCTAATGTGCTATAAAAGCTAGAATCAATCTCTATTCAGTTAGTGAAATCCTAGCTGGGCCTGAATAAATCCCTTCCTACCCCTTACATTAGGGTAGAATTTGGATTTGATAGAAATAAAATACTGGCAGATACTGCAATCCTTCAATTATGGATAAAATGTACAAGATCCCAAGTAAGGGTATTGTGAGGTCATGTCTTGAAGAGAAATATTTTTGGAGGCAGAAAGGTTGTAAGAAGTCGCCTTGGTTAACCTACGTGTACTCTTTGTTGGAAAACTACAGTATCAACTTGGCTATCTGTTGAATTATTGTAAAAAGGGAATTTCTATTAGTCGCACATATAAGTTGTACATAAAAAAGAAAATTAGGTTGCGGAATCAGGCTATGGACCTAGATATCATTGCCACATCATGATTTTCCCCTTTGTGTGCTGTAGACAAAGTGAAGTTTGGGTTTAGACCACATCTGGACCACATTTTGGACCCCCAAAAAAGATTCATCTTTCTCAGATACAAATTTTAGATTTTTCCTAGCAGTGTCTTGGCAGCCAGATATGCCCGTCTTCCCAAGACAGCTGAGACCCCGTGCCCCTCCTAAATGGGAGGAGGGTCGGGTAAACCTAGAACATGTAGTATTCAAATGTCCTTGGTACCAGGTGCCCCACACATCTTTGATCCAGAGCATTTTTCATGAACAGACTCAGCTTCCAGATGATCCTTTAAGTTTTCTGTTCACTGTATATGAGCCTATCATTAACAAGTTAGCCAATTACTTTTATGGTATTAATAAGATTAGGAAGGGTAAACCACTCCTGGCTTTGTCCTAAGCATCAGCTATAATATGATTTTAACAATATCTGTACCTTTTTCTGTCTTTTTTTCTTGTATGTTATGTTTAGTACATGGATTGTATTGTTTTTACATATCGTGTATGTTAGAACGCTGTATTGCTTGAAAATCTAGCGTTCCCTAATCTTATTGTAACATCAATGTGATGTCACAATATTGCTGTACCATCATGAGTACGTCACATTAATGGTACAACAGCCCTTGTCACGTCTGCGCATGCGCAAGTCACGGTTTCTAGGCGTCCGTAAAATGGCCACGGCAGATCAGCGAAGTCACAGGAAGGCACTGGAGGAGGAAGTTATTTTTAACCAGTAATTGCTGTTTTCTTTTAATATTACCCAGCACATAGCAGGACACCAGTATATTTGTGGACACTAGTGGAGTGTTGTCACAGGCGGGGCGGGGGTCCCTGACATCACCGCGCAACTGGGAAAGAAGGCACAAATCTTTTTTTACTGTTGATCATACACTATAAAAGACAGTGGATGGGCAACAGTGAACAACTTCTTCTGATCATTAACTTCTTGAGGTTTCATGCCAACCGAAAACCCCTCGAGCTTCGCGCTCGAGGTTTTCTAGGTTGTCATGACAACCTCTCGAAGTGAACAACTGTGTTGTTGTTCACTGTTGCCCATCCACTATCATTTATGTTGTGAATTGTAACCTGTAAAGGCACACTGCCAAACATTAAAGCTTTTAAACTGAAAGCTGAAACTGAATATCAGCCAACGTTCCAATTTGTTAGCCAGCAGATCTTGTTTGGTAAACAAACACAAGCAATCTTTGCTTTGCCCGTAATACCTAACATACTGTAGATTTCTATCTGAAATCTTTTTTTTTTTGTTTCCAATTGTTTAACCAGGTGAGACACACTAAGCTGGAATCTTGTTTACAGGTGCAACCTGGGATCACAGGGAAGTTAAGTGACTTGCTCAGGGTCACACAGTATGCAAGTGGGGGCTGTGGGATTCAAACCCAGGTCTCCAGATTTGCAGCTCAAAACCACTGTGCTATCTTCAAGGCCTTGGAGGCAGTGTATTTTACTGAACAGAGCACTGGCTTGGGAACCATATAGTCAGTTTCACACCTTACCAGGTGCAAATACTCACTTTTGGACCTTGAACAAGTTCTTTGACCTCCCAGTGCTCCAGTCCACCCAACTGAAGGAATGAGTAGAGTCAAGACTTCACTGAAAATGGATATTGCATATTTGTTGGGCTATCCCAGGTTAATAAAAAGGTTAAAAAAAAAGTTTGAACAAGGCCATTGAGCCAAAATTAGTTCACTGGTAAGGATAAGCAAATTGTGTCAACTTTGTCCCAGATGTACTAGTCTAGGTAGCAGTACAACCAAATGAGGGAAGTTTTAATGTTTTCACTCCAGATTACTCACATTGCCATTTTTTCACACCTTGTCATGAACAGTACTGCTGCCATTTTTCACATGCTGCCTGAAATGTGTTTTTGTACCTGTAGCTCAGAATGGTGCGGTGGCTGTGCGAAATCTATGTTTGGGATGGATTAACAAAATCACAGTGTCACTGATCATGTGGTGCGGTCCCAAAAAGGCCATGTTGAAAATTTGGTAGAAAAATACTCCAAAACCCCCGAGTTATATGCGGTCATTGAAATGTTGCTACACATGCACATAACTTTGGCAAATTTTTATATTTTCACTCCAAATATTCAACACTGCCAGATTTTTTACAGCACCTCATGAACAGTATAGCTGTCATTTTTCACATCCTGTCCAAAATGTGTTTTTGCACCAGTGGTGCCAAATGGTGCAGTCGCTGTGTGAAATCATATTTTGGGATTGAGTAACCAAATAATAGTGTCACTGTTCATGAGGTGGGGTCCCAAAAAGTCCATGTTAAAAATGTGGAGTGAAAATACCAACAAACACCCAGGCCATTAGGGTTTCCAACCGTAAGGCCCCACCCCCCAACCCTGTAGAGATTGACAGGCGTTGGGGGTGTGCCTTCACTATGTTGTGAGGAGCAAAAGAAGGCCAAGGCCCATAATGTAGCAGCTATTAAGACTGGATGTAATAATCTAGGTTTCCACCACTGTTAATATACTTGGCTAGATTGATTTTAAACTGGTTCTTACTTGGACTGGATATTATAGTCAAGGGAAATTTGTTTCACAAATATGCCACTCTTAATATATAAAAATATTTTCATTTATTTATATGGAATCTTCCCACTTTAATTTGTAGTGGATGTCCTCATATTCCATGTTTGTCATTTTTATATTCTATATTTAATTCCGTCATGAGTAGTGGATCATTGAAGATGTCATAATACAGTAATTAAGAAGGGGGAGAAGGACTTCTTTAGGTACATCAGGGAGAAAAAGCTGTAAGGACCATATAGTAAGGAGTAGGAAGGAGGGGTTGGGTGGAAGCAGGGTGCGATAAAGCAGAAAAGCTAAATGATTACATCTGCTCAGTATTTACTAAGGAGAAGAGGGGTGATATCCAAGGGGAGGAAATGGAAGAAACAGGGGTGCCGGAGGTGACAGATGGGAAATCATGGAGGCAGAGTTCAGGAGGGTTTGAAGGCACTGAGGTGGACAAGGTGCCAGGCCAGATGGCATCCACCCAGGGTACTGAAAGAGCTGGCAGAGGTCCTTGCAGGACCTTTGGAGACCTATTTAATGCCTCACTACACTCCAGGTGTGTACCTCAGGATTGGAGGATGGCTCATGTGGTGCCCTCTAAAAGAGTGGGCCCAAGGATGAACCAGGGAACTACAGACCAGTGAGCCTCACATCCATTGTGGGTAAGCTGATGGAAACTATCTTGAAGGAGAGGCTGGTGGCCCTCCTAGAGGCCAAAGGACTACAGGACAGCAGACAGCATGGCTTCATATGTGGTAGATCCTGCCAAACCAACCTGGTGGAGTTCTATGACTGGGTAACTAGGCAACTGGACAGGGGCCATCTAGTGGAAGTCCTGTATCTGGACTTCAGTAAGGAATTCAACTCGGTGCCACATGGGAGGCTGGGAAGTAAGTTAGAAGTCACAGGGGTGGGTGCAAAGCTGGTGAGATGGGTAGGGAACTGGCTTCAGGGAAGACATCAGAGGGTGGTGGTGGGTGGGGAGCTCTCGCACCCAAGGGTAATGACGAGTGGTGTTCCACAGGGCTCAGTGTTGGGGCCAGTGTTGTTTGGAATATCCATTGCAGACATATCATTGGACATCAAGAGCAAGATCTGTTTGCTGATGATACCAAGATGGGAGTGGTGGTGGATGACCTAGAGGGATGGCAGGGGCTGCGGGATGATCTGGCAAAGCTTGAAACTTGGTCAGACTCCTGGAAACTGTGGTCTAATGCCAAAAAGTGCAAGGTGCTGCATTTTGGGGTGAAGAACTCAAGGAGGAGTTACCAGCTGGGGGGAGTGCAGCTAGCCCAGACAGAGGAGGAGAAGGACCTGGGGTTGCTCATTACAGGGTCAATGAATAACTCAGCACAATGTAGGAAGGCAGTTGCAAAGGCCAACAAAATGTTGGGTTGCATTGCAAGGGGTATATCCTCGAGGAGGGAGTAGGTGATTCTGCCACTATATAGGTCATTAGTTAGACCGCACCTGGAGTACTGCGTGTAGTACTGGCATCCATATCTGAAGAGGGGCATTAAGTTACTGGAGGGAATGCAGTGCATGGTGACAAAGATGATCAAGGGGCTGGGGGACTTATCATACGAGACAAGGCTGAGGGAGTCGAACATGTACTCGCTGGAGGAGAGGAGGGACAGGGGGGACATGATTGAAACCTCTAAGTACATGAAAGGTATAAACAAGACAGGTAAAGAGGGGCTGTTCAAAGTAAGGGAGGGGAGGAACACCAGGGGCCATGATATGAGACTGGAGGGATGAAGGTTCAGGAGGGAGATGAGGAGACACTGTTTTACAGAGAGGGTGGTAGCTGGGTGGAACGCGTTACCTGCAGAAGTGTTATCCAGTAGTATAGTGGACTGCTTCAAAAGGGGATGGGACAGGACAGGTGGGAGAGTCAATGGAGGGGAAGGGTGGAAGGGAGGGGCAGCTGCAGAATAAGGGGAACTAGCTGCACATTCAAGCAGACTTGATAAACCTCTAGGCCTTTATCTGCTGGCAAATTTCGTAGTAATAAATCTCCTCTGTCTCTCCTTATTTCTAATGTATGCAGTCTTAGGTGTGCTAATCTGTCTTTATAATCAAGATCCTTCAGAGGTGAAATAGATTTGGTGTAACGCCTTTGAATTTTTTCTAATTTATTAATTTCTCCTTTTGTGTAGGGACTCCATATCTGGCTGCCATAATCAGTTATCAGCCTAACATAGGATTGATAAAATGGCAAAAGGACAACTGCCGTTCTGGTCTTAATGTTTCTGTTAATTGCCATAGCAGTTTTGGTTGTTCTAAAAATAACTGAATAACACTGGTCTTTAAAATTGAGGTTATAGCCAATAATAATTCCTAGATCTTTTTCAGAACATTTTGTAGGCAGAATCTCGTTTTTGAGTGTAAAGTATGGAGAGGATTGTGAATTCCAATTATGATGCTACTTTTGTCAGTATTTAGTCACATACCCCAAGAGTCTGTCCACCGTACAATTGTATTTATGTCATTTTGTATGACATTAATATGCTCATCAGTTATGCAGGGACTGCATAGCTTGGTGTCATCTGCAAATTTGTCTACTGTGCTCTTCCTGTTTTCATCCAGATCTGCCATAAAAATTTGGAATAGTAACAGTCCGATTACAGATCCCTGTGGTACTCCACTCATGACTCTTCCCTCAGTTGAATAGAATCCTCTTATAGAAACTAGTTGCGTTTTGTCCTGCATCCAGTTGTTTATCCAGTCAACAGTATGAATATGAATCTCATATTTAGAAAGTTTGTTATTGATTGCCTAGCGTGGAACAAGATCAAAGACCTGACAAAAATCAGATAAAACTATGTCCACCAGTATACCATTGCCTAACATTTGATTAATAATGTCGTAAAAGTAAAGCAGGTTGGTCATACAGAATCGCTCCTGTCTGAATCCATGTTGATTTTGATCAAACAATGGAATTGTTTTAAGTTTCTCATTCATTCTATTTTTTTATAAGTGATTCTAAGATCTTACAAGGAATAGCGATGAGGCTTATTGGCCTACAGTTTGATACAATTGATTTATTTCCTTTTTTAAATATTGGGTTTACTCTAGATGTTTTCCAGTTGTGTGGGATTTGGTTATAATTCAAGGATTTTTCATATAATAATTTTAATGGTAAATAAATTTGTTCTTTCCACAAGTTTTAACATGGAGTCGTTATGTTATCGATACCTGGGGCACTGTTATCTTTCAGTATATTTATCTGGGATACAATTTCTTCCTTAGTAAGGATATGAGTCCCTATTGTTTTAGTATTTATGCAATTATTTTCCTGTTGTACTTTGCTAGAGAAAACAGAACAAAAGTAAGTATTGAATATGTTTGCTATTTTGAGAGGGTCAGTAATGCACTCGTCTACTATAATAGATGAAAACTCATTATTACCTTTGTTAAGTGAGTTGATATAGCTATAAATGTTTTTGCTATTTGATTTATTGGCTGTTTTGGCTAAATAGACTTCATAGTTTTTTTTTTGGCCCTGTTTATTTTGTTTTTGCATTTTTTTTTTGTATTTCTTTAAACTTTGTCTAATTTTCTTCTGATTTATTTTCCATGTTTTGACATTATCGTTTGTTTTTCTTATTTATTAACTTTTTTGTATTTTTGTTTATCCATTTTGGTTGTATGCCATGCCTTCCATACTTCTTTATTCATTTCACATGTTTTTGCATTGTTTTATGTATTGTTGTTTTTATGAATTCCATGAATCATCAATAGACTTTCCTGTTAGGTTGTTTGCCCATTCAGTGCTACAAAGATCCTGCTTTATAGCAGCTTCACTTGCTCTTTTGTATAAATAAAATTCTGTGCAACATGTTTCAGGGTGTGTGAGGTATGTGGCCATAAAAAGTATTGTGGAATGATCGCTGTTTCCTAATGGCACATCAACAGAGCAATAACTAAAGTTGATTTCTTCTGATGTTAATACTAAGTTGACTAAGTTGTTTAGTATAGTGGGGGACTTTACGTGTTGCATTAAATTTTGTTCGGTGCAGAGGTTCAAAAAATCTCTCCCTTGTTTTGTAGTTACCATGTGTAAGTTCCATTCAATGTCTGGAAGGTTAAAATTCCCTGCTAGTACAACTTCCCAGTTTCAAGTGCCTTATGTATCTCTTAAATTAGTTTTTCTTGAGTTGCATAATTTGTATCAGGAGGTCTATAATACACACCTAGAATGTATATATTATTATTGTCTAGTATTTTGAGCCATATTTTTTCAGTTTCTTCACTGGATTTAATTTTATCTGTAATATCTATAAACTTGATATCATATTAAATATAAATAGCTATTCCCTCTCCTTTTTTGGTTTTTCTATTATAGCCTCCTTTGTCTGGATACAAAAAAGAGTGCGGGTGCAGATAATATTGAACCTTACTTCCTAAAACTTGCCCATACCTATCTGACCGGCCCCATTACACACTTATTCAACACCTCTCTAAATCAAGGTGAGCTACCTGTCTTGTGGAAAACTGCCCACATCCTACCATTATTCAAGACTGGGGATCCGAGTGATCTGAACAATTACCGGCCTATTTCTGTACTATCCGTCCTCTCTAAATTACTTGAAAAAATTGTCAAAATCCAAATTAGAGAACATTTGGATTCACAAAAGTTGCTAAACCCGGCTTCAGAGCCAAACACAGTGCAGTATCGGCTCTTGCCAAAGTAACTACAGACTGGCAAATGGCCTTGGACTCTAAGAAGCATGTATTTTCCCTGATCCTTGATCTAAGTAAGGCCTTCGATACTATGGATCATACCATCATGCTTACTGCACTGAGTAACATTGGACTTGATAGTTCTGCCATTAAATGGTTCACGAGCTACCTAACCAATAGGTTACAGCAAGTCAAAGCCATAGGAGATCTGTCCCCACAAAAATCCTTATTACGAGGTGTCCTACAAGACTTCATCCTGGGCCTTATCCTCTTTGCAATATACATCAATAGTCTGGACTTGCAGCTGGGCACAGCAAACGTGCACTTATTCACAGATGATACTGTACTCTATACCACAACTTCATTCTTGGATTTGGCCCAAGAGTACTTACAGAAAGACATTGTCACCCTCCAATACAACCTTCTCACTCATAAGCTCCTCCTCAATACCAAAAAGACTAAAGCAATGATTCTCTCACCAAAGTCTACTTCCGGATGTCCATATATCACACAGATCCGAACACTCTTAGATGAACCCCTTGAAGTAGTTGATACCTTTAAATACCTAGGGTTCTGGCTGGATAACAAGCTCAACTTTCTGTGCCACTTAAATGAAACCTCGAAGAAACTAAGACAGCAATTAGGTTTATTCTGTCGCATTAAACACCTACTCACATTAGAAGCCAGAATGAGACTAGTACAAACTACATTCCTACCTATACTGGACTACGCTGACTTTCTTTACAGTCATTGCCCATCAACGATGCTAAACAAACTGGACACCCTTTACCACTGGGCTTTAAGATTTATCTTAAATCTACCCCATAGTACACATCACTGTCGTCTATACCAGGTTTGGGGATGGACCTCACTCTCAACTAGAAGAAAAAGGAATGCTCTCCTCTGTTTTTTTAGAGCATTATCTGATAACCTCCCTCCATACATCTCGAACATCTTCAAATGGGCTAAAGGATCCTATGGCCTGAGATGCTTCTCCCTAATCTGCTTCCAGATTCTTAGAGTGAAAACTACCCTTGGCTCAGCAGCAATCAACTTCTCAATTCCATCACTTTGGAACACTATGCAAGACTCATTAAAATTATCCTCACTTCCAAGCATTTTCACATTCAAAGCTCTATTAACGGATTATCTGAAGGAATCATGCAACTGTTTCAGATGCCGACCACCCCTAAGCCCCAGTGTGCCACTCTCAAATCCTATGCCTAAGTATCTCATCCACCCCACATTCCTAACAACAGAAACCTAGGACCTACAAGCCTAGTTCCCTTAATCCAAGATGGCCCTGCCTATTCTCTACCTTTTACCTATTCTGGCCTCCCTTTTGGCTGCCTACTCTTTCACCCCAGTTTCTACCCTATTCCTTAATACCTCCTTATTTTCTATCATTTAGGTCTGAGCTCTTACTTAGCAGAGACTATATGGGATTGTTGTCTCTTCTCATTTCAGTAAAGCTTATCATTATGTACCTTTGCATGTTAATTATGTTGACTGGTAAGTATAGGCCTATACTGACTGGCACCTTCACAATGTTTTTTTTTTTTTTTGCACCGTTGTCCACCTTAATTGCAATCTTATGAAGTGTACTGTATTGTATTAATGCCCAGGACCACCTTGAAAATGAGCTTGCTCAATGGTGTTTATGCCTGGTTAAATAAAGTGATGATTGATTGATTGATTATATCCTTCAGTGTTGTAGTCCCAATTATCTTTGTTGTCCATCTATGTTTCAGTTAATAAAGCAATGTCTGTTTTTTCAGTTTGTACTATGGCTTGGAATTCACTAAACTTTGTATGTAAACTTCTTATATTACTTAATAGGAATTTTGTAATGTGTGTGTAACCCCTTGTTACCTGGGGTTACTAGAATCCCAGTAAGACCTAGTGGTAGGCAGGGAAGGCAGCTTGTGAAACTCCAGTTAAAAGGGTTCCACACTGTCTCACTCTGTTCTCAGTCTCAGCTGAGACTGAGGGATGACATCACCAATAGAACTTTCGCAGCTGCATAAGCCACATTGGAATCTGCAGCAGAGGGAGTTAGATAGAACATTGGAAGTTTTCAAAGGGTATTGTTCAGTGTCCAGTTTGTCTTCAGTAAGTGAGGGAGTGAAGTTGTACTCAAGTGGTGGAGACCGCTGTTCGGATCTCAGTGCCCCCTTCCTCCGGGGGGGGGATGTAAAGAGTCCCAGCAGATTCCTGGGGCAATCCCCTTAATTCTGCTAAGTGGAAGAAAAGCTGCCTGTTTAGTTCAACATTTATTTTGGAAGATGGAAGATTTGTGAGTCTCCTGTGGGGCACCTGCAACTAAAGGGTGAGTGTCTGCTCTGGCTAAAAGGGCAAAATGTTTTCTTCACCCTGGGACTTGTGTGAAAATCTAGGGATTGCTCTACATATTGGGAAGCCTAGAGAAATGGGCCAAGCAAGTAAAGTAGTGTCAAATCCTAGAGTGTTGTGTGATTTAAATAATGTGTAGAGGAGATGTGCCAGACATCTACCCTTTAATCTACATTTAGAAGTTCAGCAAAGGAATGGTTCAGTTTTCCCAGGGAAATGGCTGGGTATGGGCTGTGGGAGCTGGAGGTGGGTGAACCCTCCCATCTTTAGTGACCAGGTCCACCTCTACGGATTTCTGCTGTGGTTGCTACTTTGCCTCATGCACTTGGCCAGTGATGGGGGAAGTACCCAGATGTGGGATTGCAAGGAAAAATTCTCTCTAGGAGTCGCAGACTCTAAGTGGTGTGGGGAGCTACAACAAGGAAAAATTCTCTCTAGGAGTCACAGACTCTAAGTGGTGTGGGGAGCCACAACAAGGAAAAATTCTCTCTAGGAGTCACTGACTCTAGGCGGTATGGGGAGCCATGACAGAATAATTGATTCATTCTTCCAATGGACCGTGGATCCAGTGGCCGGCGGGGGAGCTGGGCCAGTGGGAAAAACCCAAGTGTGTACAAGTCGGGCTGTGTACCCAAAGCTGCGTGCAAGTCTGGGCTGTGTGCCTGGTGGGTTCAGAGCCTGAGGGCTGAAAATGGTGAATAAGTGTTCTGTAGTCTCTAATCTGCTTTACCAGGAAATGTAGCCCCGTGGGGGTCTGTCTATGCTTTGTTTGTTCAGCTAGTATGTGAATAAAAGCCACACTGAAGAATCCCATTCCTGGTTCTGGACATTACAGTTATTGCTTCCTGTGTTCGGATTTACTTGGGTGCCCCTGTGCAGAATAGTCAAACCTAGGTCCCCCTGTGCCGAATAACCTCATCCTCCCCGAACCCAGATCCCCACCAGCTACTGCTGTCAGCTTCAATAGCATGCCACCTGTCATTTTGGCAAAAAGGCAGGGGTGAGGGGTTACAAAAATGGAGGCACCACTTTGGATTTTGTTCCGGGAGGAAGCTGCTCGGGCAAGGGGGCTAGCGTTTTGGCTATCTGGCAGTGGGTAGCCCAAAAAAGCTGAAGCAATTTCCCTAATGTGTTGCTGTGTGCTGTGAATCTTGTGCTGCTGTTTAAAATTGCCAACTGTTTACCAAGAAGCAGTAAAGCCAAAGAGTGTGCCCTTGTCCTGCATCAAAAAATTGTTTACAGCATTTTTGCCTGCTTTAAAAATTAACTGTGGTAAAGAAAAGTGTGGAAGACTAGGGGTACCAACAGGAAAATTGTGCCATGGACATTTGAAATGCTCTTAAAATGAACTGTGGTAAAGAAAAGTGTGGAAGACTAGGGGTAGCAACAGGAAAATTGTGCCCTGGACGTTGGAAATGCTTTCTGAATGAATTGAGAGACTGTAGTGTAAATGGCTATGTTCAATGGCTGAAATGGGCTCCCACCGTGGAGTCAGTTGAAAAAAAAAAAGTTGCATTCTGCAGTTTTGAATTTGCCTGCTTAATGATCGCTGTGAGGAGAAGAGCCATTGTGAGGAAGAAGAGGCTCATTTGCATGGTGTCATGTGGTTGGTCAGGCTGCAATCAGTCCCGGCCCTCAGCCAGCTCTACAGAGACTGCCCCAGCATTCGAGAGGGAGTGTGAGTGGAGTGCGTGTACTGGCTAGTGGAGGAGCATCACAGAGTGTTAAAATCATTGCAAACAGTTTAAAAATAGACTAATTTAGTTTAAAATTGTGCTCAACCCGCTAATTGATCGTCAGAATTGCAAGTTTGGTGATTGAAAAGACGATCGGCAGGACTGCCCACCTGTTTCTGTTCTGAGGCCTCCAAGAACTGGCTGCAGGCCGTTTTTCCCCATCGCAGCAAACTGCTACTGATAACAGTAAGTAACCATCCTTAAAACTGCTCAAACAGTGATTTTCAGCCCTATGCCATATAAATGTGTGTGCAGCAGTGTAGTCGCTTTGCAAGTAACGACTGTGTAAAATCCTGCCAGCAAGTGCAAGTCTGTTAAGCGATTGACTGTGTGCATAGTAATGAATTTAGCCTCAGTTTAAAGTTTGCAGCCAGAAAGAGACTGTGGGTTGTAGCAAAGTGCAGCACTAGAAATACAGGCAATCCCGTGCTAAAAACCTGAAGCTTTAAGGGACTGTGAATAAAATAAATGATACCAGCATGCAAAAAGTCCATGAAAAATCCTGTAAATGTGTTTAAAGTCAGAACAGAGCAAGCTGTGCAGTTTGAGCAAAAGTTATCAGTAGTTTGTGTAAATCGGGTGCGCAGTGGCTTGACCCAGATTCTGAATGTTGATGCACAGTAGTGCTGCCGCCACCATTACAGAGTGGGATAGTAAAGTAAACACAGCAGCAGAGGAGCCATTTTACAGCTAAAGAGTGTGTTCAATAAAGTGGGACTTTCAGTTACAGTGAACTTTTGTTTATTTTTCTGCAGTTATGGCCTCAGGACCAGCGCGTTACCCGGATCATGCCTGGGTTGCAGTAACAGCAGCAGTAAATAGACTGAGGGATATTGAAAAGTGGTACTTTGGAGGGCAACTGCCTCCTCATGTGGCAATTCCTAATTTTCCAGTGCATGTATGTCAAATATGCTTGAGAGCTGGAAGGGACGTCTTCATGATTCCTCACTGTGCTGGATGCCTAGAAAAATATGGCTTGTATAAACAGCCTCAAATTCAGTTGGCTCCCACATGGACAAAGATTCAGGAATATGCCGTTGGCAGCACACAGCACCAGGTGGAGCCTGTGGAGGAAGGCCCCTCGGGGGAGTGTGGCACAAAGTTAGAGGGTGCAGAGTTAGAGACAGAACCAGAAGTTGAAGTTTCGGATGCTGGATCCCAGAAGGAAAGTTCGGATAAAGCATCAATCGACCCCTGGAGGGGGGTGCCTAGCCCAAGTCTCTTAGGTGAAGATGAGATGCGGGAGGCCTTTGAGTGGGAGGTGTCGACCTCTGCACCTAGTGATGAGTGGATAGGCTCAGGAGTGAGAACGACTGCTCACTCCTGGGCTCAGATCCTCAGTGAAGAGGAAGATGAGGGGGAACCTATGTGGCCTTGTGAAAAAGGAACGGGTACACAGCCTCAAGATCTTGCCTCAGAGGAATGTATGGAAGAAAGTGGTGATGCCACTGCCCTGGCTTTACAGGAGGAAGAAGTCAGGGATCCGTTTCTAATTCCCTTAAGGATGCATAGCTGGCAGAACCAGGACTGGCTACCCCAAGCCAGGCCAGCGGTCTCAGATTGACCAAAGCAAGTAAAGAGGAGAGACTGGTTCGTAGAAAGGCAAATGAGAGCTATGGTATGACCTTTCCTACCTTTCCTCGAAAAGTCTGGGAGGAGATTGAGAACTGCAGGAAATCCTGGATCTGGGATGAAGCAATGAAAAGTGGTCATCCTGGGGCCAACAGGCATGTAAAGAACAGACTGTTCCACGAAAAGTATACCCAGTGGAAAAGAGGCAGGACACTGTTTATAGACAGAGTGAGAATAGTGGATGGAGAAGGACGTGAAATCTCCCACTGTGTGAATTTTGTGCACCCAAATGGGGTAATAATTCAAGCTCCTGACCCCCGGTACTATTGGCCTCAGTGCAAGGACCTCTCAGCAAATGTGCCCATGCCTACAAAATGGAGAGCTGAGCAGTGGTAGTCAATACTGCCACACCAGACTGTGAAGTGCCTTATTGATCCGCCAACATGGACATCCAGGACTCAGGTTCCCCACATTCATCAGTCTACAGTGTACTGGCCTTTCTAGCATCTATCGACTGGCCCACCAGATGACTTCAGATCCAAAGAGGACACCAGCCTAGCTGTATCCTGTTCATCGCCTGGTAATCGGATGACATCGGACCAGCTGTTTTCTTTTTTGTTCCTGTTCTAAGGTTCCATCTCCAGAGATGACATCTGCCCAGCTGTTCCCAGATGTGCCCTCCTGTGGTTCCCGGAAGATGTCCACCCAGCTGTATCGGAAGAAATGCTGCCAGGGAGAGTCTTCGTCAGAGGTGCAGGTCGGTTAAGAATTCATACTACAAGTGGCTGGTAAGTCCGAACTTTTCTATCTTTATGACATTGCAGTACACACCCTACACTAACAGACTTCAAAATGTGTGAACTGTCCGCAAAGACTCTCCCCTTCGGGACTTTGGCCTGTTTGGAACTGTGCTTCACTGGGCTCCGGCCCAGGAGAGACTCTTTATTGGACTAGCCTTCGGGCATTGTGGTCACTAGTTGGGACTTTTAGGGCACTCCATCTCCCCAAAAGTGTATTGCAAATAATGTTGTTGTTTTCTAATGTAAATACTGTTTTTCTACCTTTTTTCTAAAAAATCTTTTTGGGATTCTGCAGTGTTTTGATGGTAGGGGTCTAGGTAGACTGTGTATGCAGATTAGGAGAGTGTGTGTTGTCTTTCTTTTTCTTACAGGTGTTCCTGGGAAGACTGAAGAGAAGACAAGAAGAGGAGGAGGGGCTTATCGGAGTTCCTCATCAGTGCTTTAGTGTGTTTAGAAATTTAAAGTATAAAAGAAATTTAGAAATTTAAAGTAGTATTTTGGTTGATGTTACTGTATTAACCCTTTCCTTCCACAGGTGTGGTTGTGGGGGTAGGGAGGAGGCAGTAATTGGTATTTTAATGGTGTGGTTACAGGTTGCCCAAGGTCGGGGAGGTCCCTGGGTTGTTTTTGTTTTGGGGGTATTATGTTAAAGGCAGATAGGTTTATCCTAGAGGGTTGGGGGGATAGACAGGCTGTGGTCCTGATTGGCCACTGGGACCGCAGTGATGATCTATCAGGGCTATGCTCAGGATAGTTCTACCAGAGCCACTGGGTGTCCATAGTAAGTGGATAGTGTAGAGGCTGATATGTCAGCTACAGGCTTCTAGGCCCTTAGTGTTGCCTGCTTGTGCTTGCATATGGTGGGGGGGCCTGATCACCCCCCTCCACAGGTAGCACATAGGGTGGGATGGCCTAAGGCCGGGTAAATAATGACTGAGGACAGTCATTTTCCTGGTCAAGGGTGAGTGTAACCCCCTTGTTACCCGGGGTTACTAGAATCCCAGTAAGACATAGTGGTAGGCAGGGAAGGCAGCTTGTGAAACTCCAGTTAAATGGGTTTCACACTGTCTCACTCTGTTCTCAGTCTCAGCTGTGACTGAGGGATGACATCACCAATAGAACTTTCGCAGCTGCATAAGCCACATTGGAATCTGCAGCAGAAGGAGTTAGATAGAATGTTGGGAGTTTTCAAAGGGTAGTGTTCAGTGTCCAGTTTGTCTTCAGTAAGTGAGGGAGTGAAGCTGTACTCAAGTGGTGGAGACTGCTGTTCGGGTCTCAGTGCCTCCTCCCTCTGGGGGGGATGTAAAGATTCCCAGCAGATTCCTGGGGCAATCCCCTTAATTCTGCTAAGTGGAAGAAAAGCTGCCTGTTTAGTTCAACATTTATTTTGGAAGATGGAAGATTTGTGAGTCGCCTGTGGGGCACCTGTAACTAAAGGGTGAGTGTCTGCTCTGGCTAAAAGGGCAAAATGTTTTCTTCATCCTGGGACTTGTGTGAAAATCAAGGGATTGCTCTACATATTGGGAAGCCTAGAGAAATGGGCCAAGCAAGTAAAGTAGTGTCAAATCCTAGAGTGTTGTGTGATTTAAATAATATGTAGAGGAGATGCGCCAGACATCTACCCTTTAATCTACATTTAGAAGTTCAGCAAAGGAATGGTTCAGTTTTCCCAGGGAAATGGCCGGGTATGGGCTGTGGGAGTTGGAGGTGGGCAAACCCCCCATCTTTAGTGACCAGGTCCACCTCTACAGATTTCTGCTGTGGTTGCTACTTTGCCTCATGCACTTGGCTAGTGGTGGGGGAAGTACCTAGACATGGGGTTGCAAGGAAAAATTATCTTTAGGAGTCACAGACTCTAAGTGGTGTGGGGAGCCACAACAAGGAAAAATTCTCTCTAGGAGTCGCAGACTCTAAGAGGTGTGGGGAGCCACAACAAGGAAAAATTCTCTCTAGGAGTCGCCGACTCTAGGTGGTGTGGGGAGCCACGACAGAATAATTGGTTCATTCTTCCAATGGACCGCAGATCCAGTGGCTGGCGGGGGAGCTGGGCCAGTGGGGAAAACCCAAGTGTGTACAAGTCAGGCTGTGTACCCAAAGCTGCGTGCAAGTCTGGGCTGTGTGCCTGGTGGGTTCAGAGCCTGAGGGCTGAAAATGGTGAATAAGTGTTCTGTAGTCTCTAATCTGCATTACCAGGAAATGTAGCCCTGTGGTGCTCTGTCTATGCTTTGTTTGTTCAGCTAGTATGTGAATAAAAGCCACACTGAAGAATCCCATTCCTGGTTCTGGACATTACAGTTATTGCTTCTTGTGTTCGGATTTACTTGGGTGCCCCTGTGCTGAGTAGTCAAACCTAGGTCCTCCTGTGCCGAGTAACCTCATCCTCCCTGAACCCAGGTCCCCACCAGGTACTGCTGTCAGCTTCAACAGCATGCCACCTGTCGTTTTGGCAAAAAGGCAGGGGTGAGGGGTTACATGTGTTTTTAGGGATGCCTGTTTTCTGGGTGGATTTGATAAGCATGAAGAACTTTCCCCATTCCCTTCACTACTTAGTTTAAATGAATGGATTCCATTGCCCTGGAGATAAGTGAACCCAATAAATGAGCTCCTTCATTACTTAAATGTAGACCATCATTGCTATAAAATTTTATTTTACCATATAATTCATCCCATAAGTATATAAAGCTTATTGACTCTTTGGTGCACCAATTTTTTAACCTTGTATTAATTTCACCTTTTGTCTTGTTCTTTTCTTTGACTGTTCTTGGTACTGGTAATAGTCCTAATATTATAGGATATGTCCTCAATTGTTTTAGATGTAAAGCAGATTCCAACAAATAGATACAAATATCTTTCTCACGGTTTTTCCCAACATCATTGATGGCAGCATGTATTGCAACTATTTGTTTGTTGTTAATACTTTGTTTTTTTATAACCTTAGGAATTTCACTCTTAATATCTGAAACTTTTGCTCCTGGGTAACACAGAACCATTCTGTGTTCTTTATCAGATTTACATATGGTTGAGTTGCATTTCCTAATTATTGAGTCCCCCATTACTGTCATCTCAATGATGCTTTCATTTGGGGGAGTACTCTCTTCTATTGGTAGACAGCTGAACCTATTGTGAGTTGTTATTTCATTTGAAGTTAGGGCTCTACATCCCTTTTTCACTGTTGTATTACCACCTTGTGCCAAGTACCATTCTTCCTGCGAATTTGGTGCAACTTGTCTATGTTTTTTATTAGTATTGTCTCTAGTTTCTATTGAACTACTCGTGGATGAATCAGATGTATTTTCTTCTTTACTTCTTTTCCTTGAGGCAAATATATTACTAGATGAGGGGTTCAGGCTATTTTCAAGGTTGACTTTGTGAATTGGTGATGTGCAGTGAGAAATGTGATTCTGGTTTGTGGTTAAGGGAGTGCTTTTGCAACTGGGCACTTAAATAGTTAATACTCTTACATTAAACTCATTTGGCATTTTATTAATATCACACTGCTGCTCTAGTTTCATAATATCCTTGAGATTAATAAGTTCTACAAGAGTATCACTCAATTTGTATTGTACTACTTCCAGTTGTGAGCATTCAGCGAACCTTTTCTCAATTACTGATGAAATATCTGTAATACAATACATTTTACATTTAGGACAACTTGCTACTTTCCCCTTACTGCATAGTGTACTGAGTAATATTTCTACATCTGTGTCCTGTTCCATCTTAGTTACTTAGTAAGTGTAATACAGCAACTAAAGGTGGCACTTACTTGTACTATTTCTGGTGCACCTTACACCATAAATGCTGGACATGCTTGACACATGCATGCGCTTGTCTCGATATATGTCTTCACGTATGGAGCCAAGTGCCCATCCCACTTGAGCTCACCCCACTCACTCAGGGATGAGACTTTCAGCTGGCAAACCAGGAAGTGAACCGGTCACATGACTACTCATTCCTGTGCCCAGAATGCGGTAAAAATAGCAGCATTTGTTTAAAAACAGCTATAGAAGCTCCCTTCCAATAACAGCAGTTTGCTTTTAACCTGATTAGCCTGCTTAGACTGAAAATATTTAAGGGACAGATATTTTACTGCTAATGCCAACAACTGGGAGTGTAGTTCCTCCAGGGAGCATGAACTACACTTCCAGTGTCCTTTGCAGTACACAGTTCACTCATGAATTACACAGCAGCACTGACAATGCTAAAATACGCTGTTTCAGATCTAAAAGTATACAGTAGAAATCCCTGCACACTCTTCTCATGCAAGGAGTGTTTCTAACTTGGGGTCATTGGCTATAATGCTCACACCATTCCACCCCCACCCCCACCCCTATCCCCAACCTGCAGCCACTGACAGGCATCAGGGTGTGCCTGGGGTCTTTGGCCCTAATGGTCACCTCATTCTCCTATACTGCAACCATCTCAGGTTATTTGCTTATGGAATGGGTGAGCATTTGAGCTGAAAACGTCAAGCCACACCACAATGCCTGTCAGTGTCTCAGTGAAGACAGAGTGGAATGTATGAAGTATTATGGCTGACTCAAAACCCACACACTCCAAAGCCATACCCCCAATGCCTGACAGTCTCTGCAGGGTGGGGGTGAGGGTGGGGCATTAGGGTTGGAAACCCTAATGCCTCATTAAGGAGGTGAATCAGGGAGGGATGGTTGACATCACCTACCTTGATTTCAGCAAAACCTTTGACACTGTCCAACATAGAAGGCTGATGAACAAGATGGTTAGTCTGGCCACGGGGCACAAGCCGATAAACTGTGTTACAAACTAATTAACTGACAGGAGGCCGAAGGTGGTGGTAATGGAATCCAATCTGGGGAGAGGGGGGTGACCAGAAGGGTACCTCAGGGATCAGTCCTGGGATCATTTTTGATACATCTTCCACCACACAGCACCCACCGCTCTCCCTGCTGCCTCCTCTCTCCTCTGAAGCCAGTACCAGTACCATACACCACAGCAAATATCTCCAAGTGAATGTTCTGCATTGACAAATGCTTGTTTAGAGTTGAGCCAGTGTAAATTCCTTCATATCAATTTGCATATGCTTCCCATGATGCTTTGCTTAATTTAAAAACATACGAACATGCAAAAATGCCAGCAGAAACAGGCTTCACAGTCTATCGAGTCTGCCTGAGTGCACAGCTAGCACCTTATAATGCTGCTGCTGCTGCTGCTGCCCCTCCCTTCCCCCTTCCTATTACACCTTCCGCTTCCCCTATCCCAACCACTCTTGAAGCTGTCTACCACCTTGCAGGCCACTACCTCACCCAGCAAGGAGTTCCACTTGTCCACCACTCTTTCCATGAAAAAATGTCTCCTCATCGCTCTCCTGAATCTACCCCCCCAATCTTAGTTGGTGTCCTCTCGTGTCCCTCCCCTTTCTCCTCTGGAAAATCCTCTCTGTATTAGCCTTGTTTATTCCTTTCAAGTACTTAAAGGTCTCAATCATATCTCCCCTGTCCCTCCTCTCTTCCATTTGATGTGTGCTATTGTGTTTTTCTTTCAAATTTGGCTGCATGGCCAGTCCCTTCCACAGTAACCTTTGCCCCAGGGAATTTGCTCTGGGGTTCTTATCTTTTGTGGTTATTCTCTTCTCTACTATGGGCTCCCCATAATATTAAAAAGTAAGATCCTCAAAGTAGGCCCAGGGCCCCCAAGCACTCAGTCATGATACTAATACAGCATGTTGGTAAACTCTAACAAGGGCATATCACCTGAATAGGTTTGCTGTACATTGACTTGATTGGTTACAGTATAAAGCCTGGTAAAACTAAAGTTAAAATTCTTTAATAGAGGTTTATGGATATTTATAAATAGCAATTGTTTTTTCCATTCAATCTACGTGATATCAATGTACTTCAGAATTCAACACATTTATGTGTTGAAATAACACATTCAAAATGGATATTTTAACACATAAACATGTTAAAAATTCAACACACCAATGCTAGTGAAAGCTACACATTTGCATGTTGAACAATTTACACACCAAGGTTAAATTTAATACACATTGGTGTTTTTCCCAGCTGCACTAACTACTGTGTTAAAAATGAACTAATTTGTAGTCAAATTTAACACTTCCTTTCTAAGAGTGTGATTCATCTCTTATCCTTTGCAAGCTGTAAACATAATAAAGCAGCTCTTCATGACCAAGGCTTGAAGGGTAAAATAAATATTGATAAAATAAGTCAACACTATAACAGTATTGGACAATATAACCATACATTAACAATGCTCTGTCCATGACTGAGATGTAGTCTAGCTTTCATTAGCAGCTACAGTAAGTATAACTAAAACACGCATTACAGATATTCCATTTTGTTTCCCCTACCTTAGTCTCAGAGTCTTTCCTTTACATAATAACATAGTAACATAGTAATTTAAGGTTAGAAAGGATTCTAGGTAGTGGAGTACAAATTTTAGATTAACCAGCAGGATTTGGGCAAAACTATTGATTCCTATTTCAGAAAATCTCACCAAATTTCTGTGAAATATTGGCCAAAATGTAATCTGGAGTATTTTAATTAAGCAATAAGGCATGACCAGGGGTTAGACTAACTGTCTGTTAATCACCTACTAGGGGTGTAATGTGGCTTGAGGTGCAGCCAAGTGCCATATTGCACCCAGGGGTGATTAATTGACTGTTAATCTAACTCCTGGGAGTGCCTTATTGATATTATAAAAAATATCCCAAAAGAAAAGAGTTAGAAGTATAATTTTTGAATGTTTTCCTCATTTAGAGGGAGATTTTTAATAAAATAGTTCCTCCACCAACAGTTTAAGAATGCTGGTTCAAAATCAGAATGCATTATTCTAGCCGTTCAGCAGTGCTAAGGAACAGAATGCTGACAGGAAGAATCCATGTACCATGGTGACCAGGCTATACATGACAATGCAACATGGATTAATGTATGGTTCTTGGAATCCTGACAGCCAATCAGATTGCTGCATTTCTGAGACCCTTTTTATAATGTCATTTAAACTGTGCAACACAAATTTACCACATTTAGAAGTGTTCAAGAAACATTCTGACATAGTGCAGTAGGTACTGTATATCAAATCTCAGGTTTCTAACTCTAATGAAGCCAGAGGTATAAGCAGGCATGTATCTTACAAATATTTACAAAAGTTTGCAAAATCCTGCTTGCTAGTGTCTATAAAATTTATCTTTATGTAAATTATCTTTAACTGTAGATTTTTTCCATCTTCATGGCTCTGGTCTGGCTGACAACAGTCCCTGGGACCAATATACACACCAGGTGAACATAAAGTAATAAGTAAACAGTGACATTTTTAGCAGGTGTAATTTTGGAATACCTAAGCAAAATGCCATGACATGCAGTAAATTTTTATCCCTTCTACAATGGGAGTGTATTGCAACAAACAGTTCTCTTGCTCTAAGGGTGGCTAAGTTATGTCACCAAAGTTTGTTAAAGTATGTACAAAAGTTTACAAATAAGTAAATGGCAAGATTTTAACACCCAGTAGCTTTAATACCAGAAAACAAAATGTCACCAAATTTGGCATGTGAATGGTCACAGAGATAAAGGTTGTGCAAAATGTGTCAACTTTCAAATCTTTGTTAAAGTAGGGCCCTGTTGTAAGACAGAAATCAGACTGGATGGGCCCTTGGCCATTTTCCCACCATTATTTTCTGTTTGTGTGTGGCTATGCAAAACACAAATGAAGCAATCCAAGGATTGCACTTCCAGAATGGTAAGTACTGAAAAATGTTGCCCATTTATTTACTTCAAAATGCTCAGTACATCCCAGATCAACATTTCATGGTGTAACCCCCCCCCCTTTCAGGATCTGTCCATAAATATAATGGGCCCTATACATGATGCTAATGCACCATGGAAACCAGGCATGTTGGCATCAATACACATGAATGCCACAGAGAAGGGTCCCACAGACCCCATGTGGCATTCACAGACTAGGTGCAGGGCAGTTGTACACCTGATCCCCTGGTCGCATGGACAGCTACATGCTGGGGGCAGGCCGGGGGGTGTGCCAACACTACACGCCAAGTACTACGGCATGTAGTACTGCCCGTGGTGGTGCAGAGGAGGTCACAGCTTACAGCAGGTGAGACCCTACTGTAATTAACTCTGTGCCCCTCATAAGTGTCCCAACAGTCATGGCGGCTCCAGGCAAACATCCTTCATGCTGCCCCAGCCCACTAGGATGACGGCGAGGGCTGGGGCATCTGGGTGGGTGGAAACCCGTACAGCCCCGGACACCCCCAAGGACATGGCAGCCCATCCCCCTCTATCCAGGCACCCCCCCAACACCAGGTAGTGTCCGGGACCCCAGCACCCACAGTGGTAGACATTGCCCCCACCCCCATGGCACCAACATGCCAAGAGCAGGGGGGAGGTTATCAGTGCCATGGTGGATGGGGGATTCACTGCCCAAGGATATGGTGGGGGGGTACTGGGGGAGTCCCATGGCCTGTCACAAAAAGGGCCTCTGTGTGCATGGGGGGTCACAGACTGCCTTTGGGGATCAGTGGTGCCGGGTATGGTGTTGGGGTCTTGGGGGGGTTGTGCAGGAGTGGGGTTGGGGCACATCTGAGCTGGAGGATGGCCTGTGGTACAGAGGTGGGGTACCACAGTCTGTGCACTGGGAGAGCACCATGCATTTTGGGCTGGTGGGGGTGTTCACTGGATGTCAGGGCCATTCTGTGCAGGTCCAGGTGCCTGCGGTGGGCATTCATGCACCTGGACCCGGACCCATGCTGTAGCACAAGGAATCCACTGTGGGACCTATGCTGAGCATCCAATTGGATGACCAGCTGGGTCTGCTACTCCACCATGGCCACCCTGCCCAGTCCTGTGCACTGGGGGTATGGAGCCACAGACAGGTGGTGGCCGTTAGTGAATAATGGCCAGGGCACACCTGTCGGCAGGTGCAGAGCTGCGTGGGTGGGTTGCACACTTTTCATGTGTAACTTATGCCCATTAGTGCATATGGGCAAATATTTGCAACTTATTAAATAAAATTCATTATTACAGCCCAAAGCCTGACCCCTCTTCACAAAGTGAATACAAAGTATTTCAGTGCTGAATGCACATGCTTCTTGAAAAAACCTGCAGCACACTACTGCACACCAACTACATATGCAACCTTTTATCAACCAAAGTGATATTATTTTTAAACGTACTAGACAAGTACCTCATGGGTCTGTATTAGGACCCCTATTGTTCTCTATTTATGTACTGCAAGTTCCATGGGTAATAACATCCACAAATCTAAGCTTCACTTCTTTATGGATGACACTGTGTTGTACACATCCAAAACTTCCCTGCTTGAAGCCTGTGCTGAGCTACAGTCAGATTTTATTCAGCTGCAAAATAATCTGATTAGCTCTAAACTATTACTAAATGCAAAGAAAACTAAGGTGATGTGTGTTATGTCCACTCATCCTACAACAAACCTACGCAGTCAGTTTCTACCAGCTCCCATCACAACCAGTTTTGTGGACTCTTCAGAGGGTGTCGATAAATTTAAATATTTGGGAATTTGTCTAGATAGCAAATTGACATTTGGAGTCCACACTGACTGTCTTACTAAGAAACTGAAAGCAAGGCTAGGGTATTTCTATAGAAACAAATCCCTTTTTCCAGCTGACCTTAGATGCAGACTGGTGCAAGCCACCTTCCTCCCACTGCTGGACTAGGGTGACATCATTACAACCGTAGCACAGTGGTTAACCTGCACAAACTTGACGTACTCTTTCACCGTGCTGTATGTTTTGTAACAAATGCACCTTACAGGACACACCACTGCAAACTCTACCAGGTAGTTGGTTGGACACCTCTTACCACAATATGGATGATCCATTTTGGTACTTGGATGTTGAAAATCTTGTGGAACAAACTGCCTCAATATGTTTCTTCACTCATCCATAGGTCACACAGTACCAACTCATTCAGGAAATCTGCCTCTATCATTGTAGACATGCCCAGAGTGCACACTACCCACTGCAGAGGTACAATTAGCTTCTCCCTTCCATTGGTTTGGAATAAAATCCAGTCTGCATTTAGGCTGTCTGAACTTGTCACTTTAAACGTCTTTAAATCTTCGGTCAACAAACCTGCCACAGTGGCTAGCATAGTATTTGCCATGTCATATCCCAGATAAATCCCTAAGCACTTGGTTCTCCAATTATCAGATAAGCATCTAAGCACTTAGTTCCACGTTTACCCCAAGCCCCCAGTTTTACACCCATACTGCCTGACAGTAGTTTAATATGGCTTTGTATTATACGGTACAATAGGTTTGTTTGTTTTGCACCAATGCCATATTTCCATATTGTAATTCCATTATTCCGTAATGTTTGTTCTTGCCCTGTAACTTGGTTGTATACTATGCTATTTCCACATTGTGTTATGGTATGACATGTATGTATCTCTGGCCCTATTATATAGTTGTATAGCATGTTTCTTGTGTGGCTGCTATTATCCACGAATGCGACTCTGCGAATGAGCTTGCTCAATGGAGTTTTTTCCTGCAATAAACTTGAACTTGAAACATAGTCCCACTTAAGGGAAAGGGAACATTGTTTAACAAGGAGTAGCACACTGAGCTGAAGCTTGTTTCCAGATGCAACCCGGGAGCACAAGGAAGTTAAGTGACTTGCTCAGGATCACACAGTATGCACCTAGGTGGCTGTAGGATTCAGACCTAGGTCTCCAGATCTGCAGCTCCTTAACCCACTGCGCTATATTGCCTCCTTTTATATCCAATGTCTCCTTTTAGATTTAAATTGCATACTGTCCCTAATAGAAAGATAGCACTGATTAAACAGCTAGATGACCTAAACCATCATACACATGCAGATTCTTATGCTTAAACCAATATATTTTCTGCCTCACTTGTGACATCCACAGCTTAAAGTTTTATAAATATTTAATAGTTTTGCATAGAGTGTATTCTGTGTGTCACCAATGGAAAATATACACTACTAGTGCCTTAGAAATACTTTCCTTATTTCAAAGCAAACTGCAATGTTCAGAGCTTTTTATTATATTGATAGCATTGTGGTTTTAGTCAGTTTAAACTTCAGTTCTGTTTGTACTTACTGGCCCTGATATTCAAAGGGGTTGCACCTGGAACAACTGAGTTGCACCAGCGCAACCCCAGAAATGTTCCCTAGTTGCAATATTCAAAGAGACTTGCATAGCGCAAGTCCGATGCAACTGGGGTGGAATATTAATAGTATGCGGCTCATCTCTGGGGGGTGCACATGTATATGCGGCGCATTCCGATATTCAGCCCAGGATGTGCGGTGCATATGCTGGCACAACCCTGAGGTGTGCTGCATACCTGGGCTCAAAGTTGAGCTTGAAATAAAGTCTCAAGTTCCAGCCACCCACAGGTGTTCTGCTGTACTGCAATGCAAAACACAGCACCTGGCCAGCTGTGGGTGGCAAACACCCCCAACACTATGCATAAGCACCCACATATGACTCTAGTAGTCTAGTGGAACCCCCCTCCCAACCCGTAGGTTTGATCACTGAACATAACTATAAATAATATCACTGGTAGTCTAATTGGTACCCCCACCCGCCCGTAACCCCGATCACCCAGAAAGCCCTACCAAACAATATCTGGTGGTCTTGTAGCACCCCCACCAACACAGGACCCTTCCCACCCAGCTCCCCATCATTGGTGGGCAGCACAAACACACCCGCATACTGCCCGACTGCCTGCCTGCCGAATGACAGCTTACAGTAGCAGCTGTAAGCCTATTGGTCCACACTGCGGACCAATGGGCTTGCAGTGCATACTGTAATAGTCATTCACAAACAATGACCTTGGCCACTAGACTACCAGGGATATTATTTACAGTTATGTTTGGTGATCGTGGCTACAAGGTGGGAGGGGGGTACCACTAGACCCCCTCCAGCAGCACCGCATGCTACGCAGGGTGCCATGCACATTTCGCTGGCCAGCCCTGCACAACTCATGCAAATGGGGCCATAATGACATGTAAATGGCCCCCATTTGTGCCTTGCATACATTATGGCCCCATTTGCATACTGCCTGCTGAATATCAGGAATTTGTGCACAGCGTAACTCTGTTGCCCTGGAGGAGTTCCCATTCCTGGTATTCAGCCCCATCGGGTGGAGATGCACCAGAGCATCCTATTTGTGCTGTGCGCATGACCTGCTATATTTAGAGGAGATGTGCCATGGCGCATCTCCTTTGAATATATCCCTTAGTTGCACCACAGCATCTCAGTTGCACTGCACCACCACTTGCACCATTGCCATATGCAATTCTGAATATCAGAGCCATAGTATACACACCGTAAAAGTGAAAAACACCAGTGTGTAACAGAACAAATTCCACTCACTTGATGAAACCTCTGGCTTCAACCTGGCTCTGACTCTCTGTTGATAAAATCATTAGCGATCAGTATGCACCATACTCCTTTCTCTTAATTTCTTTTGTACTTTTTCAAAGCATTCAGTTAATTTGAGTGTCTGCAAAACTATAGGAGGAAGTTTATTTTTTCTCTCACTTTTCTTTGGTTTTGTAGACTCAAAGCATTTCCTCATCTTGTTGTAGCAACCCCCCTTCCCCGGATAGTGATGCTTTTCTAGACTTGTTCATAATATCTGCCGGTACAGAGATTGAGTTGCTCCTTTAGTCAGTAGTGCTTATTTTGTTACAATTTTAGCACATAAGTATATAACTTTTTCTGTGTAGTAACCGTAATTCCCTCAGCAACCCAATTATGTTAAGTTATTTAAAAACTCCTTCTCGGGTGTTCATATTATGATATACTGTCCTATCTGCCTCTGGGCATTTGTGAGTCTACTGTGAAGCACTGGCTGCTCTGATCATATCCCAGAAATTGCATGCAACACCATAACAATTCTAAAGGGTGCCAAACAGCCATGCTTGCTCAGGCAACCAAAAGTCGGTCTTAGAATAAATCTTAAGTGTCAATCTGAGCACTCCTGTCTAGTCCTGAGTGCTGGCTGCTGCTACTCCCTACTCTTCTGGTCACACTTCAAATGGGTGTATAGATATGGTTGAACTATTTTCAGGTGCAGACTGTAAATGACGTTATTTAATCACCACTTTCTTGCAGTTAGGTACAGTATGGAATTTTAGTCTAATAGGAGACATTAGCTATAAATGGAATACCTTTAGGTGGGTCTAGATTTAGGTTTATGTTTAAAAAAATATCACTTTGGTTGATAAAAAGTTGCATATGTAGTTTGTGTGCAAATCCTGAAGAAGTGGTGCTATGCAACGAAACACCGATCCAGGATATACATAAGGGTTTTGCAGTTTTCTTTATTATTGTGAAGACTAAAGACTTAATAGTATAAAAGGTGAATGGGTCAATTGATCTCCAATTTTGGTGTGTAGTATGTTTCAAGGTATATATGGAGTCAGATTCTTCCAGTAGTCTGTTTTATATTGCAGGTGCTGGGCGGGCAGCACTGAAACTCTATGTTTCTTCAAATTTATTCACACAGCTAAACAGGAAAGTGCTGCAAAAAGGTTATACCCAAGTGTTTTGAATCAACAACAGAGACAGTTCATCAGGGGATGCAATGAAATCCGAATATTTATACAGTATATAAGAAATCACATGGTTTATTAACATCAGCAATTCATTACAAAGTCATGTAGCTGAACTCAACATTTCAATTCATCATCAGTATCTGCTTATTTTCATGTTTCCTTCAAGGGCCATGATAAAATTTACTGAAAAAAAGACACATTAAGTGTATTATTTCTGGTAAACACTGAAAGAAAAGAAATGATACAGTAGGTGCACAAAGCAGATGAATGTATGTGCCCACTGAAAAAAGTGTGAAGACCATAAATACCCCAGTGTAGAGGAGGAATTGAAGTACAATCAAAGAGTTTGTATTAAAAATCCAGGAGGTATACCTATCGAATACAATGTTTCAGAATTGCAACCCGAAGGTCTTTCTGAGGGACCAAATAGTGTAACTTGGTTTCCACTCTCCAGAGGAAGGGACTAAGAATGTTAATGTGTCTCTGTCCCAGCACTTTTGAGGCCGTCATACCCAGATAAGAAAAAGCAGAATCAGATGTGTTCACCTTCCATAGGTCACATGATACATCTGAGAACATTGAACCTTTCAGTGGCAGGGGTACGGAGTAGCTTCCTTGGTTAATCATAAAGCACCAGCCCTGCCCTTGGACAGTATCTATTGCAACAGACTTTTTTAACTCTTGTAATTACTGTCTAGAAAGTGGCAATTAGTAAGCATTGGATTTTCCATTTTCATTCATCTTATGATCATAATTATATTGCTGACATTTCAGCCTCCCCGCAAGTAGTACCAAATCTTATTTGCTTTTGCAGGCTTTGCCTGTGAAAGCACTAGAAGATAATAAATAAATAAGTAAGTAAAATATCATCAGAAGACCTTCATAAAGGTCCTACAGTACTTCAAACAATAAAAAGGCAACCTTTTTTTGAAGGAAATACTTTTGTCTGAATCAGTCGTTTCAGGCTCCTGTGGACAATAGGTGACAGAGAACCTCAATCCTACAGCTTCATCACCATAATAGCTTGGAAAAGGTAACGTTGATCACCCTTAATAAAACCCTTAATAATATATCTTTCTCTTTTTGCAATTTAATAAACTTTATTGAATTTTGCAAAATACCAATTAACAATGCAACAACAAACATAACTTACACTATGTAACAGAAGCAACAATACAAACAAGATAGCAACATCAGTAATAAACAATGGAAAATAACAACAAAAAAGGTAACACCAATAATAACAATTCTAAAACCAATGTCATTATCCCACTGCCCCCCCCAAACAAGAAAAAACACATCGCCTAGGTGGACATACAGAATAAAATAATATATGGCTAATAGGCATAGAGAAAAAATAAAACATCACTCATTGGTACAAAAGACTGAAATAAAAAAAATACTAGCAAGTATGGAGCAGCCTGAAAGGGGAAAAAAAAAACAATAACATGATAAACAATGAGATTTAGGTTGGACTCCCTGGACTCCATCAGTACTACTGCGTCGTGAGAAGCAATGCATAAAAACTCTCCCAACGTGGTTTAAAAGTTTGTAAAGTATGAAATAAACACGCTATAGATCTTCCAGTGTTCAAAGCGAGTAACATTTCTTGGACCCATTCCTGTCTTATAGGAGGGGACTCATCTTTCCAGTGTCAAAGAATTAATAACTTAGCCACTGGTGAAATTAAGGCCACACATTATATACCTTCCTAGATCTCCATAGAGGTGGTCCATAATACCCTAATATACAGAATTCAGGAGTAAAAAAAAACTCTGGCAAGCCTAGAATGGGGTTCAAACTAGTCCAGACAGAATCCCAAAAAGGACGTATCCTGGTGCATTGCCAGAAAAGGTCGTATAAAGTACCCTCTGCTCAATTGCACCTAGGACTAGTGGGAGAGGGAACTTTTCCCATACTAAAAAGATGCTCAAGTAAGTAATGCAAGTGGTGAAGGATACTGAACTGTAACCAATCTTGCTTGATATGCTTATAGATGTCTGACCAAATCTTAAACCAATACCAGTCTGGTTTATGAAAGACAAAAACATTTTTCCAATAAAAGGCAACAGGAGAAGTATTTTCCCAAAAAAGCTGATTAACACCTTTATAAATATGTGAAATAGGGTGGGATTGTTGGACAAGGGTAGATTAGGTTTCAAAAAGTGTCCCAGCTTCATTTGCCCAAGAGGGGTGATCTAAAAATTGCATGATGCAGTGTTTTAACTGGTAATATTTAAAAACAAACGGGCAGGAAGACAAATTTGTCTCAAACGTTTCAGAGGAAATAACGATATTGTCTATCAGCTGGTCAACTAAATGATGAATAGGGATCCCCTGCCAGTATTGAGCAGCCAACAGCTTATGGGCAATACGCAGATTGCGACTGCCAAATAAAGTTTGGGAAATGTCCATCATATGTGGCATTTTAATACGTCTGCAGAACTGCGCACGAGCCTGAATAGACCAGGCTACAGAGGAGTCCCAAAGGACTCCAGGTAATTTGGAAAGGAGAATAAAGAGCAACGAAGGAAGAGAAAGATTATGTTGGGCACAACACACTTGTTCAGTATACAACCAAGATGGTATGCATTTGTTTGCATTTGTGTCCTCCACCACACTGATCCAATGAAAATATTTGGTCACATGAAGAGCAAAATAATGTCTTTGAAACTGCAGAAGAGACACCCCCCCACCTCCAAATTCCTAGGCCTCACTAATTTAGAGTACGCCTTCCTGGGAGGTTTGTACAACCATAACAATCTGGACAGTACAGCATGTAGTTTATGGAACCAAGAATTGGGGAGAAAAATATTAAACAAATTGAAGGGGTAAAGTAATCTGGGTAATATATTCATTTTAATAATACTGGCCCTCCCTTACAATGTCAAAGGCAGGGATTTTCACCAGCACAAGTCCTGTTCAGTCCACTGTAGGAGAGGGTCAAGATTAAGGTATACCTCCCAACTGTCCCTGATTTACTGGGACTTCATGAATTTAGTCTCCTTGTCCTGCAATCCCAAACTAATTGCTTCTACTGTGAATTTTTAGAATGCCAGTGTGTAAGCCTAGCAGACCTGTTTAACCTTTAAGCTACCAACAGAATTATCAAGTGTATGCATTCTGGACTGATATATCAGCCATCAAAACAGCAAGAGTTGAACTAAGCAGATAAAAGCAGTCTGGAGGAGACAGCCCCCTCCCCCCGCTGCATTCCACAGGTTTATCTGTTTCTCTAAGGGGACTGAGAAAGAGACATACACACACACTGCATTCTAATACAGTATATTTCTGTTCAGTTATGTCTGGAAATTAAATAATACTGGATCCTTAAAAGCCTAGAAATTAACTTAACACTGGAAAAGTATTTCTCTAGCAATGCACGTTACACTTTAATTTCAAGTAGGTAAATGAACAGAAAGAAGATGCAAAACATTTGCCTGCTTTTTTTTATTGTGCCACTTGGTAGTATACAACAGAATTTGACATTTTAAAAAGCATAAACTAAAGGGACTTTACATATGTTGTAGTATACTACATCATCTGTTGTACATGTCTTTTGATGGTGCAACACCATGCTGAATAAAATATGGTGTCCCTGATTTTTGGGGGGAGTGTCCCTGATTTTGATCCTAGCAGGTTGAGAGGTGTGGATTAAGGGATCTCAGAAGATTAATGTCTAGTGATTTGAATACCTAAATACTTATATGAATGGGAAGCCCTCTGAAAACCTAAGTCAGAAAAATCCTGTCTAGAGAGATGGAGAGAATGCAGTTAAACCACCATTTTATGTAAGTTTAATTTATAACTCAGAAACATACGAAAGGTTTGAGTCAAATTAAGCACTTCAGGAACAGAGACCAAAGGGTTAGAAAAAGGAAGCAAAATGTCATCTGCAAACATAGACATCTTCCAATCTCGATCCCCCAATGGAATGTACAAAATGTTAGGAGAAGAAATTATTTTACAGGACAATGGTTCAATATATAAATTGAACAGAAAGGGAGAAAGAGGGCAACCCTGGCTAGCACCCCATGTCAAAGGAAAAGGATCAGAAAGGACCCCCTTACAAAAATATATTAGCAGTGGGTGAATAATATAAAACACATAACCAATGAAAATATGGAGCAGGAATATCATAAAGGGATAAAAGAGAAAAAAGATAGGTCCATGAAAATCTACCAAAAGGTTTTTCTGTGTCCTGAGGAAAAAGGACCGCATCTGGACCCATCTCCCCAGACGCAGAAATCACTATAGTAAAACCTTTTCCATCACAGACATGGCTGCCACCTTTGCCCACTAAAAACCTTCAACTAGGCCCAAAAATAAAACTGCCTCACATTAAAAAAATTGTAATTAAATGTTATTTATCCTCATAATCCTTTTCTTACTCACATATTAATTATAAAACAAAGAAGTGCAGCACAAACATAGAAACAGAGTATGTCAGCAGAAAAGGATCACTTGCCCCACCCAGTCTGTTTAAGTGCTACCTGCCTATTCTACCTCATAGTTCCTTTCTGGTATCTGATGATCCTCCCCCTACCTGATTCTGATCCGACATACCCTTATGTTTATCACATGCATGCTTGAAGCTCTCCACCATTTTAACTAACAGTCTGTTCCATCCATCTAACACCCTTTCAGTGTAGAAATATTTCCTCAAATCCCTCCTGAACTTCCCACCATCCAGCTTCATTGCATGCCCTCAGTCCTGGAGATTGTCCTCAATTGGAAAAGGTTCCCCTCCAGCACCCTTTTCAGCTGTGTGAGGTACCTGTAGGTCTCAATCATGTCACCTCTTTCTCTTTTCCTCCCGGAAGCACATGTTGAGATCCCTCAGTCTCTTCTCATTGGGCTCCCCTTGCAACACATGCACCATTTTTTTTGCCCTCCTCTGAACTGCCTTCATCCTGTCTAAGTTCTTTCTGAGGTGCTATCTCCAGAGTTGGACACAATACTCCAGGTGGGAATATATCAGACAGCAATAAAGTGGTATCACCACCTTACTCCTCCTGCTACTGATGCCCCTCCCTATGCTCCACCATCCCACTAGCCTTATCAGTGGCCTTTTCACACTGTGTCGCCATCACCTTGAAGTCCACTGATATAATAACCCCAAGGTCCCTTTCCTGTCTAGTGACTGCCAATTCTTCGCCCCCACACTCAGCAACCAGGGTTCTTTTTTTTTCCTCATACTAATATTTTATTATTTTCTGCAATTGAGAGCATTACATCCAATACCTACGGGCAGGCATTCAAATAATCCAAAATGACACAACATTTTTACAGTAACCTCAACTGTTATGCCCCTGAACAATGTTACCCCAAGCACCAGGGTTCTTATGCCTTAGGTGCATGATTTTGCACTTTTTGTCACAGAACCCTAACTACCATGTCTTTGACCACTTCACAAGTTTCCTAGATCTCTATGCATTTTCTCCAGCCCAACTTAAGTGTCCAACCTATTGCAGATTTTGGTGTCATCTGCAAAAAGGCATACCTTCCCTCCAGTTCCTCTGCAATGTTGCCTATGAAGATATTAAAGAAGAATGGTTCTAGTCCTGAACCCTGTGATACCTCTCTGGCCAGTCTCTCATCGTAAGAGTTTGTGCCATTAACCACCACACTCTGCCTCCAATCTGTTAACCATTTTCAAGCCCAATTTACCAATTTAGACCTTCGGTAAGGTATGTTGTTGAAGGCCTTGCTGAAGTCCAGATCAGCTACATCCACTGCCCACCCCTGCTCTATTTCCCTTGTCATCCAGTCAAAGAATTCTGTCAGATTTATTTTGCATGACCTTCCCCCAATGAAACCATGTTGCCTGTTGTCCTGCAGCCTATTGAATTCCAGATGCTTAACCAGCCTGTCCTTCAGTAGTGTTCCCATTAGTTTTCCTACCACTGAAGTTAGGCTGAATGGTCTGTAATTGCTAGTTTCTACTCTGCTGCTGCTCTTATGTGGAGGGACCACATCAGCCCTTCGTCTGTCCTCTGGAACCACTTCTGTATATAGTGAACTGTTGAACAAGGTTGCCAGCCGGGCAGCTAGCACCTCCCTGAGCTCTTTCAGTTCCCTAAGGTTTATCTCTTCTGGTCCCACAGCCTTATCCACCTTCAGGGCTGCAAGTCATTTTAGAACTCTTTTCTCAATAAATAGACTTGTGTCCAATCCCCCCCCACCTTTTGCTTCTCCCTTGTGGTCCATTCCCTCCTCCCTCCACTTTGAAGTGTCAGTGGCTCAGTAGGTAGCACATTCACCTCTGAGGCCGGGAGATCAGAGGGCTGTGGGTTCAGTTCCCACATCTGGCACGTGGGTTAATATCCCAGTATTGACAATGCAGTGCAGCATGAGAGGGGTGCTGCACTTCTGAGGTGCCGTCTTTTGGATGAGATGTTAAACCGAGGTCTCATCTGCCTGGATTGGTGGTGATAGTTCAGGTGGATGTTAAAGATCCCATGGCACTTCTCAAAAAGAGTAGGGGAATTTCCCCAGTGTCCTGACCAAATTTCCCTCAATCACTAAAAATACCACCGACAGCTTAATCTGGTTCAAGGTCAGTTGACATTCATCTGTATCCCCCTCCCTCGGGTGGTGCCTGAAAATAGGCAGGATTTGTCTAGTGCACTTACCCGGTCAACAAAAACCAAATAAATAAATAAATGAAGACTGAGCAGAAACACCTGCTTAAAATGGCAGCCTTTTCTTCTTCCCTTTTGCATAGTCTCCCTTCCCCCTTTTAATTGTTTCTGTCCCTCCCCTCACTTTGCTCTTCTCACTTAAGTAGCTGAGAAATGTTACTAGTTAACTAGGTTGTTATAGACATAAGAAGGCAAATGCCCATCGTGAGTTTCTCCCACTCCCTTGTGGGTGAATTGGTCCCTACCAACCATCCAATTTAAGCGTTTGTTCAATTTGGTTTTGAATTTTGAAATGTCTTTAGCCTCCACTTCAACTTGTGGGAGTTGGTTCCATACCTTGGCTGCCCTAATTGTGAAGTAGTGATCTCTCACTTACATGTACTTACTTTGGGGATAACTAATTGTTTGTCATGGCGTCTCAAGTTAGCCTTATGGACGGCATACTGGAAATCGCATTGTGATGTTAAATCTTGTGTATTTTATAGAACTGCAGTAGATCACCCCTGCTTCTCCTGTCTTCTAGGCTGACCATGGCAGTTTTATTTAGTCTCTTGTGATAAATACATTATTTTTGGGATCAGTTTGGTAGCCCTGCATTGCACCCTTTCTAAGAGCTTGATATCCTGTTTGTGATATGGATTCTGGAAAGGGAAACCAACATCTAGATGTGGTCAAATATGGGTTCTATATAGGTGATAATACAGATTTCACTTTCGTTGACAAAGATGTGATTTATTCTGTTTAACATTATGTTGGCTGCATGAGTGAACTTTTTACAGTGATCTGTTGGTGTTGGCCTGTTATTTATGATTATTCCCAGATCATGTTCCTTGACTACTGATTTTAATATTTTGTTGTTTAATATATAATTATAATTGTCTTTTTTTTTACTAAACTGTAGTACACACACTTATCTTGATTTAAAGTCATTTTATATTCCTTTGACCATAGTTCAATATATTTTTGATCCCTTGCTAAAGTCAAATGTTTGGTTAGAGTGTCCACTTCCCCTCCAATTTCAGAGTTCATCTGCAAATTTCATTATTGAATTGTTTATGTTGTTATTGATGTCACTTATAAAAACGTTAAACAAAGTTGGTCCAAGGACAGATTCCTGCGGGACACTACTACTGACCACCCCAGAACTGGAAAGATGACCCCTAACCCATACCCTCTGAGTTCTTCCCATCAGCCAGCTATTAATCCATCTAACCAAGCTATAGTTTAGGCCCATGTTTGTGAGTTTTTCAATCAGTTTGCAGTGAGGTACTTTGTCAAAGGCTTTTCTCAAGTCTGATAAGATGACATCTGCAGGGGTATTATTGTCCGTACTTATATCAATGTTGTTGTAGAATGAAATCAGGTTTGTAGTGCATGAATGGCCTGTAGTAAATCAATGTTGGTATATGTCAGAGACCCCCAGTGTACTCATTTCACACTCTGTTCTGCCCTTAACTAGCTTTTCCATTGTCTTGTTGCATACTGATGTCAGGCTGATGGGTTTGTAGTTGTCAACTTGACCCCTTCCTCCCTTTTTATATATGGGTATGACTACTGATTTTTTCCAGTCAGCTGGAACTTCACCTGTTGCCATAGACTAATTACATCATATAGATATAGTGTGTGACAAGACTGATGATGTTTCAATTAATAGCCTAGGATTAATGCTATCTGGACCGGGGGATGTGTTTGCTTTTAATTTTTTTAATGAATGTCATAATGCCCTCTTCTGTGAAACAGATGTTCACTGATACCTGGGTGATGTCTAGATTTCTTACCATGTTTTTAGGGTTACAAACTGAACAGAAGTAGCTGCTTGAAAATATTTGCTATTTTGTTGTTGTCCATTATTGTATTATTGTCAATGATTGTGCACAACTATCTCGGTATGTTGTTGTGGCTGTTTACATAAGAATAAAATGTATTACCTTTGGAGATTATCCTAAGTTCTATTTTCCCCTTTTCAAGCTTGATCAATTTTTTCAATTTCTGTAATTCTGTTTTGTATCTACTGTTGGACTTTCAGTTATCCTTTTTTAGTCTGAATTTGCCTTCTTTGTTTTAACTTGTATTTTTGACGGATCTTGTGAGCCATGGTGAAATCCAGCCCTAGTTGTTATATTTTTTTCTTTTTTGGTACAACCCTAGATTTGCGCTCCAGAATTTTGTTTATTTAAGAAGGACCAGCTTTCCTCCACTGAGAGGTTCTGCATCTCTTGTTCCAAGTCCATTGCTTCTAGGTTATTTCTAATGCCATTAAATTCTACCCTGTTGTAGTCTCTAACGCTAAATGTGTTGGATGTCTCTGATGTGCAGGAGATAATATTACACATCACTACACTGTGGTCACTACCACCCAAAGGACAGTTGATGGAAACCTCAGATAATTGGTTTTCAGTGTTAGTAAGAATTAAACCTGGGATGTTTTCCCCCTCTCGTTGGGATTGTTACCAGTTGGTATAGTCCCAGAATAGCTACAGTGTTTATAGAAACATAGAAACATAGACTTTGATGGCAGATAAGGACCACTTGGCCCACCCAGTCTGCCCATTTCCCTACCTACTGGATAAGCTGCAGATTCTAGTTAACCAACAGCCTACTTCCTGCCACCCCCCACTACAATTGCGTTGTGTCTGTCCCATGCATGTTTGAATTCCCCCACTGTTTTAGACCCAACAACCTCCCCAGGAAGGCAGTTCCATGCATCCACCACTCTCTCCGTGAGAAAATATTTCCTCACATTACCCCTGAGCCGTCCCCCCTCTATCTTTAATTTGTGTCCCCTTGTTCTTACACATCTCATTTTCTGCAAGATGCTACCTTCCTGGACTTTGTTGATTCCCTTGAGGTACTTGAATGTTTCTATCATGTCCCCCTGTCCCTCCTTTCATCAAGGGTATACATATTAAGCTCTCTCAGTCTCTCTTCATATGATTTCTGATGCAGACCCTGCACCATTTTAGTTGCTCTCCTCTGGACTGCTTCCATCCTGTCTATGTCCTTGCATAGATGAGGTCTCCAAAACTGCACACAGTACTCCATATGGGGTCTCACCAACTGTCTGTACAGAGGGATAACCACTTCCCTTTTTACGTTCGCTTGCGCGCATGCGCAAGGAACATTTGGGAGAGTAGCACACTTTGGAGATGTGTCTCTCCCTTTCAATCCAGTGCTCCATTGAGCAGGCGTGGCGGTCCTGCACCAATGGGTGTGGGAGCTGTGTATGACAGTGGTGGTCTTCGCTTCAAAGAAAACCACCGCTGTCATACAGAGCACTGCCTCACGCCACCCCCCCGCGTCATGCTGCCCCCCCCAAATCTTTGGTGCCACGCTGAGAGCCCAGCCCAGCATGGAAAACGTCCCATGTTGTTTGCCGATGGGGGTGCCCAATCCCCCGTTGGCTCCATGGCCCCCCAAGCCATCCTTCTGCCACACTGGGAGCCCACCCCAGCATGGCAAATGTCCCGCGTTGTTTGCCGGCGGGGTGCCCAATCCCGTCAGCTCCTTGGCCCCAGCCATCCTTATGCCATGCTGGAGCCCACCCAGCGTGTGCAAACGTCCCACGTAGTCTTTTTTTTTTTTGACCTGTAAACCAAAAACGGTCCCACCGGCTTTCTCCCAGTCCCTCCCACAACCCGCACCCACCCACGGTGCACCCAGCCTCCCACACCCTCACTCCATACTTACTCTTCGAGCTTGGTGCGATGATCTTCGGTGGACCGGAACACGTCTGCACTCTTCAAAGCCGACCACGAACTGAGGAAATGCCGGTAAGCTGTATAATGGGCTAGATAGGGGGGTTTCAACTTTGTTGCATATCTCAGGCATTTTTTGGAATTTTGCACCAAATTTTCAACATGGGGTTTTTGGGACCCCTTCTCATGAATGATGTCACTGTCATGGCGTTATTCGAGCCCGAAGGGTGATTTCACAGTCACTGCACAGTCACTGTGAGAAATCACCCTTTGGGCCTGAATAATGCCATGACAGTGACATCATTCATGAGAAGGGGTCCCAAAAACCCCATGTTGAAAATTTGGTGCAAAAATTCCAAAAAATGACTGTTTTACGAGCGTGCATTGCGCAGTTCCTATGCAGGCTCGTAAGTTCACGAATTTTCAATATTTTCACTCCAGATTTTCAACATTGCCATTTTACCACACCTCCTTATGAGCAGTACAGCTGTCATTTTTCACATCCTGCCCAAAACGTGTTTCCACCCATGTAGCGCACAATGGCACAGTTGGTGTGCGAAATCAATGTATGGGATGCATTAAGAAAATCACGGTGACACTGTTCATTAGCAGAGGTCTTAAATGGCTATGTTGGAAAATTTGGTGAACAAATTCTAAAATGACTGTTTTACGAGCATGATACAAGTTCACGCACACTGTAGGTTTGCGAATTTTCAATATTTTCACTCCAGATTTTCAACATTGCCATTTTACCACACCTCCTCATGAGCAGTACAGCTGTCATTTTCACATCCTGCCCAAAACATGTTTCCGCCATGCGGCACAATGGCTAAGTGTGTGTGAACTCAATGTATGGCACATTAAGAAAATCACAGTGACACTGATCATGAGCAGTGGTCTTAAAATGGCAGTGTTGAAAATTTGGTGACAAAATTCCTAAAAATGACTGTTTTACGAGTGTTCATTCCGCAGTTCCTACGCACGCTCGTAAGTTTGCGAAATTTCAATATTTTCACTCCAGATTTTCAACATTGCCATTTTACCACACCTCCTCATGAGCAGTACAGCTGTCATTTTTCACATCCTGCCCAAAACATGTTTCCGCCCATGTAGTGCACAATGGCGCAGTCGGTGTGCGAACTCAATGTATGGGACACATTAAGAAAATCACAGTGACACTGTTCATGAGCATAGATCTTGAAATGGCTGTGTTGAAAATTTGGTGAAAAAATTCCTAAAAATTACTGTTTTACGAGTGTTCATTCCGCAGCTCCTATGCACGCTCGTAAGTTTGCGAATTTTCAATATTTTCACTCCAGATTTTCAACATTGCCATTTTACCACATCTCCTTATGAGCAGTATAGCTGTCATTTTTTACATCCTACCCAAAATGAGTTTCCGCCTATGTAGCACACAATGGTGCAGTCGGTGTGCGAACTCAATGTATGGGACACATTAAGAAAATCACAGTGACACTGTTCATGAGCAGATGTCTTAAAATGGCTGTGTTGAAAATTTGGTGACAAAATTCCTAAAATGACTGTTTTCGAAGTGTTCATTCATGCGCAGTTCCTATGCATGCTATAAGTTTGCAAATTTTCAATATTTTCACTCCAGATTTTCAACATTGCCATTTTACCACCTCTTATGAGCAGTGCAGCTGTCATTTTTCACATCTTGCCCAAAACGTGTTTCCGCCCATGGCACAATGGCACAGTCGCTGTCTTGAACTCAGTGTATGGGACACAGTAAGAAAATCACAGTGACACTGTTCATTAGCAGAGATTTTAAAATGCCAATGTTGAAAATTTGCTGAAAAAATTCCTAACAATGACTGTTTTACGAGCGTGCGTTGCACAGTTCCACGCACTCTCGTAGGTTTGCGAATTTTCAATATTTCCACTCCAGATTTTCAACATTGCCATTTTACCACACTTCCTTATGAGCAGTACAGCTGTCATTTTCACATCCTGCCCAAAAGCGTGTTTCTGCCTATGTAGCACACAATGGGGGTAACAAAAGGTCATGCTGAAAATTTATTGTGCAATACCAGCAATCGCAAGGGTATTAGGGTAAAGCACCACACGTAAGCAAACACCACTGCAAACACTCTGCAAGGAACATTCAGCATTGACAAATGCTTGTTCTACTTGTGATGCCCCTTCCTATGCATCCCAGTATCCCCCTGGCTCTCCTCACTGACTTCTCACATTGCTTAACCACCTTTAGATCATCCGATATGACTACCCCCAAGTCCCGTCCCATTTTTGTTGTTGTTTGTACCTCCCCTGCTACTGTGTACCCTTCTCCTGGGTTTTTGTTTCCCAGGTGCATTACTTTGCACTTCTTTGCATTGAATCTAAGTCGCCATATGTCTGACCATTCCTCCAACCTTGCCAAGTCCCTTCTCATCCTTTCTACCCCCTTTGTGTATCAACTCTGTTACAGATCTTTGTATCATCTGCAAAGAGGCATACCTTTCCCTCAAACCCTCTGCAATGTCACCTATAAAGATGTTAAAGAGGACTGGACCCAGTACTGAGCCTGAGGTACTCCACTAGTGACCCCCTTTCTTGAATGTGTGCCTCACTGTTACTTTCTGTGTCCTGCTGTGCAGCCAGTTTGCCAACCCAGGCTACCACCCTGGGACCCACTCCCAAGCTGGCTAACTTGATTAGTAATCTTTTGTGCGGGACTGTGTCAAATGCCTTGCTAAAGTCTAAGTAGGCCATATCCACAACCCCTCCCTGGTCTATTACTTTGGTCACCCAGTCAAAGAAATCTATTAGATTCGTCTGACATGACCTTCCTGCTGTAAATCCATGAATTGTCCTGCTTGTTGGTTTCTATAAATGTCTCCCAGTTAATTCCTGGAAAATTAAAATCTCTGACAATGACTGTCTTCTACTTCTGATGCTTTGGCGATCTGTTTTGCAAGAGTATTGTTGTACTCAGTAGTTGAGTTTGGTGGGCTGAAGCACTTCCCAAAGATAATCTTAGGTCTGTTGTTGAAATGAATTTGGACCCATAAACTCTCTACTTGTTGTTTTGTAGAGTTAGTTGGAAAAAACTGGTAACAATCTATGTTATTTTTAGCATAAATACAGACCCCACAACTTTTTCTGTCCTTTCTATTGTTATAGAATAATCTATACCCACTGATCTCTCTGTACCAATCACTGGCATTGTCCCACTAGGTCTCGAAGGCTGTGACTATGTCCAGTTTGTCCCTTATCATTATGGCCTCTAATTCTGAGACCCTAATCATGTTTACATTTCTGGCATTAGTCATCATTATCCTACAGGTACATGCCTCTTGGGTTTTGATGCAGTGCCTTTTAACATTGTTATTGACTTGTAGATTGTGCAAGTCCCCAATTGTTTTCAGTTTAATGACCTTGCAATGTATGATTGTATTTCTTTTCCTAATGCTAAGTTCCCTCATCTGCTGAGATGTAGCCCATCCCAGCTAAACAAACTGGGGTGGTTAGTATTGTATGTTTCCCAATGTTTTAGGCATGCATGTCCATTGCGGAGTAATCACTCACGTAGCCATTCATTGATCTCCTTTATTTTTTTGTTTTTCTTAAAACCAGACCTAGATACTGTCAACATTTTTGATAGGCATATGTCACATAAATTAGCTTTTAATTAGGAGCATAAATTAATAAAATCACTCTGGATACCTTTCACATTTTGTTTATTAATGTTGTTTGTCCCAACATGGATGATTAACATAGAAACATAGAAACAGAGACTTTGGCAGCAGATAAGGACCACTTGGCACACCTAGTATGCCCATTTCCCTGCCTATTGGATAAGCTGCAGAGCCTAGTTAACCAACAGCCTAATTCCTCTTACCCCCCTACTATAATTGCCTTATGTCTGACCCATGCATTCTTGAATTCCTCACTGTTCTTGACCCCACAACCTCTTCAGGAAGGCCATTCCATGCATCCACCACCACCATGTCTATGAAAAAGTACTTCCTTACGTTGCTCCTAAGCTACTCCCCCATTTTCAAAATGTGTTACCTTCTTCTTGCACATTTCTTTTTCTGAAAGATGCTACCTCTTGGACTTTGTTGTTTCCCTAGAGGTACTGTAAAGTTTCTATCATGTCCCCCTTCCCCTCCTTTCATTGAGGGTATACATATTAAGCTTCTTTAGTCTCTCTTCGTATGGTTTCTGGTGCTGACCCTGCACCATTTTAATTGCCCTCCTCTGGACTGCCTTCATCCTGTCTATGTCCTTGTGGAGATGGGGCATCCAGAACTGCACACAGTACTCCAGATGGGGTCTTACCGGCTGTCTGTACAGAGGGATGAAAACATCCTGTTTTCTACTGGTGATGCCTCTCCCTATGCATCCCAGTATCCCCCCAGCCCTCCTTACTGCCTTCTCACATTGCCTGCCTACCTTGTCTGATATGACTACCCCCAGGGCCCTTTCCATTTATGTTGTTGTTAGTAACCCCCCATTGTGTACTCTTCCCCATGGTGTTTGTTTCTCAGGTGCATTACTTTGCACTTCTTTGCATTGAATCTAAGCTGCCATACTTTGGACCGTTCCTCCAACCTTGCCAAGTCCCTTCTCACCCCCTTCTGTGTATCAACCCTGTTGCAGATCTTTATGTCATCTGCAAAGAGCCATACTTTTCCTTCCAGTCCCTCTGCAATGTCACTTATAAAGACATTAAAAAGGAGAGGTCCCAGTACTGAACCCTGCAGTACCCCACTAGTAACCCCCCTTTCTTCAAATTGGACTGTGTTTACTATTACTTTCTGCGTTCTGTTGTCCATACAATTTTTTACCCAGGCTACCACCTTAGGACCCACTCCCAGTCTGGCTAACTTGTTTATTAATCTTTTTTGTGGGTCTGTCTCAAATGCCTTGCTAAAGTCTAGGTAGACCATGTCCACAGCCCCACCCTGGTCTACTACTTTGATCACCCAGTCAAAGAAATCTATTTGATTCATCCGACATCACCTTCCCACTGTGAATCCATGTTGCCTTGTGCCCTGTGCCTCACTGGCCTCTAGGTACTCAACAATTATTTCTTTCAGAAGTGATTCCATCATTTTCCCTACCACTGAGGTCAAACTAACAGGTCTGTAATTTCCTGCCTCTGCCTTGCTCCCACTTTTGTGAAGGGGAATCACATCTGCCTTCCTCCAGTACTCAGGTACCACACCATCCTCCCATCATTTGTTAAAAAGGGTAGTCAGTGGTGTCACTAGTGATCCCCTTAGTGCTTTTGAATTCTAGGGGTGAATCCCATCAGGCCCCATTGCTTTGTCTACCTTGAGTTTTAGTTTTTTCAGGACCCTGTCTTCTGTGAATGGACTGGTATTGACCCCTGTATCCAGAGTGCCTCTATTGTTTGGTTTAGGTATGTCCCCCTCTTCTTCTTTTGTGAAAATTGAACAAAAGTATTCATTCAGTATCTCTACCTTTTCACTGCCGCTCTCTGCCCACCCCCCTTCCCTTTATTAAGCCTCACTATCCCTCCCTTGGTCTTTCTTCACTCACTAATGTACCTATAAAAGGTTTTATCCATTTCTTTCTGAGTTGGCTATCTTCTCCTTGGTTTGGGCCTTTGCTATTATGACTGCCTTCCCTGCTTCCTTCTGCCTTAGCTGATAGAGTTATCTGTCCTGCTTCTTCTGTGATTCCTTATACTTTCTAAATGCTATCTTTTTCTCCCTAACTTTCCCGGTCACCTCTTTTGAGAATCATTTTTTTTTCCTTCATTTCATTTTGTTTATTTGCCTCTGTGATGGCAGTTTTGATTTTTCCTCACTGTTCCTCCAACCCTCCTTCCTGCCCTTTTGCTAGTGCATTCCATAGGAACTCTCCCATTCTGCCAAAATCAGCCTTCTGAAAGTCCAGTACCCTTGCTTTTGTATGGCATGACTCTACCGCTATGTTTATTGTGAACCACACTCTCTGGTGTTCACTTATTCTGAGATGGCACCCACGTCTAAATCCAAGATCCTTTCACTGTACCTGTTTAAGAGTACCAGGTCTAAGACTGCTCACTCCTGAGTGGGTTCCAACACTAGCTGCCTTTTTTAGATTACAAGTGGGTTGGTGCCTGAATCCCTAAGTGTTCTTTATCAGCTAACATGTTAGTGATATCTGATATTTGTGCCCTTCAAAAGCTACTGCAAGTTCTATTTGCCTTGCCTGGTCCACAGACCAGTGTGTCTATGTATTTGACAATTGAATCTCCCAGTACAAAGATCTGTCTAGGGGTGGATGGATCTTCTGTTGTGTCAATAGGTGTTTGGGGAATAACAGTATGATTATTTGAGCTTGTTCCAGAGGTTGAAGAACCCTCCATTAATTTTTCATCAACTGCTGGGGATTTCCAAGGGATTAATAATTAAGTTATTGGTTGTAGTAACTAGTACTATATTTATTTAGGTGGGCTTGAGTTTATCACAATGTCTATAGCAACTGGACTGCATGTTCTAGGGTTCCCTTTTTCAGGTGTTACATGCAGAAGCTCTGGGACTGGATTTACATTAAGGGGTGGGAAGACATATTGTTTAGGATTGCTATTTCTTTTTTTAAGGTACGTTATTCCTTGGGTGGGTGAGTAGCTATTATCTAATACTGATAAGCGGTTATTCAGTGGGCGTTCCAAATCCAAATCCATGGGTCTGCGCCCTTTTTTTTTGCTTTTGTTTTGTTTGTACTGTGATCCAGTGACTTCCTTCGGGTACCCCCTCATTGGGTTCATCTGCTCTGTCTCTTTTTTGTTGATACTAGATAGATTGTTGCTTGGTTCTTCCACATGGTTTAAGGAAGGTGTCCCTTTATTCAGTGGCAAAATATGCGCCCCAAATTTTGCAGTACTCGGTAAGGCTATGCTATGGCTGGTGCCTCCCTTACCTGTTGTTGTATTATTTATAAACATAGGCCCCCATTTTCAAAAGTGCACCTGGAAAGGGCAAAAGTGCTTGCTCCGTGCATCTGAGATGCACCTTCACAAAAGAATACAATATTCAGAAGATTGCAGTGAGATGTACCAGTGCATCTCAAGCTGAATATACCAAAGATGCACCACAGGGCATCTTGAAATGTGTTGCGCACCTGGAAATGCACCGGAACATCTGGGCAGGACTGAACATAGGAAAGGAGCAACCTGGCATGGTACAGTGGAATAACAGGGAAGGACATGAAATGGGAAATGAGTGGTGTAGAACAGCAGAATCAGGGAGGAAAGCATCCCAATGCAAAAGGGGTAGAGGAAGGCACTGCCAAAGTGCACAATGGACACAGATCCAGCCCCCATGGGCACAGTATGCATCACCACACATACACCACTAACCCAGGGGACAAAGAGGCACAATGGGCATGGCACACGGGAGGGCAGGGATGGAGGACCCCAGCACCAGAGGCCCAATGGACAGTATGGCCCAGCCATGCACCGTGACAACAGTGGAGAAGAACAAAGCAGGGTGGCCATGGTAGCTACAGCACAGGCACAGTGGTCCAGAGGCAGAATGACACACAGGCTGGTGCCTGTAGGTCGCACTGGTGGCACATGCACACAGGTACTCAGGACTGCAGACACCACAGCACAGCAGCAGGGGCACCAGGAAAACAGCAGAGGCATGCACAGCTCCAGAACAGGGGCTGTGTGCAAGTGACAATGTGAGCAGCACTGATGAACACCACAGAGGTGACCCAGGGGACAGCATGATAAACACAGTGGCAGTAAAACAATGTTGACAGGATGTATGGGGGTGCCAAGGCACAGACACAAATGGGCATCGGTAAGCAAGAGGCATTGTGCCAACCATGTAACACAACAGGTGAATCTAACAACACTCCAGTGATGACCTCAGACACAGGCTGTTAGCAGCAAACATATTTAATAACTCCCAACACTATACTAAACATTACAATCAACATGATGAACAGGAAAACTGTAGCAATAAAACAGAGGTCATTAAAACTATGTACAGCAACTGGGGTGTGTAGGAGGATGGAAGGGGGAACAGGGAATGCAAAGGTAGAACTATTTATGAAGAAGAATGTGGGTGTGGGAAAGGTCTAAATGGGGCTATGTACAATACGGAAAGTCCATAGAGGCCAAGTGTCCCTGGCAATGGTCTGCCTGGCCCTGCCCTTGTTGGCTGCCCCTCCCTAACATGGCCAGGATCTCACAGGCCACCCTCAGTATAGTCCCCTGACACCTGAAAATGGCAGTGAGAATGTCTTGTAAGGAAACAAGCCAGTCACCTGCCACCACATATCCACTACTCTGCTGTGCTTCTCTGGCATCCCGATGACCTAAGGTGGGGAAACAGAGAACATGTACTCAGTGCCACAGCCCACACAGGCACAGCCCCCTCCAATGGACTGGATGTGCATGCCTGATGCTGGCTGGCTCCATGCAGAGGGACGTCAACACACCGTGCACAGCACATACCAGCAACATGCTGGGAAACAGAACAACACAGTGAATGGGAAGTGGCACAATGAACAGGTAGAGGATATCATCAAGGGACATGTGGGCATGTCCCCAGCGAGGGAACCTACCACCCATGTGCATCAATCATGCAGGCCCTGAGGTGACCCCATATGAGCACCAGTTGGAGCCCACAGCCAGGACCAGACAAGGCAACTAAGGTCAAACACACAGATGCATGGGCACAGTGGGACTACCACAGACTGCCGACACAAAGAAACATGTGTGTATGACTTCCACTATGTGGACATGCACATGAAGCAGGCAATGGCCCTCTGTGGGCAATGCACCCCCCAAACCCATGTACACACAGAGACAGTATATGCAGTGCACTTAGCTGACAAACGGTGTTGGGCATGCACTGGTGTGCCCCCTCCAGTGGCTCCGGACCTCCTCTCAGACCCTGCCCTGGCCTGCAGATGCTCCTCCCAACCTGCAAGGGGAACACAATGGAACAGTACTGTGAGCAGCATGCTGGAACATATCCCCCCCAAACAGTGACATGATGCAGCATGGCACAGCATGATGTATGCCCAGCTGAGGGGCAGCAGACAATGTGGTGGCACAGTGCCATGGCAACAGCACAGTGGACCACCAGTCCACACAGGGCAACCCATGGCATGCATGACAGCAATAACCCAGCCCTGCAACCAAGGCCATGGTGACCATGTGGGCAGGGACACATGTACCTGTCGCACACCCAAAAACCCTCAAAAGCAGGAGAAAAAAAGAATGCACACAGCATATACATAGCTGGGCATGGCACCACCCCCATATGGGCCTGCTCACACAGCCTCCGGAGCCACTCTGGAGCCCGTCATCTGAGGTCTCCATAATGGTGGCAACACTGCTGCCTTTTTCTGGGTATGCCTATCCAATACTGTTGTTGGGCTGCCACACAGGCCTACACCTGGGCCCATGCCTTCTGTAGCTCCTCCAGACCAAAAAAATGCCCTTCCAGGGGGGCAACAAATGCCACCAGATTGCCCACTTCCACCTTACTCCAGTTAAGTGCCCTGGGCCTGCCCTCATCTACACATGCCATCTTAGCGTATATCAGGCAGCTGAGGTGTTCAAGTACTCCCTGTGGCAGTCTGCATAATATGTGGCAGAGCGGTGCCTGCTGCAGGATAGGCCTGCTATACACTCCATTGTGTGATAAGCACATGCACAATAGGGATGTGCCATTGACACCAATTGTGCAGCACTGCGCATGCGCAGTAGTGAAAGGCCAGGTGGGAAAATGGGGTCACAGCCCAGTGACCCCATCCGCGCATCCACCCGTAAGCACCAATTTGTTGAGGGCGGACAGTGCCACACTTGCAGCCAACTACATGGCGCATGTGGCAATGGCACATCACAGGGATATGTGCAATACACAACAAGTAACATCAGACATGCTCCACTACGCATGTCAACTATGGTACAGCATATCTTGCGAGCATGGGAAATGCATCATGTGGAGATGCATGGTACATATCAGATACACTGCCCAAATTGAGGTAGGCCTGGAGCAAATTTGCAATATTCAATCACCTCATTACCCAATCCAGGGCTAAGTCAAGTGATTAGCATCTCATTACAGGCTGGCCCACACCTCATTTGCATGAGATGGGCCATTAAAGCGACACCCCACACCACAGGTAACTGACAGGAATTGCAGCCTGGAAGGTAGGTTTGTTTACATTTTCCTTGCTACAGCCTCTTTTGTTCTGCATTATGTGGGACTTTGCTCAGTTCCAGATCATGCTGGACTTGTGCTCATGCTTGTCCCATTCCTGTCCACAGGCAACAGGATGTCTGATGCTGAGGAAGAGCTGCAGAAAAGGTGGAGGCCTAATTTCACACATGATAAGTAGCGTGCCCTGCTGGAGGCCTACTGCCAAAGGGAGGCACTGCTCACGGGCAAGACAGGCACCCAGCAGGAGAGATCAAAGGGGTGGGAGTAGGTGGATATGTATGCCAATGCCCATGGGAGGTACAACTGCATTCCCCAGGAGTGCATGAAGCAGATGACCAGTGACAAGCGGAGCACCAAGAAGAAACTAACCGGTATACAGGCTTCCCTGAGGCAGACTGGTGGGGGCCCCTCCACTGTACCCACTCTCACACCTGGTGAGGAGCTGATTGTGGCATCCATGAGCTGGGCATCTGTGGAGGGTTTCCCGGGGGGGGAGGTCCAGACTGGGGTCAGCCCATCGCAGCACTGTGTATGCATCTGACACCTCCTGTGGGGCGGCATGTGCCAGCAACAGGTGTAATTGGTATGTCACATTGGGAAGTCCAAAAAAGTTCCAAGCACACATCAAAACCTAACAGAGGTACGCCACACTTATTTGAAGTTTAACTTACATTTTATTGTGAACATACAGAGAAACACCTGACATGTTTTGGAGATGACTCCTTCTTCAAAGGCTAATCATTAACAAATCAGATACTCATTAAATACGAAACCCTATACCATGTGATAGGACACCACGTGATTCATTCATTAAAACAATCTTTTATTTGCTTGACTTAAAAAATCTGCCATGATGAAAACTTTACACCCAATAAAATAGAGTGTAAAACCATATCTTTATCTCATTTAATTTAAACCAGCTGACAGACAAAAGTGAGAAACTTAAAAAAGCACATCCTATGTGACAACCATGAAAGTCAGATCATAGAAAACACAAAGAGGGGGGAAGAAATGAAAGGGAGGAAAAGGGCCAGAACATTTACTTAAGCCATAAAAGCAACAAAGCAACAGACCTAAAACAAGACAAAAAATAGACAAGAAACAAAGAAAGAAAAATACAAAAAGGTTATTGAATACAAATTACATTTACAGCTGTGGCAGTCACATGCACATCAGCACTTTATAACTTTAATTCATCAGTTTTACTCCTACAAAATTTTACAGAGACCATAATTCTGGGAAAGCAACAGAGAAAACAAGGCTTCAGGACCTATTCTTTTTAATTTTAAGTATGAACGAATATCTACTTGTGTATTACGTCTTGACTTCTTGTTTGCCCTCAGAGTTAAAATCCAAACATTTTCACTAATCAACATGAGATTCTCAAAGTCACCTCCTCTCGGGTTGTGGTTTACTTTGTCAATGGCTAAAAAACTAAAAACGTGTTCTTGAGTCTTGTGCTTCCATAATATGAGAAGCTGTGGCATATGTGAAATCTTGTTTTCCTATAGCCCTGACATGTTCCCCTACTCTCTCTTTAAACTTTTATTTTGTTTTCCCAACATAAAATTAAACACACATACATGTAGCCATATAAATGATGCCTTGATTATCACAGCTAATACACTGTTTAATTTAAATTATTATAAGGCAAAGGAAGAGCAATCATTCTGATTGGATACCACAATTCCAAGAGGTAAACATTAACCCACATTAACCTACCATGTACAGCCTTATCACAAAGTGTAGGTTTCTATATTATTATTGGAAAAGTCCCAGTCACTTGATTAAAATGAACGTATTTAAATGGCTGCCTGTATGTGCTATGCAACCTCATCACAACGTCTGTCCATAACGGAAACATGTAAAACATAACAATACATTCACCAGCATGTGAATGACAGTATAAAAAAAAGAAAGATATAAAAGTAATTCGAACAGAATGAACATGACGCAGCATGGCTTTTCATATTGTGATAGTGTGTATTAAAACCACATTAGAAATTGGCAGAACGTATAGTATTCTTAGTAATTGAGCCCCCCCAAAAAAGTGAGGTAAACAAAATTGTCTGTCACAGATCAATAACACATCCTAGAGATAAAAAAGAATACACCTCCACACGCTGCAGTGCAAGAAACATATGGCCCTGTGTCATTGTAGACTGCTCCGTCTCCGAGAATAGGTCCTCTTCAAACATGTAGCTCACCTGTAGTTGTAAATCAATCCATAATATCTCTGAAAAAAGAAAAAAGTAGCAAAAGTCAAAACAGCTATCCATTTGTCCCTGAACTTAAATGTAGTATGCAATGATCACAAAATAAACACATTGTGTGTGTAGCAAAGGGTTAGGATAAGATCGCAAATGTAAAGTCAGCATATAAGTATAATTATCCACAATTGCAACATTGTGTGTTTAAATGAAATATGTGCAGAAAAGTCAAAACATCCATCTGCAAAAATACTTAACAATTGTTCTGCCTCCTGATTCTGTCTCCCCCCCCCCCATACAGCAAACACACACACACGCGCCATAGAATCAAGAATAACAGCCGAAATAATAGTATTTCAAAACGGCAGTTAGCTGAAAGCTCCATCAAATGACCACCTGGTCACACAAAACCTTAATATTTTAACATTGCGAGGGCCTCAAAACCGCACAAACATGAGCCTTGAACCAAATTTTAGTTTGTTTGGAAATGTCTCAGAGACAGATTGGGTAAACAGTAGTCCTGGTCACACAACCAACACTATAGCAGTCTCCGATGTCCATGACACAAGAATGGCACCACATGCCATACAAAATGCACGGGCATCAGACATCATGTATGACAGTTTTGACGATGATGAGGTCACAGATGTTGTGCTGACAGTATCTCAGCTGAACTTTCAAGAAGTGCAGCAGGATCCTTCAGAAGCGCCAACCAGCGTAGAATAACATGACAGCAGCACTACCAATGAGACACCAGATCCAGAGACAGAAGCCAGCAATGTCACTGTAAACACAGTCACCCCTATAAATGAAATAATGGCACAGGATGAAGAACCACCTAATGCCATGGCTGCCACCGAGGAAACAATAGTAACATTTATTCTAACAGAGGTGACTGAAACAACAGACGATAATGACACAACATCTGTAAAAAAGGTAGCATTTGTTTAACAGATGTTTTTTGTTCTCCACGCACCTAAATATAGAGGCATTAAAAGTAGTGACATGCCCTGCTGAATGCATTGTATATGTGTGTGTGTGTGTGCGTGTGTGTGTGAGGGGTGGGGGAGGATGTGTCTATGTGTATGTCTGTGTGTGTGTGTGTGTGTGTGTGTGTGTGTGTGTCTGTCTGTCTGTCTTTGATAGTGTCATTGTATTGTGCAATGTAAACCACATGGAAATGTGTAATAATTAGCAACAATCCTTAATCCCCTCATCCCATTACCACTATGGCTAAACAATGAACCTAAAAAAGACAATGACGCTGCAGTAAATGTGATGTCAGTATATTGATGCAATCATTGTAGCAGTATAATGCTCACAAATGTGCTTTTTTTGTGTACATAAAAAACCAATAACAATACAACAAATGTAATGTAACTCATTTCTATGTTGGCTCGTACTTGCGCGCCACCCAACATCTTGCATAACTGGCAGATTTGGAGGCGTGTTCACTATTGGGTGAATGCAGGCAATGAATCAGTAGGTGCGCCCCTCATAAGCCAGCATGCGGGCACCACACCAGTAAAATATAATGTGGCGAGCACATCTAAGGAAAGGTCTGCTGCAATGAGAGCAAAGCTCATCATAAGCAGTGGCACCTCCTGACATGCCTTCCCTAAGCTAAACGTGGCAGCTCTGCTTGTTGTACCCACTTTATTTACTGGCGGGGGAGCCCACTCCCCATCGGCATGATGACCCCCCTTCCATTCTACATGTGTGGTGAGGGCATTCCCAATCCCCCTGGCATCATATGATCCCCCCCCCACAATCTTTCCTTGCTGATGAGGAGCCCAATCCCCATTGGCTTCAGTCCCCCCCACCTAGTCTACTTTGCTGATGGCAGAGCCCACTCCCCCCTCGGCATTATGTGCCCAATCCCCCTCGGCATCATGTGTGCCCCCACCCATTTCTGTGACAACGGGGGGCCCAATCCCCATTGGTGGCGTACCCCTCCCCGTTATGCAGTTGATACACTGGGAGTCCACCCCAGCATACCAAAAAAACACCAGCAAAAAAAGGAAAAAGACCCTTGTTGTCTTTTTAATGTTTTCTATTTTAACCTGTAAAAAAAGAATATGGTCACTGTGGTCTCTCCTGGCCCCACCCCAACCTGGACCCACCCACCCTCTGCAACACCCTGTGTCCCCACTCCCACACCCTACCCCATACTTACCTCCAGAGCATAGTGCTATGATCTTCTGTGGACCAGGAACAGGTCTGCACTCTTCAAAGGCAACCGTGAACTGAAGAAATGCCTGTAAGGTGTAAAATGGCATAAATAGGGTGTTTTCAACTTTGGGGCATATCTTGGGCATTTTTGGGAACTTTTGCACCAAATTTTCAACATGGGGTTATTGTGACCCCACATAACAAATTCAGTAACTGTCATGCCATTATTTAGTCCCGAAAGGTGATTTTGCAGTCACTGCATGTAATAACCTTTTGGTAGAGATTAACAAAACGACAATGCCACTGTTCTTGAGGTGGGTATCTCAAAAAGCCAATGTTGCAAATCCGGTGGAAAATATTCCAAAAATTGATATTCAGTGAGCGTGCATTGCGCAGTCTCCATACACGCTCGCAACTTCATAAATATGTAACATTTTAACTCCAGATATTAAAAATTGGCATTTTTGCACACCTCCTTGTGAACAGTGCAGCTATAATCTTACATAGCTGAAATGTGGTTCTGCACATTTTGCACAGAAAAGCACGGTCATTGCATGAAATCATTTCTAGGGAAATTTTGATAAAATGAAGGTGACACTGATCATGAATTGAGGTCCTAAAATGCTGTGTTAAAAAATTGGTAACTAAAGTAAATAAAATGACTGTCTTACAATCATTCATTGGGCAGATTCCATGCACCCTTGTAACTTTGCAAATTTGCAATATTTGCATGGCAGATTATCAACACTACAAATGTTTCACACCCCCTTATGAACAGTACAGCTGTCATTTGTCTCATCCTGCCCAAAAAGTGTAATAGTACCTGTGGCACACAATGGCATAATCACTTTGGCAAATCAACATATGGGACAGATTAACAAAATCATGGTGCCAGTGTTCATGAGGGTAGTTCCCAAAATGACTATGTTGAAAATGTGGTTAAAAAAATTGAAAAAATAATAGGGCTAAGTATGTGTGTTGGACAGTTTCTATTCCAGCTCATGATTTCACCAATTTCTCATATTTTCACTCCAGATTTTTAACATAGCCATTTTTGAACACCTCCTCATGAACAACACAGTTGTAATTGTTCACATCCTGCCAAAAATGTTTTTTTGTCCCTATATCTCAAAAATGGCATAGCCACTGTGCAAAACTACCTTCCAGCTAACAAACTGATAGTGCCGCTTGTCATGAGTTGTGGTAACAAAATGGCTATGTTGAAAATTTGGAGTGAAAAAAACAACACACGCCTACGATGTAAGGGTTAGCAACTGTAACACCCCACCCTGTAGAGACTACAGGCATCAGGGGTGTGACTTGGGCTCATTGGCTGTAATGCTCAAGCCATTTCACCCCACCCCCACCCTGCAGCTAGTGACAGGCATCAACGTGTGGCTTGGAGTGTTTGGACCCACAGCTCACCCCAATTCTCCTATACTGCACCTGCCTCAGCATATTTCCTTATGCAATGGGGTAAGTATAAGTCCCAAAGACCCCAAAGCACACCACGACACCTCTCAGTGTCAACAGGGTAGGGTGACATAAAATGGCATGAGCATAATAGCTGATGACCCAAAGGCACACCCCAATGCCTGTCAGTCTGTATGGGGTGGGGGTGGTGGTTTTGGAGTCTGTGCTATACTTCACTGGCATTCCTATAAAACATCTCTAACTCCTGCACTACCAATGCCAATGCCAGCGAGACAACATTCGGCATTGACAAATGCATATCTTTTTGTGTCTTTCTGATGGTCCAAAACATAAGATACACATATTCTGAACCATATATATACATATATATATATATATATATATATATATACACACACACACACATATATATTATATGTATATATATATATATATATATATACACACACACACACATATACACACAGACATACACACACACGCACACGCACACACATTGCAGTAAATGTTTAAGCATAAGTACTCAGCATATGATGAGGCAGTTTATTTAGCCGAGCTAGATAATGTTGCATGCAAATGTGTTTTTGTGGGGTGGGGGGTTGATATGAAAAAGGAAGAGCAGATATATAGCCAGGTAATGTATAAAAGGAACAAATGTAACTCAGTAACAACCCTCATCTTTAATCAGATAGCAGAATGTCTTAGATAAAACAGTCACTAACAGTGATGTTTTTTTGTTGTTTTCCTTAAACATCAAGGAGCAAATATCAGAGGCAGAACAACCAATGCCAGATTCAACAAACATGACCAACTCTAGACATGCACAAGTCACAGAAGAACATCTAGATGTGTTTGAAGAAAACAGAAATGAAAGAAGTACAAGAAAAGCAGCACAATGGGCTGTGAAACTCTTATGAGAATGGTTAACTGAAAACAAAAAAAGGGCTGAATTTGAATACTTGCCAGTGCCTGATCTATGTAATATCGTAAGACAATTGTATGCATCAGTTTTCAACAAAGTTAGCAAGCATTATAGTCTTGGCTAAGAGCAGGGTTAAATCGCCATCTTAATGACCCACCCTTCAGACATAAAATAAATGTAATGCATGGTAGTGATTTCCAGACAGCTAACAATGTTTTTCTTGGTCTCATCAAAATACTTCATAAAAAAGGTGAGGATAAAACATCTCATTATCCCCGAATAACAGACACCGATCTATCAAAGCTGTGATCTTCACCAGTGATGGACACAAAAACAGCAACTGGCCTAGTCCATATTGTATGGTTTAATATACAACTACATTTTGCCAGACTGAGGCGAGAAGGGTTGAGGGACCTGACACCAGCTTCATTTTCAATAAATATAGATGAAAATGGACTAGAGTATGTGACACTACTTTTTTTAATGAGGACACAAAAAAAAAACACCAAATGCGTGAGGCTAACAAAGAAAGGTTAAGAGGGTATATGTACCAGATTTCAGGTGACCCAGCATGCCCCGTTCAAGCATTTAAAAAATATGTATCAAAATTACCCAAGGAAGCACGTGCATTTTACTTGCACCCAAAATGTTTATCACAGCAGTTGTTAGATGCACAGCCTATATGGTACACCCAGACACCCATGGGTGCATCATACTTAGGTGGCATGATGTCGTGTCTCAGCAAATTGTCTGTGCTAAGCCAGAGATACACAAATCATTCCATTCGTATAACAGTCATGCATCTTCTGCATACTGCAGGGCTTGATACGAAGTCAATAATGTCAGTAACAGGTCACAGATGTGAGTCCTCCATAAAGAGTTACTGGACTGCAAGTAATGAAGAATGTGAGTCCTGGTCATCAAGATTGTCTGGAAAACCACTAGCACAAACAAAAGTAAATGCAACAGTACCAAACCAACATTCCCCTACTAAGTTAGTTTCTATTAGTAATGTGTTAACTAGTGAGATAAACAAATATTTTCCATCTTCTGACCAGTTCCTTCCCAAATGAACAATAAATGGCGGTGTCCACATATATGTGCCAAAGCAATAAGGAGCATCATTAGCCACCATCCAAACCGACAAACTAGCCTATATTTAAAATAGCATCCATAGGAAAAAAAGAATGTAAACACAGTCATTGCAACTGCATCGCTTCACAAATAAACTCATTTGTTGTATTATTCAGTAGTTGTAGTAGTATATGGTTTATGAAGTATAACATCTGTGTAGAGATATGCAAACAAATGTAACATAACAACCAATGTTTCACACTGTATACACAGTCTGTATTCTTAAAAAAGAAATGCCAGCAATGGCAACTCATGAGTTAACTTGTTTAGTGTCTACAATAAAAAAAGCAGTAATAAAAAAAACACCTGAAACTTAATAAAAAAAGCATAAAAAAATGGAAATATTGTAGTAGTACTATAGAGGTCTGAATAAATAAAATTTGTTAAATCAGAACACCACACTGTCTTGTGTCATGTTAACGAGCAAAGTACGTATGTATACTAACATGTTTTTTTTTCCATATTTAGAGGTGCATAATGGCTGAGCCAATGGCTGTGCTCTCTCCGACCGTTCCTCCATTGATATGGGGTTTAATGACTTCTTTACTGATCTTCATAAGTTCACCTCATCCTTCAGTAAGTTAGCTACTCCCCTCCTTGACCCACTCCCTTCTGACCACCACAGGTCTCGCCCAGCATTTCACTTGAAAATGGTTACCCTCAAAGAGGTTCAGAGGCTTCTTCCCAGTTTACAAGCTGAGAGTTCCCCAGGTCATGACTCCCTTGAACCAAAATTTCTTAAACTTGGAGCTCCTGCCCTTGCACGCCCAGTACATGATCATTCCAATCATTTGTTTCTTTCTGGTACCGTCCCAGTCAAATGGAAAGTGGCTGTAGTTGCTCCTGTTCACAAGGGCGGACCTAATTCCATTGTTGAGAACTACTGTTCTATTTCCCTACTCTGCCCCTTGGCAAAAATACAAGAGCGTATTGTATATAATCACCTCCAGGACTAACTGGAACTCCATGACCTGTTGTCCCCTTATCAGCATGGTTTCAGGAGGAAACATGGCACCCTAACAGCACTGATAAGGGTGACATCTGACATCTTCCAGGCAATGGACCAAGGGTCTATCAAAGGAGCTATCTTTGTGGACCTCACAAAAGCATTCGACATGGTGAACCATGGTCTTCTGCTTCGGCAGCTTCAGGTCCTTGGCCTTGACTTTAGAGCCATATTCTGGATCAATAGTTACCTGTCCTGCTGCTCCCAAAGTGTGAAATGGACTGGCTCAGTTTCTAACCCAAAACCCATAGCACATGGGGTTCTTCAGGGCTCCATTTTGGGCCCTTTGCTATTCTCGTTTTTCATTAATGACCTACCTAACTTCTGTGGAGGGGCTACGGTACACTAATATACAGATGATGCAATCATCTATTGCTTCTCTCCGGATGCTGACTGGGTTAACCGTGTGCTAGCGTCTGACTTTTCAGCCCTTGAGACTCGATTCCAGGGTAGACAACTTGTCCTGAACATGAAAAAGACAAAATGCATTATATTTTCACACCTACTCCCCTCCCAGCACACTCTGTCGCACCTCACCATCTCCTCCCTCTCTGGTGATATTCTAGAAAATGTCCACTCTTTTAAATATCTGGGTATTACCTTGGATGCATCGCTATCCCTTAAAATACATACCGCCAATGTCTCCAAATCTCCGAATCAGCACCTTGGCCTGCTCTACAGGATTCACCCCTTTTTATCATCTGGTTCCTGTTTCATGATTGCCACACTGTCCCTTATACCTCTCCTTACCTATGGTGGGCCCTTACTGGTCTCTCTGTCTCCCTTGACCCTGTCTACACTCTCCAAGGCCTATCATCGGGTGGGTAGATTTGCTCTAGGGGTTAGCTCCCATCAGCACTGTTCTGTCCTCTACGCACTAGGATGGTTACCCCATGTATCTAAGTTGCAGTACCATTCCCTTAGTCTCCTTTTTAAACTGGTGCACAAATTTACCCCTCCCAGCCTCAGGGAATTAGTATGTCTGAGACAGGCTCCTTAGTCTCACAGATCTGCCACACTACCCCTACTAACTATGCCAAAAATGTACCTTGCCACTGCACGTAAGTCTTTCTCCTTCTCTGTGATCTCCGATTGGAATTCACTCCCACCCTCCGTTCTATCCTGCTCCTCTCTCGGCGCATTCCAATCCACCTTATATGCCTCACTCTCTGCCCCCATGAACTGTTCCTGTTACGCTTAGTTTCCCTTCTCCTACACCTGCCTCCTTTTCATTAGATTACTGCTTCAAGAGTGAGTTTGTCATGCATGGGTGCTATGACTACCAACTATAATTTGTATGTATGTTCATACCAGCCTGTACTTTGTATAAAATGTTTTGTGTCTTAATGCTTAACTGTCCTGCTAGCTTGCCTCAGCACACTGTTACTTTTATTCTGTACTATACGGCCTGATAGGTTTTGAGGCTGTTGTATATAATGTCTCCTTATTTGATATTGTCTTACCTATGCTTTGTATCATTTGTTTATGTATCTAGAACTGCATATTTTAACTGCAGCCTTATTTTATACCTTGTATAACTTATTTCTATTCTTTCTGCCTTGTTTTCTACCTCTCCCAGGTCGTCCCTGAAAAAGGGACAGCAGTTGTCTCAGTGGACTTATCCAGTCACCCAAATTCAATAAATAAATAAAATAAAGTAAGCAGAAGCAGTAAGTTTTAATTTCAACATTTAAATAACACTGTTATTTTTCTTCACAAAAGAATGAAACTTTGTAGGTGTGTGTGGGGGGGGGGGGCACATACTAAAGTTAACCAGCACATATGGAATCCAGCAGTGCTCATAATCTGAGCTGACATAAATTCACAGCAGTAAGATAAATGCAAACAAATTTAATAGATGTAACGGATTTGGTGACTAGCTAAATATATCAGTGAGTGGCGTTAGATGTCACCCACCTAGATTTCATCAGAGCCTTTGACACTGTCCCACATAGAAGGTTGATCAATAAGATCTGTGCATCTGAGCCAAAGTGGTAAACTACATCAGTAACTGATTAACAGATGGGAGACAGATGTTGGTGGTAAATGGGCCAGTCACAATCTGGGCAGGGTAGGTCAGCAGTGGGGCACCACAGGAATAAGTACTAGGCCCAGTCTTATTCAATGGTACAGATAAGGTGGAGACTATCCAGAGAATGGCAGCAAAGATGGTGCAGTCCTTGCAGCACAAAACATATGATGAGACTGCGGGTCCTAAATATGTACTCACCATAGGAGAGGAAGTGGCTGGGTCACATGATTTAAGCTTGCAAGTACCTCAAGTTCATAAACAAGATGCAGGTGGGGTACCTTCTCCAGTGTAGAAAAGGAAGTATAACAATTGTGCACATAATACAATCAGCAGATGGTAAAGAGGTAATCTCAGTAAGTAAAACCTACACAGAAAGGCTACTCAATGCCTGTAATAGCTTGGTATGTCAGGTAGTGAAATCAAGCACAGCGTAGTGGTTTAACTAAGCCTGTGACAGGCACTGGGGAAACTTAAGAGGGGATTAAGGTAGTGATGAAAATCCATGATTGACCACATGTGGGTCAGTGTCCACACACAAGGTACAGGACACTTGGGCAGGTTTAATTGATCTAGCAGTTCTTATCTGCTGACAATGTCTATACCTCAATCTAAAAAAAAGAAGAATTCATGAGTGTTTTCAATTAAATCTTGCACCCATCAGCCACCATGGTTGGAGACTGTACCACCCAACTATCTCACTAAAATTTCCCAGAGTAAAATCCAGTGTACTCAACCAATTGACCCCTTCTCAAGTACAATCCTCCAAGACTTGTAAATGAAATATCTTTCTAGCCTTAAACAAAATCTACCAGCATTCGAGTAGTGGGCTGGTACAAAAAAATGCAACCCTGTTCACTACAACACTCTGTAATGTCATAGCAAAGAATGAATGTGTAGTGCTGATAAGTGCATGCATGCCAGGAACAGGGACAAATATAACTCTGCTTAGGTAAAATCAGTCAATCACAAACAACACATCTGAGGTAATAATTGTTTTGTAAGCAATGATGCATGGCAAAGTGTACATTTGCATACTACTAATCCACCCCCTCCCACTCCCCAAGGGGTGTAATGTGGCACACAACACTGCTCAGTGTAACATACCACATAGGGAGTTGCTTATTTGACTGTTAACAGTCCTAAGAAAAACAATATGTACGTTTTGTTCCCCGTGTCCTTACATGGTCATATGATTGTGTCACCATTGAAAAATACCTAGCCGAGTAACAACTAACAACTATTTTGTAGCTGGACTAGAAAAGATAATTGCTCTGAGGCTGGCAGACAGCTACTGCCCTCTCTGACTCTCACACACAAAATCAGTAGTTAAATGTAATTGCTCCACATGCAATAAAAAAACCCAGGCTTAAACTTAAAATAGAATAAGACAAATAATAGAAAAACATGTCAATACAGTAAACATGAACAAAGATACATGCCTGTGTGAAATATTTAAAAAAGCTGTGACTTCTCTGTGAGGCAGTGCACACCCACACACACATGTAGGGCCTTGAAAACCATGTCTCAATATAACAAGTACCATATACCTCCTTAGATTGAATAAAATCCTACCATGTCCCAAGAGAAATAACTGAGCAGTGTCCTTCCCAACCCCCTTTCTGTAAAATAGAAATCTGAATGAAGAATAATTAATACACAGCTGTGTAATCAGTAATTCACCCTTGCGTACTTTATAGCCTACTGATTGTTGTTACACACACACCCTCTTACAACCCACTGATACCTCATCAGTACCATTCCGTGCAAGATATATACAGCTCTTGCATCCAACAGTCAAAAACACAAAACATAAGAGCAAAAGGTTAATGTCACTTCAAGTGTAAATATTGTAATGGTAGATATAAATAGATGCAAGAAAATCCTCAACCAAGAAACATAGACCAAAGGTAAAAGTAGAATAAAAACACTTCCCCTTCCTGAACCCAAATAAATGTGCAATTCCCAAAACATGAATACGAAGTACATGAAAGGCATGACAACACATGGTTATAAACTATAAAATTACATTGTGATCACTGCAAAAAAATGCATGAAGCAGTCAGCAGAACTTTAAAATGTGCTGCACATTTCCCATGTTACCAGATAGCCCTGTGAGGGTTGTGCCTGAATTGCAGTGATGAGGTAACGTGACTAAAAAGAACACCCTTTCTCCAAAAGCAAGCTGAATAGTGGACACAGTACACACCCTGCAACGATTTCAAGTGAACAGTACATTTAACGAAAAATTATTCAAGCAAGACTGCCAGACACACGCATACCAGTAAAAGCACTACTGTGCATGCTCACGTTAAAAACCTCCTCGCTAAAAAAAAAAAATAAAATGTATATTTCTACTTTAAAAATGCATTAACATGACGGAATAATGTCACAACTTGCTAAATACAAGAAAATTTAGTCTAACATGACACATAACTGACAAGATCTTACAATTATCCATTTTCCATTTTTTCACTGTACATAAGCGGATCACGAGTTACAGAACACTGGTGGCAAATCATAATGAAAACAGGTGTTTCTTTCTAAAACTAATGCTCCATTTAAAAAAAAAACAGTGAATCCTTCTAACGAATGGCTACACTTATTAACAGTTGCTCTAAGAAACACCACCAGCAAATTATGCACTGTCACCACCTGTTCTGAATTAGCAATTTGCTCTTATGTAAATATTATTGACGGAAGGGCTATTTTATCTTGAACCAACATAGTTTTATTAACTAAACATTAAAAATAAATGACAACAAATTCAATACCAGAAGAACTTGTAATAATAGCAATAAGGTATGACCAGAGGTTAGATTATCAGTCAATCACCCCCTTGGCGGCTTGACTGGCGCCCGGCTAGCCTCGTGCCATGTTAACGCTGAGGGGTGATTAACTGTTATCAACCTCTGGTCTCTACTTAACAAACTATATGTGTGGCATTTTCAGTGGAGAAAGTTTGGTTTCCACAAATTTGCACATAACACACCTCTTACATCTGAAACATTCACTAGGTTTATGGAGCCAGGTATTTTCATGTCTGTCTATAAAATGATTATGCACCAAAAGATCTCTTAGAATATGGGCTTTTCTGTAGCACATTCTAGGTGGATCATTGCAAAGGTGTTTTTGGTTTGGTTCAGCTGTGAGTGCATGCCAGTGACATCTTAGAATAATCTCAAGTTCTCTGGTTTGTGCTGAATAAATTGTAGTATAGTTAAATCTCAAATCTGTGTGGATCATGCCACCTTTTTTTTAAGAAGGTCGTTCCTCTCTGTGACCTCTATTGTATGTCTCGTTTGTGCTATTTTATTCAAATTATATCCCCTCTGCATCAACCTTTCAGTTAAATTATCTGCCCCTTCTTTAAAAGCTGGCTCAGATGAACAGTTTCTTTTGGTTCTTAAGAAGTGACCAAATGGGATGTTTCAGGCCACATGGGGTGAGTGGCAACTACTCACCAAAAGTGATGTGTTGCCATATGTTGGTTTTCTATAAATGTTACTATTTAGGTTCCCTATCTCATCCTGTGTAATCGACAAGCCTAAATAGGTTACACTTGCTTTACTACTATGGTAGGTGAATCTTAGGAGTGGAGTAGTTTCATTTAAAAATTCTACAAATTCCTCTTTCCTCTAAGGTATGTAAGTCTCTCCCCCCCTTTGTGTTTTTTATGGTTTGAGTTTCATGATTGTCACATAGGATGTGCTTTTTTAAGTTTCTATCAGCTGGTTTAAATTAAATGAGATACAGATATGGTTTTATACAATATTTTATTAGGTGAAAACAATTTTTGATCATGACAGATTTTTTAAGTCAAGCAAATAAAAGATTGTTTTAATGAATGAATCATGTGGTGTCCTATCACATGGTATAGGGTTCCATATTTAATGAGTGTCTGATTTGTTACTGGTTAGCCTTTGAAGAAGTAGTTATCTCCAAAACATGTCAGGTGTTTCTTTGTATGTTCGCAATAAAATGTAAGTTAAACTTCAAGTAAGTGTGGTGTCCATCTGCTAGCTTTTGGTGTGCTCTTGGAACTTTTTTTGGACATACCAGTGTGGTTCCTTAGCACCACCTGTCCATGTGTGCACTCTTTTTGCAAATATGCCATATAGGGCCCTGAACCATGTTCAGAGTGTGCCGTACACGGCTGCAGGCAGTGCACAGCCATATCTTGGGCCAACATGCTGCCCTGTGTGCCGCTGTGCATGACTGGTGGCATGCCGCAGAGCCCAGGGTGGGGTGGACCAACAACACAGAAGAAGGTGGCTATGCATGTGCATGGGGGCCTCCATGTCATGTGCAGTGCCACCCAACCATCTACTGTGGGACCCTGTACCATCCGGCTACAGTAGTCAGGTGGTCCACAGTAGGATGGCAGTGTCTGTGGCAGGGCTGGGGGTTTGGCATTGGCCCAGCCACAGTCAATCCATTGTGGCCCTGTGCCACATGCTGCCATGGGTGCGCACCCCAGCACACATGCATGTCTCACACTGCCATTGTGCTTGAGCTGCACAGGCCACAGTGGTAGTCCCAGGCCTGTGTGGTGGCACAGGCACACCTGTGGTTCATACGCACACACACACCCCCGCATCAAGCTGCCTACCTGTGTTATAGCCATGTGTCATTCACCATGCATTTTCTCTACCTTTCAGCTCTGCACCCATCTGTGACACTGGTGAGGACGAGGTTGTGCCTTTGATCTCCTCTGGAGCCATGGCCAGTGCTGAACACCGTGGTTCAGTACGCATGCTGTTGACCTACTGGGGTTGGCTGACAATGACCTCTTGTCCTGTCTTCTGTTGGAGGACAACATCACCAGGATGTTAATGATGCCACACAGATAGGGGGACACACAGGCAGCACCCACCCTACCACTGGCGCGGTACACACATGGGCAGCAACAGGCAGCGCGGGTGGTCCTGTGCCCACACACATGCCTCCACAGTGTGCCCCCCTGCTGACAACTGCTGCAGCTGGGGGTTGCTGGGGATGCAGCACTGCTGTGGGGCCTGAGACTGCCTGCACTGTCCAGTTGGGTGCTGCAATGGCCAGCAGGGGACCATGTCCAGCCTGCCACAGCCAGGGCCCATCATGCATGCCTGTGCACAGTCTCTGCCCAAACACCAGCCTCCTGCATGGAGTTGACAGATGAGGGATGTAGCACAGCTGGCTGGGACCCCCACTGCCCGTCAGCCGCCCCACCCCTGATGCATCACCCACTGACAGGCTTGATGAGCACACCCAGCTCCTGTGGGAAACTGTGGCATGTCAGGTAGTGCTCAGGGAGGAGCTACATGGTCTGCGGGTGCAGGTAGGACACATGGATGAGCATGGTGCCATGAGACACGACCAGCTGCTTGGCAAGTTACACCAGCTGCAGGTGGCCACGACCACTGTGCTGGATGGGACTGTATAGGCCATTGCAATGGGCTTTGCTTCTCTTGCATTTCATGGTCACAGGAGTTCCCACTGCACCCCACCCAGTACCACGAACACCCCCAGGGCACAGCGTCAGGTTGTCCCATTGATGCTGATACCACCCCCTGCCAACATCATTCCCAACACCCCCAGATCTCATTTGGACTTTGGGACTGTGATACCCATGAGCACATGGTCACGGTCTCCTCAGTCAACCCCTACCAGGTTGAAGTCTTCACCCTCTGTTGCTGGTGACCTGCCTATGACATCCACCCAGCCAAGGTGTGGCTGCCCATGTGGCCACAGTGGCCGAACTGGCTCATGCAGAGTCCTGCTGGGTGCGGTTTTTATGTCACTAGTACCCTGCTGCCATTGCTATCCATGCAACAGGCTGGCAGTGGCCAGGGTGACATGCTGTGGCACACATGTACCCTGATATCATGCCTGACTTTGCTGTCTGTGTGTGGAAATGGCCATGTGTGGGGGCAGTGGTGTTGTGCTGTGTGGCATGGACACAATGAGTGCAGCACTGTGTCTGCCATGCATGTGTGCCAGCAGACACTCTCTGATCCATGCCAGTTTCTGCATTGACACTGTGTCCTCCCTGCCCTTGGTGGCACTGTACTGGATGCCTGTGCATGGTTGTGTGCACTTTGCAGTGCAATCTGCAGCTGCTGTGTAGTGTCTGCCTACCTGTGTCTGTGTGTGTCCTCCTCCCCCCACCCTATGTCAGTGTGTGTGTGTGTGTGTGTGTGTGTGTGTGTGTGTGTGACTGGCTGCTCAGTTGGTTCCTTCTGGGTTACTCACCTCCAGTTGCCAAAGTGCTCCTCCACAATGGTGTTCCTATGCCACCGTGCCCTTGTGGCCAATCATGGGTCAAGTCTCTCCAGAGTTGGCTGCCCACCTCCACCCTGTGGTTCATCCTCATCTGTACTGTCACCCTCCTGTGCCTGGACAAGTATTCCAAGGTCTATGGTCATTTTGTGTAGCATGGAACAGGCCAGGAATATGCCACAGACCTTTTCAGGGCTATACTGTAGGGCACCACTGGATCTGTCAAGGCATCTGAGCCACATTTTCAGCATGCCGAACACATGCTTTTCGTGTTGCGATGTGTGCCTCATTGTTGCATTCCTCGGCCTTGCTACTGGGCCGTCGTATGGGGGTGAGTAGCCATTGATGGAGGGGGTATGCACTGTCACCTGGAGGGGACAGAGACATGTGTTAGTTTTACTCAGGTGTGTGCATGGCCTGACACAACTGTCAACCCCCTTGCCTGTCTGTGCTGCCACTGCCTGTCCACCTGGGTGCCATTCACACCTCCCCACCTGCGCAGCCCCTGTACTGCTATTGAGGGACCCCACATTACTGTTCTGCTTGCAGCCTGGCCAGGCACGGCTGGGGCATCCTCGCCCCAGTCCTGCGGGCCCCATCCCTGCTTATGTTGGCACCATGCCACTGTCCACTGAGGAGAAGGACCTGGAGTAATAATAACAGGGACCATGAACAACACTGCCCAGTGCAGGACAGCGGCTGCAAAAAGTGAACAAAATGATGGGGTGCATAGCGAGGGAGTTTTCGTCCAGGCGAAGAGAAGTGATCTTGCCCCTCTACAGGTCACTGATAAGGCCACACTTAAAGTATTGTGTGCAGTTTTGGAGGCCATACCTAAAGCATGATATCAGGCTACTGGAGGGGGTGCAGAGGAGGGCAACACAGATGATATGTGGAATGGAGGGGAGAGACTATGACAGCAGGCTGGGAGACCTGAATATGTACACCCTGGAGGATAGAAGGGACAGGGGGGACATGATAGAGACATTCAAGTATCTGAGGGGAATCAATAAGGCAGATGGGGTCTTTAAGTTAAGGAGGGGGAGGGTCACCAGGGGGCATGGGCTAAGAATAAAGGGGGTGAAGATTTAGGAAATAAATGAGGAGACACTATTTCACAGAGAGGGTGGTAGCAAAATGGAACACCCTACCAGAATGGGTGGCATCATGTAAATCTGTGAACAGCTTCAAAAGGGCATGAGACAGGGAACAGGGGAGAGTGAGGGTGGGGGAGGTGGGGGTGGCAGTGTGATGACAAAGGGGGGGGGAAGCTGTAAACTAGGGGTGTTGGCTGCACACTCGAGCAGACTTAGATAGACCTGGTGGTCTGTTTCTGCTGGCACATTCGTATTTTCGTATGTCCTGTTCAGCAATTGTGCTCGTCCATGTCCTGGACAATGGTAGTGGCTGGGGGCATCTGTTGTTTTTCACACTGCCACATGTGCCTGCTGTGCAGCACCTCTGCCTCGCTCAACCTGACACATTACACATGACTGTCCCTGTGTCTGCATGTCCTGGTCCAGCAAAGCCCCAGGTTTCACTGTTCAACATGGCTGTTTGCCATTGCACTGTCTCTGTAACTCTTCCCCCACCTCCCACACTACCACCAGCTGTGTGATGTGCCACGGCGTACATAGTGTAGGCATGGGGTCCAGCCCAGCTCACCCACTAGATGGCCTGTGGGGTTGTCCCCTTCCTCAAATCGGCAACACAAGGCTGACTGGTGCCAGATGAAGGCGTCATGTGTACTCCCAGAGTGCATGGTGCAGACATTGGTGATGCTCTCTGTGGCATTGCATACCACCTGGCAGTTGATAGAATGCTAGCCCTTCTGGTACACATATGATATGCCACATCATATGGGCCAGGTGGTGCCCTGATAGCCACATGGGTGTAATCATTGGCCCCATCACACCCAGCATGCATGCCACCCTGTGGTATTGCCACATGGTTTCTGTCCACTCTACTTGTGTGCTAGGGAATTGGATGAACTCCAAAGAGTGTGGCAGCAGAGTGGTGAGGGACTGTGTGAGGGGATGGAACATGGCAGACTGTGTGATCCCAGTGGTGTCACCCACTGGTATCTGGAAGGTGCTCATAGCGAGCAAACACATTGCTGCTGTTACCTTTGTCTCCACTGATATGGCATGACTCCTTCAGGTGGGTGCCTGCAGTTCGTCATGGCACAGCTCACAGAGCTGTCTCAGAATATCCCTGTTGAGTTGGTACCAGCCTACAATCTCTGTGTCGGTCAGCTGTTCGTAGGTGACACAGGCACACTACCATCTCTGTTGGGCATACTGCCTACAGACCTTTCCACAGCCATGTTGCCATTCTGCCCCTCTCCTCACACCCCTCATTACCTCCACCATGACAAATGCTGACACATCCATTGTTTGGCTCCTGCTGTTCTGCTGTCTGCCTGTGGGTGACTTGCACTTAGGACACCTCCTCTTATAGCTGTCTTTGGGGGCATCTATGGAGATGCGTCATACATGCACCACCCATTTTGGCTGAATATAGAGAGCACATTCATGGGAACACCCTCTCCAGATGTGCCGCATACATTATAATTGGGTTGCGTGACACATCCCAGCTCTTTCAATATCCCGCTGTGGCACATTTCTTGAGATGCGCCACTGCATCTCACTTGCGCCGGTGCATCTCCTTTGAAAATGTCCCCCATAATTCTGTGGGCCATTTCTTGTTTGTTTATTTTTATCAATACAGTCCAATTTGCTATGGAAGGTACTGATATCAGGGAGCACGACAATTCCCTCCTGACTACTCGCTCCCTACAAACTCGCCCCCTTGCATACGCTTCAGTGGCAATTCACCCCTGTAACAATTCACTCCTGACCAATTTGCTCCCTCGTCACACTTTTTGCTCCCTGCATTGGTTGTCTTATCAGTAGAGGGCATTGATGGTTATGTGATCCTTTTGTTAGTGCTTGCTCACCCCAGTACTAAAATAACAAAAAATCAGAGAAAGTAACACACTTAGTGGTCTTCTTTTTCTTTGTAATGTACTCTCTCTCTCTCTTGCAGTAGAAAGAGCCAGTTCAGCAGCATTTAAATTAGAGGAGTGATGAGGGTTTGTAGAGGGCATTGATGTTTATGACAGCCTCTCGTGCTTGCTCACCCAATGACTAACTCCACTGAGATACAAAAAAAGAGAGAGCAGCATACATAGTGGTCTGATTTTTGTTTGAAATGTGGTGGCTGTTGCACAGTGAGTGGGATCGAGAAACACTCTCTCTCTGCCTCTCCGACCATGGTGGAAAGAACCCATTCAGCAGCACAGTTCTGATTAAATGGGAGGAGTGACGACGGTAAGTAGAGGGCACTGATGTTAAGGACAGCCTTTTGTGCTTGCTCACCCCACCACTAAGTTAAAAATAGAGAATACCACACATAGGGGTCTGATTTTTTTTTTTTTTCAGCTGTTGCACTGTGAGTGCGATCGCGAAATACTCTCTCTCCCGCTCTGACTGCGGTAAAAACTGGAAAGACCATTGAGCAGTGCGGTTCAGATTAAATGCAGTGCAGGACATGACTGAATGTTTACAGACAGCTGCGAGAAGACAGGGCAACAAAGTACAGTACCAGGTGAGGGAGTGGCTGTGCCATTAACAAAACAAAACAAAAACAGAAATGTTAGACTGAGGGAAATGCTACCAGTCATTAGTTGGGTGGGGGAGCGAATTGGTCAGGAGCGTGTTAGCGTGGGGATGAATTGACTACAGAGCGTACCCGCGGGAGCGAGTTTGTAGGGTGTGAGTAGTCGGGAGCGAATTGTCATAGACCCCTGATTTCAAGCTCTAACTCTTGAATGTGGCTACGGTTTTTGCATATGATTTTTTTCCTTTTGTGTGTTGTTATCGGTTAACATACAGTATCAGTTAACATATACATAGAGCATCCACTGCACTGGATACCTATATCCCATTCTAAGGTCATGATGATTTTAACCATGGTTTCTTTCCAGCAAATAATTATCACTGTCTTTAGAATCCTCTAAGCCAGTAGACATTTGCAGAAATAAAAATAGAATGTTTTTTTTTAACCCACTGGGCTAAAAGCAGTGAGATATGTTTATTGGGAGTAGAGGACTGTAGCAATCCTGAATGGGTTAAAAATGAGGTACTAACAGCAACTAAGATTTGCCTGGTGTACAAATATCTGCCAGCAGATTACAGATATAAGCGTTATTCTAGCAAAACTGGCTGCTCCTGCTCTCCCACATGACGTGTGACACCGGTTGGGAAGCTGTACCTACTGTATGGTCTGGCGGTACCTGTTTTTTATTCCTGTAATATATTCTGCAACAGAAGGTAATACTTTTTTTTCTTTGCTTTATTGAGGACTGGTTATGCCTTTTGTTTTGAGACTGGTCATTTGTCGGGCAGGGCTTGGTCTGGAGTGGAGCAGAGACTGTTTGCTCACCGTGCCCCTGATCAGTACTCCTTCTGCTGTACTCAGTACCTACCCTAGTTTGAGCGTTCTGTTCCAGTTTATTTCTTCCGTTACGAAACCCTTACAAATATCACATTATAAACATAGCCAGTAAAATGTTAATAATAAATATCAGCTTAGGTATTTAACATAACATTTTTTGCATACCCTATTATGGCATATATGGTTTTACCCAGTTATTTAGAAAAAAATGTAATGCTTTTCCATTACTTTGCTTTATAAGCCTCATACTCCCTCTTCTCTACAGTGCTTTTAATCTGAAAATTCAAAATAACTTGAGATTATCTAAAAGTGCATCAACTTAATAAATATATATTATAATATCAGTTTAATAAGGATCTATCATATGATGAAGTCAGTGTTTCACCATATGTAAGCTTTACTTTTGGGGCTTTTCCTTTTTTCCATATAGGCAACTTTCACCTTGAACTGCCCTGGCTACACCACTCTGCCCAACCCCTCCCCCCAGCCCTGTCACCTGTCTTCTCTGGGACTTACCTTCCCCCTGTTGTATTTTGCCACAGGACTGTGGGAAGTGCCCAGTTGCTGGTGTGCAGCCTGTGAGACGTTGCTCATCATCCTGCAGTCAGGGTGTTTTTTTCACTGAGTTTTCAACCCAGGCCCACATGACATGAAATTGGCATGATGTGCAAGCCCTGCCTCCCCGGAGATGCCCCAGCCTCCCTGAGCATGGGATCCCTTCCCTCTATGTGAGGTTCACTTGAGCTGGCACCCGGATACCTCCAGGTGGCAGTCAAGCAGAGAGCCACAGTACCCTTCTTCCCCGAGGGAGGACAGCAGTCTTACGGATGTCCAATCCTTCCTCCCCCACCAACCCAAATCTGTTTCTGAGTCCTGGTTGCCAGTGAAACAGGAGGTGAGGAGCATAACATGCCAGCCATCCATGCCACTGGAGCAGCCCACTTTTGAGGCTTTTCATACTTCATACTTGTACACATGGAACAGTAATGTTCTCCTAATAAAGGAGTCAAATTCAAAACAACCATGGGCAGTTACCCACAAATTACCACTGCCACAGTCTGAGTGTGTAATGTTTGGGGAAAGGAATCTCCAGTCAGCACTCAGTCAGCCACAAAATATACTGGAATATCATTTCAATCTGCAGTGCAGTTTACCTGATGCTCTGTGCCAGATCACGAATTTACAATAAAAGCATCCCATGACTGATGTCACAGAGTCAATCCTATAGGCATCCCCAACCCCATCCAGTGCTATTTTGCCAGTCTTAGGCTCACATACTAGTATTAATCCTGGAATCAAATAGTTACTAATTCAGTAGTCAGATTAACTGTCTGTTAGAGCCACTGCCAGCAACCAAGGTATACTATTTGTAAAGGCACTATCATGACTGTACTCACTTAGGATCTAGTGTGACAAGCACGCCCCGATAACAACATGATCGGTCAAAGGACACCACAACCTCTGGATTACTACAGATCTGCTAGAGCAACTCTCCTCAAGAGATCATCTCTGGCAAGTAGCATGAGCACATGGCTGAGCAGCAAACATCTAATGGTACAAACAAGCATGAAACGACTGCATGAAAGTCATCCACCATGCAAAAACCACCTGCTACAAAGAAGCCCTCACCAGTTCGTGGAATAGCAGCAAATCCTTTTGGGACAGCCTCCAGGACATCACTGGGAAAGACCTCAGAAATGCTCCAGTTATGCTCACAATCGATGGGGTGCTGTCCTTAGACCCTTGTCTCATTGCCAACTCCCTGAATCATGCCTTCACGGATCTAAGTAGCATGCTATCTGCTAACTTCTTCAATCCCCTCACCACAAATGACCCACAATGGAAATGATTGCCTCCCCATGACCAATCACTATTTCACTTCAAAGTAGTCTCTGAAGCAGATGCCAAAAAATACCAGGAAAAGGTACTAGGTAAGTCAAGATGCAGCGGGGAATCCCTAGACCTAATATTTGTTATCCTGGCATTCAAGGAAGTTCTTAGCCTGCTGACGCAAATTATAAACCTCTCGCTCAGTCACTCACAAGTCCCTCAATGCTGGAAATCTGTGACAGTTACCCCGGTGCACAAAAGTGGTGATCGGATTCTGCACAATAACTATATACTCCCCGCACTCTCCAAGGCCCTGGAGTGGATCGTGGTTGATCAACTTGTGGAGTACCTCAACCACCATCAACTACTGTGTCCTGAACAGCATGGGTTCAGGGGTGGGCACAACACCATCATGGCTTTGCTAGACTTTATGGGGTACATCCACCATGCATTAGACCAAAGCTTCCTGGTAGGAGCCGCATTCATTGACCTATCAAAGGCATTTGATATGGTGCATCATGAGCTCCTCCTCAAACAACTGGCTGACATTGGGCTCTCCTCGGAAATGTTGGCCAGTTCACTAACTACCTGAGCAACCACTATCAGCAGGTTAGGATTGGGGATGTGATCTTGACAGCAGACCTGTTAGATCTGGTGTACCACAACGATCCATATTAGGACCACTACTGTTCTACTTATTCTTAAATAACCTCCCGGCCTCTAGCTCATGTCAAATGCTCCTTTATGCAGATAATGTGGTCTTATTCATCAGCAGCCAACACCCTGAACATCTGGAGGCAGATCTACAAAGTGGCTTTGCATCCACGAAAGAGTGGTTTAAGGACCATAGACTGGTCTTGAATTATAAAAAAAACAAGACCAAGACCATGATGTTCTCTACCTCACAAAGCAAGCACAGAGCCTTCCCCCTTGCAATTATGAATATTGGAGTGCCACTCTCAAACTTGTTCAACATTTCAAATACCTAGACATCACTGTCGATTCCACCCTATCATATGCCGAGCACATCAACATTACTGCAAGGGCCATCAATACCAGAATTGGGATCCTGTATCGGCACAGGCACTGTCTCACACATGAAGCCCTGAGCACTGCCATCAGTAGCTCAATCAACTCACTCATCGATTATGGGCAGGTGATCTACGGATCTGCAATAGACACAGCCCTGTGCCACATCTCAACCACACTGAATATAGCCTGCTGTCTCCTCACAGGTTCTGCTAGACTCACACACACCTGTGATCTCTATACCATGGCTGGCTGGCTACAGCTCAGTGGAAGAATCAGATACCAAACCTGCCTCCTCACCAAAAAAGCCTCCTTAAACCTTCTACCACCAGGAGTATGGAACTCAATGACCCCTCCCAGGAGCACAAAGCAAACCAGAAGTGCTGTCTCTCAAGTATTCCAAGTGCCAAGGTGCTGCACTACCTTGGCTCATCAGGGTTTCTCATACTGGACACCCCTCTGGACAAATGTGCTACCTCAGGACATCTGTGATGCAGCAAAGGTTGGCTCTTTTAAACACAATCTGCGTCAACACCTTCTCACCGCAGGTACCTGTGCCTGCCCTCACTAAATCCCACCTCAAATCAGTAATCCCATGTTCGTAGTCTGTACTTACCCACTAGCACTTCTTAACCCTGTCACTGTTCCACTGAGTAGTCCCTACCTTGCATTTCACTGACCCCCTTCCTCTCCAATGGTGCTGCCATGCCACACCCCTCCTCTCTTCCCTACCCCTCCACCTCCTACCCCCACCCACCCCTTCCTCTTACCATTACCTCTCCATCTTCTACCCCCTTCTCTTCCCTCTGTCTACTCTACTGATTTTTATCTCTCCTTGACACAGGCACACATTGCACAATGCCACAGTATAGTGAAACCATGTACTTTATCTGTATTGTGGTGCCATAACATGTATTTGTATATTTGCCACTGAACCACTCTGTATCTGAATGTTTATGTATCACTCTGGACTTGTTAACTGATGCAGAATCAATTAATGAGCATCCCCTCTCTGGTGTTATTCAAGATTTCAATAAATAAAGTAAATAAATAAAAGGATCAGCACAAGTTTCCACACCTAGTCATATCCTTGGTACCACACTGCAACTGAAATTGCTTTGTGTTTACTCGAAAACAGGTCAAGCTGAGCAGTCTGCAGTTGAAGTCTAAGTGCTTAACTGGGGTACACCCCAACCACATCTAGAATTACATTACTGGACTGGAGCTCTGGATTAATTGCTCTTGTCACTTAAGAATACTCCACTTACTCTTCAAGAAAGCTGTCCCTACAGCCCATGTTAAATAATGAAAGAAGGAATGTTAGTAAAGATGTCCACATTAATGGAACACTGCATAGATAATTGCTGAGACCACTTACTTAGCCAAGGAAGAATATAGCCATAATAAAAATATACATACAAGTAAAATACGAGTAAAATCCCAGATACAAAAATGTATGGACTAATATGACACATGTATTTTTTTAGGGCTGCACCCAATGCCTCGGGTCCATTTTTAAATGCCTTAATTATAATACACAGGATTCTAGCATACATACCCCACCATGCTCAGCATTGATGGATCCCCATCCTCGATCCTAAATCTATAGCCACCACCTTCAACCTTGCTTTCACCGACCTCCATAATGTCCTCCCTACCGATTTCTTCTCCCTCACCAACCCTACTGCTCCTTCACAGAACCCAGTGCATCCCCCTTTTCACTTCAAGACTATTACTATTGAGGAAGCCAGGAAATACCTGCGTAAGGTGCTCAGTAAGAGGAGATACAGTGGAGATAACATCGATCTGAAACTAATCTCACTCTCTCTGGAAGAAATCCTGTCTCCCCTTACCCATATCCTCAACCTATCACTCTGGTTCCCAGTATTCCCTCAGAAATGGAAAGCCGCAGTAGTTACCCCGTGTACAAGAGCGGGGATCGGGCCATGCCCGAGAACTATAGACCCATCTCTATACTTCCACCACTCTCGAAGGCCCTGGAACAAATCATCATGGACCGACTTGTCAAATACCTGTACAAACATAAGCTCCTATGCCCTGAGCAGCATGTCTTTAGGACACGGCACAGTACCACTACAGCTGTCCTGGAATTCACGGGCTTGATCCATAAATCTCTCAATCTTGGACAGCTTGCTGGGGCAATCTGTGTTGATCTAACAAAGGCCTTCTATATGGTCAACATGCCTCCTAGTTGACCAACTCACTGTTACAGGCCTTGCCGCTGAGGCAGTTGCATGGTTCCGCAGTTACCTGCACTACCACTCTCAGCAAGTCAGGATAGATTCTGTCCTCTCAGACAGCAAACCTCTCTGCTCAGGCATTCCACAGGGGTCAATACTGGGTCCCCTCCTATTTAGCTTATTCTTGAATTGCCACCCCAAGAAGGCCGCATCCTCCTTTTTGCAGATGATGCGGTTGTTTTCTCAAATGGCTCAGACCCCAGTGCCCTTGAGCAGCAACTGCAGAGCAACTTCACCAGTGTAGAGACGTGGTTCAAAGATCATAAATTGATAACGAACTACAAGAAAACAAAATCCATGCTGTTTTCCAGCTCTCTAAACAAACACAAAAACTACCCACTATCAATATGCAATAGTGGCAGGGTTTCCCTTGAACTTGTTCAACACTTTAAATACTTCGATATCACTATTGACAACTCACTCTCCTATCCTCTCCACATTGACAACACAGCCAAAGCTATCAACAAACGCATAGGGTTACTTTATCGTCACATGCATTGCCTCTCCCCTGAAGCCCTCAGCATAGCTGTTCACAGTTCTATGGGTTCCCTGCTGGACTACGGGCTGCCTATATATGGTTTTGCCACAGATACTGCTCTCTGGTGCATAAAAACTGCACTCAACAAAGCCTGCTGGCTCACCTTAGGTGCACACTGGCTGACTCACACCTGTGATCTCTATGCCAGGGCACACTGGCTCATGCTCAGTGGCTGACTAAAATATCAATCCTGCCTTCTGGCCAAAAAGATCTGCCTTGGTCAGCTACTGCCAGGGGTCCAGCAAATTCTGGTTCCCAGCAATAATCCACGGCACACCCGTAACTCCAAACACCAGTCCTTCCTAACTCCAAAATATCAAACATCTCAAGGACAAAGGTCCTTTGCTTACTGTGCACTGCTGTGGTTCAACTCCCTCCAGGAGAACATTGTGTACCTGCCCACACTGGGTACTTTCAAAACAAACTTGAAGATTCTTATGATATGTGAATCTCGATGTGCCTGCCATCACTAACACCACCTTTCCACTCCCCATCACTACTTCCATCCCCTGCCCCCTCAGCCCTTCCTTTTCTCCTCTGAGTAGGCCCTCTTACTTCCCCCACTCACCTTGCACCCTCTCCCTCTTCCTCCAATCTAGGCACCTCCCTCTGATCCCTACTGCTATACTAATATTACGCTCTCCTTTTATACATTGCACTTGGGCTCCTCCGCTTCACCACCTTTTTTCTGTTTTTCTTTAGAACTTAGCTACACTCCAAACAACCTCTTGTTTGCGGACAACTGACTGGTTTCACTGTTGGGCACTGTAAATTGTCTGTTTTCCTGTGACCTGTACTGTGTTTGATATATAATCATGTTTGTTTACCTTTGTATTTCTGCAATCCTTTGCATAATTTCACCTAGCTGTCGTACTGAAATGTCCTGACGTGGAACCTATGTAAAGAGCTCTGAGCTCAAATGGTTTTCCGATTACTGAAATAAATTAATCATAGTATCATATTAAAAGCCAGCAGAATAGGCCCCATGGTCTATCATGTCTGCTCAGAAGCTAGCCCCCTACTGGGATCTCGCTCCTCCACCCCCCCAGCCCCAGAGGTGGCCCTCCTTGGCCTCAGCTTCCCCCTGTACCTGTCCCAACCCTTCTTGAATCCTTCCACTGTGGTCTCTTCCAGCAGACTCCTGGACAGTGCGTTCCATGGTTCCATCACCCTCTCTGTGAAGAAGTGTCTGCTGCGCTCTCCCCCTTGTACTTCCCCTCCAGCTTCCACTTGTGCCCCCTGATAGTTCCCCCCTTCTTAAGCCTGAACACAGCCCTGGCTCCACCCCTATTTATCCCCTTTACATACTTGAAAGTCTCTATCATGTCCCCTCTGTCCCTCCTCTTCTCCAATGCGTACAGATTGAGTTCATCCAGTCTCTCCTCATGGGTCCTACCCTCCATGCCCTGAATCATCCTGATCACCCTCCTCTGGACCCTCTCCAGCAGTGCTATGTCCCTCTTAAGATGGGGTCTCCAGAACTGCACACAGTACTCAAGATTCAGCCTAATCAGGACATTATACAGAGGGAAGATCAGCTCCTTTCTCCTGGAGGTAATCCCCCTGGTTATGCAGCCTAGTATCCTGTTTGCTTTTGCTGCAGCTCTTTGACAATTATCTGTGTTATTCATTTTGCTGTCCACCATTATCCCTAAGTCCCTCTCGCTCAATGTGACTTGCAGACTTGCAGTGTGGTCCCCCCCAGAGTGCATGCATGTCACGGGTTTCTGACCCCCAGATATAACACCCTACATTTCCCTGCATTAAACTTCAACCCCCATTTCCTTGCCCACCCAGCCAGGGTATCCAGATCCCCCTGCAGGGCCTCTCTCCCCTTCTGCCCATCTGCCAGTGCTCCCAGTTTTGAGTCATCTGCAAAGAGACTCAACCTACTCCTAACACCCCACCCTATGCCTGAGACATAGGAGTTGAACAGGAGTGGCCCCAGGACTGATCCCTTGGGGACCCCACTGATGACCCTCCTGGGGAGGAGACTATCCTCCAACCACCACTCACAGTATTCAGCCCCATAAGCCAGTTTTGCACCCACCTGAGCAACTGCCCCCACCCCATCCCCCAGCTTTGTTAGTAGGCCATTGTAGGTACCGAATCGAACGCCTTGCTGAAATCCAGATAGAGGATGTCCACTGGCCTATTATGGTCCAGGGCACCCATCACCCAGTCATAAAACTCCACCAGGTTGGTCTGGCACGACCTCCCCGAAACAAAACCATACTGCCTGTCATCCAGGTGCCCCAACCTTTCCAGCTGCCCTACCAGCCTCTCCTTGATAATGCCCTCCATAACCTTGCCTACCACAGACGTTAGGCTAACGGGCCTATAATTCCCCATCTCCTCTCTGGACCTCCTCTTGTGAATAGGCACCACATGAACCACCTTCCAATCTTGAGGCACCCCTCCCCCGTCAATAGGGAGATGTTGAAGAGTTAGGCCAGTGGAGCTGCCAGCACATTCGCCAGTTCCTTCAGCACCCTTAGATGCAGCCCATCTGGCACCAGTGCCTTTTCAGTCTTTAGTGACTGGAGGGCCCCTCTCACCCTATCCGCTGTGATTTTGCCCTCCCATCCCCTCCCACTCATGCATCCTCTCCTCCCCTTCTAGATACGACCCATCCCCTGCCCTAGTCTCAGCCAGTCCTTCAGTCTCCAACTGACCTCCTGGTTCAGTGGGCTCCTCTACCCTCCCATAGGGTTGGAAAGATCCCTCACCTCCCCGGGGTAAAGAAAGTGGCAAAGTACTCATTTAACACCTCTGCTTGTTCCCCAGCTTCCTGCACCCATCTCCCCCAGTTCTAATCCTGCTGATCTGTGCCCTCACTTTTCTTTTCTCCCCATGTATCTATAGAACCCCTTTCTCTCCCTGCAGATATCCCTGGCCAGGTTAAGCTCCTTCTTCTCCTTGGCCCCACTTACCACCCTGGGGACCATCTTAGCCAGGAAATCATACTCTCCCCTCTCCCTAGCCCCCCTTGAGCACTTTAAGCATGCAAAGGCAGCCTTTTTCTCCCTCACTGCCTCCTGCACCTCCCGGGTCTACCAACATGGCTTACTGGCCCTACACTGCTTGCGCCTTTCCTTTGCGCAGGCTCTTGAAGCCTCCTGCACCCCCTTCTTAATGGTCTCCCACAAGCTACCAGCATCCGTGTCTAGCCTTATCTCATCCTAGCACCCTTTAAGAATCCTTCCCATGCCCTCAAAGGCTGCCTCCTGAAATCTATTACTTCTGCGTTAGTGCAAATTTCCTCTCCCCCTAGGAACATAAGAAACCAGACCATGGCATGGTCACTGCTTGCCAACCTCCAGGCCTCTTATTTGGTCCTTATCTACTAGGACAATGTCCAGGATCTGATCCTGCCTAGTAAGCTCCCCCACATGCTGGACTAGGAAGGCATCCTGAAAGACATCCATCAACCTCTGCTCCCTGGCCACCGAGGATGTCATAGTACCCCAGTCCGCCCCCGGCATGTTCGGGTCGCCCATGATCACCATCTTGCCCTTTCTGAGGCCACAGTGACCCCTGATGTTCTCTGCCAGATCATCCTCCAGTTCTGCTTCCATTGCGGGGGTCTGTACACCACCCTATTTTTAATCTTTTACCCCCCCTCCTTTGTAGGGTTACCCAAATTGCCTCCACATCTCCTTCCATCTCCTTGATTCCAACAACTACTATGTCATTTTTGAATATCAATGCCATATAATAAAATAAAATAAAATAAATAAATAAATACTCATGGGCAGACTGGATGAACCATTGATCTCTTTCTGCCATCATTGTCTATATGTCTATGTTTCTATCCTGATACACGTTTTCTGGGAAAAAAATTCCCTAAAGTGGCTATAGTCATCTTTACTCTTCCGAGTTCTTTCTGAATTCTTGTATTAAGATAAAAAGGCTGTCGGTTGAAAGGTCCCCTAACAAGGTTACTAGCAGTATTTACAATATGACATCCAATCGCCATTCATAGCCACAAGCATTCCCCATAAGCTTTTTACTTTATTTATTTTTTATTTATTTGTTCTAGGAGTACAAATACCTTTCAGCCAAGGCTCTTTTACAAAGGTTCCACGTCATTGGTACAATTGAGACAATCATAAGCAAAGATAACAGTTTATAAAAAAAAAAAAAAAATACCTTTTCCAAAGTGGCGAAACCAACACTTGCACATAAATTCAAGAATGTAATTACGGGAACACAGGGTAACTCTCAACAATAATTTCAGGAAAGAGTGAAAATCCATTTTAACTCACTTTGTCCATACACAGCGAGACTGTCAGTACCTCCAAACCATACAGCTTGTTATTTTCCTTTTCCTCAGTCAGTGCCATGAATGTGTGAACAACATGGGCCTCTTCCATTCATTTCACAAACAGGTTGTCAGTTGCCAGGAGGAAAGACCAGTAAATAGCATCACATCTTTTCCTCTCACTCCCTCTGTTTTAATAGGTAGATATTCATCTTCCCATACCTTTGTGGGGGCCATATTAAAACTATAAAAAACATAAAATGCCACAGCTTCTCTAAACGTAGCATTATTTAGCAAATTGAGAAAATTAAAATTAGAAGCCCTCAGTCTTCAGGAAATGGTGGCATACCTTTTCAAAATGAATTTGTGTATTTCAGCGCTCTAAATGGTACTCTTCCCCCAAATTCAAGCACTGGCTGGTCAGGAGTGCATTTCCAGTGAACCACTTTTTCCTCAGGATTCAGGACTAATATCCACAAACGGTTCCATGCAAGGAGCACTGCTCCCTTCTACAAACTTCACACAGTACATGGCAGCCACACATGTTGGACTTTCACAAACTAAAGCTGATTTCAGCTCTAGCCAGACAAAAGGGCAGGGTCGCACCATCAAACCAGAGCTTGTCACTGCGGTGAAATATTTTGTTTTAGATAGCTGTAAATAGCTTTTTATTGCATTCTGTTTTAAAGTTTTGAGGATCAAAATGCATAAACATTTGAACAGTAAAGCAATAACACAGAGCAGAGAGCAAGAGATGGTCGGAGCACCTGCATGGCCATCTTTAAGTCCCCTGTGGAAATACACCCTCACTGCAGACTCCATACAGACACCCCAGAGTCAGATACCCCATTCTTGCTCGGTTCCACTCATGTGATGGGACACTAGGTGAGGGACTCCTTATGTTGCCAATAGCAGCTTCCTGGTCTGCTGTTATTGCCTGCCCCAGACAAGTGATCTCCACTCAAGTGAGTCTTATATAGTAGGCCAAAATCAGCCTGCAATCAGAAATGTAAGTAAATCCCACCTCCAATAATCCACTTGCTGAGGCCTCAGGCCAGACAATTACACCCCCCCCCCCCCGGCGGAACTACAGTGCAAGACAAAGCTTTTAATGGCTACATGTGGGCTATGGCTGGTCTTAAATTTTACCTCGCCAATAATAATGACAATTCAATTCAAACAAGTTTCACCAAAACTCACCCCCACCTATGTTGTCTTAAAAATAGCCTTTTTTCAGTCTGGTCTGTGACAAGAAAACCAGAAAACAAATAAAGACAGCCTCTGTTAAATGCTGCAGCCTGCAGGAGTGAGTCTTACACAGTAAGCCAAAGCTAACCTGCAGTCTCTTAGTTTTTTATTTCTACTGTTTTTTTGCTGACCATGAAAAAAATTCCTCTCCTTCTCTCCTATACCTGCTTACCAGAGAAATAAGTGACTTGTTGATCTGGGGTTATGATTCTCGCTTCAGGTGTGAGAAGTCCCAGGTTCAAATCCCAGATGAGCCCTTACTGAAAATATTTACTCTTCACCATGTTTATCAGTGACATTGGTGAGGGGATCTAGGGCAGGCTGTGTTTCTTCATAGATGGCACCAAGCTCAGTGGGAGGGTGGCTAGTGATGAGGGAATAAAGGAACTGCAGAGAGACTTGCAAAAGCAGGAGGAGTGGTCAAGGGTTTAGCAGTAGAAATTCAATACCAAAAAGTTCAAAGTAACGCAATTAGGGAACAAGAATACCAGGACAGAGTACTGGGTGGGAGGGGTGAGACTGAGTACCATAGCTGAGGAACAAGACCTTGGAGTTATCATCAGCAACTCCCTAAAGTAATCCAATCAGTGCAACACGGCTTATATCAAGGTAAATAAGATGCTTTGATTTATCTGGAGAGGTATTGATAGCATAAAAGAGATGTAACACTTCCTCTGTATAGATTCTTGGTGAGGCCACACTTGTAGAATTGTGCCCCGATCTGGGGTCCTTACCTTAGGAAGCATAGGGATGGGATCACGACAGTGCAGTGCAGTACAAGGTAACCAAAATGATTCAGGGCCAACTGGGCATGTCCTATGAGGAGTGCCTCAAGGCACTGAACACGTACTCACTGGAGACCAGACTCACTGGAGATCAGACGGGAGAGTGGAGATATGATAGATACCTTCAAATTCCTAAAAGGAATTAACAGGGTGAAGTGCTGGGTACTATTTAACTTGAATACCAGCTCATGGTCACATGGTCATGAGTGGAAACTAGCAGGAGGGAGAGTTAGGAGGAACTGTGAGGAAATACTATTTTATAGAAAGGGTGGTTGAGCGATAGAACAGGCTGCCAGCTGAGGCAGTGGGTGCAAAAACCGTGGTTTTCAGCATGGCTGGGACAGAATGACGGATATAGTGGTTGCTAAGTGTGTCAGAATCAGGGAGGAGAATGGGGGATGGGGAAGGCTAGGACCCTTTAGGAACAGTAGACTCCAGGACTAAACAAGGAACTCAGGCAGACTGGATGGGCCTTAGGTATTTTTCTGCTGTCATTGCCTATATTTCTGTTTCTATGTTTCCAAACCTCTGCTACTTAACTTGCTACAGATAAATCAGAAGCACGGGTCCCAGATGAGGCTTTGAGTTGTGTGAGCATGGGGGTGACCATTCCGCCAGTAGAACTGGCAATATACTCAGTAGACTTTGAAGAACTTTATTGAGCTCTGCCACAAGCCTAGATTTTCACAGCCTATCCATCTTGGAATCTAAATATTTAATAAAGCTTGGCTTTGTGCAGTTTCATGTAGCTCGGGTACTCAGTATCACATTACATGGGGAGATTTTGGTGAAAAATGCACACAAATGATTTGCTGTCAGGAAATAAATTGAATACTGTGGGATTATTTTTCAAGGATTGTAGAGGTGTATTTATTACTGTCTGTGAAAGGCTGTGCAAGATGATGCAAGTCAAGCTGTGCAGAATAAATGTTACATGTATATGTAGACAGGTAGTAGACAGACTGTGTGGTACTGTATGTGTAATAAGCTACAGAAGCAGATGTAATTGTTTTCAAGATACTCAAATATTCTGGATGCTTTATTGAATATCTGCTGCTGTGGGGACATCTAGTTTGAGGGTGGCAGGCATGCAGAAAGAGGAAGAGAGGGGGCCATAATACAATTCAATGGGGGTGGGCACACTGTGAATGCATGGCAGCATGGCACTATCTTTTATGAGTCAGGAAGAAATGTACAGTAGGAGCAGGATAAATGTGTAATAATCAGAATATTTCTTGGCTTGCATTTTTCTTTACCTGAGTAAGTGAGTCCTGTAAAAGTGAACACAATTCACCATTATAATTGTGAACTAGTGCAACCATCTGATGGCTAGTACAATTTTTTTTTTTTTTTTTGTATTTGTTATTTACTTCCCTGCCCGGCCATATGGCATACAAATGCGTATACATGTGGAGTCACACACACGCCAGGATCCAGGGTCTTTTGCCCTCCCCTGACTTTTTAGTCGCCGTCATCACCGCCTGCGTTCCTACCAGACCTCCACCCATTGGGAGCAAGACTACGGACAGGTGGGCAGGCATCCACCCCTTGGAAGGGAGATCCATGGCTCAATCCTGCTCCAGCCCTCCCCCCCCGAGCCAGCACCCCAGTGACCCAAGGTCATTCCTGTACCTAGGTCACCGGTGTAGCATGAGGTAAGGCACCAGCGCCTCAGCACTCCGTGCTACTGGGCCAGTGTGGCTAGTGCAATTTTGAGTCAACTTATCCTGCTGGTGTGTGCAAAAAAAGGTTAAGGTCAGCCCCTGCTTAACGGCTGCCTTAACCTCATTATGCAGCACTAAACTGTTATTAATTTTTCATAGTCCTGTTTCTCTAATCACTGTCTCCCATCAACTAAGAGTACACCCCTCTACAGCATGGTCAAAGATTTCAATCAACACTGTGCTTCCATCCCATGTCAGGATGATATTATTAAATCAATTTGGGAGGACACTGCATGTGGCCTTTGAAAAAAGACTCCCCCTGTTAAATGCATTTTAACATAAGCATCAACTAATCTGCAGTCTGGATCATGTTTGACAAGAAATTTGTATTACTGTACATTTTTTTCTACCCTTGCACTCCTTTGATGGGACAGAGCAAATAAAGTTTCCACCTAGGATGTATTTTTTCAGGGGTACATAAAAAGGCTGCAAGGATTTAAAGAAATCAATCCTCTTAACCTTTGTTTTGGAAAAGTCATGAATATATATATATATATATATATATATATATATATATATATACACATATATATATATATATATATATATATATATATATATATATTAGAGGCACAAAACTCTGTTTAATGCATTAGTTAGGGTTGTTCCACAGCGACAAAAGTGAGAAAATTCGATGTTAGGGTTGAAACCCCCTTTGCACCCTTCCAGCCCACCCCCCCAACTGGAATCAGGCTGCGCATTGGGGTCATCAGCCCTAAGTGTCACCCCATCACATGTGGAAAGAAGCTGAGGAATAGGAGAATGGGGTAACAGTTAGGACCGATGACCCCAATGCACACCCCGATTCCAGTTGGAGGGGTGGGCTGGAGGGGTGCAAAGGGGGTTTCAACCCTAACATTGAATTTCCTAGCTTTTGTTGCTGTGGAACAACCCTAACTGATGCATTAAATAGAGTTTTTTTGCCTCTAATTTCCCTTCTTTTTGAGAATGATAATGAGAAATAGTGAATTTAGTGCAGCGCCGGGATCGCGGGGGTGATGTCTTGTCACATTGAAACATTGTGCCCGCAAATGCAAATTGTAATGCACATGGTGACACAAAGCGAAACAGAAAGAGGAACAGTACTGTAGACAGAAATGTTAAAAACAACGGAAATGCAACTGCAAATGAAAACGCAAAGGGTAACGCACATGGTAGCGTAAACGTGAACGGTAAGTGAAACAGGTACAGAACTGCAAGCAGAAATGGTAATGGTAAGAGTAATGTAAGTGCACAGGCTGGTTTTCCCCAGAAGCTGTATAGAGAAAGACAGTGAGTAGAAAGAATGTATGCAAAATAATGACTCTCGGAACACGCAAATCAGTAGTTGTAATAGTAAATTGCTTATATCTCAGTAACCGTACGACATAGAAAAAAAATTTAAAAGTCATATGTATTATCACTTTCCTGGCTAGTTTTATATGTAGCCCTATAATTTTTTGACAAAAACTCAGTATCTCACACTGTTTTCGAGATACGGGCCCTCAAAGGCACGGCGAACGCCATAATGTTATGCTATGGGAAAAAAACAGACGTTCGGACTGCCATAACGTTTGAACAGTTTAATATTTTTTCACAAAATCTTTGAAAGGCACATCGGGAACCCGAGCCGCATGTTCCCTGAAGATTTCGGGCCAGTCATGCAAACCGTGCGACCTGTAGGCACGACCGTAGAATTCCAGAAAAAGCATAAACGCATGCGCAGATCATGCTTAATAACTCCGCAGCTGTGTATCTGACTGGAACAAAACTTGGCAGATCCCAAGGCATATGGGTCTTGATTGAGTATACCAAATTTCAGGCTAATCTGTCAAACAGTTACAAAGTTATAAAGGTGCAAACTTTTGGGTTTAACATGTAAATGGCTCCTCAACCCTAACTATGGTAGCACTACTGTGCTACCATAATATACATATATATATATATATATATATCATACTGGTGTGGTAGTGCCAGTATAGTTAGGGTTCAATTGACACTTCTATGTTAAACCCAAAATTTTGCACTTTAACAACTTTGCAATCATTTCACTGATTCACATGAAATTTTGCATGTGTTGTTGGGTACCATAGATATCTGGATTTTTCAAGTTTCATTCCAAACGGATGTATGGGTATAGAGAAATGGAATTCAAAAAAATGTGAAAATTACCACTTTTTTGCCAATTTCTTTGGCACCCCGTTTCTCTAAAAAGGCCTTTGCATTTGGTCTGAAACATTTAGGGTATATTAGGCTTGGTTCACAGATGTGCTTTTTGAGGTTTGGTGAAAAAATATAAATCTGTTAGAAAGTTATTAAATTTCAAAATTTCCCAATTTTTCCTATGGGAAAAAAAATTAGAGGTCCCGTGCAAAAGTGCCATTCTCTTTCACAAATGGGTACATTTCTTTCATGCCTCCACCTTCTTGTTTTCAGATAGCGACATGGAAAAAATTAAATAACTAAAAAAAGAATGCCCCTTGGTAAACATCAACACTTGTGTTTACCTAATCGGGGCCTGAGGAACATGATTCTGTGTAGTTTTTTTTAAACTGTCTGAAAACATGTTTATTTTCATCAGCCCATTTGTACTGCCGCAAACTGCAACACTACTGCCACAATTTGCAAAACTACTTTTGCAAAAATGACGTAAATTACAGCACTATTTCATGAAACATCTGTAGTAATGATGCAAATTGCATCACTGTTTCGCGAAATTATGGGGGTTGTGCCACAATTTGTGGCACTACTTTTTTAAAACTTTTTGTTTCTTTGTCACTGCATTGCAAATAAACGGTTTGGACTTATGCCCTGAAATTTTCAGGGTAGAAAGGGCTTGCCCCACAGATGTGCCTTTTGCTGGTTTACTGAGAAAATTTGCATCTGTTCCATAGTTACAAGATTTCAAACTTTAGTGATTTCCCATAGGATTATATTGTAATGTTGGGGAACCTTTCCGCAGCTATATCTCAAAAATGCTTTGAGATACAGACTCGAGACTCACATCTTAATACATCTTTAGGTGTACTAAGCTGTTTTGCATGTTTCTTCATCTTGTTTTAAATGGTTAGTGAATTGTCATGGATGGGGCAAAGATCACTGATACTGTGGTACGCACTGTCAACTTGTTGGCAGTACTGCTTTAGTGGGCCCTGTGCTGCTGCTACTCAATAATATGGAATGTATTGCAGAATGATGGGTGCCCTGTGCTCCCACATGTAAATGAGCAGCAATTTCAATATGCATGCATGGTGACTCTGTGCTCCCACATGGACATATACTTAACATTATCAACTGATGACAGTGAGAGAACAGGGTCTGTATGGCCTGTGCTCACACAGTAACATATGGATACCATTATGGATTGATGGGAATGCACGGCCTGGCGGGCCCTGTGCTCCCATATGTAAATGAGGAACAATTACAATATGCAAGCATGTGAGCACAGGGCCCAGTGGTCTCTGTGCTTCCCCATGGACATATGTACAATATATGCTTATGGACTGCTGGGAGTGGGAGCACAGGGCCCATAGGGCCCTGTGCTCACACATGGATATATGGATACTATTATGGAGTGATGGGAGTGCAGGGTCTGGAGGGACCTGTGCTCCCACACATAAATGAGGAATATTTACATTATGTATGCATATGGGCCCTGTGCTCTCACATGGACATATGGATAGCATTTCAGAATGATGGCAGCAGGCAGTACTTTTGTAAAGTGCAATTGTTACAGTGCAGTTACGGAGTAGGTACTTCATTCAGTTTGTATGTAAGTAGGCAACATGCAAATGTGAAACTAGTTAACAACTACATAGTAGTTTCATGTAACTACATAGTAGTCACAGTGCAGTTACAGTGTAGTTATACAGTAGTTACTGTGTAATTAAGGGACACTTAAAGTGTTACAGTTTGGCATAGTAACATGAACTCTGTGTACTTTATTGGGGGGGACTTCTCTTCTCACCAATACAAAGCTGAACTAATCCAGAGTCAGCCTACTGTACATGGCAAAGAATGAGTCAAAGTGGGGCACAGAAGTGGGGCGCCCTGCTTGTAGGGAGTTACTTTGCATTTGGCCCTCTGGCAGTGCAAAACTGTTTCTTGGTGGATCTTGTTTTCAGTGTTCTGATATATCCCTAGATGGTTGAAATGTTTTGGGTTAGACTTGCCTTTTCCACATTTATCTTTACTGTAAGTGGGACTTGCTGCTTTGGGAAGGTGTAGCATCAGGGCTAAGTTTGATGTTTATAGTTGGACCCTGTATCTCTTTCTTTCTGGGCTATGCCCCTCATGTAAGCTGCATCTTTAATAGGTATATTAAGAGAGCAGCTGGCAACCAATTTCAGTCAATTCAAATGGCCAGCTCTTACAAGCAGCTGATTCCAAAACTTAAGGGGCATGGCTGGGTGACTTCCTGAAGGACAACATATTACTGAGCCTTCATCTGACAGCCTACACAAGATTGGCATTCCCTTTTCCTATTATCCTGGCTACCACTCCCTGGTGGCAGAAAATAAAAGTAGATTGTTCTCAACCCCCCCATTCAGCCACTGGCTCTAGAGTTATATACCAGGAGGGGAAAAAGGAGCCAGCTGGCCCATGCTTAGTGGTCTCTGGTTAAGGTTCTATGTGGGCGAGGGCATAACTGCCACCTCATTCACTATTTAGTAGTGACTGATAGCCTGCCTCAGCTAACTGGACTTGCCTATCTGTAGTGTTTGCCATTTTTGGTTTCCTATATTTTTTAGTTCTTCTGTTTCCAACACTCACAGATGTATAGTGTGTTGTATGCTAACTTCCTATTTTTATTGCTGCAGTACTGGAGGTTCATCTTTCTAATAAATCTTTAGTGGGTGGGGGGAACAGAGGAGTACTCCCTGACAGTCTGGTTCTCCACCTCTGAGGTGAGAAACTGCAGACAAACCATATGATACTTTAAAAATGATTACCTGAAATACAAGAGGCCTGAACTGCTCTAAGAATAGGTTTAAAGTCCTCACTGAACTCAAGGAAATGCAGAGCAACATCACACCACTGCAAGAGACTCACCTTTCTAAACAGGAGGCACACAGGCTCCAATGTAGCTGGGTTGGTAAGGTTCACCATAATGCCTTTTCTTCAAAACAAAGAGGGTGGCTGTTCTCTATCATAGGGACCTCCAGCTTGGTTATCTATAAAGAATATAGGGACACAGAAGGCAGGTTTCATACTAGTAGGAACTTATCAAGGGGAACCAATAGTTCTAGATAGTGTGCATGCACCTAATATTACTGATCAAGCCTTCTTTGACAGTCTCCTTCAAGATATCCTGGGGGCCCTGCAGGAATTTTTATTGGTAAGGACATTAATCTAGCCCTGAAACTGACATTAGACCACAAAGGATTGGGAAATAGAAAACAGGAGCAAACTGCCACCCATGTTCACAACACATTCCATGAAGCAGACCTCAGAGATACATGGCATACACTTTACCCACAGGAGAAAGATTTTATGTACTACTTAAAGGTACATGACACATACTGTATGGCAGAATTGATATTATTTAGGTCCCCGTGGACTTGGTCCTGCTGACATGGTGGGTAGCACAGGACCACATTTTGATCTCAGACCATGACCCTGTGTCATTATCTTTGGCATGGGGAAAGATGTCCGGCCTTAGAAACAAATGGTGCCTCAATACCACCCTACTTCAACAACCAGAGACAGTAGGTTGGCAAACAGATGAAATCCAGAAATATTTTTCTTTAAATTAGACCCCCAATACAACTGCCTCCAGTCAATGGGATGCAATTAAGGCTTTCCTTAGAAGCAATATCTTTGCATATACCTCAATGAAACACCAAGAGGGAGACCAGAAGGTGAGAAAGCTTGAAGGGGAGCTAAAAAGTTTAAAGCACCTTGTACAACAACACCCAGACCATAAAGTCTCTTAGTCCACTAATCTTAGATACGCATAATACCATTAAGGCAGTTCTACAACACAAAACTGAATATGCCCTTTTGCAGTTAAAACAGGCTCACTGAGAGGTGAGGGAGCAACCCCACAAACTGTTAGTCCACTGATGCAGGGCTGGGAGTCGGAGAGCTATATCCCCTTGATACAGACCCTCAGGTTGACAAGGTGACTTCCCCAGATATTAACAGGGAATTCCAGAGTTGTTATGCCTTTCTTTACTCTGCCGAGGTCTCCACTACTCCATCTCAACCAGATGATTTCTACTCAGACATTATGTTGCCACATGTACCTCAGGAGGACAGAAGTGGAACCTAGTCAAGCTAAGGTCCCTCACTACCTAGCACTGATTTTTTTCAGAGTGGAAATCTAGTCAACAGATGTCCCCAGCACTCTTCACACCAGATAAGTCTGGGAGAATCACATTATCAAGCTAACGTGGGCCCACAAAACCTCTGATTTGAAACCAATTTGGCATAATCCCAAACTTCTGATAGAAGATCACCCTGTCATCTGATCCACATGGGAAAAAAATGGAATCCATACTGGGAGATCTGTATTACCCTCAGTCAGGGGTTCTGAAATCATTTGAGACCATCCACAGAGATTTCAACATCCCTAGAATGTATTTTTGGAGATACCTCTAATTGTGAGACTTCCTAAGGACAAAGATAACTCAGCATACTCCCCTAGTCAAGCCCAGATGAGACCTGGTTATCCTGAATCTGACAATGGTACAACACTTAACAGGGAAATATGTTTATTTCAGAGCAAAGGGGCTTCCTGCTCCTCATGTTCTAGCCCTTAAAGACAAATAGGAGACATAACTGAGCAGCACCCTGATTCTCCCACAGGAATAGTGCCAGGTATGGCTCACAGCATATGTAGGTAATAGGGAGTTGCAGGCAAAGCATTACAATATAAAGTCTTACACAGAGCCTACAGAACCCTGCAATTCCTGCACAGAGCTGACCTAACACCTGACAATGACTGCTTGATATGTAGCTCATCACAGGCCACTTTAACACATGTCCTGTGGTACTGCCTGGGCATAGATGCTTACTGGATCAATATTTGGGCCAAAAGCAGTAATATAGCCTGGCTGAACCCTATCCAAGACCACAGATTGGGCCTGCTATGACTCCCCCAATCCAACCATCAGCTCTCCCAATCCCAAGCCTCCTGCTCAACACTATTCTGGTTTCTGCCAAGAAAGTCCTTCTCTGACACTGGCAGGACCCTCAACTACCTAGTCTGCAAAAATGGTCCAACCTAATTTGTCTTTTTGCCAGATATGAGAGAGTGGCACACACAGCAGCAGGAAAGTTAGACCAATATACAAAGGTCACAAATATTTGGGCCCATAGCTAGCATCTAAAAAACCTGAAGCCCATCCTGCCTCCAGGCAAGTAAATTAGTGTAGGTGTTCCTATGCCACCTTGCAGGTCCAGTAACCTGCCAACACCAACAGAAATTGTTGCTTTTACTCTTGGTCTCAGCCAGATGTTAGCCATAAAGCAAAGTCTGCCAGTCTTCGACTAACTATAACTGCAGTTTTGTGATTCACACACATAACTAACTTCGGCAGAAGCTCTTTTTTTTTTGGCAATTATTTTCTCTTTATGGCTGCCGAGCCTCCTAGCCCTGCGATTGGGCTCACCTCGCCCATGGTACCCGACTCATACTCTGGGGAGCCCCCCCCCACAGTGGGGCCACCAAAGCAGAACTGTCATGGCTGAAGGTTCGGGCACCATGCCTGGTTTATACACAGGGGCTGGCGATTTTGTGGCTAGAGTCCCCTTGGAGCTAGGAAGTGCAATGATGCAAGGGTGCATGCGTGAGTCCTAGATCCACCCCATGTCTTGGTGCAGCACACTTGTCCCCCAGCCTCCGTTAGACGGCAAGTGACGCAGACACCCTAGAACCCCCCCACCCTGGAGAAGGAGAGCAGTCCTCCGGATGCTTGATCCTTCTCCTCCCCTGCTGAGCCCAGATGACCTGTGCTCATTCCCGAATATGGATCACTGGCGTGGCACGAGGTGTGGCATCCAGCACCTCAAACCTCAGTGCCACCGGGCCAGCTTAGTAGAAATTCTTTAATTAATAACCCCCAACCCCCAACAACCTCCTACCCCATAGGGAAGAGAAGATAGATGAGATTAAAGATGGGAATGCAGACAACACACCTAGACTGATGACACTATAACACAGTATGGTATACAATTTCCCAAACTTTGATGAGTAACACTAAACCCAGATACCAGACTTTCAGCTGGTGACTCTTCAGAAGTATAACACCCAGGATTTTTAAATGGATAGAACTTCAGAAGGACAAGGAAGCTCTCCATTTCCCTTTTGTAAGAGTTAGCCCCCACATTAATAAGTTAAGGGATGGGCCTTGAGTTGACACAAGTGGTATAAGAATGTAGAAGAATTCTGGGTCATGAGTGTTTCCCATGGGACCACATTTTCACAGGCGAAATACACGTGGACCAAAAACTTTAAAAGTATGAACTCTAAATATCTACTTCACAGTAGTAATTGTAAAATGTTTCCTTATACTGTGTGTCTGGTTTAAATTTCTAGGAAAGTTAATAATGTAAATTGTTGATTCCTGGTTATTGCTTGTTATATGAATTATATTTTTTTATTATTTGGAAAGCTAATAAATATCTTTATGGAAGAAAAGAAGTGTTTTGCTAAAAAAAAACACTTTGGTGATTTTCAGAGACATGTCACAACTAAAGTCTATATCAATAAACTTGCATATAGGTATTGTAGTTGCATAAGACAGATGTCAGCCAGCCAAGGAGGCAAAAGGATAGTTTATGCTGACTGCCTTCATGGGGCTAAAGTTGGGTGACCTGGGGAATGGAGGGTGCCACTGGACACCAAAGGCAACTTTTTTCCAGTCCTGAATTTATCAACCTTATTCACACACACACCCCCGGCCAGCCATATCTGGGCTGGCGCCCCCCAGCCATCAACCAATTCTCCTGGGACTTACCCATTTTGATACATTCTCTGTCATGCATTCTGTGTCATAGGACTTGTTCTCAAGGACCCAGTTGGTGGTGTGGACCTGTGAGGGACCAGGCCATCACCAAGTTGTGGCCAGAAGATTTATTCTTCTATTTTCCCTCCTGCAACCCACACACATGCAATGCAGTGATGTGCGTACTCCACCTCCATGGAGGCACCCCCACGTCAGGGCATGGGAACCCCTTCCCCTATAGTCCTGCTGGACTGTCACCCAGATTCTTTCAGATGACAGTCAACCAGCAAGATGTGCAAACCCCCCCTCAAAGGAGGAGAGCTGTCAAAGAACACTCATTTCTCCCTCCACAGGCCACCCCCGAGTGACCTGCATCTATTCTTTAGCCTGGGATTACACTTGCTTGACTTTCTCCATGTAATTTTAGAATTAAGGAGCCCAAATCTGTACAGAAAACTCTAGGTAGGTCCTTAAAAGGGTCTTGTGAAGCCAGCTCAATGGCACAGAGGGTTGAGGTGCGGGATGCCTTACCTCACGCTACACTGGTGACCCGGGTTCGGGAATGACCTCGGGTCATCATGGTGCTAGCACAGGGGGAGGGTGGAGCAGGATTGAGCATGCCAGCAGGCAGCTCTCCTCTCCTCTCCTGAGGGTGGTGAGGATGGGTTGGCACCCCCCCTGTAGTTCTGCTCCCACCGGGTGGAGGTCCGGTGGGTGGCGTAAGTGCAGAGGGGGTGGCAAAGTATCAGAAGGTAGAAGAGACTGAGCTGGTACAACTGGGTATGAAGCATGCCTCCACACACTTGCACAGCTGTGTGCAGGGGCCTCGGGGGGGGATCAGGGGAGAAAATAAAAAAAATACATATGTGTTTCCATCGCCAGTTGGTGGGAGGAGGCGATACAGACCAAAAAGCTAAATTAAAAAAAAAGGGTCTTGTGAAGTGGCAGGATTATGTCCCTGCTAGTGAATCCCCTACCCCCACTTTGCTGTACCCTAGCATTTTGCCAGCCCTCTTGATAGCTGCGGAACACTATTTATAATCTTCTTCAACTTGGCTGGCTGTCAACAAATATAAGTTCTGTTTTATTTATAAAGACTTTCATTTTGGGGTTAAAGGTACTGAACAAACACCTTTCAATGTCCTTAAAAATGGTATATGCATATACGTGATATCAGCTGATCCATGATAAAAATCCACACTGTTGTTTGTATGATGTATAATCTCTTACAATAGCTGCATATATCTATGCAATAAAAACATTACATAGATTTCATCATGTTTGAGATGTTCTAAAACATCATGGGCCTGATATTCAGAGAGGTGCAAAGCACAGTCCAAAAACTTGCACTGTGCCTTGCACTTTTCTGGTGTCCAAAGATGCTATATTCAGTGGAATAGTGCATTGGCTCAACTGGACTGAATACAGGGGCCATGTAGGCCTTGCACTAAGTCACTTAGCACAGAGCAGACATGACTAATGAAATAGAGTGCTACAATGGCTTGCGCCTGTGCTAAATTTTAAATATTCAAGCAGACCCACGCAAATGAGCCTATTGGGCATGCAAGAAGCTAAGTGGAAATTTGCATGCTCATTATTGGCTCATTTGCATAGGGAATGAGCCTGGATTACACAATGCAGCTCCCGAATTGCCTGGTCTCAGAAGGCCATACCTAGTGCTAGTGTTCTCCCCCTAACCCCCGCTGATCACCAGCCCAATATTAAAAATAAATCTTTCCTTGATGCTAGCAGTACCTCCCACCGATTGCCAGTCTGATATTAAACATAAATATTTCCCTGGTGTCCAGTGGACCCTTCCCCCACCTGCATCCATGCCCAATGAGTAAATTATTATTCACTGGTGTCTAACCGTTCCTCCCTCCCCCCCGCATCAGTACCTGATGTTTAAATAATTATTCCCTGGTGTCCAGTGCCCCTCTCCACCTGATCCCAATACCAAGTAAAGCCTAGCTTAGCTGTGCACTCCTTGCTCCTGTCAGATGGTGGATGGCCAAGGTGGTGTGTGGAGGGTTGTGTCACTTGCCATCCACTGACCACAGCACTGATAGTCAGGTATGGGGGAGCAGGAGAGGTGGGTTGTTGGTGCCATGGCTGGGAAGGGTCACTAACCACCACCAAGGGATGGATAGAGGCTGAATCAATGTTATGGAATGGAACAGGGTTTTTATTGTGGGGGGAATTACTTCCAAGTGGTATGACATACAGCAGTTGCTGGCCTACGTTCACTGTGGGGGGGAGGTTGTATTGACAAGCCAGAGGGGCTTTACCCTGTACAGGGACAGAGATTAGGTGGAGGAGAGACCACTGGACCCAAGAAAATAATTATTTAAACATCAGGCATGGGTGTAGGTGGGGGAAGGGACCACTAGACAACAGGGACTAATAATTTACACATCAGGCATGGGTGCAGGTGGGGGGAGGGAATGCTAGACACCAGGGGATAATAAGTTAAACATCAGGCATGGGTGTAGGTAGGTGAAGGGATTGCTAGACAACAGGGAATAATAATTTAAACATCAGGTATGGGTGCAGGTGGGTGAAGGGACTGCTAGACACCTGGGAATAATTATGTACACATAGGAAATGGGTGCAGTTGGGGGGAGGGACCACTAGATACCAGGGAATAGTAATGTACACATCGGGCATAGATGTGGTTAGGGGGAAGGACTACTAGACATAAGGGACATAATAATGTCCATATGGGAGTGGGATCAGAGGGAGGGGACACCACTAGACACCAGGGACTACTGTGTTGGGGGTGTGGAGGCTGACACACTTCCTCTACCAACTGCTAGAGTTACACGGTAATAAGTCATATTTAGGTTGGCAGTATTTGTGTCACACAAGGGGACCACACAAAATGGCCTGGTATGATGCACATACTCTAAATATTGGACTGTGCCAATATTCAGGTCATCACTCCTTCATTTGCATGGCACCCTCCTCCACACTTTGCCCAGGTGCAAATCCTGTTTGCCCCTGCTAACTGGGCTTTTGAATATGGGATGTCCATGCAAAGCTGGGTTTGCGAACACAATCTAGGTATTGTGCCCAGCAAACTTTTGAATATCTGGCCCCATGAGTGTTACATGGTGCATTTTTTTTTTGAAATTCAGTATACCGTATTGATTACAATAACATAACAAGACAACATTAAACAACAAGCAACTATCCCCTTCCCCCTCACCCAACCAACCCACCCAGATGGCTGACTGAAATAATATAACCAGACCAGATGCAGTCTAATAACAAAATGACAGAAGGACCCAGAATAAAAGAGAGGTAGCAGAAATACATACAAAAGAAAAGGAATTAACTAGAAAAAGAAAAAGGAAAAAATAATGTACATACCTATCATAAGGGTGTGCTCAAGAGTAAGCCACATTGAGTACAAGGCATGCAGTTTGCTCCACTTTTTATCATATACTGGAAGCCTATGATGTATACTAACGATCATTTTCTCCAAACAAAGTTTAAACAAAATTTCCGGCAACAATTCCTGATATGTAATCAAAGTTTGGTCAAGCCAATGATGAAGAACTACATTGTTAACCAAGAGGGAAATCACGGCACTGTATCATCTCCTTTCACTCACTGCAATCCCACTATAATAGCTTATCCCTTGAAGAATGAGTCTGCTCTCTTGAATCATGATAATATGCAGGCAGCAATTGAATTTGTTAAAAAGTTTAAGTATCTGGGTATCCTGTTGGACCCAGGATTGGCCTTTTTCCACAGATAAAAGCAGTCAGTAAGAAGGTCAATCAAAAATTGGGTTTACTTTTTAAATTTATTTTGCCCCCCTTGCTATTATCACTGTTATCTATATTCTTATTTGGGATGGCTATTTCCAAATTCTAAAATTACTTTTTTTTTTTCGCTGTTAAGTATTTAAATCTACTTTTGCAAATTCTATGTATCCACTGTCAGATTTTGTTAATATTTGGTCTTCTCTATGTAATGTGCATTCTTCCAGTGGTGTTCTTCTTCAAACTATTCCATATTACTCTAGAGGTGGATTGCATTCATTTTCAGTTGCTGCTCCCTTGTTCTGGAATTCATTAACCATTAATTTATGCTCTTCCTCATTATTGTAACATTTCAAATTCAATTTTAAAAATATTTACAGTCCTTGGATGTTTGTAGCTGTTTTGCATAATCAGTTTTTATGTAGTTTGTTGTATTTGTGATTATCTTGTTTATGTGTTTCATGTTCTGTGTCAGATCAGACCTGAAAAAGGACTTATTCCAGTGTCCCTACCTGTTTAACAAAATTTCAATAAAAACATAAAAATCCCCAACTATACATATGTCAGGGGTAAAAACCTCTTCAAGGCCAAGGAGAGGACCAGCTCTGGATTTAATCAAATTACATAGGGGTGCCATTTTGGGGCATTTCCAAAACATATGTAGTAAAATACCTTCCGCTTGGCCACATCTTAAACAGAGGGGATAAGTTAACTTACCCATCTTGACTAATTTTGGAGGTGTAGCATAGATGTTGTGCAAAATGTGGAATTGGATAAGACACATTTTTTTATGGGAAATATAGACATGAAGGTCTTCCAGCATTTTATTCCATCTAAAGAGATGTTGTGGGAAAACAGCAGTCCAATATGTGGAATATCCGGAATGCCAGGAAATTATCTTGGAAAGAAAAGGGAATATAAACATGAGACTGCATGTCGTTATAATACAATATCAGTAACTGATTGCAGGAACTCATTAAAATTAACATCCCATGGTATGGAACCAAACCTTTGAAGAAGAACATGACAAAGTTGAAACATTCTGAAGACACATTTACTATCTAGATGGTACGAAATAAGAATATCCTGACATGATTTTAATGATCCATCATGGAGCAAATCACAGACCCTGACAGCAGCAAGCTGTGGCAATCAAGTTTATGTTAACACTTGACCTTCACCTTTAAAATTGGGATTACAAAAAATGGGTTGAGAGATAGCTTTAAAAAATGTATAACATATAAATGTACACAGTAGCTGCATATGGACCCTAACCAAAGTACCAATAACATAGTCTTGAAGAATTGTAGAAAGAGACTTGGGAGAAATAAAAAACATAGCTGAAGGGGATAATCCAGGCATCTTAATCTGATCTCTTTCTAACACAAGCCAAATAGGAATATAGTAGAATTTGCCATCTACTGGATTTTGAAATGGCCACCTTAGATACTTGCTGGCATGGCTGGCCAGATAATATACAGAAAAATATGGTCTTCGAAGGCCACCAGATGCTTTAGGTACCAACAACCTGTTATATGCTCTTCTAGGTGTCTTGCCAAACAAAATAAAGTCAGAAATCCTCTTATGAACCCGTTTAAACCAAGATAATGGGAGAAAAACATTGAGCATATTGAATTGATAAAATATATGAGGGAGAATGTTCATTTTAGTAATATTAATTCTGCCCCATAGGGTCAACAGTAAAGACTTCCAACTCTTTAGGTCTTGTTGAATAGTAATCAAAAATCATCAAGATTAAGCTTCTTAAGATGTGATGTACGCTTCAAAGGAAATATTTCAAGGTATTTAAGCTGTTTTGGAGACCATGAAAGTCCCAACTCTATAATGTCCAATTTATAAACAGCAGAATTCAAAGGCATGACCTCTGTTTTCCCTAGATTAAGCTTATGATTAGATAAACTGAATTCTGATAATGTGGATTGAGCAGCTGGAATAGATATATTTAGATCATTAACATGGAGTAAAATTCATCCACATAAACAGATAACTCTAGAGTCCATGATCCTACACATATACCAGTCAAAGTGGGATTAGTCTTGAGTTTCTGTATCAAGGGCTCCAAGTACAGATTAAACAGTAAGGGGGACAAGGGTCACCCTTGCCGAATTCCTGAATGCAAAAGGAAAGTGGAGGGAAAATCTCCATTACAATAAATTCTGGTGCTCGGGCATGAGTACAGAATCTTAAGTCAGCGAAGAAATTCAAGAGGGAAGCTGAATGCCTCTAAGGTAGCAAATAAAAAAGCCGTGTTGACCCTATCAAAAGCTTTCTCTGCATCCAGGGAATCCAGGGCCACAGAGACATCGGTATCCCTGGACAGGGAGAAAGTGTGGGATAGCTTGCTGAGATGATCGGCCGAGGAATGGGATGGCATAAAGTTAACTTGCTCATGGCTTATTAGCCTTGCCCAAACCACATTGATCGTAGAGGCCAAGATTTTAGCCAAGATCTTAATGTCTTAATTCACAAGTGAAATAGGGAGGTAACTGGTAACCTTATCCATAGACTTACCAGGTTTAAGCAACAAGACAATGATAGCCTCCAGAAGAGCATCATCTGAGATACCAGAATCATATAAAGAGGAAAAAGTGATGCAACAAAGGGACTGTTTCATTGGCAAACACTTTATAAAAAATAGGTGTAAGGCAATTTGGCCAATGGGCCTTGTCAAGTGATAAGACCCTGATGACATTTAAAATTTTCTGTTGAGTTAAAGGCTGCGACAAGCAGGCCTGCTGGAATTCTGTTAATGTGGGAAGAGAAATCTTGGCTAAATATGCTTGGAGATCTAGTGTCAAAGGAGGGTTAGGCAGGGCCCATAAACAGCCTTATAATATTCTTCAAACTCATGGGTGATTTCCCTGGGTAAGGTTTTAATGGAATTATCATTCTCGGATTTATTAGAGGCAAAAATACATGATGCTTCTTGTCTACAGAGGCATAAAGAGAGGAGGTGACCTGCTTTTTATCCCCTGGTCTACATAAGTGGAATGCATTTTGAAAATGAAATATTTAGCCTTCTCACACAGATATTCCACGTATTTGTCACACAGAGGTAGTAATTCACTACGATGCTCCTCAGGGGACTTAGGGTTCAGAGATTCCTTTATCTCCCTAATATGGTTCAATGTAACAGATGCTTTGGTCTCTCTGTGTTGCTTCCTTTTAATCACCAGGCAGATGAATTCACCTCTGACAAAACACTTAAAAACACTCCATTCCATATCTCTTTCTTGATGGAGTCTGTATTACAGGAGATACATATTTCCATCTGTTCTTTAAGTCTAGCAATAACATATTCCTCTTTTAAAAGCTTATTGTTTCATTTCCATAATGTATCCTTTTGATTATTATACACCAAACTATGCCTTAACCATACCAGAGAGTGGTCAGAAAGGACTCGTGGAGCTGTCTCACAGCCCAGCACTCCACGCACAACACTCTGACTAATTAAAATGTAATCTATGTACTCTATACAGGAGAAAGAGCCATGTGTTGAGGAATAAAATGTATACTCCATATCCTTAGGATGTAAAAGACCCCATGGGTCACACAATCCCAAGGAATCAACCATGTCATGGATGGCGCACTGGGCAGGAGATAGACCAGCTAGCTTTTTACCTGTCCTGTCTAAATCTTGAGTAAAATAAATATTCCAATCCCCCCTATAATCAATGGGAGTATATGGAATGGGGATAGAAGAGTAGCCAAGTCCATAACAAAGGAAGGTATCTCAATGTTGGGTCCATAGACATTACCTAAAAGGACTTCAGTATGGTCCAAAATACCTGTGACAAAAATATACCTGCCTTGCAGATGATTGAGACTCTGTATACACTGAAAATTAACATTTCTAGAAATTAAAATAGCTACCATTGTATTTTTGGTATTGTTACCAGCAACAAAGACTTTAATTGATTGCCTAGGAAAAAGAATGCCCTCAGAAGCAAACAGATAAGTTTCCTGAAAGAATGTAATATTGCATCATAACTGTTTCAGATGTTTAATAATTTGGTACCTTTTAACTCTAGAGTGAGCCTCTTTCACTTTCCAGGAGGCATACATAGTACCATTAGACACAGTAGAGTCTCAAAAAGATATAAATTCTGGTGTCCTTTTAAACAAAAGGCAGAAATACAAGCCAAAATAGACACACACTGCCACCCATGCCCCATCCCCAACCCACTTCCTCTCTGAAAAAATATCCGCAATTTAATGTCCCAAAAAGAAAAAGGTATTATGACAACTAATAACAGAACCCTCTTTCCAAAGAATAATCTAGAATAAGATACAATGCAAACTGAAAAGGGGAGAGAAGAAATCCACCCCTACCACCCCTGACCACCACCCCAGGCAAGATAACCAACAAGAAGACCCACAACAAAAACAAATATTTCCCCAGTCCAGTCGACCGTCCTTCCCAATATGTCTGGTGCATGATGAAAACACCACACCTCAGAATAAAGACCCTCCCATAGCCTCCCCCCAATCAAATATCTTCTAAGAAAAAAATTCCTTATATAGAAGAAAACCTACAGTACCCACATTTGACATAATACCGATTTAAACATATTCGCAATAAAGAACCAAACCATTATTAACATCAGTTAGTATAAAATCATCTTTAAAGAAAATGATATACAAATGTGAATGTCCACAAATAACAAATATGATCAGCTCAGAACTGTGACAAAAAGACATGACCAACAATTCCATACAGTAAAAATAAAAGGTAGCATCCCATTTTGAATAAATAAATAAAAAAGAAAGAATGAAACAGTTATAGAGCCACAGATCTAATTGGGCACAATAATCTTAGTAGTTCAAACTGAACTGTGGAGGGATGCCAGAATCTACAGTTCAAAGTAAAGACTAAACTAAGCTGAGCTGATACTAATAGCAGTCAATACAAGTCCCTAGCTAGATATATAGGAAAGACACATAGGGCCAGATATTCAAAACTTTGCGCTGTGCAAAAACCATTTGCGCAGGTTTAGCGCAGGATTAGCGCGGGTCTGCCATATTCAAAAGGCCAAATAGCGTGGGCAAACTGCATTAGCACCGGGCAAAATTATAATGTATGCAAGGGGCAAACTGACATGGAGATACAGAAGCAATGCTATATTCCAGCTACTAGCTGCACTAAGTGGTTTCTTGACTTAGCGACACATAACGCAGTGCACATTACCGCCCAGGAAAAGCTGGTCTTAATCCTGGGCAATCAGCTTCTTGCGCAACATTATGGCTTTCGTGGTGTTTAGCCGGGTTTAAGCGGGTTTTCGCGACCCTAACAAATAAATATGACACATAGATAAAGCCAAACATAGAGGAAGCATGCTGCTAACTGATGGCATCACAATGATGCCATCATCTGCCACCAGTCCCAGCCATGCCAGGCAGTAAGTGGTGATCCTGCCACCAGTGGACAGCACGGCAGTGTGGCCATACAGCACACACCTGTGGACCACACTTCCGTGGACACCAACAGATGCCAGCACACACATGCAGCACTGTGGGCATGGAGGATGTTGAGGGACATATACAGGTGGCGAGGCTGTGCTACAGATCAGGTGTGGCCACAAGGCTGGGACACATCATGCAGTGTACATGGGTCAGTATTGGGAATACCCCAACACCAGTGTGCCTTTTGGATAACATATGCCCCGGCCACACCTCACAGCTGTACAACTGCCATAGCACACAAAGCCAGAAATGTACATGTCACTGTGAGCATCCATGCCACAGGTGCAGCATCTGTGGGTCACACAACAGCGTAACAGTAATGTCCAGTGTCAGAAAACATCCGCGAGGTTGGGCGCTCACTGTGTATAGTGCAGTCATCATCACTGCCCTACACACCATAGGCATTGCTGTGTCCATGCACCACTGGCCCCTTGCTACTGTAGTTTCTGCTGTGCACTGTAGCATGCCCTACAATGTGACAGTGGCATGCCGCACCATCACCACCTGTGCCTATGGTGTCCTGTCCCCTGGGGTATAATATGCTATGCTATGCTGTACTGTTTACATGTAGCCTGCAGCTATCATCATGCACTGCCAGACTGACCTACAGGTGGAGCTGCGGTTGGACCTGGTCAGCCCCTGTACTTCCAGACTGACCTACAGGTGGCTCTGTGGGACTCTGCAGTAACGCTGGGCAAACTGCATGCAAATCAGGGTATAATGAGATACTAATCCGGTTGTTTGCCCAGAGACTAAGTAAGTAGGCTCATTTGCATGGCACTTTTGAATATGGCACATTTTAGGCCCGGGCAAACGTGTTTGCTCCGGGCTAACTGCTTAGCTCCGCGCTAATGCCGCGCTAATGTGTTAGCGCGGCGCTAACGGTACGTGGGAATATTATACAGTTTTGATCACTTTTCTTTCACACTGCTGCTTCCTGCAGCTGTACTGAGATCCATGCATTTGCTGGCACACACATTGGCCACGTAGTTCGTCTGTACCTGCCTCATGTTGCTGTGTACTGTGTTGTTGTTGTAGGTTGCACTTCCTGGTTGCTTTATTCAGTGCTGTCTTATTCCAGGGCTATTTTTGCCCTGCACTCCCAGCCCAGTTTGCATGGCCTCATTACCATGCCATATTCGGAAGCTGTTTGCCCTGGGCTATTCCTTTTGAATATAGCGTGCTCTGTGCTCCGGGCTAAGTTTGCCAGCTGGGCAGTGCTAATTTTGCCCCGGGGCAAAGTTTTGAATATCTGGCCCATAGACTCTTGAGAACTTAGTGCAGATTGGAAAATGTAGAGTCTGCAATGGGACCATAACGAGTCATCCAATCTAGTCCCATTTGAGAAAACCAACAGCTGAAACAAGCGGCTTCTACCTGACGGTCTCTGTAAAATCAAGTCAGAGATCCAATGGAAAAAAAGTATGTAAAAGTAAGAAATAAAGTGCAATCCATCTTGTAACAGACCCAGGAGAAGATGAAATACAGAACGAGTCCATCGGTTAAGCATAACTTCCCAGGAGTTAACATCAGAGAAGTGAACATATTCCGATCCCCGGTAAGCAGGCTAAGTGGGATCAAAAGCGGGTAACAAGGGAGGGATGTCCAGGGCCAGTAATAAGTCCAGTGCTGCTATTATTCTAGAAAGCCCTCCATAAAATAGCAAGTAGACAGGGTACCAGGCTTACACAGACACAACTAAGGTGCATATCAGATCAAAGTCTAGCAGTTACAAAATCGGAATAGCGCTTCAAATAGTGGCAGGACTTTCTTAAGTAAGGTTACAGAGCAAAAAGATATCCATCGAGAAAGCTCCACAGAATACATGACATTCTGTTTCAGCGGTCTATGAAGAGATCTGGAAACAGGATCTTAACTTCAACTGCCACTCTGTCTGCTTAGTTGAATGACATCCAGGATCCATCATACTGAATTTGCAACCTTGTGGGATGAGCATTTTAAAACAAATGTCTGCCACAATCAACTTCATTACCATGGGGTTATATGCTGCCCTTCACTGTCTCACAGAACCTGGTAGGTCTTGAACGATCTGTAAATGAGCCCCTTCCCAGGAGACGTACTGGAGCTCCTTGATTTTATAGAATTTGTTTATTGAGGTAATTGAGAAATTTAAAGATAAAGTGCCGGGGCAGGGATCCATCCAGGGACATAGCTCTTAAGGAACTATGAGCTCTCTTAATAATACATGAAGATCCATTAGGGGATGGATCTGCCGGCTTTATACACAGTTTCTGAACAAAAAGTGCAGGATTTGATAATTCAGCATGCTCTGGAAGACCGATGACCAGGACATTATTCGTACGACTCTGACCCTCCAGATCCTCAAGCCGTGCTTCGAATCAGGCCATTTGTGATCTTAAAGCAACCATATCAGGGGCTAGCCTTGCATGCCAGTCTTCTAAAGAGCTGGTTCTGACATCATTATCTCCTACCTGACAAGATAAATCTTCCATTGAGATTCAGAGAGTGCTGATTTCAGCAGTAAGCCCCTGTAAGTCACCTTTGAAGAGGCAAACTCCAGCAAAAATTTCTCTTATGCAAGCACCACCATTGAGGTACTCGAGCAGCCCCGGAAAGCTGCATGGGACTTCAGATGCTTGGAAGCTTTGTCAGGGGTAGCTGGCAGCGTATGTTTTGGAGGAGCTGTCTTTCATTTCAGGTGTACATTTTCAGACATAAAACGCACTGTTCCTGATACATGTAAGCAAAAACCACAAAAGGAAATGCCTTTCAAAGAAGTTTCTGTGAAATTAGGGGGTTTAAACAAATATTTTTGGCAGGGAGAGAGGGAGCAACACAGGAGAGAAGCTATTCAGAAGCATGCTTCACGTGACTCTCGTGTTATATGGTGTAGATATCCCTACACTGTCAGTTTGAAAATGATCATGTTTAAACAATATGTAACAAGCATTTGTCAATGCTGAATGTTTGCTTGCTGATATTAGCATTGGACATGCAGGAGTCAGACAGATGCAGAATAGGAATGGCAGTGAAGTATTGAACTCATGCCAACCCCACCTCCACCCTGCAGAGATAGACAGGCATTGGGGTGTGCCTTTGGGTCATCACCCATAACGCTCATGGCATTTCACCTCACCTTATCCCGCAGACACCAACAAGTGCTGAGGTGTGCCTTGGGGTGTTCGGCTTTACAGTCACCCCATTTCATAAATACATGCACTGAAATGGGTGCAGCATAGGAGAATGGGGTGAACTCTGGGTCCAAAGAGTCGAAGGCACACCTTGATGCCTGTCACTGGCTTCAGGGTCAGGTTGGGGGTGGAATGGCATGAGCATTACAGCTGGCAATCCAAAGGTACACCCCGATGCCTGTCATTCTGTACAGGGTGGGGCGTTATGGTTAGAAACCCCTAATGCCCCAGCCGTCTGTTGGTATTTGCACTACAAATTTTCAAAATGGCCTTTTTGTGACCTCCACCTTATGAAAGCATTTGGGACCTCTGCTAATGAACAGTGGCACTGTGATTTTGTTAATCTGTCCTGAACATTGATTTCTCACAGTGACTGTGCATTCTGCACCAGATGTGCAAAAACACAGTTCAGGCAGGATGTGAAAAATGACAGCTGTACCATTCAATGGGAGGTGTGAAGGGATGGCAGTGTTGAAAATCTGGAGTGAAAATACTAAAAATGCTCGAACTTATGAGCGTATGTGGAAACTGCACAACGCACACTTGTAACACAGTCATTTAGTGGAATTATTTCACCAGATTTTTAACATGGGCATTCTGTGACCTTTGCTCATGAACACTGTCACTATGATTTTCTCAATCTGTCCAGAATGTTGTTTTCCCACAGCAACTGCACCATTGTGCGCCAGATGTGCGAAAACACATTCTGGGCAGGATGTGAAAAATGATAGCTGTACTGTTCATAAGGAGGTGTGCAAAATTGACAATGCTGGAAATCTTGAGAGTAAATATTACAAATTTTCAAAGTTAGGCATGTGCGTGGAAACTGCACAATGCACACTCATAACATAGTTATTTTATGGACTTTTGTCACCAGATTTTCAACATATGCATTTTGGGACCTCTGCTCATGAACAGTGTCACTGTGATTTTCATAATCTGTCCGAACACTGATTTCCCACAGCAACCACGTTATTCTGCGCTGGGAGTGTGAAAACACATTTCGGCCAGGATGTGAAAAATGACAGCTGTACTGTTCATTAGGAGGTATAAAGAAATGCCAATGTTGAAAATCTGGAGTGAAGATATTACAAATTCACAAAGTTATGAGTGCACATGGAAACTGTGCAACACACGCTCGCAACACAGTCATTTATGGGAATTTTTTCACCAAATTTTCAACATATGCTTTCTGGGAGTCTACCTCATGAACAGTGATACTGTCATTCCATTAATTGGTCATGAAAGGTGATTTTGCGCAGTGACTGCAAAATCACCTTCCGGGACCGAATAACCAGATGACAGTCACTGAATTCAGGAGATGGGATCCCAAATCCCCCACGTTGAATATTTGTGCCAAAATTAGCAAAAATGTTACAGATATCCATATAAATTGGAAAAGAAAACATTTATGCCATTATACAGCTTACCGGCATTTCTTCAGTTCGTGGTAGGCTTTGAAGAGTGCAGATGTGTTCTCGGTCCACTGAAGATCATCACGCCAGGCTCCAGAGGTAAGTATGGAGTGAGGAGGTTGTGGAGAGGTGGGGTGCACAGAGGGTGGGTACGGGTTGGGGGGGGGCACTACAGACAGCGAGGGACTGTTTTCTTGTTTCAGGTTTGAAAAAAAACACTGTGGACCATTTTTCCTTTTCCACACACAATGGGGTGGGCTCTCAATGTATCATATCATTTGGGGGGTCATGTTAGCCACACTGGGATGGGCTTCCAGTGTGGCACACAATGGGGGCAGGAAAATGCCAATGCTATGAGGGGGTGCTATACATGCCGACAGGGGATTGGGCACCCCATTGGCAAGCGTGTCGGGGGATGATGCAGAGGGGAATTGGGTACTCCCCTCAGGTGCAAAAACACAGGAATGGGGCACATACACTGATGGAGCTTAGGCTCCCCCATTGGCAAATAAACTGGGGAAGGGGCATGCTGACAGGGGGATTGACCACCCTGAAGTCAGCTTGCTGGGGACTATGAGAGGTTGATGGCGATAGCCACCATGTTTATTGAAATGGGACACCAGACAAGACAAACTGTGATTTCCTGCTAGAATCAGGGACCACCCTAGCAACAAAAACAGCTGATTGTTAATGATGGGGTGCTCCCTGATTGCAGTGGCAAGTTTCTTTCACGTTGGTGGCATGCTACAATACTGCTGTCATGGACAGCATGCTTCTGTATTGGTGCCATAGAGGCCAGCCCCAAAATGGACAACTGGCATTTGCCACAACACTGCCGCACCTCCACAACTTGCTACTACAGCAAGCTGATGCAATATGTTTCTTATGCATGCGGGCAAGCAAACATAACAAACTCTAGCCAGAGCCGATAGGGCTGTGAAGAGCTCCCAAATGACCAAAGTTATTTTCTTGTTGGTGTTATATAGAGCTGTTTAGTCACAGTCATCAAAAACTGCCATGCTGCTAAATCAGTCCTCTTGAATGTATTTAGTCAGAGTAAATGCTACTGGTGTGTGTGTGTGTGTATGTGTGATTGCTCCCAGATTAAGTTTGTCTTTTTCCTGTAACTGCAGGGCAATTTTTCTATGTTTTCCTGTAGATTACATTATTTCCGATGGAAGCCAAATTCCTTTGTATTCCCATATAATTAATGCAAGTCTATGGGAAGAATTTCCCTGTAGATGGCTCCAAGTCCCTGTAAACAGAGTTCCTTACCATTTACATTAAATACCTGACATTCCCTACAAGCTTAATTAAGGGAGAACTGCATTGAAACTGTGATTAATGTTTCCAGTAGAAAATATTTTTTATATAGTGGGTCCCCTTCTGTTTCTACCCCATTTCTGCTGCCCTTTTAGCTAACCCATTGGATATTTATGGGTTACATATTGCTGCAAAGTGCCATCTAAGAATTGTATGATGTTGTTTCTGTCTCCATGAACCTAAGAATTTTAAATTAGAACACAGATGCACTGTACCAACAATGTAAGTTCTTGACAAGATCATACTGTTCTAAAATGGTCAATGCCAGCAGTATGTGAATCAGAAACACTCAGTGAATTTACAAAAAGACCAGTTCAGATTAAGCAGTAACAAAATGAGAACTGGCATTTTCAAAAATAACATCTACGTCTACAAAAATGTATGTTTGCTGAATCAAGGCAGTCCTCCTTTGAGATATTAACAGAACAGTCTAAATTTGTCATTATTTATTGGGCTGGCAGTATAGCCTAGAGGTTAGAGTAATGAGCTATAAATGAGCTTTGTACATCCAGCATTCAGACATGGGTTTGATTCACACACCCTCCATTTCCATACTGTGTGGCTCTGATTAAGTTATTTAATCTCCCCAGTATTCCTGGGTTGTCCATAGAAACAAGCATCTATGCCTAGTTGGCCTTACCTGGTTACCAAAGGAAACACTATATTTATAAAATTACATTTTTCTTCCTTTTAGTTTACTTTTGAAACTGTCTGTCTGGGGGATGGAAACATAACAGTTTTACACTGACCTTCTGTTGTGTGGGAGGGCTCAAAAAGTGTAGCTGAGCCTCAGACCATAAATCATTGATAAGAGATGAGCAGTCTGCGTCACATGGCCCATCCCAAACCAGGACTGTATACACACACACACACACATACCCACACACATACATACACACTCACACACACACACACACATGCACACTCTTAAAAGCACTTTCCACTTGACACTTTTGACTCCAGAAACAGAAAACAAGCTATTTTCTGTATGTGGCTGGACAGCTGGACTTAATTAACTCTGTCATGCTAGTTTATGCTTACTTGTTTTTGTTTGTTTGTTTAAAGGGCAAGATCATTCAGGCCAAAAAAAGTGATGGGGCTACAGCTCCCCCACCCCCCGCCCTGTAGTTGGTATGCAGTGAGCTCATAGGAATGAAATAGCTCACACACCACTGTCTGTAATCTGACACTGTAGAAGCTCAGTGTTTTACAGACATTATATAATGAGTTAGCCCCTGTGTTGCTGAAAGAAATAGAATACATCTATTAGACTGAATTGGATGCCTGAGAAGTTCTGAGGCACAATACAGTAGCAACCCCCCCTCCCTTCAGATGCCTTTAACATAGCATAGCAAATAGCAAAAATCAGAGGGGGAGTACACTATTTTGCAGCTGTAGAGGAATACTTCCAAATGTCTAAAAACTGAGTTCCATGAAAAGCCGTTCTAGAGTCTGATTGATGACAGAAGGGCTGTAGGCTCTACCCACAGACCTAAAAAAGGGAATTACATATGAAACATCCAGATAATTTGCAAACACAACTATTATTTAGTCTTCATTGTCCCCAATATTCAAATGATTATCACAGCACTAACCAGATTAGCACCGTGCTAACTGTGAACAGCATTGATGGTTTGGGCCAGGGCCATATTCAAAGTTCCCCAATGCACTGCACAAACGCAGCATTGCTTTTTAATGCTGTAGATACCCTGCCCTTAATGTGGCACACTGACTGCACCCCCCTGATTGTCCATGCTAGGCTTCTGAAACATGTATCCCTTGGTGCCTAGTGGTTTGCCTCCAGTTGTTCATGCTGTGATTTTGAAAATTGTAATCCCTAGTGTCTAGTGCCCCCCCCCAATTGCCCATGATTTGCTTTTGAAACATGTACTCCATGGTGTCTGCTGGTCCCCCATCACCTGTACTGGTGTTTTGAAACATGTATTCCCTGGTGTCTAGTGGCCCCAACCATTCATTCTTGGCTTGTGCAACATTTACTCCTTGGTATTGAGTAGTTCCCTCACCCCTCTGTCACCTATTCTTCACTGAAAAATGCAACACCTCAGGTAGTCTAGTGGCCCTCCCCAACCCCACAAATGGTTGCCAACCCCCCACCAACCCACCTCCTCAGGAGCCATTACCCCACGCCCCAACCCAAGACCCCAGTGGGTACCATCGTACCACATCAACCACAACTGGCATAGCCCACTGCTCAGCTCCTTAGCCAGCCACCATCTGACTGTCAGTGAGCAATCATGGGTGCAGACTCGCTATCGCAGTCTCACAGTCACATGGTCAAGGAAGTGAGTGGAGGGCTATGTGTGCTGCCATTGATGTGGTCCAGGGTGGGGGTAGTGCTGGGCCATGGATCTTGAGTGAGTTGGCCATTTAGGGGTTCAGTAAATATTCAGGGGTGAGGGGTCCACTATACTACTGGCAGGGTTGCACTTTTCAATTGGAAATGGGTGATTGTTGGGTAGCGGGATCACTAGAAGCTAGTGAATAAATGTTGAACAAGTGCAGCATAGGTGATTAGGGGTGACCGCTAGACACCAGGGCAAACATTTTGTACAAGACCAGCATGGGAAATCGGGGGGACCACTAGACACCTGGGTATACATGTTTCAAAGCCCAGAATGGGTGATTGGAGGGGACCACTGAACACCAAGGGCATACATTTTTTAAAAGTCTAGCATGGGTGATCTGGGGAGGATCACTAGATACCATGGAATACATATTTCTCAAGCTAGTATGGGCACTACGGGGCTGTGTCTCATGCTTATGAGTCCATATAGGAGATGCTAATCCACCTTTGGCACCTTGCATGCCCGATGGGCTCATTAGCATTAGAGGACTGAATGTGGCTCACAGGAACCCATCTCCATCGGCCTCTACTGTGGGCCATATTCAGCCATGGGATGTAACAATGCAGTGCATGGTCACTATGTGCTTCACTGGCACAGCCCCATATTAATTTCATTTTCATTTCATTTTTATTAAGGGATAAAACATTGAGCAAGCTCATCTGAAATGGTCACCCATGGTAAACAATTTACAAACACATACTCAGACTCATTATAACACATCTAATAACACATAATTAAATACAATAATTTTTGACATTAAACCATTTACACAGTTAATCATATATGATCACAGCAACATTTTTCCTGGTGCAGTGATATTATCCAAAAACAATTGTTTTACTACATCGATTGAAAAGGGCTTGATGTTAAACAGTCAAAACTTATGTGGTAAGTTATTCCAATAGAAGGGTACCTTTTGACTATAGAAATGCTTTGACCTTTGTGTTTTGGTAATAGGTATCATCAATTCATGATAGACTGAATTTCTAAGACAAGAATTTACCTTCCTTTCCTGAAATTTAGCTACTAAATAGTCTGGGACTTCACCCAGTCCGCTTTTGTAAGCCAAAACAAACTTATGTAAATGGCGACTGTCCACAAGGGAGATCCACCCTAAACATTTATACATACTACAATGCCGAGTCTCTTGAACATTTCGAAATCAGCCTAGCCAATCAATTTGTACAATGCATCTAATTTTTGTAAATTGCCTTTGTTTGAATAATCATTCAAAACATCTCCATAATCAAACAAAGGGAAAAGCTGCATTTTAACTAATTTTTGTATAGCATGTCTTCTCAAACAGCTTTGTTATGATACAAAAGCCTCGCTCTCCTACTAATCTGTGCTACAAGTTTATCTCCATGGACATGCAAGAGCCCGAGGAATCCAACCAGTATCCTCGATGTTTCTAGGACTCTACCTGTTCCAAATGTGCCCACTCAGTATCTAGTATAGTCAAACATCCACTGCTCTTAATTTTAGTTGTAGTTCCAAAAAGCATACACTTAACTTTACCTGTGTTCATTTTAAGCTTAGATCTTCCAAAATATGTCTGGAGTCCATTAAAATGTATCTGTAATTTGAACTTTGGTCAGAGATGTGCAGTAACATAAAGTATTGCTCTGTTAGAGCATTCAAACTGTCTGAATATTGCAAAGGGCCTCTCACACACTATTTGCCAGGCAGCGCTACTTCTGCATGGGGTACAAAGTCGGATCTAAATATGGGACCATTGTGTTGAATTTATATTGAATTAGTGTTTGTGCACTAAACTAATTAATCACACATAATTCCTATACTGTAGGTAATGACTTGTACACCCTAAAGACACATATCCAGTACGTGTCAGCCTGCATCCCCAAACAGGTATGCTCCACATGCTATTCACTGTCCCTGTCAGCCCATCCATGACATCTCAGCACATATGCACGTTGGGGACAGGTGGGACTATGTGCATGCAGAGAACACTGGTGGGCATCCAATTAGTGGGCTATCCTGCCGGTGGACTGAATCATGTGCTCTGTGTGGGATTGTGAGTACAGGTGTACTGCGGTACCTTAAGAAGCCCATGGAGTATGGGAGATACCATCCAGCAACCCCTAGCCATTAATGCACATCAGAAGGGCTAGTGGTTGCAGGATAGCGGTGGACACATGCCCCATTGGGCCGCCATCTGAAGATTGGAGGGGGTGCGTAGCAACTGTGGCAGGGATACCTGCAGACATAACCTGCACCCCCAACTAGCACTATGCACTGCTATGCATGGTACATAGTCATGCCCACCCTCAAGCACTCCCCCTTCCCACTGGCTGGCATACAGTGCTACCCACAGCTGGGGGAATGAGCACAGCTTTGCAACTTAGTGCCACCTACATGCTGCATGTATTCAGCACCAGGGGTGTGCAAATACCTTAATTTGAATATTCATCTGAATATTGATATTCAGGGCTCCAGATATTCCCTATTCATTATTCATCCCCAAATACATGTTTTTTTTTTTAATAAGACATTGTAATACTGTTAAAGTCCACCACTTCCTTCCCTTTTGAAGTACAACAGTTAATTGTGCCATGGACACTCCCCAACAGCCTTTCAGCAGCCCCAAAAGGCAACAAACTACTGCACAGGTCAGTGGTCAGGTGAAAGACAATCATCATAGATTGACCAAAGGCTGTAGATGAGGTAATGTCTTGTGTTTTGTCTAGTGCAACTAAAATGGCACTGGAGTAAGTGCATTGTATGTGCACACTGGAAGACAGGAGAGCAAGATGTGCCATGATAGAGACCTATACAAGTACCTCACAGGGGTGAAGACAGGGCATATAAGGGGAGTCTCTTTCAAATTAGAAAGAGCACAAGTACAGGGGCAATGGGGACATGTGATGAAGCTGAAGGGGGAGTTCAAGACAGATATGAAGAAATATTTACTCATGGAAGGTATGGTAGATGCCTGACACAGACTGCCAGCATAAGTCTTGGTGGCGAAAATAGTGTGGGGCTTTCAGCATGCATGAGATAGGCATAGTGGTGTATTTCAAAACAGGCAGAGAGGCAGTAGTTGTGCTTTAGGGTCTGCAGAAGAAGCTGATAAGGCAGGGATGGACAATATGGGAGACTATGTGGGTCAAGTGGTCCTTTTCTACCAACAGTTAATTAGGAACATAAAGTACACAATAGTAAGTGCACTGAAATATGATACAGTATTTACTGTAAATGTTTCTAGTTTAAGAGGGGCCTCATGGTGATCATGATGATGCATTTATATGCCAGGGAGTGAAGAGTTACTCTTTAAATTAAATGTTTAGCATGACAGAAAAAAGAAAGTGTGAGCCAAAAAGTAACATTAAGCTGTCATAAGATTAGGCAATCAAGAGCAGTACTGTACCACCAGTTTTATGTGGGTAGATCATATTTGTAGCCAACTACTGGTAAATTTTGCATAATGAACACTATCTGTTCAATGTGTTGAGGGTCCAGCTTGGAATGGTGTGGGTCAACAATGTCACCAGCAGTGCTAAACATCCTCTCAGATGGCACACTTGTGGGATGGCAGCTTAGGTATTTTAAAGCAAGTTGTGCCAAGTGAGGAGAGGAATTCATTTTTTAAATCCAGTTGCTCGGTGGATCAACTTCAGATGGCTCAATTGATTCTGCAAAGTAGTCATTAGGTACATTTTCTGCAGAGAGAGGCTGACACTGTGAGCATTTGTGAAGCTGTAGATGCAGTGATGTGCCGAGTAATGCCCAATCACTCTTCTCTGCACTGCCACTATGCCGTCTTTCCCCATCTCCACAAGCATCATCCAATTACAAAGCACCACATGCCTGTTTTTCTGCCTCAGGAACCTGAACTGGAGCATTTTCTTCCCCTTCTGAGTGCCTCACTGCCTACTTGGCATTATTTAACGCTTCACTCAGCCATAGCCTAAAATGAGTCACCCTGTGGCTGTCCATGACTATATGAAATCTAGCTTTAGTAGTTGCCGTATTGGTCCTTGCATTTGCTTGTGGATCATGACTATATGAAGGATCTCACATTTGAACCTAGGGTACAACACGGTAGCAAATACGTGATGGCAGTTATCCATGACTGTGGTGAATCTTGCATCAAGTTCTGCATCAAATTGAATAACAAGCTCAGTGAACTCTTGTGTACTGGTTGTATTGTCAGCAAAAAAATGTAATGATCTTTTGAAAATATGCACAGCTGGGGAAAACTAAGTAAGGCTGTGATAGCACTTAGATCATGTGTACTCCTCTCAAATGGTGCAAGAACCTTCACCATGCTCTCAAGAACTAAATAGTCATGATGTCCTAGGACCCCTCCAATGTCTTCTTCCATAAACATTTCATGTAGTGCCCGCATTTGCACCAGCAGTCTTAAAAAACATCAGGTATGAAGAATTCCACCGAATGCTAACATCCTGTATTACACAATGTTGGGGCATACCAAGACATTCCTGAACTTCTCAAAATTTGTTAGCGGCTTTTACAGAGTGAAGAAGATGACTGCAGATGGAACGGGCTGTGGATAATATGTTGTTGCTCCTAATACTGTTATGCAGTGCATGAGTCACCACTAAATTCAGTGTGTGTGTGCAAAGCAATGAATACTCACAAAATGGCCATCATTGATGACTTTCACCATGTTTGTGCCATTGTCGGTAACAAAAAACCCAACTTTTAAATTGGTGTTAACACCAGTCCAAGATAGTAACATGTCATGAGAATATTATGTGCTCTGTGGTCTTCCTCCATCACCAGCTGATGACCCTGTGCCCGCCACAGTGTTCCGTAGCCTCCACTATAGCAAAACTCCTCCTCTGCCACCCTCCAGTGCCGCTGCAGTGAAAGTTCCATCCTGCAACAATAAACTGCATGGACATGGCTGCCATACTTATACAGTGTTGCAGGGCATGCAGTGCATGTGCCACGTGGGCCTGCACATGCCACTCACCATGGCATGGTGGGTCACATGACACACAGAACATCCCCAAACAGTGACACACAGGCATGCGCAGCCGTAGCTGTGTTCTGCTGTCACTATGCATGGCACATGTCTGTATCAGTCCCCATGGCCTCTGGCCAGTGCTTCACAGGCCATCAACCAACACGGACAGCACTGGTGTGTGTGTGTGTGTGTGTGTGTGTGTGTGTGTGTGTGTTGTAGGGAATATCCATCACGGTGTGCATGAACCTGTAGGCCTGTGGCCATGGGTCATTCACTGGCAGGCTCCGAATACAGCAGAGTGTCCTGTGTTGTACAGGACAAATGAGCCCAGTATGGGACAAACATGACCATGGGCATACATTGGTTGCATGAGAACATGGCATCATATGGCATTCATTTGGAATACTGTACTCTACAGGGAATAGTGGATGCATGTCCTTATGTAGCTGGCATACCGGCACATCACTCGGTGTGCACTGTCACTGTCTCGCTGCACACACCATTGGCTGTACTGCCCACTGTCCGAGACATATGACGAGTCTCCAGTGTGCAGCTCACATTCCACATTGCCACATCATCTATGCAGCAGGGTGGCATGGCTGCACATTGCTATGTGCCACCCATGGTACATTCACTGCACTGCATGTGGCAGCATGTGTCTCACATGGCACTGCACAGTAGGCCACACACCAGACGCATAAGACGGTTGACGCCATATGGATACGCGGTCTCATGTCCGGGGCACAAGCTGTGTGATGGCAAGATGTGCCTGGGGCTACTCTTCAATCTGTACCTGTGGAATTCAGCGTATGACAGGGCCAGATGACAGCTGCCATGGGAGCACATGTTCTGGCCACACATGTCTGGCACAGAGCTCTGGGACATGCATTGCATCGAGAGTTTCCACCTGCCATGGGTGATGGTTGAACAGCTATGCAACCTTGTCCATGACCACATTGCTTTGCAGGCATAACGGTCTAGGGCCAAGACCACTGAGACCAAGATCATGTGCGCACTGGCCTACTATGCATCTGGGTCATTCCAGTGCATTGCGGGTGATGGAATCAGTTTTAGTCAGTCATCGGTGTTGCATGCATTGGCACAGGTCACCAACGCACTGCTGCCACACACCAGGGAACACATACGCCTCCCACAGATGGACACGGAGGTCAGTGCCAGTAAGCAGGCATTCTATGCCCTGCATGGAATGCTGAACATCATAATGCAGAGGAGGCCTATCAGAACAGGAAGAGGTTCCACAGCATGAACTGCCAGGTGGTGTTCAACATGGTTGGTCAGTTCATGGATGTCTGTACTAAATACCCAGGGTCATGCCACAACACCTACTTCCTGTATGCCTCTGGCCTGGGTGAATTGCTCCATTCCAGATGGATGGATGGATGGCTGTTGGGTAAGTGTATTGTGCATTTGGGGGGTTTCAATTGCTTTGGTATTCACTGTCTGACCTGTCTCCCATTCCCCACAACTGACAGAGGATATCCACTATGGCCATACCTGATGAAGCCCTTCCTGGCACCAGCGACAGCAGCAGAGGAGGACTACAACGTGGCACATTGGTGGATGTGGTCTATTGTGGAGAAGACCATTGGTATGCTGAAGATGATGTTCTAGTGCATGGACCACATGGGGGATATCATCATGCTGGCACCGTGCTGTGCATACCATGTCTTCACTGTGTGCGTGATGCTGAGCAGTAAGGCCATGCGTCATGGGCTACCGATGTTGGGCTACCATCTGCTGGACATGCCACAGGAGCATCAAGGTGATGAATAGTGCCGCAATCGGGAGATGGCTGTGGGCCATGTGCCATGCTGCACTCACACATGGGACATTTAGATGGTAGCCACGGTGTGTGCCGTGCACTTCAATGCCCGTTGATAGTGTTGGGTGGGCCCCCATGATGGTCTGCATTTCTCTGCACAGAACCCATCACTGTGATGGTCCACATTGCCCTGTGTGCACCCCATGATGACACCTGACCAAGAGTACATGGTGGCAGCAGTGCCACAGTGCAGTGCACACACACCCACACCACGGATCATGGCAAGCATTTGGTGATGTTTCAAGCTCCTGTACCACAGCAAGATAGCCGGTTGGACAAGGGTCTGCCATCCTTGTGTGTGTGTGTATGTGTGTGTGTGTGTGTGTGTGTGTGTGCAGCCCTCAAACTACTCTGCTGCACCACTGCCATGTTGTGCCATCATGCCTGTCCATTACATCAGGGGCAGGCCATATGGGGTTGCCTGCTCCCTCGCCATGGACTGCATCTCCTGGGTCCCCCCACCTCGGCACCTGCACCGGGGATCCTGAGGCTTTACTGTTCTTGCTGCAGGTGGTCTGTCCGCAGACACATCAGACAGTATCCTAGTGCCATGTATGTCCTCCGGCTGGCTGTATGCAGTGTTTGTGTCCTGTGTGTCACCGCATCCTGTGCCCTTCATCATGCCACCATCATCAGGCATGCCCTGCATGACTATGGTGCTCTCTGCCAGGCTGTCCCTGACCATTTAATAAATCCCCTTGTTCACACGTGCCACCGCGGTTGTGCCCCTTCATGCCTGTGCATTGGTTGCACATTGGCCCGGTGTTGCTGTGCCATGGTGGTCCACCCCAGCCAGTCAGGATCTCCACCATGAGTTTCTGTGCATGGGTCATCCATTCCACGTCACATCCCATGGCCCAGACAATGCCAGTGAGCTCTACTATCACCTCCATGTGCTACCACCGTGTCTCCAGCCTGTCGAGCTCTAGCTTTCACAGCTCATCGTACTGCAGGTCAGGTATTACGGAGGCACGCATTGACCAACCGTGACCAGTGGGTCTGTTAGATAGACCCTTGTCACTGTGGTCCATGACCACACATCATGCAGTCTGCACCACCACTCCATGTGGTAGCACATGGCAGCCATGCATGGACCATGTGCTGCAGATGTCGTGGTCCTGTGACGCGATGCTGGTTGCTCACTCTTCAGGCAGGTGCATGCAACCTCCTCCACATTGTCCATCTGCATGTCTGCCACTGTGTTCCCATCATCAATGTCATCACCAAGGGACGTGTCATCAGTGGGGTCCAGATGCACCTCCTTCGTTGCCTGTGTCAGACCTGTCAGGGGACATGAGGAGGTTGATTATTGTACTTCAGCATATCCCCTGGCAGTGTCCCCACTGTGCATCACCCCATACTCACCTGCACTGTCATCATCCCCCCCCAAGTGCTCATGCCGTGTTTCACTGGCTGTGTGTGGCTGACACCCTGCTGGTGCACTCCATGTATGTCTGCCATCCCTGGTGTGCTCTGTTGGCAGAGCACAATACTGTTAGTCCATCCATTGTATAGGCACTAAAGTGGCTGAGCATGGTGTGTATGTGTGCCCTGCATACCGGTCAGTGTATCCATGCCAACTGCCTCACCAGGTATGCTGACAGCAGTGAGGGTGTCTACCACCATGCATTCCACAGGGGTCAGCTGGCTGTCTGAATGGGTGACCCACCTCCCATGCCCCTCTGTGCCCATGATCCCACTGCCACCTTCGTGCTTTATAGCCATCAGGATCCGGGCATCTGGCCCTACAGTGTTCACGGTGGCCTGGATCTCCAGCCCTAGCCATGCCTTCACCTAGGAAGGGGTGGATGGGGCTAGCACACCATTTCACCATGCATGGTTGGCACTCATCTCACTCACCATGGCTGCCACCTGTGCCCCCGTGAAGTTGGAGGACCATGAGCAGCCACCGCGGCCTCCGCCGGGGGCCTGCCCTGCTGCCTGCTGTTTGGTATAAGGCACTGCATTGCTGTGCATGCCCATCTCCGTGGTACTCCTTGGATCTGGCATCCTCAAAATGCCTACCCTGTGATCCACATTCACTTCTGCATGTGCGCGGGGGGTGGCATCTCTGCCCATATATGGCAGGGTCAAGGGGCAGGGCCAAGTAGCCGGGGATGGCCTGTGCTGCCAATATGCTATGCTCCACACTGTCCATGAACACACCCACTGCCACTGTGTGGTACGTGGTTTGGTTTGTGCATGCCATGCTGTTAGCTGCTCCTGCACACCGTGCACAGCCACACCATGTGTACGCCATTTATTTTGCACAATTTCCACCTTTTCATGCATAGGGCCCATGGTGTTTAACACTACTGTTGCATGATTGGGCTGCAAGCCAGAAAAAGTCAAGGTAAATTTGTTAGATAAAGAGGGGCTGTTAGAAATATCATACAGCAGCTTTTAAGAGTGAGGGATTTTACAGTTTAAGTTTTAAGTTGGGAATAAAGTTGACAGGTCCTGGTTAAGAGGACATTGATTATTTGTTTTAAAATCATACAGCAGCATTACGAGTGCCTGTGTTCTTGGATAACCAAGGTTCTCAGAATGGAACATAACTGTTAAAATATAGTTAATGTGCTATATTTTTAAGTGAGTCTGCATGCTTGCACACATATGACTGTCAACTGGGAACAAAATTGTTAAAGTATGGTTAAATCAAGGAACATTGTGAAAATATGCAAGGGGGGTCATTGTTTAACCCTGGACTGGATTAGGTAAAGGAGAAATAGGGTGACAAAAGAGGGCTTTAAGTAACACATAGGGTGCTTTAACACTGGTATGCACTGTCCTGCAGGCTAGATCTCCTGATGTGGCAAATTACGTTCCGGTTGGATGTGCATTCTCTGAGTTATGGAGAGGTGAACAAAATATGTTTTCGTTCATTGACTTTGCCGGGATTTTCTTTTAAACTTGCCTACAGCCCAAACAGTTAGTTTATTGGTCTGAAAATTTCAGGGCAGAAAGGGACTACCCCACAGGTGTGCCTTTTGCTAGTCTGGTGAAAAAATAATAAGCAGTTTTTAAGTTATTGCAGTTTAAAAATTTGAAAAAAATCATTTCTGAGAATGCTTAGTAAGCACTACAGGATAGCTGTATGAAACAAAGAAGGAATCCTACATCATATGGGAAAATCCCTACTTCATATGGCACCTTCTTGTTTTCAGTTTAACCTTTAAAATTCAAATTTGGAAACCTCCCAAAATGATATTCTGGAGAGGATTCAACGCATGTAGCTTGCTTATTGGGACCTCTTAGGTGCATTCTGCACTTTACTGCTCGACAAATGCCCTTAAAATGTTTTTTAACATTTGAATTCTTTGTTCGTATCGGCATTATACAAAGTAGGATCTTGGTTGATATGACAACAAATGAACTAGGATCCTACTTTGTGAGCCAAAACTCCAGGAATATTTATTTTAAAACAAAAAAATGTTTCTGCCAACATTGGGGTGCCCAATCCCATTGTTGGCACTAGATGCCAGTATCCATAAATAGAATAAAACAGTCTCCCACACTGCCATCGGAGTGCCCAATCCCCATATCGGCAGTAGCCCATCCCTAAGGTGGGACACTGAGGAGCCCACTCCCCATGTTACCAGTTATGTCATACCCCCACCAGTACTGTTGGACACTGGGGAGCCCACCCCAGTGTTCTGAAATGCTTACTGCTATGCACCTGAAAAAAAGAAACAGTCCCCCGACGTCTTTTGTTTTTTATCCAGTAAAACAGAAAATGGTCCTTCGTCATCTCCCCGTCCTCCATCCCCAATCCCAACCCTACCAATAAGCAACCTACAACCCCACCCCACTCCCTTCCCGTAACGTATCACCGGAGATCCTCTTCTGTCATCTTCTGTGGACTGGGACACGTCTGCACTCTTCAAAGCTAAACGGTGAACTGAAGAATCAAGGTAAGAGCTGTATAATGGCAGTCAATGGTGTTTTGAACTTATGTTACTATCTTGGCCATTTTTCATTATTTTTTAACCAAATTTTCAACATGGGCTTTTTGGGATCTCACCTCATAGACACTGCCACTGTCATTTTGATACTCAGTCCAGAAAGGAGATTTCACAGTCACTGCATGAAATAACCTTTTGGGACCAATTAACAAAATGATAGTGCCAGTGTTCATAAGGCGGGGTCCAGAGAAAGCCCATGTTGAACATTTGGTGAAAAATATAATAAAAAATGCCCGAGTTATGAGTGGCCATTGAAATTTTGCTATGCACACAGGTAACATTGGCAATTGTGTTATATTTTCACTCCAAATTTTCAATATTGCCACTTTTTTCACATCACCTCATGAAGAGTACAGCTGTCATTTTTCATATCCTGCCTGAAACATGTTTTCACCCTTGTGGTGCAGAATGACGCGTACGTTGAGCAAAATTGCCTTTTGGGACCGATTAATGAAATAACTGTGCCAGTGTTCATGAGGCAGGGTCCCCAAAAAGCCACACTGAAAATTTGGTGAAAGCATTCCTAAAAATGTCCTAGTTACATGCATCCATTGGATTTATTCAATGCATGCGCATAACTTTAGTATGTTTCAATATTTTGACGCCAAAGTTTTCAGCATAGCCATTTTTTTACACCACTTCATGAACAGTACAGCTGTCATTTTTCACATCCTGCCAAAATATGTTTTCACACCTGTGACACCTGTGGCACTGAATGGTGTTGCAGTTGCGCATTAATAAGTTTTGCCTTCCATTTCACAATTTCTCTGTTCGGGGTACATGAGGTGGGAAAATAAGATTGCTATGCTATTTGGTCACTGATGTTCGACATGCTTCCACATCTACAGATGTATGCACATCTATGGAGGAATTGGAGTGTGGGGTCTGAAGGACCCCGCACTCCCACAATAAAATAAGGACACTATTATACTATCTCAAAAAGGAAGACAATTAATTGCAAAAGAACTCCATTACAGCATCAGTTAGGGTTACAGAGATAAGCATATGGAAATTCAGTGTTAGTGTTCCCACCCCAACCACCCAACCCCCACCCTCACACACTAACAGGTGTTGGGGTATGCTTTGAGGTCATCGGGCCTAACTCTCTCTCCTCATTCTCCTATACTGTACCATCTCAGGTTCCTTACACATGGAATGGGGTGAGAGTTAGGCCCAATGACTTCAAGGCACACCCCGATGCCTGTTGGTATGTGGAGAGTGGGGTGGTAGTGGTGGGAACCCTAACACTGAATCTCCACACTTTTATCTCTGTAATGGGAATCCTAACTGATGCATTAACTGAGTTTTCTGCAATATGTATTTATACCTATCTATATACATGTAATAGATAACCCACTCATAGGTGTGCGGTCACCCTCTGATATACGCACACCTTGGTATGTGTCAACCACCCAAGGCGTGCATATATCAGAGCATGACTGCACACCATAGAGTGGTTATCTATCTTATAAAATGGCAAAATTGTTTTGGAGGGGGGTTAAAATGCAGGTGTGCGGTCGCGCTCTGATACATGCATGGTCATGTGATGTGTTTTATACGATCAGAACTTTGGATATGGAAATTTATTTTCTCCCATTATATATATATATATATATATATATATATATACATATACATGTGAACAAAACTTGCCAGATCCAGTGATCTATGGTACCAGACTGAGCATACAATTTCAGACAAATCGGTCCAACAGTTGCAAAGTTTTTGAAGTGCAACATTTGGGGTTTAACGTAGAAGAGGCTGGGCAACCCTATTTACTGTTTACTGTACCTCTTGACATACATACACACACACATATATATATATATATATATATATATATATATATATATATATATATATATATATACACATATAGAGGCACGGTAGTGTCTAACTATAAGATTGCCCAGCCACTTCTATGTTAAACCCCAAATTTTGCCCTTTAATAACTTTGCAACTGTTCAACTGATTTGTCTGATATTTTGCATGCTCAGTCTGGTATCATAGATCACTGGATCTGGCAAGTTTTGTTCTAGCATATATATGTGTGTGTGTATATATATATATATATATATATATATATATATATATCACATATATATTATAGTGGCATGGTAATGACACCATAGTTAGGGTTACCCAGCCACTTCTATGTTAAACCCTGAATTTTACACTTTAATAACTTTGCAACCATTTCACCGATTTGTCTGAACGTTTGCATGCACCATGTGGTACCATAGATCTCTGGATATGGCAAGTTTAGTTCCAGTGGGTGGTGTGGTTGTGGAGAAGCAGAGTGCCAAAAAGTACAATTTACCATTTTTGTGCAAATTCTTTGCTCGGGGCGATGGTCAAAACAGTTTGGGGGTCTAGTCTGAAATTGTCAAGGTTTATGTGGTCTGGGTCACTGATGTGCCTTTTGAAGGTTTGGTGAAAAAATATTAATCCATTCAAAAGTTATTAAATATTTAAGTTCCTCATTATAGCCTATGGGAAAAAAATATGTGTGCCATGCAAAAGCATATTTTGCTTTTACAAAAGCGCCTTTTATTGCTGCAAATGAGTTTAATAGAGTCGTGTGGCTGCCACCTTGTTTTCAGTTAGTGATGGAGAAAAAACATTGCAATTCAATAAATAATGCCCTTTGGTAAACACCAACAGTTGTGTTTACCTAACCAGGGCCCTCAGAACATGATCTTGGCTTCGGATTTATAAAAGTATGCTTGGAAATATGTTTTTTATTGTTTTTATTGGCAGTGTCGCAATTTGCGAAAGTACATTTGCAAAACTTTCACAAATTGCAGAAGTGTAGCACACATTCTTTCGTAAATTGTGACAACCTTTCATGACAGCTTTTCACAAAATCTGTGACAGTATCACAAAGTTGTGGAAGTACTTGCAAAAAATTGCTGTTCCTTTGCCACTTCACTGCAACTAAACAGTTTGGTATCTTGGACTGAAATTTGCAGCGTAGAAAGGATTTGCCTCACAGAGGTGCCCTTTTCTGGTTTGGTGATAGAATTAAAATTGGTTCCATAGTTATAACATTCTGAAGTTTAGAAGTTTTCCATAGGATTACATTGTGGTGGTGGCAGCACCTTTCAGCAGCTGTATCTTGAAAACGGTTCGAGATACAGATTTTTTGATAAATGCAGCTTAGTATACTTCTAGTTGTACTAAGCATGTGTGCAGTTTGTCAGGTCATGATTACAACTGGAGTGGATTTTTTCCCCAATGTTCCTATGGTTACTGAGATATTGCACCATTTGCATCACAAGGGTTCCTTGGAATGTCTCTAGCCCTGTGCTCTGTCTCTGTACTTATGGGTAGATGGGAGCATAGGGCCTTATGAATACCATTATGCAATAGTGGGAGTGCCAGGTCCTCCATTATGCAGTACTGAGGGTTCATTACAATGTCTCTACACTTATGGATGGATACCATTATGGAATGATAGCAGTGTGATGCAAGCATAGGCCCTTCTGGGCCCTGTGCTGCCACAACCACACGTGTGTGTAAGATTACACTTTCTCAAAAAGAAAGAAAATCCATTGCAAAAAAACTCTATTAATGGATCAGTTAGGGTTTCTATTATAGTGTCAAAAGTCTGGAAAATCAGGGGATCAGGGCTGGAGCAGTCCACTGGACCACTAGGGAAAACTGATTTATTATTGTGAGAGATCGGGGCTGAGGTGGGGGTAGACTACACTGCCATATGAGGGATTTTATTGGCAACATATGTTGACATTTGGGGATCAGGGTTGGGGGGGGACAAATAGACTACCAGAGAAAGTGTATGGTGTTATTATTACATATGTCAGAGATTCAGGTTGGTGGGAACCACTAGACTAATAGGGAAAGTGTACAATATTATTACATGTGTCGGGGATCAGAAATCAGGGTTTGGGATTGGGGGATACAACTTGGCTACCAGGAAAAGTGTAAGGTATTATTATTATTACATGTATTGGGAATTGAGGAAGGCCACTTGAGCATGTTTGCTTGAGTTACCACTACCTTTTCATAGGCAGTAACTCATGCCATGCTACATGTGGTGCTAACACCTGTTGTGCAGCACTATACTTTTCAATATGGCAGTGCAACTGTATGCATGTCCCCACCCCTCACTCGGTCCCGTGCATATATTATTTTTTAGTGCCAGCACTATCACTTTGCACTGGCGCTATTTTCACTTTTGAATATTGCAGCTGGGTGCAAATGCAGCATAATTTCAGTGTAAACAGTTTGCACCTGGTGCAAAGCTTTGAATATCTAGCCCCAGATCAGATGATTTCTCTGGGGGCAAGGAAAAGCCCACACTAGTACAAAGCTCTAAGAAACACAGTACACACCCCTTCACCTCCACAGAGCACAGCACAGAGGAGGCTGAAATGAAGGTAACGAAACTGCAAGCCTATTTGTACAGCTTCTGGCAAATAAATCACTAGATCAGACAATTTCTCTTGGGGGAAAAAAAATCCCACTAATACCAGACACTAAGAAACAGTGCAAAACAAAAAAGCAAAGGTTTTGTGATACAAAAATATAATTTTCCAGTGCTTAATCTCTCACACTCTCAGAGCTTTCTCCACTACATCTTTCTCTGCTGCAATGTGACAGTCACATGACCTGGCTTTGAAACCACTCAGTGACTGGCCAACAAGTCTTATGAGATCTTCAAATCCCACAGGAAAGGTGACCTGAATATCGGCCAAATAGTGCTGCTATTTGGTATTTGGGTTCCAATTACCAACCTGAATACTGAATAGTGTATTATTCGAAGTATTCAGAATATAATATTCATTACTCGCACATCGCTAGTCAGCACATGTCACAGTACATGGGGCCCTAATGAATACTAAATTAATACTAATTTAGTACTATTGAAAGTTTTTAACTACTAGTATTTACTGGTCTTCATTTGGTATTCAGTTGTACTAATCATTTGATCTTCAGAAAATACTTTCTTCATTTGCATATTGATTAGATGAAGTGTAGCCGACTACTAAATGAATATTACCTTATTACTAAGTTAGGGTGCTGCGCACCCATGGACAGGTGTGCACAAGCTGGTATTCACAAATAGCACTCACCTGTCCTCTCCAATGTGCAGGACTCGCAGGGCAGCTGGAGGGCGGAGTGATGGACCCAGTCGGGCATCCAATGGGATGCACGGCATGGGCCCCAAAATGGATCCCTTGGTGCACCCATCTCTGCACTCGTGTGGCCAGCATTATGTGGTTTAGTCCAGTCTGTCTACACGTGTGGCTACTTGACTTCCCTACCCTGAGAGGTACAAGACAGGATGTTTGTCTGACCTTGTGGCTATTTGCAATAAAAATGATACTTTTTGCAATTTAAAACTACATTGGTGCCTTGCTTCATTTTGGGGGTGAGTGGATGATGCTTGAGCTTTTTGTCCTGACACATATTACAGTAACAGATATCCAAATCATGTCATTACATTAGTATGTTTCATTTCATTTAATTTTTTATTTGTTAACCTGGTAGGGACACTGGGACAAGCCCATTTTCAGTTCTTACCTGAAAAAAAAAAAACAATCAAGAAACAATGACAAACAATTTACAAATTATGCAAAACAAGTTCACAACTCTGTTGAGTTCAAATGAGCCCAAAAATTATGCTTGAAATTCAGCAAAGAAGTGAAGGAACAGACATCAAGGGCCAATGCATTTCAGAATTGGGGGGCTGCCACTGAAAAAGACCCTGCACGCACTTTAATACAGAAGGAGGCATTTGTTAAAATAGTACCATTACAAGAGCACAAATTGCAAATGGGGGACTTTATTTTTTACCAAATCAAATAACGGCTATTTAGTATTTAGAAAAATAGATTTGAAAACTTGACAATCAAAATAGAATGTAATCCTGTTTAATGATAACCAACCAAGTTTGGAATACATTAAACAGTGATGAAATTGATAAACATAGTCCTAAACAAACCTGCAAAAATTGTTATAGGTCACAGTGAGCATTTTAAGCTCTTAAACATAAAATTTTACACAGTCCCAAACAAAAGATTAATAGTCAAATTAACCAGCCTTGGAGTGGGTCCAAGGGTGGTAGCCTGGGTAAAACATTGGCTGAACAACAGGACATAAAAGGTAATTGTAAATGGAGTCCACTCTGAAGAAAGAGGGTTTACTAGTGGGGTACTGCAGGGTTCAGTGCTGGGTCCAGTCACATAGAAACATAGAATTTGACAGCAGATAAGGACCGCTTGGCCCACCCAGTCTGATCATTTCCCTACCTAATGGATAAGCTGCAGATCCTAGTTAACCAGCAGCCTACTTCTTCCTACCCCCACCCCCTAGAATTGCCTTATGACTGTCCCATGCATGCTTGAATTCCACCACTGTTTTTGACTCCACAACCTCCTCCAGAAGGCCGTTTCGTGCATCCACAATCCTCTCTGTGAAAAAATACTTCCTTAAATTACCTCTGAGCTGCCCCCATCTTCAAATTGTGCCCTCTTGTTCTTGCACACCTCTTTTTTTGAAAGATGCTACCCTCTTGGACTTTGTTGATTCCCTTGAGGTACTTGAAAGTTTCTATCATGTCCCCCCTCTCCCTCCTTTCCTCGAGGCTATACATATTAAGCTCCTTAAGTCTCTCTTCATATGTCTTCTGGTGCAGACCCTGCACCATTTTAGTTGCCCTCCTCTGGACAGCTTCCATCCTGTCTATGTCTTTGCGGAGATTGGGTCTCCAGAACTGCCACGAGTACTCCAGATGGGGTCCTGACCAGTTGTCTGTACAGAGTATAATAACTTCCGTTTTCTACTGGTGATGCCTCTCCCTGTGCATCCCAGTATCCCCCCAGTCCTCCTTGCTGCCCTCTCACATTGCTTGCCCACCTTTAGGTCATCTGATATGACTACCCCCAGGTCCCTTTCCATTTTTGTTGTTGTTAGTATGTCACCCCCCACTGTGTACTCTTCTCCTGGGTTTTTGTTTCCCAGGTGCATTACCTTGCACTTCTTAGCATTGAATCTAAGCTGCCATACATTTGACCATTCCTCTAACTTTGCCAAGTCCCTTCTCATCCTTTCCACCCCACCTCGTGCATCAACTCTGTTGCAGATCTTTGTGTCATCTGCAAAGAGACATATTTTTCTTTCCAGTCCCTCTGCAATGTCACTTATAAAGACATTGAAGAGGACCGGTCCTAATACTGAACCCTACAGTACCCCACTAGTAACCCCCCTTTCTTCAGAGTGGACTCCATTTACTATTACTCTCTGTGTCCTATTCTCCAGCCAATTCTTTACCCAGGCTGTCATCTTGGGACCCACTCCCAGGCTGGCTAACTTGTATATTAATCTTTTGTGTGGGACTGTGTCAAATGCCTTGCTAAAGTCTAGGTAGGCCATGTCCACAGCCCCTCCCTGATCTACTACTTTGGTCACCCAGTAAAATAAATCTATCAGATTTGTCTGGCATGACCTTCCGCTGTGACTCCATATTGCCTTGGGTCCTGTGCCCCTCTAGCCTCTAGATACTTGACAATTCTTTCCTTCAGAAGTGATTCCATCATTTTCCCTACCACTGAGGTTAAACTAACAGGTCTGTAGTTTCCTGCTTCTGCCTTGCTCCCACTTTTATGAAGGGGAATCACATCTGCCCTCCTCCAGTCTTCGGATACCACCCCATCCTCCCATGATTTGTTAAAGAGGGTAGTCAGTGGTGTCAGTTGTTCTACCCTTAGTTCTTTTAGAATTCTGGGATGAATCCCATCAGGCCCCATTGCTTTGTCCTTTTTAATGTCTTTATAAGTGACATTGCAGAGGGACTGGAAGGAAAAGTATGCCTCTTTGCAGAGGACACAAAGATCTGCAACAGGGTTGATACACAAGGAGGCGTGGAAAGGATGAGAAGGGACTTGGCAAGGTTGGAGGAATGGTCAGAAGTATGGCAGCTAGGATTCAATGCAAAGAAGTGCAAAATAATGCACCTGGGAAACAAGAACCCAGGGAAGAATACATAATGGGGAGGTAGTAACAACAACAAAAATGGAAAGGGACCTGGGGGTAACATATCAGATGACCTTAAGGTTGGCAAGCAATGTGAGAAGGCAGTAGGGAGGGCTGGGGGATACTGGGATGTATAGGGAGAGGTATCACCAGCAGAAAACAGGAAGTTGTTATCCCCCTGTATAGATAGTTGGTGAGACCCCATCTGGAATACTGCGTCCAGTTCTGGAGACGCTATCTCTGCAAGGACATAGACAGGATGGAGGCAGTTCAGAGGAGGGCAACTAAAATTGTGCAGGGTCTGCAACAGAAGCCATGCAAGGAGAGGCTAAAGGAGCTTAACATGTATACCCTTGAGGAAAGAAGGGAGAGGGGGGACATGATAGAAATGTTTAAGTACCTCAGTGGGATCAACAAAGTCCAAGAGGGTAGCATCTTTCAGAAAAAGAGATGTGCAAGAACAAGGAGACACAATTTGAAGATAGAGGCGGGACGTCTCAGGGGCAATGTGAGGAAGTATTTTTTCACAGACAGGGTGGTGGACACATGGAACAGCCTTCCTGAGTAGGTTGTGGGTTCTAAAACTGTGGGAGAATTCAAGAGTGCATGGGACAGATATAAGGCAATTTTTGTGGGAGGTAGGAAGAAATAGGCTGTTGATTAAATAGGATCTGCAGCGTATCCTCTAGGTAGGGAAATGGGTAGATTAGGTGGGCCAAGTGGTCCTTATCTGTCATCAAAGTCTATGTAAACCTCTAATAATAGCTAGCAACATAATCAAAGTGGGGCAAAAGTATTCCCATGGCAATAGACTTTCTTATGTTTTCAGAAAAATATTTCTTCATTTTGAATAGAATAGCCAAATTTTTCTTAAGTTTTCTACATGTGGCTTTTACCTGCAAAGAAAATGTTAAACCAGGATCCAAAAGGACACCCAAGTATCTAAACTCTTTTACAAATTCAACAACAGTTCCCCTGGTATTATAAATCAACAAGGAAGGATCTTCCTTTACCATGTGGGGGAACCAAACAACATTGCTGTAGTCTTACTAATATTAAGAACCATGTGGTTGTTGGCAAACCAAGTACAAGCAGCATCAAAATCAGACTGTTATGTAGATGCAAGTTGGGAATTAGAACATGATTGAGAAAAAAATATTAAACGTCCTCATAAAGCAGACAATTGTAGAACTTTAAAATTAAGGGAAGACAATTAACAAACAATGAAAATAACAGAGGGTCCAAAATGGACCCCTGTGAAACCCCTAAGTTCATAGGTTTAATGGAAGAGACAGTAGGTCCTATACCTACTGCTTGGGACCTATTTGATAAATAGTCCCTACACCAGAACAGAGGACCCTCAGAGAAATCAAGATAGCCCAGTTTTGAGCATAACAAAGGCTGATTAATAAGGCTGAATGCCTTGGTCAGGTCCATGAACACTGCCCCTGTAAACAGGCCCTATCAAAGCTCTGGAGGGCAGCGCTCAAGAACCTGACCAAGGCAGTCTCTGTTCTGTGGTTTCACTGAAAGCCATGTTGCTCCCGGCAAAGAACATGATATTTTTCCAGATACTCAGTATATTGATTTGCAACAACTTTCTCAAGCAATTTACTTAATGGATTGAGAAATGATATAGGCCTGAAATCTCCAAAACAGCCAGTGCCTGTTATTTTTATGTTGATTGTGCACAGCGCAAGAAACATATTGGGACAGCTTGCTGAGAAGCAGGCTGTGAAGGCAGGGCACTGTTGTGGCCAATGATCCCACAGCCTACAAAGGCTTGTCCCACTTCCCCCAATGCCGTGGCAGGTTGCTGGTGACACAGGTTTGGAATGTTTGCACCAACTTGTGAAAATTTAGCTGCTGCAATGAAGGGCCACCTCATCATTGCAGCGTAAGCCATCCGCTGCAATGAGGGGGTGACCCGTCATTGCAGGGTGAGATGTAAAAATCCTGATATTGTTTGAGAACATGGCGGCTGGTAGCCGCCATGTTCACAAACAATTTTAACCCCCTCCACCATGTTTTTCTGCCAACAGGGGATTCCACTCCGCGTCGGCATAATGTAGCCCTTCCCCAGTTTAACTGTCTGCCAATGGGGTGCCCAATCCCCATCAGCAAAAAGGAATCCCCCCCTTTTGCTGTTTGCCGACATGGGTGCCCAGTCCCCATCGGCACAAAGGAATCCCCCCCCATATAACTGTGTGCCGACAGTGTGCCCTATTCCTGTCGGCAAAAGGACCCTCTTTTGTTGTTTGCCGACAGGGGTGTACAATCCCGCTGCACAAAGGAGTCCCTTTGTTGTTTGCTGATGGGAGTGCCCAATCCCGGTCAGTTACAGCTGGCCCCCAAAAAAGAAAGCCATTGGAGGCATGCTGGGAGCCCACTCTAGCATGCCACATGGCCCTGTGAAGGGAAAAATGGTCCAGCAAAGTCTTTATTTTTTTTGTACCTGAAAAAAAGGAAAATGTCCCTTGTAGTCTCTTGGCCCCATCCACCCGCAACCCGCACCCACCCACTGCACACCCTGCCTCCCCACCCCCCACCCCATACTTACCTCCAGAGTTAGGCGCAATGATCTTCAGTGGACTGGGAACACGTCTGCACTCTTCAAAACCGACCGCAAACTGAGGAAATGCTGGTAAGCTGTACAGTATAATGTAATAAATAGGGTTTTTCTAACTTTGCTGCATATCTCTGGCATTTTTTGGAATTTTGACATCAAATTTTCAACATGGGGTTTTTGGGACCCCTCCTCATGAATACTCTCACTGTCATGGCGTTAATCAGGCCCGAAGGGTGATTTTGCGGTCACTGCACGGAATCACCTTTGGGGGCTGATTAACGAAACGACAGTGCCAATGTTCATGAGATGGGCTCTCAAAATGCCTGTGTTACAAATTTGGTGGAAAAAATCCATAAAACTACTGTTTTACCGGTGTGCCCTGCGCAGTTGCTACGCACACTCGTAACTTCGTGAATTTTCAATATTTTCTCTTCAGATTTTCAACACTGGCATTTTGTCACACCTCCTTGTGATCAGTACAGTTGTCATTGTTCACATCCTGGCAGAAATGTGTTTTTTGCACTTCCAGCGTAGAACAGCACGGTTGCTGCCAGAAATCAATTTTTGGGACAGATTAAGGAAATGACAGTGACACTGTTCATGAATAGAGGTCCTGAAATGGCTATGTTGAAAATTTGATAACGATACTCCATAAAATAACTGTGTTATGAGCATGCGTTGCGCAGTTTGCACGCAAACTTGTAACTTCACAAATTTATAATGTTTTCACTTCAGATTTTCAACATTGCCATTTTCCCACATCTACTTATGAACAGTGCAGCTGTCATTTTTCCCATCCTGGCCAAAATGTGTTTTTGCAGTTCTGGAGCAGAACAGAGTGGTTGTTGTAGGAAATCACTGTCCGGGGAAATATTAATAAAATGAAAGTGATACTGTTCATGAGCAGAGGTCCTAAAATGCCTATGCTGAAAATTTGGTGATGATAGCCCATCAGATGAATGTGTTACAAGTGTGCATTGCACACTTTCCACACAACTTCGTAACTTTGCAGATTCATAATATTGTCATGCCACATTTTCAACAATGGCATTTTTTCACACCTCCTTATGAGCAGTACAGCTGTCATTTTTCACATCCTGACTGAAATGTGGTTTCACAGTTGCGGCACAGAATAACGCAGTCGTTGTGGGAAATCAGTGTTCAGGACAGATTAAGAAAATGACTGTGGCACCGTTCATAAGCAGAGGTTCTAAAATCCCTATGTTGAAAATTTGGTGACAAAACTCTGAAACATGACTGCGTTACAAGCGTACATTCAACTGTTTCCATGCACCCTTGTAACTTCACAAATTTGTAATATTTTCACGCCACATTTTTAACAGTGGCATTCTTTCACACCTCCTTATGAACAGTGCAGCTGTCATTTTTCACATCCTGGTTAAAATATGTTTTTGCACTCCTGACGGAGAATAGCAGGGTCGCCGTGGGACATCAGTGTTTCAGACAGATTAAGATGGAATGAGTGATGGGGGAGTTACCGAGCTCAACTGAGCTCTGTTGGGACTGCTCCAAATTTGTTTGTGGGCAGAAAAAGGCCTCAATGCAAGAGGCCAGTACAAAAGGGCAGCCTGCAGCACTGGGAGAAACAGAACGAGAGAGCAAGTGAGGGAGGGGGAGTGAGCGAACTCACCGGAGCGCTGTCAGGACTGCTTTGGATTTCTTTCTGGGCAGGAAAAGGCATCAATGCAGGCAGAGGCCCAGTAGAAAAGGCCATCCTACAGTGTTGTGAGAAACAGTACATGGGAGTGAGACAGGGGAACCAAGTGAACTCAACAGAGCTCTATCAGGACTGCTATGGATTTCTCTGTTGGCAGAAAAAGGTGCCAATGCAGGCAGGAGCTCCATACAAAAGGGCTGCTTGCAGTGCCAGGACAAACAGAATGTGCTCGTGACAGAGGGAGATTGAGCAACATCAATGGAGCTTTGTTGGTACAGCTGTGAATTTCTTTGTGGACAGATAAAGGTGCCAACACAGCCAGGAGCCCCGTACACAAGCGCTGCCTGCAGCGCCAAGAGAAACAGAATGAATGAGTGACGGAGCAGTAGTGAGTGAGCTCAACAGAGCTCTATTGTGACTGCTGTGGATTTCTTTGTGGGCAGAAAATGTGGCAATGCAGGAAGGAGCCCAGTACAAAAGGCCAACTTGCAGCACGGGCAGAAACGGAATGAGTGAGTGAGAGAGGGGGAGTGAGCAAGCTCAATGGAACTGTGTTGAGACTGCTTCAGATTTCTTTGTGGCCAGAACAAGCCACCAATGGAGGCAGGAGCCCAGTACAAAAGAGCAGCCTGCAGTGGCAGGAGACACAGAATGAGCGAGTGAGGGAGGGGGAGTGAGTGAGTTCAACGGAGCTCTGTTGGAACTGCTGCAGATTTGTTTGTGGGCAGAAAAAGGCAGCAATGCATGCAGCGGCCCAGTGCAAAATGGCAGCCTGCAGTGGCGGGAAAACCAGAATGAGCGAGTGAGATAGGGGAGTGAGTGAGCTCAACGGAGCTGTATTGTAACTGCAGCAAATGGCGGCAACGCAGGCAGGAGCCCAATACAAAAGGGCAGCCTGCAATGTGAGCAGAAATGGAATGAACGAGTGAGAGAAGGGGAGTGAGCGAGCTCAACGGAGCATTGTCAGAACTGCTGCAGGTTTCTTTGTGGGCAGAAAAAGGCGCCAACAGAGGCAGGAGCCCAGTGCAAAAGGGCAGGCTGCAGTGCCAGGAGAAACAGAATGAATGAGTGACACAGGGGGAGTGAGCGACCTCAATGGAGCTCTGTTAGGACAGCGTTGGATTTCTTTGTGGTCAGAAAAAGGTGCCAATGCAGGCAGAAGCCCAGTACAAAAGGGCAGCCTGCAGCGCCAGGAGAAACACAATGAGCAAGTGACAGAAAGGGAGTGAGTGAACTCAACAGAGCTCTGTCGTGACTGCTGTGGTTTTCTTTGTGGGCAGAATAAGGCGGCAATGCAGGCAGGAGCCCAGTACAAAAGACCAGCCTGCAACCCAGGCAGAAATAGAATGAGTGAGTGACAGAAGGGGAGTCAGCAGACTCAACAGACCTGAGTCGGGACTGCTGCACGTTTCTTTGTGGCCAGAAAAAGCCACCAACAGAGGCAGGAGCCCAGTACAAAAGGGCAGCCTGCAGCGCCAGGAGAAATGGAATGAGTGAGAATGGGGGAGTGAGCCACCTCAACGCAGCTCTGTCAGGACAGCTGCAGATTTCTTAGTGGGCAGAACAAGGTGCCAATGCAGGCAGGAGCCCAGTACAAAAGAGCAGCCTGCAGCACTGGAAGAAACAGACTGAGCGAGTGACAGTGGCAGTGAGCGAGCTCAACACACCAACGCAATCAACATTCGGCATTGACAGATGCTTGTTAGGGATTAGGACAACTTTTGCTTGTTTCCAAATTAGAGGGAATGGACCAGAGATAACACATAGGTTGAAGAGAGTACAGAGAGGGGAGACAATCTGAGATGCTATCAACTTAAGAAAGTGACTATTTAATCCTTCACCACAGTCAGCAAACATTTGACAAGCTAGCAATTAATTTTACCACAGCTGACTTTGTAATCCTTTTAAAATAAAATTTTGGTCCATCGCTAGAAACCACGCAGATATTGTTGAAATATTTTTGAAAAATTGCTGCTATAACTAGAAAAATCTGAAAATATACTATTGAACTCCTCCGCTAAAACTAAAGGATTGGTTAAAATACCATCCGGGGATGAAATCTTAATAGCTGACAATGCAGGAGGGACAATCAGATTTTTAACAGAATGCCAGAATCTTTTTGGAACAGCCCAATTTTCACTCAATTGTTTATTATAAAAAGATGTCTTTGCACTATTCACTAGATTACTAACTTTATTCCTTTAGTAATGATATTGATCCAATAGTACTCCTGATGGTACCTGCTTGAAATTTTGCCAAGCAAGATTTCTTGCCTTATTCCACTCCTTGATTTCCCTGTTGAACCACCAATTCATGAAACCCCTTACTCTTAATTTTCGTAAGGGAAAATAAAATTCCTGGACAGGTAAAAGTTGTTTACAAAAACAGTCTACCGCACAGCCAGGATAGGGAATTAGGTCTAAAACAGACCAGTCAATCAAAGAAAGACCATACACCACATTACAAGAATCACAATTCTTGAAATTTCATGACTGGATGATCCTAGAGGGTACCTTTCCCTTTTTAAAATTTAGAATACAGAAAGTGGCCTGATGGCCACTGGTAGATTCGGCAAGTACCCCAGAAGAGAAGATAGTATCATTTCTTTTAGTAACAATCCAATTGAGAACAGAGCAATTTCCAGTAAGGTGGTTGAGCCTTGTGGATTCATAGATCAACAGAAACAGATTATAAGAATGCAAAAATGTATCCAATCCCAGGTCAACCGAATGAAGCCAAGGGAATTGATTGTGTGGGGTGTGAATGATTATTGGGTCATTATAGTGCTTGAAATATGTGTTGGGGTGTTAGAGAGAAGGTCAGGCAGTACTCCTCCTCAAGACTTAGGGATCTCCATCCTTTTGAACTGCCTCGGCTTACTTCAGAAGTTTATTATAGATGTCGAAGTTTTCGGCATCTTGAGACGAAGGAGTGGAAGGAGATGGGGATCCTGGAACTCTTGAGGGGGATGGGAGAGGAGGGTGCGGATAGGGACAGTGAAAGCCAAGAGATTCCCTGGGGTGAAATGGGCACAGGAGCAAGGTTTTCCTTGCTTAGTGCCCATAGCCAAGGGCTCTGACTTTGTCAGGCTGGAAGTGGGGCCATCCTTGGACTCCCGTCCCTTTCGGGCAATGTTAAGCAATGCCAGGTTGATTAGGAATAAGACCGCAGTGGTTGTGGATCTTGTTGCCTCTGTCAACCTGGCTTGCATCACCAAGACCTGGCTGGATGAAAATATGGGCCCTATTTTGGAATCTGCGGTTCTCGCTAGGTTCTTGGTGATCCACTGCCCGAGAGTGGACCATAGAGGCGGGGGAGCGTGGTTGCAGTCTGTTTTAGACAGGATCTGGATCTCAGGGAGGTGCCAGTTGGAGACACCAATTCCTTTGAGTGTATTGTTGGGTGCAAGTGCAGGCTACAGGACCCTTCTCATTTACCGTTCACCGGGTGATGGGAGGGAGTTTCTGAAGGAGGTTGAGGACTTCATCGCCGAAATGGTATTGGAGTCTTCCAGATGGTTAATTCTGGGGCACTTCAATGCCTGGAAGATGATTGCAGTGCCAGGACAAACAGAATGAGCATGTGACAGAGGGAGATTGAGCGACATCAATGGAGCTTTGTTGGTACAGCTGCGAATTTCTTTGTGGACAGATAAAGGTGCCAACACAGCCAGAAGCCCCCTACACAAGCGCTGCAGGCAGCTGGAAGATGAACTCTTGCCATTTGGACAAAACCTCCTCCAATTGATGGATTCATTGGGCCTGTCATGGGTTATTACCTCTGCAACCCATGAGGGAGGGCACACATTGGACTTGGTATTCCATCTGGGGATGGAGATTTCCGATGTGGAGGTGGAGCCAATCGGTTGGTCTGACCATCACACCCTGAGGTTCAGCTTCACAGCCCCCTGAATTAGGCATGCCCCTAAGGAGTTAGTGCAGTTCCGTCCTTTGAGAGGAGTCACCTCAGAAGGCCTAATGACAGAGCTAGACTTATCGGGATTTCCAATTGGTAGCACTGACCCAGTGCTCCTGGTCCTGACCTATAATAGGATTGTGGTAGGGGCTCTGGATGTCATTGCTCCAATTCATGTTCATCCCCGTACTCAGCACCCAGTGGCTCCCAGGTTTAATGGTGAGGTCTGTGAGCTGAAGAGGCAGGGATGAAGACTGGAAAGATGCTGGCGGAAAACTCACCTGGAGGTGGATAGATGTGGATTGTTAGATCATTATAAGATCTACCAATCAGCAGTTTCCCATAAGAAGGCAGAGTTCCTGTCCAGGGAAATTGCTACAGCAAGGAATAGACCAGGCCAGCTCTTCCAGACTGTGGACAGACTGTGCAATCCAGCCTGTCTACAGGCTAGTCGAACGTTGTCACAAATACAGCGTGAGGAGTTTGCAAAATTCTTCGCTGACAAGGTATCCACCATCAGGGATGAGATCAGCCAGCGCCCTCCCATCGGGCCTTGCACCAATCAGTCAGGTGGTACTAATGCCCAGTTGACTTACTTCACCTTTAGCCAACCAGCAGTCATGGATATAATGAGGATTATCCAGACTCTGTGACCTACCTACTGCAGTTTGGATCCGGGCCCTACTCGCCTACTAGTGGGGTGTGTAGAGGTTATCAGCTCTGTCCTGGCAGGGATAGTGGCAGTTTCATTAGACAGAGGGATCTTTCTGGATCCCTTAAAGGAGGCGGTGGTACGCCCCCTTTTGAAAAAGCCCTCTCTTGATCCTGACTGCCCACCAAACTATAGACCAGTCTCTAACTTACCCTCTGTAGGGACAGTTATTGAGAAGGTGGTCACTCTGCAGCTGGAGGATCATTTGATCAGCCACAATATCTATGACCCTCTCCAGTCCGGCTTCAGGAAATGGCACAGCACTGAGATGGCCCTTGTTCAGGTGCTAAATGATCTCCCGATGGCGAGAGATCAGAGAGCTCATTCCATCTTTGTTCTCCTGGATCTCTCAGCAGCATTTAACACAGTGGATCATGGGGTACTGCTCGACCACCTGTGGTTTTTCTGTGGACTGAGGGGGGAAGTCCACAGTTGGTTTCAATCTTTCCTTGAGGGCAGATCACAGAAAGTGGTGTCGGGATTTATCCCTCGACCCGTTACTGGCTGCCCTGCAGGGTCCCACAGGTCTCGGTGCTGTCCCCCATGTTATTTGCGTTGTATATGCTTCCATTGTGGGACATTATAAGATGGTATGGGCTGAGTTTTCATTGTTATGCAGATGACTCTCAGCTCTACCTGTCTTTTGTGCCTGAACAGGAGTCTGATTCCATCACAGTGTTTAATAACTGCCTCCTGGAGATACAGGAGTGGATGAGTACTAGTTGGCTTTGGTTGAATTCAGGAAAAACTGAGGCATTGTTGGTGGACTCAGTTTTAGGACAACAGAGGTACAGTATGGTCTGGGAAACCCACTGGTTTATATCTTGAGGGGACCCTGTTTATGGTCTCTGGCCAGGTGCATAACCTCGGCATGGTATTTGATGAGGGCATGACCCTGAGGGTGCAGGTGTTGGATAGAGGCAAGTTTGCCTTTTTCCATCTAAGGAATATAGCCTGGGTGAAACACTTGGTCTCGCCTGAAGATCTTTCTACTCTGGTCCATGCCTTTGTTACCAGTCATTTTGATTATTGCAATGCCCTTTATCTAGGGCTGCCGGGGGGTGGATATCTGCCACTTGCAGCTAGTGCAGAACGCGACAGCCAGGTTGTTGATGGAAGTCTCTAGATCCAGTCATATAACACCTGTGCTGCGTGAACTGCACTGGCTGCCTATACAGTGGCAGATCACCTTCAAGGTCGCATTGCTAACTTATAAGGCCCTACATTATTTGGGACCTCACTACCCGAAAGAACTCCTGGTGCCTTACTGCCCCTTCCGCTCTCTCCAATCCTCTGACAAGGGATTGCTAGAGATTCCCAGGGTATATTTAAAAACATCTGGAGGAAGATCTTTTGCCTTTATGGCACCTACCTTGTTGAATTCTCTACCTTGCCAGATAACGAGATAGCCTGACCGTGGAAGGCTTTAAAAAACATTGGAAAACATTTCTAGTCAAACAGGCTTTCTCAGGGATTTGATAAATGACTACAATTGGTTTGTTAGTGGTTTTACTGATTTTAAATTGTTTGTATTTAAGTTGTGTGAATTACTGTAAAATCGCCCTGAGCTCAGAAAGGGTGCTTCAAACAAATACATTTTTACCTACTTTTACTTACAAATTAATGTCACCCACCAAAAGGAAGTCAGAGGAGCCAAAATAACCAGAAACGTTATCCAAAAATTCCCTCAGGCCAGCCAATCCAAAAGTAGGAGGGTTATAAAGGCAGCCCAAGGTAACATATTTTTTACCTCCCAGAATACTTCTTAACAATAACCAATCATTCTGAGAATCATAATGACTACTACTATGCAATACAGATGCCTGTAATTTTTCCTTAAACAGTACTATGACCTCACCCCCTTTCTTACATCCTTTCCTATCTGCCCGAATAACTTCATACCCAGAAATAAAACAGCTATTATCAGGTATAGATTGCTTCAATCAAGATTCTGACAGAACCAAAACATCAGGTTTGTTATTCAAAATAATTACCTCTATCTCAGGTTTCTTTGGGAAGAAACTTCTTACATTTAAGTGCATTATTTTCAACCCATGTTTCATCCACTATCTTGACCCAGAAGCACCAGGAACAACATTTGCAGGGGGACCTGGATTTAATTTGATGTCCCCAGATAAAACATAGAAACATAGAAGTTGACGGCAGATAACAACCGTAAGGCCCATCCAGTCTGCCCATTTCTTTTTCTGCCTTATGAATGTGCCATCAGACTTTGTTCTGTCAATGGCCTATCTATTGATACACATCTGTATTGCTCCCTTATGCCTATCCCATGCCTGTTTGAAGCCCCTCACTGTATTCATATCCTCCACTTCCTGAGATAGGCCATTCCATGCAACCACCACCCATTCTGTGAAAAAGAACTTCATCACATTACCCCTTAATGGTCCTCCCTCTAATCTCATGCTGTGTCCTCTTGTCCTGTTATTTTTCTTATATTGAAACATGTTAGACTCTGTCACCTTGTTAATACCCTTAAGGTGTTTAAATGTTTCAATCATATCACCTCTCTCCCTCCTTTTCTCTAGGGTATACATATTGAGTTCCGTTAATCTGTCCTCATATGTTTTCTGATGCTGTCCCTCATCATTTGGTTACACTTCTATGGACTGCCTCAATTTAGTTAATGTTCTTGTGAAGGTACAGCCTCCAGTACTGCATGCAGTACTCTAGATGGGGCCTAAGCAGTGTCTTGTAAAGATGGATTATTACCTCCATCTTCCAACTTGTGATACCCATACTAATACACCCCAACATCCCCCTAGCCTTACCTATGGTTTTAGTGGTCTGCTTGGATGATTACAGGTCATCTGTGATGATGATGCCCAAGTCTCTTTCTTCCCTTTGGACTGCCAGCAACTCCCCTCCTAACCTATAGGTGGCTTCAGGGTTTCTTCTCCCTATGCGCATGATCTTGTACTTCTTTGCATTAAACCCCAGTTGCCACTCCTCCAACCATTTTGCTAGTTTTTCCAGATCTCTTCTCATTCTGCTTACCCCATCTGGATCATCTACTCTGTTGCAGATCTTGGTGTCATCTGCAAACAGACAAACCTTACCCTCCAGTTCATCTGCAATGTCACTGATGAAGATATTGAAGAGGACTGGTCCCAGGACTGATCACTGAGGTACCCCACTTGTGACTTGCATCTCTTCTGACTGTATACCATTTACCCCCACAATCTGTTTTCTGCCCTTCAACCAGTTTGCTATCCAATTGACCAGCTTCTGACCCACCCCAAGCCTACCCAGCTTATTAATCAATCTTCTATGTGGAACAGTATTGAAAGCTTTCCTGAAGGCGACACCAACTGCTCCCCCTTGGTCCACTACTCTGGTTACCCAGTCAAAGAAATCTATGAGATTAGTTTGACAGAACATTCCTGTTGTAAATCCATGCTGTCTTGGATCCTGTGCTCCTATGGATTCCAGGTGTTGCACTAACCTTTCCTTAAGGAGTGCCTCAATAATCTTGCCCACTACTGAGGTAAGACTGACTGGTCTGTAGTTCCCTGCCTCCTCCCTACTACCACTGTTGTGGAGCGGGAACACATGAGCACTTCTCCAGTCTTCTGGGACCTCTCCTCTGCTCAGAGACTCACTAAACAGTTCTGATAATGGCTCTGCTAGTTCCACCCTTACCTTCTTTAGTACCCTGGGATGTATGGCATCAGATCCCATTGTCTTGTCCACCCTGAGCTTATTGAGCTCTTGTAGGACCCTTTCTTTTGTGAAGGGACTAGTGCACACCTCCCTTCCCCTGTGTCTATAGTGCAGAGTTGTGTGCTCTGCCCTACCTTCTCCTCTGTAAATATTGAGCAGAAGTATCTACTTAGTATAGATGATTTTAAATAGTCCTCCTCCTCACATGTCCCCTTATCCCCTTTGATCTTAGCAATAGCACCTCTGGACTTTCTTCTTTCACTAATGTATTTATAGAAAGTCTTGTTACCTTCTTTTACTGTTTGTGCTAGTGTTTCCTCTGTTTGGGCCTTTGCCTGCCTTACTACCTTCTCTGCTTCTCTTACAGAAGTTTGGTGTGCCTCCCTATCTTCATCCCGCTGCGTTCCCTTATATTTCCTGAACGCCAGCCTTTTGGCTCTGACCTTTTCTACTACTGTTTTTGAGAACCAAAGTGGCTTCCTTCTTCTTTTGCACTTCCTTTTCTCTCTAACACAATGGGATGTTACTTTATGTATTGAATCATTAACGCTTGCCCACTTTGCTTGTACTCCCTTACCTGTATTTCTTCTTGCCAGGGCTAGCCTAATTCTGTTGGCCATCTTATCAAAGTCAGCTCCTCTGAAGTCCCATATTTTTGTCTTGGAATGGGATGATTTGGTTCTGGTCCCATCTGCCTAGATTGGTGGTAGTTCAGGTGGATGTTAAAAATCCCATGGCACTTATCGAAAAGAGTAGGGGAGATTTTATTAAACAAAAAAACACAACATCACAGAAAACAAATATCCATATACAAGCAAAGGAGAAAATAAAAGCATACAAAAACACTAAAAAAAATCAAATAAATGGAAAATGATTCCATAAATAGTTAACATAAGATCTGGAGTATTTCTTCTCATCCTGTAAACGAAGTACATGTAATTCAGAATCAACAGCAGATACAATTGAGGAAAACTCTGTAATAAGTTGCTGTAACACAAAATGACAATGTGCTTGCCATAAAAAATATTGTAGAAGGGCAAAGAAAACATTCAATGTACTTCTATGATACTGCGCCCATCTACCCGAATAGTCACCCAATACTAAAGTAGAATAAGTAATAGACCGTAAAGAGGACAAATTCCAGTGCAAGGCTGCAAACTCCCAAAATCTTTGACTATCTGGGCAGTCAATAAAAAAATGGGACTGACTTTCTTCTTCAGCGATACATTCATGCCTTAAACAATACCTGTCAGACACTGGTTTATATTTTAGGTTTCCTCTCACCCCAATCACCATGAATACAGATCCAAATAACATCCCAGGTCTTAACAGGAATCCTATTATCAATTAACTTATTGAGCGCATATTTCATATTCGATGGAGAGCAAAGAGGAAAAAGTAAGAGTACCTTTGTAAATCATAAACAACATAATCATATAAGGATTTCTAGTTAGGGAAAGCAATTTTGCATTGGAATCTGCCATTGGAACAATCTTTTAAGAGTTGAAAGACCATACTTCGGAATGTTATCTGACAGTAAAATCCTGGGTGGAAAAAGAGACCATCTAAAAAAATATTTATGCCATAAGGATTTGGTCCAGAAATGCCATGGTAAAGAAGGTTCCTGCCAAATAAAGGGTAAAGAGGAAAATAAAAAAATAGAATGAAAAAAAATGAGAGGATTAACCATGTGTAAACCACCATCCCATTATTTAAGATACGTATGATCCCTTTTCACAGGGCTGAGCCCGTTTCCCCAGAGCATCTGAAAAAAAATGCTGTATATCCTAGTCTCTAGGGCAAAAGGAGGCGGAAAAAGATGGCTTAAATAAAGAAAAATGGCCAATAAAAATGTCTTAATAATCAATACCCATTTTTTCTTTCCAAGCTTCCAATGTTTCCACTGATTAATTTTAAGCTCTCCAATTTCTATCCACTTTTCCCAATTATAAACCTCCATTTGTTCCACCCCAAACCAGATGCCCAAGATTTTTTGAGGCCCAGTCACTAAGGGAATACCAAAACAATCAGTTAAATTAGGGACCAAGCTTCCTAATTGCGACACAAAACTTTTTTGAATGTTGAGAGAGGCCCCAGAATATTGGCCAAAGAGAAAAAAAACCTCCAATGCTTTTCGAAAAGAAAATGTATCTGCTAAAAGAAGCGTAACATCATCCGCAAAGGCAGTTACTTTTACTGTCTCTAAATGGAGCAAGGGAGCAAGCCCTTTTATGGAGACATCATGTACAATATGTCGAATAATAGGGTCTAAAGTAAAGGTGTATAATAAGGGACTTAAAGGACATCCCTGCCTAACACCTCTAGAAATTCTAACCCTTCACCCATCAAACCATTAACTATTGGAATAGTAACTGCAGAATCATATAATTGAGAGATCCACTGTACAAAATATCAGGGATTCCATAAGCAGATAGAACAAAATATAAATAGGAATGGCTAACAGCCAAAGGCCTTAGACTGATCCAAAGCAGCAACCAATTCCGACGCATTTAAAACTCGACTGGCTAGCAAAAGATCTCTAATTAAATAAAGGTTATGTTGAATCTTTCTATGTCTTATAGCACAGGTTTGTGCAGGATGAATTAAAACTGCAGCTAATTTCTCCAACCTATTGTGCAAAATTTTCAATAAAATTTTATAATCACTATTTAATAAACAGATCGGCCTCCAATTTGAAAGGATTGCTTTATACCCCTTTTTTATGAATAAAGGTCATTATAGACATAATAAAATCCTTACAAGAAATCCCAGATGACAAATAAGAATTAAACACCAAAGGAAGAAAAAAACCCACATAAACGATACATTTTTTGTAAAATTCATTAGGAATCCCATCTAACCCAGGAGAAGATCCAGTTTTCAATTGTTTAATGACCTCAACCACCTCCTGGGATGAGATGGGTTTAATTAATGACTTAACAAGATCACCGGAAATGCTAGGGAGAGTAGAAAGTATAGAACCTGGAAAAGAATCCGTAGATAGCACTTGTGGGGATGAAAAACAATTCCGGAACATAATTCTGAACAATATTTAACATACCCACATCCGAAGTAACAATTTCATTAGTCGAATTAAACAAACCTGTCATTAGGGTCTCCGTTAAATGCGCTTTACAAGCTTGAAAAGGATCGGCCATGGGAGAATTTTTTATATTAAAACGAAATTCAAGATCCAAAGACTTAGCTCTACTATATTGATACTTTCTCATTTGTTGTTTTACTTCTTTTATTTGAGAGAGAAACAAAAGATGTTGTCTGGGGAAGTGACATAAGCTTCATAGAATCGATTTCTATGCACCAGGTATTTCCTATAATTCTCATCAACTTTGCACTTGCCCCATGATTGAAACAAGTGTTTAATTTCAGATTTAACATGTTTCCACCACTCATAAGAGGAAGAAAAATCTAAAGTAGAGAATTTGCAGCTAAAAAATTCCAATTTAGAAAAATATGCTGAATCAGATAAAAGGAAGTATTTAACCTCCACCGTTGGATCAAGGAATATAATCTAGGTGGAAGGTGTCGTAATGATAAGGTACAAAATAATATATGATGGTCAGAAAATTCTGAAGGAAACACAGTGCAAGATAAAATCCGAAAATAATAGGAAATAAAAAACATGTCAATCCTGGTCGCAAAAATATGCCTATGATAGGTTTCACCACCTTGTGGATGTAAACTTCGAAAGGCATCTGTGAGTTTAACATACTTCACTGTTTCTAAAAAGGCATTAGAATCACAATAAACCTTTTTCCCCGCCAGTTTTCTTAATCTGGTGGTCAAGAGAACAATTAAAGTCCCTCCCACACTAAATGTTTTTGTAAAAGATAAGGTTTTATTTCCAGAATAAATCTATACGACCTGTTTTAATCTGTGGCCCATAGATGTTGACAAAACGAAAAAAATAATCTCCCCACAAACAGTCTAGGATAAGAGCTCTACCAGGTGACAAATCAATAACCCGAGATACTTTAAAAGACAGATTTCCAAATAAGATAGCTACCCCATCTGCAACTTCTGTCCCAAAGGACCAAAAAGATGGTCCACTAGTCCATTGTCTTTGTAACCTTTTCACTTCAGAAAGAGATGATAACCTAGTTTCCTGCAAAAAAATTACATCTAGTTTTAAAGATGTGAGATGTGAAAAGATAGATATCTGCCTATGGAATGTTTTCAGGCTGCATACATTAAAGGAGGCAAATTTCAAGGAAGCCATTAAATCAATTAAATACTATTTTTTTGGCTGACTTTTCTTTTTTTTTCCTTTTTCCTTTTTATCCTTTGCAAGTTCCGTGGACCTGCTTTCTTCTTCATCAGTCACAATTTCTGAGAGATGAGAAGCTTCAGACTCTAAATCCGAATCCCTGATTTCATCTTGAAGAGGTGAAAAAATTCTCAGTTACCAAAGAACAGGTTGGAGCCTGTTTTAAGGATGCCCTAGTAAACCTCCTACTTCTACAATCTCAAAAGGGGTGGCATAGAGGGAGCAGAGGCCTGCTTATCTCCAATTGTGGAGGGACCTTTTCTGAAGTGACTGGAAGGTCATTAGCAACAGGTGGCTGCTTTGACTGTATCTGGTACTACGGGGTAAACAGGCTCTTGTCGTGGGGATGAGGGAAAGCAGTCCCATGAAAACCCTGAAGCTTAGATTGGGCCTTACGAGGTAGGCCATCATGATCTAAACCATCCGAACAGTTATGTCTAGCCCAAGGGCACTGATGGAAAGTGTGTCCCTTTTCATCGCAAAGATTACACTGAAAAATATTGTGGCACATGTCTACTGAATGTCCGAAACCCCCACACAAAGGACATTTCATCATGTCACAAACACTGCTGATATGCGTTCTGTCCCCACATTTATAACATGCCTTTGGTTGTCCACCGTAAAAACACACCCCTCTATCTTTTCCCAAGAAAAAACTATTAGGTAGGTGAGCAATGTCAGAATTAACTTGTAATAGCTTTACTTTAAATTTCCATCCTCCCGTCCAAATGCCCTCAATATCCAAAAGTGCTTCAGGTGGGCCCAATACTTCACATTTAGATTGCAACCAATGATAGATATCGCTAACATTGACACCCTCATTCCTGAACATGATTGTGACAAACCTAATTAAAGGCCTAGTTAAAGGTATTGCAAAAAAAGGTAGCCATGAAGGGTGATTTTTTTGATTTGCATATTTGTCCCAAAATTTATCCATAAGGGCAGTCGTTTGAAAACTTATATCAAATGAGTCTTCTCCTGAGATATGTATGAGAGCATAAATATCTTTTGCACAGAAACCCATTGTGGTTTTCAAAAGATGTTTAAACACATAGTATCGATCAGGATGCTCCTTCAAGCCACCTCTGTACTTCAAACGGACAGCATTACGACGAGGGGCTTGTTCCAGTTTAGATTTAAACAAGTCAGACATCGTGGGTTTAGGGTTCTGGCTTAAAGAATGAGTGGAGCATGCAAGTAGCTGAAGTACCAGCTACAAGAGTCTCATCATTCGGTTGTTGTTCCCCACCTTCCCTAAAGCAGATGATACAGGGGTTGCTGAGGAAGTATAGTGAGAGGATCAAAGTTTTAGTACCTGAGGACGAAGTCCACGATAAATCAGGTTCCCAACCTCCCGACTCCGAACGCTTCCAACCAGCCTCCATGAGTGCTACCTCCTCTGACCAGTCCGATGTACTACTTCCAGGACCTTTTTCCTGCAACCCGAATTGCCGACGCACTAAATGCGACGTGCTTGGTTCAGTGTGGCACAGAGCCCTCCCGGAAACATCCTCTTGCAATAATGGTTCCTGTTGTTCAGATAAAGGAGTACAAACCTCCCGAGCGCCTGAATCCTGTAAAGACGAAGAAAGCACAACAGAGGAATCCGGAAAAGAAACCATGTCAGCTCGCTGAGGCTCGTGAGTATCAGTCGGCGATACAACATCCGCAGTTGTCTGAAACATTTCTGGCATAGAGTCGCTCCCTCGGACGCAACCCTGGTCTGCACTGAACAGCAGATTCCTGTCCACCTCCTCCTCCATTCTGACCTCAGGATCGTCTGCCATGTCGAGACGTGACATCAGCCGACTCCCCACCGGCCACTGACCAGCAGCCAGTAGGGGAATTTCCCTGGTGTCCTGGCCAAATTTCCCTCATTCACTAAAAATACCACCAACTGCTTAGTCTGGTTCAAAGTCAATTGGCATTCATTTGTATCCCCCTCCTCCTGGTCATGCCTGAAAATAGGCAGGATTTGTCTAGAGCACTTACCCCGACAACAAAAACTAAATAAATAAAATAAAATAGTGGTCAAATTGAACCATACCATGTGATGGTCACTGGCCCCCAGGTGACCCTCTGCCCGGAGATCTGTGATCCTAACCCTCCTAGTCAGTACTAGATCTAGGATAGCCCTGTCTCTTGTGGGTTGTTGTACCAGTTGCTTGAGGTCCTTCCCCTGCAGGGAATCCACCATGTGTCTAGTTCTGGCAGATGTTCCTGCTGATATTGACCAATCTGTATATGGCATGAAGTCTCCCATTATCAGAACCTCCGCCTTAGCTGTCATGTTTTGTATCTCTTCTGACAGTAATGTGTCTAAAGTCCTCCCCCTGGTCTGGAGGCCTGTAGACAACCCCAGTTCATATGGTTGTCCCATTTCCTGTTTTCAGGGTGACCCACAGTTCTTCTGGCTCCTTATGCATATTCTGAATTTCTGTAGCTTTGACATTTTCATTGACATAAAGGGCCACTCCACACCTTCTTTTTGCACCTCGGTCTCTTCTGAACTGTACATAGCCAGGTACTGAAGTCTCCCAAGTGTGGTTACTGGTGAATTAGCAATAGATGGAACAATACCAAACCCTTTAAGCTACTTTGAATATTATGCAAACCCCTTTGAAAAAAAGTGTAAAGTGAAACATGAAACATAAAAACTACAACCCTGCAACCCACTTTCAAATTGTAACAGCAACCCGTTGATATCAGTAACCAGAAATTTCTGCACTAACATATTAGATATACTATAGTCTATTTCCACAGTTACCCAACCTCCCTCAGTTTCTACACAACCCACTGAAATATTAAGTAACACTAAACAAATGAATATTGCATGGTCCCAACTAGTTACCAGACTACACGGCATTTTCAGGTGCCAGAAACACTGAAACCTGGTAACAACTATAAAAACGTACCCCAGCTCCCACAGCTCACTCAGACTCCCTCTGACTCCACATTTGGCCACTTAGCTGCAGGAGGCAGCCGCTCAAGATGCCGCCACGTCTCAAGAAAGCTGGAGTTTAAATTCCCATTACCCAACGAATTGTGCTGCCACCACCTATCGGAGAGAATGGGGTGCTGCTCTGTGCAAAATAAGGCAGATGTCAATTGCTAAGCAACACAAGTGCTAGGGCAGAGGACAATTAATGTGGGTAAAGGGTCAAAGACCACTAAATAACAGAACAACCTTAAAGATCAAGGTAGCAATGTTTTTTCAACGTGACAGTAGAAGTTGTGCACAGTTCGTCATGCATCCAGCAGTAGTTTAAAATGCAGTAGCAGTAAATTAGAAACACATTCAACACACATCTGGCAGCAGAGTAAAGTGCAATATTGAACTTTCTTCACAGTTCGTCCCTTATCCAGCAGCAGTTCCACTCAGTTGCTAAATCCCAACACAAATCTTCACACATCCAGCAAGGTTTAAAACAACTGAAGTGATACAGCAACACAGTCAGTATGGCAGCATAGGCAGAGCAGATTCATTCAAAACAATTCCCTGTGTCAGTAACTGAAAGGACAACTGGTCACTCATTCACTTGGGAGCAGTATTAAAAGCAGGAAACATCACTTACTCCCCTTCACTGCAGCAGGCTTGGTGGTTGGTATTGTTTCAACAGTACAGTCTAAGTTTTCCATCCTATGAGGCATGTGATATATGTGCCAGCTGTGACAACTTTTTATGAGATGCATCTTACATAACTAATAAAAACAAAATTCAAAACAAGCATTTGTCAATGCCAAATGTTGCTTGCTTATATGTGTTATTTAGGTATTAGGAAGTGACAGTACCATGCCTAAAAACTGTCATGTGCCCCCCCAAGACATCCACTGTGTCTTTCTGTTCAGTATTCACAGAAGAGGGGAAGGGGCAAGGGCCACAGCAGTACAGCAGTTGCCAAGGCGATGAAGAGGTGGACAATAGTCCATTCACAGGCAAAAGAATCCTGCAGGAGCTGACTAAATTGAAGGTGGACAAAATGATGGGACCAGATGGCATACATCCAAGGATAATAAGAGAACTGTGAAGGGAGATAGCAGCACCTCTGGCAGCCATGTTCACTAAGTCATTCAACACAGTGGTGGTACCAGAGAACTGGAGGAGGGCACATGTGGTCTCGCTACACAAATCCAGCAGCAGGGAGGAGGTGGGGAACTATAGGCCAGTCAGCCTCACCTCAGTAGTGGGGAAGATCATGGAGACATTGCTTAAAGAAAGGATAGTGGGCATCTAGAAGCCATCGGAGCCCAGGACATTAGGCAACATGGATTCACAGTGGGGAGGTCATGTCACACAAATCTGGTTGATCACTTTGACTGGGTGGCAAAGGAAGTAAATCAGGGTGGACAAGTGGACAACATTTACCTTGATTTCAGCAAAGCCTTTGGCAACGTCCTAAATAGGAGGCTGATAAACTAGGTGGGCAGGCTGGGCATGGGGGGAAAGTGCATTAAACTGGGTTAGAAACTGAATAACCGACAGGAGGCAGAGAGTGGTGGTAAATGGGGTGCAGTCTTGGGAGAGGGGTGACCAGTGGGGTGCCGCAGGGATCGGTCCTGGGGCCAGTCCTGTTCAATGTCTTCATTGGTGACATTGCAGAAGGGCTGAAAGGAAAGGTTTGCCTGTTTGCAGATGACACCAAGATCTGTAACACAGTGGATACCCCAGAGGGGATGGAGAAAATGAGGAGGGACCTGGGGAAGATTGAAAAATGGTCTGAGGACTAGCAATTGAAGTTTAATTCAAAAACATACTAAATTATGCACCTGGTACACAGAAATCCTGGGGAAAGCTATGGGGGGGGGGAGTTGCTGACAGTCACAAAGAAGGAAAGGGACCTGGGGTTCTTATTTCAGATTACCTGAAAAATGTCAAAGTGCTAAAGCAGCTAAGAGGGACAGTGACATGCTGGGGTGCATAGGCAGGGGTATCACCAGCATAAGGAGGGAGGTAGAGATGCCATTATATAAAACCATGGTCAGGCCTCCCATGGATTACTGTGTGCAATTATGGATGTCGCACCTTCATAAGGATATTAACAGTCTGCTGATGGTCCAGAGAAGGGCAAATAAGATAGTCCAGAGCTTGCAACACAAGACTTATGAGGAGAAATTAAGGGACCTCAATATGTACCCACTGGAAGGGAGGAGGGAAAGAGGGGATATGATAGAAACATTCAAGTACCTCAAGGGTACGAACAAGGTGCAGGGGGGAGACATTTTCCAATACAGGAGGAGCACAAGAACGAGGGGGCATGACATGAAATTGGAAGGTGGGAGGCTAAGAGGGCACGTGAGGAAGTTCTTCTTCACACAGAGGGTGGTAGACATGTGGAATGGTCTGCCTCAGGAGATGGTGGGAGCAAGCACTGTGGATGGATTCAAGCATGATTGGGACAAGCATAGGGGAACCATAGAGGTACAACAGTGAGTGGGTCAGAAGCAGTAATCAAGCACAATGACTTACAGGCAGACTAGATGGGCCAGGCAATTCTTATCTGCTGACAATTTCTATGTTTCTATGTCTGTGTCTCTTTCTCTCATGAATTAGACAGATAGAGAGAGACATACAAGCATATGCCGCTTGCATGTGCTGTTCCCCATTATCTCCTCCCTAACACACTACTATCCACAGACAGAGAGAGGACATAGCACACATTGTTTCCTCAATGCTGCTCCCCCAGTGTCTTTGTCTCTCTGTCTCTCTCTCTCACTCTCACTGTTACTGTCACTGTCTTGCTTTCTCTATGTCACTCTCTTTCTAAGCACTGAGCTCCATTCTTGAATGTCAGGGAAAAAACTCAGGGATTTGGCAGAATGGGACACAAAGAACTTGTATGGAAGGTGGGAAAGCAGCACAGAGGTTCTAAAAGAAAAAGACAATGAGAGAGAGACAGTGTGAGAGAGAGACACAGCAAACATAGAAACATAGAAACATAGAAACATGGAAACATAGAAACATAGAAACATAGACTTTGACGGCAGATAAGGACCACTTGACCCACCCAGTCTGCCCATTTCCCTACCAGATGGATAAGCTGCAGATTCTAGTTAACCAACAGCCTGTTTCCTGCAACCCCCCACTATAATCGCTTTGTGTCTGTCCCATGCATGTTTGAATTCCCCCACTGTTTTAGACCCAACAACCTCCTCAGGAAGGCTGTTCCATGTATCCACCACTCTCTCTGTGAAAAAGAATTTCCTCACATTACCCCTGAGCCGTCCGCCTCTATCTTTAAACTGTGCCCCCTTGTTCTTACACATCTCTTTTTCTGAAAGATGCTACCCTCCTGGACTTTGTTGATTCCCTTGAGGTACTTGAACGTTTCAATCATGTCCCCCCTGTCCCTCCTTTCATCAAGGGTATACATATTAAGCTCTCTCAGTCTCTCCTCATATGGTTTCTGATAGACCTTGCACCATTTTAGTTGCCCTCCTCTGGACTGCTTCCATCCTGTCTATGTCCTTTCGTAGATGAGGTCTCCAAAACTGCACACAGTACTCCAGATGGGGTCTCACCAACTGTCTGTACAGAGGGATAACCACTTCCCTTTTTCTACTTGTGATGCCCCGTCCTATGCATCCCAGTATTCCCCTGGCTCTCCTTACCGACTTTTCACATTGCTTACCCACCCTTAGGTCATCTGATATGACTACCCCCAGGTCCCTTTCCATTTTGTTGTTGTTAGTACCTCCCTGCTAATGTGTACTCTTCTCCTGGGTTTTGTTTCCCAGGTGCATTACTTTGCACTTCTTTGCATTGAATCTAAGTTGCCATATGTCTGACCATTCCTCCAACCTTGCCAAGTCCCTTCATCTTTTCTACCCTTCTTGTGTATCAACTCTGTTACAGATCTTTGTGTCATCTGCAAAGAGGCATACCTTTCTTTCCAGACCCTCTGCAATGTCACTTATAAAGATGTTAAAGAGGATTGGACCCAGTACTGAGCCTTGAGGTACTCCACTAGTAACCCCCCTTTCTTCGGAATGTGTTCCATTCACTATTACCTTCTGTGTCCTGTTGTGCAGCCAGTTCGCTACCCAGGCTACCACCCTGGGACCCACTCCCAGGCTGGCTAACTTGATTATTAATCTTTTGTGTGGGACTGTGTCAAATGCCTTGCTGAATTCTAGGTAGGCCATATCCACAGCCCCTCCCTGGTCTATTACTTTGGTCACCCAGTCAAAGAAATCAATTAGATTAGTCTGACATGACCTTCCTGCTGTAAATCCATGCTGCTTTGGGTCCTGTGCCCTGCTGGCCTCTAGGTACTCAACAATTCTTTCTTTCAGAAGTGATTCCATCATGTTCCCTACCACTGAGGTCAAACTTACAGGTCTGTAGTTTCCTGCTTCTGCCTTGCTTCCACTTTTGTAAAGGGAATCACATCTGCCCTCCTCCAGTCCTCAGGTACCACCCCATCCTGCCATGATTTATTAAAAGTGTGGCAGTGTGTGTCACTAGGTCCCCCTTAGTTCTTTTAGGATTCTGGGTGAATCCTGTCAGGCTCCATTGCTTTGTCCACCTTGAGTTTTAGGAGTTCTTTCAGTACTCTTTCTTCTGTGAATGGACTGGTGTCAACACCCCTACCCAGAGTGCTTCTATTGTCTGGTTTAGGTAACTGCTCCTCATCTTCTTTGGTGAATACTGAGCAAAAGTATTCATTCAGTATCTCTGCCATTTCACTGTCTCCCTCTGCCGACCTCCCCTCTCCTTTATTAATCTTCACTATCCCTCCCTTAACCTTTCTATGCTCCCTAATGTACCTATAAAAGGTTTTATCCCCCTTTTTGACCGAGTTGGCTATTTTTTCCTCGGTTTGTGCCTTTGCTGTTCTGACTGCTTTTCCTACTTCTTTCTGCTTTAATTGATACAGTTCTCTGTCGTGCTCCTTCTGTGATTCCTTTTACTTTTTGAATGCAGCCTTTTTCTCCTTAACCTTCCCTGCCTCCTCTTTTGAGAACCATAGTGTTTTTTCCTCTGCTTTGTTTTCTTTATTTGTTTTACACAAAGACTTGTTGCCTCTATGATGGCAGTTTTGATTTTTCTCCATTGTTCTTCCACCCCTCCTATTTGGCCATTTGCTAGTGCATTCTTCAGGTGTTCACCCATTTTGCCAAAGTCAGCTCTTCTAAAGTCCTGTATCCTTGTTTTTGTATGGCTTATCTCCATGGTTGCGCTCATTGTGAAGCACACTGTGCAGTGGTCGCTTGTTCCCAGATGTCTACCGACTTCTAAATTTGTGATCCTCTCTCCATCTGAGAGTACTAGATCTAGTATTGCTCCCTTCTGAGTGGGTTCCAGCACTAGCTGTCTAAGGTCTGCCCCCTGCAGGGCATCGAGAATGACCCTGCTTTGGATGTGGCTGCAGTACATGTCCTCCAGTTAACATCTGGCATATTCAGGTCCCCCATCAACAGTACCTCCCCTTTTTCAGCCATTTTGAGAATGTCCTCTATCATTCTCTTGTCCATTTCCTCCCCTTGAGACGGGGGTCTGTATACAACCCCTGTGCGGATTGTGATGCCATTCCCCATCTCCAAGGTGACCCAAAGTGCCTCTTGTCCTCCCCCTTTACTTTTTAGTTCTGCAGCTTTGATCCCTTCCCTTATGTATAGAGCTACTCCACCTCCTCTTTTGCCTTCCCTGTCCCTTCTGTAGATTGTGTACCCTGGTATGTTGACATCCCAGTCATGGTTCTCAGTGTACCATGTTTCTGTGACTGCCACAATATCCAATTGTTCATCTTCCATCAAAGCTACTAGCTCAGAAAGCTTGTTTCCCAGACTACGGGCATTGGTAGTCATTGCCCTCCATTTAATGTTGGCTTTATACTTTTTTCCCCCATCCCTGCTCTTATTGCTCTTATCTATTTTACCATTTACCCCCGTCCTGCCCTGTGTTGAGCTCTGTACCTCAGTGTTTACCCTACTACCTGCCATGTTTTGTGGGGGGAGGCTTGACTTTTCCTGCCTTTTATCAGTACCTCCCCCTTTTCTAGTTTAAAAGCTTGCCAAGGAAGCATTTTAAACCTGTCACCTAGAGCTTGGTCCCTAGGACAAATGCAGACCGTCATACCAGTATAGACCTTTATCTCTCCAGGTGGGCCCCCAGTCCCCAATGAAGCCAAAGCTCTGTGCTCTGCACCAGTTTTGCAACCATTCATTAAACTGCATGGTGTGTAGTACCCTAGCCTCACTCCTGCCATGGACTGGTAGCACCTCTGAGAAGGTTACTGTGCTTGATACCCATCTGAGGCCCCTCTACAACTCCACAAATTCATTCTGCACTGCACTGGTCCCATGCCTAGCTAGGTCATTTGTCCCAAGGTGGACAATGATATCTAGTTTACTCTCCTGTGATGCTGCTTCTGCAATTGTGAGGATTCGCTTCTTGTCCCTCCAAGCCATGGCACCAGGCAGGCAGCTTACTTCCTTCTCTCCCTTCCCCAGTTCTACCCCCCTAACAATTGAGTCCCCTATCAGTAGCTGTTTCCTTCCCCTGTGGTGTCCCTTGCCACCCTTTTGTGAGTATCCCTTGTGGATGTCCTCAGCATTCTTCTGGGTCTCCACTGAGGGTGCCATCATAGAGGAACCTTGCTCTGCCAGAATGGAATATGATTTGTGTAGAGGTACAACTGGGGGGCTTCACCTCTGGTCCACCACCCGCACCCTCCCAGAACCCACTGTGGTCCAACTGCTCTTCATACTCCGAACCCTCTGACTCAGTGGTTGTGGCAGTGGTGCTCTTTGGGAGAGGATGCCTCCTTAGTCCTTGCTAGTTCAGCCTGGAGGTGGGCAACCTCCTCTCTCAGAGCTGACAGTTGCCTACAATAGGACAGCAACACAGTTTCCAGAATGTCTCCCAGAAAACTGCTGCCCCACAGCCAGTGCATTGCACCACTCCACATGTCCCGCCTCCCTTATTATATACAATATGTAATTACATATGTATTACTACTTGTTCTGTACCTACCTTTATGTCCGTTGCAGGGTTATTAGGAATATGACAGTTCTGCCCAAGAACTGTTGAGGAAATGATGTCAGAACTGTGTCTATAAGAAATGCCTTGCCTGGGGGTGGGGGTGGGGGGTGGGTAGTGCACAGCCACTGGTGACTGTTAGAAACAATCAAATACACAACTGCTCCACCACCCTGGTAAGTACTGTCCTTTATAGTAATACAACACACACCACAATTTACTAGACCCGACTCCTACACAAACCACTCTACTGCATCCAGGGATGAAATGAACTAACTTCTCAGCCAGCAGGACACTTTAAATGTTACAAAAATATCCTTCCAAATTCTAGGTCTCAACCCCAGCACTCAAGCAAATTCAGCTGTATCTCACTCCCTCTGGTTATTAAATTACTACACTTTTAATGGAATCCTGCAATTCTCTGCTTAATGCCAATAAGGAAAAATAAAAATAAAACCTTTTGTAGAAAGCGTAGCTCCCTTTTCTTACCAAATGCTCTGCAGTATTATGCCTTAATCAGGTTTCTAGGTTTAAATGGAGTTGGTTTGTTCTTTGCAGTTACTTTCTCAGCTTCCAACAGACAATTTAAAGTCAGTGTGACACAGGTCTTTCCTGCACACAAAGTGCAGCACTGTTCTGTACTGGGGAGCAAGGGGAGGCCACAGACAACAACATCCCAATGTTTTCTCTCTTGCTGTCTCAGGACATTTCAGCCATGGTGCAGGTGCAGAAGAGTGATGATGCTGTCTTTCACTCTCTTTATCGTCTGTGCACTGAGGGTGGGGAACAGGCAATGGGGCAGCCACAGTTGGGGGCGGTGCCAGGAAAGGAAACTCTGGGTGGCCACTTTCATGCTCACTCTCTCCTCTGCTCTCCTGTATTACAGCCTGTTGCAGGGCTCTATACTGCTGATCATTGCTTCCACTGTTTCTGCGGACAGAGACATAGACAGACAGAGAGAGAGAGATGCAGCACATTGCTGCAACTTTGGTACCTACTGTCTCCCACTGTCTGTGTCTCTCTCTGTCTTACATGCCAGACTGCATGGCCACTGCCACTGTCAACTACCTCCTTGCCCACTCAGACTACTGATTATCTGAAAACTGGACAGGGTAGTGGCAGGCAGAACACACACAGACGTTCTGTCTCTGAGCTCACAGGCTACGCAGCTGCCATGCGTGTCTTGCTGAATTGCACTGTGTGGTGTTTCTGTGTCCCCTAGCCACAACTGGATATTAACCCAAGAGCCACACCAGACACTTGAGTTAATATCCTAATACTGACACTGCAGTGCAGCATGAGGGTGGGGTGCTGCACTCCTGAAGTGCCATCTTTCAGATGAGACATTAAACCAAGGTCCCATCTGCCTGTTCTTTTATTAGTTCAGGTGGATGTTAAAAATCCCATGGCACTTCTCAAAAAGAGTAGGGGAATTTTTTATTAGATCACAACATCAAAAACCAAAATAAATAGTGTTTCTTCACATAAATGATAAAATCAGGAAAAAACATAAAAAAGTATTGCATCATACATGAAAGAAAAAATACCTCAAAATAATATTGCACCCCTTGAAACCATAAGAAATAAATAAAATCATAATGAGTATTACATCATGCTTTAACCAAAGAGAATTTGTTCTTGACCTCAAAATTAAGTAATAAATGCTACCCCCTCTACCCCTGCGAAAAATGTTTTTTTAAATAATATAATTTCATAGTACACAAAACAACTTTCAAAAGTTGCATTACAGATCACATGCAAAAGAAAAGAACATATTTTTCTCCCATAACTCGCTTCCATACTGATTCTTAATCAACTAAGCACAATCTATTCTTCTCAGTCTTTCATTTATATTTAATAAAGCCTAGCAAGCCTTTCCACCATTTCAGTATAATGTTCCTAGAATGTATTTTGAGGTCCTTGGTATATAGAGCATACATTGCTTGTTCCACCAATAGTTTTTAAGTAACATAGGGCATTAGTTTCTGGCCCAGATATTCAGACTGCATGGGCAGTGGCACAAGCCTGGATACAGCGCAACTGGGCTGCACCAGGGCATGGACCAGGTGATATTCAATGGTGCTGTGCCATGGCTCAGCACCATTGAAAATGGCACAGATGGTGCACACACTGCGCATGATGCAGTGGTACTGTGCCAGTGCAAGACACAGAACAGGAGCAGGGGGATGCGCCAGTGCAAGTGCAGTTGCGCTAGGTGCATCACCGAAGATATTCAGCATGGGGCATGCAAATGAGGCCATTTTGCATGCAAGGCACAAATGGGGCCATTTGCATGTCATTATGGCCCCATTTGCATGTGATGCGCCGATCCCTGGTGACTTGCACCTGGCTGGTGCCCTGCCAGGCTGCAGCCATCGGGGATCAACACCCTGCTGTGCCATTGACGTCCCCCCACTCCTGTATGGCCGATCACAAGCATATGTAAATATAAGATCCCTGGTAGTCCAGTGGTAACCCTCCCATCATCTGATCATGGGCATATGTGGAGAATAGATCCCTGGTGGTCCAGTGGGAAGTCCCCCATCGCCCAATCACAGACATATGTGTATTCAGATCCCTAGTGGCCCAGTGGTATGCCCTTTTCACCCGATTGTGGGAACATGTAAATGGATGATCACTAGTGGTCTAGTGGCACCTCCCACCCACCCACAGAGGTCCCCGCCACCCAGCACCCCCCCTGTCATCGGCAGGCAGCAGCACCCTGCCCACATGCTGCCTGGCTGCCTGCCAAATTACAGTGTACAGTACAATCTGTATGCCTATTGGTTCACTTCATGGACCAATGGGCATGCAAACCATACTGTACTACTCAGGCCAGTATTCATTCACTTATCGGGCCTGTGTAGTACAGTATGGTCTGCATGCCCATTGAGCCATGCAGTGGACCAATAGGCATACAGATTATACTGTACACTGTAATTCAGCAGGCGGCCAGGTGGCATGAGGGTGGGGTGCTGCTGCATACCGATGACAGGGTGGGTGCTGGGTGCTGGGGACTGCTGTGGGTGGTGGGGAGTGGGTACCACTAGACCACCAGGGATCATCCATTTAAATGTTCCTATGATCGGGTCAAAAAGGGTGTACCACTGGACCACCAGGAATCTGAATATACATATGCCCATGATTGGGCAATGGGGGGGATTACTACTGGACCACCAGGGATCTGAATTTACAAATGACCACAATCAGGTAATGGGGGGCTTCCCACTGGACCACCAGGGATCTACTCTTCACATATGCCCGCGATCAGGTAATGGTGGGGGTTACCACTGGACCACCAGAGAACTTATGTTTACATATGCCCGCGATCGGGTGATGGGGCGGGGGGGCACATGTCTACCAGGACAGGGTGCTTGTGGATGATGTATCTGCTGGCTGGGTGGCCACCCATGGCTGGTGGCTGTTGTGTTGCACCATGCATTACAGCCGCCCACCTGTGGGTAGCAGGCATTTGAGCCCTTTTTTTTTTACTCAACTTTGTGCACCAGTGTGTGGCGCATGTAGGGGCTGCACCAGCATATGCGCTGCAAATCCCGGGCTGAATATCTTGATGTGCCGCATATGCATGGGCACATGCCCTGCAGCTGCATTGCATACATTACCAATGCAGCCCTGCATATTGGGGGCTGCGCTGTGCTGCCTGCCCCTTTGAATATCATGCTGGGGGGGTGCATTGGGGGGTTGTGCATGGCGCAACCCCTTTCAATATCTAGGCCACTGTTGTAATGTCCACTGACATCGAGCTTGCCACAGGTAGAATTTTAAACAGCAGAAAAACACCATCAGAGTTCTGTGATCATATTTGTTTAACAAGAGAATGCAATGCCTGAGGACTAATTCCTCAAAAGATAATTTAGTCACCCATCCTAATTTCCACTCATTTGCCAGGAAGTCCCATAAAGGTTTGACATATGAACATGTAAACAAAAGACACTCCATTTTCTCCTTTATATTCTGGCACCCATTATAAGGACAATTTCTTTCCTCTTGAGCTTTATGTTTGGCATTGCCTCTAAGGTTCAATCTTCCATAAACCAATAACCATAGTAGTTCCCACAGTGCATAGGGATCCTATTGTTATTTAATTGTCTCAGCACCCCTCCTCTTAAGTTGGGAGGACAATTTTTAAACTCCAGATCTGACAGATGCATTTTACACATAATGTGAGAGTATAGTTTTTGTCCAGATAGTTTGGAAATGTAATTCTTAGTAAGCTCCCATTTATATAGTTTTTTTACTACTGATTTCATATATTCAGGTATTTGTAACCTGGAGGTTAATTTTGGTGGAAACAATTTCTACCCATAAATCCAAATATTTGTAACATACTTTGATAAACCATTGATTTTGCAAGCTGTTTTGTGGTCCCAGCCCAATTTCGAAATTTTGAGAGATGAAGAGACTAAGAAAAAATTAGATGGGGTCAATCATTCCCAACCACCCTTGGCCCTTGGGAAGATACAGGAAACATCTTTTAATGGGGCTCAAACGAGACCCCCAAACCATCTGGAAAAAACATGCATTCAACCTAGTTTCTAGTACAGCAAGGAGAGGAAAAATCATTACTATGTATAAGAAGGATGGTATAATGAAATATTTAACCATATATACTCGTTTTATTTTTGAGAGCCTCCAGGACTTCCATCTATTTGCCTTAATTTCTACCCCTTGTAAAGCACTTTCCCAGTTTTCCAAAGGAAGATTTTGGGGCCCAAACTGGATTCCAAAAATGTTTAGGGGTTCTGAGGAGAGAGCGAGAGAGAGAGAGAGATGTGATTAATCATTAACAGTGCTTGTCTCATGTTGCCCAGCATTAGGCTTTTACATTTCCTAAGATTCAGTTTAGAGTTTGAGACATTAGAATATTCATGAAATTGTGTCTTTAGAGCTGTGATTTGAGCTGGTTTAGCCATAAACAGACAGATATCATCTGCATAATCTTGGATTTTTATTTCATTGTGTTCTGGGTATCCTTGAAGGCCTTCCCAGGCTTCCGTACAATAAATGTTCTAGTCAAAGGGTCTAAGGAGAAGATATAAAGGAGAAGGCTGAAGGGCACCCCTGTTGAACTCCTGTATTTATAGTAATTTTCTCTACAGCCCTCCCCTTAAGAACTGGTTGTATGAACACAGTGAAATATAACAACTTTATTTTGTTTACAAATGCATCTGGAATTCCATAGTGTTGTAAAGTCTGGAACAGGAAAGGCAGGCACACTCTGTTAAAAGCCTTGCTCTGGCCAGGCCCGGTGGTGCTGAGGGTTGAGGCACTGGATGCCACACCTCGCGTCACACTGGTGACCTGGGTTCAGGAGTGGACCTGGATCGTTGGGGTTGGCAGGGGTGGAGAGGGATTAAGTGTCCACAGGACTGCTCTCCTTCTCCAGGGAGGGGGTTGTGCAGCCGTCAGAACATTGGCGGCCCCTTGCAGAGGCAGGGGGTGACACAGTGTTTCCTGGCAATACTGTGCGACATGGTGGGGCAGACGCTGGTAAGCAGTGCATGCAAAAACGTCTGCGCTCCTGTCCCCTGGCATCATTGCACACCTCACACATCTTGGGTGACTTGAACAGGGAAAACTGGGCACTGGTCATGGTGCCGCATGATGGCTTCTCTATGGGGGAAGCTTCGACTCCAAGGGCAGCTCAGCAGCATTGGATCTGGTCCTGGTGGATTAGCAGAGGGGGCTCGCCACCTCCCTGCTGTGGGGGGTAAGCCACGGGGATGAAGCTGCAGAACCTCAATAGGAGCCAAGGAAGGCCCTCAGGATGGCAGCTGGAAAACCATGGAGGATGCCAGGACATGGAAGATAAAGCTGACTGGCTGCCCAGGGGGAGAAAAATGATTAAGAAAAAAAAGCCTTGCCCTTATCCAGAGTTATTATATTCCCCTGTTTCTGGTTTACCCTATAAGATTCAACTATGTCCTGAATGATCATTAGAGCATGTTGAATTTTTCTCTCAGGTAACTCACAAAACTGTGCTGGGTGTATTAATTTAGGTGCTAGTTTCCTTAATCTATTGTTCAAAATTTGTGATAAAATTTTAAAATCTGAGTTAAGTAATGTGATGGGCCTCCAATTCGCAATGTCCAACCTGTCTCCTGACTTATGTAAAAAGATTAGTAGACCTGCAGTAAATTGGGGTGAGACTGTCCCTTTATCAAAAAAAAAAAACAGTAAAAACTTCCAACAAACATCTAGTTTTATAGAACTCATAGGGAAGGCCATCAGGGCCAGAAGAAGTTCCATTTTTAAGTTTATTTATTACCACTTTAATTTCCTGTAATTGCAGAGGAGAATTAAATTCTGCCTGATCTTCAGAAGAAAGATTCATCAGGATTTTTTTTTAATAAGAAATTATTTCTTCCTTGGTGGGAGGCTGTACCTTCTCATGTGATTTCATAAGTTTTTGGATCATTTCTAGCATTCCTTCATCGTCCTCTACAACTTTTCCTTTATCATCTACAAGCTGGTGTAAGGCCATGGCATCCTTTTTTCTCCTACAAGCCTCAAAAGGGTCTCCAATTGGGGATTTTTGTGTTCCATATTGCAGCTCTGCATTCAAGGTTTTTGCCCCATCATACTGATATTGTCTCATTTCTTCTTTGAGCTGTTCAGTTTGGGAGCTAAAATCCTGTTTCAAAGTGTATGACTGAGTGTAGAGGTATTGTAGCCCTGTCCTAAGTTTTAAAGACAATTTTTTCGAGCCTTATGTTTCCCATAGTTTTGAAACCACTTTACTATATCCATTTTGGTATCTAACCACCACTCTCTGAGGTCCTCTTATAAATCACTTACCAAGGTCCTAGCCCAAAACAGTGACATACTCTGCTGCCTGGCAAAGGTGTCAGAGATAGTGGAGATGTTCAGTCTCCATCGTTTTTTTCCCCCGTTTTTGGAGGGGCTGACCAAAAATTGATTTGTAATAATAAGTGATCCAAGAATTCTATAGGTAAAATCCAGAACACTGGAGTAGGTACATTTTTTGAAATAAAAATATGGTTGATCTTTGAAGTTAGCTTTCCTCTTCTGCATGTGTACCTAGGTCCCTGTAATTGAAATTGGGTACACTCCACCAGTTCACTGGTGGAAACACAATTTTCTAAAGCTATTGAGTCACAGTAATCCCTTTTCACTCCACCCCTTTGTTTTCCCTTAGGTAAGGTCACAATTGAAGTCTCCTCCTAAAATGACGTAAGAAGCCGTATGTGGGTAAGGTTGCAATTTTAGAATCAGGGCTGCTCTATCTATGGTGTCAGTGGCTCAGTAGGTAGCACACTCATCTCTGAGGCCAGGAGATCATATGGCTGTGGGTTCAGTTCCCACATCTGGCACTTGGGTTAATATCCCAGTACTGACACTGTAGTGCAGCATGAGAGGGGTGCTGCATTTCTGAGGTGCCATCTTTTGGAGGAGAAGTTAAACTGAGGTCCCATCTGCCTGGATTGGTGGTAGTTCAGGTGGATTTTAAAGATCCCATGGCACTTATCGAAAAGAGTAGGGGAAGTTTATTAAACAAAAGAAACATAACATCACAAAGTCAATCATAGTGCAAGAAACAAAAAAAAACATATAAACAAAATTAATAAACAATAACAGAAGAAAAACAGGAAATATATTTGATGTTTAGACAAAAAAGTTTTTCCAGTTTGTCACCTTTATCCCGTGAAAATCTACATTCATCATTCTCTTTAACGCATAATAATCTTGCATATTTGTGAAATAATAGCAATATTCAACACTATCTGTTGCTGTAAAACATATTGGCAGCAAGCCTGCCATAAAAAAAAAAATTGAATAAAGGCAAAGAATACATTCAAAGTACTTTTATGATATTTTTCCACATTCCCATGTAATCTCCCAGAATCAAAGTATTATAAGAAAGGAGCATTAAAAAGGGCATATTCTAGTGAATTGCTGCATCCTGCCAAAATTGTTTACTATGAGGGCAATCAATAAAAAAATGTAACATACTTTTCTCAATATTTATTTTATTTATTTCGTTTTTGTTGAACGGGTAAGTGCACTAGACAATTCCTGCCTATTTTCAGGCACGACCCGGGGGAGGGGGATACAGATGAATGCCAACTGACTTTGAACCAGATTAAGCTGTTGGTGGTATTTTTAATGAATGAGAGAAATTTGGCCAGGACACTGGGGAAATTCCCCTACTCTTTTCGATAAGTGCCATGGGATCTTTAACATCCACCTGAACTACCACCAATCCAGGCAGATGGGACCTCGGTTTAATGTCTCATCCGAAAGATGGCACCTCAGAAGTGCAGCACCCCTCTCATGCTGCACTACAGTGTCAGTACTGGGATATTAACCCAAGTGCCCGATACGGGAACTGAACCCACAGCCTTCTGATCTCCTGGCCTCAGAGGCGAGTGTACTGCCTACTGAGCCACTGACACTAATTTTAATACTAGAGCATGTAAGTCTAGGACAATATCTATCTGTCTGTGGCTTATATTTTAAATTTCCCCAAACATCTACTCTCCCTTGGGCTGAAATCCAGGCAATATCCCAAATATGAACAGGAAGCCTAAAATCCGAAAGTTTGTGTAAAAGCAAATATCATTTTAGTAGGAACACAATTAGGGAAAAGAAGATAAATTCGCTGCACCTCATAACTATATAGGAATACAATTATTTTCTATCCAAAGACAGTAAAGTTTGAAATGGAACTTTCCATTGTTGCATTTTTTTTATAGGGGCCATCCCATAAGAAGGTATAGATTCAGAAAGCAATATTTTTGGAGGTAAAAGAACCCATTTTGTGAAAAACTGTTTCCAACAAAAATGAGACCACACTTGCCATATCATAGTAGCAGAAGTCCATAAATAATTAAAGGAAGTAAAGAAATATAAAGAATGATAAAAAACAATAGGATTTATCATATGCAATCCACCTTTCTTAACTGGTAAATAGGTAATTTCCGTTTTTACTGGATTTAATCGATTACCCCATACCATTTGAAAGAATAAACTAAGAATTCTGGTTTCCAAATTAACTGGGGGTGGGTACAGTTAACCTAAAAAAAGAAATACAGGTAACAAAAATTTCTAAATAATCATGATACGTTTTTGCTTTCCAAACTTCCATTGTTTCCACATATTTACCTTAGATTCTCCAACCTGTAATTGTTGTTCCCAGTTATAGGAAGCCAAATCCCCATGTCCAAACCAAACACCCAGAATTTTTTGAGGGATGGTGACAAGAGGAATATCTAAGCTGTCTCCTGTCTCAGTGTTTGTTTCATCTAGAGAGAAGATAAAACTTTTGTCTTTATTAAGGCATGCCCCAGAGGTTTGCCCATAACAATGAAACGTTTCCAGTGCCAATTGTAAAGAAGTAGTGTCTTGTATTAATAATGTGACATCATCAGCATATGCTGTGATTTTCTCAGGTGGTAATGAAGGAGAGGGGGCTATACCCCATATATGTTGATCCCATTGTATACATCGAATTACTGGATCAAGAGCGAAAATGTGCAAAAGAGGACATAAAGGGCAGCTCTGCCTAACACCTTTTTCAAGGGAGACCTCAAAACCAAAGTGATCCACTGTACACATTTCAAAGGAATACCATATTTCAATAACAAGGTAAAAAGATACCCATGTCTACCACATAACCCGAGACAGTCCCCAATTTACCTGCCTCAAAAAGTTCTCTTAATATGTATAAATTATGTTGCATTTTCTAGTTAGGAATCATGAAGGTCTGAGCAGGATGTATAAGGAAATCAGCAGCTTGCAATAATCTATTATTAATCATTTTTGCCAAAATCTTATAATCACTATTCAAAAGACTTACGGGTTGCCAGTTAGAAAGCATCATTTTATCTCCTTTTTTATATAAAAAATGAAGAAGAGAAGTACTAAATTCAGACATTTATGAATTGGAGGTCAGCATAAAATTGAAAACTAAGGGCAGAAAATAATTCATATATAAAATAAAGGTTTTATAAAAAATCATTAGGGATCCCATCAATCCCAGGAGATGTTCGTGAAGTAAGTTGTTTAATCACCACTTCCACTTCTGTCAAAGAAATAGGTTCTATCAGGCATTGTTGCATAGAGTCCTCTACTTGGGAAAACGTGAAAAAAAAGTCACCTAAAGGGGTCAAAGTAGGTTCTCCAGTATCACTAAAGGTGCAAGTAACAAATTGTTGCACAACTGACAACATTCCCAGATCAATGGTAACCAAAGTACCATCACTTTTAAGAAGACTAGACATTAAAGTTTCATCCAATCTTTGTTTACATTCCTGGTATGGATCTAATGCAGGTTGTTTCTTTGTACCATATCTAAATTCAATTTCTAATGATGTGGCCATATCATATTGATAATGTTTCATTTGTTTTTTTATTTAAAAAATCTGAGTCAGAGATTTCAATTTCACACTATCACATAGAGGAAAAGACATTAGTGTATATAACTGATTCCTAAGTTGTAAATAATGTAAATAATCAGAGTTAGCTTTTCTCCGACCAAAACTAAGTAATAAATGCTTCAATTCCAATTTCGTATCTACCTACCAATCATAAATATTATCATAGAGACACAGAGTAGAATTCCCAGCTTCAAAAAACACCTCTATACAAACTCAAAAGTGACATATTCAACAGCCACCATTGTATAATGGAAGAAACTTTAGTAGGAACATCAGTCAGACTAAAAGTGCATAATAAAAGCCAAAGATCTGAAAATTCAGTAGGTTTGACAACACAAAAAAAGTGGCTTAATATGTTTTGAAACAAAAAACATATCTATTCGTGTAGCATAAATGTGCCTATGATATGTGGCTCACTATCAGTTCTATGCAGATATCTACAAGTATCAAATAAGCCAGTATCTGAAACAATGTGTTACAAAGTATGAGAATCACAGTACATTTTTTTCTGTACTTCTCCCTTAAATTTGAGATCTATATCACAATTAAAATCCCCACCCCATATAATATGTTTATTGGTATATAAAAAAGGCTTAATGCTGTCAAATAATTCAATTCTAGCTGTCTTTACTTGTGGGACATATAAGTTAATCAGACGGAAAGAGAAATCTCCAAAAGTGCAATGAAGAATTAGGGCACGACCTGGTTGTATATTTATAAGTCTGGAGATATGAAACTGTGTAGATTTAAATAAAATTCCAATTCCATCAGCAGAATCCAAGCCGAAGGACCAAAAAGAAAGGGCCCCACCACCATCTCTTCTTTGCTTGGTCAATATCATATAAGGAGGATAATCTAGTTTCTTAAATAAAAAGAATACCTTAAGGGAGTCAAAATAGGAAAACACAGAGACTTGTTTCTTATAATTCTTCAAGCTGCATACATTAAATGACCCAATCCATAAGGTGACCATCTAAATCATCAGAAAAAAGTGAAATTAAGGACCTCCTTTTTGACTAAGACTAGCTTTTCTCTTCTTTCCCTTTTTTCCTTTCTTGTCTTTAGATAATTCAGTGGATTTACTATCCTCGTCCTCAGTCACCATTTCTGATTTATGTGAAGTGTCAGATTTAAGATCTGAGTCCCCTAAATCATGTTGTAGTGGTGAAAAAATATTTTCTGTTGGTATAGGTGCTGGGATTGGTCGCTTAACAGAGGCCCTGGTAAATCTTCGATTTTTAACAGTCTCAAACATGGGAGGAGGCATAGGATGAACAGCAGATTTTTCCTTCACAGAAGAAGGAACTACAGGAGAGGCAGTGATAGTAATCTCAGGACTATCCTCATGTTTAGTAGGCAGGGTGGGTCCAGTCTCCAAAGGAGAGGCTCCAGCTGCTACAGTATCATGTGGAAGTAAAGAATCTGTATGAAAGATCTCTTTCTCTTGTAGATCGGGGGGGGAATGAAAGTAGAGTCCCTCCTTTTCTTCTGTGCTTTATTAACTAGATCATCCTGATCCCACCCTTCTGTCCTATTACATTTAGCCCAAGGGCATTGATGAAAAGCATATCCCTTTTCATCACATAAGTTACACTGAAAAATATTTTCACATAGATCCACCGAGTGCCCATACCCCCCACATAAAGAGCATTTGAGCATGTCACAAGAGCTGCTAATATGAGTTTTAGCCCCACATTTATAGCAAGCTCTTGGTTGTCCACCATAAAAACAAACCCTTCTATCCTTACCCAAGAAAACACTATTGGGTAAATGAATAATATCAGAGTTAACTTGAAACAACATTACTTTAAATTTCCACCCTCCAGTCCAGATTCCTTCCAAATCAAGAGTGGCTTCTGGATGGCCTAGAATATCACATCGATTCTGTATCCAATGACAGATATCACTTACATTGACCCCTTTGTTGCGAAACATAATAGTGATATATCTAATTTGAGGCCTTGTAAGAGGGATTGCATAGAAGGGGGTACAGAGAGAAGTAAATCTGAGAGTAGAATATTTATCCCAAAAATTTTCTAAGCTATTATTGTGCTTAAAACTGACATCAAAGGAATCCTCACCTGAAATATGAATAAGAGCAAAAATATCCGCAGGAAAAAATGCATAGTTCCCCTCAAAAGCTGTTTGGCAGCATAATATCTGCTGGATGTTCAACAAGACCCCCCATATCGTAATCTCACTGCATTGCATCTAGGCACTTGATCCAACTTATTTTTAAATAATTCAGACATAGGTACTCGATTGGATTTTTGTGAGTTCGGTTTGTCAGAGTTCAAATTCTCAGAACCTGCCTTTCCCTTTCCAGTACTCCTTCCCTGCCCCGAGGACATGCTTGGCACAAACAAGGCTGCAGCTTGGTCCCCAACTGGATGCACATCCACAGAAAAGGCTGTAGTATTAGTAGGAAGTTCAATACCTGAGCTCAGGGAGGAATCCACTGTGGCATGCATCATAGAGATAGAGTCAGTGGAGGGAACAGAACCCCAGTCTGGATCCGATATCCATTGCCCTGAAGCTGCATGCTTCCAGCCAGAAGTTTGAAGAGCATCATCTGCTGACTAGTCATTAAGAAAATCCCCAGAGTCCGATGAAAGTCTGAATTGCCGTCGCATGACTTGTGATGTAGAACAAGTCGCCTGAAGAGGAGAAGCAGTGATTCTAGCATGCTGCTGCAACAGCATAGAACCCAGATCTCCCGTTCATCCAATAGAAGCAATCTCGTCCAAAGACACTTTATCAGGAGAAAAATGTTGCGATTTCAAAGATTCAGAAAACAGCTTACCTGCTGTAGTAGATAAGTTAGATTCAGGAGCTTTCTCCAAAACTGGTGAGCTACCAGTAGTCTCCTGCACATCCCACTGTAACACTGAAATGGAAGGTAAAGGTACATTTTCCTCCTGTATGGAAGGTATAGAAGTCTCAGAAACAACAGTAGTCTCCATAGGTATAGCAGACACATCCAACAACACGTCCTGCTGCATGAGAGGTTGAGCTTTGTCTGCCATCTCACAGATGAACTGCAACACCTCCCCCTACTGGCAACAAAGCAGTAGGAAATTTCCCTAGTGTCCTGGCCAAATTTCCCTCATTCACTAAAAATATCACCAACAGCTTAATCTGGTTCAAGTTCAGTTGGCATTCATCTGTAGGTCATGCCTGAAAATGAGCATGATTTTGTCTAGTGCACTTACCCAGTCAACATAAATGAAATAAATAAAAAAATCTGCCTTTGACTGAGCGCTGTAAACATTTATCAACCTATACGGTACTTGATCCCTAAAACCATCAAGAATTTATAACCTCCCTGGAATGGGATCTATGATTTTAGTCATATGACAGGAATAAGAGTTAAAGACAATGCCAAGACCATCAACCCTAACAGGCCCAAAAGACGAATAGGATGACTCCCACCTCCATTCAGCCTGAAATAACCTGAGTTGATGAGAAGTCAACATCCATTGTTTCTTGTAAAACTCCAATGTTCAGTTTTCGATCAATCAAAAATTGAAAAAAAGCTGACCTCTTAAGGGAATTCAACAAGCTATGACAGTTACATGACCCTAAAGACAAATTGTTCATTCCTGCCAGTTTTTAAGGCCCTTTTTTCCTCCTCCTCTTCGTCTTTTTCCCTTTATACTCGGTTATATCTGTCTTGCCTCCCTTCCCTTGTGAGGGTACAAAATCAGATCCTGCCAGCTCAATATCTGATTCCTCCCCATTGGGGCCCAGAACAGCAAAGGGGTTAGGTTCCTCAAAAGCTGCTGGGTCAGATGGAAGGGGGGATAGGTTTTGTGTTCCTAGTCACCCTCCTAGGAGGTAATGAAGCTATAGGTGTGGAGAGAGAATTGTGCTTTCCTTGGACCTCTGTAGGCTCCATGTAACAGACTGGCAGAAAATCCCCCCACTGGGTTGGGCTAGGGGGAAGGATGGGAAAGGGATCAGCCTCTGCTTGGTCTTCCTGCTGACCCAAAGTGGACTCTGTAAGGTCAATTTTCCGTTCAAGAGGAGTAGGTTCTGAACCAGGGTTTGGGGTTGCAGGGGGAGCTGAAAGAGAGCCCCCTAACCTACTTAGATGTAAATTTCCTGAATTAGTGGCTTCTTCTTGGGCCTGTTGAATGAGCAGCTCTGGACTAATGACTATGGGCTTGTTTTTTGCCTCCCAGAGGCATCCCGGGAAAGTGTGACCTGATTCCTTGCATAAATCACATCTGGCTAAATTTGCACATTGCACGCTATTTTGACCCACCTCTCTGCAGCTGTCACATCTCGGACGGTCACATACACTGGAGAGGTGGGTTCTGGCTCCACACTTATAACAGGCCAATGGTTGGCCTGAGTAAAAACAAAGCCCTCTGTCCCCATCCAACATAAAGGAGTTTGGGATATGCTCAATGTTGTGGTCTGTCTGTCTGAGCTTCACTTTATATTTCCAGCCCCCTGTCCAAAACACTTCTGAATCTAAGAGCACATCTGGAGAACTTAACACAGCATATTTCTGCTGTAACCAATAAATAATGTCTTCAGCATGTACCCCTTTGTTTTGGAACATTACTGTAACATATTTTATAAGGGGTTTAGTTAAGGGGATCACTAAAAAAGGGGACCACATGGGTAACATTTTCACTTGGTTGTATCTTTGTCAAAACATCTCGAGTGTATAGGGTGACCTGAAACTGATGTTGTAGTAATCTTCCCCTGAGATGTTGCTAAAAGCAAACACTTCCTTGGGTGAAAAATGGAGGGAGTCCTTCAAGAGTTTCTTCCCCACATACTGGCGATCTGGCCTGATTTCCATCCTCCTTTGTACTGGATCCTGACTGTGTTCCTCCTGGGAGCTGCCTCTTTTTTTTGATTTAGAAAAAAGTTCAGATAATAGTGGCTTTTGTGGAGGAGGAACACTCCTGTTTAGTCTGTCTGATTTTGACCCTGGCGTAAAGTCTGGTTCCTCTGTCAGTGGTGGATTGATGGTTTTATCTGGGGGGGGTCCTCCCTGAGGCACCCCTGGATTTTCAGCAGGGGTATTTCCCTCCTGAAGGGGTACTGTAATCGTTAGCCCAGTTCCAGTATGCTGTATGTCCTGTTGTATTAATATGTTCAGCTGCCCACCTGGGGCCTGGTGCACTTCGCTAGGGTACCATTCTGGGGAGTGCATAAGGAGAGGATCTTGTCAAGTTGGAGCAGGCATCCATTGTTCAGAAGGCAGGTTTTTCCCACCCTTCTTCTTTAAGTGTTTTTCGGTGACCAGATACCAAAAGGCTCAAAAGCCTGAGCTTGATTTGTTGAAATGTAGAAGGCTTTCCTGATTGCTTCAATAGTAGTTGGAGTCAGGAGAAGGCCTTCAGTTTTCTGGGCAAATGTGTCAGGGACTGTAATTGTAGGGACCCCAACTAAATTCCTATTTGCAAGTGTGATTGCAGCTCTTTTATTTTTCTTTGAAACCAGATTTTAGGGAGCTTGCTGAGAATGAGAAAACTGTAGCGTTAGCTTGAGCTGACGTGTTGGTTTGGTAAATCACTTTCCCTTTCCCTTGTTGTCATGAGCCCACAGTTGTTCCCTTTCCTGTTTTCACAGTAGGAGCTATGTTAAAGATACTTTTATTTTGGGCTCCAACTCCAGCCCCAGTTATCTTATCGCAACATTCTGAGTTTGGGCTTGACTGTTCAATGTTTATGTTTCCTTGCTCAGTTTTCTCCAGAACCCTTCATTTTCATGGCTTATTTCATTTTCCTCCACACCCGCTACCCCCACCCTCCCCATTTTTTCTTTCTGGCTCAAACCCTGAGGCTGTAGGCACTCGCTCTGTGCAACTGAACTGTCAGTCACACATTCTACATTTTGTACAACATTTTAGATAGGGTTTGAAATTACCTGCAGGAGGAGCTGCCAGGGTGTTCCTTCTGTTCACTTTGATGCTGGTGCATCATTCATTTCTCTGTCAACTGGGCCATGCCCCTTCTCAAAATCTGTAGCTTGCTGAAGTTTCACAAGTTCTGCTCACTTTTTTACCGTATCGGTATTATACCTTCATTCTGCATTCTCTAATTCCTTAACTAGTTCGTCTTGTTTCTCACTCAGGTTTTTCTCCATATTTTATCTGTAGAAACAAGTCCTTCAATTTTACTGAGATCCTCGATAGAAAGGAAAATATCTTCACCTTGTTCTTTCATCTCCACACATTCTGTAACAATTCCTATTGTTGAGGCCTCTTTTGATAAGAGGACAGGGGCAGAGGCCCGATCCCCTGCCTCAGAGATATCCATCTTCTCTGCATTCTCACTGCAAGTTGTCATTTTGCAAATGGCCAAGGGTTCCCCCTACAGTCCAATTGGGAATTTCCCCTGTGTCCTGGCCAAATTTTCCCCATTCACTAAAAATACCACCAGCAGCTTAATCTGGTTCAAAGTCAGTAGGCATTCATCTGTATCCCCCTCCCCCGGGTTGTGCCTAAAAATAGGCAGAATTTGTCTAGTGCACTTACCCAGACAACAAAAAGTAAATAAATAAACAACTTGTCACACAGACATGAGATTGTCGTACCATTGCCTGACATTGTCTCTGTCTCGGTTGCTCTATCTCTCTGCATCAGACTGCACAGTGGGATCACTTCACCTGGCTTGTCCCCATTGTACTTCCCCATCTTGGGGACATAATGTGTCTGTGCCACTGGACTGCAGTCTGGAAATGCAATCTGACAGCACACAGCATGGACTGGGGCCTCAGAAGCTACAAATTGTGCAGGACGGTACTGATTTCACTGTGGGCTCAGTGCCCGGTGTTCCGTGGAGTGGCCGAGTGTGCACACAGAAGTTATTAACTGTGCTCTGGTTGCACAGAGGTCTACATTATTGCACTGTCAGGTGCTGCCACACAGTCAATCAAATCCATTCAAAGGAAGAATTGTACGAATTCTCTTTAAGAAAAAAAGTGTATTCTTAAAGCCACGGGACTATTTGGAGCACTACCAGAGTATTCTGCTGTTCACAAAATGCATGCACAGTCTGAGTCAGCCATCCACTCTGGCACTCAGAACATATCAGGTTTCAGCTCTTACAGCAACACTTGTCCCATGGAGCACTAGACAGTTTTGTGGTGCATCTTTTAAGCTAAAACTTCTCTGGTTCCTCCCACACAGCTTAGCCAATCACGTTAGTGCGGTCACTGGACCCTGGCTCGAAGAAATGCAAAATATAAGGAGACAGGAGGGTCAGTGGGACAACAAGGGAGAAATGAGGTATGGGGAACACATGAGACAAAGGGTGTGTGCAGGGGAAGAGGGAGAGACAGCAAGGAAAACAGAGTGATGGAGAGGAGGGGGGACAGCTTTATGTATAAGAAATGAAAGAAGTGTTCTGTCATTGGAGTGCTTCACTTGTTTCAAGTACACAATGTTTCCACTCATAAACTGTAAACCATTGTCATACTTAGCTTGCATGATAATTGGTCTGTCAAGGATGAGCCCAGTGCATCTTGACCTGGATTGGGCTAGTCAGTGACACACCTCTGCAATGCCGTTCTCTGTAGCAAAACATTTCTTGTGCAAGCACAAGCAATGTAAAAAGGAAGAGAAAGGCAGACAGTGGATGTAATTAAGGAGAAGATTCAGTATTCTGAAGCTTTGATAGGTGGAGAAGGGGAAGGCCCCCCCCATCCCCGAAGCCACCTCACAGTTCAGACCGATACCAGTAAGTTTGCTTGCCTTGCAAATGAACACACGGATTTGTCAATGCCGAATGGTTGCTTGCTGGCATTAGCAGTGGAAGTGCAGGAGTCAGACAGATGCAGTATAGGAATGGCAGTGAAGTATTGAACTGAAGTCAACTCCACCCCCACCCTGCAGAAATGGACAGACATTGGGGTGTGCCTTTGAGTCGTCACCCATAACGGCCACGACATTTCACCTCACTCTACCCTGCAGACAATCACAAGTGTTGAGGTGTGCCTTGGGCTGTTCGGACTTTATACTCACCTCATTCCATAAGGAAATATGCTGAAATGGGTGGAGTATAGGAGAATAGGGTGAACTCTGGGAACAAAGAGTCCAAGGCACACCTCAATGCCTGTCACTGGCTGCAGGGTGGGGGTTGGGGTGGAATGGCATAAGCATTACTGTTGACAATCCCAAGTCACACCCCTGACGCCTGTCAGTCCCTACAGGGTAAGGTGTTATGGTCAGAAACCCTAACCCCTTGGGAGTTTCTTGGTATTTTTACTCCAAGTTTTCAACATGAGCTTTTTGTGACCCCACTGCATGAACAGTGACACTATCACTTCATTAGCCGAAAGGTGATTTTGCACAGTGACTGCACCATTTGGTGCCACAGGTATGAAAGCACATTTAGAACAGAATGGGAAAAATAACAGCTGTACTGTTTATGAGGAGGTGTAAAAAATGGTAAATCACGAGCGTGCGTAGAAACTGCGCAACACACACCCGCAATTATTTTGGTGATTTTTTTCACCAGATTTTCAACATAGGCATTTTGGGACCTCCGCTCATGAACAGTGTCTCTGTGATTTTCATAATCTGTCCCAAACACTGATTTCCCACAGCAACCGCACTATTCTGCGACGGAAGTGCAAAAACACATTTTGGCCAGGATGTGAAAAATGACAGTTGTACTGTTCATAAGGATGTGTGGAAAAATACCAATGTTGAAAATCTGGAGTGAAAATATCACAAATTCAGGAAGTTATGCAGGTGCATGGAAACTGAACAATGCACGTTCATAACAGAGTCATTTTATGGACTTTTGTCAACAAACTTTCAACACAGGCATTTTAAGGCCTCTGCTCGTGAACAGTGTCACTGTGATTTTCTTAATCGGTCCCAAACATTGATTTCGCACACCAACTGTGCCATTGTACGCAACATGCGCGAAAACACATTTTGGGCAAGATATGAAAAATGACAGCTGTACTGTTCATAAGGAGGTGTGGTAAAATGACAATGTTGAAAATCTGGAGTGAAAATATTAAAAATTCTCGAAGTTACGAGCATGTGAAGGAACTGGGTAAATGCACGCTAGTAAAACAGTCATGTGTAGGAATTTTTTCACCAGACTTTCCACATAGGGTTTTTTAGGGCCTACCTCATGAACTGTGACACTGTCGTTTCATTAATCAGTCCCAAAAGGTGGTTCCGCACAGTGACCGAGAAATCACCTTTCAGGACCAAATAACAAAATGTCAGTGACTGAATTCATGAGGTGGGGTCCCAAGAACTCCACAGTGAAAATTTGGTGAAAACATTCCTAAAATGGCAGAGATATCCACTTAAGTTGAAAAAGCCCCATTTATGCCATTATACAGCTTACTTGACATTTCTTCAGTTTGTGGTCAGCCTTGAAGAGTGCAGACATGTTCAGGGTCCACTGAAGATTGTCGTGTTGGGCTCTGGAGGTAAGTATGGGGTTGGGGGTGTGGGGAGGTTGGTGTGCAGGGGGTGGGCGCAGGTTGGGCGGGAGGTGTCACAGACAGCGTGGAACCATTTTCTTTATTTTTACAGGGTTTAAAAAAAAAAAAACTGACGGATGATTGGCATGCTGGGGATGGGCTCCCAGCATGCCACCTGGATGTTTGTTGGGCAAGGGGAGAGGAGCCAATGGGAATTTGGCACCCTGTCAGCCATACAGTGTGCTAGGAGGGCACATGAGCAGAGGGGAGATTGGGTACCCCCCTCGGCACACAAAAAATGAGGGAGTGCATCATGCAGATGGGGAATTGGGCTACCCTGTTGGCAAATGAAATGGGGAGGTATTATGCTGACAGGGGGATTGGGTACCCGCCATTGGCTTTTATTTATTTATTTATCAAAATGTTTCACCAGGAAGACACACTGAACAGCGGGTGGTGGCTTTCCATCAGCTTCGTAGGGACTGTGAGAGGCCGACGAAGAAGCCGTCGCCATTGGGACAGCACACAATGCAGCTTGTAATTGGCTGCTGCAGTCAGGGATGCCCCACAGCAAAAACAGCTGATTGTGTAGTGACAGGGCACTCCCTGATTGCAGCACCGGAGTTTCTTTGATCATAGTGGCACGCTTATTAACTGCCCTCATCAACAGCATGCTCCTCTATTGGCTGACACAGAGACCAGCCCCTGAATGGGCTGCTGCCATTTGGCACAACACTGCCGCACCTCTACAACCCGCTTCTGAAGGAAGCCTGACGTAATGTGTTTCTTACACATGCGTGCAAGCAACACAATGAAGACATAAAGTAGTATTCAGACTTCTGTGATGGTAGAATTGCCCAACCTTCCTTCATAGTGCTTGCCATGCCCACTCAATGGCCAGTCATTGTAAATCTATAAATACTGTAACTTGTAGGTCTACACAGTGTATATTTCTTGCTGTTCTACTCCTTGTCCACTCTTACTCCTATTGCCTGGAGTGATGTTTGTTTGTCATTGTATAGAATCTAGATAGGTGGACCCAAATAGGTCTGACTCTTACTATCAGGACCAGGATCCGGGTCAAGGTCCTGATTAGTTCTCACTGATTCTGATTCAGATCAGAACCTCTAGGAAATTATTGTTAATACCAGAAAACCATCACAAAATAGAGTATTTCCTACCCTGAATGTGCCTGTGTTTTTTTTTACTCCATTATGTATATCTTTCTACTCTGTCTTCTCTTTTTTAGCCATAAATAATCCATGGATGCTCTTGTCCCTTGCCATATTTGTGGGAGAATGGTATCAATGTGGCTCCCTCTCTGCCCCTGTAAGTAGATTCCCAAGCTCTCTTATCTGCTGACAGTCTCCCCACCTCATTATGATGATCTTTGATCCACTTCCTACAACTGACATCCATTCTGTTCCAGTACTGTTCACATCCCTTCTCCTCCGACATCCACCCTGCCCCAGCTTTACACACCACTACCCCTAACATCTGTTGACACCAACCCTGTCTCAGTACGAAGGCTGCTGCCCCATCACATTACCAGGCACCCCATCCTTCCCCCATATGTATACCCCTACCTGCTCTACTTGCATTCATCAGGCTAAAGTATGAACAACCCTGTCCCCATATTCAACCCCCCCACCCCTATTCATTCTCTGGCTAACATTTTGCCCCGATATGTACACCCTACCCAATACAGCTGCTACCATTAACCCTTCCTGAGTATGTAGATCCCTATCCCCACCCACCTGCTTGCACCCACCCTGCCCAGTATCAACACTGAAAGCAGAAAAACAGCTCCACCTGGAAGGGAGTGTGCTAGGTCAAAGAAAACAATGAGTTGAAAACAGCAAAACCAGCACCACTCGAGACTACAAGTATATAGACTTTAATTGAAAATATGCAAAGGCAAATGCCTACAGCATACAATCCACAGCGAAGCAACAATAGGAACCCCAACCGGTTTCTCAACTAGTGCGTCATCAGGGGGATAGTCCATTATCACAATGTGACTAGTATAAATAGTAGTCTCTTAAAGAGACAGAATACATATAGAAAAAAGTGTGAAAATAATACAAAAAATATATTATTATACATATACACAAATATATAAAAATATATAAATATCAACACACATATATATGTATACTTACTACCACCTATAAATTACTACACCAGGGATTTTAGCGACTAATTTGACAAATTCTAATAAATCATTTTGAATTTGAAACTAGACTAAACCCAATATCCAGTATCAACACCCCTTCTCCTCCTGTCTGCTGCACCCGCATGCCCAATCATAACCCTCTGCCACAGTATGTACCGATGTACACATCCATCCATATGCTGCCTGGCACCCACCCTGCCACAGTCCACATAGTGCACACACCCAGTCCCATTCCTCTGCTGGAATACCAGGACAAAACAGACCACCATCACCCATACCATAGGGAAAACCCCTTAAATGAAACTGTACTCCCTGACCAACCCAGTATAGCCTCGACAGCCAAGCAGCTCCGATTAATGCAGTCAAGCAAATAAAAGGCACAGTTATAAACAAAGCAATAAAAAAGTCTGTGAATAAAAAGTTGAAGCAACAGTTCACACCAGTTAAGCACATTATGAAGGGCACATGCTTTATTTTATCACTCTGAACTGCCACAGTTGTTGCTACCAGCTATCAGCGGCATGGCAGTTCTGGAGCAGCTCTCAGTATTCTCATTAGTTATCATCAGATCAGTTGTTCAGATAATGTCAAAACCCTTATCTCCTTTCCTCACCTCCACAACTTGTATGATTTGTTCTGTAAAGTAATGATGGGATAGATGTGAACAACTGAAAAAATACAGTATCAGAGATGCATTACCTCATACTGCAGTCAGGGAAGTCAGAAAATAAGACCAAAGCTCTCTTATCTCGTGCTCCCAATAGTAATAAGTTACTGGCCTAGGCCTCACCAGCACTTTGACCCATGGGCAGTCAGCTGACCTCCCTCTCCCTCTATTGCCCAACCTGCTCCATCCTTCCTCCCCTCTCACCTCCCTTCCCCCTAAAGCTGTCCCTGCCACCTTTTCATCACCCTGTCTCCCACCCCCTCTATATTACCTCTCCCCCTGCTCCCTTCCTATTCTTCCACACTTCCACTTCTGCACCCACATAGATCCCACACCATTCATTAACTAAATCTGCTAATCTCCCTCCCTCTCCCCCCACACTTCACTCTCATTTCTGATAAAGGGAACCTCCTTTCCTCCAGTTCCCTACCTTGAACCTTGCCTTTTCACTGACAAAGGGAATCTCGGTTTCTCCAGTTCCCTGCTCTGAATCAAGCCACTCTCTTTCCTCAAGCCTTTCTTTAACTAGCAACTTATTTTCAGCCTCTGCTATATACACTACAGCCTTTCTGAGTTGACCTACCCCTGCTCTATTGAAATCAACATTTACCCGGTCTGTATTCTGATTTGTTAGCCCTGGATGTTTGTTTATCAGATTGTATGATCTTTTATGTACCTATCAATGGTTTTCCTATGTATCTGTACCTTGGGTATATGTATCCTTAATGTATTTCATCCTTCATGGCGTGGAACCTTTGCAAATGAGCTACTAACTCAAAGGTTGTAATACAACACTTAAATAAATAAATAAATGGCAGGAGGTGCCATGAATAAGTTAACATTTTTGTCTGGAAGTCTCACTAGATAACCCTGACTTATCTAAACAAAAACAATAAGTTAGTTAATTACTGTACCGTAACTTCATGCTGCTTAAGGGGGTTGGCAAAAACACAGTCTGCTGCTTTGTGAGTGAGCTAACAGAAGGTGCAGTGCAGTGCAGTGACATAAGTACTGTAGTAATAACAATTAAGGGCAATTTTACACAGTTAAACTTTCAAGTTATTTTAAAAATACTTTACATTTTTTATTAAAACTTATGTCTATTTTAGTACTTAGAAGTATAATTTCATAATTGTATTGCAGAATTGAATTAACAGGGCTTATTCAGTGCTCTGACTATTTCTGCCTTGCTTGTACTGTAAGTGTCCCTCAATCACTGTGTTTACATGCAGTAACGAACAGGGAGCGAATGCAAGTTTAGGCTCCAAATCTGTTCCTTGCGGTGAGAGATTACTGTAATACTGCCTACCTCCACCACTGCTGCTACAGTCTGAGCTGTTCTTGATATTTACAGTCACATCCATAGCTGGATAATACCCTGATTTAGTTAAAAAAAATCTCATTTTGTTTGTAATTCCTGAGTCAGCCTATCTATTCTCGATGCCCCTGTTGTTGCTGATTGTTAGTCTCTCTTCTCACACACTCTCCTGTGTCCTATGAGATGCACATGCACAACAAGCAAGAACAGCGGTGATGTGATCAAGTAATTTTTTTCTGTTGTTTTTGTGGTCAATTGCATGGGAGTAGGTGGTTTGATCACATGGAGTGGGGGGATCAGGGTTAAAAAAATAGCCAACGTTGAAAAGGAAAGCAGCAAGGCAGACCCAGTACACTGAACAGCAGTGTCCTGTTCTTCCCAGGTCCGTCAGATCCTGTAAGATCCGGGGGGGTTCTGATTCAAACAGACCAGTTCGCCCACCCCTAGTATAGATGCTACTATACTGTTTTCTCTCTTGTTTCCCCTCCCACAAGGATGCGTCTAGAAATTAGCTAGTTTGGCTCAGTAGGCCTTTCCAGGTAAAACTCTTTTAATAAATAAATACATGCATACTGTACATGCATACATACAGTATATATATATATATATATATGCAGTATATACACATATATATTAGAGGCAAAAAACTCTGTTTAATGCATCAGTTAGGGTTGTTCCACAGTGACAAAAGCAAGGAAATTCTATGTTAGGGTTGAAAACCCCCCTTACCACCCACACTGCCCCCACCAGCCGGCATTGGGGTGTGCATTGGGGTCCTCGCCCTAACTCTCACCCCATCACATGTGTAAAGAAACTGAGGTGGTGAACTATAGGAGAATGGGGTGAGAGGACCAATGACCCCAATGCACACCCGATGCTGGCTGGTGGGGGCAGGGTGGGGGTGGGTGCAAGGGGGGGTTTTCAACCCTAACATCAAATTTCCTTGCTTTTGTCACTGTGGAACAACCCTAACTGATGCATTATTTTTTGTCTCTAATTTCCTTTCTTTTTGAGAATGTACAGTAGAAATAGGGAATGGAATGTGGTGGTGGGAGCGCGGTGCCCTTTGGACCCCGTGCACCTACCACGTGATGTTTTGTGACATAGTAACGGTACATGCAAGGGAAATGCAACTGCTAATGGTTGCCCACATGGTGGCAGAAATGTAAATGGTAAAGCAAACGTTACTAGAAATGCAAGTGTAAAGTGACGCCAAAGTAAACAGTGATGCAAAAGGAGACACAAGTGCATAAGGAAATGCAAACCATGACGCGCACGGTAACAGTACTGCAATCAGAAATGCAAATGGTAATGTTAACAGCAGAAATAATGCCAAACAGAACAGAAACGGAAAGGCAAACACAAACACGTACGGAAACGCAAAGCGCAATGCGCACGGTCATGGTACCACAATTGCAAACACAAATGCTAATGGTAACAGTAGAAATAACACCAAACAGAACAGAAACAGAAAGACAAACGCAATGGCGTATGGAAACGCAAAGCGCAACACACACGGTCAAGGGACCACAATTGAAAACGCAAATGGTAATGGTAACAGCAGAAATAATGCCAAAGGAAATGGAAACAGAAAGGCAAATGCAAGTGCATATGGAAACGCAAACCGTAATGTGCACGGTCACAGTACCGCAATTGGAAATGCAAATGGTAATGATAACAAGTAAAATAACGCCAAAGGAAACAGAACCAGAAACATGAATGCAAGCATGTACAGAAACACAAAATGTTACACGCACAGTCTTGGTACTGCAATTGCAAATGCAAATGGTAATGGTAACTGCAGAAATAACATCAAAGGAAACAGAAACGGAAAGGCAAATGTAAGTGCATACGGAAACGCAAACCGTAACACGCACGGTCATGGTACGGCAATTGGAAATGCAAATGGTAACATTAACAGCAGAAATAACGGGAAAGGAAACAGAAATGGAAATGGAAATGCAAGCACGTACGCAAATGAGAATGTAAAGGGTAATACACATGGTGGCATACACAGGAACAGTAATGCAAATGGGTACGGAAACACAAGTGGTAACGCTAAGTGTAACAGTAATGCAAACGCACACCCTGGTTTTGTCCAACAGCTGCATAGAGAAACACAGTGTGTACAAAGAATGTATGCATAATAATGGGCCTCAGAGCAGAAAATGAGCTTTTGGAATACTAAATTACTTATATCTCAGGAACCGTACTACATAGGAAAAAAAAATCACATGATTCATGATTTTCCTGGCTACATTTTTGCTAAATGTGTAGCCATTAGGGTTAGCTAAATGCATAGCCATTAGATCATAGGCTACGCATGTTCACGACAAAAATTCCTTCTCTCACACCGTTTCCAAGATACGAACCTGAAAGGCATGGTGGAGCCACCATGTTAGTCTATGGAAAAAAATGCCGAATTTGGAGTACCGTAACTTAGCATCCATGCAATATTATTTCACCAAACCACCAAAAGGCACATCTGTGAGATGTTGGCTGCCTTCCCTTCAAATTTCAGCCCAAAAGACCAAACTGTTCTTTTGCAGCAGTGTGGCCAAGAATTCCTGTCATTTTGCCATAGCCTGGAAAAGTAGTGTCATGATTTGCGAAAGCTTTCGCAAAAATTTGTGAAAGTGTCTCAAGTGCGACACTACTTTGCGACACTACTTTTCCCAGAAATTTGAAAAACATATTTCTGGGGTGTTTAACCCCCAAATAAAGACATGGCTAGCATCCTCAGGGTCCAACTAGGTGAACACAAAAAGGAGTGTGTCCCTAGAAGGTCCCAAATTTAAACACCAAGCATTTCTGTGACCACTAACTGAAAAAAAAATGGCTGACTCACGACACTACAGGGGTCATTTGCGACACTATAAAGTGCATTTGCGACACTGTTAAACTTTTTGTTAACTTTTCCCATTGACTTATAATGGTAAATTGTTTTTTGATTAATTTTTGAACCATTCAATATTTTTTCACAAAATCTTCAAAAGGCACATCGGGCACCCTGGCCGCATGTTTCCTGAAGTTGTCAGACCGGTCGCATAAACCATGCGACCTGTAGGCACGAGCAAAAAAAAAAAAAAATGCGCAGAAAAAAAAAGTAAATGTGCACACGGATGTCGCTTAATAACTCCCAGTCGTATGTCCGACCACTACGAAAGTTGGCAGATCCCAAGATTGATGGTTATGCCCTGTGCCTGCCAAATTTCAGGCAAATCTGTTAAACGGCGGCAAAGTTATTATGGTGCAAATTTTCACCATGTAACATTAAAAGGGGTACTCAACCCTAATGCTACCATTATATATATATATATATATGTATATATATATATTACAGTGGCACGGTAGTGCCGCTATAGTTAGGGTTGAGGAGCCATTTACATGTTAAACCCAAAATTTTGCACCTTAATAACTTTGCAACTGTTTGATGGATTTGCCTGAAATTTGGAATACACGATCAAGACCCATGCGCCTTGGGAACTGCCAAGTTTTGTACCGGTTGCATATACGGCTGCAGAGTTATTAAGCATGCTCTGCATGCGTGTTTACGCTTTTCTGGAATTTTACTGTCATCTCTACAGGTCGCACAGTTTATGCGACTGGTCCAAAATCTTCAGGGAACGTGCGGCTGGGGTTCCCGACGTGCCTTTTGAAGATTTCATGAAAAAATATTAAATGGTTCAAAAGTTATTCAAAAAACAAGTTCCCATTATAAGTCAATGGGAAAAGTTAACAAAAAGTTCGACAGTGTCGCAAATGCAGTTTTTACTTTCGCAAATGGCCCTTTTACTGTCACAAATCTGCCATTTTGTTTTCAGTTAGCAATCAGAAAAATGCTTGCCATTTAAAATTGGGACTCTCTAGCAACCTAATTCTTTTTGTATTCACCTAGTCGGACCCTGAGCATGATAAACATGTCTTTATTTTGGGGCAAAAGATCCCAGAAATAAGTTTTTCAAATTTCTGGAAAAAGTACTTTCTCAAAGTACTGTTGCACTTGTGACACTGTCGAATGAATTTGTGAAAGCTTTCGCAAACTTTGACAGTACTTTTCTAGGCTGTGGGAAAATGACAGCAATTCTTTGGCACCCTGCTGCAAAAGAACAGTTTGGTGTTTTAGCCTGAAATTTGGAGGGAACTTAGCCGACCTCTCACAGATGTCCCTTTCAGTGTTTTGCTGAAAAAATATTACATGGTGGCAAAATTACGCACTCCAAAGTTGACGCTTTTTCCCATAGGATAACATTATGGCATCCGACGCATTACAGGAATCCTTTGGCACCCTGCTGCAAAATAACGGTTTGATCTTTTGGGCTGAAATTTGGAGGGAACACAGCCAACATCCCACAAATATGCCTTTTTGTAGTTTGGTGAAAAAAATATTACAGGGAGCCAAAGTTATGGCACTCTGAACTTCTCTTTTTTTCTTGTAGGATAACATTACGGCGTTCGCCGCGCCTTTTCAGGGCCCGTATCTCCAGAAATGGTGCTGAATCTGGACTTTTCATTGGAAAAATGCTTAGCCCTATAAATACATAGCCCTTATGGGGCTAAGTACAAAACTAGCCAGGAAAGTCATAAATCATATGACTTTTAAATTTTTTTTCTACGTCGTACGGTTCCTGAGATATAAGCAATTTAGTATTCCAACTCCTCATTTTCTGCTCCGAGAACCATTATTATGCATACATTCTTTGTACTCACTGTCTTTCTCTATGCAGCTTTTGGGAAAACCAGCCCTGTGTGCTTACATTACAATGCCGTTACTGTTTTTCGATTTCGCAGTTCGTTCCCATTTCACTTACCGCTCAGCTCTCGCCACCATATAGGTACCCTGCATTTTCATTTAAGCTTGCTTTGCGTTGTTTTTAACATTTCTGTCTACCCTTCTGTTTCTCTTTCTGTTTCACTTTACGTCACCATCGCATTACTATTTGCATTTGCGGGCACAATGTTACTATGTGACAAGACATAATAGTGGGAGCAAAGGGCCCAAGGGCCCCACACTCCAACCCCGACGCCCATTCACTATTTCTCATTATCATTCTCAAAGGAAGGAAATTAGAGGCAAAAAACTCTGTTTAATGCATTAGTTAGGGTTAGTCACACCGACAAAAGCAAGAAAATTAGGTGTTAGGGTTGAAAGCCCCCCAGCCCTCCCACACCCCAAATGGCATCGAGTGCGCGTTAGGGTTATCGGTCCCTAACTCTCACTCCATTCTCCTACACACCTCTGCTTCTTTACATGTGATGGGGTGAAGTTATGGCTGACAACCGTAATGCAACTCCGATGCCATTACAGAGAGGTCAACTCTAACAAGAACGGTGACTTTTGTTGAAATTATTGTGGAACAGCCAACTAATCCATTAAATGGAGTTTTGCTTCTCTATATATATATATATATATATATATACTGTGTATATATATATATATATATATATATATATACAATATATATATATATATATACACACACATACATGCATACATAAGTAAATAAATTCACGGCCCTGCCCAAAACTGCAGCCCCCTGTTCTGTCTCCCTACCATACCACACCCATGGTGCTAGTCTGTCCTTGCAGATGTACTCTACTATGTTGCACCTACCATCCCTGATAGTGCAGAACACATTCCACCTCCACTTGCGTCAAATAGACTTTCACACCCTCCTCATAAAACACTTGAAGAAAAGCTGGATATGGGGCCTGGAAAATAAGCAGCCACTCTTAAAGTATTCTCAGTATATATCTCTACTTTTGGCATTTTTTTAGCACCACTGGGAGTAATCATGATCCAGGCACAGCTTTTCCCCATTATAAGTTAGGTCTTTTTTCTGACATACAAGTCTCTGGACAGACTCTTTAACCAAGTAGATTTAGAGATATTTTTTTTTGTGCTGAGATCCCCTGTAGCTCAGCCCAGCTCCCTCGGTCTTCACTCATCCCCGGGACTTATCTCAGGTGAAGATCCTCATGGGCTACCCCCCCCGGGTGGGGTCACCAAGTGGGCATGCCCCCAATGGAAAATGTATTCGGTTCCTGGTAGACTGCTCAACTGCCTGTGTTCCTCCCTGGCTTACCCCTGAGGGTGCAGCTGTGGGGTAGAACACTTCCAGATGGAGGATTTTAGCTTGGTCATCAGCTAAGTGCCAAGGGAGGCATAGCAGGAAGGGGAAGTGGATTATCATCCATGGGGCTGGCATTTTTTACTTGCTTTGTCCCCTGGGAGGTGTGGCATGCACTGATATAGGGCACTGAAGTACTGATGGCCGCCATGCCTCCCCTTCATCTCAACTCCAGCTGCTGGTCCCCTAGGCCTCCTCCAGGGGTCAATCATGCATTAATCATTCACCAACCCTCCCCCCGGTGAAAGAAAGCAGTCTATGGGATGGTCAGTCTTTCTCCCCTGGCTCTCCCCCCAACTCCTCAGGTCTGGTCCTGAACACAGGGTATCAGCATCACAAGCAGAAGCCCTACCACTGCACTGGCAGGCTGGCCCCAGCTTGACTGCTTTCTCACCACTAACTGGGACAGCCTTTGGATCCTATGGCTTTAGGATCAAGGATCTATGTTGTCTTTTTTTTTTTACAGTTTAAAGTTTATTAACATTATTTTCCATTTTACACAAAAGGCAGATATTCATACAGAAACACAGGATACATTAGTCATGGATTACACGTGAATCCACCCTCCCCTCCTTTACCACCATCCCTTCCCTCCCTCCCTCCCTCCTCCCCATCCCTTATCTGCTAGAGCAACAACTATTATAATATCTGATGTTGAGCACATATTATACCAGAATTAGTCTTGAGGCAAGATGGTTCATACTAAATGTATCTCACCCTATAATGAATATAGGGCATAAAGGGGATTCCATATTTTTATAAACCTGCTCATTGTATTATTCACGTTAGCAATGGCTTTTTCCATGCGTAAGTTAGCCAAGATATCTGTTGACCATTCATTATAGGAAATTTCCTGCTGACCAAGCTAATGTCGTAATACCAGTTTCTTGACTGACATAGCAATAAGAGTCATATAATACTTCTGATTACGGACTCTGATTTCTGATAGATCACCCATGAGACAAATTTTGGGGGTAAATAAGTCCTTAAGACCTAAAAGGGGATCAGAGATTTGCTTAATGTTATGCCATAGTGGGGAGACTTTAGGGCAAGACCAAAAGATACGGTATATTGTCCCTTCCTGCTGTTGACATCTAACACATAATGAGGTAGGCTTCAAACCCAATTTGGCCAGTTTACATGGTGTATAATAAGCATTATGCAGGATATATAGTTGCATCAGTCTTAGTCTATCTTGTGTAACTAATTTGTGGCAGATAGCCGCCCGGTCTATGTTTCATCCTGGGAAAAAAGATTCCCAAAGACGGATTGGTCCAAAGCTATCAGGGAATTTCCAGAGATATATTGTATTATAAATTTTGGAGATTGCTTTGGGACCTCCACTGAACTCCGCTAATTCCTTTTGGAAAGAGATGACTTGAGCTGACTGGGGTTTTCGACCAAAGGATTGTATTAAAATATGTCAGAGCCGAATAATCCTGAAAGTGTGCCTGTGTGAAATACCTAATTTAGCCATGATTTCTTTTATCGAAAACCATATATCATTATTTTTAACAAAATAGGTGTCATTCAAATCCTATAATAATATAAACCAGGATAGGGGAATCGGTTTTCCACCTATTTTGAGGTGTAAGTTTCCCACTATTGGCTGTCTGGGGTCCTTAATATGATCGTACTTAAGGTAACGACAAATCTGGGTATGAATTTTCAAGGATATGGAAATTGTCAAGTTCTTGAGCTTTAGGGGGAGGAGACTTTCCCTAATATGTAGCAGTCCCTCAGGATTTAAACCATACGCACATATAATGGATAACTCAATTCTTGAGCCAGGCCGAGGCCAAATGTAAACTTTCCTGAGATAGCCATCTCAGGTATTTATTAATGTGGCATGCCCAATAATAGAGTCCCACATTTGGGAGGCGCAAGCCCCCCTTATTCTTGGGGGCAGCCAAGATATGATAGGCTATTCAGGAGGATTTATTACACCGGAGGAATTTAGTGAGCAGGGATTGTAGCTTTTTCAACCAGGACAAAGGGAGCCAAATATTAAGCATAGAAAGGGGGTACAAGAGCCATGGGAAGACATTCATTTTAATTACATTTAGTTTACCCCACAGTGAAATAGGAAGTGAGGCCCATCTGTCCAAGTCTTGAGAGATTGTGTTAACCAGAGAATCCAGATCTAACTTTATAATTTGCTTAGGGTTTCTAGATAGTTCTATGCCTAGATATCTAAGGGAGTCTTGTTTCCAATTAAGTCCAATAGGTATTATATCTGATTTAAAGAATTTGTGAGTAAGTGGGAAAACTGATGTTTTACTAATGTTTGGTTTATAGTTGGGCATTCTGCCAAAGGTATCAATGATGTCTAACATATAAGGTATGGATGGACATGGATTGGAAAGTTGAAGAAGGAGATCATCTGCATAAGCAGATACCTTAATTTCACAAGAGTGAATAGGGATCCCTTGGATATTCTGGCAATTTTGTAGGTTTTGAATTAGTGGTTCCAGGTAAAGATTAAATAATAATGGGGATAAGGAGCATCCTTGTCTGGTTCCAGAATGAAGGGTAAACCTCTCCGAGATCGCTCCATTACCTGCTACCCGAGCAGAAGGGGATTTGTATAGTGCCTGGATCTACCCTATAAAACCAGATGGGAAACCAAAGACCTCCAAAGCCTGAAACAGATACTATCAATGGACCCTATTGAATGCCTTCTTGGTGTCAAGGGATATTAAGGCAGCAGGAAAAGGTGTATCCCTGGACACCGAGAAGACATGCGACAGAGTTCTTAAATGATCAGAAGAGGATCTACCCTTCATAAATCCGACCTGCTCTGGTCCTATCAAGGTGTCCATTACTGTACTGAGTCGGTTAGCCAGCAACTTATTTAAACATTTTTATATCTTGATTTATTAACGATATGGGTCGGTAGTTAGTTACCCAATCAGGGGATTTATCAGGTTTAGGTATCAAGACAATCAGCGCCTCAAATAGTGTGAGGTCTATAGCAACTCCAGATAAGATTTGTTGGTACAGGGAGAGAAGCATAGGGATTAATTGAACCTGGAATTTCTTATAAAATTGAGCTGTGTAACCATCTATCCCAGGGGTTTTGTTCATTGGCAAGTTTCCAATAACCTCAGAAATTTCCGTACTAGTTATAGGAGACAACAGTCTATTTTGCTGCTCCAATGAGAGCTGGGGTAAGTTGGCCTCCTGTAAACAGGTATGTAATTGGTGCAGCGTTGGGGGAGTGTGTATAGGGCCATACAATTCCTTGTAATATGCAGTAAATTCTTTTATAATGTCTTCTGGATGGGTTTTTAAGGATCCATCTTGTAATGAGATTATTGAGGTCACATAACAAGATGACTCCATTTGTTTAACCCTAAATGCCAGGAGACAGCCCGCCTTTTCCCCTTGATCAGTATATGAAGTCTGGGTTTTCAATATAGTATAAGCTGCTTTCTCCCGAAGGATTTCCATATAAGCTGCTCTGAGTTTGATCAATTCCTGTCTAAAAGATTCTGGTGAATGGAGGGGAAGGTCTCTTTCTAGGACCCTTATTTGAGAGAGTAGGTGGGACATTCTGGAACTGGAAGTCTTTTTCCTATGGGTGGCCATACTAGTCAGAACACCTCTAAGGTATGCTTAAAAAGATCCACATAACATGTCAGGTCTTCCCTGGGGATCAAAACTATATTCATAAAAATTGTCAATCTGCTCCTGTATATGTTTAGATGAAGAGGTATCCTTTAATAGTATATCATTTAGTTTCCATCTGGAACCTCTTTTTGGTAGTGATACCATTGATATCTGACAGGAGACTATAGAATGATCCAAAGGGGGACTAGGCAGAATCGATGTCTCAAGAGTCCCGGGTACTAAGGAATGAGACTGAAGTGTGTAGTCTATCCTCGATGAGGAAAAATGGACTGGGGAAACAAAAGTATATTCCCTGTCAAGGGGATGTAATATCCTCCAAATATTGCACACTCCAGTCTGATCCATCAGCTCCCGGAGGGCCCTTTGAGCAGGAGAGAGACCCCTCCTCTGTTGACTTGACCTGTCTATCATTGGGTCATGTACCAAGTTAAAATCTCCCCCAATAATCGTAGGCATAGAAAGATATGGTTGTAAAATCTGGGTTAGTTGAGTAAAAAATTCTGGTGCATCTTGATTTGGTCTGTACACACTACCTAGTATTGTCTCTTTGTTGTAGAGCAATCCCAGAACAACAATATATCTACCCTATGGATCTTTTATCACATTAGTTGTGATAAATGGAATCTTCCTGTGAATAAGGATCATGACTCCACAACTATTTGTCATCCCTTCTGCTGTAAAGAACTGGCCAAATTGTTGTCTTCGGAGCTGGGACGCTTCGGAGTCCAGAAGAGGTGTTTCTTGAACATAGACAATATCTATGTTCAATAACTTTAGGTGATTTAAAACCTGATATTGCTTCCTTCTTTTTCTAGCCCCTTTGATATTCCATGTAGCAATGCGAATACAATTAGCCATTTTTCTTAACTTGTAAATCACTAATCCCCAAGTTCCTATCCAAGCATCAATTTATATGCCAAGAACGTGCTTGTCGTACCCTATTTGTTGTGCTCTTAACAGTTGTTATGCCCTCCCTCCATCCCTCCCCCCTTCCAACATAGTACTATACCATAACGAGATTTTACTGGTATCCTGGTTTGATTATCCCTAAATTCTCCCCCTCTTGTTGTTAAGATGCTATACAGCTGGTCCTATGTCAGTCCCTTGTCTCCCTCTTCCTGTTACCCAGGTCCTTGACTAAACAGCCTTTCTAGCAATAAAAACTAAACCAAAACTACAATCGTGCATAGAATAAAGACTAAATCTATACTATTCCTGGAGATTCGGTAAATCAGGCTAAAATACTAAATGAGAAAGCTCCAAATTATAAATCGCTACCATTCGGTGATTTCCCCTTGTTAAAAGTTTCTAAAAAACAATCATTCTGGGTTGTCAGCTCGTTCCTTATAGTCTATTCCTAAACAATACTGATGCACTCAACATTTAGTGTCTGAACTTTAGCGAGAAATCTAAAATAAAATCTATATGGGTACTTCCCCAAAACAGTTCCAACATTTGTTAGTAAAGAGCTCCCTCTTGTGGCAGATCAGCGTCTATACTTTTCCTGCTTGTAGGGAAATGAAGTCCTTTATAACAAATCTACTGGCTTTTTTACATTGGGCTCTTATATATCAGAGCAGCCAAGAAAGTTTGCAACCGGTAATCTAAACGAAAATTAATGGCAGATAAAAAATGAATGCCTGACAGAGACTGCTTCTATGTCTAATGCTCCAAGTCCTGACCTTTTGTTCTGTAAGTCACAATCGAAACTCTAAATCAGATTAAACGGCTGCCTTTTCCGTGTGGGTTTTTCTTCTCAAGTTGTGATCCTGCGTATAAAATAACCTGCTTCTTATAGTTGGAATAGTCCTCCTTTGCATTTTCTACTTAGCTCTCTCAGAGGTGAGGAAAAACATCAGTAAATCTTCTCCTAGCCATAAATCAATTTCTGACTAATGAACGAGCATGGAATAAGTTGGGATAAGCCTTCTGCAGTGCTGTTAAAGCTGGATCCACTTCCTCAAATTAAACCCAAGTTCCCGAAATCAATACCTGGAGACGAGCCAGATACCCCATTCGGAATTTTAGCCCTGTGGCTATCAATTTTGTTACTATTGGGTGGAAAAGTGTCCTCCTTTGTCTCACAGTAGCAGGCAGATCCTGGGTTATTCAAATTTTGTTCCCCTCCCAGAGTACCTGTTCCAGCTCCTTTATTTTTAAGAACTGCTTTTCTTGAAGGTTCAGAAACTTAAACATTAAAGGTCGGGGAGGTAAACCTGATGCTGGCATTGGTCTCAGAGCTCGGTGAGCCCTCTCTGTTATATACGAGGCACCAAAGGGAGAGGGGCCAGCTAGTTTCTCTATCAGCTTCTGAATAAAAAAGATTGTGTTGCTGCCTTCCTCTCGTTCAGGAATTCCTAGGATCATGACATTATTTCTGCGACTCCTCCCCTCTAAATCTTCAATTTTTTGTTCTAATTTCTTAATTCTGTGTCTGTTGTCTACTGTAGCGTTTTCAACCTGATCTATTTTTTTCTCTAAGGAAATAAGCTGTGACTCATTGTCTGACATCCTAGTCGATAAATCTTCAAATGCAGATTACATCTGCTTCATTTCAGTGACAACCAATTTTAGATCCTCTCTAAATGGCTGGAGCTCTTTCAGAAATAATTCAAGAGTAAGGGGAGTTGCCTTGGGAGCCAAAACAGGAGAGGCTGTTGTAGTGAGCTGCTTGCCGCTGCCAGTCGACTGGGCCTTGTACCTTTTGCCAATTTTCTCTGGGGAAACCGGAGGTGTATGTCGGGGTAGCGCGGTCCACATTTCTGCTTCCATTCCAGGTTGGTAATGCTGTCCTGAGGTTCCACTCACTTTTAACTTGTTAAGAAACAACGAATAACTAGTTTAGAAGCTGATAAATTAAAGAAATAGCACTGGGCAATGGGAGCTGAATCCAAATGCTGCTACACAGTCTGCTGCATCACGTGGTCCCTCTATGTTGTCTTTTAGTATGGAACCCTAAACTTTCTGGGAGAGCCAGGATATATTTAAGCATGTCCTTCAGGAACTCAGTAATCTGATCCATCTCTGCACCCTCCCATAGACCACGCAAGTGAAGGTTATCTTAAGAATGGCCTTCTAAGTCCTGGCACTTCTCCCAGAGGACCTGATTTTGTTGCAAGAGAAAGTCCCTCACTGAGTTCATCTGTACTGCACCATCTTCCACCAGCTTACAGTACTGTCCTCTCTGCTACCTCTATGCACTTCTTAACAGTATCACGTAATAATAGTGACCCAAAATGAGTGACTACAAAAAATAGTGACTCATTTTGGGTGCTATTATTCTGGGCTACCTTGCAGAATAGTGAGGGTATGGGACAGTGACTATGGGGAAGGGCAAACAGAAGGAGGAAATAGCGAGGGGAAGAGGGGGACCGGGAAGGGGTTGTCAGGGACTGGAGTACCTGCTGCTGCCGAGCTACTGCAGCCATGTGGCATGGTGGCATGGGAGGCTAGCTCTGGCAGAGCAGGTACTGGGTTTGGGACTGGGAGAGGGTTACATTTTGCTGCAGCTGCAAGCTTCCACACATAATTTTTTCATAGATTTGGATTTTGTCCCCTCCCCAACATGCACTCCCCTGGAGTTAAGAATCCTAATTTAGGGTGGTGCGGGGGGCAAAGCCCCCTTTGAGAAGGTGCGTGCCCCTTCCTCACTTTTTTATATCCAGATGTTGGGTCACCTCAAATTTTACGTCGCCGATTTGCTTTTCGGTGATATACACTCGCCATAATAGCGATCACTGTTTTGCAGTCATTATTATGACATGGAACCCTTCTTAACATCAGTACTGCTGTCAGTCTTTTCAATTCAGCTTTATTTTTTTTGTTTAATTTAATTTCTTTTAGCAAACTCTCAAACCTGCTCCTAGTTAACTTCTCCAGCTCCATGTCAGTATTGTCATCCTGATCTCTCTAGCTTGCCAGGGAATGACTCCTGCCGGGCTCCTCCTCACTCTGTCACCATAATCCCAATCCATCTTGCTGATTCAACGTTTTTTTCAAACCAAAGTGGATCGGTCTATCTCTCCCCCTCTCTGCTACTCAATATTTTGATAAGTTTGAAAGAAATATCACCTATTTGAGAGGATTTTAAGAGCTTTAGGGATTGGAGCTCTTTCTTCTGGCTTCCTGTCCAGTCCCTGATATTACTGTAAGTTAGACTACTTTGTTGCTACTGTATTAGGAAAACTTGATTGAAAAGAAATTTGTACCTTGCTGTATTTTTGATATTTTGACATTTGTAGGCTGATCTGAGATGAAAGAGTCTTCCCACATGAGCACTGAACTGTGATGTTGATGCCTCAAGGGACTGAGGACTTGTCAGTGTGCCATGCTGTATGCTCTTGGGTGAGGGAGAGTAAGCGTGTTTGCATGTGACTACTGCCACCATGCCATTTGTTGTCACATTGACAGCAATGTTATATGGTTATGGAGATACATGTGCTGTTGAGGTGGTTTATCTCTGTGGTTTGTGGACAAGCATTTGTGCCTGTGATTGTGATTTTTACAATGGTGTGGCAGACAGCTCATGGCACATTTGTTCACTATGTAGTGCTAATGTTTGATGATTTAATGCTGAAATGCATAACTGTTTTAAGAGATTGCTAGAATGTTGGCTCATTGTGAGTGCTCTGCACAGTGATGTTTGCTTTCATGTGGGTCAGTCAGCTGTTGCTAGTTTTAGAAAGCACACTGCATTGACAATAAATACCTTTCAGTAAAAGTATTGTGTATTCTGATAAACACACCATCATCATTCTTTATTGAATTATGGGTCACCAGAGGCAATATGTTGAGTGCTGGGAGGCAAAGCAGATGACTGTAACGTTGTTTTCTCAACAGTAACATTGATGCTTATGGCAGTGTCGGTTGTCAGAGATAGAAGTTTCAAAAGCTGGAACTTTCTGTCATATCTATACACTTGTAAGGAGGCTGAACATGCAAATGTGTGGCAGGGCCTCCAGATACAGAAGGCTCATTTGTGCCCTGGGACTCTCAGGAGCTCATATTCTCCTTCCCTTTTGCAATTCAAGGTGCCAGCCAGGTCTTGGAATGTAAGCATCCTATAGTTTGCTTGAATTTGTATTCAAACATTGTGCCTCCATCCAGGGCAGTGATGAGGGGACCTGATACATACAGACCTACTGTATTATTCCCTAGGAAACCATATATAAATATATTTGCTTCCCACTTCCTTCACAGTTTCTACACCACATATCCTGTTATCTGTAATAATTGACAGAACACAATATAGAAAACAGCTATCAGTTTGTTTGTTTTTTAATCAAGGGAGGGCAGAAGGACTAAGGATATATAAGGACAAGGCCAAATATTGGATTTATCCTCTATGCAACTTGTATACAAGAACTGTGGCCCACAGGGGTCTCCCCCAGTAGTCTCCATTTCCCCTATGCAGGTGCACCTGACTTGGCCCCAAAGGCCTTTTTGGGAGAACTCCCCTCCCAGTGCTGTTGGTTCCTCACTGTGATGAACATTGAATTGTTCTGATTTTGGGCTTGTTGGCGAACCCAGCTCACACTTTCTGTCATAAATAGTTTAACATAGGTGACATAAATGTTTTTCCTAACATCCCTCAAATAAATTGGAACCTAAACTCCAAGTTAATCACACTCCATTGACTCGAGATGAACAAGTGGTTTATGAACCTCCCACTTTGCAGCAGAAATGAACAGTATTATCAAGTTCAGTCGTGATACTGTATGAAACTCTGACCTCTGGCACTGCTGGCAGGGTCCTCACTCCTCCCAATTCTCAATCCTCACTGGTGCAGTGGTCTGCCATGATCTCTAACTCACTTTGTTTTGAAGAGACTACACTATCATCCCTAAGATCTCTGACCTTGCTGTATGCCCAGACTTCCTCCTGAGTCAATCACTACTCTTGCAAAAAGGAAACATGGTTCAGTCCACTGTGGACACAGTTGTGGTGAGTGCCGGAGGATGCTTACCTAAGTTTGTTCCTGGCTGGGTCACTGGCAAAGGCAATGGCCTCCTGTAGATAGCTGAACAATTCTGAAACACCTCCCTAGTGGATAGTAGAGCAAGTGCTGTTTTTTGACACATTTAAGTGTTACTGACACATGCAACATTTGCAGTAACAGTAGCTAGAACGAAAAGTTCAAACCTCACAGTGCATCAGTGATTCACTTAGCTCGCAGCACCAAAGTAATCACAGACAACAGCTCTTAGATAAGTAAGCATTAAGCCTGAGGGTCATGAGCGACAACTATTGATGGTCTGATGGTGATTACTAAACAGCAGCAGCCAAAAAGCAATGAAGAGCATGAGTAAGTACTTTTTATGGTCGAGTGAATGCAAAGTCAAATTGGTCCTCATGTTTCAGTAGTTACCATATCCTTAGCCTGAGCAAGTCTCCCTTCACTGAGTTTTGCAAAACTATAACTCCTGATTAGTACAGACTCCCGGGGTTTTTCCAGGAATATTCTAGGCAGTTTGCAGTACTAAGATTCACATGTCAGCAGGCAACTTGCAGAGTTCTTAAAGTGATATAGTCTGAAGCTTCACTAAGGTGATTCTGGTACACAACTGATCCCCAAATTGCAGTCATAACAGAGGATCAGCAGGGCAGAACAATTAGTAAGTACTGACTGTTAATGTGGGTTACATGCAGTATGTTCCAAAGATTAATGTAAGGCTGACTGAATGTAAACAGTCAACTTACTCCATTTAACAGAGCCTTTTTATAATATTTATCTGCATGAGTGAAGGGAGGAGTTAGGATTGAGAAAACGTGTGTTTGGAGAGCTGCCATGTAGCATGCTGTTACAGACATACTTTGTTTGTACAGTATGTCCTGTTGCTACAATCACTGATGGTGACATTGATGCTCTTAGATTGGGTTACAGGTGAATCAAGTTTACATGAACACCTGAAAATACTGATGGGCTGATGGAAGAAGGCTAAAAGGTCTGTCTGGTTCTAGGGGTGTGCAAAACAAATTTCTGCCAGCGGACTTTCAGTGAAAGTGTAAATTTCGCTTCCACAAAAGTTTATAAATCATTTTCAGAACTTTCGTGGAACTTCCACTTTAAAACTGTGGAATAAATATACAAACTGCTAGTTAATTTATTGAACTGCAGGGAAAAAATCTGTAGAAAGGATCACTGCCAGTGGTCAGTTCTGAGTTTCTTTTTTAACCACAGTTTAATTCATTAATCCACCCACCACTGATCAGGGGTCCCAGTAAATAAATAAATACCTCCAATCCCTTCCTCAGACTCTCCTGGTTTCTAGTGCCCCCACCCACCCATCGATCATGGCCCCCCAAAACATTTTATCTCCCTGATGTCCTTCAGACACCCCTCCTAATCCTGGATTCCTTAATCCACAAAAGCCGGCAGTCCACTGACTCATCCCCCTCTATTCCCAGTATTCCCTGGTGTCTAGTGAACCTCTGCATCTCCAATCCCTTATAAAAAATCCCAATTTCCTGGTGTCTAGTGGACCCCCATCTCCCCACCCTGACAGTTCATCCACCACCACCCTGCCCCCCACCTGCTCCTGAGCAGGCTACCAATACAGCCCTCCTCTCTCCACCACTAAAAGTGGCCCACTGAATTGTCAGTGAATGCCCACATGGTTGTACAAGCAGGAGCTCATTCACTGACAGTTCATTAAGCTGTGGATAGAATAAATTCCACAGTTTATATGCATTTTTCCACATTTCACAAAAAAAGTTCATGGAACTCAGCAAAACTGCTGAAAATCACAGTTTCTCCAATGGTGAAAGTTCCAAAATTTATGCAAAATTTCTAAAATTTCACGGAAGTTCTGCAAAAGTGGAATTCACAACTATCACCCACCCCAATCTGGTTCCTCTGCCATATACCACTGGGTATAACCATGAATGCCTGTAGTAACCATATAATCATCAATGTTATTTGTAAAGATGCCAAAGTATGTGGCATGTGCAATCCCATTTGGGAGCCCATTCCGTGCTGAAGTTACCATCTAGATAAAATAATTTGCCATCTTTTTTGTTCATACAATTTAGTCCATTAACAAGTAAGTTAAATTAACTGCATTACTGTGCTGCACTGACTACTGTTTCTATTGTACATGCACGCTCACTCATTATGACTCAGATAGGGGCTGGCCAAGTTGGTGAGCAGAAGTCTGTGCCAATCACTATCTCAGGACAAGACAGTGTCTCTGCACTGGATGGATAGGTGAGTTGGGGGGGTCAATGGGGATGGGGATGGTGGGTGCTCAGTGGGTGAGCTGGGGAAAGGGGCTTTGGCAATGATCAGGTGAAGGAGATACCACTAGACTATCAGGGAAGGGATTTTGCACTTACACATTAACAGTTGGGATCTAGTGAGGGAGGGGAGTTCTCTAGATTGCCTGGGATGACACAGTTAGATAGGTAGGTAGGGGTCCATGGGGGGGGGTGACCGAGGCTCTGCACAATGCTTCTGCACATTTGTGCATGGAGACATTGGGCAAAGTTGTTTATGGCCACGTAATAACATGCAAATGGCCCCTTAGCACAGTGTGGTCATAAGCCTGTCAGTCACTAAATGTGGCTTCCAGTAGAGATGGTGTTATATTTTCTGGGATGTGCTATCTCCCTTTGTCCGGGAGCCTGTTACTGTCAATGGGATGTGGTAGTGCATTGCATATGTACTGAGCATGGCACTATTGATATTCAGAAAGGTAGCATGGGCAGGGCAGGGCATGCTGTCTGTCTGAATATTACTCCTTGACAACAGAATGCTATTTTTAGCACAGCACTGGTTTAGTGTGGTGTTCACAGCCATGACTGAATATGGACTCCATGTCATAACAGCAAACCGTTTTGAGTGACTCGCAAAAGAGCGAGTACATCCTGGTGAAAACCAGTTCGACACACAACCATACACACCAAATACAAAATCAGTGCATATGTAAGTCAATGTTTAATGCAGGGAGCTATGCTCTCCCGCACCCCCCAAACTTTTATAATCATCTCGGGGGGAGGGGCGGACACTGGAAGAAGGACAGTGTCCCTCCCCGCTATGCTACATGGGTAGCTCAACAACATCATGCTCTATGTCCCTACTTAGCCCATCCCTCTTCCTCCCTCTTACTGCTATCCCACCACTATTCCCTCCCGCTTGCCATTTTTCCCCATCTTCCATATCGCTGCTTCCTTCTTCTCTATCCCTTCATAGTCGCCGAACCTGAAAATTACCAATATGATGCACTTATTTATGAGTCGCTCATTTTGGTTCACTATCTTGCTGTGATACCCTGAATATGGGACCAATACATGTAATTTCAATCAGCTGTAAAGTTTATCTTCTTTTGTATAAATATGATAGTATTCAAGCAAAAATATCAAGTAAAAATGCAGGGCAGGATTCACAAAGTAGATGAGCCCAGTGCAGCTCAGCTGTCCCGGTGCAGGGGAGATGCACTGGGTGCAAAATGGGCTATTCGCAGAGGAGGCACAGAGAGATGCCCCCAGCGCACCCCCTCTGTGAATAGCACAGGTGCGCCCAGGTCAGGATGCCCCGGAGCATCCCAGGCTGCTCCAGAGCATCCCCCATGACAGGCAGTGAGTCCATCGGAGCAGGGCATCTCAGAATGCCCTGCGCCCAAAAATGCTATTCACAGCCAGGGACATGCAAATGAGGCCATTAGACATGCATGGTGCAATGGGGCTATTTGCATGTCATTATGGCCCCATTTGCATATCGACGGCTAGGAATTCCCAGCAGAGTCATACAAGCGCAATCTTACGCCACCCCGCCCCACCCGCCTTAATAAAACTAGCGCTCCAGGTGGCGTTGTATGTGCCAGATCCCCCTGCCCCAAGCCCCTGTAGAGTGCTGCACACGGCAGCAGTATCAGCATCAACACCCCCAAACCCCCATACAGAGCTAGCTCACGCGGCAGTAGTAGTGCTGATGACCCTAATCCCTGTACAAAACTGCTCATGGCGGCAGTAGAGGTTCAGATGACTCCCCAATCCCTGTACAAAGCCACTCTCGGTGGCAGTAGAGGTTCAGATGACCCCCCCGAGTGCCTGTAAGATGTTGCTCGTGGCGGCGCTGGACTGCAGGCTATACCCCCCTAGCCCCAATCACCCGGTACAGCCGCCACCCATGGCAGACGAGTGGACAGCTCCCCCCTGTACACCCAACCCATCCCACACCCCACACCCCAGCAAGGACCAGCTGTAGGCGGGCGGCTCAGCCCACCCACTTACCACCACAGCTGCCCACTGACTGAGTTGTCTGCGAATGACAGCTATCTCATAGCCTGCAGTGCTTCGGGCTGTGCAATCACTGTCAGTCGCAGACAGCTCAGTTAGCGGGCGGTCGTGGCAGTATGCGGGTAGGTTGTGCTGCCCGCCGACAGTGGGTCCTTGCTGGGGAGAGGGGTGGGTTGGGTGCAATGGGGAGCTGTCCGATGTCTGCCATGGGTGTCGGCTGTACCGGGTGCTTGGGGCTGGGGGGTGTAGCCTGCAGTCCAGCGCCACCACGAGCGGCATCGTACAGGCGTGGGGGGGGTCATCTGAACCTCTACTGCCACTGTGAGCGGCTTTGTACAGGGATTGAGGGGGTCATCTAAACCTCTACTGCCACCGTGAGCGGCTTTGTACAGGGATTGAGGGGGTCATCTGAACCTCTACTGCTGCCGTGAGTGGCTTTGTACGGGATTGGGGGGACATGTCCAGTAACACTGCCAGGGGTAGTAGTGTATGGGGGCATGGGGCTTGGGGAGGGTCACTGGGCTACCAGGGTGGTCGGACGCCTGTGCTGCTGCCTGCAGTGTGGCGGCCAGCCTGTAGGTGGCCCCTGACTTAAACCACTTTTTTTGGACTTATCTTTCTGTGGCACAACCCGAGACTTGCCCCGGAGTTGCACCTCAGAATTGGACTGCGAATGGGGCTGTGCCCAGTATGCATGGGCACACCCCCCTCACGGCCCCTACGGATGCGCCGCATATCATTACAGGTGGTTTGCAGCGCATTGGGGTTGCGCCGGCGCATGGTCACCCTGCCTGAATTGGCCTCGGGTGCATTTTGGGGATTCACCAGCGCATCCCTTTTGTGAATCCTGCCCGCAGTATTTATTCAAAATAATTGACCAGGAAGATGCACAGAACTCTACAGCTTATTTTCAAGTGCAGCCTGGGTTGGGTTGGGGTGATATGAACACAGTGCATCAATTTACAATAAACAAAATACAGCTATTAGCAGACTCGGAACATTTTGTATACATTGACAGAATAAATATAATTATGTGCAATGTGCAAAAAAGTCTACAGATCAGTTGGATATAGATAATCTGAGGAGAAACTATCAATTTAAACAGAACAGTCTTCTTGCAGGATGTAATCTAGAAAAGTTCACCGACATTGTTTAAGCAGTTTCAAATATTGTTAGAGAGAGCAATTAATAATATATCAGAAACTTAATGTCACAAGTATTGTAAGCAAAATTATAATTAAACAGAGTTGGGTATGCCCTAAATATCAACTCTCTACATTCCACACAGTTATCACAAGAATTTTCACCAATTATTTTAAGTTTAAATCAGACATATATTAATTATTTAGATGGCGAATCATTCTAATTAAATATATCAGACAGATTAGTTCCTATGGGATTCAGAATAAGAAATTGCTTCCAGAGTCCTGTATTTTCCCATTGTTAATGTGTATGCCAAATAAGGCAGTAATAGACTCATAGACAACACATTTTGTGGGAGGGTGCATTTCAAGACATACATTTAACACAAACAGTAATCATCTTAGGGACCCAATACACTTTCAGCACACACATTTCTGTCCTTGCTACATTATGACCTAGCTCAGTTAAAGAATCTTTGGGAAACTGAATTGACTTCCCTTTGCTTCTCTGTAATAAAAGCAGACATCTGGTTTGCATTAATAAGTATGTAATAAATATCACACCAGATAATCTTTATTTTACATGGAACATGTATGATAAACGTTGCTCCTAAATCCAGCAGATCACTTTTCATTATAAAACCTTTTATGCTGATTTTATGCTTCTGGACATATGTCCCGGAATGTATGACCCCGGAAGCCTTGACAGGATGTAATCTGTATATCGTTTGAGTGATTTTTAGCATTGCATCTTAATCTTACCCAAAAATAAAATATTCTTTGCTTGTCCTTGACTCTGCATATTTTTTGTGGCAGCTTCTGCTATTTGTACCTCTGGGTATGCACTGGCAAAATTAGGTACCTCCACTCCAACACCATTAACACCACCAGATTTCCCACCATTTTCGGTATTATCCAGACACTTTTTCAGCTTGTTATTCAGCAGACCATATGCTTTTGATATTGTTGAAATATATTCAGGCAGGAAGCACAGAGTCTAAGCATGGAATATATAGAATAGTATGTGTGAGCCCATACACAACCATGCTATTCTAATACCAAGTGGTTTCCATTGACGATGAGGACTTCGAGAGCGAAGCTCGAGAGGTCCCTATAGTCATGGAAACCACAAGGTATTAGAATAGCTGGTTGTGTATGGGGGCTCACATACACTTTTCTATATGAGTGTATGGCCCCAAAAAAGAAGTATGCTTACTTTAGTTTTTCCCTGAGATCAGTCCTTGCCACCAGACCATCTTCTCATTTTGCCGCTCACTGAGTCGGCTCACGCATGCAGCTCATCAACCACTCCCTATCCAATGAACAGCGCTGTTTGGGGGCAGTTGTATTGTGACGTGCCTACTAACCCAGAGCGAAAAGTCGTTCTGTGTTAGTATACATGTCACTAGTGCAGCAGAACAACTTTTTCTTGTGTATGGATTTCCATACACAATCTTGTTCTGCCATACACTATAAGATTTTTTAACCTCCTCCATAGTTCTCATGTTCAGAAGCTCATAGAGTGCAGAACCTCAGGATATTTTCTCCACAGTCATTTTTTTTTCTTTTTTTTTCTCAACTCTTTCCATCTTAAATAGTGAAGGCAAGGGCACTAAAGGGTTCCTTGAGGCCTCCACTTTAAGAAATTGTTCCATTGGGCCTGGAGTGGGTAATTCAGAACTCTAAGCAGAGGAGACAATCTACTTCCTTTTTCCTGGAAGGCTGGCTATCTTTCTTTGAGTCCATTTTCTTTTTCCTTTCTTGACATCTTGGTAATTGTAGGCAGAAGGCGATGTAAGCCCATCAAGTCTGTCTCCCACATTGTGTAGCTATTTAAAATCCAGTGTATTTGTCCCGTTCTCTTTTAAATTTTTGAAAGTCAGTAATATTAATTAAGTATCGGGAGAGTCAGTTGCATAGTCTGGCATCCATGATGGTAAAATAATTATTCCTCCTTACCGTGTTAACCTTAGGAATCTCAATTTGCCTATTGTGGCATCTGAGTTCCTTGAGTCGAGGAAGAGGTGTAAGTCCACAAAAAGTGGACAGTTCCTGGTCATACGAAATTGCCAGTAGATAAAGGCCTTATCATCTATCAAGTCTGCTCGATTGTGTAGCTAGCAGCCCTTATACTGCAGCTGCCTCTCCCTCCCTTCCCCCTCCAGTGACCTTACTCCTTACCCTGTCCCATCCCCTTTTGAAACAGCCCACTGTTCTAAAGGATGCCACTTTCTCTGGCAATGCATTTCACCCAGACACCACCTTCTCCATAAAAAAGTGTCTCCTCATTTCCCTCCTGAACCTTCCTCCTTCCAGACTCAGATCGTGCTCGAATGTCTCTTCCCCTCCTTAATTTAAAAAGCCCCACCATGCCCATCTTATTTATTCCCTTCATGTACCTGAATATTTCTATCATGTCCCCCCATCCCTCCTCTCCTACAGGGAGTATATGTTCAACTCCCTCAGCTTGCTCTTGTAGGATAAGTCCCCTAGCCCCTGGATCATTTTTGTTGCCCTGCACTGCACCCCCTCCAGTAATCTCATGTCCTTCTTCAGGTATGGTCACCAGAACTGCACACAGTACTCCAGGTGTTGTCTAGCCAGTGACCTGTACTGTGGTAGGATCACCTATCCCCTCCTGGAGGATATGCCTCTGGCAATACAATGCAGCATCCTGTTGGCCTTTGCAGCTGCCTTTCTACACCATGCTGAGTTGTTCCTTGCTCCTATTATGATCACCCCCAGATCCTTCTCCTCTTCCATCTTGGCTAGTTAAATCCCCCCTAGCTGGTAGCTCCTCCTCATTTTTTTTGCACTGAAATGTAGCACCTTGCATTTCTTGGGATTGAACCCCAGCTGCCAAGTGTCTGGCCAGGCCTCCAATTTTGCCAGATCATCTTGCAACCCCTGCCACCCTTCTAAGTTATCCACTACTGCTCTCACCTTGGTATCGTCTGCAAACAGATTGATCTTCCTCTTGATGCCTATTGAGATGTCTGCTATGAAGATCCCAAACAACACCGGCCCCAGTACACAGCCCTGTGGCACCCTCCTTGTCACCACCCTGGGAGATGGAGAGCTCCACTCCCACCACCACCCCTGCTGTCTACCTGCAGCCAGTTCACCACACATCCCACCATCTTCGCCCCCGCCCCTGTGCCTTCCAGCTTACTTCCTAGTCTTCCATGTGGCACCAAATTGAATGCCTTACTGAAGTTCAGGTACAGGACATCCACTGCATGGCCCCTGTCTAATTGACTGGTTACATAGCCATAGTACTCCACCAGGTTGGTCTGACAGGATCTGCCTGAAACAAACCCATGCTGTCTGCTGTCCTGCAGCCCATTAGCTTTTAAGAGGGAAACCAGCCTCTCATTCAGGATTATCTCCATCAGCTTCCCCACGATGGATGTGAAGCTTATCGGTCTGTAGTACCTTGGCTCATCCTTGGGACCGCTCTTGTGGAGGGGTACCATGTGCGCCATACCCCAGTCCTGAGGTACACTCTCTGAGTCCAGGGAGGCATTGAACTGGTCTGCCAAGGGTTCTGCCAGGACTTTCACCAGCTCCTTCAGCACCCTGGGGTGTATGTCATCTGGCCCTGGCACTTTGTTCACCCTCAGTGCCCTCAAGCCCTCTAGCACTCTGCACACTGGGATTTCCAGTCTGTCACCCTCCACCCATGCCCCCTCCCACCCTCCCCGGTACAACTCCCTTTCTTTATTAAATACTGAGCAGAACTATTCATTTAATGCTTCTGCCTGTTCGGCCCCTGTTTCCACCCACTCTCATCCCTCTTTATCCTCACTAATTGGTCCTTACAACTCCTTTTCTCCCTGATGTACCTGAAGAAGTCCTTCTCTCCCTCTTTGATGCCCTGTGCTAGCCTGAGTTCCCTGGATGCCTTGGCTGACCTGACTGCCCTTGTCACCTCCATTGACTCCTTCAGGTGTTCCTCTCTGTCCTCAGCCTCCCTGTTTTTTTGTACCTTCTAAATGTGGTGCTTTTCTTCCTCACTTTTTCCATGCCCCTTCCCCCCCCCGCTCACCCAGTTAGGCTTCTTGACCCTAGCCCTCTTACTCTGGACCCTTGTACATGTTATGGCTGCCTCCCCAATTCCCAGTTTAATGACCTCCCACTTCTGGTTAGTGTCCATGTTTGGATGGATCCTTGCCAGATACCCCTGTACTATTTCCTTCATCCTCCCGAAGTCGGCCCTCCTGAAGTCTAACACCATTGTGCCTATTCCCACTCCCCTTTGCCCCATGTTTATTGTGAACCACACCAAGTGGTGGTCATTCCCCGTCAGCAGTTCCTCCACCACCTGCTCCCTCACAAACTCACCATTCGCCAGCATGAGGTCAAGGGTGTTCCCTTACCTGGTTGGCTCATTGACCATCTGCAGTAGGAAGCAGCCCTAGAATACATCCAAAAGTACCTGCTCCATCCTATTCATAGTGGCTGGGGTACCCCAATCCACTCCCAGCTGACTGAAGTCCCACACAATCACCTTGTTGCCCCTCCAACATGTCCTTCTGATCTGTCCTGCTAGTTCCCTGTCTAACTCCTTAGTCTGAGAAGGTGGCCTGTACACCACTTGCATCCAGAGGGCCCTTTTTTTGGAGTCCTGGAGCTGCACCCATAATGACTCCATGCTGCCTTCCTTCCCTTCCTCCCTGACACACTTCTGTCCTTCCCTCACATACAGCACCACACCACCCCCCCTTTACCTTTTACCCTGTCCCTCTGAAATGCTCTATACCCTGGTACTGCCAGGTCCCAGTCATGGTAATGGGTGGCCCATGACTTGGTGATGGCCACCATGTCCACTTCCTCATCTGCCGTGAGAGCCCGTAACTCTGCTGTTTTGTTCCTTAGACTCCTAGCATTCAAGGTTACCACCCTCCACCCTGCTTCCTTCCCCCTCTCTCCCTACTTGCTCTCTCTTTTTAGCATCCCCTTCTGACCTCCACCTAAGTCCCTTGACCTCCCCCTAAGTCCCTTGCTGCAGGTATGGGGGTAAGCTCATTCAGCTCCCTACCTGTGGATCATACCTGACTCCTGCCCACTTGCCACCCCCTTCTTCTAGCTTAAATTCTCATTGTTTGCTAACCATTCTCCCAGTTTCTGTTTCAATACCCTCCTTTCCTCTTCACTTAAATGTAGTCTGTCCTTAGCGTAGAGATCACTGCCCTCCCAGGTCTTTCCCCACCCCCCACCAGCTTATACCCTTTGGACTGACATCATTCTCTCAGTCGCATGTTAAATCCCTCTATCCTCTGCTTCCTTGCCGTGCTCGCTCTGGGTACTGGAAGCACCTTCAAGAAAGTTACTGATCTTCCTGCCTCCTCACAAATCAGCCCCAGCTCCTCAAACCTCCTCTGAACTACATCTATCATATTTTCCACCAGGTCATTTGTTCCCAAATGCAGAACTATGTGAGGTTTCTCCCTACCCCTCCTAGCATACTTCAGAACAGATTGACCCACCCTTTCCACTGTCATGCCTGGCATGGCCTCCACCCATAAGAGATGTGCCTCTTCCCCTTGCTTCCCTATCTAATCCCTTTCAGAATTGAGTCTCCCAGCACTAGGATCCCACCCCCATTTTCATGTTCTGCTCTCCTTGTCCTTCCTTTATCCCATCGCCTTCTAGGGTTACCACCTTTTAAGAGGCCCAAAGTGGGACATTTCTTACTGAAACATGATTTTTCGCAGGACAGTAAATAACCTCGACCAATACAACAGACTTGTTTTCTCTACTTAATCAGAATTAAGGCTAAGTAGTGTAGTTTCTTAGTTGCTTTTATTGTTTCTTATCATTTTAAGGTATTTTAGTTAAGATATTATAGTTTTCTGCAACGTTTAGTGGAAAATTAGAAAATATTTTTACTACTATAAAGTCAGGATATGTAGCATTTTTCATGTTTTTTTCCACTCCTCCTCCTCCTCCAACACAGTTGTTCCCCCTTCCATTCCTGTTGTAATGTCCCCTGTCTCTTCTCTGCCCTCCTTCTCCCCTTTTTCCTCTGATTTTACCTCCCCTCTCAACCGGACTCCATCTGCCTACTCTCCGTGATGCATCCCTACCCCTTTCTTCTCATACCTCCCCTCCCCCCTTCCCCACAACCCCCCTTACATGACCGATCCCCAGTACTATATCCCTTCAACCCCTTGGCCCCCCTCCTGTTCCCTTTTTGCTTGGTCTGTCATCAGCGCCTCTGCTCAGCACTCCTACTAACACATCCCCCAATCCCGCCAGTACTACTAACTGATTTTTTGATGTCCCTTCACCACCACCTATTTCCTCCTTCCTTATGCTCACCACCCCATCGCTGCTGACTCTGCGACTGTTAGATTCCTTCTTCCCTCTCATCCTCCATTCCTGCCCTTTACTGCCTTCATTTGTCCTCTGAACTGGTGTACCAAGTCAATTCTCTGTATGCTTAACAGCAAAGTTAATACCACACACCACATACAGCGCGGAGCACTATCGCAACATGGTACGCAAACCCACTTGAAACACACGTGTTGCACAGTTTTGTACCCTTTCATGCATGGCTAATGGGAGGGAGTGGCATGAGAGGTCAAGACCACTGCTGGGGAGGTGGTCCACCGAGCAGCCACCATGGCTCAGAGGAATGTGCTGTAGCAGTGCATGGCAGCTATGCATCTGTGAACCGGGGCTTGAATTCCAGTCCCAGACTTTTGCAGACCGCATTTTGCTTTTCGTTTTTTTTTGCCCCCTGCCAGTGTTTCTCCACATCCCTGTGTTGCTCCCCCGGAGTTGATTATACTAATGGGGGGTTCGGGGGTGCAGCCCCCTGTAATGGGTGGTGTGGGGGCAGAGCCCCCCACAGAAAACAAAGAAGTCTGTTACACTGTGCGCTGACTTTGCTGTCGGCGTTCTGTTCCAGTGCCGGCAATGTATCCGCTGTACTTACAGCACAGTACATTGCTGGGCTGTTTTTGTGTATAGTGACATGACCTCATGCCCTGAACTGGGACCCCCTGTCTCCTTCTCCCATCTGTCACCTTCTTCCCACTCCCCCCTCTTTCTTTGATCTGTCCTCCCCTCCAGTTGCCCATCTTTCCTTCCCAGCCACTGAGTTGTTCTCCATTACAGCCTGCATTCCACTCCTATGCTCCAATTGTAAACAGCTGATCTTGTTCCTAAGTTGCCTTATTTGCTGCACAACAAACACCCCCCACTCTACATTCAATTTTCAGAAAGATTGCTACTCCACAGTTGTAGCCTACCACCCTTCCTGTTTCACTTTTTGCCCACCAGCATTCCCCCCTCATTTTAGAAGGATGACCACCCCCGTGATCCCTCCCATCCACCTTTTCTAGTTCTGCTCATGGTTCCCCCAGCTGTCCGATACCTTGCCCTCATGTAAAAGTTAGCCAACCAACAAAGCTTGCCCCATCAGTAAGTGCAGTCTGTCCCCTAAGCACAACCAAAAGCAATCTTCCCTTGAAACCTTGGTTATATTTCAGTAGTACAGCAAATCCTAATCTATAATCACTGTGCCAAACATATCAATACTGGGGTTTCCAGAAATGCCCTGCTAACACAAACAATATAGGATGCATTTGTAAGCAATAATCACTGTGACAAACATTTCAACATTTGTGCTAACCTCACCTAGTAAGATACAATGCAATAACTGTATACCATCTATTGCTGTTCCATAACATTATCTTCTACCTGGTATATCAGTCTTCTCCTGTATATTCTTCCTAGTTACCAGATGTGCTATGACTCATATCCTGTGATGTAACAGGATATGATGTGGGGGTAAACTGGAATAAAGGGGAAGTGAGCCTTGGGAGCCTTGGTGTGGGGGGGTGAGTGGTGGGATTGGACACCGACCTCCTCAAGAAACAATCAGGCCAACAGTGCTCAGAGCACTAGAGCTCCACAAGGTTCCCTGAGAAAGCAGCAGTATCTAGATATTTGTACCTCAGCTGTGCCTCGGTTGCTAAGTACTTCTGGGGGGAAGGGAGCAAGTTTGCTCAGCAGCCTCCCATCCCCTGAGCTTCCCTGAAGTCAGCCTAAAATGCTGCTGTTTTTAACTAATATCTGACTTTAAAACTACGCCCTGCACCTGCAATAAAAGAAAGCAATAAAGAAACCAAAGCAAGTATAGTAAGAAATCCTAAGCTCTGTTAACTTAGAACAGCATGTTCTGTTCCTCTATGCATCCAAAACACTGTCCCGTGTCCCAACACACCTTAAAATACTATAACAGAATACCTAGGAAATAAAGCAAATAATCCCAGCACCTGGATGAACAAAAAGCAAAATATGTAAATATATATATATATATATATATAGGGGATACATGATGGGCAGAAGTGGGATATGGAAAATATTCTCACTCCTGCAGAATGAGACATCTATGCCTCACAATGCAGGAGTGAGAATATTTGCCATATCCCACGATCTACACATCATGTGTGCGATTTATACAATAGATGTGACAGCTTTAATTTGTTTTGTTTTATCTTACGTCGTTCTGTTGCTGTGAGTTGCTGCTGTGAGTGAACGGGTATGAATGGGGTTTGTATATGTTGTGCGATTGGTGGTCGTGTGTGTGAGTGAGTGGTAATAGGTTGATCAGTGTGTGAGTGTGATCCAAGGTTGGATGATGTGTTTTGGTAGGCAGGACATGTCTGGGAGGTTTCCTGTAGCTACTGTGTGTGATTTTCCTTTTTCCCTATATTTTATTATGAGTAGTGTTTAATTTTTGTTGTATGCTGCTGTTCGTAACTTTTTCATTTATGGTTGGCTTATATGTTATTTATTTTGAAATGTCTGTGAGAAGCTCCATGGGAACTACAGGTAAGAGAGCAGTTTCAATTATGTGAGGTGCTTTCATTGTCATTGAGATGCTCAGCTTTATTTTTTACTGAGACCAACAGCAAGAATTATACAGTTTCAGAGTATATCTCATGTAAGTAATACCAGTTTAAAGAGGTAATGTTTAGGTTGTTGTAACATGTGAAGAAATTAAATTAAGAACTGAATGCTTCGGTGTGGAAATATGTGAGCTGTGTAGTTCACTAGTATGTTAGTCAGAGTCGGAGTCTGTAGACAGATTTTCTTTATGTTTATTATCGTAGAGATCATAAATGGGACCCGATAGGTTTACAGTTTGGATGCAAAACCATTCAGCAGCTTGTAGTACAGAAATGTGCTGTTTAGGAATGTGCCATTTGGTGCAGTGAGGACTGTACTGCTGCAGGCTTCTGGCATTTGTGAAACTGTAAGCAAAGAATGAAGAATGCAGACCAGCTGCTTAATTAGGTACCTCAAATATGTCAGTTTCACATTTAAAAGAAGTTCTAACTTACATTGGGGACATGCTGCTGGAGTGAGAATATTGGCTGATGACATAGCTACAGTATGTGTAAATGTAAATATGTTCACTGTAGCTATGTCATCAACCATTTATCTCACCGGGGTGAGAATACATGATTTTATTGTCAATGAATACAACACACCCCTATTGTATAAATGTATGTATAAAAGTACAGCAGTAACAAGGTACTTTCCTTTCCATTTCGGCTGAAGTCCTCGGCTGCCCCTGGCTTCCTCCCTTCCCTCTGGCCCAAATCTCTGCTGCTGTTACCAACTAATATCCTGATCTCTACAAGCCTAGGACAAATCCTTCCCCTTCAGTTGAGCTTCAGGTGCTAACTGCTTATGGAGGGGGAAGGGAGCAAGTGTGCTCATCAACCACCTCCAGAATGTACCTAGTTGCCCTGGTGTCAGACACAAATGCTGCTGTTTTTAACTAATATCCTGATTTTACCAGCCTAGAACAAATCCCTTCCCTTCAGCTGAGCCTCAGTTGTTAACTGCTTCTGGGGGAAGGGAGCAAGTTTGCTCAACAACCTCCCAAAAATTCCCTGAGCTGCCCTGAAGTCACAAATAACAGAATACCTAGAAAAAAAAGCTAATAATCCCAACACCTGGAAGAACAAAAAAAAATATTTATATATATATGAATATAAACATCAAAGAAAAGCAGTAACAAGGTACTTTCTTTTCCTTTTCATTTGTTATTTGAAAGAATTGAAGATAGATCCCTCTTATTCTCCTTTGTTCTCCTTTGATTTTCAGGATCAGCATTTTGGAGCTCAGCTTTTTAGGCCCCGTCCACACTACACCGCTCTGGCCCGGTAACAGATGCAATCCGTTACGGCCGGGGAGCGGTGCAGTGCGGCCACACTTCGGTGGTGTCCGTTACTGGACCAGCACTGCTGGTCCACACATCGGGAGCCAGGCAACTGTTACGGTGGCACCCGATCCCACAATGCAGCTCGCGCTGCGCTTCAGTCCCTGCAGGGGACCATTACCGCCGGTCCACACTACCACCGGTAACGTTACAACGGTGGGACCGGTTTCATAACTGTTGTAGAAACCACCTCATATGTGGTTTAGACAACGGTTACGAAAACACCTCCCGTAATGTTACAGGTGTAAATGCAAACTGTTGTGGTAATGGTTTGGGCACTCTGTAATGTTACAGAGGCGTAGTGTGGACAGGGCCTTAGTGGTCTGAAGTGAGCTCAGCTTCTCAGGGTCCTGAAGTATCAGCCATCTTGGATCAATGATAAAACTATTTAAGTTCAAATGCAGTGGACTACATTTTCTACTGCAGTCCCCACCCGCTCAAAAAAACCCTCTTATTTTCTTATACAGCTTGTTTCCCCGGTCACCACATGAATGAGCTTACTCCATTTGCATGTGGAAAATGGATCGCCCTTAACAGCGGTGCAGCTGGGTTAACAACATAAGCAATCTTCTTCAAAAGAAACCCCGCACCTGCTGTCACCATCAAAAAGGTTCTTCACTTCATTTCTCGAAGTAAAAATATTAAAGTTGATTAATATACATATTAAAAAGAAAGTGCAAAACTCTACATCCCTTTCAAAAGCACCTGCACAGGTGGGAAACAGCATCGGAAGATTTGTCTTAGTGTCACTGTTACAGGGTTACCATGAATACCTTCAGAGCTTTGCACTTTCTTTTTAATATGTGTATTAATAAATGTTCATATTTTTACTTCAAAAAATAGTGTGAGCCACGGTGGTAATTCTTTGAAATTTCCCTCTCTGAGTGGCAGGATGAAGACCGGCCCCTCCAGGCATCGCAACAGTGGCCAGACACAAACCATGGGTCCTGTGGCAGAGGACAGTGGTGAAGGTAAGTCCCAGGAGCCAGGTGATGGTGCGGGGGGGCAGTCTGAAGGGTCCACCACCAGAGGGGCAGCAGGAGATAAATAAATAAATAGTAAAAAAAAAAGAAATTCCTTCCAAAACTACTGTTTTTTTTCTTCCTAAAACTTTTACTTAATGCAGAAGAAAGATGAGCACTAGGACAAAATTGCTGCGGTGCTGTAAGTAATGAAAGTAACAAGGTAGGTAAAAAATCCAAAAGCACCTGCAACAGTGAGCAGACCAAACTCCGGAACTATGTAGTATAAAGAGTTCTTTAATCAGCATAGTAGTGCAAGATACTGTACATATACACAGTACACATGGTGGCCAAATGGCCAGTAACAAGACTAAAGGTTCTCTTAGCTGACTGCTAGGCTTCCTCAGAGTAATCTAAAGATTAACACCCAAGTGCCCACACTTACACAGATCAGAGGTGGAGTTAATTTACTACCACCAATCAAAACACTTGGGCAAATAACGTGATTTAAAGTGCAAACATTAAAACATCTGATAAAATCCAGTCTTGGTTCTTGCACCTCCATAATAAAGTATTGGATTAATGGTAATTTACGAGTACATTTTCTGACAAAAAAATGTATGTATAAATTCATACTTTATAATAATCCATTTAGAAAAATTATGTGCATCAAACCAGGCACTTGTCTTATGTGTTAAATCCAAAACTAGCCAGTTACAATCTCCCTATTACTACACAATAATACAAGATCTATAGTTTGCAGAAAAAGCTATAGTTAACACCTATATTTTTTAAGGAATGCTGCCAAATCTATGCAGTCATTCAGCCCTCTAGGGTTCCTGGCTCCGAAACTGTATATCCAGAAACTATCTCTACCATGCCTGTCAGTTTCTCAATGCCCCCCCCCAGCAAACTTAACCAATTTGATTGCTGTAAATGTGATGTTATGCTCTACTCCAGGGGTACTCTGTACATGTTTGACTATAGCATAACAGGCATCCCTCTATGTCATGCCTTTATGTGTTCATCAATTCGTACTTTAAATTGGCATATAGTAAGGCTAATATAAAAGAAATCACAACTACACATCAGTAAGTACACAACCCCCTCTCTGTTGCAATTGATAAACTGTCTAATCTGTACTATTCCTTGTGTCCTGGGGTGGGTGATGGTTTTACATGTGGTGATGTAAGAACAATACATACATCTCCCACATCTATGATTCCCCATGTGGGGGGAGGAGACCACTGTGCACTGGGCATGGTCCATGCAAAACAGTTATGACAACCATATCCTTAATTGTTCTACATCATCTGAAAACAACCTCTGGTCCACTAGTAAACATACTATGGAGTCTGGGCTCAAGTTCCAACACAGACCAATGTCCTACTATAACCTGTCTGAACTTATCTGACCTTTTTTAAAAGGTGGTAAAAAAATGACATTTTTGCTCTAGAAATTTGAGGGCATTAGTATAAATAAGTGTGTCTTTCTGGTCCATGTTGTCCACTGTATTGAATGTTGTCATAATACTGTGGTTGCTAAACCCCCTTTCCTTGAATCTTTTAATCTGAGCATTTCTTTTTGTCTCATATTCACCCTTTTCAGTACAGTGTCTTAACCTTTTCACAAGCTGACCTTTTGGAATATTAAAATGTACATGGTGGGGGTGACAACTTTCAAACCTGAGTAGGCTATTAAGGTCTGTTAGTTTTTGGAAAAGTGTAGTGCAGATATTCCCATTATCCCCACAATAAATCCTAAGGTCCAAGAAATATATTTCATAGAAACAAAGAATTTGATGGCAGATAGGAACCGCTTGGCCCACCTAGTCTGCCCATTCCCCTACCTAATGAATTAGCTGCAGATCCTAGTTAACCAACAGCCAACTTCCTCCTATCCCCCACTAGAATTGCTTTATATCTGACCTATGTATTCTCGAATTCCCCCACTGCTTTTGACTTCACAACCTCCTCAGGAAGGCTGTTCCATGCATGCACAACCCTCTTCATGAAAAAATACTTCCTCACATTACCTCTGAGCCATCCTCCCTCTATCTCCAAATTGAGCCCCCCCCCCCCTGTTTTTGCACAACTCTTTTTCTGAAAGATGCTACCCTCTTGGACTTTGTTGATTCCCTTGAGGTACTTGAAAGTTTCTGTCATGTCCCTCCTCTCCCTCTTTTCCTCAAGGGTATACCTATTGAGCTCCTTTAGTCTCTTTTCTTATGTCTTCTGGTGCAGAACCTGCACTATTTTGGTTGCCCCCCTCTGGACATCCTCCACCCTGTCTATGTCTTTGCGGAGATTGGGTCTCCAGAACTGCACTCAGTACTCCAGATGGGGTGTCACCTACTGTCTGTACAGAGGGAAAACAACTTCTTGTTTTCTACTGGTGATGCCTCTCCCTGTGCATCTCAGTATCTCCCCAGCCCTCCTTACTGCCTTCTCACATTGCTTGCCCTCCTTTAGGTCATCTTCTATAACTACCCCCAGGTCCCTTTCCATTTTTGTTGTTGCCAGTATCTCATCCCCCATTGTGTACTCTTCCCCTGAGTTTTTGTTTCCCAGGTGCATTACTTTGCACTTCTTTGCATTGAATCTAAGCTGCCATACATTTGACCATACCTCCAACCTTGCCAAGTCCATTCTCATCCTTTCAACCTCACCTTGTTTATCAACCCTGTTGCAGATCTTTGTGTTATCTACAAAGAGACATACTTTTCCTTCCAGTCCCTCTGCAATGTCACTTACAAAAACATTGAAAAGGACCGGACTCAGTACTGAATCCTGCAGTACCCCACTAGTAACCCCCGTTTCTTCACTGTGGACTCTGTTTACTATTACCCTCTTCATCCTGTTGTCCAGCCAATGTTTTACCCAGGCTACCACCCTGGACCCACTTCTAGGCTGGCTAATTTGTTCATTAATCTTTTGTGTGGGACTGTGTCAAATGCCTTTCTAAAGTCGAGGTAAGCCATGTCCACAGTCTCTTCCTGGTCTACTTCTTTGGTCACCCAGTCAAAGAAATCAATTAGATTTGTCTGACATGACCTTCCCACTGTGAATCCATGCTGACTTGGGTCCTGTGGCCACTGACCTCTAGGTACTCAACAATTCTTTCCTTAAGAAGTGATTCCATCATTTTCCCTACCACTGAGGTCAAACTGACAGGTCTGTAGTTTCCTGCCTCTGTCTTGCTCCCACTTTTGTGAAGGGGTTTCACATCTGCCCTCCTCCAGTCATCAGGTACCACACCATTCTCCCATGATTTGTTAAAAAGGGTAATCAGTGGTGTTACTAGTTCTCCCCTTAGTTCTTTTAGAATTCTGGGGTGAATACCATCAGGCCCCATTGCTTTGTCCACCTTCAGTTTCAGGAGTTCTTTCAGAACCCTTTATTCTGTGAAAGGACTGATATCAACCCCCTATCCAGAGTGCTTCTATTGACTGGATTGGGTACCTCCCTCTCCTCTCCCTTTGTGAATTCAGAGCAGAAGTATTAATTCGGTATTCCTGCTTTCACACTGTCCCTCTCTGCCCACCCACCCTCCTCTTTATTCAGCCTCAGTATCCCCCTTGTCTTTCTTTGCTCCCTAATGTACCTATAAAAGGTTTTATCCCCTTTTTAACCGAGTTAGCTATCTTTTACTCAGTTTGGGCCTTTGCTGTTCTGACTGCCTTCCCCACTTCCTTCTGCTTTAACTGGTGTAGTTCTCTCTTCTGTGCCTTCTATGTTTCTTTATACTTCCTGAATGCTATCTTTTTCTCCCTAACTTTACCCGCCACTTCTTTTGAGAACCATAGTGTTTTTTTCTTTCATTTTGATTTGTTTATTTGCTTCACATAACGACTTGTGGGTGTATAGCGTGCTTGAAGCACAAGCAAGTGTTTGTGCTCTCTAGCCATGCTACAAAATCTTGGAATTCTGCAACAGTGCCTTTCCAGACCACCAGAATATCATCAAAAAAAGGTTGCCACAAATCCAACTTGTCGAGGTAAGGATTCATGGTGGCATCATAAAGATGTTCCAGCTCCCACATGTTATTTGCACAAATGTTTTGATTGGCCATAGCAAATTAACTCTGCCTCTGATCTGTATAACTGTGGGCACTTGGGTATTAAACTTAAGATCACTCTGAGGAAGCCTAGCAGTCAGCTAGAAGAAATGTCAGTCTGTTACTGGCCATTTGGCCACAATGAAGATGCCACAATACTGTGTGTATGTATCTTGCACTACTATGCTAATTAAATAACTCATTATACTACATAGTGTCTGAGTTTGGTCTGTTCACTGTTGCTGCTGGTACATTTGGATTTTTTTACTTCCTTGTAACTTTAATTTAACAAAATGGCAACTCTGGTGGGTTCCCCTGGGACCTTGTGCAAGGGGGGTCTGAACCTGAATACAGTTGTGCCATTAGCAGTACAAGCTGGGACTGGCAATTTTAAAAGGTTCATAACCTTGTTGTTGCTCACAGAGAAGATCTAGACATAACCCTAGAGCCAGGGCATCTAGATGCATGATCCAAGATGACCCAGTTAGCTAGACAGGATGGAGGAATATAAGCTTTCTTCTAGGGCTCAGAATCTAAGCAAAGAAGCTACAGTAGATGTAAAGGAGACCTCTGGATATTTCATAAGCAACATTTTTGTTTAGAATCAGTTAAGAATACTCTGTCTGATTTGACTTTGAAGAACAAAGTCAAATGTGTTAAAAACCGTGTGGCAGAGTTCAAAAATGTTAACTATAAATAGAAAATGTGTTATACAGACTGCCAGGACACTTGAAATGTGTAACTTGTGATAAGTTTAAACAGCAGTGGACAGACCTTGAAGGAACCATGCATGTGAAAAAAGGAAAAAGGATCAAAGCTGATCTCTCCTAGTGTCACCAAATCTATAGGAGATTACAAGGGCAAGATTTGAATGGCAAAGGTCAGGGACATGAAGAAAAACATCAACATACCAAAAAACCTTAACATTTGAATTTAACTTAACTTTCTCTATTTTAGAAGGGGGAAGGCAATAGGATGCAGTGTTAAACAAGCAACTGGCAGCAAATGCATTAAACAATAAGATATACTGTGCCCATTCCCACCAGTGACAATGCATTCCAACCAGCCCACCACTCCACTGGTACCAGTGCCTCTTAGAGTCTATCTAGATACCCAGGCATAGAATGGTTCAGGCCTGAACACCGCCAGGTAGGAAAGGACAGGGAGTTGTTTTATATGTGACAGAAGGTATAAAGCCCACAGAAATACACAGATATAGCAGGCAAAAGGAGTGGCTGGAGGTTCTGTGGGTTGGATTACAGATGGGGTACAGGGCCTTTATATAAGTGGGGGTGGTGTACAGGCCACAAACACAGAGACAGGAATTGGACAGGATTTTGAGGGAGGAAATAGGCAAAATGGCAAGAAAAGGGGACGTAGTAATCATGGGTGACTTTAATATGCTGGATGTAGAATGGAACATTCTGACTGTAGCTAGTGTAGCCACTTCCAGCAGCAAGACACATCTTCAACTGGAGAATGGATCTTCACTGTGGAGCCAGTTAAGGTGAGTGAGGATATGTGGGGTGATCAAGGGTGATGCAGGGAGGAAGGTGCACAGTGGGAGATTGGGTGGGAGTGTAGGTCAGATCAACGGTGTATATTTTTTTTTTTGTTACATGTTAGGAAAAAAGTCATTGGGGGACAGTTGTCCTATTTCTAGCCTCAGAGTTACATGGAAGGGTGGAGAGTGCCACTGGCCACCAGTGGAAATATAATTACAATTAATTTGGGAATCCTAGGGTGGGTGGTGCCAATAGACACCAAGGATATATGTTTTGGAGAGCCAGTGATTTCCCCACAATTATAGGGTGGGGGGTACCATTGGCCACCAATACATATATATTAAAAATATATACAAATGGCATGGTGAAGGGCATCAGTAGACACCAGCCATATATATATATATATATATAGAGAGAGAGAGAGAGAGAGAGAGTGTGTGTGTGTGTGTGTGTGTGTGTGTGTTATATATATATATATATATATATGGCATTGGTAAAATTTGGAGCATAGAGGTACCACACACACCAATGAAAATCATGATCTGGCACTGGGAAAATTAAGTAATAGCCTTTTTCATCAGATGGAATCCTTTTCCGCGCAAATGCTTTGCCATGTTGGCAGAAAAGGAATCCTTATCCATGACTCCTTTCCCATGGCCGCAAAAAAGGATTCTATCTCATGAAAAAGGATTTTGGACTTAATTTTTTTTTAAATCCTTTTTCAAAAACTAATTCCTTTTACATGAGCATGAAAAAAGGAACTTAGCAAGTTACAAAGAAGCATTTAGAAATGGGAAAAACATTCCTGGGCTATTTTACCAGTTCCAAAATAGATAACACAAGTAATGAAGTCCCAATGAACAGGATACATGTTTTGGTGTCTGTGCAAGGCATCATTGTGCTGACTTATACAACTAATTTATTTGGCAAAATGCAAACCAGGATGGTAGCTCACAAAAAGGATTTTTTTCTCACAACAAAGGATCGACCCCTCAAGAAAAAGAATCATTTTTCGTGAGACCAAATTTCATTTGTTGTTCCAGGAATCTATCCAAAAGACTGTACTGAGCATGCTCAAAACCTGAAACTTTAAAATTAAATAATTTTGGAAGGGATTAATATTTTTCATCAAACTAGCAAAAAGCACTTTTGTGGGTCAAGCCCTTTGTGTCCTGAAAATGTCAGACCAAAATTCCAAACTAACAATCCAAGGTTGCTCTGCATTTACTTAGTGCAAATGATGAGAAGCTGCCAGTTAATTCAAAAAGTGTTTATTGTAGAAGTTTTACATACAGCTCCTTCTTTGCTGTGGAATCAGCATCTCCAACAGCTAAATGCACTCTATAGCGCATCAACCAGGGGTGTGGTCTTCCTCAGGGAGTGGAGTTTGTTCAGCCTATCCTCCCTTAAATAGCCACATATATGAACACATGGGGCCCCTTTTGTTCATTACTATTACTACAACTCACTATTAGTTTTTAGTGGCTCTGGGAGGGATTTGAAACTGTTACCGTTCACCATTTCCAATCTTGTTTTTTTAAAACATTTTTTTGTAGTTTTCTAATTTAATATCAATAACACTTGAAAAAAGCAAACAGTAAAGCTCTTATGTCATGCTAGTCTAGTTCATTTCTTACTTAATTCAAAATTTATACTACAGTACATATCAGTTAAAGGGGACGCAGGTAAACGGGACGCCTGCTTAACTGGGATGATTTCTCAGTCACCTATTTTTCCCCTAATGATTTTCTATGTACTGCACCACTGTTTAATTGGGACGCATGTGCTGTTTATTAGAGAAGATGGAGACATCACTCATGGTGTCTTGAGGCTATTATCACCACTTAGCAGTGTTAGCACAAATCAAATAGTGTTGAATGAATAAATTAGAGTAACAGTCATGCTTACCTTAGTGTTGCTTTTGTTATCTGGAAATGGCATTCATGAAGAGAATAGAACTCCGGCTGTCAGAAAAAATAAAGGTTTTGGAGTGTACCCGGACAGAGGCCATATCCACAAAAGTAGCAATCTCATTGGGACAAAAAAAATCTAAGGACCGTGTCTCATTGCTCCGCTGCACTAACATGGATGGCTGGGAAAATTACCACTCCTTGTCATAGGGAAGAGCAAGAGACCAAGATATGTCCCTTAAGATCTCTCTACTCTGCAATGGAGTTCAGTGAATGCATGGATGACAGGGGCAATTTTCAAAGAGTGGTTCGCATCTGGGAACAGCTGTCTTCAATGGCAAAGATGGAAAGGGTTGTCATTCATTAACAACTGTAGTGCCCACCCCAGTGCAATTGCGAGAAATTTAGCTACATTAAGGTGCTTTTTCTTCCTCCAAATATGACCAGCCTAATACAGCCCCCCGACATGAGTATTATAAAATACTTTAAGGAGCACTACAGGTCACATTTTTCCACCTGTATTGTTGGCATGACTGACATAGGCTCCTCTGCCTTGGGCAATGAGATAGCAAAAGCTGTAACATTGCTGGATGCAATTTATATGATGGCCAAGGCATGGACCACTGTCAGGGATAGAACAATAGCCGATTGCTTTAGAAAAGCTGGTTTCAGCAGTGAGGTGGATAACAGCACCTTGGCCGCTACCAATATCAAACATAGCAACCATCTGTGGAAAACCCCCTCACAGATGTAAAATGCCCAAATGGAGTGACATTTGAATAATTTGAGGCTTTTATGGACCATGATGCTGGTGAAGTAATGGATGGGGAACTTACTGTAGAAAACATCTGTGGCACCTTAAAAGAAGAGACTGGAGGCACAGGAGCTCTGTTGTTGGCTTCAGCTGAGGATGATGAAGAGGAACCATCCCCAAAGAAAATCAATAACCAGGAAGTGCATTTAGACGCAAGTGCTCTGCAGGTCTGGTGTCTGCAAAACAACCAAATTAAGCAGTGGGAGCAGATTTTTGAATTACACAATGTGATCATGAAACAAACTGTGTCAGACTTTTTCAGTGCTAATGGCAGTGCTATGGGTGAGTTGGGTAGCAATAGAGATTAAGCCTGAATGCAGAATGACACCTGATGCAAATGCTGAAGCACAGAGATAAGTGATTTTGATTTTAAACTTGATTTTAAACTTCACATGAAATAAAATAACGATTTCATTCACCAAACTAAAATCAAGTTCTCACCAAAAGAACTTTAATCACTTTTAACTTATGTGGGTGTGTATGCGCATGTATGCAGGGGGGTATGTATGAGAGCATATGTGAGTGTATGTGAGGGGGAGGGACAGCACTATAATTGTTAAAAAATGCACTTCTCTTAATCGGGACATCCGCATAAACTGGACGGCTCAGTGTCCATGGAGGCATCCCGTTTATGTGGCTTCTACTGTATTTGGATTTTATGCCAATAATTATAGTATTTTTAATATTCTTAACAATGGTTTTTAGCATTCTAACCTATGCCATTGAACTATTTTTTAATCATTTGAATAAAGGCATTTTATCACTGAGTTCAGCATTAACATAAAATATTTTTGTGAAATGCATTTTAAAAAATAAAAATAAACCAATGAGTTTCATATTAAACCTAAATACCAAAGCAAAATCTCAATATATAGTCCAAACTCTTTCTTAATGTTGTTGTCATACTAAATCAAGGCTTCCTTAATGACACTTTCAAGTTCTAGATAGGCAAATGGCCGAGACAGTGATCACCCCTTTCATACTTTCCAACTATTTTTCACTAGGGGGCTCCACCATTCCACAGTCAGGTAATCCACATAGAACTAGAGGGAGAAAATCAGGACATTCCATTTGAACATGATTATTCAAAATTATACTGTCATTTTATAAAATTCACTTACTACTTTCATTTATGCTTTTTCCAAAATGGCTTCAAGTCCCACTCTGTGTTAAGACCCTTTGGTTGCAGACTATTAAGGGTAAAAATCATCCTAAAGCTTTTCTTTTGAAGTAGTTTATTCAGCTTGTCTCCTCCCCTCAGGCTACATTAAGCTTGTTCTATGGCCATGAATTTTGTACCCTCAACCCCGTTGTGTCTTTCTACAAAGTGCCTACCAAGTGGTTTATTAATCAGGCCTGCTTTTATATTTTGAACACACTCCTGTATTCATTGTCTTACAGGACTGATTGTTCTCACCACATATAATAAATTACAGGGACACCAAATAGCATATACCATGTAGGTACTGCTGCAATTCAAGAAACTTTTAATCTTAACACAGTGCTCATATCCCTCCAAGTCCAATGTCTTCCCTTGACTACAATATTCACACACATTGCACCTTCTACACCAGTACATTCCTACAGGCTATGGAGGCAGCTACATCATGGTGTTTATCCTTGGTGACGTATCGGCTGTGGACTAGTTTCTCTTTGAGATTCTCTGCCTTTGAGAAACTGATTCTGGGGTTCAATTCCCAATTCATCTGCCAAATTCAGGTCATTCACTAGAATGGACCAGAACGTCCTTACTATAGCCCCAGTCTGCCCTGCTTGGTTGCTAAACTTTGTAATAAAAGTAACTGGCTGTTTATTGTCTGTAATTTCTTGTGTGTCAGTTCCATGCGAGTTGCTAGCCCCAAAGTCACCCAAACAATCCAAGGCTGCTCTGCACTTGCTTAGTGCAAATAATGAGAAGCAGTGCAAATGATGAGAACAGAACCAGGTTCAAATTCTCCTAGATCCACTGAAAACTAACAGTGAGTTTTAATAATAAAAATGAACAAAGGGGGCCCATGTGTTCATATATGTGGCTATTTAAGGGAGGATAGGCTGAACAAGCTCTACCCCCTGAGGAAGACCATACCCCTAATCAAAGCACTGGGTCATGTGTTTAGCTGGTGGAAAAGCTGATCCCACAACAAAGAAGGAGCTGTATGTAAAACTTCTACAATAAATGCTTTTTGAATGAATTGACTGGTGACTTCTCATCGTTTACACTAAGCGAGTGCAGAGCAACCTTGGATTGTTTGTGTGACTTTGGGGCTAGCAAACCCCATCTCTGCACCCAACTTCTCTCAGCAGCTGGGTGCAGAGATGGGCTAACATAGTTAGGAGTGAGTGGTCTATTTTGAAGTGATCATTCTGTGTAGCTGCCAAATGCTGCCCAAGCAGGTGAAGCTTTGCATGCATTGTGGATAAAAATGCAGTGTTTAAATGAAAATAGTACTCTGAATAAACATTTTACCTGCACTTATAGCTGAATTGGAAAGAAGCTCATATAATCAGCCATACTGAAACAATATGTCCAGCGAAGCGGAGAGTGTCGTGAGTGATACAGATATTGAGATGAAAGCAGAAAGTTTTGGAGCACTGGAGGACCTGGCATCATGGAAATGGAGAGACAGAAAGAAACTAAGAGGATTAGGAAGACTCATCTCTGCAACCTCTGAAACAGATGGAAACAATGAGCGAACGGATGATCTAAATATCAAGGTACTGTTTAACACTCTAAAGAAACAGAGTAAAATAGAACGTGAGTATGATATATGACATCAAAACCCTAGAAACATATTTGGAAAACTCGGAGGCACCTCGAGGGTTGTGTTTAACCAAAACACCATCTTGTGGATTAGAAAACTTTAAAAGACAGGCTGATTGGGAGAAAGCAGCAGCACTGTGTTCCCAAACATTTATCAAGCTAATCTTCATTGAAGATGAAGAGAAGTATGAAAAAGTAAGGGAGTAAATTGAAAGCACATGCAAGGAACTTGAATGAACTTAAAAGTCATACTAAGTTTAAAAACATATCAGAGCATCTCAAAGTAAAATTGGAGAAATATTAATAGGAACTAATTAGGAAAAAACAAACTATATTGGAAAGGGATGAAAACAACTATAAACTGGGTCATATCCTGTCCTTGCCGAGAAGGTCTAGATCGTACAGTAGGGGATGCTCCAGATCAAAGAAAAGAGTGGTTTTTCAAGCAGAACAGGGAACACACACAAGCCCCAGACCCGGGAGTACTAAAGATCCTTTTTTAGACAAAGTGGCAAATTCAGGACAGAACCAGCAAACTGGGAAAAACAATAAAAAGGAAAAGGAAAAGAAAAAGTCAAAAAATGGATAACAAGGAGGGGCAGAAAGGGGAGGCCAAGAGCGAGAGCTCAGGAGCAACACTAAGAAGAGTTAAAAGTTATAAACCTATCTAACATAACATTAACTGCTCCTCAAGTAGAACTTTTACAAAAGGGTCTGAACTTTTCCCCCTCCAGAGATACAAACTGCTTCAAAACACAGGTTGACTTGTTTGAGTTATTCAGAAAGATAAGACTGAGAGAATATCATGGTAAAAAGAAACTTTCAGAAATGGGGTTTGATATAAAATGCTCTTTGGGGGAGGAGGGACAAACTGTGGATGTGGGAATGGTTAACTTATTAACTGACCTAAGTGATACTTGTGTACATGCAGAGATTAAAACTGATACCCTATACAGTGATATAAATGCAGATTTACAGGTACTGGAATGTTTACTACAGGAGGGCACAAAAGATGCAGGGGATGAAAGTGAGTGTGAGGGTGATGATGGGAAACTACTTACAAGTAATTTTTTGAATAAAGAAAGTAAAAAAAAATCATTTTACACCACCCTCACAATTTTGCCCAAACACAAACAACAAATTGATAAGATGTTTTGAAACAGTGGTACTGAAACAGGTAGATAGGACCCTGAGAGAAGCAGACATTAGCAGGAGAGACAACCTGATTGGACCAGAAAGGAAAACATTAAGAGAACTTTCCTCAACAAATGTAGTAATAAAACAAGCAGATAAAGTGTGGAATACAGTAGTCATGGACTCTGAAGGTTATGCTAAAAGTATAATGGGCCCTATGCACTAACGGGCAAGTTATACGTGCCTGAGGTGTGTACCCCACCTGCGTACCTACGTAGCCCTGGACAGGCACAGAGTGTGCAGTATGCATGACCACAAGCACCCGTGGGGCACCTGTCCATGGCCACACCCTGTTGGTGAGCAGGGGTGCACAGGCAGTTGTGGGCGGAGCCATGGACTTGGGTGGGCATCCAATTGGATGCCCGTAATGGGTCCCTGAGTGGATCCCTTGTGCCCTTGCAGAGGGCACAGGGAGTAGGGAAAAAGCTATGTATAGTGGCAATATTGACACACCTTTGGGCAGTCACCCAAGCCACTGCCACAGCCCTCCCCTGAAGCCTAGTGGTCTGAGGAAGCACAGCGATCAGGTTCCCATTACTGCCACACATGGGGCCATGTGCCAGGTTACACCAAGTCTGAGCAAGTGTACCCGGCGTCCCCTCCGCTTGGCACTACATGGTTTAGTGAATCCCACATAGTGCAGGCTCGCCCACAACATGCCACCAGCATGGACATCCCAAAAGGGCTTAGGAGGCAGGTGTGTAAGAGCCTTGTACTGCACTTATGCACCCTTGGTGAATGCCACTGTGGGTCTGTGAGACACCTGCTATGTGGCATTCACTCATGAGGTTACCTACGCATGTTGGATATGTGGCACATAGGCAACATTTTAGTTATAGCAAAGGGCCCATTGGAATTATTAAGTGATGGTGAAAAACACAGAAATTGAACAAAAAAACCACAGATCATTTCAAGGGGGAGATATTACATTTACTAGAATGAGGAAAAAACATCAGATATATAACAGAGGATGAACTGAAATTCTTTTTGAATGATACCCCAAATACACCCACTCTATACACACTACCAACGGTCCACAAAAGTCTTCAAACCCCCCTCCCCCCAAGGTATCCAATAGTATCAGGTATAGGATCCCTGGTGGACAGCCTCTATCATTTCATAGACTTCTTTTTAAAGAATTGTCTCACTGAAGTAATCTCATACCTGAGAGATACTATGGCTGTCCCTAACAAGTATCATGACTTCAGATGGGTCAAAATCTACTCATGGTTCTTCAAAGATGTTGAGTCATTATACACAAGTATATTACACAAAGATGGCATTGAAGCATGTGCACAGTTTATGAGAGAAAACCCCATAAGTCCAGAATTTCCAGTAGGATTCATTTTGGCTCCTTTAGAGTTTGTTTTGACCCATAATTTCTTTGAATTTGATGGGGAATTTTATTTGCAGCTACAGGGGACTGTCATGGGGGTGACGATGGCTCCCAGTTATGTCAATCTCTTCCTTGGATTCTGGGAAAAAACAAATATCTTTTCAGAATGTAATAATCCCTTTTGTAAAAACATTAAAAGATGGAACAGATTTACTGATGATGTACTATGTGTATGGGAGGGATCAGATGAAGAGATGTGTTTATTCATGGATTGGCTTAATAAAGAGAATGGAAGGAACTTAAAGTTCCCTTATAGTAAAAATGAGACTGCTATTGACTATCTGGATTTAACACTATTTATTGATGAAAATTAGAGTCCAATCAAAGCACTACAGGAAGTCCACAGCCATGAATAATATGCTCAGAGCAGACAACTGCCATCCCAGTGCTTTAATAAGACCATTCCCTTATGGACAGTTCCTTAGGTTGTGGAGGAACTGTTCAAGGGAGGAAGACTTTGAGACACAAGCTTCTGAGGTGTTTCAGAGATTTGAGAACAGAGGATACAGGAATGAATGCCTTGCATCAGCACTGGAAAGGGCAAGGAAACAGAATAGAAAGACGTTACTCAAACTAAAGAAATAGGGCAGAACCAACACACAGGAAAATATAGACAATAAACAGCCAGTTACTTGTGTTACACAGTTTAGCAACCCCCGTCTCTACAACCAGCTTCTCTCAGCAGTGCATACAGTTAGGAGTGAGTGGTCAAAATTCCTAACTATCTGGGCGCACCACGATGACCAAAAAAAAAAACACTAACAGGCAAATGTTAACATTTTTGCACTATGCAAAGCTCAAAATCCACGTCTGACCAAAGTGAAACTTGTCACATCAAGAGCTCTGCCACACAAGATTGCACATGCAAACGTTTGTGCAAATCCATTGAATGGTTGAAAAGTTATTAAAGTGCACAATATGAGGTTTAATGTTAAAGCACCTACTCAGCTCTAACCATAGGGGTGCTACTGCACCCCTATAATATCTATCTATCTATCTATCTATCTATCTATCTATCTATCTATCTATCTATCTCACGTTGTGGGAGTACTCCATGACGCGCTTCACTCACCAATCACCCCATGGAGAGAATGACAGCCACTTTGCCCATCTCTAGTCTTAGCCTATTGGGAAAAGATGTCTAAACCCCATAGCCCACCTTGCTATAGCCAAGGGAGTCTTACTACCTTTTCTTACAAAAGGGTGTTACTGCTACATTTATACCCCAACAGTAACTTGGAGAAATGAGAAGTGGCCTAAATTAATATCTGACATTTAATCTTGAGCACTACTCACCTTACCAATGACTTATTCCTTTATTCTAGCTTTGGCTATCTGCCCACCTCTGCCAGGTCTTTATTCCCTATGGGTTGTTTCCATTACAAAGTAAAATATCAACCCCAAACCTACTTGGTTTGTTTACTACAATCTCCTACTCATGCTTAAAACATGAGATCCAGTGATATTACTGGAACACAGGTGCTCCTGTATGAAGGGCTTTCAGCTTTCTCAAGCCTTGCTCCCAGGGTCTTAAAGCAGCAGTGCATGATAGTGAAGAAAAGTTTTACCTATACATTCTTTTATTCTATTTTAGAATGCCACCTATCTCCTGACTTGGATGAGACCTTTCTTTCTCCATTTGAGTCTGCTTTAGCACTTTTTCTTATTTAAAATAATAAAAGCAGTGCCCCTTTTAATGTGGCTCACACCAAGTTCACATCAGTATTCTTAGCTGTTTTTGTACATTTATTGTCCCAGTAGGACAGAAATCAATGTCTATTGCATGCTAGTTCATTACAATCACAAGAAAAGAGATCTTAATCAATGGGTGCCCCAAAACAACAAAGAGTAGCAAAGAAAACCTGGTGCTCCTGTTATTATTTCAACTGTAATAATAAAAAAAAGAGTGGTAAATAAACTCAAACTGTGTAAATAATATGATCATACAAGTCAGGAAATAGATGGAGACCTAAAATAAAATAAAGAAAATATAGGTCAAAATTCTCAGTGCTATCACGCACTGCTGCTGTAACTTCTTATAGCGGCAACCCAATAGTTTAGATATCCACATGCATTTCAGAACAGTGCCTCACAAGCACCTGCAAAAATCCAATGCATGTACCTATTTTTAAGTTTATCTTGTCTTGTCAATCCTCTGCATGTTATTACCTCCAATGGCATCTTGTCTGAACGTAGTTGAATTTTTTGTTTCTACCGTGCTGTGTATTTTGTTTGAGTCATGCCTGGAAATAGGCAGCTATTTGACTAATGCTCTTACCTGGTTACCAAAAACTAAATAAATACATCTAGATTCTTAGAAGGCATACTGTCATTGTTTGTCTGGTATCACTGGATAGCATTATTATAGTACCACTCAGTAGAGGAAATGTCCTTAATAGAGATGTAGCAAAGTTTTATTTTACCTGTGAAGTTCCAGCAAGGTTGCAAAATTCACCTTAGTTGAAAACTTCCCAAATTACCCACTTTACAACTTCACAATGAGCTTTTCTGGGGAAGTGGCAGTTTTTCAGGTAAAGTCATGAATTTTCATGATTTTGCTTTAAAAAGTGCCTCAGTGCCTGCTGAAAACTTTGCAAAGTTGACACTTTGTATTTCGCTCTTTTGGAAAACATCATAAATTAATTGGCAAAGTGAACGTCTCCAACTTTGCACATTACAAACTCCATTTGACTGTATTTTGGACCCAAAAATACAACAGTGAAGCTCTCCAGGATGAAACCCACTTCTAAGGCATTCTGCAGTATGCTGCAGTAAACAATATAATTTCAATGGGAATTAATCCCTTTCGTCATGCAGAAAAATGTGACACTGCCAGGATGAAGTGAATGTCACAGTTTCCCGCAAGACAAAAGAAACTAACTGAATTCTATTACACCCTAGCTGGGTGACCCTGACATTTTGGTTATATTACCTGCAGATCTTGTGGTGTTGAACCCTAGCTATACCCTTCTAGGTGGCTCTAACATTGTGGTTGTTACTTGCAGACCTACTATTGCTGTACCCTAGCTATACCTCTTCTGGGTAGAGATGCAGAAAATTTATATTCCACCAGCAAAGTGGCAGCAAAGTGGCCAAATTCAGCATACAGAATAATCCACAAAATGTCCTTCCATTAGGCGGAATTTCACCAAGGTGAAAGTTTGCCTCCCACTGGCAAAATTCTGCCTTCCACTGTGAAATTTCACTTTCCATGGGTGAAATTCTACCTTCTACAGTAAAATTTCACAGTTCCGTGGGCAAACTTTTGCCGTTCTGCCAGGCGAAATTTCGCATTTCACTCTGCAAAACGGGCAAAATCCACGGATTACTCCGAGTAGCAGAGTTTTCTCACTTCACCCACCACTACTTCTGGGTGGTATTAATGTAAGGCTATTTACTGGTAGTCTTGGTCTTTCCTTCATGTTCCTAATATTCTCCTTTTTACTGTCCTTTGTCCTCCCTGTTTCAAATACTTATCTCCCCTCTGACAAAGGATCACACAGGACCCAAAACGTGTTAGATCTGCTCTGCTTTGGCATTTTTGGTCAGCCACTGACACTGAATAAAACCGATTTTTGCACTTAACTGATAGGAGTGGTGTCATACTTTCAAGAGGGGTGAGTGCCCAGTTTGTTTCTTATTTATTTATCTGCACTTTATTATTTCTCACACACCCAGAGACTGCTCATCCTACTCCTATTGCTGAGTGGTGAAATTGAGCAGAACTAAGGCCCCTACAACCGAATACAGTCACTGACCCCCTGCTCCTTTGCCAAAAGGCCTATACAGTGTTATAAAGTGCCACCCCAACAAATGTGAGTAGTGTAAAACATTTGCCGGGTGCCTTGTATTCAGCCCACAGTCCCCTGAATTTCCCGGTCAGCAGAGCTGTCACAGGCATGGGTACCCACATCCTTTATGCGTAATGAGCGGTTCAGGATGCATGTTTGTACCCAATGTGCATTCTCGGGGTTCAATCTGAACACTGTTTTACTGGCACAAGGTATAGTGCAAATTGTCTCAGGCCAGTATTTCTTACTTCTGACTTTACTGACCTGGCCAGTGCATTTATACAGTGATCAGGGCCCAGAAGTGGTACACAGACCTGATGGGTGCATGTGAAAAAGCCAGGCTGCTCATTTATAGTATTCATCAGTCCTGAGTGTGTATACAGCTTTTGCACTGGAGAAGAAAACATATTCCTTGCCTCATTTTACTCTGTCGTGAATTTGCGTCACTCTGGAGAGAGAAGTCTGAGATGCAGAAAAACCTATAAACCACAGTCATGAGCAGGGACAGCCAAGGACGAGAAGCTGTAAAACATCCAAAAACTAGGCATGCTGCAATTACAGGTTTTATTTCAAGCAGCCTGTTCATGATTTTGATATTTTAGTTGTTTGTTTTTTTCAACATAATTCTTCCTCCTGTGACACTGGCCAGGGTCTCTTTCAGCTGTCTCTTGGCACCTGAACCCATCCCAGTGAGATCCTCCCTAGTCTGTGACATCAGTCCCTCCGGTTGACCCATAACTCACCTGCTTGGGTAACCCCTCAGCTTGAAACTCCAAGGTGAGGTTGCCTTCAGCTCTTTGGCACTTCCATACATCAATCTAATTCCCAACGGGTGAAGGGGAAGGCCAGGGGATGGCGGGGTCCAGGAAGGCAGGATCCGGTTGACGGAATGATGGTAGGGAGCATTGTCATCTGCCCAGCAAGTAGGGTTATCCACTTTATGGTTCCCTGGAGGAGGGGATGTGCAGTGATGTCCTGGTGATGTCAGATGTTCTCCTGTGCCTAATGCACCAGCGTCTGCCACTCCTCCAACTCCCGTGTGTTTGCTGTCTCTGGCTCACAGACCTCCAGCTGCTGCTAGGGTTGGACTATCACGGAGCGTCATAGCCCACCTAACCCACAAGAAACTCATTCCTGAACCTGGCTCACTGGTGTAGTAAGTGGTAGCACTACCACTTGCCCCAGTGTGACAGCCCTGTAATTTTAATTGCTTCAAATAGCTGTGATTTGACTTGTCATAAAAATACAAAGTTTAGGCTATGAGTGAGGGGTTTGCAGCATCAGTACTGTTACAGAAAAGGAGTTAGTGTAGTGTTAAAAATGGGTGTGATTTCTTTTGGCAGAGTTCTGCAGCATTTGAGTGCAGGCTCTGAGTGTGGGAAATTTGGGCTGTTTGATTAGCATTTCAGACAGGCTCAGTCTCTGTGTGGAGGCTCAGAGTGTGGGAAATTGATTTGATCAGTAGTTGTGGCAGTACACTGTATTGATTGCCAGTGACCTGAGAACACTGGGGTCTATGCATTAACCCATGCATTGCCTTTGCACCGTGTATTCTCAGTGTATAGGTAACCCTAAGTTAGAATGCTACAAACCAGGGGCCAATGGACACGTGCCACCATTCACAAAACAGATGCACACCCCTTGTGCATTCAGTCCCACAGCCAGTCATACAGCAAAGCATCATAGGCCATCTGGGGCACGTTTGGTGGGTGTGGCCACACTAGGCACCATGTACTAAGGCAAAGAGTGCTGGGCAATGGGGTGCAAGATACAGCAGCAGGGATCCTGACATATCTTTTGTGCACCCCCTCCCCTGACATGCTTCAGCTGCAGTGGGATACAGAATTCCCCCACTCATGCTGCGCCAAATCACTGGGCTGACGGGGAGGGCTGATGGCAGCCATTCAGGTTCTTACCCATACTTTTAAATAAAGGCAGACCTGCACCTACCCAGAATTCCCTGCTTGTTCAAGAGACCCACTTCAGGACCCAGAACTGGCATCCAATTGAATGCCCACCTGTGTCACTCAAACCATTCCTTGCGCAGTTGTGTGTCGGGGGCAGGTGCAGAACTACGCAGGCTGCGTATGCATGAATCGCACATACTTGGCCCATAATAGTGCATAACTCCCATTATTTGTAAAAAATCAAGCCAAAAACAGCCACAATCTGACATGGCTCTTTTCAGGTAGCACAGGATAAGGCTCCGAGTTTGAGGGGGTCATGTGAAGTGATCCCAGTCATCTTGCTACACGACACCTCACCCTGAATTTCTAGCTCCAGTTTAAATCACCACCCTGCCCAATTTGTACCCAGATGTGTTTGTTTTATAATATTTATGCTGGGGGTGAATTATCTGGGGACAAATTGTGCAGGGTGCTGATTCATGCCGGAGCTAAGAGTCTAGGGCAAGTTGTTGTGCAGCGACATGGCCAGCACCACTTGTCATGTAGCCAGGTTTGAAAATCCCAATTAATAGATTTCACTGTGGGATTTTAGGCAGGCAGAGTTTAGTTGTACAGGAACAGCAAACACCACATGGTTCAGAACAGGGTGACACCAGGAGATAGACAGGAATTAGCCATGCCAGCATGTGGGCTTTCAGTGAGTCTACTCTCTATCCCTATAACTACTTGTTGCCACACAGACCAGGGTTGTTTGAAATTGTGTTACCTCTCCTCTCTGTCAGTCCACATCTTGTCCATCCACTACTAAACTGGGCAAGAGTCACCCCCTGAGGAGGTGATCTGGGATAAAATAAACAATACTTAAAACATTTAGTGTGTTCTGCTTATTTTTCAATGATCTCTTTTTTAGCTTGGTGCCAGTGCAGACCTTGGTGGGCCTGTGCAATTTATTACTTTCCCGGCTGGACCAGTGCAAAAAAAAGTTAAGTGTGACCACCGGTCCCTGTGGAGCAGGCTTCATCGGCCAGGACTCCCTCTTCAATGCCCTCCCCACCCAACCCTTAATTATGGATTTTAAGACCCCTACTCCATTTTTAATATATATCTTAATGTCCCATACCATGTGCTGATGCTCAGCTTTTTGTCACACTGCTGGGCCCAAATGCTGGCAATCTTGCCCTATCATGCTTTGCGTGATAGGGCGAGATTACCAGCAATCTAACCTGGCAGTGAGAAAAGAAAGCTGGGGGTCGAGGGTCAACACATGTAAGTCATTAACATATGCAGTGAAAATGAAGTAACGGGCCCTAAGGTCAATAATTTAGGGCTGGGTCAGGAGAATGGCAGGACTCAGACAAGTGTTTTTTTTTTTTCTTAAAAGACGGTGGGGATGGTGGGACTCAGATGGATGGGGGGATATTAAAGGAGGGGTGCTGTGATTCAGGTGGGTGTGGGCTGTTTACTAAAGGGCTGGGTGGGAAGGGAAGGGAAGGATTAACAAATATTAAAAGAAGAGGAATGACAGACTGACACTTGTACTCTAAGCAAGAAATAGCTTGCATTTTGCAAGCTACAGTATTTCTTGTTTAGCTTACGGCACTTTGATTCATTTTGCAGTGTAGACAGGGTGAAACGACAATGTTACACTTCTTTGGGGACCCTTTTTTGTGCTGGGCTAGGGAAAAGCCTGCAGGGCCAGTGGATTTTTTCCAGCCACTAGCATTGCCTGCTAGTGGCTGAAAAGTTAGTTTCAATCCCTGCCTGTCTGTATCATGTTAAAATTCACAGCCTGCTCCCAAAAATTGACCTTACCAGAGTATGGGTGTCCCAGACCTTGTCTGATACATTATTGTATTCAGAAACCTGGCTGTCGATCAAGACCTCCTCCTATGAAAATGTCCTACCTGTGTTCTCTGTCTATGGACAGGATAGAGGTAAATGGGCGGGGTGGGGGGCACTCAGCACATATCCTCCTTCTTAAATTTCATACTGGATTTTTCAGGAATCCAATTACACAGCAGATATTCAAGATTAAGGATCTCATTTTGTGTTATACTACAGCTGTGGTGAATTTACTGCAGTGCTCATGTGGGTTTTATTATATTGGCAGGACAGCCAGAGAATTTAAAGTTAGAACTGGAGAACATTTAAGGGCAATGGAAAATAAGAATATGACCTATGTCACAGTCCAACATGTGGTAAGCTGTAGGGACTCAAATATAAAACATGAGATTATGTTCACTGGAAGGTGACTGTGGGTCCACAGGGTGGCAACTTGAAACAAAAAATAGGACAGAGGGAGAGGTTCTGGTTCTTTGTCCTTAGATCTAGAGAAGGTTTATGCCTTAATGACAATATTTATCTGGCAGCCTTCTTGTAAAAGTGGTGGGTTGTTGCTTGTAATAATGAAATGTAAATATTACTGTATATAGAGAAGTAGGTAAATGACCATGTATATATTCTTTCATTAATGGATCACATATAGTTGTAAACAGTAACTAAAATAGTGAAAATTAATAAATGTTGAGAATCAGTGTTGTTGCAATATTACATGTTCCATAGCAGCTGGCTGTAAGGCATGGGAGTTATAATCCCCCCTTTTCCTTCTTTGAACTGAGGAATGAATAATAAACACTTGATTCTAATATAAAGCTAAAGGAGCAATGAAAATAATAGCATGAGAGGAAAATTATTTAACCCTCATCTTATTTTAGTGGCACCATGCGATGGAATGACATGACAAAACATTTGTTGTTTGTTAACATGTTAACCATTAGTGTCAATCATTCTCTATAACAGAGTATTGGCAGCCTCTGCTATAGGAACCTAATTAATGTTGTTTAGATTGTAAGTATAAGCACTTTTATTAAAACACATAAGCACATGTATTTTGCACTATTTAAAGATGTTGGTGCTATTGCCATACATCTCTGATGAAGCTCAGTGGTTAGCCAAGTAAAACGCAAGATTGCTTTTTATAGCCTGCCTGTTTTTTTACACTATGTCAGTGAGCCAGAATATTTTACACTGTTGCACTTTGTTATAATAAAGCACTTTAAATGAGACCAGACTGGGTGCTGACCTTTCTTACTGTTGTACACTAAAGTTCCCTCATTCAGTTCCACTGCTTATTACAGGCATCTACTGCTTCCCTGGGAATGGTGTTAATACAGTAATTTATATAATTTCCAGCCACCTTGCTTGGCTTAACCCATCAAATATGAACACATTTTATTGGGGAACCTAAACTGTAACTGACTTGACCCTAGATCAACCTGGCTCTACTCCCAAATCAAAACATTAACCTTCATCAAGTGTTATCTGACCCAACCAGATTCAATAGCCAGTCTTCTAACCACTCCCATATTGCCTGGATCTTGTCCTTACATCCCAATTGTATTGTCTCTGCGAATGCCCTCCCTGACCTCTTTAGTGATCACTGCATCATGTATTGCTCCCTTAAAATCAGATTCCCCAAGTTTCCTCCCAATGGGCCCTGTGCACAAACGGGTGGGAATTACGCACTGGATGCGCGTATCCCACCCGCATAGCTCCACATCTGCAGACAGGTGCGTACCTAGTGGCATGCACAACTGCCAGCAACCTATCTGCAGCACCACCCCCCCAGCCAGGGGAGGAGCCGCGGAGCCAGGCAGGCATCCAATTAGATGCCCAGCCTGGGTCCCTCAGTAGATCCCTTATGCAGCAGGGCACATGTAGGCTGTGCTCCCCTGTGGATGTTGGATGGATGGCAGCTGTGGAGGTGTGAGGAGGACAGTACCACTGGCCATCCCGAGCCATCACACCATCTGGAAGATACTGAGCCATGGGGGTAGGTGTTAAAGGTGTCACGGGGGGGGGTTTGGCAGTGGCCACTGCTGGTGATACCAGGGTGAGGATTGTGTGGCCTTTCCGGTCATACCTGAGTGTAGGGGAGGGGTATGCCTGGCACTACAGGGTCGGGGGTATGCCTGGCAATACAGGGTCAGAGCTGGCCTGTTGGTAGAGGGATGTGGAGTGACACTGCTGGTACGGGACCTGGCTGTACACTGTCCAGGTGGTCGCCCCATCAGCTACTCCGGCACTCACCAGCAGCCTTGTGGGCTGAGGCATCATGCGGTTGGTTTCCTTGTTCTGCCATGACCGGGAGGCCATGTCCGAGAGGGGCATGCAGGGAGTTATGTCAGTGTCCCAGCTGCTGTAACCTGCTATGCTATGTGCTCTCCTGCAGAGAGCAGTACATGCCTTGGTGCATAGCTCATAGTGCTGGCATACCCCCCACTCACCCTAAGCATGTTGCTGTCTATGCAGCCAGGGGGACTGGGTGCATATGGGCTGCACACCACGGTTAGTGCATCCCGCATGGGGGGCACAATGAGTGCGGAGTGGCTACACACCGCAGATATGCGGCGCATAGCCACTCTGCACAATTGTGCATAGGCCCCATTATTATTACTAGTCGCTCACTGCAAAATCTCTCATTACCTGATTTTCTGTAGGACCTCTCTAATGCAAACTGGAGTTCAGTGTATAGCTCTTTTGCTATTGAACAAGCATTAAAGCAATTCTGTTCCATCTTTTTGTCAGTCTATGATGCCTATGCTCCTATTAAAATATTTTGAGTAAGAGGTACACACCACATCTGGGTTGCCTCTGATATTATTGACTTATTAAGGGAGAAGCTTCTTGGTCCACCCATAAGGCATCCGGCTCCCCCACTGGTAGACTACACTACATTAGGTTCAGGAACCTCTGCACAAATCCTATCAGGAAAGCCAAGGCAGCTTATTTTCACTCCAAATTTATCGCAGACTCCCCATTTCCTTCAAATGTCTTTAATACTGTAAACAATCACTCCAGTCCTCTTGCACCACCTCTGACATCACTAACCTCAGGTGCATCTCTGGTGCAACCTCCAACCCAGGTACAATAGCAAATGCTCTAAATGATCAATTAAGTGATTGATCCCTGGGATTGTACCATAACCTGCTATTAGCTACAACAATGGTCCTCCACAAGGTAATCCCATATGAGGCACATCTACAGTAGCTTAACCATCTACTGCATCACTGCTCCTCAGGCCTTCCGCGAGCTAATCTGCTCAGACATTCACATTCAGGGTCTGATGATATTCCTTCTAGAGTTCTGAAACTAGCTGCCCCTAAAATTACTGCACCATTTTCCAGTGTTGAAACTGCTCCATCCACCTGGATTTTTCCCTCTGTCTGGAATTATGATAGTGATTCCCCCACACAAAAGTGGTCCCATGAACACTCCCACAAACTATCGACCAATTTCATTAGTCCTAATTCTCTCTAAAATCTTACAAAGGTTGATCACCAGGCATCTATCAAATGTCTATGCTTTGCATTGTTCCTTTTCTGATTACCTGTCTTAGTTTTGAGAATCCCACTCTGCATGCACCTCCCTCCCTGAATTTATCCTCACCAAGATGGACAACAGCCTGCCTACCAGTGTATTCTTCAACCTCACTAAAGCCTTTGACATGGTAGATCACACCTTCTCCTAGCTTACTTGCTTTCTCTGGTCTCATCTACTCCTCTCGTTCTGCTGGTTCTCCTCCTGCAGTAGCTCTCTAGTCACACCTATTCCTTGTTTACTGGCTTAGTCCTCTCTGATCCTAGGCAAGTTATTACGGGGGTCCCTCGAGGCTCTGTCCTTGAGTTTTTCCTTTTCATTATTTTTGTTATTGGCCTTCCACAGGCTGTAAATTCTTGTAAAATCCACATGTATGCAGATAACACTATTCTATTTAGAACTGGTAGTAGCTCCACAGACATCTCAGCTACCCTGCAATCCAACTTCAGCAACTTCTCTGACTGGTTTAGATCAACTCATTTAGCTCTAAACCAGTAACACTGTATCTATGCTTTTTGGCTCTAACAAATCCTGTTGGGCTGTCCTAACCTAGACATAGAACCCCAGGAGGTACCACCCTGAAATCTGTGTCAGATAATAAGTACATTGGCATCCTGCTTGATCAATCCTTGGATTTTTCACTTCACATCCAGGCACTTGTGTCAAAGTCCTTTAGGAAGCTTGGAGCCCTCTAAAGAGTGGATAACTGCCTCTCCCAAAGTATGAGAAAATACTTGGTTTAGGGATTGGCTACCCTTCATGCAGCTGGATCAAGTAGGTCAGGTATCTGTGATTTTTTGCCAGGTAGGGTAGTTTGGGTAATTTACTTCCCTACTGACATAACAGTGTGCTTCCTGGGTCAGGTAGTTTTGACATGGGTAACGGGTTGGGTAATGGGTAATTTATTTTTTAAAACAGGCATTACAGGCAGCCTGTGCGGTCCTGGGACTCTCCTGAGGTTGTAAACAGGCATGAAAGGGCAACAAATGGAGTCCTCATAGCAGAAAGGAGCACATGACACTGGGCTGACAATCTGATTTGTGAGTGCTGGTGTCTGTGCTCCATGTTTGCTGTGAACTCACAGATAGTAGCACAGCATGGAAGGAAAGGGAGGAATCCGTGCTTGCTCTGCACTAATTGTGGCAAAATGAAAAAAAGTTAACATACAAAAAAAAGTCCATGAAGGAGCCAGGGTTGGGGGCTGAAGGAACAATCTGGGAATCATCCAGTGTGGTGATCACGATAGAAGGAAAAAGGGAGGACACTCGTTACTGGCAGCAGCTGCTTTCTCTGAAGTATAGTGAAAGCCATTTAGGCTGTATTACACATTGTCTGCTAGCTGCACTGAGCCCTGTTTGTGACATACCTATTCTGTGTCTCTCTGCAGCATAGTGAAAGCCATTTAGGTTGTTGCACATTGTCTGCTAGGTGCCCTGAGCACTGTCTGTGACATGCCTGCTTTGTGTCTCTCTGCAGTACAGTGAAAGCCATTTAGCCTGTATTACTCTGTTTGTTAGGTGCCTCTAGCCCAGTCTGTGTAGGTAAGGTAGGAAAAACTTTATTTATATACAGGAATACACAGTTTTGGACTTCATCAGTCCAGTTCACAGACAATCCTGTAGTTTATCTAAGTTACACATACACATATAAATATGGACAGTATAAACACATATTCAATAAAAAAACACATAGCCATTATGTCATTTTAACTAATAAAACAAATAGAGACAGAGGGACCAATTACATACATATGGTGGAGATGGGGAGAAGAAAGCTAATTCTATTTCATACACCGACAAGTGAAAGTATATAGGTCCCTCAACATTTTAGTGAAAGAACTATGATTAGTTTCAGCCCATACAGAGGAGGGTAGCATATTCCAGTGAAGGGCTGCCAAGGATCTCAGTGTATGATCCCCGAATCTGTTAATATACCTTTTCTGTTGAATTTTGTTTTAGTGAACCAACCTAACTAAATACTTCCTATTGTCCACGACATTAGAAAATAAAATTTCTGTGATATTATGGTCAAAATGGTTAGTCTTGTACTTGTGGATAAATGTTAACCAACTCTTTTCATATTCCATCTTAGGAAACAACCAGTCAAGTCTAGTCAGAAGTGACATTAGCTGCACTGTGTGTTTGTCTCTGCAGCACAGTGAAAGCCATTTAGCCTGTATTGCACACTGTCTGTTGTTAGGTGCACCGAGCCCTGTCTGTGATATGGTTACTCTGTGTCGATCTGCAGTATAGCCAAAGCCATTTAGGTTGTATTACATTCTTTTTGCCTGTTAGGTGCCATGAGTCATCATAGCTAAACTGTGTGTGATGTTACTCTGCAGCATAGTGAAAGCTATTTAACCTGTATTACACACTGTCTGTTAGGTACCCCAAGCCCTGACTGTGACATAGCTATTCTGTGTCTCTGTATGGTATAGAGAAAGCCATTTAGGCTGTATTACATTGTCTGTTAGCCTGTTAGGTGCCTCAAGCTCTGTCATAGTTACACTGTGTGTGATGTCTCTCTGCAGCATAATGAAAGCCATTTAGCCTATGTTACATACTGTCTGTTAGGTTCTCTGAGCTCTGTCTGTGACATAACTATTCTGTGTATCTCTTCGGTGTAGAAAAAGCCATTTAGGCTGTATTACTGTGTATTTTAGGCCCCCCGAGCCCTGTCATAGCTACACTGCATGTGACGTCTCTCTGCAGCATAGTGAAAGTCATTTAGCCTATGTTACACATTGTCTGTTAGGTACCCTGAGCTCTGTCTGTGACATAGCTATTCTGTGTGTCTCTGCAGTATATAAAAAGCCATTTAGGCTGTATTGCTATGTATTTCAGCACCCCCCCCCGAGCCCTGTCATAGCTACACTGCATGTGATGTCTCTCTGCAACATAGCGAAAGCCATGGCTGTGTCTACTATGTCTTGTATTTCAAAGTCTAAGTCTACTAAAGGGAAGCACAGTGCTGCTGGAGGAGAAACTGAAAATAATGTGGACTTATGAAGAACACAGCAACAATAATAATAACATCACCAAGACTAGCATCAAATGTCCTCCTGAGACAAAAAAGCATGTTAGAAATAAAATGATAGTAGAGTTTCAGAAAGAACTGACTGGAGTTATTTGTAGATGTACTGAATGTTTTGCCTCATGTGCTAGTATACTTCCAGCTGTTGAAGCAGCATGCAAAGACAATGAGGCATCCTCCTCAAATATAAGCTCAGATGCTGAGGCAGCAAATGCTAATAAAGATGGTGGTGATAGTGTGGACTGGGAATGGGATAGTCCAGGCTATGCCCCACCTGATGATGACAGCAATTCCAGTTCTTCTGAATCTTGTGGCAATGAGGTCTGTAGTTTCAATGAGGGGATAGGAGAGGCAAGTGCAGAAAAAAAATCTTATGCTAAACATACTGTAAGAAGATCAGCACAAATGAGAACAATTCATGTCAACAAGGAGATGGCAGTGTAGGATTTCCTCCAGGTCCTCTGACTGTCAAGAAATAGTGCCAGGCATTGTAGTACATTACACAAAGAGTAAATCTTTAGCATGGAATTTATTTTATGTTGATCCTACAGACAACTCTTGAGCTGTACGCAGTCTGTGCAAAAAAAGTGTCAGTTGTGGTTGCAAAGCAGGACATTTTGGAACATCAGTAATGATACATCATGCAAAGGCAAAACACTCAATTGAGTGGGGCAGGGCAAGGGACATTGTGGTTGGTATGGGGGGTAGTGGAGGTGGTGGTGGCAGTGACCTTAGTGACAATGAACTGAAAGCAGGAACTGACATTGAATCACTTGATGTGTCCTTGTAGTCTTCCCAGACAAACAGATTGTTTTCTTCTGACGCCACCAAGTACTGCAAAATCCTATAGTACTCCACATGAAAAAGGCATGAAAAATACAGTCCTCAAAACATTAAAAATATCTTGTCATTCTCATCAACTAGCATTAAAAGGAAGTGTGTTGAGGACACCAACATGTGCCTGCACACATCCAACATGCCAGCTGTTAAATAGAGAAATTGCAGAGCTGTTGGCTGATTGTTAACTCCCTTTTGCTTTTGTTGCCCAAAACGTTTTCCTCAAGTTCATGAACAAGACTGAACCAAGGTACACCATTCCCTGACAAACATATTTCTCAAAAAAGGCTGTTCCACAGCTGTATGACTTGGAGTGTAGTGCAGTCACAAAGCAGTTGAAACTCTCTTGAGACGAAGCAGGTTTACATAACCACAAATATATAGACCAACAACCAATTGACTACATGACTGTTAAAGCTCAATGCACAAGTTTTCAGTGAAAAAGTAATAATCCCTGCTCTACCATATGTAGTAGAAAGAAGGCTGTATTATGTGTTATCACTTTTGAGGAAAACCACACTACTGTGTCTATTTTGTAGGAGCTGCAAAATCAATTCCAGAAATGGCTTTCTCTGTATTCTTATCTCCAGGGTTCATAGTGCAAGATAATGGTGCCAACATAGTCAAAGCTGTTAGATATAGCGGCTATCAACACATACCTTGTTTTGCACATTGTTTAAATTTTCTCATCCATAGTTTCTTAAATGGAAAAAGAAATGTTGAAAACCTCTTAGGTCTTGCTGGGAAAATATGTGTGCATTTCAACCACTCTGTGAAAGCACAAAAAATCCTTAAGGGGCTGCAGAGGTCAAACAACTTACCATTGTATACATTGAAGTATGAAGTTCCAACCCACTGAAATTCAACATTTTATATGATGGAAAGTCTTCTTGAACAGAAGAAAAGCTGTATATGACTCCACCATGCAGAATAAAATTGGTCAAGTAGACATTATGCTCAGTTCCAGCAGTTGGAGTCTACTTGAACCTTTGGCCACCTTATTGGAGCCATTTGAGGCTGCCACACATAACATCAGTGTGGACAGTGCAACTCTGAGTTGAATTCTTCCTCAAATCAGATTTCTTCATATCTTCCTTGATGAGATAAAGAACTTTCAGTCAAAAGAGGACACCACTGCTGTGATGCTGGCAGATGACTTGAGTGTCAGACTATTGACTGATCAGAGAATAAATGCCAATTTTAAGAATGACACCTATGTGTTGGCTTCATTGCTATATCCCTGCTTAAGTGGAACACTGAAGCCATCCTTCCTACAGGGGAAGACATTGAGTATTGGAGAAATGTTCTGCTAACCAAATGTGACATTGCCCTACAAACACCATTAACTGATATGCAGCAGCTAAATCCTGCCAAACCATCAGAGGGTGCCTCTGGTGCAGACAATAGCACATTTATAAATTTTTCACAATCACACGTGTCATCAGCGATTGAAAGGACATCTATAGCTATTTCTCAGGCATCCTATGTTCAGGGTCAGAAAGGCAACTCACTTCTGAGGCACCTGCAACAACATGGACTGGTATCCTGTAAAGAAAGTACAACTGATTCTTCCGCCAGACTGGTAACTGTCTCATGCAGCACAATAATCCTGGAGTATTTTGCAGACCATATTATGACTAGTCTTGAGGAAGATCAATAACTCTGTTGGAAACAAAAAGGGTACAATATGGCCAGATCTAGCACATCTTGCAATAATGTACCTCAATTGTCCACCTTCAGGTGTATATTCAGAATGCATATTTAGTGCACCTGGAGGAATAGTCACTGACCACAGAACACTACTAAGTCCTGCAAATGTGGAACAGCTTATATTTCTCAAAGTGAATGCTGACAATTTCAACAGTTGTCACAAACACTGAATTATGTGAGTCTGACCCAGAACATGAACAGCCTGCAAACAGTGATACTGAATATGATGACTAGGTTCCGTATGAAATAAACAGAAAAATTGCCACTGCCACCATGCCAGCCACATGTGCCACACTACTGTTAGTTGTCTTTTGTCAGTCATCAGATTTATATTATGTAAGTATGATTGATGTCCACCATTGGTATAATTTCTGGAAACAGCCACAATCTCACTCAGAGTAGCTGCACCTCTCATATCTATCTCATCAATGCCTGCCACATGTATAATTTTTTAAAACAGCAGCAGGCTCAATCAGAGCAGTTGCACCTCTCATACCTATAGTGGTAGTTACAAAAAAGTTGACTGTTACTATGGTATTTATCGTCAACTGTGGAAAAGAATACTGCAGATTTATCACTACTGCAAAAAAAAAAAATACAACAATGTTATTCAATGTGTTTTTTATTGTGGTAGCAGTAAATCTATGGTATTTTTTCTGCAGTTGATGATAAATACCGCTGTAATGGTCAACTGTTTTGTAACTACCACTGTACCTCAGCAATGTCTGCAATGGGTATAATTTTTTGAAACAGCAGTAGACTCTCTCAGAGTAGTTTTGCCTCTTGTACCTGCCTCAACAATGTCCATCATGGGTATAATTTTTGGAAACAGCAGCAGGTTCACTAAAAGCAACTGCGCCACTTGTGCCTGCCTCAGCAATGCCCGCCATGGGTATAATTTTTGGAAACAGCAGGTTAGCTAAGAGCAACTGCACCTCTCATACCTACCTCAGAAATGCTCACCATGGGTATAATTTTTGGAAACAGCAGGTTAGCTAAGAGAAACTGCACCTCTCATACCTACCTCAGAAATGCCCACCATGGGTATAATTTTTGGACACAGCAGCAGGCCAGCTAAGAGCAGATGTGCCTCTCTTACCTGCCTGAACAATGCCTGCCATGGGTAATTCTTTTTGGAAACAGCAGTAGTTCAAGTTCAAGTTCAAGTTTATTGAAGGAAAGACTCTGTTGAGCAAGCTCATTCACAAGGAGGTCCTGAGGCACATACACATACAGTTCACAATTACATTGACAGGAGATATAAAATGTAGAACAAAGAAAAATATATAATACAAGAGGTATACACAATAGAAGTCCTTATGCTATATATGCAGTACATTCCAGCTTTAACCTTGCCCTAAATTATGCAACACATTTCAGCTTAATAAGTAGAGGGCCAGTTGGTACCTAGGAAGTTGACTTGGCATTGGGGGCCTAGTAGCACCTACATATGTCTTTTAATTTAGAGATAGCTAGTGTTTTGTAGGAGTTAATTGATACAGTGTTGGTTAGCTTCAGCATGGCTTGTAGTTGGCTCCAAATGTTTGAGAGGGCATATGAGACAGCTCTTTGGCCAGCTGTGGTACGTGTCCTGGGAACATCTAGTAGGATAAGGTCAGATTTCCTTAGGGAGTAGGCGCTATGTGAGATGTGTATGAGAGACGTTAAATAGAAAGGCAGTTTGTGGAGTAGTAATTTGAGGGTCCAAATGCCAACATGCAGGAGGCATCTGGTGGCAAGAGAGGTCCACCCAACTGCTGCATAAAGATCATAGTGGTGGGTCCTCTATGCAGAGTTAGTAATGAAGTGAAGAGAATGGTGATAGAGTACGTCCAGTTTAGATAGGCTCAAGGTTGGGGAGGACATAAAGATAATGTCTCCGTAATCAAGCAAGGGAAGGAATGTTGCTTGGACAAGTCTTTTGCGGGTCATGAGAGAAAAGAGGGTCCTATTTCTAAAGAAGAAACCCAAGCGTGCTTTAAATCTCTTTGATAGATCCTCGATGCGATCATTGAAGGAAAGCTTGTTGTCTATCCACATACCTAGATATTTAAATTTAGGTACGACTTCCAAGGGTTCACCTAGGGAGGTAACTATGAAGTTTTTAGGTGGGGTAGGCAGGGCACCAGACAAGGCAAGTCTCGAGAAAATCATTGTCTTGGTTTTTTTGGCATTTAAGAGAAGCTTGGCATTGATAAGGTTGCTTTCTAACTGGATAAAGTCAGCTTGGAGTGCTTCCCTGACTTCAGTTAAGGACGAGCCTGATGCATACAAAACTGTATCGTCTGCAAAGAAATGTATGCTAGAGTTCATTATGTGGGAGTCAAGGTTGTTGATGTACAGGGAAAAAAGGATTGGTCCTAGGATGGAGCCTTGAGGGACTCCTCTGGCAATTGGAAGTGGAGCAGAAAGTAGGCCATCAGCTTTGATTTTTTGTATCCTTCCCGTGAGATAACTGTTAAACCACTGTAAGGTAAGTGGAGTGGCACCTATGTAGGCAAGACAGGTGATTAGGAGGTGATGGTCTACAGTGTTGAAGGCCTTACTGAGGTCTAGAAAGACTGCACCAGTAACCTTCTTGGTGTCCATAGCATGGATCCAGTCATCAGAGACTTTAGCCAAGGCTGATATGGTACTGTGCTTCAACCTGAAGCCAGATTGTGCTGGGTTTAGGAGTGAGTGCACTTCAAGATGATTTTTTAGTTGGTTGTATATAAGTTTTTCCAGCACTTTGGAGAGAACGGACAAGATAGAGATAGGACGGTAGTTGTTTAAGTCACAAGGATCTCTTGATTTGAAGAGAGGAAGAACATGAGCAGATCTCCAGTACAATGGAACAGTGGCTGTGGTAATAGAGAAGCTGAAGATATGAAGGATAGGGGCTGTGAGCTGGGCATAGCGTAACCGGAAGAAAAATGATTCAAGGCCATCGTCCCCTGCACTTTTCTTGGTGTCAAGGCTAAGAATTGTCTTCGACTTCTTTGTAGCTAAACAGGCACAACTGGAAGGGATGAGGTAGAGTAGCATGTAGAATCTGGGCTAGTGTTGCTATTCACTTGGCTAGCATATGGGGAGGAGTCGAATGCCAACTCGGCAGTGGCAAAGTGAAGGTTAAGTTCTTCGAGGATTCGCAGTTTATTTTTAACCATCCCGTTCTTGGCCAGAATCTTGGTGGGAAGGGAGGAAGCAGCAGGGTGGCCTTCAATGGATCTCAGTGTCTTCCAGATTTTTTGGGAGCTCCCTTTGGCCTGCTCCAGAGTGGAGATGTAGAAGTTTGCTTTAGTAGCAAGTACACTTTTAACACAGGCATTTCTGGCAGTTTTAAATGCCTGCCAGTCTGCTAGGTTCTTTGTGTGCCTGGCCCTAGCCCATAGCTTGTCTCTATTGGTAAGTGCAGATTTGAGCTCTTGGGTGAACCACGGATGCAAGATTTTCTGCACCCTCATTTTAATAAGAGGAGCATGCTTGTTAATTAGGGTGGTGAGGTTGTCATTTAGGACAGAGACGACGGCATCAGCAGATTTGGCAAGATATAGGTCTTGCCACCTGATCGTAGCTAGATCGGTTAGGAAGTTTACTGAGTTGAATTTACAGAACGAGCATTTGATTCTGAATTTAGGGTGCTGCTGGGTTTTAGATTGGAATCTTGTACATATAACGATACTGTGGTTCTCATGTCATTATGGAAAACTGCAGAATGTGAGATTTTATGGGGATGTGAAGTTAAGATGACATCTAAGAGTGAGCTGTTGGCAGAGTTAGAAGCATTGATTCTTGTGGGTTCAGTTATTATCGGTGTAAGACCCAGCTCATCACAGATGACTTTTAGGGAGTGGGATTTAGCAGTGAGTCAATCCATATTGAAGTCCTTTAAGATTATTGTTTCCGTGTTAGCAGCCAAAGTTATGGATTTCAACACGTTAAGGATTTCTGAGCCTCCTGACGGGGGTCTATAGCCACCAATGATTGTGATGCACTTTGAGGATGGAAGGTGAAATTTAAGTGAGACAATCTCATATTCCTTGTGCTTAGTTTTACAGGAAATGCTGCTAATATTAAATTTTGATTTGGCATATACAACCACCCCCGCCCTGAATCCCTATCAGCCCTAAAGAGCTTGAAGCTCGGTATAGTAATTTGCGGATCACTGTTGGTCTTTTTTAGCCATGACTAGGTAATTATAATCAGATCTGGGTCGGTGTGGGCTTCCCAAACTTGAAGATGATCAAGTTTTTTTGAGCAGGCTTAGAATATTGACCATCATCAGTTTTATTCCAGGAGCAGCTGCAAACTCCGATGGATAAGTGATTTGAGTTGGAGGACCTGGATTTAGTTTGACATTGCCTGAACAGAAAAGGAGAATTAGAAACATTTTCTTGAGGGCATTTATCAGGTAGAAGTGGGCTCTTTTTGTATGGGTTCTTGTGTGGTGTTCAGTCATTGAGGTATGTCTAGCCAGGGCATAGGAGATGCTGACATGGCCGTTCAAGGCTAGCAGGGGAAGTGCACAGAACGACATTGGCAAAGGGAGGAGGGCCAGAGGAGAGGGATGAGAATTAAAATGAAAACCCGACAGATTAAGAGTAAGGAAGCAATATGAAGATGCAGCAGGAACTATGATTGTGGGTTCCCAGGCTGGGATGACTTCTGACTTAGCATGGATCAGTGCTTTATGAGTCATACTTTTTGCCAGGATTAGAAGTAGAATGATAATGCAGGCCATACTGCCCACGATTGAGTACAGTGATTTGTGTAGAAAGACCAAGAATCCCTCTAGTGGCAGGTCTGTATAACCTGCTAATGGAAAACTTCTATTGCACACTTGAAATGTGCTTAGTTCTATCTAAAATCTATTTGTAAAAAGTGCCAGGTGGCAGAAGCATGGGAAAAGTCCTGGCCAATCACAGTGGGTTTGCTGGAAGCGCCCGTGTTCCGAACAGTAGCTGCACCTCTCATACCTGCCTCAACAATGATCACCATGGGTATAATGACTTGGGGCACCTAACCAACAGTGTAATAGTACAAGAAAAAACAGTCATTCACATGATATTTTGTCATGGTCAGGGTCAGGTAATTGGGTAGTAGAATGACTTAGGTAGTAACTACCCAACCTGACTACTCAGTTGTCATCCGGGTATTTTTAGGGTACTTTTGAGTACCGGTGGGTAGTCTTGGGGATCAGGTTTTAGTACCCTCCCATTCCTACTGAATGTATGATCTTAACAGTAATTGATTTGGTGGCATGGTCTATGACCTTGCCTCCTGTTACCAACTCTCCAAACTTGATTCCTTTGTAAATGCCTTCTCCAGGCTTATTTTCTGCAGCCCCATCTGAACCCATCACTGCACACTTCATAATCATCTAAACTGGCCTTCAGTGAAGAATAGACATGTGCAACATCTGGCTTTTTATGGGTTCAAGTACTGATTAAACAAATGCCCAACTACCTATGCACCCTGCTCATCTTTGCTATTCCCTCCAACCATCACCTTCACTCCCACTCGGGGAAATATCTTTCTTGTTCCCAGGTGTAAACAAAATTCTGGACCACTGGCTTTGAGTCATAAACTCTCACAGATCTGGAACAACCTAGCCTTGAGAAACAGCCTACCCACTAGCATTGCCACATCCAAGCAGTACCTTTAAATTTTAATTGTATCTTTTTGACTATACCCAACAAAGACATATGCTTTATGGTGTACCAACTGCTCTTGATTGTCTCTCTCGATTGTGTATACCTTTTAAATTTATTTGTCGTATTGTGTATTAGTTAATAATTCTTGTTCAAATGAACAAAGCACCAGATAATGACACTACGTTGCTACATACAGTACAATAAAGTCCAGTACACTACAGAAAAGCAGAGCACCCGTAGGAAAATGTCACACAGAAACGGTTACTTCATAAATAACTAAATAAACCATTTTATTCATACAAATTCTTCACCCATGTGGACCACGGCAATCAGCCGTCAGATGTAGCAGAATTACATCGTGGCTACCGCCGCACACTGCTGACATATTGTTCAGATCAGGCAGAGCTTCCTCAGAGATTTCTCTGAATAAAAGCTGTTTATTTATTTATGAAGTAATCATTTCTTTGTGCCATTTTCTACGGGTGTTCTGCTTTTCTGTAGAGTACTGTATTAGTAAATGCATATACATATTGTGTTTCATTATTATTTTTTGTTTCCTCCTAAGGTCCCATCTGTAAACGGGATTATTTTTTGTATCTCTGTGTGTTTACCTGGTGAGACAATTTCAAATAAAACAAATAAATTAACAGGTGTCCCCTGTACAGTGATCAGGCAAAAGTGTAAACCCAGGCATGGAGATCTGGGACTCATATCTGTTTTTCCTCCCCAAGTATAGAACATAGCTTCTGGCTACAAAAAACTGGAAACTCCAAAGTCCAGCCAATGCCCAGTGTGTTGAGGTCCTTCTGCAGTTTGTCTCCATCCTCAAGAGAGTCTGGCTTAGAGTCCTCTTCAAACTTAAGCAGCCTGGTGGAAACCTCTGCTTCCAAAGCCTTGATGAAGATGTTGAAGAGCAGTGACCCCAGCACTGATCATTCTTTTCCGCTAAGAATAGTACCCATGCACCATGCATTGCCCTATCCTTCTTCACTGCAGTTAGCAATTCATCTTGTGTGTGTTCCATGTACAGTACCACACTAGTTTATTTTGTCCAGAAACATGTCAGGTACCACAGGATCAATGGTCTCATTGAGGTCCAGATAAACTACATTAATGGTCTGGCCCTCGTGCACCTCCCTGGTCACCCCCATGATGAAGGTCATCAGGTTGGTTTGACATAATCTGCTCATCATAAAGCCATGCTGAGAGGAGAGAAAACCTTGGCCTTAAGCAAGTGCTCCATTATTCTATTCTTAATATAATGTTCTCCAGGACATTGCCTAGCAGTTATGTAAGATTGCTCAGCCTGTATTTGCACAGTTCAGATTGTGTCCCCTTTTTAAAGATATGGACAACATTGTCTAATTTCTAGTCTTCTGGTACCATACCTGTTTTGACAGACTTCTGAAAGATTATTGCACATGGCACTGCAAATTGTTCATTTAGCTCCTCTGTCATCCTGGGGTGTATATCGCCCATCTCTTAGGACATACCTGGCTTGTTCTTTGCAAGGTAGTCAGCTACCAGGGTAGATGTGATGTCCAGTTTCTGCTCTGTGGCTGCCCCAATGTTACATAGAAACACAGACAATGATGGCAGAAAAAGATCAATGGTCCGTCCAGTCTGCCCAAATTCCCTATTTACCCAGGGACCTACTGTCACTCCAGTGTCCTAAACCTCCCCATCTTCCATCCCAATCCCTGTCTTGATTCTGCCACCCCCAACAACCACAATATCCTTCATACAGTCCCAATCATGCTTGAAGCCACTAACAGTTTTCAAACCCACCACCTCAGCTGGCAGACTATTCCATGGCTCCACAACCCTCTCTGTACCTATTCACCTGAACCATGCACCCCTTGTTCATCAGATAGACAGACCCCAGAATACACGCACAGGCCTCTGAGGCCTATGCTTTTTGAAGTAAAATAACTTCCATTTTAGCTGGTCTCAGCTCCATGGAACTTGGAAACCAGACTGCACTGGTCAGCAGGGCCATCTTCTCATTGTAGTCCAAAAACTGGGCTTTTCATAATTGTTCTTATTAATGTAGTTAGGAAAGTTTACAACAGCCCTGCCTAATCCCATGTGTTCTACTCTCCCCAGCAATCAATCGATGAATGACTGCAGCAGCATCATCACAGCAGTAGTAGGAACCTTGCTTGATGACTCAGTGTTGTGGGCAATGTTTTGTGGGTTGAACCATGGCTTAATTCTCCACTGACATCATGAAATTATCTAGTTTGTTGGCTGGCGGTGTATGAACAGCTGCAAACCATAGGCTGTGATTTCAATCTGTAGCTTTATTTAGTCTACAAGAGATCACAATGGGTAAGATCAATCTGTTTAATCATTTTATAGAACCAAACTTGCAACTCTAGGCCCCACTGCAATTGAAAGTCATGGAGATTAGACAAAGGGTAAACAGAGTTAGGATACCTGGATGTTACAGCTTGTCAAAGGTGTCAGGGAGAAGGGGTGGAAGAGAAAGTTAAATAAATTATGATTTCCAACTTCAAACTGTTGCCAAATGGGTTCTCATCCTTCCCCTCCAAAGCAAGAATTGTCTAGCCAGGTTACTTGTCTTGGTGTTAAAGCCACCTTTTGGTGGGAATTTGACAGTGGGGCATCAATGACATCGAATAGCTCAACATTGAGTCTTTCTATTGCTGTATTCATCTTTTCTCTAAGAGTTTGATACACATTTGATCAAGAATCCAAGAATGACCTTTTATCTGTTTGTCCTAAATTTTAGGGTACCCCTTCATCTCATCTATCCTGCAGTAGCATTATAAAAACAGGAATCAGTACTGAAGAATATCAGTTCAAGCAAAGTACTATTTATTTGGTGAGACACACACCATTTTACAGGGTATCTATTATAACTGGACATGCTTATATCACATAGTGCACAGTCACACTTCATTTGGGGATCTCAACAGTGTTCCATTCCAACACTCCCTTCTTGGAGCACTGGATTTATTTTAGGTCCCTCGTGAAATTATCCTTTAACTCAAAGTTGCAGTAATGGGACATACTATAGCAGGCAGTTCACATTGGGGTTCCAACCCATGGAATTACTTTCCTCCTACTTGACTGTCCAATTAGGAGCATGCTGCACTCTTGGTGTCTTGCCTCTTAGGTGGGACATAAACCCAGACTCACAATAGTATGCTTCACTTGTAAACTCTGGATCTATACATGGGCACTATAGCGACATGGGTATTAACCACATGAGTGCTAGCACCCATTTCTATACTCTGGTCTGCACAAGAACTCAGAGCCTTCTTTTATTCTTAAAGTCCTGGACTTGTACCTACCAATGGCGGAGCAAGACTCATTCCTTTAACTGGCCATAAACTGCAGAGATCTATGGAGGCTGGTACCAGCAAGGACCACTCAGGCACTCTAGATCCAAGGTCCAGCTCACCTCATGCTCAACGTACTCTCTCAGCCAAAAGGTCACAGTGCCATCTCTTTCAGTACATCTTTAGGTATGGGGCGCCCAAGGATCAGCACCAATAGAGAATCCCTGACCCTACTAGAGACCAGGGAAATTACCATACTCCTTGTTTGAGAATCCTTCCAGCCCCTTAGCTATTAGAGGTACCACACCATTACCCACCATGACATTCTCATTCTCATTCTCTCTCTCTCTCTCTCCCCTCCCTCCTCCTCTCTCTCTCTCTCTCTCTCTCTCTCTCCCTCCCTCCTTCCCTGCAGCTTTTCTGGACTCCCCATATCCCAGGCAAATTGGTAAATCTTCAAACATGTTTTTCGAAGGTCAGTCATGACAGATAATTGTTAATAATCAAATGCTACCATATGATAATCAAGAGAGGTCATGACTTAAGATCATCACCTAGATCATGATTTAATCATCAAGCATGTTACTTTCAAATCTCCAACTGATTATTATTGATTATTTTTGTAAGCTTAATTCAGCATGATGGGATTTGATGATCTGAGTATGATCAAATGATAATTGTTGATGATCATTGGTGACTGTATTAGTTTTGCATTATAAGACTGTAAGTCACATGAGTAATACTTATTAAACATTTTTACAAACATATGAAAGCACCGGTAGAAAAAGGCCCATAGGTCTATCAAGTCTTCCTGAGTGTGCAGCTCGTGGTTTACTTTTCCTGCAGCTGCCCCTCCACTCCCCTTCCCTTTCCATCATCCCCGGACTATCCCCCCTTTAACATAGAAACATAGACTTCGACGGCAGATGAGGACCACTTGGCCCACCCAGTCTGCCCATTTCCCTACCTATTGGATAAGCTGCAGATTCTAGTTAACCAACAGCCTACTTCCTGCAACCCCCCACTATAATTGCCTTATGTCTGTCCCATGCATGTTTTAATTCCCCCACTATTTTAGACCCCACAACCTCTCCAGGAAGGCGGTTCTCATCAGAACTTACCCTCCCCTTGGCTCTATCCCATCCCCTTTTACAACTGTCCACTGTCTTCAGTGTGATCAGTTCCTCCAGCAGTGTGTTCCACCCAGCCACCACCCTCTCCATTAAGTAGTGCCTCCTCATCTCCCTCCTGAATCTACCCCCTTTCAAATTCAGACTGTGCTCCCTTGTGACTCTTCCACCCTTTAATCGGAACAATCCTCCTGCTTAGACCCTGCTTATGCCTTTTAAGTATTTAAAGGTCTTTATCATTTACCCCTCTCCTTCTGTCCTCCAGGGAATACATGTTGAGCTCCCTCAATCTCTCATCATAGGGTTTATCCCCTAGACCTAGAATCATCTTTGTTACCCTACAATGCACCCTCGCCAGTAATCTTACATACTTTTCTAGGTAAGGGAACCAGTACTGCACAATGTTTTTGTTCCTAATATGAAAATATGAATGTCAAATATATTGGACAAATATAATACTCTGTGCAGACAACAGCACGGTTTTAGAAAAGGGCATAGTACCACCACTGCCCTGCTTGATTTTACCGGTGCAGTGCATAGTTCCCTTGATAAAGGTCTTCTTACTGAGGCTGTCTTCATTGACCTCTCAAAGGTATTTGACATGGTCCATCATCGGCTACTGTATGACTGACAACTCCTTGCTGGCCTCACACTGGACTCAGCCCATTGGTTCAGAAGCTACCTTGACAACCGCTCTCAAAGAGTAAAAATTGCCAGTGCTATCTCAGACACCTTGCCTGTCCGCTCCGGAGTCCCTCAGGGGTCCATACTGGGCCCTCTCGTTTTCAGCCTCTTTTTAAACTCCCTACCACAATCAAGCTTGGAACAAATCATCCTGTATGCAGGATGATGCTGTTGTCTTTTCTACACACAATGACCTTTCACCACTACAACACAGCCTCCAACTCAGATTCAGTGCCATTGAAACATGGTTCTCCAATCATAAACTAATCCTCAATCACAAGAAAACCAAGTCATTGCTATTCTGCAGTTCACATAACCATTACAAGCTACACCCTCTTGCCATCTCCACCAAGCAGGGGACTGTCCTCAAACAAGTGTACTCATTCAAATACCTAGGGATTTTACTTGACCCCAATCTCTCCTATACAGCTCACATTGACAGCATGGCTAAAGCTGCCAACACATGCCTTGGATTACTCTACAAGCACAGGCAGTACGTCACTCCAGAGGCCCTGAAGATTGCCATCCAGAGCTCTGTGGTGTCAATTATTGATTATGGCCTCATTATCTATGGCTCCGCCATGACATTTGCCCTCCAATGTATAACAACTGCACTTAACAAAGCATGCCAACTCACAACTGGTGCCCACTGCCTCACCCACACCTGTGCCCATTATGAACAATCCGGATGGCTCCAACTCTCCAACCGTATAAAGTATCTCAGATGTGCAATGGTGGGAAAAAATCAACCTTGGCCTCACACCCCCTGGTGTTACTGCCTTGTTACATCAAAACCCCAACTGACAGAACACCAGGAGCTTGACAACCCAGATTCTACAAGTTCCTCACTGTCAAACTACACAGGGACAATGCTCCGTCACCTATAGGGCTCCTCTATGGATGAAATGGTCTCAGCCACACCATCTCCTCTGCCTCAGCACTAGGTCTGTTCAAAACCAGGCTCCGGGCCCATCTCATTGCCTCTAGCTCCTGTGACTGCCTCTCCTAGCTGATGACCTACACAGCTTTTATTTATTTATTTTTTATTTATTTCTATTCTAAGATTACAATTACCTTTGAGCCCAGGGCTCTTTTACAAAGGTTCCACATCAAGACATAGGTATCACATGACAATAGACAAAATTGTTACACAAGTAAGGGTAAAGAATATCAAATTAATTTCGAACAGACAGGGAGAGGGTAAAGTGGAAAGGAAGAGACAATGGGGGAGGGGGTAGTAGAAAGAAATGGGAGGGCAAGGCGAGAGCTAAGAAAATGAGAAGAGAGGAGCGGTGGGGGGGTAGGTAAGGATAAGGAGCAGGGGTGGGTGAAGCAGCCAGGAAGGTGTCATTGTCAGGTGCTGTAGAGCATGTGGGGCAGTGGCCAAACTAAGGCAAGTGTGTTATGTAAGAAGCTAGATATAGGAAGAGCGGTAGCGGAGCGGAGTTGCATAGACATTATCCATGACAGTCGCAGATGCTGGAAGTGACCAGGGTGTTTCGGAGGCTGGATTTGAAGGCCCCTAGCCCAGTGGTATTGATAGTATCATTGGTAAGACCATTAAACCAAGTGGATGCTCTGTAGGTGAATGAACGCTGGCCAATGGCTGTGCAGCAGTGAGGGATACGGAAAAGTTGTGACTTTGATCACCTGGTAATTGTGGAGCTGGTTTTCATTTGAAGGAGGGAACAGACCCCTGGAGGGGCAGTTCCCAACTGTATTTTCTTAGCAACCATGTGGGTTTGGTACTGAATTCTATTATCAAGTTGAAGCCAGTTAGCTTGGGAGTAGCAGTCACAGGTGTGTGTGTGAGCCGTTTGGCGCCAGTGATGAGTCGACAGGCCTTGTTTAGGGTGGTAGTAATCCTTCTGAGTGCAGTGGTAGTGGCAGTGCCATAGATGACAATACCATAGTCAATCTGGGAGATGATGGAGCTTTGAACTGCGGCAAAGAGGGCCTCTTTAGTCAGGTGCTGACAAAGCCGATAGAGTAAGCCCAGTCTAGTATTCACAGTTTTAGTGACATTGGTTATATGGGTTCCAAAGGACAGGTGTGGGTCTAAGGTGATTCCTAGGTATCTGAAGGAGTCAACCTGCTCCAGGGAGTCCACAAGGCAGAAGTTTAAGGAGAGTTGGTGGTGTTTGTGCTTGTTTTGGTGGCTGGTGAAAATCATGGTCTTTGTTTTTTTCTAGTTAAGGATTAACTTATGTTCTTTGAACCAGCTTTCAACAGAGGTGAAGCGTGTTGAAGGGTTTATTGGTGGCTTGGGTCACGATGAGAGGCAAGAATCACCATGTCATCTGCATAGAGTATGACTTGCTGAGAGGTGGAGTCGGGGAGAGAGTTGAGGAACAGGCTGAACAGCAATGGGCCCAGGATGGAGCCTTGGGGGACACCAGAGCAAACCTGTTTAGTGTCGGAGACAACGCCTGATATTTTTACACATTGGGACCTGTTGTCAAGATAGCTATTGAACCATTTCACTGATTCCGTGGAGAGGCCAATGTTCAGTAGCTGATGAAGCAGGAGGCGGTGTTGGACAGTGTCAAAAGCCTTTGACAGGTCGATGAATGTAGCTCTGGTTAGGAGACCCTGATCAAGGGAGTTGTGTATGGCTCCCTTAAACCCAAGAAGTGCTGTGGCAGTGCTGTGTCCTTTTCTAAATCCGTGTTGCTGCTGGCAAAGGATGTTGTACTTGTCCAGATGATCAGTGAGCTGGTCTGCTACTATGCATTCCAGGGCCTTAAAGAGGGGTGGCAGGATAGAGATAGGTCGGTAGTTCACATGGGAGGTCCGGTCACCACTTTTATGGATAGGTGTGACAGTAACTGCCTTCCATTTGTCAGGGAATTGGCTGAGAGAGAGGGAGAGATTAAAGATCCTGGTGAGAGGCCCCAGAACCTCGTCTAGAGTGAGGGGACAGAAGTTTGAGGTCCAGTGTGTCAGCACTTGCTCTAGTGTTTTTGATGGCTTTGGAAATGTATTTCCTGATGGTATTTTTGCTTATTGCTCTGAAGTAGAAAGGGGAACAATTTTTTGGTGATGACTGATGGGTGGGAAGAGGGGGGTCACTGTCGTTGAAAAAGTCAGGAGGGAGGATGCTGCTGAGGTCAGTGAAGACATCATTAAAGGTGTTGGCTATGACTTTTAGGTCCAGGATAGTATTCCCCGTTTATTGTGATTGCAGTAGGGGGTGATTTGGACTCCTTCTGGGTAACATCTTTAATATTATTCCAGAATGCTCTTGCATTTCCCCAGGTGTCAGCGAGTGCAGTCTTGTAGTATTCAGATTTCTGTTGGCGTGTGGATTTGGTGCAATCATTTCTAGCTCTTTTGAAATTTTGGATGTTTGCCTGTTTTCCTGTTTCTCTGGCTAGTTCCCAGAGGTGGTCCCTATGTTTCAGCTTCATTAAGAGGGAACCCGTGAGCCAAGGATTGCAGAGGGGTTTAATTTTTCACTTTTTTGGCGGGGCAAAGATGTTACAAGCTTCATTGAAAATGCATATGAATTGATCAAGGGCAGTATTTGAATCGGGTGCTAGGCTGATGGGGGACCAGTCTTGATTTAGTAGGTGTGATTTTAGGTGGGTTAGCTTCCCACGGGGTAGGACTCTGCTCAGAATGACCTTTGGTGGAGATTTCCAGAATTTGTTTGACCAGATGCAGCTGATGGGGGAATGGTCGCTGAAAGAGTCAGGCAGTACTGTGAAGCAAGTGATACGGGAGGGGTGAGCAGTCAGGATCCAGTCCAGTAAAGTGCTGGTGCCGGTTTTGTAGTTCATTCTAGTTGTGGAGTCCAATATCTGTGTGAGGTTTGCTGATGTGACCATGTCCCTGGTGTCGCCAGCATCAGGTCCCAACCAGTTTGTATTGAAAGCACCCAGTGTGATGACTTCAGAGTCGTTTGGGAGTGATTTGATGTACTCCAGTACTGCATGAAGGCCTGGTCCCTGTTCTTTCGGGGGGATATAAACGACGGTGACTGAGAGGGCTTTGTGCTGAGCTCCAAGCAGGATTTTGTTATGCAGTAGCTGGGCATTTGGTGTTGGTAGGTCAGTGTGGGCAGTGTGTCCCATCAGGTTATCTTTTAGGTAAAGGATGCAGCCCCCTCCTCGTTTTGATTTTCAGTCAAGCCTAAAGATAGAGTAGCCAGGCATGGAGATTGTATGATCAGGAACCAAGGGGGTGAGACAGGTTTCTAGTACTGCCAGGATATCGGGCTGGTGGGCATTTGCGAAAGCTTGTAGTTGGTCAAATTTAGATAATAAGCTGCAGATGTTCAGGCAGATAATGGAGAGAGTGCCAAAGTGCTTGGTTTGAGTGGAGTTCATGGCATCCAGAGGGCCAGGGTTGGGGTGAATGTTTCCAGATAATAGCAGGAGTAGGAGAAGGAGTTTCAGGGTGGCCAGGCACAGTTCCCTGCAGAAGAACTTGTGGTACTTGATTGGGGAGGGTTTGTTTGCAGATGTTTTGTGCATACAAAACAGGAGCATAGTGAGCTGTGGTGGTAGTGGGGCACACTGCACCCTGGTATGAAGGTGTGGGCACAGTGTGGTGAGGTGAGTCTTAGGGGTGAGGAAGTTGTCAGGTAGCATGGTGCAAGTGTGGCTGTAGCAGAGATTATGCTTATAGCTATGCAATGGGGATGGAAAGCAGGATGGACGGAGCTGGAGCAATGGGGTGAGGGCAAAAAGAAGGAGAGAGAGGCAGGGGATAGTAGGGAAGGAAGGCATAGTTTGTGGAGGGGGAAAAGAGACAGGAGCTGCGAGGAAGGCTGAGGTGGATGTACTACAACATGAGAGCAGAGGAAGTAAGAGAAAAAAATTGGGATTTAGGCAGATAGGCGAGCGAGTGGTGGGGAGCAGTTCAGGCCCCCTGAGCAGGGGACAGAGATAGTTACAGGAGGGCAGTAGAATTAGGCAGGAAATATAAATACAGTCCTCAGATTCGGCAGTGCACAGCAGAAGTAAAATGCAGATAGGAAAGTTGTCGGATTCGGCAGTAAACTGTGTACACTATCAGCAGATAAACAAATAGTTTTTTAGCAACCACCGGACAGCTACTCTCAGGGCAAAAAATAATAGTCCAGCCCCCCAGTCTGTAGGAGACCAGGAGATAGTGAGGTCGGTGCTGTGACAAAAGCTGTGGCAGAGTGCAATGGTAGTCTATGGGCACAGCAGCCCTGAGCTAGGCCATGGAGTCAGCGGTCGCTGTAGCCAATCATGACCAGGCAGAGAGGGCAAGGACCAATCGGGTAGAGCCCTGAGCGTGCTGGGCCAATGATGGCACACACGGCTTTCCTGGACTGAGGTGGACTTCCTTACCCACCGCTGTGGATCAGGGAGGTGGCCAGAGGTTGCAAGAGCCAGAAATGGTAGCTGAGAGGCAAAGCTGCTGAGTCTGGTAGCAAGGGTGCAAGGTGTGAAGCCTGTAGTGGCACCAAAGATATTATTTTAGTAGGCTACTGAGTTAGAGGCTTTGAGAGCCTTAAACCTAGAACTAACAATAGTCTGAATGTGATGGCTGAGTGGTAGAGCTGCTGATTGTGGTAGCAATGGTGTAGGGTTTGATGCTTGCAGTGGCACCAAGAATAATATTTTAGCTGAGTATGGGGGTTAGAAGCTTTGAGAGTCTTAGAGTATAGATGACACTAGTCTGATATGATAGCTGAGTGGTAGAGCTGCTCACTCTGATTAAAGGGGTGTAGGGTTTGAGACCTGCAGTGGTACCAAGTGAGAAAAAAGAAATATTTTTAGCAGACTATGGGGGTCAGAGACTATGAGAGACTTAGAAAGTAAGCATAAAATAGCAAAGATATGGTGGTTAAGCTGTAGAGCTGCATAATCTAACAGCAAGGGTACTGAGTTTGAGACCTGCAGTGGGAGAAAAGACAAGTATTTTTCTTTCTAGGTAGGGGGAATGGAAGGGTTAAAAGCTAATAAATAGAGGTAGATATTGGCCTGGTTCGTTGGCTTAGTGGATGGGCTAATCCTAACTTAAATACTGCTTAACCTCAGGCTCCTCTAGTCCTCCCTCCCCCCCAGCTACTGAGGTGCCACTTCAAATCTCAGGTCTTCATACCACCTCATTAGTCTCTCCTTGCCCATTATAGTACTTATTTCACCCCCTCCCCCTGCCCTCTTCTTCTCTTCTATCACTCCTTCCCATTTATTTTTTGAAAAATGCCTCCAGCTGCATCTTCAACCTTCTTCTCTCCTCTCATTCCTGTTTCTCTGCCACCCCCAGGCACCTGACTCTACCCATTCCTTGTGGGCACATGCATCCTAGCTGTGTTCACCATTTTACTGTAGCTGCCTCTGCTAACTACCTACACTTCTCCTCCTCCTCTACACTTTACTCTTCCTATAATTGATCCCTTTCAATAGCACTGTTGTACATGAATTGTTTACTGTTATTTCACTGTTGCTTCCTTGTTATTTCTGACTTGGAACCTTTGTAAAAGAGCCTTGGTGCAAAGGTACTTGTAATCCTAGAATAAATAAATAAACAAATAAATAAATAAATACATAAATAAAATATTATCAAAAGCAAATAAATTATAATGTAAATCATGTGAAGTCAAGTTATAATCCCTTTAGGAGGTAATTCAGTGCTTGATATAGTATAGACATTTACATAACTAATTTTCATATTTCAATAAACAGTTTATTAACCAAAACAAGGGTAATTTCTATGTTTGAAATCATTTTGCCTTGACAGTAGTATGTTGCCAACTTTTATAAAATGTTTTGAGCAGAAACCACGTACTTATAGAAACTCACCATATTTATAAAAGGAATTATTCTTTTATTAAAAGGAATTATTTAAAGGAGATATATAAACTGATCTCAACCCTTATAACAGTAGTAAGAAATGCGGTATCAGAGTAAATATAATTAAAGGTAGGGTATTTGTACAGAACATGTACCATAGCTGATAATACCAGTAAAGATGTCGACATAGAAGACACAATAAACTTCAAAAGTATAGAAAGAAGATACATTGATTTTTAATGTATTGCTGTACTCTTGGTAATGAGAAATCATGACAATCATGATAATATGTGATCATCATTAATCACAAACACTATTTCCATAACATGATGGTTTTTGATTGGTGGACATTTAATATTCATGTTTATTCATTGCTAGTAATGATCACAATGATGGGTTTTGAACCTTGATTGTGATCATTGCACATAATTGATCATGATTATTAATGATATATCATTATAAACTCATCATCTTTTCACTATCCCTAGACCATACCAACTCATGAATTACACATCAGGGGGCAGTAAGACTAATCAGCAACCCCATAGGGGGTTGCAAAACTGTAGAATGATTACAAATTTTGCAGTCATCTCAAATTTTAGATATTTTCTGCCGTCCCCTTGAAGGAGGTCCTGAGAAATTCAACTGATATAAAACCAAAAGCTCATGTACACGCCTAAAGTTATGCCGGTCCACATGCTCTTACACTTCCTTTTCTGCATTATGATTGATTAGCGAAGTACAGAAACAGGAATTCTGTAGCATAACAAAATAAAAACATAATCACTTCAACAAATATTTTGTAGGTATACACCACAAGAAGAATATTAAGAAATCTTAATCCTAATAAAAAAACAGGCCCCGATGGTTGTATCCAAGGCTCTTGAAAGAAACAGCAGGGGAAATCACAGAACCATTAACAGTGATATTCCAGCAATTCTTGGATGAGGGCAGGGCTGTGAGAGACTGGAACCTAGTACATGTCACACCCTATTATAAAAAAAAAGGGGATAGATCCATACATGGAAATTATAGGCCTATTAGCATCACTTTGGTCTTGGGGAAGGTTTTGGAAGATGTTATAAAGGATCTCCTGGAGCAGTTTCTTATGGATTCTGGTCAGGTTGACACGGCACAACATGGGTTCGGTTAAAGCAGGTCATGCATGACCAATCTCATGCACTTCATTGAGCCAGTAAGTGCAGCCTTGTACCTAAACGTTCCAGTAGACACAGTATACACAGATTTTGCTAAGGCATTTGATTCCGTGCCTCACTCAGAGCTTATGGATTCCCTTTCTGCATTGAACTTTGGTAGGTCATTACTGAATTGGATCAGTTCCTGGTTAGATGTCTGGCATCAGAGAGTTGTCCTTAAAGGACATCTATCTAACTGGGCTGAAGTTACCAGTGGGGTCACACAGGGGTCGGTACTGGGGCCAATACTGTTCAACATTTTTATATCAACCATGACATGTTCTGATAATGTTTGGATATGCAGATTCACAGATGACATTAAAATATGGGGTGTTGTCAGTAAAATCAGAGAAGTGCAAAACATTCAGCTAGAACTAAACAAGATAGCTGCTTGGGTTGCAAACAAAGAAACTAAAGTTTAATACAGATAAATGTTAAGTAATGCATTTTGGAGGAAGAAATCTTTGGGCCAAATACTATTTAGGTTGAGATGAATTACTGCAGACAACAACAGAGAGATCTTGGTGTCCTAGTCTGCAATAACCTGAAGTCCCATGACCACTGTAGAGAGGTTGCCAGAAAGGTCAGTAGGATTCTTGGCTGTATTTCTAGGAATGTTTGGAGTAGGGAGAGGGAAGTACTGATGCCTCTGTATTGTAGTTTGGTCAGACCACACATGGAGTATTGTGCACAATTTTGGGCCCCCTATGGAATTAGTCAAATGGATAGACTGGAGAGGGTGCAGAGGAGAGCCATAAGGATGGTGGCCAACATAAAAACACTAGACTATGAGTAGAGGCTGAGTGATCTCGACATGTTCTCCCTAGGATATTGAAGACTTAGAGGGGATATCTACCTCATTTACAAGGCACAACAAAGTAATGATCTATGGGGATGCCTGAGACTTGAGGCATGAACACATGAAAGGGAACTCAGATGACACAACAGGCAGCATAAAGGGAAACATTTTAAGAAAAAACAAAGGGGACATTGGTTTAATCACAGAGCTGTCTCCAACTGGAATGGTTTACCAGCTACAGAGGTAAATAGCGACAGTATGTCACAGTTCAAGAAATCACTGGACCAACATATGAAGGCTATGGGGAGGGTTGTATACTGCTGACTTAGTGGACAAGTCCGTATGGTGAAAGTTACTTGACTTGAGACATCCTATGAATCCTATAAGTTAAAGTAAGGTACAGTGATAAGCAATAATATGGTGTGGAAGAAAAGCAACAGTGTACTTCCAGAAGAACAATAATTATATTAGGGTTCCAGATAGCCAGGACAAATGATGGCATATTTGTTTAACCTTCTGTACCAATAACACTTTATTGATGCACATTTCTATCCTTAAAAATTTATGAAAGGAGCATTACTTACTAGTAAAACGAAATTACCTTTCCCATGAAAATGTAATTATCGGAGAGTTAATGCTTGCATTGATCATCTAGTTAACCCTAAATACAGCACTGAAAAACAATAAAATAGATTAGAGAGTGCTTTTGTATACACAAGCTCCAATTCTGGCTGATGTTCCTAGAAATAGTCTTAATTAACTGTACAATTGCAAGAAAAAGAATTAAGTAATACATAAAACTGAAAGCATTCAAATACTGCTTTAGGCAGATCTTAGATGATTGCAATTGCATTCAAGTGATTTATGAACTGACTTCAGCACAAACCTTTGAAGTGATCATTTAACGTTTCTTGCTATTGATCACTCTAATGCCTGGGTTCTCCAGTCCCATAGGGAAATGCTAGTACAAATGTATCTGGGAAAATAAAAAAGATGCAACATCGGCTACCAGGTAGTCAGATATAATGATTTGTAATATATTATATTAATGGTTATGACATTCAAACAGAGTTGTGCTAACCAATAAAACTTCAAAGCAACAAACAGTTATATTCACACTAAGCATTCTCATGTGTTGAAACCTCTAGTTTGTAATGACAGTTTGCAGTCCATGAAGTGAGAACAAAAGTAGAATTCTACGTTAGTAGAGGCTGCAAAGAATTTAAGGAGTAATATTAAAAAGCATGCAGAATATAAAAAAAATCAAGTTGAAATTGACATTTTGACCACAGGTGGTCTATAGGAATGATCTCCAAAACAAAAAAAAGTAAGCAATGTTACTGCAAAACAAGTCTTGGGCTGGGCATTGATTTGAATCTCAGAGTTTGAATAGTTTGGACTGTGTGTGAGATTCTTTGTAATAATACTGTAAAAATATGGTTTGAGTATCCACCCTGGTGGGTTGAGTCTGAAATGCCATAACCATACAAGGAGTTTGATTCTCTTTCAGAAAGTATGTTTCAGCTTCAAGTAAAAACCAAAATTCACATGCAGTAATTTTCTGACAGTCTCAATGACCCACTCTGGAAGGGCATTTTTACAACAGTTAATTTTAAATGAGAATAATACTGCATATTTTAGCATTCCAGTTTACTGATGTTCTAATAAAACAGCAGTGTCTACCGCCAGCCCATTGTCACAGTCAGAGTGCTCCTGCTCTTGACATTGGTGACCCAAGTTTGGGAGTGAGATCAAGTCTTTGGGGTCTGGCAGGGGAGAGAAGGACTGAGCATCCAAAGGGGCACACTTCTCCACTGGGGTGGGAGGGTACCAGCATTCACTGCACCACTGCCACCTGGGTGAACACAGATGGTGTGCAGCTGGAGCTGGAGCCAAAGCAGGAGTGAGAGAGAACATTGATGATTCCAGATATGCTGGGCATGCTCCAAGTGTGTCTGCATACCACAGACCCATTAAGCTGGCATCCTGTGGATGGGGGGAAATCAGATAACTCCCAAGTCATTACAGCATCATGCTGCACCCTCTTAGGCTCCACACAGCTAACTGCCTGTGCTAACCCCCAGAAATGTGCTGTCCAGCTGGGGGTAGCTCCAACAGCCCATTGGCCCTGCCATAAGAGGGGTATGTCCATGGGAAGTGGTGGTGGAGGTCAGAGACAGGGAAAGCAGCATCTGACTGAGAGTTGGCCTGGGCCAAGGTAGGTCACCTTGGAGGTAGGAGCCCCCAAAAAAAAACAGTGTCTAGGTCCAGGCAAAGTGAAAAAAATTAGCAATTAGAAGATTCTGCCACAGAGTGCAGAATTTGCATTGCAGTATGCTTTGTGAATTCTGTACTTCATGATACTACAAACTGAGAAGTTCACAATTCATGTAGTGAAAACATAAGCAAAGAGTATGAATTCACCTGTTTGGGATCTTTTTTTCCATGTAGTGGCAAATTACTTCACGAACTATACTGTAGCATAGTGTGAAATGACAAATTAATGGGCACTATGCAAAGTGTTTAGAGGGCCACTTTGCTAGAACTCCACCAGTGAAGTTTAAACTTTGCACAAGCCTATGTCTAATATAGTTATCCTTTCTGCTAGACTGTTGACCGTACAGTATGTTCAAAATATGAGGGGCACAGTATCATAGGTTCTCAGACAGTGCATTATTTATTACTCAGTAGATCTGTGGATATGCATATTATCCATAGCCACCATTAATTGTTCCACTGTAAATCTCAGATATACTTATTGGTTCAGGTATTTGTAAACCAATTAATTTATACACCTATAGACCTGAACACTGCAAAAATTCAGTGTAACTGTATGTGATTAAAGTAAAACAGATGGCACAGAAAACAGTAATATATATACTCTCTATATATATATGTGTATATATATATATATATATATATATATATATATATTAATGTTTACTTACTTCTACTGTCCTCAGTCAGCATAAAACAAAAATACCAGATACCATATTAACGATAAGTAATAATGATGTTATGGTGAATTTTGCTGATGTTGAGTTTGAAATAGAGAGCTGAAAAAAGTGGAAGAGGACACGTCCATCTTTTCCTGGTTAACCAAAGCACAGCCAAGCAGTCAGGTGTGTGCTTCTTCAACTCTACTATCCAATCATGTTCCATAAACAGAGAGAGAGAGAGAGACAGACAGAGACAGAGGTGGATGACTTCTGTATTTTTGTCTTCTGATCACTGTGGCATAATACTGCTACCAGTGTCAGTTGGACAGGTAGGAGAAAAAACACTGTGAATGGCTTCTGGTCACTGTGGTACATGGCTGCTGGAGAGAAGGAGAGGGAGATGGAGCATTTTTGAGGGTTTTAGACTGGGCTTCTCACTGTGGTAAGTACTGCAGGCACCGAGAGAGCGAAGGTGGAGCACCATGCAAGTTTTTAGTCTATCCAGGCAAAATGAAATTTATCAGCTCATGAGTGTTAATGAAAGTTCATAAATGGTTCATGAATACTGGTATATCATTAGAATGGTGACTTAAAATTGTAGCCGCATTTAGGGTGCCGCAACAAGGGCAACAGTAAAAGGGGTAATCTTGAATTTAGATTGCTCCTCACTGATGCCATTCTGTACGCCCATACTGTTACTACCCCCTTCAGGGCATGCCCACCAAGGAAGTGATCATTTAACATTTCTTGCTATTGATCACTCTAATGCCTGGGTTCTCCAGTCCCATAGGGAAAATGCTAGTACAAATGCATCTGGGATAATAAAAAAGATGCAACATCAGGTGCCAGGTAGTCAGATATAATGATTTGGAATATATTATATTAATGGTTATGACATTCAAACAGAGTTGTGGGGAGTGCAGGGTGGGAAGCCCCCATGTTGGGGGGTACAGGTGAAGAAGCGCTCCCCAAAAGACAACTGTTTTCTGGGAGGGCACTTTGGCACTGTAACTCCTGGGAAACATAATGCCTGGTGCTAATGCTGGGTGGCATGTTGCCTGCGCCATAATCGGCATCAGCGACATGCTCTTCACTCCAACATGAGTGAACCATGAATATCCAACAACATTCACCAACTGTTCTTCAGCTCAGTTCATAAATCAAGTTCATGAACAGTTCAATACAAAGTTAATATGAAGTTGCTGAACCTCTGAAGGACTGTGATAAACTAAGACAACAATCACTTTGCATAACTAATTTTCATCTTGGGCAGTTTTCCACTGTAAAAGTTAAAAAGCATCACAAAAATCAATTAAAGTTCAGGAGTTAATGAGCATCATTTCACCTGGAAACAAGTATAAAGGTAGAAAGAAGCACACATTCATCTCCTTAAAGGGCTTCAGCAAAAACAGTGACTACAAACAATGAAAAATGCTGGGCATACAACAAGAATAGGAGATGGAAACAAACTGTTATTAAATTGTTAGAAATGTGCAAGCATGGCTAAAAACCAGGCTAACACCCCTACATATCGACTCAGGCACCCCCTGAGGAAGACACAATAGCCTGAGTCGATATGTAGGGGTGTTAGCTCAGATTTTAGCCATGCTTGCACATTTTTAATGATATAATAAAATTTTTTCCATCTCCTGTTCTTGGTGTGTGTCCAGCTTTTTTTGTTTGTTTGTATTTCACCTGGAAAGCCAAGCAATCCAAAGTGTCTTGTGATGCCACCTTTCCCCTTAAATTGCCAAACACTCCCCAGTATCTGTCTGGACATACCACCAGTGTATATACTTCCAACTAGTATCTATTGGCACCATTTCTTCTCCCTGTCCTGAGCCAAGCAACTGAAATTAACAAAAATAAATGCATTAACTCAGTTGTTATTCTAAATTAAGCCAGCAGATGCTACAGTGTCAGGGAAACATGTGCAAAGCACAGACTACTGGTAGTTTATTTGTCCCTTCTGAGGGGTGCTTATTTGCATGTTAATACCACCACTGAGACCACTCAAGAGTGGTGTCACGTTCATTGTTAGGGTAAGAGAAGTGTGAACCGAAGGGTAGTGGTTCTGATATCCTAGAAATGTACGTGAGACCACTTTACAACCGTAACCATGGATTTGGTGGTGGTATTAATATATTATTGATTAAGCTTGATTGATAAAATATTTATTTCTTTAAAAAACCTTATCCAAATGTGTCTGTTTCCAAGGCAGCTGTTCGTGACACTCTTCACAGAATAAGAGTGTCTCACCCACAAGGGAAAGGAGCACTCCTATTGGTCAGGAGCGCACCCTTGATCTAGAATAAGTTGCAGCAGTGCTCAACAAAACATACAATATGTGCATACAAATTTCACACTTGGATTTGCCAAGTAAAACTCCTGACAAAACCACTATGTGGGAAGCACTGAGGCAACTGCTCCCACTTGGAGACTGGGTCCACCTTGGAAAATTTATTGTTGTAGCCTTGGCAGTACATAATTACACTCATATTTGTTTCTGAGTTTGGTGTTTGTTATGTGAGTTGCTGTGTGGCTAACTTATGGATTTTCTGTGGATTTAGAAGGGGTTAGCCATGCCCTCTCCCCTCCGTAAGCATGCAGCCTCTCTGCTACCGTCACGTGGTAACTGTTGCATTTGGACTCAGACTCTCAACCATGCTGCTTGCCAACCACTTAAACTCAGAATGGGGCTTGAGTGGTTGGCAATCACTATGGATGTGTTTTTTACTTAGTAAATCCAAGTTTCTAATATGTATGCACTTATGATTTGTTAAGCACTACTGAAGCTTAAATACGCATCTCTCAGAGGGGATAAAAAAATAATAGTGTGAACTCTGCAGAAGTTCTGCTGATATTGCAGCATTTGCTGTCTTTACTTAGAGAAATAACCAAGTAAGTGCATTTCTTTTTATTAATTTTAATTGTTTGGCTGGCCTCCAGGAACACGTCTGGCCTGAAATTGAAGAGGTCAATTTCATTCAGTCTTACTGTCCTGAGCCAAGAATTCCATGGTATCTAGTGGTACCCCCATGCCAAGTCTCTCTTGGGTCTACTGGCACCTTTATTCCTTTTCACTTCCTGATGGCACTGGCACAGTCCTACTCTCACCTAAAAATATTGAGTATTCATTTATATTGTAGTTTCTGGTAAACAGATCAGATGGCAGACAGCTGAGGTGGTGAGAAAAGGACTAAACTGGTTGCCATCTGGGAGTGGTCAAATGGAGGAGAGGTGCCACTGGACGCCGAGGAGCTTTGAATAGGATTGGGTACCACTGATAACCAGGAAACTGATTTTTTTTAAGAGACAGGGTCAGTAGGGGGACATGAAGAGGGACAGAGAGTCAGCCAAATGGAAAAGGATTGTGTTACGTGGTTAAAGCATGGTCCAGGACTGGGTTTTATGCAATCGGGAGGTGTCAGGGATGAGCAGAATGTGAGAGGAATTTCTAAACATTTTAGTGTCCAGGACCAAATCATTCATGGGGGGTGGGGGACAAGGAGGGATTGGAGATACAGCAGGATGGGTGAAAGATTTTTGCATTGTTTGTAGGGATCATAGCATTGCAGGAGCAGGGGAAGTAGGGATAGACTTGGAAATGCAGCAGGTTAGGGGAAAAGGATTTGTTTTATTAATGTTGGGGATGTGGGTGAGGTGGATTGAGCAGGAAATAAACATCCAGCAGCAAGAATTGGAAAAGGTTTTTCACATTATTTGGGGGCATGGTCTGGAGGAGGGTGTAAGGAGGGGACCAGTGGAACACAGATCATTATTTTTTTTTCTACAGTGCCTTCCCCACATTAACAGTCCCTACCGCCCCTGTAAGTGATTCAGCTCCCCAGATAAAAATGTAAATGCCCCTTACTATGAATGCCAGGCTATGCACTGAACAAAAGAAAGATGGCAGTCCTGTCTCTCTGTCATAAGCTAGCAGAAGAACAAAAGACCTGGATCAAGTCTAAATGGGAAATGCAAAACATGTAATATATTTGGGAGTGAAACTGAACAAGATGATATAAAAACATAGAACCTGTCAGCAGAGAGTCTTATAGCCTATCAAGTTTGCTCATATTACACTGTCTCCTTCTCCCCTCTTACTGACAAACCTCCCCACAGATTTCCCCAATGGGACAATAAGTCCTCCTGCTCTGTCCCATCTGTGTTTGAACCCATTTACGGTACCTTCCCCACCACTTCTGCCAGCAATCTGTTCCCCATCTCTACCACTCTCCTAGTGAGGTAGCACTTCCTCTGATTCCTCCTGAATTTACCCATAACTAATTTACAAATCATGCTCTCTTAGGACTGAATTGTTATTCCTAACAAACAGGTCTTCACTTTTAATACTCAGGTATCAGAGGCAGGATCAGACAATTGTGTCCATTCAAGCCTGCCTCTAAATCAATACAAGTATCCCTTTCATCGTTCTTTCACCATCCATTTATTTAAACTTTTTTTGAAGCTATCCAAAGTTTTACTGTTACTTTTACCTTCTTTACACCCCTCAGAAATGTGTCTCTATCATGTCCCTCCCTCTCTCATACTTAAATCTATCTCATCACCCCCTCTGCACCTGTCCCATCACCCTCTCCCCAGCCACCACTGCCCCTCATGCTGTTTCCATCTCCCTTCCCACTTCCCTTGCCTCACTCTCAGGCACACACTCCTTATAATTCCTCTCTCTCCACTAAGCACAATTTCCTTTCTGTCCTCTAAGCAGTTCTTTGATATTTAACTGATTACCTTATATAATATTTGTATATAAATTCTTAGCTAAACAAATCTGATAAGTCTATGTAAAAGCTTGCACCCAGCTCATGTGTATATATATATATATATATATATATATATATTTTGTATAAGTATTCTCCTCCTTGTATGTTCATGTTGCTCTTTTCTCTGGGTTGCACCTGGAAATGAGCCTTGGTTCAGTGTGCCTTTCCTAGTTACCAACATTTTAAATAAAAAAAAAAGAAAGAAAGAAAATCCAATGGAATGCTCTCCTCTCCCAGGGAGGGAAGGCTGCTGGCCCTGCTGTGTGACTGCCAGCAGCTGGAAGCCTGGTGATAGGATGGTTAGTGAGCAGCAAGAAAGGGAGGGAGCTGCATGATTTCTATGGTGCATGTGTGCCTCTACATGCACATGTTGATATGCACACCCCAGCAATTGAGAGGGGAAAATCAGGAGGAAAATACATAGGGATTGGCTTAATGAAGCCATGCCCATTCAGTCGTGGTAAGCTCTGCCTTCCAGCCTGGGGATATATGTGCTTTGGTGGGGGAGGGAAGTCCTCCCCTTCCTGGCCTCGCCACAGGGAGAACTCCATGGGGGAAGTAGCCCCTGCTTGGCAGAAACCAGAGATGGCTAAAACTCATGGGGACAGGGCTGATAGCTGCCTGTCCTGCATGGCAGAAAAAAGAAACTTTGTGGAAAAAGAATGGGTGTCATGTGAGTAGGCACACAGTGCTAGCTAAGAACAGGAAATCAGGAAATTAAGGAGAGAAGGGGAGGAAAAAGAAAGAGGAGCTGACAAAAAGGAAAAGGGTATAAGCGCAAGCTGAAAGGCAGTCTGTCTAAATGTCAAGAGCCTAGGAAACAAAATTAGTGATCTCCAGACGATGGTGGTGGACGCCGTTCCATGTGATATTGGCGAATCAATAAGAGCGAGCCCAATAACAGTGGTGGCATTTCGCCGAATACAAAAACAGTAACCAAACATATGGGCGATCGCCGAAATGGAGACAAATGCTTTTCTGCCCCTTACTAAAATAACCAACTCCAAGGTTGTAGCTCCTCGGCAAGGCGGGAAATCATTTGTCGCCATTTTGGTGATCGCCCATATGTACAGTCGCTGTTTTTGTATTCGCTGAAATTACGTCGCAATTATTTGGCTCACTCTTATTGATTCCCCCAAATTATGGGATACTGGCAGCTGTGGGGTTAGGCTTCATGGGCATTACAGAAACATGGCCTGCTGGGAGTAATGACTGGGAGCTTGTGGTACCATGTTACAACATTTACAGGTGAGATGGGGTAAAGGAAAAGGAGGTGGGGTAGCCCTCTATGTCAAGGAAGGCATAGGGGTGGTTGAGAATGGAGCCATTAGAAGAGGGAGCTTGGTGTCAGAATCACTGTGGATACAGCTCATGACAGCATCAGGAATGAAACTGCACATGGAGATAATCTATATACCACAGAGATAGGGGGAAAAGGATGACAGTGAAATGGGACAGACATTGAGAAGGGGGTCACAAAGGGTGAGATAAGGGTGGTGTTAGACCTCAATCTACCAGATATACTGTACACTGGGAACCTCCAGCAGCTAAGAATGCCAGGTGCTAGGCCCTGCAAGATACGTTACAGGACTGTCTGCTGATGCAGCTGGTCAGAAATCCCACATGGCAGGTTGGCATTCTTGACATGGTGCTCACCAGCTAGGAAATAGTAGGCAGAGTGTGAGTTGGGTAGCCATTGGATTCCAGGGACCGTAACACCATTTCATTCAAGCATGCCCTCAGTATCAGCAGTCCCTTATCAAAGGCTGAGGTTCTGGATTTCAGATGTGCAGACTTTGGCCAGATGAGGAATTAGTCCAGGAAAAGTTGATAGAAATAAATCAAATCAGGGGAAGGAGAGGTGGTGAGTAAGTAAACGGGCCATTCTTAAGGCAACTAAATGCTTGAGAATGGTTACCAAGAGTAACAGGCACAAGAGATCTATCTAGTGTTCTTAAATAGTTGGGGGGGCAGTGAGGACCAATAAAGGGCCTTCATCAGACATGGTGCAAAAAGAAATAGGGGGCCAAGGAATGGAGAGAATACTAAGCAAAGATGAAGGAAGCCAAGAAGACAGTTAGGGATGCAAAAGCAGGCACTGAGATGCATAATGTAGATGGGGTCAAGGTAGGGGAAAAAACCTTTTTAGATACATTTGGGAAAAAGGGAAGATGAGAGGGGGAATCGTGTGGCTGATACAAGGAGGCAGAGATTGAGAATGTAAGTCAGCATGCCTAGTGACTATTTCTGCTCTGAATTTACTGTGGAGAATAGCAGGCTCTTGCCATAAAGTGGAGTAAAGGTGCTGCTAAGGGATTTCAGAAATAGAACAGGTGATAACCACAGGGAAAAGGTCAGAAAAGGGCTTATGACCCTGAAAGTAAACAAGGCTCAAGGGCCAGATGGATTGCATCCATGGGTGTTCAGAGGACTAGTATTGGAACTGTCTGACCCCTGGCAAGGCTATTCAGTAACTCACTACAGTTAGGGGTAGTTTCAAAAGACTGGAGGGTAGTGGACATAGTATTGCTCCACAAATGAGGCAACAAGGAGCAACTGGGTAACTACAGGCCCATCAGTCTCTCCTCCATTGTGGATAAACTTATGGAGACACTAGTCATGGATGAACTAGTGGACTACCCATAGAGAAATGGGCTCCAGTATATTAAGCAGCACGTTTGTGGCAAAAAGATCTTGTCAGACCAACCTGACAGTATTCTTTGACTAGGTAACCAGGGTTATAGATCAGGTCCCCCGTTTTCAGTGGCTCTGTGGCACACAGTGATCACTCGCAGAAGTCAAGGCAAGCCGCAGAATTTGGGACTGGCCAGGGAAATTAGTCAGGTACTGCCCCAGTAGTAGTAGCAGTAGTAGTAGTAGCTTTATTTCTATTCTGGCATCCTCCCCTGGAGGCCTAGTGTGCCTTTACAAGAGAAACAGAATAAATAGCATAAATATTAAACATATACTTCCTCAAAACTTCTACAGCTAATAGATAAATAAATAATACATACTGTACATACATATACTGTAACAAACAGGGGTAGCATCAATTCATGGAGCATTTATTCCCAAAAGTGCCTTATTGTATAAAAATGTCTTAAGACCACTTTTGAAGGCCTCCACTGAGTGGGCCTCCCTCGGGGCCCTTGAAAGAGAGTTCCATTGGACCAAGCCTGCCACCTTAAAGGCCCGGTCCCCCAGTGTTTTAAGCTGGACTCTGGGAACCAACAGGAGGCCCTCATCAGTTAAGTGGAGAGGGCATGAGGACACATAAGAATGCATCAGATCATACAGGTAATCTGGACCCCACCTGCTCAGGCCTTGTAAGTAAGTAAACCAACTTTAAAGGAGATCTGCCACTTTATCGGCAGCCAGTGCAAGTTATGCAGTGATGGGGACACTTAACATGACCTCAAAAGACCAGTTAACAGCCTCTGCAAGCACTGAAGCATATCCTCACTGACCCCAAGGTACAGACCATTACTGTAGTCAAGCTTTGAAGTCACAGAGACATGTACAGTACCACTATGGCCAGATCATCAAAAGGGATGAGGGATTTAATCCAACTGATATTCCTTAGATGGCAAAAATCACTCCAGGCTACTGCTGACACCTGAGCCTCAAATGTTAGCCTTTCACCTAGAATGACTGTCAGACTTCTCCCCTGGGTAGTGGCCAAAAGCCTAGATGAACCCAGCTGAAGACTGGTTACCCTCTCAGTGGCTGTTACTTCCCCACTCTGACCCAGTTCCACTACCAACACTTCAGCCTTGATGGGGTTAAGCCTTAACTAGTTCAATGACATCCAGTCTTGGATCTCAGCTTGTCATTTGTTCAACAGATAGACTGTACCCTGCGTCCCAGGCTGGAAAAACGGAGCTGGGTATATTCTGCAGAGAAATGAAACCTAAGTCCATACTACATAATGATCCTGCCCTAGGGCAGCATGCACACCACAACAACATGGGTGAAAGGACACTAAACCCTGGGGTACACCATGAGGCAGGGCCATCAGGAGTGAAGAGAAATTACCCAGCAGTACCTTCTGTGTCCTGCACGTAGATGGGACTCAAACCAGCTGATGACTTTACTGGTGAGTCCCACATACTCCCTGAGTTGATCTACTAACAACCCATGGTCCATGTTCTCAAAAGCTGAAGAGAGATCCAAGAGAGCAACAATTCAATGCTCTCCCTGGAGTACTCTCACCCTGAGTAGGTATTGTGCACTTTGATCAGTGCAGTGACCTAAAACCATGCTGGAGAGGCTCAGAGATGTCAAAGGCAGCGAGGTGTGCCTCAAGCAAAGGTGCAACCACCTTCTCAAAAACTTTATCCAAAAAGGATAGGTTAGAGATAGGACAGTAATTTGTTGAGACATCCGGGTCCAACAATGGTTTCTTCAGAAGGGGATTCATTAGTGCTGATTTCATTGTAAACAGGAACACCCCCTCTAACAAAGAGCACTGGACAATCTCGGTACACACTGGGTCTAGGTGCCCAATACAGAACACTAGTATACAAGCTGGGTCTGGATCCAGATCACAAATCATTGGCCTCAGCTCTGAAGTAACCTCACTTACCCCTTCCATTGTCACTAGCATAAACTCTCCCCAAGATCACTCAATGACTCTGAAACCTACTGGCTCAACATTTTGGACTATGATTGCCCACTTGATGAGATCCTGGCCTGAATAGAGGACACCCTGTCTGAGAAGAATCAAACAAACTCCTCACATTTCGTGGAAGAAAAAACTCTCATGGGCTCCAGACAAGGTGGATGAAGAAGCCTGTCTATATTTCTAAAGAGCTGAGCTGGTTGATTTCTCCTAGCAGCAATCTCACTGGAAAGGAATTCTGCTTTCTCACAGGTTATTGCCCTCTGATGCTCACTATAATGAGTAGGCAAAGCCATTCTGCCCTCCTGGGCCCTGTATCTCTTGCAACAATGCTCCAACCTCCACCCCTTGCTTTCATCTACCTCAACTTGTTGTCAAACCATCTCAAGTCAAGTGCAAAAACAACAGGCATACATGGACTGGTGCCATGAGATTGAAAGCTGCCTCCACCACCCAATTACAGGCTGCACCACTTCCTCTAGTCCCATTTTGCATGCTGCTAACATGTTCATGATATACAGTACTGTCAGGAGTCTTTCTGGCCTTAGCCCTCACAGAGCGGGGTACCAGACTACCTCTAGAAGGGGTGGACTACAAGAGGGGGCCTGGAAGGTGAACCTGACAACACTGTGATCTGACCAACTGATGCGATCAATCTTTTTTTTTTATTTAGTATGCTTTATTTTTCCTTTGCCAGCCAGCCCCATTCAGACTTATCCACTCACCCAGCCCTGTCACTCCACCATCTCTGGGACTTTACAAGCTGGTCTACAGTGTCCTACAGTTCCCCCTTGGCAGAGCCCTCTGGAACTGACCCCTAAATCCTGGGAGGAGTTTAGTTCAGATGTGAATGACAAGCCCAGACGGTGGGTGTGGAACCTGCGATGAGGGAGGAGTCATCCTGCAGGCGGGGATTTTCCTCCTGTTGTTCTTCCCAATGAGCTGTGGCATGCAAAGATATAAGTGGCACATGTACTGTACATCTGGCACACACCCCAACTAGATCCAACCCCAGCAGTTGGATCCCTTGCTGCCACTAGGAGTGAGAACTGCATCTGTGACATCCCCATCCTCCCCCCCAGAGCAAGAGAGCAAATTAGTGACACCACTGACTACCCTTTTTAACAAATCATCGGAGGATGATGTGGTACCTGAGGACTGGAGGAGGGTGGATGCAATTCCCCTTCACAAAAGTGGGAGAAAGACAGAGGCAGGAAACTACAGACCTATCAATTTGACCTCTGTGGTAGGAAAAGTGATGGAATCACTTCTGAAGGAAAGAACTGTTGAGTACCTAGAGGCCAGTAGGTCACAGGACCCAAGGCAGCATGGGTTCACAGTGGGAAGGTCACGTCAGACAAATATAATCGATTTCTTTGACTGGGTGACCAAAGTAGTAGACCAGGGAGGGGCTGTGGGCATGGTCTACCTAGACTTTAGCAAGGCATTTGACACAGTCCTTCACAAAAGACTAATAAACAAATTAGCCAGCCTGGCAGTGGGTCCCAGGTTGGTAGCCTGGGTAAAACACTGGCTGGATAACAGGGCACAGAAGGTAATTGTAAACAGAGTCCATTCTAAAGAAAGGGGTGTTACTAGTGGGGTACCGCAGGGTTCAGTACTGGGTCCAGTCCTTTTTATTGTCTTTATAAGTGACATTGCAGAGGGACTGGAAGGAAAAGTATGCCTCTTTGCAGATGACACAAAGATATGCAAAAGGGTTGTTACACAAGGAGGCATGGAAAGGATGAGAAGGGACTTGGCAAGGTTGGAGGAATGGTCAGAAGTATGGCAGCTTGGATTCAATGCAAAGAAGTGCAAAATAATGCACCTGGGAAATAAAAAAAACAGAGAAAGAATACACAATGGGGGGTAAGTAGCAACAACAAAAATGGAAAGGGACCTGGGGGTAATCATATCAGATGACCTTAAGGTTGGCAAGCAATATGAGAAGGCAGTAGGGAGTGCTGGGGGGATACTGGGATGTATAGAGAGAGGCATCACCAGCAGAAAATAGGATGTTATTATCCCTCTGTACAAACAGTTGGTGAGACCGCATCTGGAGTACCACATCCAGTTCTGGAGAGCCCATCTCCTCAAGGAGATAGACAGGATGGAGGCAATCCAGAGGAGGCAACTAAAATGATGCAGGGTCTACAAGAGAAGCCATACAAGGAGAGACTAAAGGAGCTTAGTATGTATACCCTTGAGGAAAGGAGGGAGAGGGGGGACATGATAGAAACTTTCAAGTGCCTCAGTGGAATCAACAAAGTCCAAGAGGGTAGCATATTTCACAAAAATAGATGTGCAAGAACAAGGGGACACAATTTGAAGATATGGGGGGATGGATCAGGGCAATGTGAGCAAGTATTTTTTCACAGAGAGGGTGATGGACACATGGCACAGCCTTCCTGAGGAGGTTGTGGGGTCTAAAACTGTAGGAGAATTCAAGAATGCATGGGACAGACATAGGTTATTCTTGTGGGGGGGTAGGAAGAAATAAGTAGTTGGTTAACTAGGATTTACAGCTTATCCAGTAGGTAGGGAAATGGGCAGACTAGGTGGTCCAAGGGGTCCTTATCTGCTGTCAAGGTCTATGTTTCTATGTTTCCATGGGGCGCTCAATCCTCCTCCACCCTACCAGCCCTCCAATGCCTGAGATAGCTTCTAATCCCAAGTAATTGACATTGTATGCAGTATGACTACCGCTGTACTGGTGGGTCAGTGCTGATCAGATCACTGTTGAGATCCACCTCCTCAAGTACCAGAGAGAATACCAGGTCCAGGTGAGGTCATGTTGATAAGTTACAGAAGCCAAAGCTTCTGCAAGGCCCAGGGCTTCCATGTCCCATAGGAAATCTTGACCAAAATGTGAGAATCTCTCATCACCTCAAACATTGAAGTAACCCAGAATAAGCCATCTAGGTGACTCCAACACTGTGTTGGCCACAAAGCCTGTGATCTACTGCAAAACATCCACCTCACACCTCAGAGGCCAGCATATTGACAGGATTCTGGATGGTCTCCATTGGAGTCCCTCAGGGGGTCCATTCTGGTCCTGCTGTTTGTTTAGCTTATTCCTGACTACTGTCCCACTGGCATGCAAAGAAACCAAAATCCTACTCTATGCTGACAATGTGATGATCTTCACAGATGGCACCAACTCTAATGAACTACAGAGCATCATCCAAATTGATTTCGACTCAGTACAACTCTGGTTCATTGAGCAAAAATTTGTACTAAATGCCTCTGTAACCACCCAGTCCCCTGGGGTTACTAGAATCCCATTAGTAGTAGTAGTATTAGGCAGGTAGGAAAAGGCAGCTGGTGGGGAGCTCATTAGGGGCTACATAATGACATCATTGTTTACTCAGCTAGTCTGAGGGAGGATGATTATGACATTTAGCACTCTTGCAGCAGCATAACCATTATTGAGTCAACTGCTGAGTGGAAGCTTAGAATGTTAAGCAGTTAGTCTGAGTTAGAGTGTTAGAGTGGCAGGAGGTCTGCCAGTGGGGCTCTGAAATGGGAGACCTGGTCATTTCTCACCCCAGTTTGGTAAAATCCTTGTTTTGCCTTTGAAGTGATGGAGTCTGTTTGCTTGCAGGACTCGTAGTTTCACTCCAGGGGGAGTGAGAGGGACTGTATTGTCTTGTGGATCCAAGGGGCAATCCCCTGAAGGTCCTGAAGTTTACAGCTGCCTTAAAGAAGGACAATGAGTAGAATCTGACATGCTACCAGAGAGGAAAAGGTGCCTTTCTTTTGTTCTTTCCATGACTGGGAGGAAGGAGCAACTAATCTGTGAGTACAGACTTTGTGACTGTTCTCTTAGGGAGTTGTCTGAGGTGTGTGTACCCTAGATAAGGCTAGATTGCACTAGTCAGAACCCTGTCACCACACATGTGCTGAATTTAAAGTTGAAGTTGGGAGTCTTTAGCAAGTCAGTGGGGATTAAAGACATCTTTTGGTATAACCCTGAAGGAATGCAGAGACTGTTTTGGGGAAAAGGGTGGGAAGAACACCATCTGGAGTCTCAGATAGGGCTAACTGGTTCATGGATGGGCACCAGGGTCCCCTGGGCAAAGGTTAGCACCAGAAGGATTTTTAAATGTTTGGAACATCCCACAAGTATACACTTTGGAAATGGAAATGTATTTTGGAAATTATTAAAGTGTGTGGTACATCCCACAAGAATACACTTAGAGGGAAATGAGATGTTTCTGTGGAAAACAGTATTGCCTAGCAAACTGTTTCTGCAAAAGAGAGCATACCTGTGTTGCAATGACAAACCATTGGGGGCTACCCTTGCTTTAAGTAACATATGTGAATAAAGCCATACTGCACAATCCCAGTTACTGCACTGGACATTCAGCTTATTGCTTCTGTGTGAATATTATTGGGGACCTTCAGCAGTTAGGTATAGCATATGCCTAATATCCTCTCCCCTTGACCTGGTGGTAAATACAAAGGTTCATTTCTTAGAATGTACCCACACCCCACATCCTCTAGATAATGAGTCTGGTTTATACTCTAATGCTGGGGTGTTATCATTTGAGTAGTTCTGTTAAAAGTAATTGGTATGCCATATATGGAGCACTAGTTCTTATAATGGGGGATGCCGGCTAGCCAAAGGTGGTGTGGGGGTTGCAAAAACAAGGGGATTCATCCAAGGGATATGTTTTGGGTGAGAGGAAAAATGCTGAGGGTATGTCTAGGATCTTTCTGTCTAGTGGTGATGCACCATAACAGAAGATCATTGCCAAGAAAAGCAAAGTCTGTGCCAAGGAAAATGCCATCAAAAAGTATTTGCTGCTTGTGGTCCTGTGAGAGAAAATGGAAAATATGCTGCTTGTGTGTTTCAACTGTGCTTCAAAAGAACTGTTCAGCTGAGCAATGTATGCCCTTGCCGTGCAAATTAAACTGCTTTAAGAACTGTTTAAAAGTTATAAATTTCAAGCAAAAAGTATTTGTGGACATTAGAAACAGCAATGTCTAAGTGCCCAGACCGTTTCAAGTGCTTACAATGCAGATTGGAGGAGTCACTAAAGGAAATGTGCTGAAAACTGTATTGAAATGCTTAAAAGCGCTTCGCTCCACCGAAACTGCCAGTCGAGAAAAAAAGTGACAGTTTGAATTTTAAATTTTCCCTGCTCAACAATCGTTGTGAAGGAGTGTATAAGTGAGATAGAGAGAGAGATAGAGAGAGAGAGAGATCATTTGCATGGTGTCATGTGATTGGTACAGCAAAGCCAAGCCCCACCCTTAGCCTGAATCTCTGTGCCAGAGGGGTGTTCAAGGAGGAGAGCAAGCAGCATGTGAGTAGTGTAGCAGCAGGAGAAATTGTCGAGAGAGAAGCACTGTTCAAAAAATATCACTTTCTGGACTTTATAGTTTCAAACCAGGCTCAACCCATTTTCCAATCTTCAGAGTAGTGATCACAGTGACTTTGCAACCAATCTGCGGGTCTGCTAGCCCGATCCACCACAAAGGCCCATCCAAACTGGCACTAGGATGCATACTATCCAAGAAGGGTTCCAGCTACTGCCTGAGAGAGTACAATAAGTAAATTAAAATGAACTGTGAGCAAATCAGAAAAATGTAAAGTAAGTGCAGCAAAGTTTAAGCAGAGAGAGATTGTGAGACATAACAAGTGGACTGTGTGCAGTGACTGTGTTCGATAGCAAACTCCTGGGCAGTACTGATCAACAAGTCCATATAAGTACAGCAAATGTATGATTGTGCTGAATTTGAGCAAAATGTGAGGCTGATATTGTGCACAGTGTAAACAGTAAAATGCAAGATCAGAAAGCATTTCCATCAAGTGAACTATATGTGTGTGTGATGAAGAAAAAGTTGCAGCAGCCATTATGGGTCTAGTCAACAATGTAAACAAAGCTGCAAGTGCCATGTTAGGCCAGTGTCTCAGAAGCAGCAAAGTTTCAAATAGTTGTGCAAAAGTTGAGAAACAGTGTGCAAGACAGGCAGCCTGTTCAGCAACATAGCAAAAGTAAACACAACTGGTGCAGTGTTTTAAAGCAAAAACTCATCTCTAAGTGCAAAACAGTAATATGGGACTTGTGTGTTTGTTTGCAGAAAATGACATCTGATGCACCCTGATACCTGCTCCATGCCAGGGTATGGATTTCACAGCAAGAGAAAGAACTAGCTCATTTTGAAAAACTCTATAACTGTGAAGCAGCACCCACTGATGTGGCCCTACCGAATTTCCCAGTAAATGTGTGCATCATCTGTTTAAAGACAGGAAGGGATGTTCTGTTAGTCCCACATTGTAAAGACTGTTGAAAACAATATGGTATGTGTGAAGCAGGTGGTACAGTAACTGCAAAAGCCAAAACCATCTGCTTAGCTCCTACATGGACTCTGGCAGGGAACCTGTTAGTTCGGAACAGCAACAGGCTAGGTGCAACCAGTGGAATTCCACTGAGTTTATCAGAGAATTCTTTGACAAAGTCTCTGAGGATACCTTGTAAGGGCAGGAAGGAATGGATTTTTCCATGCCGGAGAAGGTAGAAGTGGACACTGCAGAAACAGAATCTGTAGATCCGTGGGTAGAAGGCCCAAGCCGAAGCCTCATGGGAGAGGATGAGGTAGATGAAACTCTGTATTGGGAGGCAACTGCCTCTGTTTGTAGTGAAGCATGGACAATTTCAGGAGCTGAAGCCAATGTCGGCTCATGGGCAGAGCTTATGGAACAGGAAGAAATGGAAGAAGTTGAAGCAGTAATTGTGGGCCACCAAGAGTCACCACTAGCCTTGACTTCTGTGGAGCCTACAGAGACAGAGGAGGGTTCTAGCAACAAGCAACTGAATGCAGAGGTGGACTGCTTTTACTCTGCACTGAGTTTTCAAAACCGGTTTAACCAGGACTGGCCATGCCCAAGCCGTGCCTCTGGCTTAAACCTAGTAAAAAGCAGTAAAGAAGGTGTGATTAGATGTATGGCTGAGGCCAAATATGGACAGACATATTCATTCTTTCTTAGATGAATTTGGGAAGAGATTGAGAGAAAAAGACATGCCTGGTTGTGGGAGGAAGCTAGTGCCAACCTTCATTCAAAAGTAAAGAAGTTTGTGTGAATTAAGGTATGTCATGAGAGACTACAGTTTTGGAAGTGTGGCAGAACTCTACTAATAGGCTCTGTACGAGTAGTGGACAAGGCTAGCCAAGAGACAATTTACAATGTCAGAATGGTTCTTCCGGATGGGAAAACAGTTCTTGCTCCACATCCCAAGTGGTACTATCCATAAAAGTACCACTCCCCAGTAACCATGCCAGCTTGCCAAGTGAATACAGCAATGCCAGATTAGCAATCTGCCACTGAAGCAGAAGCAACCGAAAGGGAGGTGCATTTCTTCTGGTGATCCATGTTCATCTCCAGCAGTATCCAGGTTAGTCTGCAGCAGCTTCCAGGTTCATCTACAGCAGCATCCAGGCTCATCAGCCCAGCAGAGGGAGAAGATTTCCTGACCAGGTCCAGCAGGTGGCATGGAAAAACCCGATCTGAAGATTCCATCTGTCCAGCAGAAAAAGATCATCAGGCCGCAGGTCCAGAGAGGTGATGTAGACATCCATCTTTCACCTAGAATGCGGTAAAGTGTATTTTACTTCTTTACATTTTAATTTCACTGTTTTGCCTGCAAATGAGGATGTCCCAGGAACTTTGGTTCATTAATAGATACTCCTGAACTGGACTGCAGTGCGAGCAGGTTCCGTGCCCTCGCAAGGACTGCATTTCAGCAGGGTTTGGCCTAGGAGAGACTCTATGTATAGTGCTCCAGGCACTCTGGACATTTTCCCTAGAACATCAAACTTTGTAGGGTTCCCCTCCCCCAAATGTTTTTTATAAATGCTTTTAATTTCTATTTTTGTGCTTTTACAGAAAAACCCTTTTGAAAAATTACTTTTGGGATTGTGTAGTATCTACAATGGGAGGTTTGATCACTGTGTGGTTTACAGGTTGTTTTGCTTTGCAGGATGTGTTTTGCAATGTTTTCTTTTGCAGGTGTTCCTGAAAGAAGACAAGAAGAGGATTTGTAGGACTCATTGGCGTCTTCCTTTTTAAAGTTGCTAGGCTTGGTGTAACTGTGTAGTACAATACTAACTAGTTTTCTGCTTTGCAGGTTTAGAGTTTTGTAGTTCTTAGAGTCAGGAAATGTAATGTCAAGTGCATGTTTCTAAAGTGGGCTATAGTTCTAAATGGTGTAAAATGATTTTTGGGTATGGGCACCTGGTAGGTAGTATAGGTCAGATAGCTTTTCCCTATAGGGCAGAGGGGAAGACAGGCTGGATGTCCTAACTCAAGTACGGGCCTTCAGTGAAGATCTATTAGGACATGCTTCAGGCAAACTCTTGGAGTCACTACAAATCCATTGATAGTTGTAGGGTAGGAGCTGATGTTTCTTCAGTGGGCCTCTATCCTTTAGTGTTACCTGCCTGTGCCTAGCACATTGTAGGGGAGGACCTTATCAACCCTCTCTGTAGGGAGCACAGAGGTAGGACAGCCTGGTAGTGGACCATAACCTGGCTCCGGACAGCCAGTGTGTTTGGTTGCAGTGAGTATAACCACCCAGTCCCTTGGAGTTACTAGAATCTCATTAGTACTAATATTAGGCTGGTAGAAAAAGGCAGTTGGTGGGGAGCTCATTAGGTGCTTCCTACATAATGACATCATTGTTTACTCAACTAGCCTGAGAGGGGGATGATTATGTCATTAAGAACTCTTGCAGCAGCATAACAATTTTTGAGTCAGCTGCTCAAGGGAAGCTTAGACTGTTCAGCAGTTAGTCTGAGTTAGAGTGGCAGGAAGTCTGCCAGTGGACTCTGAAATGGGAGACCTGGCCATTTCTAACCCTAGTTTGGTAAAATCCTTGGTTTGTCTTTGAAGTGAAGGAGGCTGTTTGCCTGTAGGACTCTTAGTTTCACTCCTGGGGGAGTGAGAGGGACTGCAATGTCTTGTGGATCCAAGGAGCAAACCCTGAATATCCTGAAGCTTACAGCTGTCTTAAAGAAGGACAATGATTAGAATCTGACAAGCTACCAGAGAGGAAAATGTGCCTTTCTTTTGTTCTTTCCATGACTGGGAGGAAGAAGCAACTAATCTGTGAGTACAGACTTTGTGACTGTTCTCTTAGGGAGTTGTCTGAGCTGTGTGTGCCCTAGATAAGGCTAGATCACACTAGTCAGGACCCCTTCACCACAAATGCGCTGAATTTAAAGTTGAAGCTGGGAGTCTTTAGCAATTCAATGGGGATTAAAGATATCTTTTGGTATAACCCTGAAGGAATAGCAGAGACTGTTTTGGGGGCCAAGGGTGGGAGGAATGCCATCTGGAATCTTCGGTAGGGCTAACTGGTTCATGGATGAGCACCAGGTTTCCCTGGGCAAAGGTTAGCACCACAAGGATTTTTAAGTGCGTGGAACATCCCACAAGTATACACTTTGGAAATGGAAATGCGTTTTGGTAATGTTTAAAGTGTGTGGCACATCCCACAAGAATACACTTAGAGGGAAAGGAGATATTTCTGTGGAAAACAGTACTGCCTATCAAAGTATTTCAGCAAAAGAGAGTGTACCTGTGTTGCAATGACAACTCATTAGGGAACCACCCTTGCTGTAAGTAACATCTGTGAATAAAGTTATACTGCATACTCACATTTACTGCTTTGGACATTCAGGTTATTGCTTCTGTGTGAACGTTATTGGGCCCCTCAGTAGTTAGGTCTAGCATATGCCTAGCATCCTATTCCCTAGCCCTGGTGGTAAATACAAAGGTTCATTTTTTAGTATGTGCCCCCACACCCTGTCCTCTAGATACTGAGCCTGGTATCCTTTCTAATGCTAGGGGTGGTACCATTTGAGTAGTTCTGTAAAAAGTAATTGGTATGCCATAAATGGGACACTAGTTCTTATAATGGGGGTTGCCAGCTAGCCAAAGGTGGCATGGGGGTTGCACCTCTAAAACAAAATTTATGACTTTCCACAACTCTAAGAAAAAACTACCAGAAAGTATCAGCACACTGATCATTACTTTAAATAGGGAAAACATTGAAAAAGTCCCCATCTTCAAATACCTGTGTAACCCCTAGGCAGCGCTATCTCTAGGATTACTACTCCTGCCTGCTCTTCTGACAACAGGTTGAGATGCATGGGTTCAAACTTAATTACCGGGGTTCCCCTACCCTCAGTAACTACAATGAAATGGTGCCTCCACCCAGAGTAAAGTATGTGGGGGTATCTACCTAACCTGGTATAGTCCTCTGGGAAGCTATAACCACCCACAAGCCCGCCTAGTGACCAGGTACCTTGCAATGGGAAACAGCCCTTCACAACAGTTAACACACAGTTAGCAATGAACATTAATATTATGCACACACCCCTTGCACTTACCACCAGGATCTGGTCTTTGATACACAGCCTGGAGCCCTCTGTAAAACAGTATTTGATATAGGCATGGACTTTAAATGCTTTTCCCCCAGACACATTAACCTTAAACCAAGCAATGAGATATTTGTGAGGCAGTATAACAGTGAAACAATCAAATTAATTTATTAAGGGGGATTTGAAGAAGGAAGGGGCAGATCTGACTGTATGACTGTTGTACTGGATTCTAACCAGGCTACTTTGCATGCATGCATTCAGTCCCACTAGAACAGTCTCGCAATTGCTGGGTATCCAGAATGTTGATGGGTAGCCAGTACTGTGCCGGGGTTGCAGCTGTTGTTGGGGCCCTTGATGGGAAGAAAAGGCAGTTACAAATGCATAAACAAAGACACTGGCTAACTGTATCCTCAGCCGGTTGGCCTAGTCCACTGTAGTCCTGTAAACACACTGAAAATCAGATGGTACCGAAGAATGATTTAAAAACTTGTTGCAGGGAGCTACTCTGAGTTTTCTCACAACACCAGTAGGTAGAAGATGGCCTGGTGAAATGAAGACATGTTGCAGAGCACTGAAGAGCATGAGGAGGGTGGGCCTACACGACTCACCTCCACTTCATGGCCATTCCGTCCAGGTAGCCGCAACCTGTGATTTTTGCTGCAGAGGAACTAAATCCCCAAGCTGGTATCTTGCCGAGAAAATTGTAACTGGTGCCAGAATAGATGGCTTGGGCCGGCATGAACCCAAGGTCGGATAAAACACTTTTGGCAAAGTTCAGTTCTGTTACTGGTTAAAACGTCCAGCTGGCTAACACTTTGGTCAAACAAGACAACTGGCTCTCAGTGGCAAAGAGGCATCCCTGATTAGTAGGCCTTGGCGCACCTCGAACATTCAGCACATTTAATGGAAACAGCATCTACTTCTCAGTTTGGCTTCAGGCCAGTTTGCAATTACATCCGATCTGCTGTGCAAACCTCTTAATCTGCAACAGGCAGTCTCTGGTAACAGATTCCCTAACTCAGGACCACAGACACATGCCAGGGGAAACTAGGCATTTCCTGGGCCAGAACCCTGCGAACTTGAACGGCTCCTACGCCATGGATTCTTGGGCCAAACACTCCATGGAAGCTCCTCTCAGTCCAAGAGCTCAAGTTGCACTCCCTTGTTTGAATCACAGTCCTAGGACCAGTCCATTTTTTCTGCCTTCTGATTGGTCGGGGGGAGCTGTCACTCACAATCCTGTACTCCCATTGATTCCTTTAAGTGCCAAACTGAAAACTACAAGAACTACAGCTTTTTCTCATGAGGCACCTGAACTAAGGACCCCTCGAGGTCCTATGTGTCCCTATTGGTCCAATTTCCTGGAAGCCTTGGACCAAACATCGTGGCTCATGCTGGGATGCATAAGCTGCAAGAAGGCAGGTTAAAACGAGCACTCTAATTTAAATATAACAACAAATTAGAAGTAAATATTTACAGTACTAGTTAGAGCTCCCTCTGCTTTACTATCAACCACAGAGTGGGGCAAATCAGGATGGTGCCTGGCTGGTCATGAGCTTTGAAACACTCAATCCCAAAACCCAGGCCATTTACAGCACACTGGCAGTGTCACGTAAAGGGACAGGTACGGAGGCACATTACAGCACTCTCACACAGATCAACAGGGTCACCAAATAACTATGTATTTACCATCTCTGTGGGATGTTTGCCTGGAAGTGGGCATTACTGGAGCCCAAGGAGTCACTTAAGGTAAGCCCCAGATTGGTTGGGGGGGGTGCTACACCCAGGCCTCCATGTCAATTCCAGCCTAACACTATAGTAACTACATCTCCCACCTGAAAAAAACAATGGACCAGAGACTGGGTATTCTGTACCAGATAAACCCTTTCCTGCTCCCCACAAGATACCTCCTGGCCCAATCTTTCCTGCTACTGTTGATCGAGTATGGTGAGTACAGCATAACCCTCTACTCTGCAGCTTCTGACACTGAGCTCCACAGGGTTAAAACATTTTATAACCAAATTGCCAAATTCACTACTAAACTCCCCCCACCCCTGGGCCCAGCTCTGTGACCTGCTCAAAAAGGCTAGCTTACCTCCCCTCTCCACCATAGTCAAGTTCTGCTTGGGCACAGTGGCACCAAAAATCATCATGAGTAAAGCACCATCTATCTACAATACAACCCAGAGCCCCTCTAACCCAAACCAGATCACCAGCCACTGCCCAGTTCAAAATCCCCTTGCCAAGAATGGGTGCTGGCCAAAGGGCCTTACTTTGCCAGCTGCACTGTTTCTATAACTTCCTACCCCTGCACGTGACTGACCAAATGTTACCATTCTCTGCTTTCAAAACTAAATTATGGGACTGGTTATGTAGCACATATCCTTGTAACTGCCTGTAAGATGCCTATTGCTTGCCTTGTATTTGCCGACCACAAGTCACCTGACTTCACTGTTATGTCACACCCACTCTACACTTTCAGTCTTGCCATTTCCTCATATATGCACCTGTCTGGTCATCTATGAAAATGGACAGATTTGCTCATAGCCTCACCAAACATAAATAAGCAAATAATAAATATATTCTGTACCCTGCACATAGACCCCCACACACAGTCACACATTCAAATGATGAGATTTCCCCCACTGGGTGCGTCATCTGGTTCAGCTCAGATCTAAAAGAGATGGCCACCCCCCTTCTGCCCTTCCATGGGCAGTGCACCAAGGAGAGTCTGGCTGGGATAGCTGACTCATAAACTGGGCAAGCATCATCACCATGCCAGATCTCCACAAAGCAAACCAGATGGACAGGGTAATAAGGTATATAATCTGCTATAAAAGCAGTCTTATTCCTATTTAATCTGGCATTGTATAGAACAGCTCACAGAGAATGAATGGTTGCAGCTGGTCCCTCAGCTACCTGCCCCTCAGTCAGGTTGGGTCCTGGGATATGTAGATTAGACCAATCCTGCCTCTCTCAAGTCCCTATTTTGCCCAAGGCATCTCTAGTTCCTTACAGTATTAATAACACCCTCACCATCAGCCCTCCCTAGCTCACCTGTCTCCCCCATGTCTCCTAGTGATGCTCACCCCCTCCCTGCACTGATGCAATGTTGCATTTGGCAGTGGGGTCATGTAAGGGACATAAGCCTTGTAGCAGAGCCACAGAGCAGTTGAGTATTATGGTCTGCCCTCGTGACTTGAACCCTGGACCCACAGTGGAACTCTGTGCACTGCAGAGAAAGAGAAAGGTAGGGAAATTTATACCCAGTCACCAGAGGTACAGTGCGTCACTAGTTGAAACCAAATTCAGGAGCTGCTTTACTCTGTGGCCATATACACTGGAGCAATTGCACTACAGGACTGGATCCTAGTACTTAGAGTTAAACTTCCTTAGGCTTCACAACAGAAAATACAAGCAAGGAGGTTCCTAACTGAAATTACAGACAAAAGACATGAAGGTTCCTAACTAAAACAACACTAGTACAGGTATTAAAAATCACTAGTACTGGTAAGCCCATTTCTGTATAAGCCTTAACTTACACAGGCAGTATACACAGTTAGTACAGGTATTAAAAATTGCTAGTACTGGTAAGCCTGTTTCTGTATAAGCCTTAAATTACACAGGCAGTGTACACGGTTCTCAAAACAAGCTATCGGTTCTGAAAACAAGCTATTTATTTTTAGTAGGGACGCTCCTAAGGTGCACTAACCATAAGTAAAAAATTGAATACATTCACCCCAAAATACATTAAGGTGACTAGTCTAAAGTGGCAAAAAAACCCTAAATAACCATGAAGCACCAAGGAGAAAACTATATTCGCTGTTGGGACGACATAAAATGCATCTGCAGTTTAAATCCTAAAATGGCGCCAAACGCTAGTGCAGGGAGCAGTCTTCTTTGTCAGAGGATATCTGTATCGGAGGAGGAAGTGAATCCTGGTGGGGGACTCCATCATAAGAGGGATCCAGCTAGGAACACAGGAGGGGGAGGACAGGGAGGTGAGGTGCCTACCAGGTGCCACGGCATGGAGGGATGGAAGGAAGATACTGGTGATCACTGGGAAGGCAAGACGGGAGGGTGAGCTGGATGTCATTATCCACCTAGGTACTAATGACTTGGCAAATGGGGAGCCAAAGGAAGTTCAGGAAGAGTTTAGGAAACTGGGGAGGGTCTCAAGCAAGTAGCTACTTCTGTCACTTTCTCAAGTACTACCTGTGAGAGGCAAGGGAGAGCATAGAGTGCATGCACCAGGAACTTTAACTCATGGTTGAAGAACTGGTGCTGTGAGGAAGGATTTGGATTCATTGGTGACTGGGGACCCACCTGGAGGGATGGAGGTTTGTTCAAGCCTGACGGCCTGCATCCATCCTGGAGGGAATCAAGCACTCAATGATAAGTTTAAATGCTACATTGACAAGCATTTAAACTAGCCAAGAGGTGGCAGGCCAGCAAGGACAGTACCTACTTGCTCACCCCCACAGCTAGTAGTGGAACCAGTGAACCAGAGGAGTGGCTATCTCTGCAAAGCAGTGTGCAAAAGATGGAGATTAGTGTCCAAAAGGTGGATAAGCAGAAAAGGGGCAAAATTCAGCAGAAGGGCAGACAGCAAGGAGAACCAGGGATAAATAACAACCAAGGAAGGGGCTGGAGTAGAACAGTGAAGCAGTCTAGGGAGGTCAAATCATGGAAAGCCATGTGTGCAAATGCCAGGAGCCTTAGCAACAAGATGGAAGATCTGGAGGCTGTCATGGTGCAGTCAGACCTGGACATTGTGGCCATCACTGAAACCTGGTGTATTGATAACCATGACTGGGAGATAGCCATACCTGGCTACAACATGTTCAGAAGAGACAGAGCAGGCAGGAAGGGAGGAGGAGTGGCACTGTATGTGAAAAATGACATAAGGGCCACACAGATTCAGGAGGAACAAAATGGGGGAGAGATACTGTGGGTTAAGCTGGAAAGGAAAATGGGGCCAGCCATCCGCACAGGTGTGGTCTATAGACCACCAGCCCAGGAGGAAGAAACAGATAGGGAGCTGATGCTAGCCATCGAAAGGATGGCAGACAAGGGTGAGGTAGTACTGGTTGGAGACTTCAATATACCAGACGTGGACTGGAGCATCCCAGCAGCAGCATCAACTAGGAGCAGATTTATCCTGGACTCCCTTCAGGGTGCCTTCCTCAAGCAACTGGTCATGGAACCAACTTGGCAGAAGGCAATACTGGACCTTGTGCTCACAAACAGGGACAGTGTGATGGGGGTAACAGTGGGGGAGCACCTGGGGAACAGTGACCACCAGTCATTGTGGTTTGAAATCACAGAAAGAGCAGAACCAAACCAATCCTGGATTTTAGGGGGGCAGACTTTGGGAAAATGGGGAGATACTTGAAAGAGGCATTAAGGGGAATGGGACAGGAATCAGGGGTTGAGGAACAGTGGGCAGTATTTAAAATGGGGATTATAAGAACAACAGAATTATGCATTAAGCAGGTTAGCAAGAGGAAAAGGAAGAGGAGACCATTATGGTTTTCAAAGAGGTAGCAAAAGTGAAAGCCAAAAGATTGCATTCAGGCAATACAAAAAGACACAGGCAGAAGGGGATAGGGGAAGTACCAGGAGAAACAAAGGGAGGCAGGGAAGTCAGTAAGGAGCCAGAAGCTCAGACACATGAACACATTGCAAAATCAGTGGGTAAGGGGACAAAACCTTTACAGGTACATAAGTGAAAAAGAAAGACAAAGGAGGGATAGTGAGACTGAAGGGGAGGATGGGAGCAGCGTGGAGGATGACAACAGTAAAGCTGACATATTGAACAGGTATTTCTGCTCAGTCTTTACTAAGGAAGAGGGGTAATGGGTCTGAAGGAGTACAAGGGTGAGAATGGTGCAGAAATGGCACAAGTCCCTTTACGAGAAAGGGTCTGAAGGAACTGGAAGTAATAAGAGCTGATAAAGCAATGGGGCCAGATGGGTGCACCCCAGGGTCCTTAAAGAACTAAGAGAGGTGGTGGCTGAACCTCTGGCTATCCTGTTCAGCCAATCACTGGAAACAGGTGAGGTACCCAAAGACTGGAGGACAGCAGATGTAGTCCCCTTATACAAAAGTGGGAACAAAGAGGAAGCAGGAGAACTACAGACCAGTCAGCCTCACCTCGGTAGTGGGAAAGATCATGGAAGCACTACTGAAGGAGAGATTTGTGGAACATCTGGTTGTCAATGGACTACAGGACCCAAGGCAGCATGGTTTCACCAGGGGGAGGTCATGTCAGACCAACCTCATTGAATTTTTTGACTGGGTGACTAGGGAGGTGGATCAGGGAGGGCAGTGGACATGGCCTATCTGGACTTCAGCAAGGCCTTTGACACTGTGCCACATAGAAGACTATTACACAAACTGGGGAATATGGGTGTGGGCAGGACAGTAGTGTGGTGGGTAGGTAACTGGCTGGGTGGCAGGACACAGAGGGTGGTAGTAAATGGCTGTCACTCCACAGAGGGAAGAGTGACCAGTGGGGTACCACAGGGATCAGTGCTGGGACCGGTCCTATTCAACATCTTCATCAGTGACATTGCACAGGATCTAGAAGGCAGAATTTCACTGTTCGCTGATGACACAAAGCTCTGTAACAGAGTAGACACACCAGAGGGTGTAGACAGAATGAGAAGCGACCTGCAGAAACTTGAAGAATGGTCAAGGGTTTGGCAGTTGAAATTCAATGCAAAAGTGCAAGATAATGCATATGGGCACAAAACCCTGGCACAATATATCAGTTTGGGGGTGAGGATATAGCATGCACCAAGCAGGAAAGGGATCTTGGGGTTGTCATCTCTGATGACCTCAAAGTAGGGAAACAGTGTGACAAGGCATCAGGTAAAGCAAATAGGATGCTGGGATGTATAGGCAGGGGCATCACCAGCAGGAAAAGGAGTCATAATTCCGCTATACAAGACACTAGTGTGAGCCCCACCTGGAGTACAGTGTACAGTTCTGGAGACCATACCTACATAAGTACATAGAGACAGGGTAGAGAAGGTTCAGAGGAGGGCAACAAAGATGGTGCATGGGTTGCATCACAAGTCCTATGAAGACAGGTTGAAGGAACTGAACATGTACTCCTGAGGAGAGGAGGGAGAGAGGGATATGATAGAGACATACAAGTATCTTACAGGGAGGAACAGGGTGCAGGAAAGCACTATTTTAAGCGAAAAAGATGTTTCAGGACAAGAGGGCATGGGATGAAGTTGGGGGAGGGACGATTCAGAGGAAACATGAGAAAGAATTTCTTCACAGAACGGTGGTGGACAAGTGAAACACCCTGCCAGAGGAAGTGGTGGGGGCTGAAACAATCACGGGATTTAAGAATGCATGGGATAGACATAAAGGAGTTCTAGAGGTCAGGGGTAAGGGGAAATAGACTTCTAGGAAAACAAACTGAACTTACAAGCTCAAATGGGCAGACTAGGTGGGCCATAGGCCCTTATCTGCCGACACTGTCTATGTATCTATGTATCTATGTGTTCATTTCAGGGGGTGAGGGGAAGGCTTTTCAAATGCTGCCCTCGCAACCTGGACCCTGGACCCATGGTGGATCTCTGTGCACTGTGTTCATTTAAAGGTGGGGAGAGCTTTTCAAATGCTGCCCTCGCGACCTGGACCCAGGACCCATGGTGGATCTCTGTGCACTCTGTTCATTTCATGAGTTAGGGGGAAGGCTTTTCAAATGCTGCCCTCACAACCAGGACCATGGACCCATGGTAGATCTCTGTGCACTTTAATACTCTCCATGGGTCCATGCAAGTAAGGATATCATTGAGGTTCCTTATGGCTCATTGATCTAAAAAGAGAGAGTCCTTTTTTGGAAGCGAGTGATCTGTCTAGATCAGTGTCCATCACAACATTCCAATCTCCTCCTAGTATAAGAGGATATTGGGTCTGCAGATTCCAGTACATTCCCAGTAGAACACAATATAAACTAAAGCACACACTGCTCCCTCAGACCTGAGTGGCCTGATGATCCATTTAAGCACACTTTTAACCTCCTCCAGAAGTAAAAGTGATTTACAGCAAGGCTTTACTAAGAGCTCAGGGTTCAGTTGAGCAGGGTCGTGGTTCTCCTTAAGTTTGAGAATGTAATCCTTCTTGAATTTGAAAAGAGTGCTCTCGTTTATATTCCCCTTGTAACGTGACTCAAACAAGTGTACAGCACTCATAGAACCATGTACACCAGCATGCTGACCAATTGGGAAACATGTATCAGGGGAATATGTGGAATACTGACCCCATCTTTTTCTGCCAGAGTTGTTACTGCTGCAAACTTCCTGACAACTGACTGTGCTACAGTGTCAGGCACACCAGAAGCCTCAATCAGCACATCAGGAGTCATGGAGCTGGTGTCAACACAGAAAAAATCCCTTTTGGTGGATTTGGGATGTGGAGAAGACAGTCACTTTATCAAAGACATGATTAAGTATTTACAGTTGCTAACAGACCAGTAAGACCACAAGTGCAACTGCATTAATCATTGTGCTTATATCCAGGATTGACAGCTATCAGCTGATCAGCTGATTGGCAGCATGGCACAAAATTAGAATGACATGAAGCATGCTGACTCCAGCTGACCATAAAAATTCTGTTACATGCAATTAACTAGTCTTACAGTATACAGTAAAGTATGATGGCATATTCATAAAGCTGTTCCTGGGTGGTATCAAACCCCTTATAATTGGCTATATCCACAACCCGCCCTCTGTGTCATGGCCAGCCTTTGAAGAATTTCTTTACTGTCTTGCTCAGATGGAAAAGAGGAAGGTGATCATACTAGGGGATTTCAATCTTAATTGGTTCAATGGTAACACAGGCAGACACAAATCTGTCATTAGACCGCCATTATTCTCTGATAAGGAATATCTAAAGTAGCCAGGTGTTGTGGGGAATGGAGTGAAAAGTAAAATCCTGGACAGTAGGATTTATTTATTTATTAGCTTTTGGTAACCGGGTAAGTGCACTAGGCAACAATCCTGCCCATTTTCAGGCATGACCCGGGAGAGTACAGGACAGAATACAGATATGCACAGTTGTACAAATTCACAAGTAAAAAACAACAATAGTACAAACAATATAGTATAGGCTTGATATATATCAGAATAAGTCAAGTATACAAATTAAAGCACAATAAAATAATATACCATGAGGTACGTTATACAGTAGACATCGGCCCATGAGGAGACTAGAATCAGTTTCATCTACGTGCATTTGCAGTTCCCAAGGGTGTAGAGGTGAGGGAACAGTGAGTGCTTAAACACAAGGTGGGAGGTGGAGTTTTTAATCTGCAGGAAGAGCAAGTTCCAGAACTTAGGAGCAAAACTGGAGAATGCTTGTTCCCCCATTTTGGTAGCACAGGGTTGTACAGAGATCATAGGGACAAAAGAGGACCTGAGGGTGAGGGTTGGGGAGACCAGGGTAAGCAAGTCAGCCAGGGAGGCCAGACAAGGTCATCTAGTAAGGGAGGCAATAAGAGATCCTAGGGAATAAGCCTGGAGGTCCTTAAGGGACAGCCAGTTTAAGCCAGAATAAAGTAGGCAGTGATGAGTTAGGCAAGGGGCCAATAAGGCAAACCTACACATATTGTTGTAGGAAGTGTCCCATTTGCACAGCACACTGGCATTGGCAGGGTAAAGAACTGGGAGGGCATAAAGAAGTTGAGGGAGAAGTACTCTTCGAGCTACTGACAGTCTGGCTAACGGAGTGACTGAGTGGCGTACACGATAGGCAGCATCTGTTTTTGCATTGACAGCCTGGCAAATGTCATTGACATGAGCTAAGAAATCAAAAGTAGGGTCAAGGGTAACCCCGAGGTATTTGAAGGTAGAGGTGTTAGTGACCATGGTTCCATTGCTGCAGTGGACAATGAGCTTAGGGGCCTCAGAGAGCACCTTTTTAAGGATCCAAAAAACATGGCCTGTGTTTTGCCTATGTTTAGGATTTGATGGTTATGTGAGAGCCAAGATTGAAGGGATTTAAAGTCATGAGAAAGACTGTGGTTAATGTCAGTGGATTTAGAAGAGAAATAAAGCATCAGGTCATCAGCGTACATGAGCATGCTGCTGCAAAGTGAAGGACTGGGAATATCATTAAGGAATAGTGAAAAGAGCAGGGGACCAAGTATGGAACCCTGCGGAAAACCACGTGTGATGGGAATGGGGAGGGATAGAGCCTTTTGGAAAGCAACAGACTGAGACCGGTTATCAAGGTAGCTGCCAAACCAGGACAGGGTAGAGTCTGAGGCTCCTAGGGTTTGTAGCTTCGCCAGCATAAGTGGGTGGTGGACCATGTCAAACGCCTTAGAAAGGTTGATAAAAAACACACCTGTGAGTAGTCCCTTGTCCATGTTACCATTTTTTTGAAATTCAACATCTTTATTGAATTTTGACAAAACAAAAATGGTATTTGACAATGAGAGCATGAGCCAGTGTCTAGAACACCAAATGTAAAAAGTAAATACAAAGATAGCCCCAGAATGCTTCAGGATTCCTTAAATCTAAAAAAGAAAAAAGACCCCCCCTACTAATAAACCCTACCCCTCCCTCAACTCTTGCAGCCCCCACCCCAGGGATGTGCCTTATTGGAAAAAACATAGCAAGGCGTATGCCAAGAACTAATCAATATACAGTAACAAGTATCAATGAACGATAATGCAAACCAAAACAGCCAGAGGCATACACACATGAACAAAGCATACAATTTGCCCCATTTTCGGTTGAAAGAGGTCAAACAATTCCGGGAGCTTGCTATTAACCTTTCAGTCTTGAAACAAAGAGATATTTCTTTGATCCATTCTGCGTACAATATAACCAGTTGGTCCATCCAATGTCTGAGAACCAGCCTTTTGACTGCTATAGAGATTAAAGCCATGTGAAACCTACGATCCAGAACCTGAATATCGGAGAACTTCCCTAAAATACAAACTTCTATAGTAAACAATTCTCTTAATCCCAAAAGGGGATCTAAATTGGATTGGATTGTCCATGTTACCTTTGATATCACTGGTAAGTTGGTTCAGGGCAGTGGTGGTGCTGTGTCTAGTCCTAAAGCCATGTTGAAAAGGGGATTGAAGTTTGAACTTGATGAGGTACCCTGTGACCTGCCGATGTGCAAGTTTCTCAAGTAGCATGCTGAGAGAGGGGAGAAGTGAGATGGGTCAGTAGTTGGACCGATGTTTATCATCTCCCATTTAAAAAATGGGAATTGTACTGGCCATTTTCCAGACCAGGGGAAGAGAGGCAGTGCTGATAGAGAGGTTGAAAGGCCTAGTAATGGGTGCAGCAAGCCAGGCAGCAAACTGCCTAAGGATCCCAGGATGAATACCATCAGGGCCCGGGCTGCCATTAGCCAGAATAGTTTTGAGAAGCTTTAGGACTTCATGGTATGTGACCAGGGCCAGCTCCAGGGTAGGGAGAGAGAGGGGGTTATGGAGGAAGCAACAGGACAAGGTTTCTTGATCCCAGAGGGTGAGGGAGAAGGTAGTGAGGAAAAGAGTGAGTTAAAAGCATTGGCAATGGTGAGAGAATGGTTAAAGTGGGTACCCTCTATATACATATCTGTAGGTGTCTGAGGCTTGTTGTTTCCAAGTATTTCCTTGATCTGGGACCAATACCATTTAGGGTTGGAGGCAGAGGACATTAGGAGATTCCTATAATAAGAACTTTTTGCCAGGCGTATCTCCTTTTTGCACATGTTCCATAAAGCTCTATAGGCTTCAAAGTCTGTAAGTAGGAAGAAGGCCTTCCATACAGACCACAGTTTATCCCTGAGTTTCAGAAGGTAGAGCAGGGGACTTGTGAGCCATTTGGTAACCTTGCCTTTTACCCTTCACGTGGTGACAGGGGTATGTTTGTTTTGCAGTGAGATTAGGGTAGAGTTGAAATATCCTGCATCGAAGTTTATGTCATCAGAGTAGTATAGGGGAGACCAGTCAACTAGGTTAAGATCATGAAGAGTGAAGGCATCTGTATTAAGGTTAGAGAGACTGGAGAAAGTTACCACTTTTGATGGGAAGGAGGGAGGTATCCTATATACAGTACACTGGATAATGATCACTTAAGGTGTCTGGGAGTACTCCTGCTGCAGTAATGAACTCCTTCCTATTTGTCAGGATCCAGTCAAGGAGGGTGCCATAGGCACCACCGTGGGAGATCCCAGTGGGTTCCTGTATAAGCTGAGAGAGTTTGGCCTTGCTTAGCATAAAAGATAGGTTAGAGGAGCTAGGTCCGGCCCAGTTGAGGTTGAAATCCCCTAGACAGATTATGTCACTTTTCCCAGTAACTAATAGCAAGTATTCCATGAACTCACTGAGCCCCAGTCTAGAGTTCCTGGTTGGAATATATTTACAGAAAATATGTTGTTTTTTAACACTCCCGAGCAGTAGGAGAGAATGAAGAACCTCACAGTTAGCCAGAGGGGAATCGTACATTAAGGTGATGTTCAGGTGAACTTTGTGGTAGAGCACCAGGCCACCACCTCTTTTAGCACCTGTGCAATCCACACAAAACATTTTATATTCATGAAGGGAGCACTGTGAATCAGTAACCGAGGGCTTAAGCCATGTTTCCAATATGGCTAAGATATCCAGACTGTTTACTCTGATCCATGTCTCCAGGTCGGGGAGATTGGCAAGCAGGCTCCTAGCATTAATGTGTGCAAAGGTGAGACCGGCTGTTTGGGGCAGACAGTGCACAGGGACAGATTGTGTGGGATTAGAAGCCAGAGCGGGACCAGGATTAGTCTCAACATCCCCCGCAAGAGTAAGGGCTAGGGTAAATATCCAGAGTGAAGCAATAATGTAGGCCCTAGCTGCACAGCCAGGGGATATGGTAAACCTCAACTGGATAAGTCTAATTAATAAACCCAGATACTTGACGATGAGCCCCGAAAGGGGAAGAGTATAAGGGATGGGATCAGTTAGAAGGTTGGAGAAACTGAAATTATCAGTGAGCATACATAGGAGGGTGTGGTAATCCTATCAGGATAGGTGAGAGCAGAGAGTGTCAATAACATGAGAGCAACAGACAGGAAGGTGAGTAAAGACTTGGAAGCCATAATGAAATAGGAAAATTATAATGGGACAAAAGAAACAGAGGGAGAGAGAGGACATAAAGAAAAAGGGGAGAGCAAGGGCTTACGGTGGAGAGATGGGTGAATAAGAGAAAACTGTAGCACCAGCACTGAGAGCAACGTGGGAGAAAGCATGAAGGATAGGCGTTAAGGTGACCTCTAGTGGCAAGAGCACTATAAGGAGCAAATGGGAAACAAGGGTCTTTTAAAAATGTGGCTCATAGGTAACTGAGGGCAGTGAAGTATCATGAGGGACTACTGTATATAGGTAACACCAGCTAAGGGTGGAGGGTATTGGGGGATGGGAGCAGTCACGAAGCGACTGCGGGCTAGCTAGTGCAGGGAGCAGATCTCTTTGTTCGAGGATGTCCATATCGTACCTGTGTTCATTTTGGGGGTGGGGGGAAGGCTTTTCAAATGCTGCCCTCTTGACCTGGACCCTGGACCCACACTGGATCTCTGTGCACTGCAGAGAAAAAGAAAGGTAGAAAAATGTATACCCAGTTGCCTGATGTACAGTGCGTCACTAGTTGGTAACCAAATTCAGGAGCCACTTTACATTGTGGCCATATACACTGAAGCAATTACACTACAGGACTGGATCCTAGTACTAAGAGTTAAACTTCCTTAGGCTTCACAACAGAAAAAACAAGCAAGGAGGTTCCTAGCTGAAATTACAGACAAAAGGCATGAAGGTTCCTAACTAAAACAACGCTAGTACTGGTATTAAAAATTACTAGTACTGGTAAGCCCATTTCTGCATAAGCCTTAAATTACACAGGCAGTGTACACAGTTCTCAAAACAAGCTATCGGTTCTGAAAACAAGCTATTTATGTTTAGTGGGGACACTCTCAAGGTGCATTAACCAAAAGTTAAAAATTGAATGCATTCACCGGAAAAATACATTAAGGTGACTAGTCTAAAGTGGCAAAAAACCCTTAAATAACCATGAAGCACCAAGAAGAGAACTATCTTCACTGTTGGGATGACATAAAATGCATCTGCAGTTTAAATCCTAAAAAGGCATCAAACGCTAGTTCAGGGAGCAGCTCTCTTTGTCTGAGGATGTCCATATCATATCTGTGTTCATTTTGGTGGGTGGGGGGAGGGCTTTTTAAATGCTGACCTCATGACCTGGACCCTGAACCCACTGTGGATCTCTGTGCACTGTGTTCATTTCAGGGGGTGGGAGGAGGGCTTTTCAAATGCTGCCCTCACAACCTGGACCCTGGACCCACGTTAGATTTCTGTGCACTGTGTTCATTTTGGGGTGTGGGGGGAGGGCTTTTCAAATGCTGCCTTCATGACCTGGACCCATGCTGGATCTCTGTGCACCATGTTCATTTTGGGGGTGGGGAGGGCTTTTCAAACATTGCCCCCATGACCTGGACCCACGGTGGATTTCTTGTGCACTGTGTTCATTTTGGGAGGTGGCGGTAGAGCTTTTCAAATGCTGCCCTTGCGACCTGAACCCTGGACCCATGGTGGATCTCTGTGCAATGTGTTCATTTTGGGGGGTGGGAGGAGAGCTTTTCAAATGCTTCCCTCGTGACCAGGACCATGGACCCATGGTGGATCTCTACGCACTCTAATACTCTCTTTGATAGCAAGCCTGCAGATTCTTTGATCGTGAGATTCTTTGATCGCAATCTTGTATCACGACCTAAAAACACTAATATCTCGGCTCAAAGGTGGGCTAGGGACACAAATCAGGGTGGGTTTTGCTCAGGAGGGTCTGTTCTATCGAGGCATGCCATTGGTTCGGTTCAAATCAGTGAAATATTCGCGTTTCACCATTTTTAATTCTTTGTTCGTGAGCCTGCAAATTCTTTGATTGTGAGATTCTTTTTTTTGTCCCACTCCTCTTGCCCCATGACCCATCACTACTTCGGGCTGGCAATGTCCTTCATCCCCTCCGTCTGTCCCATCCTGAGCCCTCCATCTACACATTGCAGCCAGCCCCAGAAGTAACCCTTTGCCGGGCGGGTCCCCCTCCTCCGAGGGGAATGGCACCAGGTGGGCAACCAGCACAGATACTTGGCTCCAGGGTACTGCTGCAGTGGAGGGGCTCTATCAGGGCATTGGTGGTAGTGGAGGACTGGCAACCATCATCTGGTCGGTCGCGAGGCAGATTTACGCTTTTGTATGGTATTCCCACTTACATCTTCTGCAGTGCTCCTGGTCTCCACCAGAGGCCGCTGCAGAGCGACACCAACCTGCTACCCACCTCAGGAGAGGAGAGCAGTCCCTACGGACACTCGATCTTCACCTTCCCCTGCCAGCCCCCAGTGTTCTAAGTCCATTCCCGAACCCGGGTCACCGGCGTAGTGTCCAGTGCCTCAACCCTCAGTGCCACCAGGCCGGCTCGATCGTGAGATTCTTTGATTATGCATCATGATCGAGGGACAAGATGGCCCAATTTAAAAATAAATTTTCTCAGCCCAGGGGTGTCCTAGTAAGTCAAATGAGGGTGAGATGCTAAAAACTCCATGGGGGAGAGCATAAGTTTATTTTTCACGCCATTGAAAAAGTGATACCTGATAAAAGGGGAGGGGATTATAGAAATTTCATTCTGAGACGTGAAGGCTTTTGGAGATATACATTAGGGGAATGTAAACCCCCAGGATTAAATGACAATATCAGCATAGTACCATATATTAAGTATGGATAGGAATAATGTATCTTTTATAGAGAAATCCTTGAGTTTGATTTAATAGTAAAATCTGAATTTTAAACTGTATTGTATGTTATGTGAATCACATATATGTGGTTAAATTATCCAAACTAAGAGGTAATTGCATATGCATTATAGGTGAGGATGCAATAGTGATTTACAGACATGTGTTTATATTTAGTATATTTATGTGTTTAACTATCTTTAGTAGTATAGTATGGTGCATCCTTCGAGATAATTGATAATTTAAAATAAGTAATTTTATTATGAGATGCACATATTTGCTATTATTGGTATATGTGTGTATGTGTATATATATATATATATATATAGAGAGAGAGAGAGAGAGAGAGAATAATGGATGGGGAACTGTGATCACGATAATTTTAATATATACCGAGGTATGGGATGCTACATAAACCCGGTAGTCAGGTTTTGTTGAAATATCCCACACCAGGGTGTGCATTAAATTTGAGTTTGACATACTTTCCCCATCTTTTATTTTATATAATTGCTGGTCAGCAATTTTTTTCCCAGCCAGACTTCTAACGTCACATGACACAATGGCAGACCTTATGAAGATGTTGATAAGTGAATGAGATACTGTTTGGTAAGAAAATTTGATACTGTTCTAGAAGTCCTACATTAAAAGTACTCTTTAGTAGCCTGTAAGAGACTTCCCCTTTTGTTAGCCTTTTTTTATTTATTGCCATTTCTGCGCTTGTTTGTTTTTACTTACAGTTTGCAGTCGGGATCCCCCAAGTCATCCATGGAACCGTTGCCGCTTGCACTGGCTCTGTCTAACAAGGATGAAGTGCAGGATCAACCGGATACATCATTATTTTAAATGTAGAGGTAGATACTGAGTAAAATTTAAGAAAATGCACACAAATTACTAAGAGATACATGTTTGGTGGGTGCTGGTGGCAGCTCCTCGGTAACTGGGAGATGGAGCTGCCATGTTTTCCAATTTTTAAAGCCCGCCCACATAGAGAGCAGAGAGCCAATGAGGGAGTGCGAAGTACTGACAGACACAGCACGTGAATGTCATAATAACCAGCGGGTTATTACGGCAAATATCAACTCAGTCATCCCATTAAAAAAATTGATGACTGTAATTTTATATATATATATATATATATATATATACACACAAACACACACACACATATGTCCTGAATTATTTGTTGTACTGTATTATATATATATATATATATATATATATATATATATATATATATATTAAAATAACTTTTTTGAATAAATTCAGCCTTCTTTTCTCTGGAACAAGATATTGTATCTTTAAAAAGAAATATAAAAAGTACTGATAGGTGTATCTATATAATTTGTATACTGGGAGATGTATGTTTTATGTATGTTTTATGTATATTTTATTATGTGTTGTATATTAGTCATTTTATATGGTGGTTGCTTCACTCTAAGTGTGAACTTTTTCATGACACTGGAGATGATGTCATCTCATGGTGCCTATAAAGGCAGTTTTTGTAATTATGCAGCATGCCTTTAGAGGAAGGACTTGATCTGAAACTAGTCAAGGCATGCTGAATTTGTTATGGCACTTTGAATAAAAATATTGCACCTGGAATCAGCAAGCAGTGTGTTTATTGTGGTGGTAAGTGCTGGACTTTTGGAAATCTGTTGTGTATTTGTCTTGAAGCACTCCAACCTGGTGCAGCATTCTGCTGTGAAGATTTTGGATTTCAATTGAATGAATGCACAGGTTGCTATCAGATAATACGTAGCGTGAAACCACAACCGCATGCTCTATTGACTGTACCTTCATATGGTGCTATGACATTATAAGTGACCAGCTGATTTTTAAAAATGAATCTGGAGAGTCACGTGATGGCCCTGTAGTGGAGACAGCATTGCTGATTGTCTCCCTTCCTGAACGCTGACTTTACGCTTCTAAATAACAATTTTCTTTCCCAAAATAAGTAAAAGGCAGAGTTTTGAGTTGCAACACATCTCTACGTCTACTGTGGTGGGAGAATTCTTGGAAACCGGCGATCTGCGAGTCGACAATTGAAGTGGAAAATTTGGGCCTACTAGTGCAATGGAGGCTGAAATGAGACAGGCACCTCCAACACATACCCCACCGTCAACACTAGAAAAAGGTCTGAAGAGATCGAAATCCCAACCCGCTGCTTCACTTAAGTCTGCTGCTGCTACATCTACAGCGTAGTCAAATGCTCCGCTCACTGAAAGAAGATTTATGGAGGAGCTTTTGCCTTTCAAGTCTGCATTACAAGAACTGACCTCCGTGTTAAAATCTCTCAGAGGAGACCTGGCTGAAACGAAGAGAGCCATCTCAGATACTTCTGTACGAGTCACCTCCTTGGAAAACTGGAAACAATCGGTAGACACTGAAATGTCAATTATTAGACAAAAACAACACAAGATGGATTCCAAGTTAGAAGATTTAGAGGGCAGGAGTAGAAGAAATAATGTGCTCATATTTGGTCTCCCTGAGAATGCTGAAGGCTCAATGCCAATCACCTTTTTGCAAAAACTACTTGCTAAAGTTGCAGGTCCATCTCCTAATAATTCTACGTATATAATTGAAAGGGCTCATCGCTCTCTACGCCCGAAACCTGAAGTTGGGAAACTGCCTCGCCCATTTATTATAAAATTCCTGAACTATCAAGATAGAGTGCATGTGCTGAACCAGACGAAAGAAGCTCGTCAGGTTCTATGGGAAGGTCAACAGCTTCGTTTCACTTAAGATTTACCGGCTGCTTTTAGGCAGAGGCATGCAGAGTATCATCCCATGGTTACTAAACTAATAGCGGCTGGGATTCGATACAGGGTTCAGTACCCATCGCGTTTCTCAGTTTTTGTTGCAGGATCATGGCATAACTTTGAGAATGCCCAACAAGTGCTTCCAGCACTTCAGTCCCTACTGCTTGATTTGTTTGCGGCCCGCTGAAAACTTAATGGGTCGTAGAAAGTCTTTTTGATTTTCTTTTAGAGACAAGCTCAGCAAGAATGTGTGCCAGAGGTCATATAGAGCTTGGACAATATACGAAGGAGTTACAATAGGGCGACAGAGCCTAGTGGAAAGCTTTGTTTTTTCCCCTTTTTTCTTTTTCAGCTAGGAAATTATAGAGAGGCTGGCAGATTTACTACACATGCTTTGCTGCTCTCTTTGCAGGATCATGGCACAACTTGAAAATGTTTAACAAACACTTCCTACTCTTCAGTTTCTATTGCCAGATTTGCTTGCATACAGCTGAAAACTTATTTTGACTAAGAAAGCCTTTTTTGTTTTTTTCCTTTATTTTAATGATAAGCGCTGTAAAACGGTGTACCAGTGGACTTATAGTGTTTGGATAATATATCGGGGAGTCACAAGAGGGTGACAGAGCCCGGGGGAAAGTGATGGGTTTTTTTTTCCGTTTTTATTCGTTTTGCTCAGAGATACCAGCAGATTTATTATATTTAGGAGATTATTTTGTATGACAGCTCAAGAGCTCCCGTTATTGTGTTGGGTTATCTAGACCTTATGCAATGGTAGAGCTACATATGTGGGATCAAGTGAATACTTGCTGTCTAAGCAAACAATTATTTGGTGATTTCACGAAGATTGGATTCTTACGTTCACTTACATTCGAGCTGGATAACTCCTGAATTCACATTTTTTATAAGGATGGAGGGGTTGGCTTTCTGGGGGGGGGGATTCAGCAATTGGAGTAACCAGCAGGGCACCATGTGCTACGGAAGTGGATGGGGGATAATCACAGCCAGGCACAGCCTTTCTCTATGGAATGTTTTGGTGGTAATGGCAAGAGTTATATGGCAGCGTCAGATAGTTACTGCATTCAGCATGTTTAGATTAATAAAGGTTGTGGTGGCTAGTGATAGTTACTCAATTAGAAGAAAATGTACAAAAAGTTATACTTTAGGGGTTATGAAGTTTTGTCTATGTTCAATTGACATAGGGTACAATTATTATGATCGTAAGGGGATTAAGGGTATTGGGAAGGGGGGATGATCAAGGGTATTGGGTTGTCTGCCACCAAGGGGAATAGTATCAAACTGAGTTTAGTTATTTGTCCATGGTTGTATATTTCTAAGGCTTGTATTTTTCTAGGGCATTTTATCAGAGTCTACAATGGGGCTTAAATATGGTTCCTGGAATATAAAAGGGGCACAAATTCCTGCTAAACACTCTAAAATTTTTGTTCATCTTAAAAACTTGCAAATTGATGTTGCTTTTTTGCAGGAGACGCATCTCAAGTCAACAAATATCCATTACTTCCGTAGGAACTGGGTGGGGCAGGTGTATGGTGCGGGCAAAGATACCAAGAGACGAGGTGTGGCTATCTTAATTGCTCGTAGGGTACCTTTCCAGCTTTTACAGGTTATAACGGATCCTGAAGGAAGATTTGTCATTGTAAGAGGACTGCTGATTCATACAGAAGTTATTCTGGGGTCGATTTATGGCCCGAATTTGGATGATCCGGAATTTTTTGCCTCTATAGTGTCAATACTTGCTCCCTGGTCTAAGTTGCCAATATTGCTTGGAGGGGACTGGAATATTGTGCTTTCAAATATATTGGATAGATCTGGTCCAGCCAGACTAAGACCCTCTCCTGGTCAGAAAGCCATGCAGGAATTAATGTCCTCCCTTGGTCTGGTGGACCCCTGAAGACTTACATACCCGGAAGATAGAGAATATTGTTTTCATTCTCTACCGCATAATACCTTCTCCCGCATTGATTTCTTTCTCCTATCAGTAGATCATATTTCAGGGGTTTCCGCAGTACGTTACTCATCTAAGGCTATCTCGGATCATCGGATGGCCAATCTCCAAGTAAGTTTCTCCCCAAATGTACATAGAGACAGGGTCTGGAGATTCAATAATCAGCTTCTAAATTCAGTAGATTATGTCCGCCTAATGTGAGATTTTATTAGGACATATATGGAGAATAATGCGTTATTGACGTCTAAAAAAGTCTTTTTAATGGGATCCCTGAAATGTGCACTGAGGGGTGAAATAATTCGTCTGGCGACAATACATAAAAAACCAAAAAATGCTGAACTTTCCTCAAAACTAACCCAAATTGCAGAGCTAGAGAAATCCCTTTCTCCCTCTTCCCCAGAAGGGGACTGGATTAAACTGGAATCTCTCAGGGCTCAATATAATAAATTATTAGCTGAAAAAGCAGAATTTATGTTAACTCGTTCCAAAATTTTATATTTTGACCAGGGTGAGAAGGCGGGAAAATTATTAGCCCTGCGTTTACGTACTCAATTAGCTGAGAGAGAATAATTCCGTCGGTGTACTCTCTATCAGGTGTACTTCTAAGCTCTCCCCCGGATATTGCAAATGCTTTTCGAGATTATTATCAGCAGCTATATTCAGCCTCGACAAATCATCAGCTCTTTCAACAGATGGAGTTATTTCTCCAAGATATTGAGCTCCCAGTATTGGCCGTGCATCAGATTGACATATTAAAATGTCCTATTGTCCTATCAGAAATTCTTGATGCCATTGACTCTCTCTCCGCAGATAAGTCACCCAGGCCTGATGGCTTCACAACTAATTTTTATAAGGTGTTAAAGGATAGTATAGCCCCTATCTTGTTGGAAACATTTAATTATTTTTGTAAGTATGGCTTATCTGATACTTCGTTATCCTTAGTTACCATAGTGGTCCTCCCGAAGCCTAATATGGACCCTCTAAAAATAACTAATTACAGACCCATTTCTCTCATTAATGTAGATCTTAAAATCTTAGCCAAAGTTCTTTCATCTAGAATTTGTCAGGTATGAGAACATCTTATAAGCATAGAACAAGTTGGGTTTGTCAAAAACAGAATCTCCTCAGACCATCTCAGGAAATTAGCATATCTCTTCTCTGCGTCCAGGGACTCGGACACCGCTGCTGCTCTCATGTCCCTGGACACGGAGAAAGCTTTTGATAGGGTCTCATGGGAATACCTTTTTTTATTGCTTTCTAAGTATTGAATACCCCAGGAATTTATACAATGGGTTAAAATACTGTATACAGCACCATCTGCCCGAATTCAATGTAATGGTGTCCTATCTTCTCCCTTTACTCTGTCACAAGGCACACGCCAAGGTTGCCCTTTATCTCCTTATTTATTTAATCTTTATCTAGAACCTCTTATTAGGAAAATTAATCTCTCTACATTGGTAAAAGGCATTCAAATAGGTCACCATGAATATAAGATATCTGCATATGCAGACAACCTGCTGCTACATATTGTAGATCCCGAGCAATCCCTTCCAAGGGTATTCCAAATTATAGCACAATTTGAGTCTTTCTCAAATTATAAACTAAACCTGGCAAAAACAGAAATTTTTCCCCTCAATAAATCTACAATGAAAGTGGATGTAGCCCATATGGGGATACAATGGAATCCTGAAAAAATGAAGTATCTTGGAATTTACCTTCATCCTTCTCTGAGAGTCATGAGACAACTCAATCTAGATAGTCTTGTTAACAGCTTAACAGAAGAATTTAGGCACTGGTCAAAGTTACCATTAACTTTATGGGGGTGCATGAACATTATTAAAATGAATGTGTTGCCACGTTTGATATATCCACTTCAAATGTTAAATCAGACCTTACCACGCTCATGGTTTTCTCGAGTGCATGGTATTCTTAGTAAATTTATATGGCAAAACAAAAAGGTTAGAAGAAGTTACCTAAAATTAACTAGGAAAAAGTTAGAACGGTGGTCTCCAGGCTCCAAATTTTTATATTTACTATTTGGCAATACACCTAACTAGAATCCGATACTGGCTACGGCCTATGCAGGAGTTTGATTATCTACCTTCTTGGGTTAAGAGCGAGCAGGATCTTTGTGAGGAAGCTGGTATAGACCCAAGAGTTCTACCCTTTATCCCACTAAGAAGGCTTCCAAAACCTCTACATAATACTCCTTTAAATTCTTTAATTCAGACTCAGCAACAGTTAAGTGTCTTTCTTAAAAAAGACAGATTAAAGGACATAGCTCAACCTGTGTTTTGTAACCCTAACTTCTTAATGGCTGGTAAACTAATAAAATCTCAGTTGTTCTGGCCTCAAATAGGTATAGAGAGGGTGGAGCAACTGGTCAAGGATCAAAAAATGATTTTCTTTCAGGAAGGTCGCTCTTTGTTTAAATGGGGGAGAAATTCAATTTTTAAATATTTTTAATTATCTCATACGCTGATGCAGCATTTTGGGGCAGGAACGTGGCATAGCTCTTTTTCTAGTGTGCTAATCCCCTATTTGGAGGCCATGCCTTCCTCCCATTTAATATCTTATTCTTATGATTTTATTGTATCGACAGTGACTTTGGCTGATAACCAAGGTTACTGTCAATGGAGTAGGGTTACTCAGATATCTTCTAACTCTAGATACTGGGCCCCAATTTGGGCACATTTATATAAATACATTAAATGGGACAAATATAGATATATGCAGTTCCATATAATACATAATTTATATTATACTCCTTCCAAATTACATCGGTTAGGTCTCCTGCACACTAGCCATTGTTCTAAATGTCATCAAGATGCTGCAGATTTGACCCATATGTTATGGTCTTGTGAAAAGATAGCCACCTTTTGGCATAGTATAGAAAATAGATTAAACCCATTATTAGCTTTGACAGGTAGCTTCAGTATAGAAACTTGTCTCATAGATGAATATACATCAATATCTGGGGGTAACCAGAGGGCCCACATGGCATTGATTTCTGCCTGTGCAAAAAAAGTTATATTAAGGCATTGACTGGATTCTACTGCTCCAAGCTATTTGGAATGGTTTAATGAAATTATGTTTGCTTTGCAAGCTGAATCTACAATAGCAAAGTTGTCAAATGGTATGAAGAAATATGCTAAAAGATGGGAACCTCTCTATACTCTTCTCAGAACTAATTAACTGTGGTCCTAGCCCACCCAAATCTCCAGGCAGTGCTCTCCCTGTTCTTTTTTTTTAAAGCCTTCTTTATTGACATTTTTGTTTTTCACTGATCATTAGACAGACATACACAAATGCCCAGGTTACCCCTGGGCCCCCCACCCCAAAACTGAGTGAGGAAACTATGTACAACCTTTAACCATATACATACACAGCTGCCTTGCACAACCCTAAAGAACCCTCTCCATATCCATATTCAATAACAATATATAGGACAACCTCTGCCTAGAATAGTACATTTATATTTCAGAGTTTAGAACTCAGGTTTACTCTGTGTAGTTATAAACCATGCATCTCCTAGCGATAGCCCTTAGGGTAGTGCCATGCAGCTGCGTCCCTAGGGAAAGGAGAGAGTCCACGCCCCCACCCACACTTAGCTGACTTTGTGGGTTCCTATAACATATCTGAATAATATCTGGGCAATGCATATATTAGGAGTAATCCAATAGGACACACTCCAGTTATAGCCTCTACTCCCTATCTATAGGTCTTTAACTACGTACCGTCAGACAGACAGGCCTGTGCCTGGGAGAATTTAGCCTGCAACTTATAGACCTCCTCCAAGGTCCTCCATCTCTTATCATAGATTCCTTTTCATCCATTCCGAAGCATTTGTCTTCTAAGCCTACTCAGCGTTTTCAGCAAATCTCCCACCCACTGGTCATATGAACAAATCAGATCATTTTTCCAATGCTTCAAGACAAATGCTTTGACTAAAGAGGACATTAGAGAAATATGCCCTTTAATAAGTGTACTGGGAATATCAGTCATGTCCCCCAACACACAGATCTTTGGAACAATAAAGTTCTTATAGTTCACCATGGGGTCCATATTGTGTCTAATTTGCTCCCAAACTGGATAGATTTTGGAACAGTGCCACATGACATGGAATAAGTCCTCTGAGTTTGCACCGCACCTAAAACATAGGTCTGTCTGTCTGAGGCCCCTAGCACATAGCTTAGCAGGGGTATAGTATATATTAGAAACTACAAAAAAATTGCATGATCCTATATTTAGGAATATGAATATACCTACTACTCCTCCAAACCTCTTTCCAGTCAGGCCCCTTGGGGAAAATGTCCTTTTTATTTTCCCAATATGAAACTTTTACAATAGCATCTCCACCCAGAAAATCTAATAGTAGCTTATAAATCCTCAACAGGAGTCTTTTAGAATAGTTAACATCTTTAACGCAGTCCCACGTGAACGAGGGGTCCAGGTCTCCAACTCTCCCTCTCTCCATTCTGTGTATCATATTAGTAACCTGTATTTTCTTAAAGAAGTTGATTTTCTTACAGTGATCAGGAAAGACTACCTTATCCCCTCTTAAAAAATCTGCCCATTTCAAGTTAAGCAATTGAGTGGCCCAATGCCTCCTAATTATCTGCCCCTCAATGAGCATATTTGGATTACCCAAAACAGGCTGCTCCCTAGAAACCTTCTGGCTTTCCTTTGATTTGGGGACAAGAAAGTCCACCAAGCTGTCAGTGACTTACCGATTGGGGTTTGCTTTCCTCCCTCTGGTAAATCAACTGGATTGAAAAACAGTACTGCTTCTGGGGAAATGTCCAGCTCTCTAAGGATCTGTCTCTCGACCTGTAGCCAAGTTGGGATATATCCCCCCTCCTCCACCGATCTGGCCCATTGCCCCATTATTCCTAATTGTCCAGCTACATAGTACAAATGTAAGTCTGGAACTTTAAGACCTCCCATATTATAGGGTAGTCGTAATATATTGTACTTTCTCCTAGGGGGTTTAGCATTCCATAAAAAGTTAGAAATAAGCTTTTGTGCTTTGATAAACCAGCATTTTGGAACGTTATATGGGGATAGATGTATTGGATACAAAAGTCTAGGTAATAGGTTCATTTTAATCAAACCTAGTCTCGCTGTCCAGTTTAGCGGGAGTTTATTCCATCTGACCATATCTGTTTTAATTACCGACATTATCTCACCTAGGTTTGCTTCAAGACCCTCGTCCTCGTTGGTTGTGATCCAAATGCCTAAATATTTGATCTTTTTCAGGGACCACTTCAATTGCAGAGGTTCAAAGTCCACCTTACAAGTGAATACAGTGAGGGGGAGAACCTATGTCTTATTCAGGTTTAGCTTGTAATTCGATACCCTGGAAAATCTCTCAATTATCTCCAAGGCCCTCTTGAAGCTCTTCGCTGGTTCCTGAAGGTGTAGCAAGATGTCGTCTGCAAAGACAGAGACTTTCATTTCCGTCTCTCCAACGACAATCCCCTGTATCACAAGTCCATCTGGATCGCCCTTAGAAGGGGTTCCAAATAGATGTTAAATAGAATTGGTGATAGGGGGCATCCCTGTCTGGTCCCATTATCCAGACAGATTTCTTTCGACAAATAGCCATTACATAGAACCCTAGCCATGGGAGCAGCATATAAATTTTTTATGCCTCTAAGAAGGCCCTCCGGGAATCCCATAGCTCTCATAGTTGCAAATAGGAAATTATGAGAAACCCTATCGAAGGCCTTCTCGGCATCTAATGCAATTAACGACATGGGTAAGTTAGAGTTAGAGGCCTTATGTAGTATATGATGGAGTTTCCTAAGTGCATCATGAGCCCTCTACCTGACATAAACCCTACTTGTTCTTGATTTATTAGCCTAGGGGCAATTTTCAAAATTCTATTGGCCAATATCTTCGTCAATAACTTCAGGTCCTGATTCATCAGGGCAATAGGTCTATAACTCCCAGGGGATTCTTTGGGCTTGTCTGGCTTTGGGATGAGTGTGATATAGGCCTGATATAGCGGTAGGTGTGGAACCCCTTCTTGCATAATATTTGAAAATAATTCCTTCAACAGAGGCAATATAGTTGTAACATGAGTTTTATAAAATTGTGCCGTTAGACCATCAGGTCCCGGTGTCTTACCTTTTGGGAGTGAATTGATTACCTCTGATATTTCACAATCCAAAATAGGGGCATCTAGCTACTGAGCTTGTTCTGAATCCAATTTTGGAAGAGGTATACCCTCCAAAAAATCCATAATATCTCCCTCCCTGACCGAAACACCCTCCTGATAAATCTCCGTGAAGTAGGCCGCGAAGGCATCAGCCATTTTCTGGGGCTCTGTTATTATATCCCCTCGGAAGCTTATCATTGGGATCACACGAGCCACCTCCCATTCTTTTATTCTATTTGCCAGAAGCCTTCCCGGAGTATCCCCCTGCATTAGATAATTAGCCTGAATCTTTTCTGCCCACTGATCCAACTTACCACAGAGAATGCTTGCCATCTCATCTCTTAATTCCTTAAGCTCTAGGTCCAGCCTCTCAGAGGTACCCTCTAAGGGAGCCAGTGAGTCGATAGCACCCAGAATAAACTCTTCCCTCACCCTTCTCATACTGTTCCTTCTAGCTGTAAATCTCTGAGCTAAACCTGAGTATAAAACTTTATAGGTGAGCCATTTTAACCTCGTGTCTGATAGTGTAGGAAGTTGGGTCTGAATGATCTCCACTAATGCCTGCTCTAAACTCAGTAATATATTTTCATCTACTAATACAGAATCGTTGAGTCTCCATCTGTATGGTTTCCTTGGGAGAGTTTCCATCGTCCAAGTCAATTGGACTGGAGAGTGGTCAGATAATATTCTAGTATGAGTGATCAGCTCCCTCACCCCCTGGATTGCTTCTTTATTAACCAAAAAAATCGATTCTTGAATGAGTTTTGTGTGCCCCCGAGTAGAAAGTCATGCTGTGGACTCCTTTGCTACATACCCTAATTGGGTCCACCAGCGCTGCCACCTCCAGGAGTTTGGCCATAGCTACCTGTGCAGTAGATGGAGGCTGCACCGAAGAGGGCTTTTTATCCACTCTATTATTAGAGCAAAGGTTCCAGTCTCCTGCTAGGATTAGAGGATGCGGGGAAAATAGGGCATTATTCACTTCCACTGAAGCAAAAAAGTCTGGGTTAGGTGGAGTGGGAGTATATATAGAGGCAATAGATATTAATTTACCCATAATGGTTCCCATGACATAGATCCCTCAATAGTCTTCCTTAGTTTTATCCTGCAGGACCATAAACAGACAGTCTTTTCCAATCAGGACCACTACCCCCTGAGGCTTTAGCACTTCCATCTCCAAAAACCTGTCCTACCCACAGCTTCTTTAAGAGACCCAGCTCATCCTTTAGCAGATGGGTCTCCTGCAAAGCAATGATTTGCGCTCCCAGCTGGTGGATATGTTTTAATATCACCATTCTCTTCCTTCTCCCTCTGAGGCCTTTAACATTCCAGGTGATAATTTTAATATTGATCATGCAATTTTGTTAATACCCCTGCTTCTCGCTCCAACAGAATCTGCCTTGTGATATATGTGGGTCTTGGACTCTCTCCCCTCCCTCTCCCAATAATCCCACCCCCCCCAATCCCTGGTCCTTCAATCGTCCTCCTAGCCAAATAGATACGTAGATGAGCCATCTACTGAGTGGACCCCCAGACCCACCAGATCCTTACCACCAACTCTATATCTACTTAATTCCCTTAAAAATATGCCCCTCCCCCTCACACCCCCTTTACCTTACCCTCATAAGTATGACTTTAAGTACACCCTCTTATGTTGTACAGATAGAAGGAGAGAAATTAGGAATTGCATCCTGGGTATGGCAAATATCAATGGTCCCCATGGCAAAGGAAAAAAAAAAGGATAAAATATCCCCTCATGAAGTGTCAGCTTCTTGTCCCAGAGGAATCCTAAATTAAATCTTATCCCTTTAACTCTGAGGTAGAGATCGAGTACATATTGTAGGCCTACGATTACACCTGAATTAAATTGCCACAGAAACATACTATATTTAGTGAGTCCTCAGTTCCAAGTGAGATTAATCTGTCCCACCTATTTATCCTGGCCCATATTAGAATGCTAAAGGAAATATCAGAACATAACAGCCCCAACCCCCCCCCCCCAGTCCTGGAGGAGATGCTGCAGAGAGAAGAAAAAAGATATTTTCTTCCATTCCATTTCCATCTTGTCTCCTTCCTTGTCTTCCTTTAACTCTTCTTCTTCTCTTCTTTCTTCCTTGTCCTGATCTCTCCCTCTTATATAAAGTTCTCTGATTCATTTCTTCCCTATTGTCCAGCTAACATTGACATGTCCAGATTCCAAGAAATTACCGTATCTGGTCAGAGCCTTCCTTATTAGGCCATTTTCAGGTCACGGATTTAAACAGATCTGAGAGCTCCCGTCGCAGTCCCTCTGCCGCATCCTTTGCCGTTAGGTACCTCTGGTCCCCAGACTGTAGCTTCACCTCTAAAGTGGCAGGGTGCTGCATCCTAAACTTCACTCCAGCCAGACAGAGCTTTTTCTTTATTTCCCCATACTCCTTCTGCTTCTCCTGGATCGCCGGAGTCTGGTTCTGAAATACCAACAGGGACGCACCATTCCACTGAAGGGTTTTTAGTGCTCTGGCTTTATTTAACACATGGGACTTCTCCTTAAAATTTAAGAATCACATAATAATGACTCTCGGCCTGGCCACTGGTGGGGATGCCTCTCTGAGCAACTGATGGGCTCTCTCCAAGTTGTATGAATCCCCATATGGTGTTGGGCCTAAAAGCTTCATTAACAAGTCTTGGATAAATGTGATGCAATCTGCACCCTCCGATCTCTCTCTGGGAGACCCATCAGGATTAAATTATTCCTCCGACTATGAGATTCCTGGTCCTCCACTTGATCCTCCAACCTTCTGATTTGCTTTCGGAAGGCCACCAAATCCTGATCGTGCGAGAGGGTTTTCCATTCCTGAGAGGCCATACGCTCCTCCACATCTCCTATTCTTTGCGCTAGAGAATTCAGTGTTGGCTTTACCAACGAGAAATCAGCCACAAGCCCCCGAAGTAAATTTTTAATTTCAACCATGTCTTCAGGGGATGCCTGACCCCCTCCTGCCACTTCCAAACCAGGCCCCTGGTCATCCAGCACAGGCGATGGGGGCTTTGGCTGTTTCATTGCTGGTGCTCATGCATCCAGGATCTCAGGAGTTTCATACTCCATCTCGGGTGTCTTGGTCAGCCCCACGAGCCTCTGCGCTTCGGCAACAAAAAAGATCTCCACTTCCGAGTCAAGCAATTCTTTAAGGGAGGATAGAGGACTCCGGTAAGCTAAGCACCCTATTTCCACTACTCCGCAGGGTCAAAAATAACTTTATCTTTGAAATATTTCAGGTAGGGCCCGGGAGCTCCACTCAGCACGTCCTTCCCCGATTAGCTCATCACATGATCTCAGTGCTCTCCCTGTTCTTAAGTTGATGAGGGTTTTTTTTTGTTTTTTTTTTGTTTTTTGTTTTGTTTGTGTCCCTATTAAGAAATGTGTGTAGGTTGCAATTATGGTTTAGGTTAGTGTAACTGGTGGCAGACCTGGGTAGGGTGGTTGGGGGGTGGAGGGGGGAGTGAGTGAGCGGGGAATTTGTAAGCAACCAGATAATATATCGTTCTCTTAGGTTGTAAATGTCTCCTACTTATCTCTATTATTTTTTGGTTTAATGCCTTGATTTATACTATCTGCTTACACTAAAAAAGCAATAAAGTATACTAAATAAAAAAAAAGAAATGAATCGTGTTGCTCTTCAGGTAAAATGTCTCAAGATAATATTTCTGGATGCCCGTCTGAAACTAATTACTCTTTTTCTTTTTTCAATGGCCTGTTAAAAGAAGCAGGTGAAGCTAATCCATTTTTAATTGATGTTACTAACCAGGGAACTGATATGAGTACACCCACTAATTCCCTTGTTGTAGTGTTCAGGACACTGGAAAAAATGATCCTTGAAACTCAGAAGATCTATTGGAACATAATGAATTTAGAAGCCTATCTACATGTTAAACGAATCCCTCGTGGTCTTAGATTGATTAAAAATCCTTCATTTGGACTTGATATGGAGAAGTTCATTAATGAATGGAGAGCTATTCTGAAGAGGTTTCTAATAAATAGATGCAATTGATTATTAAATATGAGCAAGAGGTGAGTGAAACCCTTTTACAAGATATCAAGGAACAAGAGAAAATTTTCCTCACTTTTAAGAATGATATAGACATTGATGATTACAACAAACGTCTGAAAGATACAGTAGCCAAGTTGGATTTAGAACTAAAGAATAAGAAGCTAATTAAGTTCAAAAGGGACTTGGATGATTATCAATTGGGATGTATTTATAGCTGGAATAAATCAGGCAGAGTAAAAGGCATTTTAAGGCAAGAACGAAAAGTGTAATTCAATCTTAGCACTAGTGAGTCAGAAACAGTGGTATCGAGTGACAATATAGAATCACCCACCCATGCAATTGAAAATATTGATACTCCAAGAAGAAGCAATAGGCAAAACAGATTTCAGGGTTTTCACATATTCCTTCAGAGAGGAAGAAGTCTGGGTTTTACCAACAGAGGAAGAGACAGAGAAGAATGAGGAGGGGGAGACAGAGATGGTGGAGACAAAATAAAGTGGCAAACTACAGTATTTCAAGAACCACATATATATCCCCACCCCCAGTCTCAATATCAGAAACAGTAGTAACAGCAAGAATATCAAGAAACAACACAGACTGCATATCCAATGACCTGACCCTCACCCCAACCCCATCCACACAAAGGATACCAGCGGACAGGGATCAGAAAGTAATCGATTTGTCTAATAGGGTACTGACCTCCAGTGAACTGAATCTACTCAATAAGGGTCTGTCATTTGCTCCTACATGTGGTATTAATAAATGTCATACATTCATTGATTTTAACTAATTATATTGGAATTTGAGTCTCAAATCTTTTTTTTCTAAACATGATACTTCTGGTAGTGAGACTTTGGATATACATTTTGTCACTGTTTCAAATGAGGTTACTAATTGTGTCAATACTGGACTTTATATCCAAAGATTCAAGAAAAGATTGACATTTTATCCAGTAACTCTGCAGATATGAATACATTTCTGGAACTGTGTGAAACACAAATGGATGTGTTCTGTCACAATTTGCCAGACATCTCTTATAACAATCTGTCTGTGAATGAAAGAACAGCTTTAATTACTTTATGAAATGATAGCGAAATTGTTATAAAGACAGCTGATAAGGGGAGAGCAATTGTTATTCAGAATAATGGGGATTATGTGGCAGAAATGGAGAGACAACTGCATAATACTGATTTTTATTGTGTGCTTACTACAGATCCCACTGTTAAGTTTAAACATGATATAGATGTATATATTGAGATGGCACTTGATAAAAATGGATTAATGAGGATGTAAAAAAGTTCTTGACAGTTGATCACCCTAAGAGAGCGATGATTTATACACTACCCAAAGTGCATAAATCTTTTGAAAAAAAAACCTCCTCCAGGTCAACCCATAGTGAAAAGGATAAGATCCCTCACTGAGCCTCTGTCACAGTATATTGATTTTCATATACGACCCTTTGTACATACTTTGGGTTCATATATTAGAGATACAGGGGACACACTTAATACTTTGGAAGATATCGTGATAGGAGAGAGATCCTTATTGGTAACATTAGACGTTAGAGTCTCTTTATACCAATATGCCAATTCAAGCGGCTCTGGAGAACATCGAACACTTTTTGAATACAGGAACAGGAGATATTGAACCTCCTACAGAATTTCTGGTGCAACTTTTTAGATTTGTTTTGACATCCATTTTTGGATGTTTTTTATTTACAAAAGAAAGGGAGAGTGATGAGGGCTACATTTGCCCCTAGTATAGCAAATCTGTGCATTGGTAGATGGGAAAACCAGTATATAAGAGATTCTGATTATAATCCATTTTTTCATTATATAGAACTATATCATCATTTTATTGATGATATTAGTCTGATTTGGAAGGGATCATGAGCTGATTTAGATTTATTTGTTGATTTTTTGCATAGTACCAATCCCCATTTATGGTTCAGTTGTACAGTAAGTGACACTGTAATATGCTTTCTGGATCTCATGATTAGTAAAGCTGCAGGAGGTGGAGTTGACACTAATATTTACAGGAAAGAGTGTGAATGAAATACTTTATTAATGGCTTCTCGCTGTTATCCTAGACATGTTATAAACAATATTTCGAAGGGACAGTTTTTAAGGTTGAAACGCAACTGCAGCATGGCAATAAAATATGAAACAGCTGCTAAAGATTTAGACAATAGATTTATTGAGAGAGGTTATAGCAGTGACAGAGTGCAGGAAACAAATAAAGTGATTAATGTGACACCCAGATGTGAAGTGCTGAAGAAAGGACCTATGAGGGAATAAGATGCTAACGTTTTAAATTTTGTGTTGAAATATTCAGTCCATGCACATATGATAGGAGACATTGTACACAATAACTGGTATGTTTTATGGGGTGATAAGAATTTAAGAGATATCTCTACATGTTTACCTCGCTTATCTTATTGACAATGAATACACTTAAGGACTATTTGGTTCATAGTTAATTTGAAATAACTAAAACTTACACATGGCTTAATAAAAGATCCACTGGTTGCTTTCCTTGCAAAAGGTGTACATATTGTGCAGTCATCCTACCAGGAAAAGAATTTCATAGTTACAACAATGATAGAATTTACACTATTCCACATTTAATGACGTGTGACACCATAGGGGTTACATGGCTAGCTGTATTTGTGGTGCCTTCTATGTGGGCAAAATTGAAAGACATTTTAAAAACCGTGTAGGAGAACATTGCAGAGCTATCAAAAATGGGGACCTTTCATATGCAATAGGGGCACATGTTAAAAACTCTATAAGGAGAGAGCATAGGTTTGTTTTTCAGGCCATTGAAAAAGTGATACCTGAAAAAAGGGGAGGGGACTATAGAAATTTGATTCAGAGACGTGAAGGCTTTTGGAGATATACATTAGAGCATGTAAAACCCCAGGATTAAATGACAATATCAGCCTAGTGCCATATATTAAATATGGATAGGAATAATATATCTTTTTTAGAGAAATCCTTGAGTTTGATTTAATAGTAAAATCTGAATTTTAAACTGCATTGTATGTTATGTGAATCACATATATGTGGTTAAATGTATCCAAACTAAGAGGTAATTTTATATGCATTATAGGTGAGGATGCAATAGTGATTTACAGACATTTGTTTATATTTAGTATATTTATATGTTTAGCTACCTTTAGTAGTATAGTATGGTGCAGCCTTTGAGATAATGGATAATTTAAAATAAGTAATTTTATTATGAGATGCACATATTTGCTATTATTGGTATGTGTGTGTACATATACATATATATATATATATATATATATATATATATATATATATATATATATATACACACATACATACACACACACACGTCCTGAATTATTTGTTGTACTGTATTATATTATATCTAGATATTAAAATATTTTTTTTTTAATAAATTCAGTCTTCTTTTTTCTGGAACAAGATATTGTATCTTTAAAAAAATATATATAAAAAATGTTGATAGGTGCATCTATATAATTTGTATACTGGGAGATGTATGTTTTATGTCTTATGTATATTTTATTATGTGTTGTGTATTAGTCATTTTACAGTATATGGTGGTTGCTTCACTCTAAGTGTAAACTTTTTCAGGACACTGGTGATGATGTCATCTCATGGTGCCTATAAAAGGCAGTTTTTGTAATTATGCAGCATGCCTTTTGAGGAAGGACTTTATCTGAAACTAGTCAAGACATGCTGAATTTGTTATGGCACTTTGAATAAAAATATTGCACCTGGAATCAGCGAGCAGTGTGTTTATTGTGGTGGTGAGTGCTGGACTTTTGGAAATCTGTTATGTATTTGTTTAGAAGCACTCCAACCTGGTGCAGCATTCTGCTGTGAAGAGTTAGGGAACCAACAAGAGGAAGCAACCTACTGGCTGTGTTCCTAACAAATGGGGAGAACATAGAGAAGGTTGTGGCTTAGGAGCTTGATAATAGTGACCATAGTATCATCAGGTTTAAGGTGAGGACAGGCAGGGAGGTAGCCCGGACCTGCACAACATTACTGGACTTCAGGGGAGCAGACTTTAATGAGATGAGAAGGATAGTGGAGGAAGCAATGGGCAGCATAGTGGATATAAGGAAAGTGGAGGACCTATGGGGGGCTATTAGGGATGGGTCTAGGAGGCCACACACATGTGTATAAGGAGGGTAAGGAAGGAAGTAAAAAGCAGGAGGCCTCTGTGGTTTGACAGGGGTGTAGAGAGGGTGGCAGGGGGCAGGCAGAGGGCATTTAGGAAATATAATAAAATGCAGAAAGAGGAGGAGAGGGAAACCCACAGAGAATTGAGGAGTATAGCAAGGAAATAAATTAAGAAGGCAAAGGCTAACATGGAGGAATGGACTGCATGACAGGCAAAGGGGGGTCAAAAGAAATTTTTTAGGTACGTGAGGGAAAGGAGGAAGACTAGTCAAGGGATCGCAAGGCTCTGGGGGGAAGGAGGGGAGCCACTGGAGAAAGACTACATGAAAGCAGAAGAGCTGAACAGGTACTTCTACTCAAATTTTACGAAGGGGGTCTGAGGATGAAGGGGGGTGAAAATGGGTCCATTTAGTATGGAGAGAGTCAAGGAAGAACTAAGTAGGGTGAAAGCAGTCAAGGTCATGGGACTGGATGGACTGCATCCGAGGGTTATCTGGAAGGTTGGGGAGGAGTTAGCTGCCCCACTGGCAAGGCTATTCAACCTGTCCTTGGACTCTGGGAAAGTGCCAGAGGACTGGAGAAGAGCCACTGTCATGCCAATACATGAGGGGGGAGGTAGAGAGTCAAAGGTGAACTATCTTCCTGTCAGCCTTACCGCAGTGTTGGGGAGGGTCATGGAATAACTCATCAGGGAGAGGGTAGTACAGTACCTAGAGGAATGGATTGCTGAACAACAACCAGCATTGGTTCACAAGGGGGAAGTCATGCCAGTTCAATCTTATTGAAGTCTTTGACTGTGTGATGCAGGTAATAGACCAAGGAGGGGGCGTTGGACGGGGCCTTCCTGGACTTCAGTAAATCCTTTGACACTGTCCCCCACAGAAGATTGGTCAATAAACTGGGAAGTTTGAGGGGGGGGACAAAATAACTAGATGGGTGCAAAGCTGGCTAGCTGACAGGACCCAGAGGGTGGTAATGAATAAGGAGCACTCTAGTGAGGAGCAAGTGATGAATGGGGTACCCCAAGGGTTGGTGTTGGGGCCGCTCCTCTTCAGAATCTATATATGCAACATTACTGATGGACTGAAAGGATGGGTGGTGCTCTTGGTGGATGACATGAAAATCAGCAGTAGGGTGGACACTGAAGGTGGGGTGGAGGACATGCAGCAGGACCTAAGGGCACTAGAAGAGTGGGCAGAGACCTAGCAACTGAAATTTAACATTAGGAAGTGGGCAGTTATGCACCTGGGACATGGTAACCCGAGGACAGGGTACAAATGGGAGGGGAGGAAATCAGGGTAACAGAGCAGAAGGATCTGGATATAGCAGTCTCTAGCAACCTTAAGGTGGAGAAAGAGTGTATTAAGGCAGTGAGGAAGACCTATGGGATGCTGGCTAGTATTGGCAGGGAAATCACCAGCAGGAGGAGGGAAGTCCTAGTGCCCCGTACCAGGCTATGGTGAGACCACACCTGGAGTATGGAGTCCAGTTCTGGAGGCCTCACTTGAGAAAGGACATAGACCTGATTGAAAGGGTTCAGTGAAGAATGACCATGATGGTGCTAGGGATGAAGCGCAAACCATATGAGCAGAAATGCTGTGAGCTGGGGCTATACACCCTGGAGACTAGAAGAGAGAGAGAGGAGACATGATAGAGACCTTCAGTATGTCAAGGGGTTAAACAAAGGGGGCCTGGGGAGCTTATTCAAAATGAAGAAGGACACCACTACTAGAGGGAATAATCAGAGGCTACAAGAGGGACACTACAGGGGGAATGTGAGGGGACAATTCTTTATGGAGAGGGTGGTGAATGCATGGAACAGGCTTCCGGAGGAGGTTGTGGTGGTGGAGACAGTGCAAGGATTCCAGAGGGCTTGGGACAGGCAAAACAGGCTATGGAGGGGAGGGGTGAATTCTCAGGGAGTGACGTGGCAGTCTAGGGGAGTTAAGGGCAGACTGGATGGACCATGGGGTCTTTTTCTGCCATCAAGTTCTATGATTCTGGGAGAGGTCACATGATGTAGGTGCTGATTGCAGGCTTCTCTCGTTTGCTCCAGTCACCCGATCGTTATTTACATTTATTTTTACGTTAAAAGCAAAGTAAATTGTTGGAACAGGGGGAGGAAAGATGTTTAAAAGGCTCATCTGAATACGAATGGAAGTTGAAATGAAGAAAAGCCTGCCTAAAAGAATGCCGCCCACCACCCCCAAGAAAGGACCCAAGAAGCCTAGGCCCGCAAGTGCAGCTGACCCTGGAGAGGTAACTGTTAATGCAGCTTAGAAAGAGCCGCTAACCCTGGCTAGGTTTCTAGCCGAATTCAGGCCCTTCAAGGAGGAGCTTGCGTCTTTGACAGCTGAAATTAAAGCCTTATCGACTACTATGGATGAAGTATCACGACGAACTTTGGATTCTGAAGCTAAAATCCACTCCTTGGAAAAAAGAGTTGGTAAAATAGAGCCGGAGTTGGTAGCTATGAGACAGAAGATCACTAGGATGGAAGCTAAACTAGAGGACCTTGAGGGTCGAAGTAGAAGAAATAATGCAGTCCTGATAGGATTGCCTGAAGCCAAGAAGGGGCACGATATGGTTACTTTCATTCAGAAATTTGCAGAGTGTGTTGCAGGCCCCTTGCCTTTCGGAGCTAAGTATGCTATAGAGAGGGCACACAAGGCCCTTAGACCTCCTCCACTGTCTGGATCGCCACCGAGGCCCCTGATCTTCAGGTTCCTCAATTACCTTGAACACCAGAATTTCTTGAAGAAAGCCAAAGAAACGCAAGGTATTACCTGGGAGGGCAAAAGAGTAAGAGTGGCCCAGGATCTCCCGGCCTCGGTCAGGCAGCGACATTCTGATTTTCATCCCTATGTAACAAAGCTAATAGCAGCTGGAATTTGATTTAAGATGCTGTACCCGGCTCATCTGCAAGTCCTTATTTAGGGGGTTTGGCACAGTTTTAATGATCCAGAGGAGGCTCGTACTGGCCTGAAGGAGTTGCTTCCTGAATTGCTCCATGAAGTTTGAGTTACATCTACTGCTAAGGCTGAATCTAAAAACATCTTATAGAGCTGTGGCTGTAAAATCAGCTTTAGAAATGTATTACCTCTTGTTTAGAAAAGAAAAAGTTTGCTGAACTAATGTCTGCTGATACCCCACACTTGTCACCTCTTTCCTCAGTAGAGAGAAAGCAAGAGAAGCATGCCAACATTATTTGAGATCAAGAGGGTTTGAACAGGACTAACAAACTGTATAAATCCTCTAAACAAAGGACTTATTTAGTGTTTACTTTCCGATGTAGGAAGGGGATATAATTTCTTTCCTTTATGCTGACTTCTTGAGGGGAACAGCAGACCAGTTGATAACTATTTGTATTCTGTTATAATTGACTATATGGGGCACCAAGCAAGTGTCTCTCCTGAACTTAGTCCTTAAGGGTCTGCAATTATATTAAGCCAGTTTGCAGTATAGATAGCCCTGTCTCTTAATCAATCTTTTTAAATTAGAAATAACATCACAGTAGTCTGATTGGGAAGGCAGCTTCAGAGCCATGCGTATTTCTCTTTAGAAATAAAAGTGGGGACTGAACAAGTTGGCTTTCTGGTTTTTGGACAGATCACAATAAGGCAAGCAGAGCAACTTCATCCGAGGCTAAAAAGGGTTGGGTTGGAAGAAAACTTAGGTTAAGCTTCAAGGTAAAAATTATATTTTCTCTTAACCCCCGAGGTAAGGGAGCATTGTTGGTATCGCTCACTGCGATCGCTAGAGGGAGTTAGCAGATTATGTTAGGCATCTACATAACAAGCAGATATTACGTATGTGGAGCGCATAAGGGATTTAATTTGAAACTTAATTTTCAAGGGGTTTTAGGTGCATTAATCCAGTATGTTTCATTTCGCTGGGGATCTTTAAGCAGTAAAGGAAGCTGCAGCATTAAAATTCTTTCTTAGTCTATAGTTATCTGTACACTGTCAAAATTAGCTGTAGTGGGTGCCAAATAGGCTTTTCTCCTGAAGTCAATTTTTAAGGGACTGCAATTATACTAAATCAGTTCGCAGTATAAGTTGCCCCGACTTTTATTCTTACTTTTAAAATTAAAGATCACATCACAATATACCGGTTGGTAAGGTACATTTAGAGTTTTTCACTTTTCTTTAGTAACAGAAGCCAGAATTGCCAGTGCGCTCCCCAAGCGGGCTTCTCTGTTTTCGGACAGAATACATTAAAGCAGATAGGATTATGACAATAGAGATTAAAAGGGGTTGGTTAGAAAGGAAAAATTAGGTTAAGTTTCAAACTAAAAATCATATTTCTTTTTAGCTCCCGAGGTAAGGGAGCATTGTTGGATTTACTCCTGCGATCGCTAGAGGGACTTAGCAGATCAGGTTATACCTCTATATGCCAGGCTGATATTACATATCTGGGGCACAAAACGGACTTAATTTGAGACTCAACGTTCAAGGGGCTTTAGGCAGGTTAATTCAATATGTTTTATTGTGTTGAAGATCTTTAAATTACAGTATGAAAGGAATCGCAGCATTGTAACTCAATTTTGAGGGGGATATACTCATTAGGGATTGGTTTGAAATAAGTTTATACAGACTCTTTTCGGATTGCATTAGTTCTAGTACTTATTCTGAGGGATGTTTAGAATCTATATGCCTTCTCCATCACTACTATATTCAAGTTGAAGGTTATCTAAGGGTGGCTGGGGGAGCAAAGGTATTGGTATGCTGCAGAGCTAAACCTGTGATAGATTAGGGATGGGGGTTGGTAGTTTAATGTTGGCTTCTCAATTTGGTTGGAGGGAGGGGGAGGATCAAGTGGGATTTGGGGTTGGGAATCAGCACAGCTCTGGTGGGTTTATCAGGTCTGAGTAATCTGGGGAGCTTATTACCTGTTCAGGTTATTTTATAAGCAATGTGTAATAATGGCTAATGTTATAAAAATTGCAACGTGGAATGTTAAAGGACTGAGACAGCGTGTGAAACAATATAAGGTTCTTAAGCACCTTGCCTTGTTGTCTATAGACATTGCCTTAATACAAGAATCACATTTATTGGACTCAAAGGCAAATTGCATGAGAAGGCAGCAGTTTAGTTATGTATTTTCTGCAGGGAGTGCTACTAATAGGGCCGGGGTATTGATCCTAATTAATAGAAAAATCCCTTTTGTTCCTAAGCAGGTGCTCAAGGACCCACAGGGCAGGGTTTTTGTTTATTCATTGTATTTTGTATGCCACCGAGATTTTCCTGGGAACTCTTTATGGGCCTAATGTAGATTCCCCTGACTTTTTCATGCAGTTAATTGAATTCATATATCCATTCATTTCTTTACCAATTATCATTGGGGGGGGGATATAAACACCATTATGGATCCATTAATGGATCGTTCTTCTCCTCTGAGGAGAGGTCGCTCTCCTGCTCAAAGGGCCCTCCAAGAACTCATAGAACATTATGCTCTGTGTGATGTTTGGAGAGTATTACACCCCTCGGAGAAGGAATTTACTTTTTTCTTGCCAGTACATAAAACAGCTACGCATATTGATTAAATTTTTCTTTCCCAAACTCTTCTGCCGGGAGTGATAGAAGCCTCTATATATTCGGGATCACCCTCCAACCATGCGCTGGTAACATGTCAACTTGCCCTTTCATCCTTTCCTAAGAAATCCTCCCGGTGGAAGATCAATAATCAAATGTTAAAGGATGCCCATATAGTTAAAATTATTAGTAAACACATAGAGCATTTTATTGAAACTAACCTTCAGTCCATTTCCAGACCAGACTTAATATGGGGCACTTTTAAAGCCTTCATTGGGGTGTATTAATCAGTTTTGCTGCACACAGAAAGAAAGAAAACGATAGGGAACTAATTTCTCTTCTTGAACAAATCCGTTCAAAGGAATCACTGCTTTTCCAAAATTTTTCGGAGTTAACACAACAGGAACTGGTGAAATTAAATGTGGATTATTTGGAAATTCTGAAGGATAAAGCTGAATTTGCTATTCTGAAAGCTAAGGCAAATTATTCAGATCAGGGAGAGAAAGCGGGCAGATTGTTGGCATTCCGGATTAAACAACTGGAAGCGAATAGATACATTCCGTCAATCCATTCCCATCTAGATGGTGTCCTAAAAACATCTCTGGAGGAGATAGTCCTGGAATTCCAGCAGTATTATACCAACCTATACAACCCAAAGGTAAAGCCAAAATCTGAAGACTGCCTAGACAGCTACTTAGGGGTGTCCGGTTTGTCCCCGCTTTCAGAGCCTCAGCAGGAATGGCTAATGTCCCCAATTTCATCTGAAGAAATCTTCAGGGTTATTAAAAACTTACCTTCAGATAAATCACCTAGCCCAGATGGTTTCTCAGCTAACTTTTATAAAGTTTTTCAAGAGCAGTTATTACCTTTGTTACTTCCTTTATTTCAGTATATTTTATCAGGTGCTCCTGTGATCCTACCTTATGGGAGGCTTTGATAGTTCTAATATTGAAACCGGGGAAGAACCCAGAATTACCCACGAGTTATCACCCAATATCCCTGATGAATCAGGACGTCAAGATATTAGCTAAATTGCTAGCGGATCGGGTGACATCAGTCTTGCCCGATCTTATTGGTCCTGAACAAGTGGGATTTATGAAAGAGCGTTACTTGGTGGACCACCTCCAAACCCTGTCACACGTCCTTTCGGCATCCAGGGACGCTTCATTTCCAGCTGTTTTGGTTTCTCTGGATGCTGAGAAGGCATTCGACAGGGTAGACTGGAATTTCTTATTTAGGGCCCTTAATGCTTATAAATTTCCAGAGCTGTTTCAAAATTGGGTTAAAGCCCTTTATAACACCCCTTCGGCTCGAGTAATGGCTAATGGGGTTATATCAGAAAGATTTATGTTGCATTCAGGAACCAGGCAAGCTTGCCCATTATCACCCTTACTTTTTAATTTATATTTAGAGACCCTTATTCGCCATTTAAAGTTGTCACCGATGATTCATGGAATTGTTATTCAGGGATATGAGGTTAAAGTATCAGCCTTTGCTGATGACCTACTATTACAGTTATCACACCTGGATCAGTCAATACCTGCCATGTTATCCATTATAGAAGAATTTTCCAATTTTTCGAATTATAAATTAAATATTGACAAGTTCCTTGTTTTTCCGCTTAATCATAAAGTGATTAAATCAAGTATTGCAGAGATAGGTAAGTCTTGGGGGCCTAACTCTTTAAGATACTTGGGCATTCAAGTCACCAGAAACCCAGCTTCACTTCAAAAGCTGAACTTGGATGCCCTAGTAAATATTTTAGGTGCAGATTTAGACAGGTGGGCCAAATTATCTATTTCGCTTTGGGGCCGAGTGAATTTAATTAAAATGAATGTTTTTCCTAGGATTTTTTATCCTTTGTATTTGCTTAATAACTGGCTGCCTATTACCTGGTTCCATAAGATCAATGCTCTGATAACCAAATTTATTTGATCTAATAGACAGCCTAGGATTGCATTTTATAAGCTGGCGGCTCCCAAGGATAAAGGAGGTCTCCGTCTTCCGCACTTGATCTTTTATTACTGGGTGAGTCACATGGCAAAGTACATGAGATGGGTGGAACAGATGCGAGAAACTAATTCCACAGTTTTTGTACCTATCTGGCTCAAAATTGAGCTATCTTTAATTAAACAGAGTGGTCTCTCACCAGCGTCCCTGCTTCATGTTAGGCCGAGCGCCCTCCCCGTACTTTTGAAGTCAACTCCCACTGTGAAATCGGTTAGAGTGCACTCCCAGATAAGCTTATTTATGGAATATAATCATATTTCATATTTAGCTCAACCTATTGGGGGTAATCCTAATTTAAAAATAGGTAATAAGCCAATCTTGTCTAAGTGGCTTCCTCAATTGGAAGATGCTAAGCTGTTCCAGTTTGTTACTCTGGACAATTCTTGGCTTTCAATTCTTGATATACTAAATAATTTCAACATTCCTAGTAAACTCATTTTTAAAGTTTTTCAGTTAAAACATTTAATAATGAAGGTGTTTGGGTCGAGCCCGCCCCAAAGAAATATGAGAACTCTCTTGGATGAATTTTCATTTATGTCTGGTAGGCCTCATTCTGTTTCCGATATCTATAAAATTTTATACAATTATAAATATCTGGCTGTCTTTGCGTCAGAGAGATATTGGGCTTTATGCTTCCCTGATCTGGAGATGGACTGGACTGCTCTATGTTCGAATTGCCATAAATACATTACTCAGGATAGATTACGGCTTACACAGTTTTACATTCTGCATAACATATATTATACTCCCCAAAAATTATATAAGTACGGTCTTATCGAGTCGCCCACTTGCTCTCATTGTAAGCAGGCAGAGGGGTCGCTCTACCACATATTTTGGGCATGACCGAAGGCCTCTACCCTCTGGAAGGACATTCAATGGAGGATGGATCCCTTACTGGGCCTCTCAAATATCTTCACTCCGAATGTTTGCCTTTTAGGTGATTATACCCTCATTTCAGTAATCTCAAGACGGTATTATATGGCACTGATTTTCCTATTGGTAAAGAAGATTATTCTCCGTCATTGGAAAGATGATGGAGATATTTTGTACTCGGAATGGCTCAAAGAATTATTGGCCAATCTCAGGATGGAAAAAATGATGGCAAGTCTAAGTAACAAGATGAATAGATATATGAAAATTTGGGAACCTTTCCAAATGCTGCTTACCAGTTAGTATATTTTATGCTGCTATCGAAGTTAGTGTTTGATTATCCGTCTGATAAGTTTGAGCTGTGCTGATTGGGGAGGGGGTTTTTGGTATGGGGGGTGGGGAGTGGGTTTAGGGGGGAGAACAGCTCCAGTATATGCAGTGAAAGCTGTTTCTAGTTTCATTTACAATCCAAATTATCATGATTGGATCTGTTCTTTCTGTATGTAAAATAATAAACTGCGATTTGAAAAAAAAAAAAAAAAGTTCTATGATTCCATGATTTGTGGCAGTTTGTAATGGCTGCCTAAAAAGCCAGAAGCCAGGCTGTCGGTGGCAGTGGGGAATATTTCCAAGAGGCAGAATGGGGTAAACAGGACTCAGAACTTTTCCCGTGCTGTTCTGCTGGGGTATCAACATGGTGTTCCAAGGTCCTTAGCCAATCAGGTTAGTAAATTTTCTTGATCCATTTCATAATTGTGATTATCTCTCTGCTTCTGATGTTTCTATCTTATTCTACTGTTTTTCATGCTGTAAATAGTTTTTTTTAACTCTATTTTAGATCCTGGAACAGGTGGGGGATTTACTCCCTCTCAGTGCCTGGACCTTGCACCCAGCATCCCCCCAACGCTGCCCAGACTGGAGAGGCCCGCTGCTTGCCCCCAGCAGTGGGCTCCGCATGGGGGGGAGACTGAAATCAACCAGAGGCCCTAGCTGCGGCTTGTACCTGGGGCATCATTCGGGCAGAGGACCTGAGCATCACAGTGCTGCCGGCCCTTGGAGTTTTCCTGTTAGTTCCCTGGAGGCACAGATGTGCAAGGACATCAGTGCAGGTTGGGAGCACTCTCGCACATGACCTACCAATGTGCACCATTGCCTCCTCACTGAAGAGTGACCCCGGCTGATGAGCACTCAGGCTCCACCCCAGAGGAGAAGAGCTGCTGTGGGACACTCACCCTACCTCCCCCCCAGCTGACCTTCTGATGTACTGCATTTGCTCCAAAACATGGGTCAACAGTGCCACAGATGATAACGCTACTGCTGCGCTGGTGAGCTGGCTATCCTGTTGTTAACAGTGGTTGATCCGTCTTACTTCTTCTAGCATGCTTTCTCCCCACATCTCCCTGCTCCCTATCCCATCATCCATTCCAGCTCCCCCTTCCCTTCATCTTGTTTCAGTCCCTTGTAAGACATTCTCCCCAGGCCTTCTCTTTCCCCCCTCTCCATACTATAATATGCCCCCCTTATTTCATCTCTTTTGTAAAAAACTATCCCTTGGTTTTTCCACTTACCCCTGTCACCATTCTATCTTTTGAATTTTAAATGGTTTACTGTGAAAATAACGTGGACACAACAGTGCGGTAGAAAATTGTGAAGGCAAAACAGTGTGACTAAGTATAGCACCGTGGGAAAACCATGACCCCCACAGTCAGCACTAACAGGCAAGGGAACTCAGAAGGTAGCATGCACACCCCAAAAAACATAAAAAAATCATCCTCCAAAACACCCAACACCAAAGAAAAAAAACTTGAGACAGGGAATGCAGATTTGAACCCACATCCACTAGCAATCCCCAGCAGTTAGAGCATTTTACTCCAACCGCTAAGCCACAGGACCAGCTTCCTCACCCAGCAGCAAATGGACTTAACATCCAAAAACCAGCCACAGACAAAACACACCTGACAATTGCCAAGCACACCACTGCCCAGCACACCTGTATGTAATCCACCCACCCCATTCACACAAAATGGCACCACATTGTCATTACTGGCATGCTAATATACCCAATGCAATTAATACAGTGCAGTTAATGTCAGTGCTGCTATATCCGCACTGTTATCACCGGATACCTTTTAAACCTTGCTTTTTAAAATAAAGTTTTTAACGTGCTGTTCTTTAAGTATTTTGCAGATTGGGAGTCAGAGCATGGCATGAAAAACTATACTAGGAGTTAAAAGTGCTAGGATATTGCCCTTCATGCCATGTGGAATAGCTGCTACTTTTAACCCTTGCAGGGCCGTGGACTGATAAATCAGTCTAGAATTCCTATACATTCTAAATCTGTCGGCAGCCTAGGAGTTAATTTATTGTTGTATGTCTGATCTTAGTTGATGGATTCTTTATACTTGAACACTGAATTTGACACAGTCACGTTGCAAATGGGTATTGAGGTTACCATGGTGACCAATGGCTGCACCAGCTATGATGGTATAAGAGGACAGCCCATATGGAACTGTGTAGCTGTGAGGATACGCACAGCATGAAACATCAGCTCCATGATGCCAGCCAGTGTCTGATGGTCTTTATCACCATTGTTCTCTGTTTGCCTGCAGTTCTAATTTATTGTATAGTTGCACTATGCCTGCAATACTCAGCTCTTAAATAAATGATTGGCACCAATGGTGTGAAAAAATGTTGAGCCTCGAGTGTGTCTTCATGAGAGGGAGCTGAGTGCAGTTTTTCTTTTAAGTGTTTGACTGAAAGTGACATATGTTACTGTAAGACACATCCCACTTCTTCAGGTTGGATTTGGCCAATCTGAAGAAGACAGTTGCATCATACTGTATGTCATCTTAGGTAGTAGAATACTCTGGGCAATAGTGAGGCAAGCTATGGAAGTGAGACTATTTCTAGCCCTGTAAGACAGGCTCAGCCTGGTTTTAAGAGTCTTACAAATGCCAGAAATATGCAGGGATAAATCAAGAGATGGGTCCAAAGTAACAACTAAATAAGTTACACAGAAGTAGAGCACACACTACCTCCAAAGGATAACCAGGGCAATGCCTTGTTTTGTTGTTTATGTAGGAATACATGTTTTTTAAATGAGACTGGTGCCCTGGTTATCCTTTGGAGGTTAGTGTGTGCTCTGCTTCTGTGTAACTTATCTAGTTTGTTTTAGCATTGCAGCACCACAGTTCTTGTGCACACTCTACTGTGTTTTTTTAAGAACTAAATGATTGAGAGTACTTGCAAGGCAGGGCTTCAGAACAGCTCCACGTCACTGTCCAGCAACAAGATAAAAGGCAGATGCAACAGGATAAATAAAATGTTTTTTATTCGGGCACCGACAATCAGTTCCAAGTGCTCCTCCCCACAAAGACCAAATGTTTTCGCGTGACACCCACACTTCCTCATGGTTAGGTGACATTTGGTATTGCACATTTTTATAGAAATTTTTTGTTGTTGTTAAAGTGACAGTGCATAAAATATACTTAAAGTGACTATTGTATATAAATCAATCCTTCTGACATATTTAACAATATGTTAACTGATCCAAATTTTAAAGGTTCACAAAAGTGAAAGTGCTGTGCAAACATAAAAAAAAATTCTATAAAGATATGCAATACCAAATGCCACCTAACCTTGAGAAAGTGCAGGTGCCGTGCAAAAATGTTTGGTCTTTGTGAAGAGGGGCACTTGGAACTGGTTGTCAGTGCCTGAATAAAAAACATTTTATTTATCCTGTTGCATCTGCCTTTTATCTTGTTGCTGGCCAGTGATGTGGAGCTGTTCTGATGCCCTGCCTTGTGAGTACTCTGCATTGTATGATGCCATCCTGGTTGCTTGTGGAGCTGCTTTTTGTATACTTAATATCTGAACTTGTTTAAGTGGATCAACAAACTGTCCTGCACTTGGAGGTTAGTTTTAACTACAATGACTACCCCCAACAGTATCAGCACTGGCAATGATGTCCCTCCCCAGCAGGTTTTTTCTTTAGTGGATTCATTGTTTTATAAGGAAGGTACCTTGAACCCTTTGCTACAACCAACAGTCCCAAACAACATGGCCGCACAAATCATCTTGGGAGTGGAGACGGAATGCTCAGCACCTATCAATATCAAAAGAGCATTTGTTCTGTTGGAACACATAGCACTCAAGGCAAGGGGCTTTACTGGCAGAGGATTTCAATGTCTGCATGTCTTGCTGTGAACCACGCACCGTGCAGCTTGAGACTGACAATCAAACCAGCTTCTGGAAATGATAGAGATAATTTTTTGGCCACTGGCAGGCACACCTCCTTAAATCTACTGCCGGCCAAATACAATACATTCTTACGAACACAGAGGAGGTAGAATAAGAAGTCTAAATGGAGCTCCAAGAAAGAGAAAAAAATGTACTCATTTTTAGGGAGCATGCCTAATACCAGGACTACCGGAGAAGATTGGATGAGACAATCAGAAAACAGGACATCAGGATTGAAAGGATTAAAAGAAATACATTTGAAAGTGAGAGAAGGGACTAGAGGAAGGATCTATTTTTTATTGGAAACAACAAAATAATATGCCAAAGTCTAGTCTCAAAAAAACAGCAAGATGAAAGAACCATGATCAGGAGCCACGTCATCATGATGTATACACCAGCAGCACCGGATCAGACTCTGAGAATGGCTTTAATAGTTCAAGAGGTTTTATTAGAACAGAGCCAGGGGGACATACCCCCGAATCAGGAAGCATACAGGGAACAAATGAGGGACTTACCGACACAGGCACAGGGACAAATAGTTTATTACCCAACACAGAGTCCCATCTAGTACCCATAACCCCAGCTCCTCCATCAACATTCATCACAATTGAACATTCCCCAAACAAATGAGCCCTTTGATTATACTGAATACCCAGCCCCAGGACCGGCAAATGTAATTGCCATAATGTCTGACTAGTCACAGCCCCCGCATTGCCTGGTTCAGGGAAGACATGTATGACATGGAAAAGGATGAAGGGGAGAAAGAGGTGCAATTGGAGGTTTCAAACAGAGAGGAGTAGCATACAAACAGCAGAGAGGGGACAACAGGGGCAAGGGATGGGGCGAGAGCAGAGGTATTAGCAGATATGAATAATATTGTCACTAACATCTCAGAATATGCTTTAACTGAGAAGGAATTAGAAGTTCTTCAGCAGGGACTTTCCTTTGTCCCTACCGAGGACATAAATCTTTTTGATACTACTGTTGATCTTAATAAATTTACAGGAAGACTTAATTTGAAAGCTTTCCTCTTTAAAGAGAATAATACAGATAACAGTATGAATGGTACTGACTTAGAGACATTGGAAAATACAACATATAAACCTAGCCCTCGTTTTAAACTAAACCAAGCTTTATTCCACCACAGAAGAAGCCAGAAGGGGAAGGAAACAGATTCATTTCAGTGCTTTACAGTAATTGTACATTGCTATTTTTGTTTTAAACTTAGATTGTGGGCTTTTAGTGACACTGTAATTTCTTTACTTAGAATTGCTTTTGGGCTGTTGAAAATTTAAAACCTAGCTTGTGCTTGTAGTGGTGGTGTATTTCTTTGCTGTCTTTAATTGCTGCAAATTTTCACCCCCTCCCTTCCCTTTCCCCAACTCTTAATTATATGCCCTGTTAAATCTGATTGACAGGAGCTAAGCACAGAATATAGTAGGGGTTGTGGAGTAGGAGGGGCATAAGGGGGAAGAAGCCCGCCCTCAGCACAAGTGTTTTGACTCATTTTTTATTTATTTTTTTCTTGTTTAAAGAAAAGTATCTGAGGAGCAGTGGCAGGATTTTTAGGACAGTAAATTAATAAAAAGGGAACTAGGAGAGCTTTAGTAATAGACAAGTACTGGAATAGCAGTGTAAGTGTAGTATAATGTGGGGAGTGGTGCAATGCAGTGGCTGTGGGGCAACCATATTCAGGCAGACCTTCTGGATGCTGAGGTGCTGCCCTATCTGCATGCATCTCTCTGGACTGCAGGATGAGGTAGCAAGACTCAGAGCAGAAGTAAACTGGGTCAGGAGTACCATCACCCCTATCCAGAGACCACCCAGTCCAACGTCGCTGCCGCAAAGGATCCTGAGAATGAGGAGCACTTGGATGACAGTGGGCTCAGGAAGGGTTAGGGTGATCATGCAGAGGCACATCCCAGATCCTATTCCACTCAAGAACTCATATGCCACACTGGCAAATGGGGACAACCAAATAGAGGTACCTTAGAGAAGTGAAGGAAAGGATGTGGAGGTTAGCCAAGGAGGTGACCCTCAGTGGGGAGAGCAGTGGACCCCAGAGGAGGAGGAGGAAGTGAATCCTGGTGGGGGACTCCATCATAAGAGGGATCCAGCTAGGAACACAGGAGAGGGAGGACAGGGAGGTGAGATGCCTACCAGGTGCCACGGCATGCAGGGATAGAAGGAAGATCCTGGGGATCACTGGGAAGGCAAGATGGGATGGTGAGCTGGATGTCCTTATCCACCTAGGAACTAATGACCTGGCAAATGGGGAGCCAAAGGAAGTTCAGGAAGAGTTTAGGAAACTGGGGAGGGGTCTCAAGCAAGTAGCTACTTCTGTCACCTTCTCGGAATACCACCTACAAGAGGCATGGGAGAGCATAGGGGTGCATGCACCAGGAACTTTAACTCATGGTTGAAGAACTGATGCTGTGAGGAAGGGTTTGGATTCATTGGTGACTGGGGACCCACCTGGAGGGATGGATGCTTGTTCAAGCCTGAAGGCCTGCATCCATCCTGGAGGGGAGTCCAAGCACTCAATGATGAGTTTAAATGCTACATTGACAAGCATTTAAACTAGCCAAGGGGGTGGCAGGCCAGCAAGGAGGGTGCCTAATTGCCCACCCCCCACAGCTAGCAGTGGAACCAGTGAACAAGTGGAGTGGATATCTCTACAAAGCAGTGTGCAAAAGATGGAGATAAGTGCCCAAGAGGTGGATAGGCAGAAAAGGGGCAAAATTCAACAGAAGGGCAGACAGCAAGGAGAACCAGGGATAAAGGACAACCAGGGAAGGGGCTGGAGTAGAACAGCTAAACAGTCTAGGGAGGTCAAATTATGGAAAGCCATGTGTGCCAATGCCAGGAGCCTTTGCAACAAGATGGAGAATCTGGAGGCTGTCATGGTGCAGTCAGACCTGGACACTGTGGCCATCACAGAAACCTGGTGTAATGATAACCATGACTGGGAGATGGCCATGCCTGGCTACAACATATTCAGAAGAGACAGGGAAAGTAGGGAGGGAGGAGGAGTGGCACTGTATGTGAAAAATGACATAAGGGCCACAGAGATCCAGGAGGAACATAATGGGGGAGAGATACTGTGGGTTAAGCTGGAAAGGAAAATGGGGCCAGCCATCCGCACAGGTGTGGTCTATAGACCTCCAGCCCAGGCGGAAGAAACAGATAGGGAGCTGATGCTAGCCATCCAAAGGATGGCAGACAAGGGTGAGGTAGTGCTGGTTGGAGACCTCAATATTCCAGACGTGGACTGGAGCATCCCAGCAGCAGCATCAACTAGGAGCAGATTTATCCTGGACTCCCTTCAGGGTGCCTTCCTCAAGCAACTGGTCATGGAACCAACTTGGCAGAAGGCAATATTGGACCTTGTGTTCACAAACAGGGACAGTGTGATGGGGTAACAGTGGGGGAGCACCTGGGGAACAGTGACCACCAGTCATTGTGGTTTGAAATCACAGAAGGAGCAGAACCAAACCACACAAAAACACGTACCCTGGATTTTAGGGGGACAGACTTTGGGAAAATGGGGAGATGCTTGAAAGAGGCATTAAGGGGAATGGAGCAGGAATCAGGGGTTGAGGAACAGTGGGCAGTATTTAAAATGGGGATTACAAGAACAACAGAATTATGCATTAAGCAGCTTAGCAAGGGGAAAAGGATGAGGAGGCCATTATGATTTTCCAAGGGGGTAGTGGAGAAAGTGAAAGCCAAAAAGATTGCATTCAGGCAATACAAAAAGACACAGGCAGAAGGGGATAGGGAGAAGTACCAGAAGAAGCAAAGGGAGGCAGGAAGGTCAGTAAGGGAAGCCAAAGCTCAGACAGAAGAACACATTGCAAAATCAGTGGGTAGAGGGGACAAAACCATTTACAGGTACATAAGTGAAAAAAGAAAGGCAAAGGGAGGGATAGTGAGACTGAAGAGGGAGGATGGGGCCACGTGGAGGATGATAACAGTAAAGCTGACATATTGAACAGGTATTTCTGCTCAGTCTTTACTGAGGAAGAGGAGGGTAATGGGTCTGAAGGAGTACAATGGGTGGGAATGGTACAGAAATGGACACAAGTCCTTTACACGAGAAAGGGTCCTGAAGGAACTGGAAGTAGTGAGTTGATAAAGCAATGGGGCCAGATGGTTTTCACCAGGTCATGAGGAACTAAGAGAGGTGGTGGCTGAACCTCTGGCAATCCTGTTTAGCTGATCACTGGAAACAGGGGAGGTACCCAAAGACTGGAGGACAGCAGATGTAGTCCCCTTATACAAAAGTGGGAACAAAGAGGAAGTGGGGAACTACAGACCACTCAGCCTCACCTCGGTAGTGGGGAAGATCATGGAAGCACTACTGAAGGAGAGATTGGTGGAACATCTGGTTGTCAGTGGACTACAGGACCCAAGGCAGCATGGTTTCACCAGGTCAAGGTCATGTCAGACCAGCCTCATTAAATTATTTGACTGGGTGACTAGGGAGGTGGATCTGGGGAGGGAGTGGACATGGTCTATCTGGACTTCAGCAAAGCCTTTGACACTGTATCACACAGAAGACTATTACACAAACTGGGGAATATGGGTGTGGGCAGGACAGTAGTGCAGTGGGTAGGTAACTGGCTCAGCGGTAGGACACAGAGGGTGGTTGCAAATAGCTGTCACTCCACAGAGGGAAGAGTGACCAGTGGGGTACCACAGGGATCAGTGCTGGGACAGGTCCTATTCAACATCTTCATCAGTGACATTGTGCAGGACCTAGAAGGCAGAATTTCCCTGTTTGCTGATGACACAAAGCTTTGTAACAGAGTAGACACACCAGAGGGTGTAGACAGAAAGAGAAGGGACCTGCAGAAACTTGAAGAATGGTCAGGGGTTTGGCAGTTGAAATTCAATGCAACGAAGTGCAAGACATTGCATATGGGGCACAAAAACCCTGGCACAATACATCAGTTGGGGGGTGAGGATATAGCATGCACCAAGCAGGAAAGGGATCTTGGGGTTATCATCTCTGATGACCTCAAGGTAGGGAAACAGTGTGACAAGGCAGCAGGTAAAGCAAATAGGATGGTGGGATGCATAGGCAGGGGCATCACCAGCAGGAAAAGGGAGGTCATAATTCCACTATGCAAGACACTAGTGAGGCCCCACCTGGAGTACAGTGTACAGTTCTGGAGACCTTACCTACGTAAGAACATAGACAGGGTAGAGAAGGTTCAGAGGAGGGCAACAAAGATGGTACATGGATTGCATCACAATTCCTATGAGGACAGGTTGAAGGAAATGAATATGTACTCCTTGGAGGAGAGGAGGGAGAGAGGGGATATGATAGAGACATACAAGTATCTTACAGGGAGGAACAGGGTGCAGGAAAACACTATTTTTAAGTGAAAAAGATGTTCCAGGACTAGAAGGCATTAGATGAAGTTGGAGGGAGGATGATTCAGAGGAAACGTGAGGAAGAATTTCTTCACAGACCGGGTGGTGGACAAGTGGAACACCCTGCCAGAGGAAGTGGTGGGGGCTGAAGCAATCATAGGATTTAAGAATGCATGGGATAGATATAAAGGAATTCCGGAGGTCAGGGTCAAGGGGGAACAGACTTCTAGGAAAACATAAAGTAAACTTACAAGCTCAAATGGGCAGACTGGGTGGGTCATAGGCCATTATCTGCCGAAATTGTCTATGTATCTATGTAGAATACAGCAGTTGGGGGTTTTGAACAAGTATGTCTGCAAGACCTGAAGAATCTTGAGCTCTCTAAAGCAAGATATTACAACTGCACAAAAGAGGAAAAGATAGCTATAAACAACCTTAAAAAAATGAACCTATTATTATTAAGCCAGCAGACAAGGGCAGGTCTATTGTTGTACAAAACAAAGTAGACTGTGAAACAGAGATGCTAAGACAATTATCTAATAGCAATTTTTACAGACTCCTACAGAGAGACCCCACAGATGAGTTTAAAAGATAAATTGATCTGATGTTACAAGAAGCCTAGGCTGATGGACTTATCGATCAAAATACTTTCATGTTTCTAACAATGAAACACCCTATCAGGGCAGTCCTTTATGTGCTTCCCAAGGCCCATAAAACATTGGACCATCCACCAGCTAGACCAATAGTTGTTGGTATTGTATCTTTAACTGATAACATCTCACAGTTTGTGGATTCACATATAGGAAGTATTGCACAAAACACCAGATCCTTTGAATGAGACACTAGTCACCTGATCAATATAGTAAATTAAATGATTGTATAAAAGGAATATTTCTCTGTGACTATGAATGTCCTCTCTTTTTATATGGAACATTCACAATGACGAAGGCTTGGAGAAACTAAAGGAAAGTCTCTATGCCAAAACAACCTACTCGCAGCCATTTGTGGAATTTCTCATTTCACTTACAGAGAAAGTCTTAACTTGTAATACTTTCCTATTAAAAGACAGAATATATTTACAGTGCAAGGGAACAGCAATGGGGGCGGCAATTGCCCCCAACTATGCTATCATCTATATGTCCAGATGGGAATAAGAAATTCTATATATGGTGACCAGAACCCTTACTTACATTTAACTGAATTATACAAACAATATATTGATTTGTTTTTCATTTGGAGGGGCACTATAACATAATTGTGTGCCTTTGTTGAATTTCTGGAGGCAACCAACCCAAACCTAAAATTTGAAGTAAAGGCTGACTTACAAAAAATTGATTACCTTGATGTGACCATTTTAAAGGGCCAGAGGGAACAGTAGAAACAAAACTTTTCAGAAAAATCACTGATAAAAATTCTATACTTCATTATCAGAGCTGTCATCCCTCACATGTAACCTAAAATATTCCAGAGGGTCAAGTCTTGAGAAGAAAAAGAAATTGCTGAAGACAAATGGATTACAATCAAAGTGCTATGGAACTTAACAAACATATTTTAGCCAGAAGATATAATGAAACCACTATACTAAAAGATAAATGCAGAGCAGATGAGGTGGATAGAAGTCAGCTTTTAACAACCACTGGACTGCCAGGGAGGAGACAACGACTCTCCAGTTTTATGAAGCCCCAAAGTTTATAACAACTTTTAGTCCACTGGCATACATGGTAAAAAATATTTTTCCAAAAAACTGCCACATTCTTGCTACCAAAAGGAAATTACAACATATAGCAAAAGACTCACTACAAATTGTATACAGAAGGGGCACAAACCTGAGAGATCATTTGGTAAACAGCATGTACTGGGAAGGAACAGGTGTAAAGAAAAATGATAAACTACCTCATGGAATTTTTAAATGTGAGAATTGTATCTATTGTAAATATATTCAAACTGGAGACAGTTTCAAACATCCAGTAACTGGTATCACTTTTAAGATCTGGGACTTCTGCAACTGCAGTACTACAATCATTGTGTATTTAGTTATTTGCAAAACATGCCCAAATTTCTATATTGGGAAAACTATCCAAAAGTTCAAAAATAGGATTGGACAACATATTAGAAGCATAACAAAATTGGATGACATTAGTGCCTTGGCACAGCATGTGAAAGAAAAAGGAAAGGAACATCTTTGTGATTTTCAGATGGTGGAAAAAGTGTCCAACCACATTAGAGGGGGTGATTTAAGCAATAAGCACAACAGGGTGTGTGTTACTATTATAGAGTGACGCCACCCTGGGGTGGGTCGAGCGCGAAGGGCTGGCCGGTGTTTCCACCACCCCAGGAGTGACATTATTACACAAACACACCCCTGGAGTGCCTTATTGCTATTATACAATGGCTCATGTTGAAACAATATTAAAAAGATAAAAAGGAAAACATTTTTTTGTAGTATTTGTATTGTTTTTTTGTATGAGAGGTGTATTTTAGAAATTAAAGAAAAAGTAGTCCAGCAGGTGGTGCTGCTGCCAATACAGTGCCTTTTTTTGTGTATGGCCTCCCCCAAGTAACATTTGCTGAAGTATAAATCCAAGAGGGTAGCATTTTTCAGAAAAAGAGACTTGCAAGAACAAGGGGACACAATTTAAAGATAGAAGGAGGGTGGTTCAGGGGCAATGTGAGGAAGTATTATTTCACAGAGAGGGTAGTGGATGCATGGAACAGCCCTCCTGAGGAGGTTGTGGGGTCTAAAACTGTGGGAGAATTCAAGAATGCGTGGGACAGACATAAGGCAATTCTTGTGGGGGGGAGGTAGGAAGAAATAGGCTGTTGGTTAACTAGGATCTGCGGCCTATCCTATAGGTAGGGAAATGGGCAGACTAGATGGGCCTAGGGGTCCTTATCTGCCGTCAAAGTCTATGTTTCTATATTTCTATGTTTCTATAACAATTTCATGAGTGTGCTTCAGCTTCTTGCGTTGGGAGCAGTTGACAATGTGTTTTTTTTTAGTTTTGTTAGGTGTGTGAGAAAGACATGGATCACAAAAAAAAAACAGCGAAGCTGAGCGGTAACTTCCAGTTTCCCGCTCCACTCCATAACGGGACATTACTTGGAACCTATAAGCTACATGTCTTTTTTTCTTTTTGTTTTGCTGAACTGCAATTTTGGAAGAGTCAAAGTTTGTGAGATTGCAGAGAAGCTGGAGAGTGTCCGTTTGGATTTTCTTGAAACGGCTGAGTGCGTGCGGTTTCACAGTCTGAGGCAGCTCCATGAAGTAAAAGCAGGACAGCTGCCATTTTTTTTCTAGTATGGCTTTTGTTTACTTGGCTCAAGGAGTGAGTCAGTCAGGCAGGGAATGGAGGGGTTGTCTGTGGATGTGGTGGGGGGGGTGAGCGGGGCTAAGCTGTGACGGCTTCTTAAATGGTGTGGTCAGTGATCTAGATGTTTTGTTTGAGAGGTGATGAGGTCATCAGCATGCCAGACCTATTGCTCAATATCATCACTGTATCTAGCTGGTGGTAGCCAATCAGACCAAAGGAAATGTTCTTGCCATTGTATAATTAGATACAAAATTGAGACAAAAGGAAACTTTCTGGCAGTACAGTATGAAATCATATGAACCCCGGGACTTAATGACTTTTTTCAACTATCACCATATTTATTACAGTTTTTGTTGTGATAGATCTTTTTTTCTTACAGATTCTTTCTGATTAACTGTGCATATATTATAGCTTTTATTCCTATTTTTTGTATCTTAATGATAGATTTCTCCATAAGTTAATTCAAAATAGATATATACAGTATGCAAGTTTGATATAGGTACCTTGAATTGATTCCCTTGAATCCACTATTGAATCCACTAATTTAAACAATTTGAACTGAACTAATTAAAATATTAAATTAATCAGCTTAAAATATGGAATATATATTTTTGAGAAACTAATAAAATAGTAATGAGTTCCTTAAATTGTTAATTTAAAAAAAAAATCTCTGTTTTGCATTGCAAATGTTTTATATGATATGATTACATAATAAATAGACCTCTTTTAATATTTAAATTATAGGAACATCTGCACACCACAAGAAACACACACAGAGATTTTTTATTATTTTTGCTAGTGGTTTTATACCTGTTCTTGGTGGTTATGTACCCTCATCCCCATTAACAATGTATTGTATAAACAAGTTTTTATGTTTGCACAGCACTTGCACTTTTGTGAACCTTTAAAATTTAGATCAGTTAACATATTGTTAAATATGTCAAAAGGATTGGTTTATATACAATAGTCACTTTAAGTATCTTTTATGCACTGTTACTTTAACAAAAAAAAAGAAATTCTATAAAAATGTACAATACCAAATGCCACCTAACCTTGCGAAGGCGCTGGTGTCACGCGAAAATGTTTGGTCTTTGTGGGGAGGGGCACTTGAAACTGGTTGTCAGTGCCAGAATAAAAAACATTTTATTTATCTTGCTGCATCTACCTTTTATCTTGTTGCTGGACAGTGATGTGAAATCATTCAGAAGCCCTCCCCTCACAGAAATATAAGTGTGCTGAAAACATGAAGAATGCATGCCACATGCTTAATTGTGCAATGTTTGCATGCGGTTCACATACATAAAGTGAACTTATGTGAACCAGGTCTAGAAAGCACATCAGGTTTGCATGCTGCAAGCTTGACATGTGTGCAGCAGGTAAGCTGGTGTGAACATCTTCTAAAAATCACACCGGGTTCAAGTGTAGCATGCTTGACATGAGTGCAGCAGTTAAGCTGGTGTGAATATTGTTTAAAAATTACATCAGTTCACATGTTGCAGTCTTGCCATGTGTACAGCAACTAAGCTGGTGCACATCTCATCCAAATAAAAACCCATCAGTTTCTATTTCTCATACTACTGCTAGCAAATAGAGCCATTAAAATACCATTTTCATTGATTTCCCATTAACATTAGGTAAACTGAATTATTTTGATCCTTTTACAAGTTGTTTAATGACTTCAGAGTTTTGTCATTAAATTGCCATTAATTTGTAAAGTATTGTTTGCTTACTGCATTAAATGCCTAAGATATAGTTAGCAACATCCCCCATTCCAGATGTGCGAAGAGGGGCCTCTGTGTTGTGAGGTCTAACCTTTTGTTTTGGGCCATGCAAGTTCCTATAGAAACATAGAAAACATAGAATTTGATGGCAGATGAGGACCGCTTGGCCCACCCAGTCTTCCCATTTCCCTACCTAATGGACAAGCTGCAGATCCTAGTTAACCAACAGCCTACTTCCTCCTACCCCCAACCCCTAGAATTGCCTTATGTTTGTCCCATGCATTCTTGAATTCCCCCACTGTTTTTGACACCACGACCTCCTCAGGAAGGCCGTTCCATGCATCCACGACCCTCTCCATGAAAAAATACTTCCTCAAATTACCTCTCAGCTGTCCCTCTTCTATCTTCAAATTGTGATCCCTTGTTCTTGCACATCTCTTTTTCTGAAAGACGCTACCCTCTTGGACTTTGTTGATTCCCTTGAGGTACTTGAAAGTTTCTATCATGTCCCCCCGTCCCTCCTTTGCATATTTAGTTCTACAAATGTGTTTCTCCATGACTGTTGCATTTCACTTACTTTCCCTTTGTCATTCTGTATGGAGCACATACACAATGGCCATGCTCATCACTCTTTGTGCTGAGTAGGATCTTGGAAGCATGCACCATACCTCATATTTTGTCACTGAAATGAGGGACATGGACACTCAAAATAAGGGACAATGAGGGACACCAACCCTCATAATGATCAGCACACATCCTGAAACATGGAGATAAAGTACCTCAGAACACAATGGAAACCACTGTATGTACTAGTACTGATGTTAGCCCCTACAAATTCATTTCTACCATATAGCGGGGGTACCATTTAGGTAGGCAGAGGGAGGCAGGTGCCCCCCCTTCTGCATTTGTGCCTAGGTTGTTCCTATGGCATGAAAATAATGGCATTAAATTTGGATTTAATCTTTTGCACAACAAGTGCCCCTTTGGCCTGTGTTGCAGTCATGCTGCAGGTACATTCCTGACTTGACTGTGTCTGTATTGTATTGTCCACTCTTTCCACCTATTAGTGATGGCACCATCACATGTGACTTGGAGGAGCTCCAGCCAAGCAAAGGTACATGAGTGACACACGGCTTCACGACCCATATGGGATGGGTATTGAATGGAATGGAACTGGGCAGAGAAATTGGTACAAAGTTTTTTTGGAGGGGAGGTTGGAACTTCAGCCAGGAAAAAAATGGTTAGTAACTGGTGGGTTCAAGCCCAAATCTGATGCACTGCTCCAGGATATAGACAGATGAATCTTATACATTTGAATTTTTCCTGATTTGCATATCAGTTTTCAGTCACAACAAATAAAATGTACCTTTTAGAGACATTCCAGACATTCCAGAGCTTGCCACCTAAGGGCTAAGTAACACCTAGCTTCCTCTAGTTGTTGGCTCCCGACCTGCTGAGATCTGAAATGATGTCCCTGCCATAAAGTCTAAATTTATAGGACATCGTCTATGTGAGCAGCATGTTTTCCATGAGGGATGGATAAGGGCAGAGCAGTTTTCAGGGCTAAATTGAGGGCTGTCCATTGTGTTCAGGGACAATTGAGCAGTATGGTATGCACAGACTACTGGAGCCCCATTATAGTCAGGCTTGTGCCCCCAGTAAAAGCTGACCCCACATTCCCATGCTCAGGCACATTATGATATAGCAAGGGAGAGTGCATGGGCGTTCTCCATTGAAATGAATGAGGGTATTTTTTTATTACAATTTTATACATTATTAATGGAAAGTTGGAGATTAATGAAGGCCACCGCTCGACTAACAAGGACCTTGTTTGTAGAACAGTGGCCTTCATTATTCTCCAACTCACAATCATAATGTATGAAATAGTAATAAAACATAACTCCACTCATTTCAAGGGGTGACGCCTCAGCACTCTGACCCATGGACATAATCTCTTAAAGACTGCTACCTGATTTAATCTGCTTTGAAAACATACCTGTTCAATCTTGCTTTTTCTGATGCTGTGTAATTTTGATGTTGATATTAAATAATTATTGACTTATTTTTTAGCTGCGATTTTATCATTTTTTTGTGCTAGTGCTATGGTCCTTGTGTGAATAGCACTATTTTATAAAGTTGCTTTGCTTTGCTTACCTCTGACTCCCTAGTACTCAGATAAGAGGCTTTTGACTTACAGTATATCTATATTTGGTGGGTTGTCTACAGCAGTGTGGCCACACCGGTTACAGTGTGTGTGCATGGGATCTACGATCGATCATCAGCAAAGTTTTTGTTGAATGACTGTACAGCGAAACCGTCATGTTGACCTAATTTGCAGTCAGCATAAGGTTGCTCACATTCTAACATGTTTTCTTCGGGAGGCTTTGCCCCCCCCCCCCACTAAATATAATCAACTCCGAGTCAGAGCTGATTAAGGGAGGGTGTGCAAGACCTCCAGAGTCCAGTGTCAGGGTCCAGCGCCGACACTACAGTGATCTGGCACTGTAGTTGCTGTAGTGTTAGTTGCTGTTGAACTGTCACTGTCAGAGGGGTATACCTTGTGCATAGATGGGGGGGACTGGCCGTGTGGGTGAGTGTCGAGTTATTGCTAAGTTTGTGTTTGCCCTTAAAGTCTGTTTGCAGGGAAGCATTCAAAACTATTGAGAGAAAATAGTAGAAGTAGAGGCCAGACAAGTAATTAAGTAGTTTTAGAAACATAGAAACATAGACTTTGATGGCAGATAAGGACCGCTTGGCCCATCTAGTCTGCCCATTTCCCTGCCTACAGGATAGGCCACAGATCCTAGTTAACCAACAGCCTATTTCTTCCTACCTCCCCCACAAGAATTGCCTTATGTCTGTCCCACGCATTCTTGAATTCTCACAATTTTAGACCCCACAACCTCCTCAGAAAGGCTGTTCCATGCATCCACTACCCTCTCTGTGAAATAATACTTCCTCACATTGCCCTTGAACCGCCCAACCTCTATCTTTAAATTCTGTCCCCTTGTTCTTGCACATCTCTTTTTCTGAAAGATGCTACCCTCTTGGACTTTGCTGATTCCACTGAAGTACTTAAAAGTTTCTATCATGTCCCCCCTCTCCCTTCTTTCCTCAAGGGTATACATATTAAGCTCCTTTAGTCTCTCCTCATATGGCTTCTCTTGCAGACCCTGCACCATTTTAGTTGCCCTCCTCTGTACTGCCTCTATCCTGTCTATGTTCTTGCGGAGATGGGGTCTCCAGAACTGGACGCAGTACTCCAGATGTGGTCTCACTAACTGTCTGTACAGAGGGATAACAACTTCCTGTTTTCTGCTGCTGATGCCTCTCCCTATGCATCCCAGTGTACCCCCAGCCCTCCCTACTGCCTTCTCACATTGCTTGCTAACCTTAAGGTCATCTGATATGATTACCCCCAGGTCCCTTTCCTTTTTTGTTGTTGTTACTACCTCCCCCCTATTGTGTATTCTTCCCCTGTGTTCTTGTTTCCCAGGTGCATTATTTTGCACTTCTTTGCTCTGAATCCTGGCTGCCATACTTCTGACCATTCCTCCAACCTTGCCAAGTCCCTTCTCATCCTTTCCATGCCTCCTTGTGTATCAACCCTGTGGCAGATCTTTGTGTCATCTACAAAGAGGCATACTTTTCCTTCTAGTCCCTCTGCAATGTCACTTATGAAGACATTAAAAAGGACTGGACCCAATACTGAACCCTGCGGTATCCCACTAGTAACCCCTCTTTCTTCAGAGTGGACTCCATTTACAATTACCTTCTGTGTCCTGTTGTCCAGCCAGTGTTTTACCCAGGCTACCACCCTGGGACCCACTCCCAGGCTGGTTAATTTGACTATTAATCTTTTGTGTGGGACAGTGTCAAATGCCTTGCTAAAGTCTAGGTAGGCCATGTCCACAGCCCCTCCCTGGTCTACTACTTTGGTCACCCAGTCAAAGAAATCTATTAGATTCATCTGACATGACCTTCCCGCTGTGAACCCATGCTGCCTTGGGTCCTGTGCCCCACTGGCCTCTAGGTACTCAACTATTCTTTCCTTCAGAAGTGACTCCATCACTTTCCCTACCACAGAGGTCAGACTGACAGGTTTTGTGGGTAAGTGTGTGTTTTGGGGGTGGAAAGGACCACATGTGTTTCCACTGATATGTGTGCTACAGTTCAGCTGTGCAGTTGAGATGAGGGGGGACAAGAAAACTAAAAATTGTATCAGTGGCTTTAAGCATGCTGCATGCATGCAGATGTGTGCAGATTTGTATTGAAGTACAAGTGAGCCATATGTATGCAGGCAGTATAGCTTAGTGGTTAAAGGCACTGAACTGCAAACCAGAAGACCTGGGTTTGAATCTCTCCAACCCCCACTTGTATACTATGTGATCCTGAGCAAGTCATTTAACATTTATGTGTGCAGGTATCAGTGATCACTTGCTTTTTGCTCACATGCCACATCCATGCAGTCTGTTCCAATTTAACATAAAAAGCATGCTTTCCACACTTGCTTGCTGCATGCATGCCACATGCATGCAAACAGTTCCAGTTTAACATTTAAATCATACTTGCAGCACACATATCCCATGGGTAGTTTTATGTGTGCAGCATGAAAACATTTCATATAATTATTTTTTGTAAGGGCTGTCTTGTGAGTACTCTCTACATTGTATTGCTCCATCCTGGTTGGTTTTGGAGCAACTTTCTTGTATACTTGACTAAGTACTTGAAGAAACTGGGGCAAAAGTGGATCCATCAAGACACAATATAGCCAGGGAAGATGCACAGCTATGTCAAATAATTTGCGAACCAGGGGAACTCACAGGAGGAGATACCCAACTTCTCAAGTTTGCACCAAGGCAGGGAGTGATCTAAAAAGTTAATAACCTTTCTAGATCAATAAACACAGCACCAATGGACTCTTCCTTATCCTTTACAGTAGTAGAAATTTTGCTAATGGTAAGCAGTGTCATGGTGGTGCTGTGTCCCTGCCTAAAGCTATGTTGTGATGAAAACATAAGGTTCTGACCAGTAAGGTACTCTATCAACTAAGAGGCCACCAATTTCTTCAAGACCTTATTTAGAGCATGTAGGATGGCAATAGGCCTGTAATTGTTAATAACTTATATATTGAATTTCTTAAACACAGACACTATGTGGGCCAATTTCCAAAGATCAGGCACAACCCCAGATGTCAGGGAGAGACTGAACAGTCCAGTGGCAGATAAAGAAAGTGCTCAAGAGGAAACTTCTTGAAACATGGGTTCAATCCAGTCAAAGACAGATTTAATTGAGGGGAATATGCTTTAGTTGGTTGTACACTCCATTAACTTCAACCACCTAAAGATAAAACAATGGCTGAGAGGGGGAGCCAGAAAGAGAGAGGGGGGAAGGTCATTAGAGGTAGAAGACTGGGACAGAGAAGCAAAGGTATCAGTATAGCAGAACATATCTTCAAACTAGCTCTTGGAGGCATTTAGAATGTTGGTAGAGTTATTACAGTTGATATCATTAACATCCACGACAGAGCGGGAAAAAAGGCATTATGGCCCAGTGTTTGTTGTACACAGTTTCAAATGTGGTACAGGTTCCCAGCAGAGGTGTTGAGTAAATATATGATTCTAGGTACTGAAGCAGGTTTTGGCAGTTGAAAAGGTGAAAGGTTGGGTCTGTGAGAGATGTTTTCTGGCTTTGAAGTCAGCATCCGAGGCATGACTGCAGTACTTGAACTTGACCCCAGAGGTGTTTGTGTGTGTGGGGGGGGGGCAGAGCTGATATGTGCTGCTGGATAAAGAAGGAGCATTGCAGTCCACCAGATAAGGTGGCAGAGAAGCTTGACATCTGGGCTATATCATTTGTTGCAAAATGCTGCTGTCAGTCACCTGATTGTGTTTTTTTCTTGTCAAATGATTTGTGATCCTTTTGTCTGGTGAGAGACTGATTGACTCTTTTAGAACTTTCATGATGACAATTTTATTTCCCCCATAGTTATTCCACCATGTCATAGTGTGACACCAGGTTTCAGCTTTGTATTTAGGGCTAGGTAGAAAGGGGCATCAGAAGACATCATTTTCATGGTCTCTGGCATATTTGTGGTAGGCTGTTAAAGGACTGGGCTGGGAATTTGTGTGTTTTTTTGTTTATTCAGTAGTTGCAGCAATAGACAGATTTTTTTCCAGCTATTTTGTGATATCTCTAAAGAGATTCTCTCCAGTGGCACTACAGTGTTACTGCAGGCAGGTAGAAATTTTTCTAGAGGTGATGTAGTATGTACTATTACTCCTGCCTCAGTGAAAATGTAACATGCTATGTTGCCTCCCCTGAAGGGAGCAGCTGAGAAAGGAAAAGAAAGTTGTTTACTTATTGAACCTCAACTGCTTGACAAGAAGATCAGATGCAGACAATGATGTTACTCTGGACTCAGTTTTCACAGAGCCCCTAGATCGCTGCTGCAGTGAACTCAGGATGCATCAGGGACCCTGCACAGAATTTTGTAAAAATAGGGGTCCCTGCGCTAAAGACCCTGGAGTTGCTGCAGCCACAGGGCTGTGCCAAATATTGGGTGCACCTGAGGAATTTGACAGAGGAATCCATCAACCTCACCCCCCCCGTGCAAGACTACATGACCCACGGAGGTGGGGGAGAACACTGGATGAAAAGTGGGTAACAGGGCATGCAGGGGCACTAAGGGTGCCATACAGTATGAGTGGGCCATGGCAGAAAGTATATGGAGTGGAGGTGGCACCTGGCTGGACTGTGGGTTCTGTGGGGCAGGTACCAGGGCTGCTTCCACCTCAGTCCATGTCATAATAGGCTCACAATGTCAACACCCCTACCCGTTCCCCTCTGCTGTGTTATAAGCCCTATGGCACCTCTCCTAGGTGCCTACTCCACACTGTACACTTCCTGCCATACCCCTTGTGTCTAATGGCACCCTCAGTGCCCTACAGCCCTCAATGCCCACCTTCCTGACCCCACAGTACACTGGCTGCACTGCCAAGCAGATGTGCAGGGCATGTAGACCACCTCCTGGCTGGTCTAATGTGAGCCCCTTGCTGCTTCAATGGCAGAGATGTCAAAATCCCCAAAAAGGGGGATGGTACAGCCCCACAGTGGAGCAAATCCCCTTAGGACATGGTGCAGGAGCACTTTTGCCGCAAGGGTGGTGTGGGGGTTGATTGGGTGCAAGCACCTTGCAGCATAGTTTTTCATTTGAAAATCAAGCCCTCTGTTTGAAACTTAAGCATGATTGACAGCTTAGCATTTGCACAGTAAATCCTGGGACATTTATCTATATCATTTTCATTGTAGCCTTATACACTTTTATACAGTACCTGGTTTTGTGGTAGAAACTATCTTATCCAGACTTTAATAATAAAACAAGGTTCAGTCATTCACATAGGTCTATGCCCATGGTCCCACCAAACCTATAGAACCTTCTTCCCTGAATTAAACAGAGGCCACTGCAACGTAAGCTACAAAAGTGGCTCTTAGGTGTGAAGCGGTTATGAAAAGGGGCCTGTTTTTATGCAAATATCTTTAGTGATAAAGAATGGCAAATCCAGAAAGTAAAATGTTGGGTAATGTTATAAGATGTAAGTCCTGCTGACATCAACTGTGAATATGTACAGAAGTTTGAAAAAAAAATCACTTAAAATAAAAAACATATCCAAGTCCCTGATAATACAAGTAAGATGAAGGACAAATAAATTGTTCCTTATAGAATGAATTCTGGTGTTATGTTTGAAGCATGCCATTTTGGAAATGCAAGCCTTTCTATAATTGTTTCCTAAGTAATGCAAATGTTTCCAATTTGTATTGTAATGCAAACAAGATTGATACAAAATGTGCACTGAATGCAACTTTAATGCTGTCTTATTGAGCATTATAATTCTGATTATGAATGCCATTACTAAGATGTACGGTCTGTCACCAAGCATTGACTGAGACTCAGCTTAGTTTAATTAAAGTGATGCCATTTATTGCATCTGAAAGGACTCTAATTTACTGGCAAACATTAATTGACAACTATACGTCAGTGCATCTTCCCATTCCAAGTATCTAATGTTTTACAAAATAGGATTCATTTCCATTCCACATGTTAATGAAATTGTAGCCTGCTACTGTGAGGTGATTTCTCATACTGTGAAGATGGTTTGGTTTCTGTGTGAAGAATTATACATCTGCTTGAATCACAAGTCTCAGCTTGTCAACAAGGACACAGTGGTAAATATAAATCGGAAGTATTAAATTATTAAATACACTGATGTTTGTAGACAGATAGGTAGGTAGGTAGGTAGACAGATAGACAGACAGACAGACAGATAGATAGATAGATAGATAGATAGATACATTGAAGCCCACCAGGATGAAGTGCAGCACTGCTGAATTCTGCAGTACAGTTACTGCAGTAAATAATGTAATTTCAGTGGCAGTTAATCCCTTTTGTCATGCAGTAAACCTGTGACACTATGTTTCATCCGGGCGGGCTTCACTGAAAGAAAGAAAGAAAGAAAAGAAGAAGAAAGAAAGAAAGAAAGAAAGAAAGAAAGAAAGAAAGAAATAAGGGTAGGTAGGTATGCAGATAGACAGATAGCTAGATAGATAGATTAGATAGATAGATAGATAGATAGATAGATAGATAGATAGATAGATAGATAGATAGATAGATAGACAGACAGACAGACAGACAGAGGTGTGTGTGTCTGTGTGCCTCTCAATGTGAATGACATTTTAACACTGAGAGGTTCAGACTTGGAGCCATTGTGCAAGTCAATTGGTACCAGAGAAAGTGATGGTGTGCAGCTCACAATGCCAGCTCCTATCAATCCCCACCTACACTGTGGATAAATTCTGGCATAGGGGACCTACAGTAAGGATAAAAGTGATACCCTTGATCTTGGTCTAACCACCTTCTATATATGTAAAATATTTGCCAGAATTTATCATCACAAGCATTACATAAAGTTATATATATATGTATGTATGTATATATTACTTGCAGAAAACTACATTAGTGCAGACATTAGGGTTGAAGAATGCAAAATACGAAAAGTAGGGAAATGAAAAACATTAGGGTTTTTGATCAGTGGTGGAGGTCTTCCTTAGGGTTGTCAACCCTAATGTCTACCCCTCCCCAAGCCCATAATCTCCTCTCTGCAGCACAAGGTACAGCTCCAAGCCAGTTCCTCATAGTGATACACTCTTCAAAGCTAGAGAAGTATGGCTTCCCAGATGTTGCCAACAGAATCTGCCATAGCTTTCTTCTCACAGGGTCTGCATGCCCTGCGAAAGGAAAAGAGATACTCTCTGACCTTGTTTGCTCAGGGGAGGTGGTGGGCATTATGGTTGACTACCCCAAGGAAGACCCTCCCCACCATTACTTTGCAAATATTCCTGAGATCCAAAACCCTAATGTTTATAATTTTCCTACTTCATGCGCTTTGTGTTCTTCAATCCTAATGTCTTCATTAACGTAGCTTTACATAGTTTTGCAATTAATTTTCCACTTTATATTGATAATGGAATCATATCTTCATTCACACAGGTCCATCCGGTACTTATCACTTCCCTTGCCAGTCTGGATACCCTCTTTAATGCCTTCTGTCACTTTTGACTAACTTCCCCAAATGTACACACCACAGCTCCCTCTCCACCACCCTCTCCATCCTAATACACTCACATTGCCAGCTACACAGCACTGTCTTCATCTCCAGGTACTGGTTTGGCTACCTGCCATCCTATCTATCCTTACTGTTCTCTCCTATCTCTCCAGCTTCATGTTCTTTTTTTCTCAAGGGACCAGTGCACCTTCTCCACTCCTCACCCTCATTCCACTGCTGGACAATCAGCCTTTTTATATCATCTGCCACTTCTCTGGAACCAGCCCCCTCATTCCACTCAGCACTTTACCTCTACAGGATACCACAGGCATTAGCTGAAAATTCTTTTTCAACTGAACTGCACCTGTTTTGACTGACATGTAACTGCGTGTTGACTATCTAAGTTCTCAACCTGCACTAGAATATAAACATCTCATTTTAACATTGCACATTATTCCCACTGCCAGTTTGTACCATCACTGTATTGATCAATTTGTCTCCACTTTTTTACCATTTTATTTACTGTACTGATGTACTATTTTAGCCCTGTTACCCTTACCCCAGGTCACACCAGGAGATGAACATAGGCTCAGTGTGCCTTTCCGGGTTGCCAACTTAAAATAAACAAATACTAGAGTTATTTATAGCCCTGCTTCACCAACTAACTAACAAGTGAAAGTCTACAGTGTCATAACAGTTGTAGTTGTAATAGTGTTGTACTGTACAATGGTACAGTGTAATGGTGCAGCTACAAGTATTGTAACTACTAGCTGAGTTACAGTACTAATAATAATGATTTATTACCTGGGTACTGTGGACTGTGGGATGCTTGAGGGAACATCCAGTTGTACCTGTAAAATAAGAATAGCAACAGGGTCACGAAAGATCTGCTCTTTAGTAACTAAATGGGACAAACAAGTACTCTAAACATAAAATGATACTTATCTGATACAAGTGGTCAGTGTCCTTTATTGCCAGTGCTGACATCCATTGGACCTATATACAGCACATAAAGTGGAAAATTGGGTAACTATAAGCAACAAAAATACTGATCAGTTGTGTAGGGCAGAAAGGAGTTGTAGATTTATTTTGGGCATTTAAAGTGGGTTTGTCGATGTGGTAGATGCTGGTACCATAGCAGTGACCTGGGTTCTTGAATGGACTTGGGTCACTCATGGAAACCATTGTGGAGGGGATGTGGATAGGATTCAGTGTCCCTGACCCCAGTCTACTCCCAGGGTGGTGGGGGGGCAAGTTGCTCCACTCATTGACCACCACCAGGGCAGGATGAAACCACCTCCTTTCACACACTTAGCAACACTGACAGGGTGACAGACTGGCAAAGTAGCTGACATACAAGGGGTGGATGTCTATTCCCCACTTATACCCATCATGTGGGAATCTGTGGAGGAGTAACAAAGGTACAAGTTAATTTCCTGAGATGGAGGGTGACAGGGCTGGGTGAATGACAGCAGTAGGGGGCCTGTTGTTGGTGTGGGGCCTGCAGTGACCCAATCAGCATCTTGCCAGGGACACTTCTCCCATTTTTCTTGCCACATTACTTCTCTAGAAGCAGAGAATGGGCCTATCAGGCATTGACACAAACATCAACCCCTTGTGAGGGAAGGCTTCCTGGCCCACCACAAGGTACCACGTATGCACCAGAACACTAGTCTCTCCTTTCCCAGGCTGGGACCAGTGCCAAATGCTGCAGCACCTGCATCCCAGCCTCAGCCCATTCAGCCAGCTCACTAAGTTCACTCCCAAACTCAGGTCACTGGCATAGGAAGACAAGGTGATCCTCAGTGAGCCTATGGATGTACCTGCAAACAGTGTTAATTCATACATTTTTTGTGACATTTTGACCCCCAAATTTCAACATATTCTTTTTATGACCCTCCCCTTCTGAACATGACAGGTGTCATTTATAAAATAACAGTCAAAATGGCATTTCATGACAGAATTTTGAAAGCACATTTTGGGCCATGATTTGAAAACCAACAGCTGTCAGGTTCGGGTAGTGTACAAAAATGGCAATGTTGGAATTTGAGCCAAAATTATGAAAATTACCAAACTTATGAGAGAGCATTGAAAAATGTCAACATACCTTGAGAACAGTTTTTTTTTAATATTTCACCCCAAATTTTCAACAGTCTTCTTATAACCCCACTACGTGAATGATATGTGACAATTTTCAAATCCTAGCCAAATGTCGTTTTGCACAACAGGTGCAAAACCACATGTTTTCCAGGATTTGAAAAATGGCTTCTTTTTCATTCATGAGGTGGTATGAAAAAATGCCTATGCTGAAAATCTGGGGTCTAATACTGAAAAATTCCAAAATTATGGATTAATGTATAAAAATTTTAACATACACTCATAACTTGGTCAGTGTATTTTTTTTTTTTTTGTTGCCCAGATTTTCAACATGGCCTTCTCAGGACCCATCCTAATGAACAAGGGTGGTGAAACTATTCAAATCTGGCCAAAAATGTGATTTCAAGCATTGACTACAAAATCACCTTTCAGGCTATATTTAAATAATTTTACCACCTTTGTTCATGAGGTGGGGTCTCAAAAAGGCTATGATGAAATGTGGGCAAAAAATATTAGAAAATCACCAAGTTATGAATAAAAGTTTAAAGTGCATTGAAATACATTATGCAGCATTGACCTGTTTTACTCAGTTCCTGATAAGGCGTTGAAGAGTGAAAATGTGTCTCCAGTCCAGAGATGATTACAGCATTGGATCTCCACTAGAAATATATTAAGTAAGAAGGGGTGTGGGGTGGTGGGTGCTGAGTGAAAGGGTGGAGTGGAGGGTGCGGATGGTGGTGGTGGACAATGAGGGACTTTTTTTTTATTTCAGGGATTTAAAAAACAAGTAAAGACTTGGTGGGATGGTTTTCTTTATTTTAACAAATGTACCTTCAGCACTGGGGATTGGATACCCCAAACTTTAGCAGAATACATGGGGACACTGGGAGTTGGGCACCATGATGTCCCAAACTGCTGCCAAGGTCGGGGGGTTGGAATATGCTTGGACAGCCAGGTGTCAGAAGATTAACATGGCAGGGGGTGGGATGTTGAAAATAAAATGAGAGGGGAGAGATGAACTGGCGCAAGGAGTAGGCTTCTCAGTGATGGTATGCATAAAACAATAAAGGCATTCAGCTGGCAGCAGAGATTGGGCAACCTGATGTCCAATTAAAATCTTCGAGGTCACTCAGGCCACTAATGGCAGTGCTCCACAAATTAATAACAATCTCACGTGTACAGCACGTTCAGCAGGAGTGGGGCTATGCACCGGCACATAGCTCCATCACTACTGAATGTAAACAGCACAATGGCATATAGAGACAGGGAACTGGCCCTGCCACCTGATAAACTAGTGCATTTTCATGACCACATAACTTCATGTGGTCATAAAAATTCAGTTATCCTTAGAATACTGATTTTTTAAACTGTGCTTGATCAGAAACTGATCTGATTTTATAAATATTTTAAAAACGACTTATGTGTGGGAGGTAAAAAACAACAAAAGTTTGTATCTTGGGTAAAACTTTATCAACCTACAAATTTCAGGTTTCAGATCCCCCTAGTTTTTTAGCCATCAGTAAGCAAAAACGAAAAGGCCTTAATTTGTATATTTTTCATTTTGTCCCATGTAACTTTGACCCCCACAAACTGATTGCCATTACATTTTCCTGATCCAGAGATCCTGGCACCATCTCTGCACATTCCAAATTTCAGGTAAGTCAGTTAAACAGGGGTAGAGTTATTAAGGTACAGAAATTGGGATTTAGGATTGAAGTGTTTACTCAACCCTAGTATACAGGCAGTATCACGGCTGTATAATATATATGAAACAAATATTAGGCTTTTGGTTCTCTAGAATACTGATGAATCAGTGTTTGGGATCTTCCTTGGGGTTGTCAGCCCTAATGCCCAGCCCTTCCCCGGAGCAAACAAGGTCAGAGTGATCTCTTCATGCAGGGCCACAGTGCTATGCGTGGAGAAAGCTATGGCAGATTATTTTAGCAACATGTGGTCAGCCATACTTCTCTGCCTTTGAAGAATGTATCACTACGAGGCACTGGCTTGCAGTTCTACCTTGTGTTTTGGATAGGAAACTATGGGCTGTGGGAGGGGTGGGCATCAGGGTTGACAACCCCAAGGAAGACCCCAGCATACTGATTCACCAATATTCCAGAGACCCAAAAGCCTAATGTTTTTTTTCATTTGCCAACTTTGTGTGCTTTACATTCTTCAACCTTAATGTCTACATTAACATAGATTTTTGTAATTAATTTCCCTTCTTTTTCTGATAGTGGAATTGCATCCTCATTTGCACAGGTCCCTTCAGGCCCTGCACTAAATGGAATAAATAAAGTATTGAAGACACTCCTGACCCAGTGCCTGGGCCCATCAGGCCTTGACATACATTTCAGAAGGCTTCCCATCCCACCACAAGGTGTTGTATTTGAGACAAAACCTTGCTCCACCCTTCTCTAGGCTGGGGCTGGTGATGCACATTGCAGTACTTTCCCAACAATTGTAACAGGCACATCACCAATGCCCCATTTCTTTTACATTTTTTTCTATGTGGTATAAATCAGGATTTACCCATGCATATCAGTTAATGTTAACCATTGCTCTGGTGCTCTTGTGGTTGACGTCACCCACACTACAGTCAATCCAGCCTTTTCCATATTAATAATCTGTCCCCTGTTGTATATGCCACTCCAAGCACATGTCATACTGTGGTCATTCTAATGTAGTTAGAACACATGTCAATCAAACATGTTCAAAGATTTTTACAAGGTATGGCAGTATTGTGGAGACAGTTTGCATATTGGCTGCATGAATAAAGTTCTGACACTCCATCTGTTTTTCCCAAAAAACATTCCAAGTGTTGACAACTCATCACCAGATCATGAAGATAATATTATAGATCTCTTCTTGTGGTTAATTTTAAAGCTCCACCTCTATACTCACAACAAAATGCCAATGAAACACAAATGTGGGCAGCATGATGTGCGTGAAACCAAATTCATTTCAAAGAAAAACACGACTTAAGAAATTATTGATTTAAATGATTCTGATTGAACAAAAGAAAATAATGGATCTTAGCCTTGTCTGTGGTGCAAATCTGGATTACTAACATGACTGCTTGCTCATTAACGCTAAGATTTACATTGACCTGTAACAATAATTATTTTATTCAAATGTATTCTCTTCTTTATGTAGTATTACCTACAACTGGCACATATTACTAGTCTGCTATAAGACAACATTTATCCATTTCTAAGAAAGGTACAGAAACAGTCTTACAACTGGCAACAAAAAGCTTGGTCTTTTTTTAACTATGATTTACCCAGATAATGCTGAAGCCCATGTTTCTCATTAAGTCCCCTGGGTTACATAACCTCTAGTTCATTAATCCACAGTGATTCCTTTTGTAATAGCATTTTTTGTAAATCTCAAACTGTTTAAGGTATAACCACGTTCAGTACAAATGAATATTAATGGCACAGCTGATCCATGCCTCTCCTTAGTCGTGAGGCAGTTTCTGTACCCTGCTGAGAAATGGATAAATGTTGTCTTATAGCAGATTAGTAATATATGCCAGTTGTAAATAATATTAAATAAAGAAGAGAATACATTTGAATAAAATAATTATTGTTAATGGTCTATGTAACTCTTAGAGTTAATGAGCAAGGAGTCATGCAAGTAATCTTGATCTGCACCATGGACGAGGGCTGGAATCCATGAGGTGGTTACCATCAGAATCATTTAAATCAATAATTTCTTAAATTGTGTTTTTCTTTGAAATCAGTTGGGCTTCATGCATATTGCCCTGCCCACATTCGTGTTTCATTGTCAGTGTGTTGTTTCTCGTTTGAGAGTATAGAGGTGAAGTTTTAAAATTAACCATAAGAAGAGCTATATAATATTATCTACATGATTGAGTGATGAGTTGTCAACACTTGGAATGCTTTTGGAAAAAGCAGGTGCAGTGTCAAAACTTTATTCTCATGGCAAATATACAAACTGTCTCACTAATACCACCATACCGTGTAAAAATCATTGAACATGTTTCATTGACATGAGTTCTAACTACATTAGAATGACCAAATATGAGATGTGCTTGGAGTGGCATATACCTGTGAGAACAGGTTATTAATATGTAAAAGGCTGAATTGACTGTAATGGGTGATGTCACATACTAGAGCACCAGAGCAATGATTAAAGGGACACTGTCAACCCCATTTGGACTCAAAGTGTCCCTAATTTAAAAAAAACACATTTTATAATTGTTCTCATTCTATAGAGGCTGTTCACATAGCTGCTTGTGTGATTCAGACACCTTTTTTCCTTTTAAAAAGTAAAACAAATGAGTGTCAACCATGCTGGTGTTACCACACAAAACATGTTTGCTTACATTTCTTGACTAACAACAACTGCATCTTTCCTGGACTCCGGAACACCCACGACACTATCTTGCTACAGTACTCATTATGCAGTGGGAGTAGATGAGACTATTGTATCATGAGTGACTGCACTGTTTGAGGGTCTTTCTGTTATTCAGGAAGTATGCAGTAAGCTTAGGTAAACAATTTGGAGCAAAACAAGGCTGTGTATAACTATACATTCCCACACATTTCAGTTCTTAAAAGCAAGGAGGCAAATTAAACAACCAGCACCATCAATGAATTTTAGAGAAGGTAAGCAATCATAAAATGTGGGTTTTTACCTAGAAATAATATGATTCAAAAAAGGCTGATAGTGTTCCTTTAACATTAACTAATATGCCAGTTGCAAACAATGTAACAATGGGGCTATGGTGATGTGCCCATGTCACCCAAATAGAAAATCTGGCAGTATGTGAACTAGTTGGGATTCATTAAGTTAAGTTAAAAATAATATGCAATTTGGAGCGATCGCTTATAAACAGAATGAAACTGAGTTTTCAAGTACCATCCCACTAAATTGGAGGTTCTATTTTTCATTGGACTCTCCAGGAAAAACAAAAACAAATTGGGCATACAGCGTTGTACCTACAGTAGTTTGTTAAAATTGAAAACCTAGCTCTGTATGTGATGAGTTGTAATTTGCTTGCAAAGCTCCAATTATGTGGCATTTTGAAGTGATTACATTTATATTAAATACAAATCATGATATTTAGCTAAATGGGAGGATCTTTTTTCAGTGGATTATAAGCCTAAAGAAGCAGTTGCATTAAGGATTTAGTGATTAATAAATTTTAAATATTTTTACTGTGGCACATTACATGATAAATATGTCAGAATCTGGCAGTGTGTTACTGATAGGTATGACTGAAAAATATTTGTACTAGCTGATTTTATCACAGTATGTGACAATGCCATACATGGATACACTTCAAACTGACAAACATATATGGTTCAACACAGTATCCATACTGTGTATCATCTTGTTTCATGATTCAAAACAGCCAGTTGATTAACAAGTAATAAAATACAGGAAACACGATAATGTTATACAAAAACATGACAGTATACCATATGACAAACATAACAAAATATGACAACAGTACATCCCGGTTTCACAAAAATTCAGCTATCTGTATAATGCAAATTTTTAACACTGTGCATGTCCAATGAGAAAAAATCTTTTATAAATTATTTAAAAATGACTTGACTTCAATACATAAAAAACACAAAGCACATAACTTGGGCCAAACTCTATCAACTCTGAAAGTTTCAGGTTACAACTCCTCATACTTTTTCAGTTACTGACAAGCAAAAAAAAGTTTTAAAAACAGTGATTTGCATGTTTTTTGCACCTCTGTAACTTTGCCCCCACTTATCTGATCAATATGAAATTTTCAGGTCAAGGGATCCTTGTGCAAATGCTGTGCTTTCCAAATTTCATGTATATCAGTTGAAAGGGGCCAAAGTTATTATGGTGCAAAAAATGAGGTTTAACATTAAAATGCTTACTCATCTCTAATATACAGGCATGACCACGTCTGTATAATATGACAAAAAAGTACCTTATGAAATGGTTACTTGCTTTCCTGCAATTTAATTGGTTTCTACCTGTGCGTTAGACGTGTCTAATGCATGGCTAGAAATGAGTCCTGGCACAGACATTGTTTACCCTCCCTCAAGTATCACTCCCCCTCAGATGTCTGCTACTGTGCCTCAAATGGCAGCATTATTGGCTTTCCCTAACCACACTAGCCGAAAGTAAAAAAATGCCCAATTACTCCCCCAAAAAACAATGTAGCAGCTGTACCTGAACCCACATATTAATCTAGCACTAGCACTCACACAAGATGACTGCCTTCAGTTCCAGCTTGAGGGAGCGAGAAAAAAAATAAAAAAAACATTCCTGCGATGATCTTCCCCCCCAAAAGCTCACTTGCTCTCCTCCTAAATGGCCGATCTGATAGATGCCCGATACTTTCATCCCTTACCCTTCACTTTTCCCAGCTTTTCAATGTTTTATTTTATAAATGCATACAAAAAAAAGCATGCCAGGCTCTAATCCCAGCCCGCCCACCTGCTCGTTCACTCTGCCAGCTGCCGGCCACTCAGTACTCCCCTCATTAAGCTCCTCAGTTTCTAATTTATTCATTGTTTTTTGTTCTTAGAAGTGGTTCCATTTGTTTCTTTGAAAGATACTGCCCACATTCTTACCTCACAACTGAAACTGTGCCGGTCCCCGCTTTACTTTCGCACTGGCTTTTCTCCAGAGTACAACCGCAATGTTCTCCCAGGTGCCTTAACATACACAAATGATTATCAAAGAAACAAAACAAAACACCATCATTTCTTCTCAAAAATGTTTTAATATTAAACCAAATAGGAGTGCTGCTGGTTGATTGGGGAGGGGAGGTACTGAAATGAGAACTACCTGAGCAAAAAAAATATATATATATATAAGGAAGCTTTACTGGGACAAACATCCTTAAGTAAAAAAAAACACTCAGTTTAAGGCTGAGGAACTATTTTATTGAAAATTAAGACAAACATTTACATTTTCTATTACTTAATAGTATGCATTTTAGGTATCAAATGCATCAACAATTTAGATGACCATTTCATAAGTGCAATAAGCCACTCCGGGGTGTGTGTTAGACAGTTCTAATGCATGGCTAGAGGGCTGGATGTATTCGGCCTGTGGCCTCGTGCCTCACTAGGCCCCCTAGCCATGCATTAGAACTGTCTAAAACACACTTCAGAGTGTCTTATTGCTTACTTAATGTATGAGTTAGGGTTTTTGAAACATCAAAAGCAGGAACATGTGATGCCAGAAATTTTCCAGACCCTTACATTATCAAGCATCACCCCCATGATCTCCACTGAATTGAATGTATTCAGGCCTTATGTGAATCAGTAACTGGGCCGAAAGCTGCTTCACACAGAGCCCTTCAGGCCCTGTGAAAAACTAAACTGGAGTCCTAACTTGCTGCATTTGGGATCAGAAAGCAGGACAAGCAGAGACCTTCAGGCCATGTGATAACAGGACCCAAGTCTTGAAACAGCAATGCAACAAAAAGTTGTTTTCAAAAGTTAGTTTCAGCTACAATTAATAAGAATATTAGCACGTCTGTCAAATCTACTTTTCTTGGAACCTTCTACGTTGTACACCATAACTTTTTGTCATTCTCTTGACCCTAACCAAGTCTACAATGCTAGTTCTACCAAATCTGGTGGCCGTATTTTTTCTTGAAAAAAAAATTAAAAAAAAACATCTTACTTAACTTTGGGTAGAACTTGATTACCACTAAATAAAACTAAAAGAAGCCTGGAATCTGTAATAGTAAAAAAAAGGTATGGTAAATGTTTTGCCCAATTCCACTGAACGGCTGCTTTAACTTCCATTATAAAAAGGGTCTCAGAATCACTGCAATCTGATTGGCTGTTAGGATTCCAACAGCCTTACATAAATCCCTGTTACACTGTCATGGCAGCTTGAGCACCATGGTACATTAATTCTTCCTGACAGCTTTCCATCCTCTAGCACTGCTGAATGAGTGGAATGATGCATTCTGATTCTGAATCAGCATTCTTAAACTATTGATGGAAGAACTATTTTATTAAAAATGTCCCTCTAAATGAGGAAGACATTCAAAAAGTATACTTGTAACACTTTTCTTTTGGAACATTTTTTATAATAGCAATGAGGCACTCCCAGGGGTTAAATTAACAGTCAGTTAATCACCCCTAGGGGCAATATGGCACTTGGCTGGACCTCGTGCCACATTACACCCCTAGGGGCTGACTAGCACACTGTTAATCTAATCTCTGCTCATGCTTTATTGCACAAAGCTCTTTGGGATTGGGATCTGGATTGTACTTTGGCATTCAATTCTGTTTAGTTCATGGGGTGATGTATGGGGCGGGGGTTCAGTCCAGAATATTCCTAATATCACATTTTCCTACTTTTGTTGTTTCAAAAACCCTAACTAATGCATTAACATACTTTCTCTTGCCATGCATATCCTATATTTTTGTGTTTACATGCACGTGTGTGTGCAGCAAATATTTTGCTATAAAGAAATGCTTTCAGAGGTGTGTCACGTTTGGCACTAGGTTACAAATGTGAATGCAACAATAACGCTTGCAATAACAATGCTGCAATAACAGTTCCTGCAGTTTCAGTGCATGGTAGCGGTCCCAACAGACATGGAGGACCACTATCACACATTCACACAGAATGCTAAATTAATGTTTTTGTGAGGGGCCCTGCCCCTACACTTCTCAACATGTGGGGCTCTGCCCCCGCATCTCCATTACTAAAATAACCAACTATGAGTCACAGTTGGAATGCAAGGGAAAGTGCAACTCGGGGGGGGGGGGCATGAGTATGACTATTGAACACCCATCTCACGGTAAAACTTCAGAGACCAGAACTAGAGCTCAGGTCTCCAGCACAGTGCTGGTCGAGCTGCTTTATGCCATAGCCCTCTCTGCCATGGGAGCAGCTCAGCCAGCTGCTTTTCTTCCTCCCTTCTTCCCTTCTTTCTGTCCTTCCCACTGAGATCACAGCTAGAGGGGTCGCAGTTTTTGATGGTCACTGTTTTACCCCTGTAACTGCCCTCATTTCACTGTTTTTACAGTACACTTCTTACCTGCACTGTATGCACTGTAAAAGTTATGCTTTACTGACCAAGTAGGTAACTTTTGTGTCCAGTGCAGCTTAAGCTATAGTTTGCACAGCAGTGACAGACCAATATTCAACCAGGGTGACTGTGACACTGTTCTCTGCTTGCTGGGTGGAAATTTCTTATAGTTTACATGAGTGAGCCACTCTTATCACCACCCAGCAATCCCAGATCATGCCTCATCCCCCCACACCCCACAGGCTGAGCTGCTCGCCCTCCTGTTCCACAATCCAGAGTGCTCCCAATGCCATCTCTAAGAGTAAGTCAGTACTGCCAGTCAGACTTCTACCTTGCTACTCATTTGTTTTATAGCAGACCCAACATTACTGAAAGAACATGAAGCCCAACAGCCATGAGGACATCTGTGGGGTTCTGTGTGTAGCACACGCTACTCATGCTCTTATCTGTCAACTAAGCTAACTTATGAAATCAGGGAGGAGTGATAATGCATAAAACATGTGTAAGAGTTTGGCAGCTTGAGTGAAGCTGCTCCTGCCATACTTCTTGATCCATGCTCCAGGCTCTAGGAGGAATACTGTGGCATTGTTGTTTCTGCCTTTATGCAGTGTAATTTGCTGGTCTGACTGAGACTTTGATAATGGTAACAGGGATATGACTCCTAAATAATTTTGTTTGTTGATAGAATCCAAGCTGATTATGAGCTGCTAAAAAGCCCCTTTTTATGGCTGCAGTGGATGTAGCCCTGCAGACATTTTGCATTAAGAAAAGGGCTGATGTCATTTTTGCTACCAAACAACATAATAAGTGTTATAAATAGAGTATTCCTCTGGAGCTGCATTAATACGCTGCCTGTATGTGTATAGGAGCTGAAGAGCACTATTTTTTCTCTGGCTTAAGGAGTTAATCGAGCCCTCCCTCATCAGAGTCTCAGACATTCTACACTACAGTCAGCAAACACGGAAAGTTATCTCATTATTTTCTGGCAGTTATTTAGTGTTAGGTTATCAATGGATAGTAGACATCATACAAAACTTTTGGAAGTAGAATGGGATAAACACTTCCTGGAGCTTTCTGCATAACAAATAAGCACTGCTGTGCCCTCAGCCCCTATGAACATCTCATTAAGCCATTTGACACCTCCATCCTAACAGCAAGCATTCCGCTACTTTGAAAGACATTCCATAGCAAAGAGTTCCAGTGATGCCTGTTCCAAAATAATAAGCACATTTAAAGTGTTAAATGCCAACTTCATTGTTTCAGGCAGGCAGTTCTGGAGAGACACTAGTACCTGCCATTTAGTGATTACTTGTCTGTTATATTATTAGAATTTCAACTCTGTCTGTTGAGAAAGTTGCAAGCTGTTATTTTTTTGAGCTATTATTCCCCTCACCCTGGATAGTTCAGGCCACTCCTTTACCAATCAACTGTGCACGCCTCCCCAATTCACTTGCTAATTTCCTAGGTGTATAGTGTGCTGTACAAATGATGTAAGATAGTGGCAACTGAGTGGTTTACTCATGCTACACAGGGAGCAAAGTCTACAACAAATACAAAACATCCCGATGTTCATTTAATCCCATAAACAGATGTTCACAGAACAGTTAGAATGAGTTGACTTTCTTTTTTCTTCTGCATCTAGCAAGCTAGACATTGTTTCATAGGTAAACCCATGAGAAAAAAAGAGAAATCTTTTATTTATTTGGAATTGCCTTTACAATTTAGCACATTTTAAAATATTACACACCTCAGCTGGATAAAGAAAAATAAACATCAATACATATATATTCAGAGGCAAAAAATAAAATGTTGTAATACAGTCCAACAATGCATTTTACATCACCAGCTATGCCAGATAAACAGTTGCACAATGACTCATTAGCTGAATGAAAGTGAATTGCTTAAAAACAGACTGCCAAAGAAATGATCATTCCATGTAACACAGTCTGTACTGAAAAATTTACTAAGGTAGCATCAGTGAGTCACAGCTCCACTTGGGACCTCCATGCAATGTGTGATAACTATGACTGCACGCTATACTTTTGGTGAACTTCATTATTGTTGCTTAAAAAAACACAAGCCACATGATAATGACAGCCCTGTCAGTGCAGCTCTGTAAATTTCTTTCTCCATCATCCTCTCCCTCTGTCTTTCTGTCTCTTGTCTCTCAACACTTCTCACAGTAAACCCCATGAATGTCAAGAGCTTAAAAATAGTACATTTAATTTGTGTATATATTTTGAGGTGACAATATAGCTATTTGTCAATTTCTGTGTGGAAATCAATTGTAAAAATGCATAAATCTTTGCAAGATATGTACAGATGACAGATATGCAACTGTGCCTTTCAAATACTATTTTTTTCCACTCCTGACATTCTTGGTGAATATTGTGAGACGTGTGGGGGGATGGATAGAGAAATTTACACAGGTGTGCTGATAATGCTGTCATTATAATGTGGCTTGCTTTTTTTAAAAGAAAGTATAATAAAGTTACCTAAAACTCAAGTGTGCATTCAGAGATGTCATACCTTGCTCATTTCTTTTTCAGGCTCATTTCTTTGTCAGACAGTCTGTTTACAAGCAAGTCACATTTCTTCAGCTAGTTAGCAATTGTGTGACAGTACTTAATGTAAGTCATATACCTTTATAAGGATATATACTGTGGTACTTTTCATAACAATGTTGTAAGACGATATAGTATTAATATGCCCTTTTATGGTGAACTGCATTCTATTGTTAAAGTAACAACATAGCTGGTGCAGTTTAAGTTACATAGTGTTGACCATCGTAAGCATATAGAGCAGGAGCCAGGTGCATTCATCTATGTGTCTGGGTCTGAAAGGTTTGATGCCTGTTTCTCATGTAAAAAAGTGTGTAGAATTCAGATTTACAACTCTTATTCATCCATAAAAAGGAAAAAGCTCAGCACTCAGTTCAATAGTTTCAATGCAAAGGTGTAATTTATTGCTGGCAAGATAGCCTGGACAAACAGCACCCATCACCTTGTGTGTGCACCATCATACTAACTTTGTTTCTTATTCATCCATAGTTGTATGTTTTCTTGAAAAATGCACTTTCTTAAGAGTAACTAAAGTTTTACATTTATGTAATACACTCAGTTTACTTATTTATTTAATTTATCTAATGTATTTAATAGACTCAGTTTACTTAGTTATTAATGTAATTTATTTAATGTTTCAGATATGGCTAGCAAGGCTTCTCATAAACTGAAGGGGCAATGCATCCTACACACACTGATCCAGGAGTTAGCACAGACCATGGAGACCCACTACCTTTTAATGATGTTCATTGGGAAAAAGTAGTTGATGCAAAGGAAATGTGTTCTAGTCAAACACTGTCAAAGTACAACATGGTGTGTCTTGAATTGCCTGAATGTTACTCTAGCAGCCATGGGTATCATTACATCTGCTACAAGAACTTCACTGCAAATAAGAGTTCTGGTAAGCCTGCAGCTGATGAAACTTTGAAAAAAGACATCGTAAAGAGTTATCCAACAAAACTGCTTCACTCACAAGTTCATAGTGCTCTATCTGAATCTACAGCATCTACATCCAGCATATTCCCAAATGAATGTATATTTTGCAAATCATACAAGAAAAGGAATCCTAATGGGTCAACGGAGACTTTTGAATATCCTACAACATGTGTAACTTATGGGGCAGCAGACATCATAAAAAATGCAGCAAAAGAAATGGATGATCTACAAATGGATATGACAGCAGGCAGTATTGATCTCATAGCCAAAGAAGTGAAGTACTACAACAGCCGTAAGAACAAGTAAGTATAAAAGGCAGAATGAATAAAGGGCACAGATACAAAATGTGAAAACAGTTAGTTGAAGAACAGTCATCAGGTTACCTTTTCCAGACTTGTTAAGTGTGTGCAGTGCATCATTGTTAATGGAATGCAAGAAAAATCATTGCTATCTCTACACAAAAGGTACACAGACATTCTTATGGAGTATAGTGGGTGTGAAACAAATTACTACCCACACAGCTTGCAATCAAAACTGGCATATCACTTCAAAGATGGTATCATATTTGATACCAAAAGTAGAAAAGTGGGTGCAATAATCAGGTCTGTTAAGAATCACGCTGACTGGTGGGAAGCACAAGTAGCACAAGCAGCTCAACACATAAGAGAACAGCTGTTGGAACTCCTAAAGGTACAACCTTATAATAAAACCAAAGTTAAAGCTGAAGACTTAATAGAAGAAAATGTAAGACTGCCACCTGTTCTTCAGACATTCCTATATACTGTACTCACGGGTTCATCAGAAGTGGGCAGTGAATGACAGGAGAGGGTAGTTCAATCTATTGCAGATGATATAGTGTTTGCGGTGTCAAGAGAGATTCAAAGGATCTAAACAAGCTGTTGAACACAATAGACTCCTCCATGAATCCATTCCGGGATGCATTTGAGGACAGCGATCTTTATTCAATAGTCAGTGGAAAACCAGTATCACAAGACGTAGCAAATGAAGTGTTACAGGCTACTGAGACAGGTACTCAGATGTATCATGTGTTTAGAGGCAAATACATTATTAAAGGAATTAGGTTTGAGGAATCCATCAAAAGATATAAGTTGAAGAACTTTGCACATGATGCAATGAAGGTGAAGATTAAGAACAAGGACAAGAAAATTGTCGAGTTGAAAGGAACTCGAGACCTCTTTGGACACTTGCTATATCTATCTGTGACTTCAACAGTTGAACTTATGATGGTGTTCACCTACTCTCTAACCCTGGTATCCCTCCCTTTAGGAAATGTTAAAGGATCAATGAAGACAACAATGAAATCAACACTGCTGAAGAAACTTGAGAACAGAGTCCAAAGTAGCCACCCCGATGCTATAAATGCCACTGTGGTTGATGTCATGTTCTTGATCAGAATTCTTACAAACCTGCCACCAATATTCCATGGTGTGGCAAAAGCCATTCTGTCTCTTGTTTGCTGTACTTCTGCAAATGAAGTCCACCTTGTCAGTGATTGTTACAAGTCACCATCTATCAAAGGTCTCGAACAAGAGAAGAGAGGAAGGCATAGCATTGCTCCACTCTCCTATCTCATAACTTCTCCTGATCAAAGCCAACCAAGAGACTTTGCTGGATCCCTGTCTTCATCTTCATTCAGCTAATATTCTTCAGGTGAAGCTACCTCTCGCTGGAAGGTGCAATACTGAACATAGGATTTGCAAGAAAGTGAGTTGTTCCAATTCTTAAGATTTTCAGTGCAGGAAGAGTTTAAACCCTGGGCTAAGAATTTGTCATAAGTCCTGAAGTAAGTGCAGGTACAGGCTGTGTATTTGACCCAGACAGTGCCCTAGGAGGTGGAGACAGTTTTTTTGTGTTTATCTGTGTGTGCCTTAAAAGGCCAGATCAGACTGTGTCAGGAAGTGCTTACATCATAGCTACTTATCAGCCAATAGCTTTGGAAGAGTCTTACAGACCTGAGAACAATAGTATTATAAGCAAGTGTGTTATAGCAAACTCATCAGAACAGCTAATATTCTTCAGGTGAAGCTACCTCTGGCTGGAAGCTGCAATACTGAACATAGGATTTGCAAGAAAGTGAGTTGCGCTCACAACAGAGGGAGGTGAACCTTGCAATTGTCTTTGGTTTGTAGCAGATATTCTGCAGGTGGAGGCTACTTCTAACTGAAAGGTGAAATAAGGAACTTAGAATTATCAGGAAAAGACAGTCTTTCAAGCAACAGAGGGAGGTGGATCTAGTTTTACTTTTATTACAATTCTTAAGATTTCCAGTGCAGGAAGAGTTTAAAGCACAGCTGACTTATTTTGGGGCTGACTGCTTTCAGAGCACAAACCATCAGGCTGTTTTGGGGCTGGGGAGGTTTACCTGTGTCTGACTTGGATGTCTGGATTTTTCTCTGTTTGATTAGCAGGGTATTTTCTCTGTCAAATTGTTGTGTAGGGCATCTTGCTGACAGGAAGGCACTCATCGCAGCAGTGGGTCAGAGCTTTTAGCTGATTGTTTCATGAGGGCACAGTTTAGGCCCAACCCCTGCCAACCCCTCACCCCATCCACCCCTGGAAACAGTTCCTTTATACTTGGGGTTCTGACATCATTTCCTCAAGAGTGCAAGGTGCATATCACTGTCATATCCTCTCTAGCACACTGCACTGACAATATAAGCATACACATTGTATAATATATATATTTCTATATAACAAACCAATCACACACACACACACACACACACACACACACACAGTAGATAAACATGTGGGGAGTAGTGCAATGTAATGGCTGTGGGGCAGCAGTCTTCCAGGAGTCTTTCTGGAGGCTGAGATGCTGATCTATTTGCAGACAACTCTCTGCCCTGAGGGAGAAAGATGCCCGTCTTCAGACCACACTGGACAGTAGTAAGGGAACATTCCCCCAGGCCACACTGGACAGTAGGAAGGGAACCTCCCCCATCCAGGGAGCACCAGAGCCACCACCACTACCTCAGAGGTTGCGAAGAAAGCACAGCAGTTGGACCACAGTGTGCTCAGGGAGGGTGAGGATGGTGGAACAAAGGCACACACAGTCAGTTGTTCCACTCCACAATCCATACACCATTCTGGGGGAGCATAGCTCCCCTATGGATGCACCCGCAGAGGAGACTAAGGAGGCTGAGGACAACTGTCACAAGGGAGGCCCACAGGAAGGATGCAGAGGACACCACAGGGAAAGGAAGCAGCCCTGGTGGGGGACTCAATTATTAGGAGATAGAACTGGGGAGCAGGGAAAACTGAGTAAGGTGCCTGCCTGGTGCCATGGCTTGGAGGGACAGGAAGCACATCCTCAGGATCACGAGAACAGCTGCACAGGAGTCTGAGCTGGACATCATTGTCCACCTAGGGACAAATGACTTGGCTCATGCTGAGATTAGAGCAGTGCAGGAGGACTTTGTAGAGTTGGGGAGGGGCCTAAGACAAGTAGCACACACAGGATCCTTCTCAGAGGTGCTGCCTGTCAATGGCATGGGTGAGGCAAGGGTACTGTGCACCATGCAGTTTAATGAATGGTTGAAAAAATGGTGTGGAGCACAGGAGTTTGACTTCATTGGGGACTGGGGTTCCACCTGGAGGGACACCAGCCTATACTGGCAGGATGGCCTGCATCTGTCCAGGAAGGGAACAAGTCTTTTGAGCAATCGGTTTAAATGCTTCATTGGCAAGCTTTTAAACTAGTCAAGGGGGGAGACACTGATGAGCAGTAGGAAAATCCTACCCTCTCCCTACAAAACAAGGTAGTAAATGAGAAAAAGACTGAGGTAGAAAGGTCAGTGGGGGATGCTGCAACAAAAGGTAAAGCCATCAAAAAATGGAGAGCAATGAGTAACAATGCCCGTAGTCTGAGTAAGAAGCTTCCTGAATTAGTGGCCTTGATGGAGAAGGAACATCTGCATATCGTGGCAGTCACAGAAACATGGTACACACAAAACCATGACTGGGGCATAAACATACCAGGATGCACTATCTACAGGAGGGACATGGAGGGTTAAAGAGGAGGAGGAGTAGCTCTTTACATAAGGGAAGGAATCAAAGCAACAGAACATAAGGGTAAACAAGGAGGAGAAGAAGCACTGTGTGTAAATTTGGAGACAGGCAATGGCAGCACAATCTGCACAGGGGTTTTATACAGACCCCCTTCTCAGGGGGAGGAAATGGACAAGAAAATGATAGAAAGTATACTTAGAATGGCAGAAAAAGGGGAGATATTGCTGATGGGTGATCTGAAAATGCCAGATGTTAACTGGAGTGCAGTTGCAGCAGCCACTTTGAAGAGTGGGGTTATTCTAGATGCCCTACAGGGGGCATGCCTTAGACAACTAGTATTGGAGCCCACTCGAGAGGGAGCAATCTTAGACCTGGTTCTTTCAAATGGAGATGGAGAGAGGATCACAGATGTAGAAGTGGGTAGCCATCTGGGAACTAGCGACCATCGAACAGTATGGTTCACAATAAACACAGCAATAGAGTCAAGCCATACAAAGGCAAAAGTACTGGACTTTAGGAGGGCTGACTTTGCCAAAATGGGTGAGTGCCTAAGGAATGCACTAGCAAATGGGCAGGAAGGAGGGTGGAAGAACAATGGGAATAATAAAACTGCCATCACAGAGGTAGCAAGCCTTGTGTGAAGCAAATAAACAAAATGAAATAATGTTTGAAACCACTATGGTTCTCAAAGGAAGTGGCAGTGAAGGTTCAAGAGAAAAAGAAAGCATTCAGGAAGTACAAGGAATCACAGAAGGAACAGGACAGAGAACTGTATCAGTTAAAGCAAAAGGAAGGGAGTCACGTGATGGCAGCCTAAGTGAAAGCAGCCTTTTTGGTCGGCTGCGTTTCCAGTCTGGCTTTTCACCTTCACTGCAAGAAATCACATCAAATATTAACTGAATAATCTTTAAGCAAGTCTTCAGGAAATTATCTAGTTATATAGACTTCGTCAGAATGGAGCTTTTGTGAAAAAACAGCCTGCTAAACATACGCCACCTCCTTCCCTGGAGAAAGAGCAGGCCGCAAAGCGACCTCAGCAAGGACCCAGCAAAGCTACATTGTGGTCTACAGCCTTAACGGAAGAGTGTTTCCTAGAAATAATCAGTCCTTTACAAAGCTCAATCGAGGAGGTTTCTTCCGAAATTCACAGCTTTAAAATAACCCTGGAATCATTAGGCACTCGTGTGGGAGACAATGAAATCAGAATTAAGTCTATGGAAGCCAAACTTGACAAAAAAGATCATGAACATGTGTCGCTTAATAAAAAACTGAGGAGGATTGAAGACAAACTTGAGGATTTAGAAGGGAGAAGCAGGAGAAATAATTTAGTTATAATCGGAATCCCAGAGAAAGAAGAGGGCGCTGCACCCATTCAGCTTGAGCAAAAATTACTGGAGAAGGTAGCTGGCACATCTCCAAATAATACAAGCTACATAATTGAACGAGCGCACAGATCTCTCCGTCCGCCACTCCCGCCCGGAGCGCAACCAAGACCAATAATCTGTGAACTTCTGAATTACCTCGACAAACAATATATTCTGAGTAAAACCAGATCCTTGCAAGAAGTCTCCTGGAATGGCAAGTGCATTAGAATTACCCACAACCTGCCCCAGTCGGTTGGGCTCAAACGTCAAGAATTGCACCCAATTGTCTCAAAACTGATTGCGGCAGGAATCCAATACCGGGTTAAATATCCGGCTGTATTACAAGCTAAAATTAAAGATCAGTGGCACTCTTATGACAATGTGGAAATGGCACGACAGGAATTAACCAAGTTGCTGCAGGAGTTATTCAAGTGATAAACTCACAGCTTTAAGGTCGTTGAATAATGAGCAACAATGTCTGCAAAATAACTTGCTACGGAAATCTGAAATTACTATTAGTTTACGCTCTACCAATCTGGCCACCTGTTTGCTCATTGCCACAGCTTAAATGACTTTAACAGAGGTCCTCCCTGAGGTATTAAGGCTTTCCTCAATGATGTAACAACTCTAATCTATGCTCCCCCTCCTCTCCCCAGTAGCTCAGATAAGAGTCTCACCTATTTCTTATAGCGGTGGATTTTGACATGCTGGTGACAGGTTGACTCTCTCAGTGAGGGGTTGAGAAAAAGGTTCCAGCTCAACCCCGCTTCAAGGTTAATTTTCAAGTTCTGGGGTGCATGTTTCTCTCGCAGTATCCATTGCTCTGCCTGGAAAGAAGCCCGATCACAGCACGATTGACAAAATTTTATGATAACCTCAGGGCACCGAGGAGCGGATGCCTCTCCCTACAGAAGTGCCACTATGGATGTCATGACTTGCCTGATAAGGTAGCACCTGCCTGATTTACAGCTCGGGAGCAGGTGGAGAGGCAATGTCATTTCAATCTAGCGAGGGAGTGTGTCATTGCAGGATCAACCCGGATATCCTAGCTACATTATCAAATTACACCAAGCTGGACATAGTTGACTGACTCTAACATCTAGTTAAAACAGTGACCAGAGAGGGACGAATGTCAGCATTGCATCTTATCAAACTGAAAATGCTTAGAGCCAATAAACAGTCTCTGAGATTTGGATGAGTTAAATGCTACCCGACCGATTATAGTCTGCTATAGAGATCATTTATTTTTTCTTGTTCATCTTTTAGGTATTTGATGAAGCCTTCAATACGAAAGTGTACACGAGTATTACTTAAGTTAGCACTTGATAGTCTGGTTAGTTATAAGGTTGCAATTTATACATATGACTGGGGGGGGGTTACAATCATAGCATAGGTTATGTATGTTATATCCTCACTTCCCCACTAGAGGGAAACAGAGGTCAGAGCATGTTGTTTTGTGGTTTTCTTCAATTGCACTCTACAGGGAATTTTTGCAACATGCATTAAGGTCTGAGAGAATAGGTCACGCTCCCCTTAATGGAAGTATCGCTACCCTTTAACACCTAGCGCTTATTGAGAGGGGAAAAGGCTGGAAAATACTGACTCTCCATAATTGTAGGATATGGTAGGTGAGGGAATAGATACTACAAAGGATATGTAAATAACCAGTATGATAGCTATGGCTGGAAACGGGAACCTAGCTCATTTGGGTCTGCAATAACATCACATGGCGTGTTGGTATTGAGGTGCAGTTTCTAGAACTGGGGGTAGTGGTTGGTTAATAGAGGGATTAGGGCAATATATGGGTAAGGGGAGAAGGGGAGGATGCAGCATGCAGGTATGTGAATATATGATAGTAAGAACCATCACAGTTAGCTCAGGTGCAAATACACACACTACTAAATGGAAAATAATCCTTCTGATCCACCTTAGAGAATGACAACAGGGAGCATTAATTTGTTGTGTTGGAACATTAAAGGTACCCGGGACAGATGCAAAAGACAAATTGTTTTGAAGCATCTTGCTGCTTTAAAATGTGATGTGGCATGCCTACAAGAGACCCATCTTCTAAGGGAAGACATTCTGCTACTTAGGAAGTACTGGGTGGGACAGGTATTCGGTGCGGGTGTATCCTCAAACAGAAGTAGTGTGGCTATCTTAATACATAAAAAAATGCGATTTCAACTGGAAAAGGAAATATGGGATGCGCAGGGCCGATACCTCTTTCTGGTCGGAATATTAGGAGCACAACAGGTGTTTATTGGCTCGATTTATGGTCCCAATGTAGACTCCCCACAATTCTTCATGCAGTTTCTAGACCTGTTAAGCACTTATGCCTCTAGGATAGTTCTTATTGGATGGGATTGGAATATAACTCCCCAATTACAATAAGATAGATCAGACAATAGACGAGCAGGTTTATCCCCTGCCCAGAGAGCCCTGAAGGAGTTAATGGAGGGCTTAGTGGACATATGGAGAATGAATAACATGGGGGTTAGGCAATATACTTTCTTCTTGACACCACATAGGACATGTTCAAGGACTGACTATTTCCTTGTCAGCATGAAAGCACTTGCCCTTTTTATAGATGCAAAAATACATACCAGAGTCATTTCGGATCATTCCTCCGTATCTGTTCTATTCGAATCCAACGCAAGCATTAAGACAGATTTCATGTGGAGATTTAATAACCAGCTCTTACATGATTCATTCACTAATGAACACTTGAAAGATTTCATATCCCCTTTCCTTGACAAAAACATAAACTCTGTTGCTAAGATTGAATTAGTGTGGGCAGCCTTGAAGTGTGTGTTGAGGGGGGAGTGCATCAGAATGGCGTCCAATAAGGCCAAGAAAGAAAAGCATCGGCTTAATGAACTTTCCAAGGCTATCAGGGATATTGAAAATAATATAGCCCATTTCTCACCCGAAACTGATTGGATTAAGCTACATCAGCTGCAAACTCAATATTCCTCAATAATGATACAAAAAGCGGAGCTTGCCCTGCGGAGAACCAAGATTAAACATCTTGAATCCAGCGTAAAAGCTGGAAAACTTCTAGCTTTAATACTCAATCAGCTAGATTCCAATAGATTTATTGCTGCCCTAAGAAATAATAGGCAAGGTACAATAACCACAGACTCTAGAGAAATTGCTGCAATTTTTAAGGAATATTTCAATAAAGTATACGCCATTCCCAACTCGGATAGAGCCGAACCTGAAGAAATTCAGAACTTCTTAAACACAGTCACTCTACCCAAGATTAATAAGGAGGAGGGGTCTAAGCTTGAATCACCTATACATGAACTAGAGGTGAAGAAGGTTATTTCCCAACTTACCTCAGATAAATCTCCAGGACCTGATGGTCTGCCCACTAATATTTATAAAGCCTATGTTGAGATACTCTGTCCCGTTTTGACTAAATTATATAATCACTGGTTTCATGAGGGTCTTTCAGAGGGGAGCTTCATGGAGGCCCTCGTAACCCTTATTCCCAAACCAGAGCGAGACCCTGCTCTCCCCGACAGCTACCGACCCATATCACTCCTGAACGTTGACATTAAGATACTAGCTAAAGTACTAGCCAACCGACTTAGCCCTGTAATGGGCAAAATGGTAAGTGATGTACAGGTTGGCTTCATGAACGGTAGGGCGTCTAGTGACCACATTCGTAAACTCCAGCATTTAATAATTCACGCAACTAATATGCAGATCCCGGCTGCCCTGCTTGCACTGGATGCTGAAAAGGCATTCGACCGGGTCTCATGGGACTTCTTATTTGCAGTGTTAACTGGGTTAGGTCTACCAGAAGGTTTCATAAATTGGGTTTGGATACTTTATAGGTCACCTAAGGCACAGGTGTGGTGTAATGGCATCCTGTCGGATCCTTTCACCCTTGCCTGTGGCACAAGACAGGGCTGCCCGCTCTCTCCACTCTCGGTCAATTTATACTTGGAACCTTTGAACCGTAGACTACTCACAGCGTGGGAGATTAGGGGAATGCTGGTAGGCAACAAAAGATATCTAATCTCAGCTTATGCTGATGACCTGCTCCTGCACCTAGAAGACCCAGAAAACAGTATTCCGGCAGTTATGTGTGAAATTGCACAGTTTTCCAAAGTCTCAAATTACAAGCTTAATATCTCCAAGACAAAGTTCTTCCCGCTTAACAACAGATACTATTCGAAAGTGGCAAAGGACCTGGGGCTTAGCTGGGAACCAAAGGTATTAATGTACCTTGGGATCAAAATTACCAGGGAGATAACCACGATGATTAGAGAAAATATCCATAACCTAATTAAAACAATTAAACAAGCTCTGACCAGATGGAGTTCACTTCCTCATTTACTCTGGGCTAGAATAGAGATAGTCAAAATGAACATCTTGCCAAGGATATTTTACCCTTTAAACATGCTGGGGCCCTACCTCCCCAAAACCTGGTTTGGAATTTTACGCAAATTACTTAATGTTTTTCCATGGAAAGGAAAGAATGTCAGAAGAGCCTATTGGAAGCTTACTGGACAAAATAAAATAGGGGGCTTAGTGCTTCCTTCATTTTTTATATACTATATGGCATCGCATCTCAGTAAAATAGTCCTATGGAACCGACCGACTTCCTCAACTGGCCCCTCTCTATATGTGCCCCCTTGGGTTCACATTGAGAGAGACTTAGCTGTTAAACATTCACTATCCCTAAATTCTATTGCCTATGTTCCCTTAAAGCTACTCCCTAAATCAGTCAAAAATACACCCATCGGTTGGTCATTGAAAGCCTCATCAAGTCCAGAAGTTTTTAAAAGTTAACTGGCAGAACTCACCAGAGCAACCCGTGGCCCAACATCCATTTTCAGATACAACAAACCCCAATCCCCTTACATTTTGGGATCTGATAGCAGATTTACGCCTAGGGATCTGGTGACAAGGGCAACTTCTGCCTTACGTAACAGATTTGTTCTCAAATCCGGATGTAAGAAGCCAACCCTTCAAATTTCGTCAAATCTATGATTCCGTAAAAGCTTACTTACGTAACACGAAAGTATGGGCAGATAACAAAATAGAATTGTCAGGGCTGTTAAAGGTTGCAGACCAACACCGCTCTGTTTCCAGACTATATCGTGAACTTCAGAGGATAGGTGATGAAATGCCCGACAATATTAGTTACTATTGGAAACGGAGATTAAAGATAAAGACTGATAGTAGGGTATGGGAACAAATATGGGAAAATAACCATAAATATATAAGGCAAGACAGGTACAAACTACAACAATTCAACATCATGCACAATCTATACTATACCCCTACTAAATTACATAAGATGGGCAAACTAACGTCTTCTAATTGCAATAGGTGCAAGACTGGAGAAGGTGATTTATATCATGTGTTGTGGGCTTGTCCCAGGATCCAGCCTTACTGGCGGGCAATCCAAATCTCTTTACCACCCATAACAGGCCTAGGATCTCACTTCATGCATGAAATTTGTCTGTTGAATGTCTTCCCTACAGATATGGGCAAACAATGTAAGTACTATATGGCAATGGTATCAGCCACAGCTAAAGGGGTTATTTTACGGCATTGGAAAGATGATACAACACCCTCAGTGCTTGAATGGTACAAGGAGATTATGCTGGCTTTACAAGTAGAACTGCACATAGCCAGAATGAGAAACAGAATGCATTCCTATAATGCCAAATGGGGTCTGCTAGATGCAATCCTAACTACTTGGAATACGTAATCCTTTTAATTCTGTAAAGCCGTTTTCGCATCTGAGGCGCCTCTAGAGCCCCAGTCTGTCTTCTCTCCTCTCGGAGGAATCTGAATGGTTCTTACAACCTAGTAAATGCTGCTAGGGGGAGGGTGATTTTTAGCAGGGTGGGTTTAGAGTAAAAAGGTTTTATTAAGTCAATGTGTTATTTGCTCTTGGTGATAACCATCTTTTCACTGTTTACCAATTCTCTTCACTCGTATTCTAATATTGAATTCCATGGTTTAGATGTACCTGGGTCTGGTAAAGACCACAAACACTCATGTAACATTGATGTTTCAATAAAGTGAAGTTAATAAAAAAAAAAAGAATGGTTCTAAGAGCTCCTTGTAAATCTTATAACTGAGAGAACTATTGCAAGTCTTTCCAATAAACTTATGAAATTTAATAAAATATGGGGCCCTCTACAAGCCCTGTATTCATTACAAATGTGATATATAGCTCTAAGAAATATATGATGTTATTTTATGTTATACTGCTGAGTCAGAAGGGGGAGGGAGGGCGGAAGGGTGGGTTGGGAGAGAATGAATCTGCTCAGTGTGAAGGCTAATCATGTTTCATTACTTTACATGCTTCTCGTGATTCATTCTCTGTATTGCAAACTTTAATAAAAACTGAATGAAAAAAAATGATGTACTGATAGTTAAAAAAAAATAAAGCAAAAGGAAGCTGGGAAGGCAGTCAGAATAGCAAAGGCCCAAACCGAGGAAAAGATAGCCAACTCAGTTAAGAAGGGGGATAAAACCTTTTATAGGTACATCAGGGAGCGAAGGAAGACCAAGGGAGGGGTAATGAGGCTTAATAAAGGGAGGAGGGTGGGCAGATCGTGACTGTGAAAAGGCAGAGATACTAAACAAATATTTTGCTCAGTATTTACAAATGAAGAGAGGAGGTACCTAAACAAACAGTAGAAACAATCTGGATACAGAAGTTGATATCACCCATTTATTACAGAAGAAAGGGTTCTGAAAGAACTATTAAAACTGAAGGTGGACAAAGCAATGGGGCCTGATGGGATTCATCACAGAATTCTAAAAGAACAAAGGTTAGAACTAGTGACACCACTGACTACACTCTTTAACAAATCATGGGAGGATGGGGTGGTACCCAAGGACTGGAGGAGGGCAGATGTGATTCCTCTCACAAAAGTGGGAGCAAGGCAGAAGCAGGAAACTACAGACCTGTTAGTTTAACCTCAGTGATAGGGAAAATGATGGAATCACTTCTGAAGGAAAGAATTGTTGAGCATCTAGAGGCCAGAGGAGCACAGGACCCAAGGCAGCATGGATTCACAGTGGAAAGGTCATGCCAGACGAATCTGATAGATTTTTTTGACTGGGTGACCAAAGTAGTAGATCAGGGAGGGGCTGTGGACATGGCCTACCTAGCCTTTAACAATGCATTTGACACAGTCCCACACAAAAGATTAATATACAAGTTAGACAGCTTAGGAGTGGGTCCCAAGATGACAGCCTGGGTAAAGAATTGGCTGGAGAATAGGACACAGAGAGTAATAGTAAATGGAGTCCACTCTGAAGAAGGGGGGTTACTAGCGGGGTGCCGCGGGGTTCAATGTTGGACCAGTCCTCTTCAATGTCTTTATAAAAGACATTGCAGAGGGACTGGAAGGAAAGTATGCCTCTTTGCAGATGACACAAAGATCTGCAACGGAGTTGATGCACAAGGTGGGTGGAAAGGATGAGAAGGACTTGGCAAGGTTAGAGGAATGGTCAAATGTATGGCAGCTTAGATTCAATGCTAAGAAGTGAGGTAATGCACCTGGGAAACAAAAACCCAGGGGAAGAGTACACAATGGGGGGTGAGATACTAACAACAACAAAAATGGAAAGGGACCTGGGGGTAGTCATATCAGATGACCTAAAGCTGGGCAAGCACTGTGAGAGGGCAGCAAGGAGGGTTGGGGGATACTGGGATGCATAGGAGAGGCATCACCAGTAGAAAACAGGAAGTTATTATCCCTCTGTGCAGACAGCTGGTCAGACCCCATCTGGAGTACTGTGTGCAGTTCTGGAGACCCAATCTCCGCAAAGACATAGACAGGATGGAAGCAGTCCAGAGGAGGGCAACCAAAATGGTGCAGGGTCTGCACTGGAAGACATATGAAGAGAGACTTAAGGAGCTTAATATGTATAGCCTTGAGGAAAGGAGGAGAGGGGGACATGATAGAAACTTTCAAGTATCTCAAGGGAATCAACAAAGTCCAAGAGGGTAGCATCTTTCAAAAAAAGAGGCGTGCAAGAACAAGGGGGCACAATTTGAATATAGAGGGGGGGGCGGCTCAGAGGTAATTTAAGGAAGTATTTTTTCACAGAGAGTGTTGTGGATGCATGGAACAGCCTTCTGGAGGAGGAGGAGGTTGTGGAGTCAAAAATAGTGGTGGAATTCAAGCGTGCATGGGACAGTCATAAGGCAATTCTAGGGGGTGGGGGTAGGATGAAGTAGGCTGCTGGTTAACTAGGATCTGCAGCTTATCCATTAGGTAGGGAAATGGGCAGACTGGATGGGTCAAGCGGTCCTTATCTGCTGTCAAATTCTATGTTTCTATGTTTCTATGGCACTCCTAGGTTTTCTAGCTACAGTATGGAATTCTGATGTGTACTGTGAAGCACTAGGTGATAAAAAGCTTCTGTATGTAATAGGAGAAACTTGTTACTCATATAAAGTGGAAGCTGGACATATGCTCAGACTAGAATGCAAGGCCCTAAAAAGCAACACATAGAAGCAGACACAAGAATCATGCAACACATACACTACATTTCCAGTCAAAATGAGGGTGAAGATGTGCACGTAGTGGTCAGGGCAGATATACTGATATTCTAATCATTCTGCTGTATCATGCAAGTCTAAACGATAATCTCAAACTGCACATGGGTGTTGGCCATTCAGGAAATAACACAAGAAGATTCATAGATGTATCCTGCTTGTCAGCAGAGTTAGGCAGACCTGTGTGTGCAGCTCTACCTTGTCTCCATGAACTGACAAGGTGTGGCTATTCACCAGTATTCAAAGGCAAGGGAAAAGTGCAACCTCTAACAATTTTGGAAAAGAATACAGAGTACACACAGGTATTTGGAAAACTGGGATATACACACTTGTCTAAAGAAACTGTGGAAACAATTGAGAGATTTGTGTGTGCCTTGTATTGACAGAAAATAAAGTGTCAGCACAGTATGTTCAACATCAAGTATTGACCAAGTGACAAAGATGCACCCTTCGAAAAGATCAAAGGAGCAGACACAAGCTGTCTGCAGGCATGCAAATCAACTCTGACACAACTCATCTGCCATGCAAATTATATTTCATTGTTATGGAAAAGTGCAGACAAACCAGAAATTACATTTCTGAAGCCAGAGGACAATGGCTGGACCTACGAGGATGGCAAATACAAGCCAATGTGTTTCACATGTGAAATTGTACCACCAGCCTTAAGTGAACAATTGAACAAACACAACAACAATCCAAATGAAGAAGATGATGACAGTGACTGTGATGTCGATATTGATGAGACAGATTTGCCTAACATGTCAGATAATGAAGACAGTGAACAAGAATACTGATTGCTGTACTTAGGTTCATAAAATGTCATTAAAAGTTGATTGTTTCAAGTTAAATATAAAATAAAATAAATGATACCATTAATATTAAGCCTTTGATACATATGTTGCTGTTTGTTACAATGTCTGTAGCATTTCAATAAAAGCTTGTAAAATTAAAATTAAAGAAGGAACAATTAATTAAAATATACACAATTTTCACAGACAGTTCATTTTTTCATTGAAGAAATGCATTTTCCCTGAAAACGTCCAACTTTGAGCAAATACGGGTTGTAAATCTGGATTCTACACACTTTTTTACATAAGAAACAGTCATCAAACCTTTCAAACCCAGACACATAGATAAATGCACCTGACTAATAATAATGGGACATTGTTATAAGGGGTTATCTGAAATGAGAAGTGTAGGAACTTGAAGCCACATGCAAAATAGTGACAGTAATACTAATACCTGTACTGTTGTTTTTCCAGGAAAAAGTATTAACATTTTCATTAAGAGGATACAGGTTCCCTTTGACCTTATTGATCTCCCATTGATTGGAGCAAAGGAATTAGGTTGCTGATCTGTGAGAAATATTTTGTTGCCTTAGGTGTAAGGGATTATATCTCTTTTCGAGTACACAGCAGATTCATGTGGCTGATGCATGAAAAGGAGCATGGTTCTGACTCAGTCATCCACTGGGCACTGTAGCCTGAGGGTCTGTGTTAAGAATAAGTTTGATTGTTTTTATAATAATAGTATGAATTGATGGTTGGTACTACAGTTTATTATAATAACTGGCGGGTGCTTTTTCCCTAAGAAAACCCAGGTTGTTATTTGCCATAATAACCAGCTGGTTATTATGGCAAACATGCACTGGATTTTCCTGACCGTGCGCGTGCACCAGCTGCTCTCTGCCATTACTCACGCTGGACACCTGCTGTAACCGCCACTTGGCAGTAAGTAAAACCAAAGATCCCTTTTTTTATTTTATATAATTGCTGTGGCAAAAAAGCGCCTGCCAGCAATTATATAAAATAAAAGATGGGGCAATGTGTGAAACTCAATTTTACACACACCCACAGTGTGGGATGCTTCTCATAAACCCTTGGGCTTCACTCTCAGGGTTTATGTAGCATCCCTCACCTTGGATGTGTGCATAATCTCGTAACACACACCACCTCATCCTTTATTCTCTATATAGCAAGTAATAAAATAAAAAAAAAACAGGCAATGGAAAAACCGCAACACAATTTGATAAAACAATAATCTGATAAGAGCATATTAGCTCCTCTTGGCCCATGTGACCTCCCATTTATATGGCTGGTGAAAATGCACCTAAATTTAATAGATAGATATGGGTTAAAAGTATGACCAGCAAAATGAAGAACTTAGTATTATTGAATAGTTGTTCTGTTAGGATTGTGTGTAAAGTGCCCTTACTTCATTCTTTTTTTTTTTGTATACCAAACAACTGGCACTCAGTTGATATTGCAACAGAGGGGAACTGCTACAAACTGTAGTAATAGCTTAACAGTTATACATTAGGTCACTGTGTCTAACACAACCTCCAAGCTCTAGTTCTGTATGTAAGTAATAAACCACGACAGGGTGTGAAGTTCAAGGATTTTAATGCATGCCCCAGGGGTGTGCTAAGGCAGGAGGCTGAAGGCCAAGTTTCCTTATGCCCCTGAGAAATGCATTAAAATATTTGAAATAAACACCCTGGACAAGCTTATCACACTTATAAATGGGCCACCATCATAAAATAATTAGTTTGAGTCACTCTGATAGGGATTAAAACTTCTTTACTATTTTCAAACAAGTGTAGAATGCATTAACTCTAAAACTGTTAAAAAATTGATAAAGTAGTCCCTATTAATGAACAAATAGCATATTTCAGCAATAGATTAGTATTTTACAGTAAAAGTGTTTATTAGTAGTGTTAGTTCCTATTTGTGTATTGTATGTGATACCTGATCGTAAATTAATTATGTTTACACTGTATTTGTATTAAATCTGTTAGTAACACATTTTATATCATCTACAGGACCAACAGGGCTTTACAGACCTATGGTGAAAATTTGATTGTCAAATTTAATGCCTGGATAAATAAAGATGTTTTTTTTTACTACTACTACTATTTGAAAATATGTATTTTCTCTGTAACATGTAAATTCTCATATGAATGTACTGCAACATCTGTAAATTTGTAAAAATAAGCAGTGTTTAAAACTTTATTTTCATTATACTGTTGTAATATAGTTTCTTTGAAAGCAGCATTTTCTTATTTATAGGACTTGAGGTGAAACGTTGGTACGAAAAAACATGTTACCTTGCATTTCAAATCAGTACAAGTACAGTCTCTTAATGGAAATATGTCCAGAACTTTAAACCTGCCTAGGTTGCTTTTTTTTGGTGGTGGTAGAAGTGTGTGTATGGGGGGGGGGGCGATAGTATAATACCCCAATGTTAGGGGTCCCCAGTGTTTCCCAGCAGTCCCCAGGTCCCCAATTTGCCCAGGTGCCCCAGTAGGCTAGGTGTCAGGGTGAGGGGCCAAACCCAGTGAAAGCCCCTGCAAAACAAACCACCTCCCTGCAGTTTAAAACCTTTTTTTTCTTTCTCTGTCTCCCTGCAGCCTGTCCAGCCTTAGCACAAGCTTGTGCTCCCATTCCCAGCTTGTGCTGGGCAGCTGCTTGCCTCCCTGGATGTGAGGGACTAGGTGTTCTGAATGCCAGGGAGGGTTCCAAAGTGGCCAGTAATGGCTGTTTTTTATTAAATTGTGGCTAGCAGCAGCAGTGGTCGGGAGCACATGCTCAGGTGCCCCGATGAAGAGTGAGTCACATTTTATGGCCATCAGGGAGGGAGAGAGAGAGGACAAATGGAGGTAACTGCTCCTGGTAAAAAGTACCTGTGGCCATCCTCACATCCTTGCGTGTCAGTCCAGCTGCTCCTAGTGGTGTTGTGGTGGCTCCAAGTGTTCTGGCGGGGTCCCAGACTGCAGCTGTTTAGCCATGGAGTAGGCTCAGTTGCCCCATTTGTTTGTTTTTTATTTTAATAGTTAACTCCAGTCCCTCATCGGTGGCACCCACAAGTGGAGCCACATCTGCAATCCAGTGAGCATTGGGCCAGCGAAGGGAGCAGCAATGCCCCCACTTAGTCTTCCCTCCTACCACCTGCCTCCAGTGTCAGTGCCAGTTCCCTCCAGCCACCGCATCTCCTCCCTCCACCTCCTCCTCCTCCTCCTCTCTTTAGCTTCTGCCTGGGTTGTGGTGGTGAGTCAGTGGCAGCACCAGTGGGCAGGTGCTGACCACCAGAACTATAAATAAAATAAAGTTCATTTCTGCACCACAGCACACATAGAGGGACAGCCGGGAGTAGGGCAAGGCAAGGCCCCCTAGGAAGGGCTTGCCTAAGGGTGGGATTATTTAAATGTATTAAAATTAGGCTCCAGTAAGGGAGCATAAGCGGGGGCAGCACCATATTTAAATTAAGGCCCCTGACAGTGGAGCAAGGGCAGGCCAGCCCTGAATACATAAAGCAAATGAGGAAAGCTGCTGCCAGGGGTAGGGCAAAGCCCCCAGTTTACAAATAAAGTAATCCAGGTGGTCAATTGAATAAGGGTTTGGGTGCTCAAATGCCTGAGTTTATTTAAAGTTATTAATAAAAGGGCCAGTCAGGGCAAGGAGGGCCTCAGCTAAAGTGGTAGCCCAGCTGGCCAGGTGGGTTAGTGAATTAGAGGCCAAGTAGTACAAACATTTTCCTGCATTGTTGCCCTCATTATGCAGTTAATCCAGCTCCAGGTGGGCCAGTTGGGGTAAGCAAGCTCCAGACAAGGAATAGTACCCCAGAGTGGAGTGAAGTGGCCAGTAGCCAAGTGACCACTAGTAGCCAAGCCACAGCCAATAGTTAGGGAATGCAAAATTCTGCCATTTTTAAAGTGCACTCTGGTGTCAGCTTCAGCCAGCAGCAAGGGAGGGTAGTGGGTACATGCTTAGCCACCCAGCAGCGTAGTAGCCTCAGGCAAGCCAAGGGCTAGTAAACTATGTAAGTGACTCGTAGCCTCTAGAAAGTGAAGAACAGTTAGCGAGGGATCCTTTGCATTCCAGCTATCCAGATTACCCTAACCCAATAGGGCAATCCTCCTATTAGGCTCCTTTGAACCTAATGGCCTGTGGGAGGGTCATACCCCAGGGTCCCTGAGTGGCTAGCTATACAAATTCTTGACAGGTTTTCCCCCTGCATTATCTCACTAGAGTTCCTGCTATGAGAAAACAATTCTGTGGAACATTGTAAATTGTGAAAGAGATAAAATCTTTATTTGACATTCAGACTGCATTTAAAGGGGCAGCACCTATACGTAACAACGTAACTGTTTTTCCTGCTCCAATTTGCCTTGGTTATTTCAAAAGACTGTTGGATTAACCCCAGGTTTGCCCTGCATGTACTAAAGAGCTCTTTCAGTTGAACTTGCCTTGTTTGCTCCAACAGACTGCTGGATTAACTCCGCACTTGCCTTTCTTGTCAAGAATTGCCTTGCACGCCACTGAACTGCCTGCTTATCCAAGAATCCCTTTGCCTAATGCTAATATTTTCATCTGATTTTTGCTCAATTTATAGACTGTTGCTAGCAGCAACCAGCCAGAGACTGGTAACACCATTCCTTTTTCAGACAAGTTGGGGCCGGTCGCCTGCTTATGTATAGTGTAGATATCTCCCTGTCACTTGTTTATTTTCCAGATCTACAGGCCTTCCCTCCCTAACAGTTTTAGATAGTGCAGGGAACCACCCCAGTTCACAGATAGGGATTCATCATCAATGGGGGTGGGGCTTTGGTTGCAAGTACCCAGCCTTTCCAGAGGTTCTCCAATGAAGGTGTCTCAGCTCTTCAGATCTTCCAGTTTCCTGGGGACCTGCTTCAATCCAGAAGTCTTCAGCCAGCTGTCTGCATCTTGTGTTTTCCCTGGGATCCTGCTTCAGCCCAGAGGTCTTCAGTCTGCCATCTGCATCTTGTGTTTTTCCCTAGGATCCTGCTTCAGCCCAGAGGTCTTCAGCCAGTCATCTGCATCTTCTGTTTTCCCTGGGATCCTGTTTCTGCCCAGAAGTCTTCAGTCATTTGCATCTTTTCTCATTTCCCTGGGGTCCTTCACTGGTCAAGAGGCCCTACATTTGCCTTGCATTTTATGCTTAAACTTCTCCATAGCTAGTTTTCCCTGGAGTCCTACTTCAGCCAGGATGCTTACCATTGCTTGGGGCTCTTGCTCGTTTTAGTTTTCTCCCTTTCTTTCCTTCTAATTCAACTAAAGCCAGCCAACAAAGAGCACTGGTGGCCACCACTCTCGACCTTTTAATGACTCTATGCTCTTTTTGGTTTCTGCTTGTCATGCTGTACTTATGTAATGAAATAATATGATAGAGTGGTAAGATAGTTATAGAGTATAAGAATAGAGCATAAGGGTATCATAGAGTATAGAGGGATAAGATAGGTGTAGAGTATAAGGATAGAGCATAAGGTTATAGAGTCTAAGGATATTACAGAGTACTGAGTTACAGAATATCTTGCTATGGATTGCTTGTTCTCTTTGGTGCTTTGCATCCAGTAAACCTGTTTCCATTCATTAAGTTTGTCTCCTGCCTCTCCTTACTCAAGCACCGCTACACCATCAGCGAAAATCAAACTAGTGCTTTGCAATAGATTTCACCTGAAAATACCCATATGTGATTCAAATGTACATGCTTTTATAAACTTCAGGAATGTGTTTGAGTAGTTTGGGTCTGCCTCTGCCTATAAAACTGTGTTTTGTCACCATTTCGCTTTGATAATAAAGTATTATTCCCTACTTTCTTCTTCCTGATTTTTTTCTCTTTTTCTCCCCATGTTCAAGATATGGAATTTTATTATGGAATCTTTACCATGGAACACAGGGATTCAAAAGGCTCCATTCCACAGCTGGAATGTTCCTCTCCTAACATACTGTGAACACACAGACTCATAACAAAGGCCTCTTCTACAGCCACAGACTCAATTATCTCCCCATCAGGGCAAGCAGAAGAGCTTTTCCTGGTGAGCATGGTAAAAACAGAAGGGGAATTGTTCACTGTCAGCAAAGAAAGAGTTGTAATGAAAACTATTAACAATTCTTAATGTTTCTAATTTGTTTATGTGTGTAAGGAGTGTGATGATCAAGAAAACATTTATTTAATTTTTGTTTTATTTTTTATTTAAGGTAGTTAAATTTTTAGGGCCCAGTTGAAGATTTTTACAGTGTAAAGGTAGCAGCCATGTTTATGATGGAAAATTTGCTCTGGTTGGAGGAGGACTGATGGGAGATAGTTCTGGTTGTTGGAGGACTGATTTGCTCATTGTGTGATGTGGATTAGAACCAGGATGACTTTTCATTTATAGAGATTTAGAAAATGGCAAAGGAAAATCTTGAAAGCTGATTGACTGATAACATGGTGGAGGTGGGCATTTATGTTTCAATAGAGCCCTCTGAAAAATAGGTGCCAACCACATTCACCAGACAGAAACTGGTATCCTTGTGCTACAACAAAATCAAGTAGCCGACATTTTGTATCCTTGCTAAACCAGATGAAGAACTGAAGAGGCCACTCCCTCCCCCATGAAAGAAGTCACTACCCCCACAGCTCTACTAGGCAAAGTAAAAATAAGTAACAGAAAATACATTTTTTAACAAAAAGTCAAACTTTTCAAGACACACCACACTTTTACAATGTCACTGAGACAGTCATGGCTTCTGCCTTCTCAAAAGCTGGCGATGCAGCACTGAAACAAGCCAGAAACCACTCTGCATATCTCCGGAGCCCAATTTAAGCAATTCCTGTCTCTGCTCCTCAGTAAACTAGTGCCCTGGCAAAAAGCACACTGTCCATATATTTCTTACCTCCTCATACATTGTATGCTTACTTAGTCGATTGTTTCTCTTTTTTTTCATTAAACTGCACCTGACTCTATACCTGCCAGTACTCCTAACAACAGGTTCCCTGCCACTCCCAATCACAGACTCCTCACCCACTCTCAAAATCAGTGGTACCCAGATAGCAAGTCAAAACGCTGCCATCCTAAGTAAATCAGCTTGGTCCACAGCCTTGTATCCATTCTCCATGTGTGACATAGGACTACGAGTCCAATAAAACCGCAGGGCAGCATGCAAACAGACTGTCTAAACAACAGCGCCCTCTGCTGGCACACATAGCACAATACAGGGACTACTTTACAAAAAAAAATATTTTTTTCTTTTATCATTATTTAAACTTGTTTAAAACATTTTTATATTTTATTAAAAAAAATATTACTTATGGCCATTTTCTAAGTGCAATAATACCCTCTGGGGTGGCATTATTAGGGAATACTGGACCTTCCAGGGGCTATATTATTACACTCTGGGCGGTCCGGTATTCCCCAATACCGCCCACCCTGTCGGGTATTATTGCCTACTTAATGTAAGGTTAGCTGACATCTCTTGGCCAATGAGATTTCTAAAACTTTTTCTTGCCATTTTATAATAGTATCTAATACTGTTATAGATGCGGTCTTACTGCTTTTCTTTTTCTGCAGCTCAAGTGTTAAGTCTAATTGGAATTTTTTGCCACTAGCTGTGACTTAATTTTCCATTCCTGTTTCATGTGGTAACATGTTGGAAAGTGCTACTCTCTGTAAGGCAGAGCACATGGTCACTTAACTTGTTTTGGCTCATATATACTAAAAATCTACTCTGCAGTGAGCTGTATTTTATTTATTTTTCTTTACTACTGTATATGTTATGTTTTTGCCAGTGCACAAACCAGAGATGCAGAGCAATATTTGCCCCCTTTCATTTTGTAGTTACTTCTTCTCTTCCATTCAACCTTCTGTTTTATTTTTATTAACTTCATTCCTCTCATTTAAAGATGAATATCTCTTAACCTTATTTCACTCCATTTATTAGACTTTGTTTCTAACAAAAAATGTGTGCTGATATGGTTTAGTGCCAGCTCCATTTCTGCTCCTTTTTATTCCTCAAACTTTTATTTTCTTTTTATCTTTCAACACACGACTTTTCAAGTTTTTTTTTGTTTTGGCAGAATCTGTTTAACAAATCAAATGCTTTCTATCCACCCCTCCCATGTTTTTCAAATGGCACAGTTAGTTATTGTTTTCCTTTAGATTTCTGTGCAGTCACATCATATCCAGTTGTTGGGGTGCCTGCCTGGTAAACTTCCTACAAGTGAAACTTAGCATCCCTCCCCTGCAAAGATGATAGCAGGTCAGCAGGTTAAGGCATATGTGGAGAGGTCAATGGGTCTGAACATTTACTCCCTGGAAGACAGGAGAGAGAGAGGGGGAACATGATTGGGGCCTTCAAGTACTTGAAAGGGATAAATAAGGTTAATAAGCAGACTCTCTTTAAGCTGAGTTGCAACCATAACACAAGAGGGCACAATCTTACGCTGTAGGGTGGGTTGTTTAGGAGGGAGGTCAGGAAGCACTTCTTCACAGAGGGGGTAGTGAACACTTGGAATGTGCTGGTAGAAGAGATCATCTCATTGAAGACAGTGGGCAGTTTTAAGAGAGGCTGGGATAGGCATGGGGAAGGTAAGGATCATGGGTAGGGAGGATGGGAGGAGTGGGGAGGGAGGGCAGGGATATTAGCTCCAGCTCTGGACCCTGCAATATGAACAGCCTTGATAGATCAAATAGCCTTCTTCTGCTGGCTTCTTCATATGTACAGACAGTCATTCATGTTTTATCCCCAAACTGCGCATACCCTGATGCAGGATCATTGGAATGGCTTGCTTATTCATATGGGGCCTGATGCAATGCATGCAAGCCACTGGCCTGATGTTTTTGTGCAATAGTAGGGTCATGGTAGGGTCAGAACGGATGATTATATGGCTGTTGGGGTACAGGTTCTTATGAGGAGTGGTTTTTCTTCTAAACATTTATTTTTTGCCAGGAAAGACATTCTGAGGTTGTAACGTTTAATTTCCAGAAGCTTCCTGGGCAGGGGAGGGGGGAATAGTACAAAACAGTAAATGTCATAAAGTGCATACAAAAAATAAACAAAGTAAAGAACAGCAGCACCTCTCTTAGTTGGTTTGTATTATTATCTGGCCAGTTAATTAACTGTTGGTTATGATGCATGATTTCCCTGGATGTACAATGTACTGTGGTATTTCTGATTTATACATTTATCTTCTAGTGAAGACATTGGAGTTGTCTGCCTTTCATAGGATTCCAGTTCACAAATTAAAAAAAATCTTTTGTCTGTAGTTTTTTTTGTATCAGGCACTTCATTTACGCACAGCATTATATAGTTACAGTATTTCCAGCCGAGTGGTACGTTTTGTTATAATTCATCAGTTTCCTTGTTTTATTTGTTCTGTTTCCATCCCTGATCCTTTATTTTTTTTTTCCTTTTGTAGTTTCTATTGCAGTCATATTTTCCTTTCACAGCCTCTATGTCTTAATTAGTTCCAATGCATTGTGTCATTTTGCTACATACTTGCTTCTCCCCTTTCTCATTTTTATGTTGGCTTGCACACACTCGCAAGCAACATCTTGTGGTAGTAGCACATTTCAAAGGTGTGTCAGTGTTGGCCAATGCAGGGGATGCTTTAGTGGGTGCATCCCTCAGACGCCAATTAGTGAGCATGCTGCCAATGACAGCAGTTTCAGAGAGAGCAAAAGAGTTGAAACGAATCTTCCACTGCAATCAGAAACAGGCTTGTCATTGCAATGGCAGCTGACATGCCTCCAATACATGCCTTTCCTGGTGAAACATTTCAATAAATGTGGTAGCTCCTGCCATCTGCCACACAATCCCCAGAAAGCTGACATCTGGGTGCCCAATCCCCATGTCAGCATCTCCCCCCTCCACATTATGTGGCACACCGTAACATGTCAGCTCCTGCCGCCTGCAACACACTCCCAAAAAGGCAACATCAGGGTGCCCAATTCCTGTGTCAGTATCCCCCCTCTTAGTGTGTCTTTCCTGGTTAAACAATTTCCCCTTTTCTTTCTGACACTGGGATGCTGGGACCCCCATGACTCATCTATATGTTTTGCCGACATCAGGGTGCCCAACCTCCATGATGACACCTCCCCAGAATTGTGGCATACTGGGAGCCCACCCCAGTGTGCCTATCTTATTTTGTGTGTATAACCTGTAAATGAAGAAAACCTTCCCTCACGGTCTTTTTTTTTCCCTGCAAACAAGAAAATGGTCCACCATTGTCTCCCTCATTCCTCCCCATCCCCACCTCCTCTGCATACCCATGTAGCCACACACCCCACTCCATACTTCACCCTCCAGAGGTTGGGAGCCATGATCTTCTGAAATGGGACACGTCTGTACTCTTCTAAGGTGAATTGCAAACTGAAGAAATGATGGTAAGCTTTATAATAGGAGGCAATGGGGGGTTTCAACTTAGGTTGAGATCTCAGCCATTTTTTTTGAATTTTGGCCCCAAATTTTCAACATGGTGTTCTTGGGACCCCACCTGTGAACATTTCACTGTCATTTAGTTTCTCGATCCCAAAAGGTGATTTCAAAGTCGCTGCATGGAATCGCCGTTCAAAACTGATTAACAAAATGACAGTGCCACTGTTCATGAGGGGAGGTCTCAAAAAGCCCATGTTGCAAATTTGGTAAAAACTTCCAAAAATGACTATGTTATGAGCGTCTGTTAAGCAGTTTCTATACACACTTGTAACATCACCAATTCTTAATATCTTCTCTCCAGATTTTCAACATTTCCAATTTTTTTCACACCTCCTTATGAACAGCATAGCTGTCATTTTTCACATCCTTCCAGAAACGTATTTTCACACCTGTGGCACAGAATGGTGTGGTCACTGTGGGAAATCAACTTTTGGGACAGATTAACAAAATCACAGTGCCACTGTTCACGAGGAGAGGTTTAAAAAATACCCATGTTGAAAATATGGTGAAAAAATTCCCAAAAATGATTGTGTTACAGGCATGCATTGCGCAGTTTCTACGCACGTTCATAACTTCGCCAATTTTTCACATTTTCACTCCACATTTTCAACATTGCTATTTTTTCACACCACCTCATGAACAGTACAGCTGTCATTTTTCATATCCTGCCAGAAATATGTTTTCACATCTGTGACACCAAATGGCACAGTCGATGTGCAAAACCACCTTTTGGGATTGAGTAATGAAATGATAGTGCCGTTGTTCATGAGGTGGGGTCACTAAAAGCCCATTTTGAAAATTTGGAGTGAAAATACCAACAAATGGCCAGGGCATTAGGGTTCCCAACCATAATGCCCTACTCTGTAGAGACTGACAGGCATCAGGGGTGTGACTTGCGGATCATCGGCCATAATGCTCACACCATTCCACCCCTACCCTGCAGCCAGTGACAGGCTTTGTGGTGTGCCTTGGAGTCTTTGGCCCCAGCGTTCACCCCATTCTCTTATACTGCACCAATTTCAGCATATTTCCTTATGGAAAGTGGTAAGTATCAGGCCCAAGACCCCAAGGCACACCGTGACACCTGTCAGTGTCTGCAGGGTAGGGTGATGTGAAAGTGCATGATCATTAAGGCCAATGATCCAAAGACACATCGCCAATGCCTGTCAGTCTGTGTAGAGTGGAGGTGGGGTTGGCGTCAATTCAATACTCATTGCCATTTCTATTATGCATCTCTCTAACTCCAGCACTATCAGTGTCAATGCCAGCAAGCCAATATTCGACATTAACAAATGCTTGTTCTATATTGGTATCTAATACTATAACTGATGTGGTCTTACTGTTTTTTTTTTTTCTTTTTCCGCAGCTCAAGTGTTAACTCCAATTAGAATTTTTTGCCACTAGCTGCAACTTAATTTTCCATTCCTGTTTCATATGGTATCATGTTGGAAAGTGCTAGAAAGTGCTACTCTCTGTAAGGCAGGGCACTTAATCACTTAACTTGTTTTGGCTCATACTGTATATGACTGAAAATCTGCTCTGCAGTGAGCTATATTTTATTTATTTTTTCTTTATTACCATCTATATTATGTTATTTTTGCCTGTGCATCCACCTGAGATGCAGAGCAATTGAACACATCACCTATTGCCGCTGGAATAACTCAGTATTTGACCCCCCCCTTCATTTTATAGCTACTTCTCTTCCATTCCACTTTGTTTTATTTTTATTAACTTCGTTTCTCTCACTTAATTTAAGTGTTATGTGAAATAACTCCCATTGTTATTTTTTTTTTACAAATATTGTCAACTATGCAGGCACATTTGTAAAAAATGAATTATAACAGTGAGACTTTTTGAAATGTTATTTGACTCACCATACTCATGCTTGTCTACCCACTTACTCAGTTTCCTACTTGTTTCTGTCCTTGTACTAACTAATTCCTGTTGCTTTATATTAAGCGTTTGTTGATTTTCATATTGTGTGTGCCTGGGGTGGGGCAGCAATAAAATATAAACAATGCAATGCCCTCAATAACACACCTAAGCCAGGTTACTTTTACCTAACACTTATTTCCTAGTCCTTGTACAGTAAGATCTTCCTTCAGGAGAACAGCTTGTAATGAAATGTGTAAGATTTACATTGACATTTGGGTATATGCACGTTTATATAATATTAATTATGTGTGTGTGTGTGCTGTATAACAGTCTCTAAAGAAATCAATTGAACACATCGAATGTCTTTGTAAACATGTCTCAACACTGTGTTTATCTTCTACCTTGTTACAACATATAGTTGTCTCGGCAGTGTTTGCAGTTAAGGTGCAGTACCTTCATGTATATGATGGCCCAGTTCTGTTGAGTTGATTGCTATAACAGTGCATAGAATAAAATGTAAAACATATAGGTAACTGTAATACAGATGAGGCATTATTTTATATCTGCCCTTTCTTAATGTACCATACTTTGATTTAGTTAGTGTATGCAACAGCAATTCATGTACATGTTTAAGCCCATGAAACACCCTTATCTAGTTAATGCATTTGAAGCCATAGTGGCTCTGCCAGTTCTTGTTTATCTTGCCAACTTTATAACATGCACTCTAACTCTCATTTGAACTCACTGTTCTGCATATGAGGAGCTCTGAGTGATATGTTTAGTCAGTAATGCATCTGGATTACCTTGTATTTTGAACACAAGTGTTCTTGGTTTTGTTTTCCTTGTCACTGGTGTGTCCCATTGTGTCCTGAATCTAATGGGATTGTGGAGGAAACTATAGCACCTAAAAACACCTAAGGAAAGAACTAGCCTACAACTAAAAGACTCAAAAGTCAATCCTTCAATCAGTCCAGTCGAGACTTGCCTTAAGAAGCTGCACAGTTATTTTTTTCATTTACCAATGGACAAGCTTGAAAAACATTATCAAGGCATACAGTATATCCCAGGATGGAAAAACAGCTGCAGGCCACCAAGGAAACCTGGTCTTGTTGGAACACACTTAGATAAGTATTTGACTTTGCTGAATGCTACAATGAAAATTATGAATTTTTGTAAAGGCTTGCCTTTGTGACAGTGTGACAGTATTAAATAATGTCAGCTTTATTTGATGCCACAGTGCAAGCAAGACTGTTGAAGAACTTAAAAAGTAATTCCCTCATTAAGCAAAACACTGACTACTCAAGTAGTAAAAAATAAAATAATTCTGCCACCTTGCAACTGTAGCCAACACTTGCTATTCTTGCTTCCACTTTAGGGCATTCTATTAGAGCATTTTGACTCATTCCTTATATGACATGACAAACTGGTAATTGTTGTCTTTATGAAGGAGTTAGAGACTAGACAGGTAGGCCTACTACAGAAGGCAGACAGAGAGACTGAGATTGGAAAGGCAAGCCATGCAATGGGGGGGGGGGGTAGAGACAAACAGGCAGAGACCAGGCAGACTGAACTGCAACAGGCGAGAGAGACCAGATATATTGACTTGTTGTAAGAAACGCTGAACAAGCAAGCAGACAGGCCAGGGAGAAGGGCCAGAAGCTGAACAGACTGTTCCATATCAGGAGAGAAAGTCCATACATGCACAGGATGGCCCAGTGCAGAAAAGAGAGACATCAGGCAAGCAGACCCACCACAGGAGAAAGAGACAGATGAGGCGACAGGTCCACTTTAGAAGAGTGAGAGGATTGGGCAGACCCACTACAGAGGACAGTGACAGAGAAAGATACATGGCAGGCTGACCCATTACAAGAGTGTTAGCAAGAGTGATAGAGAGACCAGATAAAAATACCCTGCTACAGGACAGATAGATGAGATAGCCAGGCCCCACTACTGGAATTGGAGAAGTGTAGAACAGGCTGGCCCCATCATAGAAGGGGGAGCACCTTAGAGATTACACTGTTTCTTGGGTCCATTATTCCCCTTCCCCAACCATGAAGATGTTGCATAACAATGCTCATGCATTGCGTGCTGCAACCCCTCTTTATTAGTTGCTTTGATTACTGTTTGGATGTACTTACCATGACAGTTTGTTTTTGCATTGTACATTTAGTTGTATGTAACTGTGCCTGCTGATAATGTTAACTTGTTGACTACTGCTATTCTCCCAGGGCTCCCCATGAAAACAAGATGGTACATCTCATGGGATTATCTTGGTTTGAGTAAGTTCAAATAAATAAATAAATATGCATGCTGTGGTATAGGAGAAGGCAGTAAATGACGCATGGCATGTAGTGTCACAAATATGGATGGAGAGAGGGAACTTTAGCCTCTGCCACAAGAGTGGGTGCAAAGCAAAGAGTGCGAGCAGGCCAGCACTGGCAAGGCTGTACATTAAATGGGACAGAAATGTATGCTAACAGACACAGTTTTGTAATATTTTTGTTGACCGAAATGAAATTCCTACTTCCTTCAGAATCATCCATATTTAGCTATATGTGAATAAAAGTTCATGTAAAAAACTTGATTTATATTTTTTTCTGTACATAGAACTGTCTACAGATCTCTTCATGGAATCAGTAATTTGGAGTTTTTACTATATCATTTGTGTACAGACTGCTAAGCATGAGTTGTTGGTCTAGCAGAACAATTCTCACAGTTCTGTAAATAAACTGTGACTTAGTTAGAACTCCCCATTATTGGCTCCATGTAGAGACCTGTACAGAATGGTTGTCCATAAAAATCAGCAAATGTTTTGACATATGCATTCAGGCATAGAAACATAGTAACACAGTAATTGATGGCAGATAAGGACTGATAGGTCCACCCAGTCTGCTCATGTACCCTACCTTTATTAGTGGCCACAGACCCTACTCGGTCATTGACTTTAGCCTTTCCTTCCCAGTTCTATGGTTCCCATGTGCCTATCTCATGCATGTTTAAATACTCCCACTGTGCTTTCTCCCACCACCTCCCAAGGCAGTCTATTCAATGCATCCACCACCCTTTCCATGAAAAAAACGTCTTCACATTTCCCCTTATCTTGCCCCCTTCCAATCTCATATCGTGCCCCCTCATTCTAGTACTTCTCCTATACTGAAAGATGTTGCCCACTTGCACCCTGTTTAAGCCCTGAAGACACATGAAGGTTTCAATCACGTCTCCATGTTCCCACCTATCTTCCAGTGTATACATATTAAGGTATTTCAATCTCTCCTCATATGTCTTCTGTTGCAAGCTCCATGCATGGATAATTGGGATATGATTATCATTTCTAAAAAAGAATTATTACAGGTTGCTTAAAAACAGACAAAAATATCATATTCTGTATGTTTTTTGTTGAGTAGCCACTTACAGTAGCTCAGCAATCAAACCTTTCATTACCCAAAGAGAAGTCTCAGAGAGCCAAAATGTCTACAGTCAGTACCATGCAGCAACCTAAGTCCCTAAATTACTTTGAAAATGTAACTTAAGTTACGGTCTTGCAGCCTATGGCCATGATATTCAGAAGGTTAGCCTGGTGTTAATATTTAATAAGGCTTGAAGTTAATAGTATTCTGACTTGTTTGGATTGCCAACTTTCAGACTGGAATGCCAAAATATGCCCTCTCGTAGTCCATAGAGATTACCACTCACCCATCCACTGCATAACTACCCACTCCTCTGCTAAATATATGAAAAATCCACCCCCATCCATCTGAGCCCCACCACCCTCTCACCCAGTCCAAAGACTCCCTTCCCAAACTGTCACCTTAACAAATTAGTTATTTTATCATCCTCTGCCAGGCCCAAATTCCAGTATCTTGTCCCAGTAGTGCTTTGCATATTAATCTGACATTTGGGTCTGTTGGGGACAGGATGAAGAACTTTGCATGGTGTTAGATGTTGACATGTCTCTTTAAGGTGATGGCCAGGAAAGGGATTCTATTGAGTCTAAGGGTGGTGAGGCTCAAATGGGTACTGGTAGGAGACTCTAAGGGAAATGGGATGGAAGACACTACAGTACTAGAGATGGGTGAAGTTGGGAAACTTCGCTCTATGAATTAATCTGCGAATTTAGTACAATTCACAGAGTTTTAATTGATCCTTGAAGTGCGAAGTTCCACCCACAAAGTGTGGAATTTTGCAAATGAATGGCCCAATTTTACCTGCGAAAAGCAGAATTTTGCTGTGAATGGCGTAATTTCACCATTCATGGGTGAAATTCAACCATTTGCAGCAAACTTCCAGAATAAAAACAACAAAGTCACATAGGTGAATTTTGAGTCTAATAGCAAACATTTGCATATTACATTGCTCCATGTAGGCAAATTTGCTCAGAACTTCACTGGTGTATTAAAACTTAGCAACATCTCTATACAGTACCTCTCAGCTTGTTGTCAATGAAATCGTTTAAAGTATAAATCTGCAGCATTATCTGTGTGGCAACACCTTCTACATGTGGAATGGATGTGGGACAGAGCAGTTCTGAGAGGGAGGAATGACCCTGGACATGTCATTTAACCTACCAGTTCTCCAGTCCACTTGGCAGCAAAAGAAGAAAGAAGCACAATCAAACTGGAATCTAGATGTTGCTTCTCAACTGGCTATCCTGTGTAAATAAATTGTAAAGTAAATAAATTAAATAAGGGCCATTCTTCCTAATGTGGAACAACTAAAGGGTAGGGAAGGGGATACAACACTATTCCAGAGCACTCACTGTATAATGAATTACACAGAATACCAGATTTATTCTTTTTCAAAATGCCCAAATCAGGATTTTTAAAGTGATGCCAGTCGATGAAATTGTTATCGAACTGGCATCTTAGAGCCCCTTCAGCCCTCTCCCCCCATCATCTTATGTTGGGCAGCCAGCCAACAACAACCCTGACTCTTTCCTACCTGGCTGCCTTGCTTGAAATCTAATTTCTTCTCATTCATTTCAATTGAAAAGTTCAATAAAATTCTAAGTCAAAGAAGTTTTTATTTTCTGATCATTCATTATAATTTTGCTCTTTTCATACATACACACACACACACATATATATATATATATATATATATATATATATATATATATATATATTTACATTTATTTCCTCTTCAGTGATTTTTCCTTTCACACTCACAAACCCTTTGGGTATGAACTTTCAGACTGACACTGAAATGGGAGTTTCATTCAATCAATCAATCAATCATTTATTTTTTGTATAGTGCAATTCAGAATTATCAAAGCACTTTACATATATAAATACCACAAAACACATCACACACAGTATTAAAAACATATCAGTTTAGCAATTTAAAAATATCCAAACAGTATTAGATATAAAACAGCAGAGACATCAGGTTTCACTAAAGGCTAACCAAGAGAGATGGGTTTTTAAAGCAGATTTAAACATCTCAGCAGTTGGGCACGCTCTCACCCAACGAGGTAGAGAATTTTATTTATTTATTTATTTATTTTATTTAGTTTTTGTTGACCGGGTAAGTGCACTAGACATATCCTGCCTATTTTCAGACACGACCTGGGGGAGGGGGATACAGATGAATGCCAACTGACCTTGAACCAGATTAAGCTGTTGGTGGTATTTTTAGTGAATGAGGGAAATTTGGCCAGGACACCGGGGAAATTTCCCTACTCTCGTCAGTAGGGGGACCTTTTGGCCGTCAAGATGGCCACTTGGAGCGAGTCATCGGACCAACAGGATGCTGTGGAGATAGGAGAGCAAGCCTCCTCTCCTATTGTCATCATGCAGGAGGCTGACTTTTCTGTGCAAAATGTTATGGATTTAGAGGGTGAAATGAGTGACATTTTTCTTTCTGCAGAAGATTTATCGGTGATTGACAAAGACATGATATTGCAACTAGCAAGATAAAACCCTCTGCTTGGAAACTGATGAAAATTTTGTTACAGCTTACCTAGGGGCTTCTGATGCACTCTCTGAGCATCGGGAGAAGTGTGAGACTGCAGACTTGAGCGCTCAGAGGGCAGAGACCCCTGTCATGCCTTTGGAAGGTGTTGTCATTTCGGAGCATAGGCCAGGGTTGGGTGAGCTGGCTACTCATTTTAAAACTTCTCCACAACTTGGTCTAGGGGTTGGCAGTTCTAGCACAATAAGTGTGTGCCGACAGCCCTGTTTGTTTTCTACAAAAAAAACTTTACAGACTACTTTGAGGGCTGGCATTCAGAACACCGAGGCAAGTGTGTGCCGAAAGCCCAATACAAAAGACTGGCTTCCCCCTGCTGGCAGAATCCAGCCCGAGGGCGATGGCCACATAGCAGGAGTTAGCTCACAAACTCAGAAGAATGTGCAGTCAGCTATTGCCGTTCAGGATCCCTCAACGCTAATGAATGACTCTGGCTTTGTTTTTCAGTTTCCCGTTAAGCCCTCTGTTAGCAATCACTCTGAATGTAAAAACAGCAACATAATATATCAGACTAGTCCAGGAGTGCAGTCTGGGGCTACTACCTTTTCTTTTGCCTCTAAACACGGGGATAAGTCTTCCTTTAAAACCTTTTTTGACCATTCTTTAGAGTGGTCTATGAAGCCTCTGGAGCAATGTCCGGTAACTAAAGCACACGCACCTTTACAGCCTACAGCCCCATTGTTATTGCCACTTTCTGCGGATGATACCTGGACTCCCCAAAAGGCTTTGCAAGGTGCAGAGTGGCTAAAAACCTCAAAAGGGAACTGGCTTCCTGACCCTAATTGGGATTCTGCCTTAAATCTTTCTCAGGTAACCCCTGAATGGAAACCAAATTATACCAAGGCTACGGATATCAGTTTATTGCCTCAGACACAGGATATAAAGGACAATAATGCAGATAAGGATAGTTCTGCTGCTTCTAAGGCCCAGACTGATTCAGGTTTGTTGGTTGCCTCAGATGGGAAAACACCTATAGAGGGTGATGTTTCTAGTGGGAATAATGCAGAGGCACAGGAATCCGTATCTGGCCAGAAACCTTTATTATCGGATTTGTTCTCCAGAATCAAAAAAGAAGCTGCACCCAGGCGGAATGCCGTAAATATTCGCTACAGGGGAGGCTTAGAAGACAGGCTGGATCGGGCCTATGTTGGATGAACATTACTGAAGGAATCATTGCATTTTTCCCCCAGAGAAGTATTTGCTCTGATTAATATATCTGGGGAGGACAATTATGACGTTAGTTTTAGAACTGCATATGCCTTGGACTTGTTTTGGGAGCGTTATGCACAAGTCAAATTTTCACCCACATGGCCCCTTTTTTAGTTATACCTTTAACTAAACCATTGGTTAAATTTGTAACAGTCATGTTTCGAAATGAGGGGGTCCACTTGGATGATATCATATTTTGGTTGTACCAGAAATGTGAAATATTGAGTAGCCCTGAAGCACTGTTAGACTCTGAATCCTTTTGGACAGGAGGATGGAAATATAAGGTTAAGCTGTGGGTTAATGATACAGAAATGGAACATATCCCCAATTCCTTTATGTTAGGAAGAGATAGAGGGGTTTGTTTTTATGCAGGGCAGCCTAGGGCATATTATAAGTGTGGATCCAAAACTCATTTATCTAGCACTTGTGACCAGGTGCGCTGTGATAACTATGGAGAAATAGGGCACATACTGTAGCAATGCAGTACGCCAACCTTACTAGGTGTGATTTATGTGAAGATTGTGGCCATGTTTTTGGTGAGGGCCCCCTGGGCTGCGAAGAATAAAGCCTCTTCTGTGAGACCAGGGCTACTTATTTATCAAGCACAAGACTCGGTCTCTGCTAAAGCTGATATACGCCCCCCCCCGTTCTTCCTCCCTGTTCTGTAACTGTACAGGATGAAGAGTATGATCTGAATCCCCCCCTCCCCTTATCTATTTCTGATTTTGATCAGCAAACAAAACAAGCTCTTAATAAGGGGAAATCTATCAGTAATCCTCTTTTAACTCCTGTTTGTTAAGATGAGCCAAACACCCCTGGGTGCAATTCGGCCAACAGTGTTGCCTTGCATCCAGTGGCCAGGAGACTCTCTTATAGGAACAATAAGCAGAAACCCCCAGTCTTAATAAAAAGTTCTGCTATAGTTGAGACTGATAATACTTATGTTGCTTTGTTTCTGCCAGACGGGGACTCTGATATGGAACAAGGGAGATTGGATTCCCAATCAGTGGGAAGTAGCCAGCTTTCTACAGGAATAGATCAGGGGGATTATAAGAATAAAAAAAGGAAAAATTATAAAAATAAGCATGAGGGTCCTTTTTCCTTGACAGCTTATGGGTTCTCTATCTATATGGTCATTAAACATCCACAGTATTTTAAATGTGGTTAAATGGCAAGCTGTTTTTTCATTTATTCATAGTAATCATTATGATATTTTTTTTCTGCAAGAAACATGGATGTATTCCAGAGAGTAGTTGATGTTATTTAAAGAGACTGGATTTGGGGACCATCCTATTGGTCTTTTGGTCAAGACTGTGCAGATGGGGTGGGCATTCTCTTTGGATCATATGATTTTTCTTTGGTTAAATTAGTTGATCTAATTCCAGGTCATTTATTTTTGTTAGATGGGAAATGGAAGTCACTGGCTTACCATTTTTTTAATGTATGTGGGCCTCAGACTAAGGCGGATAGGGTGTTTCTTTTGAAAGCAGTTCAACCATATCTGGTCTCCTCATATATGATTTTTTAGGAGGAGACTTTAATTGTGACATAGTTCAGGAACAGGTTGGTGTGGGGAAAAGAATAAACATTTATTGTGATTCCAATATGTTAACAGCAGTAATTAAAACAGCAGGTTTGGTAGACTGCAGTATATATAATACAGGTCTGCACTTTACATACACTAGGGGTATTTATAGGACCACCATTGATCACTTATTTCTTTCCCGGAATTTGCCACAGGTTAATTTTTGTGTTATCCCTATTGAATTTTCTGACCACTTATTATTAAAATGCACTATTCCTGTTATGGTTTTTAAAAATAAAGTTAAAAGTAGATGGAAATTGAATAGTTCCTTGCTCATATCTCCTAAAGTTCGGAAGGGTATCGCGGCTTTATTATCTGCTAGGTTGTCAGTATTATGTTTATATGATGACCCTGGGAATTGGTGTGTGGATAACAAGTTGGATTTAAAACAATGGTTTAGTGATTATAGTAAGTGTCTAGGAAACAATAAGTTTTTGAAATACCTTTCACTTCGGAACCAGTTGCAACATCTGTACACTATTTCATATTTCACTAAATATGATTATTCTTCACAAATAAATAAATTGAAAAAGGACATGCTAACCTATCAGTATAATAGAGCTTCCACAATACATGCAATGCTTTCTAGTGGAACACAGACGTCACCTATAGGAGACCCATATGAGGCCTGTAAAAAGGTTCATAATGATATGACACTCGAGTATTTGCAGGATTCAGGTGGTAATAAGATAGAAGACATTTCAGATATAGAGGGTTTAATTAAAAATCACTATTTCTCTTTGGTACCCATGGAGGTTCCCTCTGAGGGGAAAATTGCAGAATACTTAAGTAGTGTTGAAGTTCCTGTATGTCCCAATGATGCTCTGTTATTGCTTAAAAATATAACTTTGGCTGAAGTTATGGATGCAATTAAAGCTCTTAAATTTGGCACTTCACTGGGCCTAGATGGCTTGCCTAATCAATTTTATAAAGTTTTTATTACGGAGCTTTCTGTTTTTTTGCAAACTATTTATTTGTTCTGTTTTGAACATAATAAAATCCCTAAAGATTTTTCTGAAGGTTTATTGGTTTATTTACATAAAACTGGGAATACAGCTGACATTTCAAATTGGAGACCGATTATTTTGTTAAATTCCGATTATAAAATTTTGGCCAATATTCTTAACTCCAGACTTAAAAATTATGCGTCATTTGTACTTTCAGCACAGCAATTTTGTGGCATTCCTGGAAAGAAAATACAAGATGCTCTTATTGTAATTAGAGATTTCATTGAAACTTTACTTATGCAGGGTTCTAGAGGGTGCATACTTTCAATAGACCAAGAAAAAGCATTCGATCGCGTTGATAGGTCCTTTCTTTTTTCTGTGCTTGCCAAATATGGGGTACCTGTGTCAACAATCAGGAACATACATTTGCTTATACTACCATGTGTTTGTAAAGGTCTTATTGAGAGGCCAAATAACAGAAGGTTTTTTTATTTCTACAGGAGTCAGGCAGGGTTGTCCCCTCAGCCCTTTATTATATCTTTTTTCCATTGATCCCCTATTACTATGTTTGGCTAATGTGATCAGATGGAATGGATTACCAGGGTGGTGCGAACTTGCTAACCTCTCTGTGCAGGCCTATGCAGACAACATCTGTGTTTTTTTCTCACATTATAATCAAATCCCCCCTTTTTTTGAAGGAACTGCAGAAGCATGCTGAGGTATCTAATTCAAAACTTAATATTTCCAAATGTAAGGGGTTAATGATAGGCCCTTGGGGTGCTCCCTCATGTCAAATATCTGGGATTAATCTCACAAACAAGCCAATAACTATTTTGGGTACCATTTTTGGAGCAACTAATTTGCCCCTAGATAATTGGGAATTAGCTTTGTCTAAAGCTCATAATAAAGTTAAAAGATGGCAATTTTGGAAGCTATCAAAATTAAAGAGAATTCAAATATTGAAATGTTTTATTGTCCCTCAGTTGCAATATGTGGTCTATATTTTTCCTCTTCCTACCTCTTTAGAAACAACTATGTATGGGATGTTTTTTCAGATGCTTTGGGGAACCAGCTTAATCCAGTTAAGCATTGCTATACCTATCTAAATAAGGAATGAGGGGGACTGGGTATGGTTGAACCAATATTTTTTTTTCATTCTTTGTTTATTTACCATACTGTTTTGTATAGTATTTCTAGTACAATAGCTGGAGTTATGGGCCTGGTAAAGCATGTGCTTGAGCGTTATTTAGCTGCATGGCATGAGATAGCACCGAAGCTGTATACAAGGTTACAGTTACCTGAATATTTTCGACCAGCTGCTCAGAAGTTATTTAGATGGAAAATTTCACGATCTTGTATTTTGCATAGCAATAGGAAAGAATTTTATAATCAGTTACTATCCCAGTTATACCCTACTGAGCCAAGTTTAAAGATTGTCCTCCTGTTCTTAATGTGCAGGTTTTGAAGCAGCTAACTAACAAATGAGTACCTGCTACACTGTGGGAAGCATTATGGCGTACTGTATATGTTAGGCTAAATGTTAGAGGAACTGCCAAGCATAAAAACTTGGCAGAAAGGAATTGTCCATATGCAGCATGTATTAATTTAGAGGGAACTATTAATCATTTTCTGCTTGATTGTTCTTATTCAAAACCACTCTGTTTTTTTCTTAAAACTAAATGGTTATTGACTTTAAATTATGACTCTTTGGTATTGGGTTTCCTTCCTAGGGAGAAGGCTGATTTACATTTAGAAACATATATGATTTTTTTATGTTGTTTGCGTTTTTATTTATGGCAAGCCCGATGTCAGTGGGTGCTTTCCCAGAGAATGATGCCTTATTCTGTGTATAGTTATCTGGTATCACAGGCAATGAATTCCATATATCATTCTGATTTATTGTATTACTCGGGTGATAAGGTGTACCGGTGGTGGAAAGGCTTTCAAATTTTTATAAAATATATGTAAAATGTTTTTGTGTTTACAGCCTGAAGAAAGAAGGAAAATAAGTTTCATTTGTTTATGTTTATCGTTGTGATTTCATTCTTGTATGTATTACGTGAATTTCAGTTAAAAAAACTACTCTTTTTGATAAGTTCCATGGGATCTTTAACATCCACCTGAACTACTACAAATCCAGGCAGATGGGACCTCGGTTTAACGTCTCATCCGAAAGATGGCACCTCAGAAGTGCAGCACCCCTCTCATGCTGCACTACAGTGTCAGTACTGGGATATTAACCCAAGTGCCAGATGTGGGAACTGAACCCACAGCCCTCTGATCTCCCAGCCTCAGAGGCGAGTGTTCTGAGTGTAGTGAATTCTACAGGGTTGGGGATGCAAAAGCAAAAGATCTAGCTTCCAAGGTCTTCAAATTGACCCTGGGAACCTCTAGCAATCCCTCATTGGTGGAATGGAGTGGGTAGAGGGGATGGTAGGGAAGGAGGAGATCTTGCAAATAATGCAGTCTTTGTCCATGTAGGGCCTTATAGGTCAGTAATCTGACCTTAAAGGTGATTCTTCACTGAACCAGCAGCCAGTGCCAGCTGCAGAGCACATGTGTGACATGGCAAGATCTTGATAAGCTAATCAACAACCTAGCAGCCACATTCTGCACTAGCTGAAGAGGTGACGGAGGTCCACCCTTGGTATAAGGCATTGCAATAATCAAGGTCTCAAAGGTGTGGACCAATGCTGGAAGATCATCAGGCAGGACCAGGCACTTAATCCAGGTGATATTCCTCAGATTGAAAAATGAGGTTTTGATGGCAGCTGAAACCTGAGACTTAAGCGCCAGCCAATCAAAGATAATGCCCAGATTTCACACCCAATTCAGAGGTTGCTAACTGGCTGCCCCTCATACAAAGCCTGGATGGCTGCCCAGTAGATGATGCCTCTACCTGATGACCTGGGTCCACAACCAACACCTCAGTCTTATCCAGGTTCAACCTCAGTCAGTTGACACTCATCCAGTCCTGAATCTCAGATACTGTAGGCAGTTATTAAACACCAAGATAGCATCACCTACTCAGGCACAAAAGACATGTACAGCTGAGTATTATCTGCATAGTATTAAAAACTCAGCCCGTACTACCTTATAACGACCCCTAACAGCAGCATATACACTGCAAACAAAATGGGTGAAAGTACAGAGCCCACAGGACAGAGGGAAAGGGGCTGAGGAAGAAGAAAGATGACTCCACTCTTTGTATCCTGCCTGTGAGGAAAGAATGGAACTCTATTGCTGTTTTTTTTTTTTTTTGCTTTACTGGTTTTTGTTTGCCTCACTCAGGTGGCCAGATCAAACAGCAGCTGGTGCCAGTTGTAGAAATGCTAGTAAGAAACAATGGCAGAAAAACAAGCTGACTAGCATGACCCTGCCATAAAAATCTGCATTCTTCAGTAATAAAATCCCCAAATCCTCCCACCCACTCATTACCTTTGACCCTCCCCCCACCCACCCACCTCCATCATCCTTTGCTGGGCAGCTAGACAACAATATCCTGATTCTTTTCTACCTGGCTGCTTTGCTTGAAATCTCACTTTTCCTCATTTGTTTCAATTAAAAAGTTCAATAAAATTCTAAGTCCAAAGTTGTTCTTTTCTGATCATTCATTATACAGTACTTTTGCTCTCTCTCTCTCTCTCTCTCTCTCTCTCCCTCCCTCTCTCTCGATATATATATATATATATATACAGTATAATTATATATTTATGCAGTATATAAATATATATATACTTTTATATCACATTTATTTCCTCCTGAGTGCTTTTTTCTCTTTCACACTCACAAACCCTATGAGTATTAACTTTCTGATCAACACTGAAATGGGACTTTCAATCAATCATCTATTTTTTGTATAGTGCAATTCAAAATTATTAAACCGCTTTACATATATCTGTACCACAAAACACATCACACGCAGTATTAAAAACATATCAGGTCAGCAATTTAAAACATATCCAAACAACATTAAATATAAAACAACAGAGACATCAGGCTTCACTAAAGGCTAACCCAGAGATGGGATTTTAAAGCAGATTTAAACATCTCAGTGGTAGGGCATTCTCTCACCCGACAAGGTAGAGAATTCCACAGGGTCAGGGCTGCAAAAGCAAAAGACCTAGCACCCGAGGTCTTCAAATGGATCCTGGGAACCTCTAGCGATTCCTCGTTGGTGGAACAGAGCAGGTGGAGGGGCAGTAGGGGCAGAGGATATCTTGCAAACATTGTGATCCCTGTCCATGTAGGGCCTTATACGTCAGTAACCTGACCCTGAATGTGATCCTCCACTGAACTGAGCACAGATGTGACATGGCAAGATCTCAATAAGCCAGTCAACATCCTGGCAGCCTCATTCTGCACTAGCTGGAGGTGGCCAAGGTCCACCCCCAGTAACCCTAGGTATCAGGCATTGCAAAAATCAAGGCGTGAGGTCACATAGGCATGGACCAACATTGGAAGATCATCAGACGGGACCAGGCACTTAATCTGGGTGATATTCCTCAAATGGAAAAATGAGGTCTTGATGATGGCTGACACCTGAAACTTAAACATCAGCCTATTGTCAAAGATAATGCCCAGATTTTGCACCTGATCAGAGGTCACTAACTGGCTGACCCCCTGCCAAAGCATGTATGGCTGCCCAGTAGACAACCCCCTACCTGATGACCTAGGTCAACAGCCAACACCTCAGTCTTATCCAGGTACAACTTCAGCCAGTTGGCACTTATCCAGTCCTGAATCTCAGATAGACAGTTATTAAACACTGAGATAGCATCACCTGCTTGGGCACAAAGGACATGTACAGCTGAGTATCATCTGCATAGCATTGAAAACTCAGCCTGTACTGCCTTATAATGTCCCCTAATGGCAGCATATATACAACAAACAACGTGGGTGAAAGTACAGAGCCCTGTGGCACCCCACAGGACAGGGAGAAAGGAGCTGAGAAAAAAACCCTGACCCCACTCTCTGTATCCTGTCTGTGAGGAAAGAATGGCACTATCTAAGGACTGTCCCAGACAGACCACACATAAGCCTCAGGTGCTCCAACAACACACCATGGTCTATGGTATCAAATGCCACAGAGACATCAAGGAGCACCAAGATTGAGCAGGTCCTCCGATCTCTCCCTATTAGGAGATCATTAAGTACCTGAACCAGCACCATCTCGGTGCTATGCCTGATTCTGAAACCAGACTGTAAAGGATCATAGATATCATGGGTGGTAAGATTACCTTCGAGCTGCAGCGTGACTGCCTTTTCAATAACCTTTCCCACGAAGGGCAGGTTAGAGACAGGCCTATAGTTTGTGAGACAGTCAGGGTCGAGAGAAGATTTTTTCAGAATGGGCAGACAAACGCCTCCTTCAGGGTGTCTGGAAACACAGTAAGTTCCACAAAAAAGAAGCTGCACTGGGGTCGGGTGCCTGGATACAAGTAGACAGCATGTTGAGAAAAATCTGGCACTCACCATCCACTCTCAAGGACTGCTCGGAGACAAAATATGCCCAAAAGTGCAAAGATTTATTCAGCTGCTCTGTGCCAGTAAAATACAACATTCCCTGACATGTTTTCGGAAATGATTCCTTTTTCAAAAGGTCTGTACAACATAAAACAGGCACACTTTTTATACATTATGCCTGATGATGTCACTACTCTACGACGACCATTGAGAATGAACAAAGTTTAACATTTAAAGTGACAGTGCCATAGACAATAAAGACCACACACCCAAGACTATGAAAATGATACAAAAGAGAAACATGGTGTGTGCAAGAAAAAATTTAAATTCATCTTCACTACATCTTATTAAGTCCCATGAAAGAACAAAAGGAAGAAGAAATACTGTCCAAAGAAGTTTTCCAATGGAAGAGTCATGTTAGGGAGACAGATCCTTACTCATATAATTTGTAAAAGTCCATTCTGGAAATGAAGATAGAAAGGCCAGTTTATAATTCATTTTCAGGTTCCTTAGTTATTTATCTATAAACATCATTTAAAATCTCCTTATGTCTTAATTTCGTTTCCTATACTTTAAGTAAGGTGTCAAATTAAAATGGTCATTCAGGCTTCGGGCCTTACATGCCCCCAAATAAAATATACAAAAGCCCTCCCATTCCAAAATCCAATTATCATAGTCACTCCACTTTGGTTTCTGGAAAACTTTCTCAGTCCCTTGAAAGAGAAGGAATGTAGGTTCTTGTGTCCAGCCTGGTGCACATGCAGTGCTGTGGCATATGTTAGATCATTGTTTGCAATAGCACGTAAATGCTCACCCACATGTGCCTTTGTTGTCTCTTTGTCTTCCCTATGTGAAAAGGCCCACAAATACAAGTGGCCACATAAATGACACCACTTGTATCACACATGACCAAATCCTTAATATTATATGTCCTATCTGAATGTGGGTCTTTTAATTCCTTGCCTGGGGAGATGGGTGTACAGTATGTACATTTAGAGCATCTAAAGCAACCCACTGCTTTTTTCTGTAGCCAGGTTTGTGATTTAGGGATCATGAGGGATCTGGATAAATGAACTCCCAATGAAATTACAAACAAACAACAGCCTGTCTCAGTTCAAAGTAGGCCTCAAACAGCACCTAATGTCTAACTCAAAATGCACCTGCTTCTCAAGCCCTACTTGATAGACAGGCCTACCCCCAAGGTAACACCCAGCAGGGCTACCTAGAGAACCCTGCCTCCATTCCAGCCTAGCCAAGGGCTTAAGTAAGCTATCAGTCCTCTTTAAATGCACTTGGTACTGCCCCTCCCACACCGCCCCACCCACACACACACACCATACTCGACAAAGCCCTCTGGAGCTGCTCTCCCCATCACAGCCCCCCCGCTTCACTATCTCCCCACCTCTCACTCTCTGTGGTTGGTTTCAAATCCATTCCCCCTTGTTTCACTGTCACTGAGCCTCTCGCCATCTGGGATAGCATTAAACCCTATGCAGTTACTCTGCCATTGTCTATCAATGGATTTGGAGGTTTCCAGGGGTGTGCTACCTAGGGCAACCAATTAGAAATAGCTTAGTATTCAATTACAACTGCACAGTTTTTTTCTCCTATTTGTCTAATTGTCATGTAATCGCTCTTTAATGCCTAATGATCTGGCCTCTGTAACCACTGAATATGTGTATTGTCTTATTGTCCACCCTGACGTGGAATCTTTGTAAAAGAGCTCACGCTCAAAGGTCTTTCCAAAATACTAATTAAAAAATTAAACAATTAAAACAATTAAACAAGTCTACTATGGACCAAGGAGTCCTTAAGAATTGGGACCCTCCTATATGACATGCAAGGGCGTTTGTCATGGTAGTGTTGTAAATCCACATCCCCCTTCAAAATATTTAGATTTTGTTTTATTACTTCTGCTACCTTCCCTGCATGAATAGAGTATGTAGTCACAAAATTCAAACTACTTCTTACCCACCCCCTTCTGCCTTTATACTCACATTCCAAGAGATTTGTGAGAGGGCGATGGACATTTTATTTAGTAACCAACAGTGGAGCCCTTGGGCATGGATACCAGACTGGGAGAACCCCTCTCCTGGCTCCATTTTGCCCCAGGGTTTCTCCTTGACACCATCACCCCAATCCAGCTGCCCTGTTCCTCCCCCCTGTCAAGCCCTCACCCCCCTCTCCAACACCTCCTCGCTATCCCCAAGGCACGGCAGCACCTATATACTTCCACCAGTAGTGAGGAAGCAATCAAAAGGGCAGAGGGCCTAGTGCTCACTGTTCAAAGTTTTATTGTTGATCAGTTAAGAAACCATTACAACACTACCGAACAATAAAAAGACATGACCTACAGTACAATTTAGATACAAGAATATGAAAAGTATATTTCAAACATATGCTGGTCATATGGGAATCATCTTCTCTGTCTCCAATAAATGAAAACACTTTCTTTACATTTCTAATTTCATTGTGAAGTTAAACAACCATCAGTTAGGTTTCTGGACATTATTTAAGTCATATTAGTTTGTCTTTATCCTAGTCTGAATATTACTTTAGTGGTTCATTCTAAAATAGTCCAGAAATATACAATATGCTCCTAATAAAATCACATTTAATATGATAATTAATTAAACCCTTGAAAACATTTCTCAGTATCTGGTAAGGGTAGTACATCAGAGCGCAGGGGGTAAACAGCAAGATGCTCAATTTCAGATGGGGAACGCTCAGTCAAACCCATCACTTATTAACAATGGCACATATAATTTTTCAGGTACTATCCAGAGTCTATTTTGTCCTGTGATCTCTGTATGCATTAACAGAAGCCAACCCACTGAGTCCCACTTTATATTGACAAAACGTTCCCTCTGTAGGATGCTTATTTCCTCTGGGTGCCACTATACCAAATAAGGTCTAGGTACTAGTTAACCCCTGTTTACAAGACTTGGGTCAATATTTCCATTCAGACCAACTTAGGTGTGCAGCTGCCAAACTTGGGAGTACAGGACCAAAAGAGGCATGTTGTCAAAAAGTGCAGAATAGCAGCAGATTCTTTTCCAGTATATACAACTGGACTACTGGACAATTTTTGCCCCAGAATTTCCATACCAAATAATTGTGATAGCAAAAGTGGGGATAGTTAAGAACAACCTTCTCAAAAAATTCAGGCTAACCTGTTGCCCACTCTAAACTAGAATTTACTAGCCCAGCCAAGAAAGAACAATTAGTTTAAATTTAAAGGATTGAATCCAAATCAATTACCCAATACTAACATGAAAACACTGATAAATTTCAAATGAAAGGTTTCCAATTATAACCAGAAACCCATTCATCCTAATTGTGAATATAAAAACAATATAATCGAAGATAAGCACTAGATACATTAAATAAACATTTAATACATAGTACTATTAGGATATTAAAAATAATTTAAACCAGACAAGAGTTGAAAAGTAGCATTTAAGTTAAGGAGTCCATCAGATTATGTAACAGTTGTTAAAAAAAATTGTTGAGTTCTTGCTCTGTAACTACTGTAAACAGCTAATGACATCTCTTACTCCCTTATTCAGATGGCGCTTTACACTATAAATACTGTCAAGAGTAATCAGATATATTAGCTGCTTTACAGTCCAAATAAGAATTGTACAACGAACACTTTTAATAACAGATGGAGTATTAGATAAAACCTCAAAGTGTTTTAATAACCTCAATGGAGTCCAATTAAATTTCAAGCTCTGTGTTATTTTCTGTGAAACACCTCAAGATATTCAGGCCACAAGTTTAACACAACAATTTTTTTCTTAGCTGCATTAAGTTGTGGACCAAACATGAAGGTCATGACAGCCTGTTTTAGCAATGAGTAGATTCCAATTATCTCATTACAAGGACTGAATTCCCAGCAGCATGAACAATAATAAAATGGGACTTCCACAATGTCCCTTAGGCACCTTAGCTAAATCCAAGCAAAACTAGTCAACAGCATTGTTTCTCCTAATTTCTGGGTTCCTTTTTGCAGTAGCCTTAAAGTTCAGAACCTCTAGCTTTTAACAAGTTGTCCAGCCAGCCTTGATTCCCACTCACCAGTTCCCTTACCTGTAGCCAGTGCCCTACAGGCAACAATTTTTTTACCACTGCAGGTTAAAAGTTGCCTCCAGCCTATTATGTTTACATTCATATTACTGTACAAAAATTAGCGGGAACAAAAAAGTTTTAATTAGGCAGTATATTCAGGGTGAGAACATTCCATCAAAAAATATTAGGTCTGACGTTCATATATGGGAAAACCAAGGCAGGCAAATTGTATTCCAATTGGCAAATGTTTTTGGGCTCAGATATTAAAAAAAGTGTATAAAGAAGTGGCTCCATAACTAGGAGTCCACAGTGACATATCTATATGAGACTTGGTTTTTAAATGAACAGTTTGATAAGTGACAATTAATGGTAAATTCTCACAAAATAATAGATCACACATCTCAGGAGTTCAAGTTCCAAAATGGAAGAAAGTAGCCTTTTGGAGAATTTTAAACCCAGAGTCAACTTCCACTATCAAATTCCACAGTCATTAAAACAGCATCTTTATAAAACCCAGATAAGACCCACTGAGTCTAAAAGAGTAAAATGAACACCTGTTGAGGGAAATACCTCTTACTGGTATCCGATTCCCACTATTAAAGCATCCTTGTAAATATATTTTAACAAAGGCGCACAGTTTACTGGTCTCAGACAAATTTTGCTCTCTCTTTTCTTTTGCTTTGGCCAGGAGTTCAAGCCCACTCTGGTTTGTAGCATTGACCAAGGATGGACACAGATACTCCTACAGTCGATCCAGCACCACTGTTCTCCATCATATCTAGCTGCGATGGCAATCTCCTTGCTTGTTCTCAGAGTCAAAAACCTGGCCATGGAATCCAAGGAGCCGACTGCACCTGACCAGCAACACCTGTGAGACATAGAGAGAGAGAGAGACAGAAAGAAATGCTCCACTGAGCATAGTAACTTCAGGCATATTATTAAAAAGCCCACTGTAGCTCCAAGGCAAAGATGTCATACCATTTTTTAAATTCAAGCCAGCATTACAACATTACAGCACAGAAGTGCTCTGAATTTCAAGCTCGCTGCAAGGTCTCCATGTACCTTCTGCTCCTTTAATATTCACTCTGGCTAATGCCACTCACTGATAGCTAACCATTTCAAAGCACAGCCTAAAGACAACAAGCCACCAAAAAAAAGAAACTCCATTTGCTTTTTCTAAGAGTATTCTGCTTTTTTTTTTAGTCCTTCTGAGCAGAGAAAGTAAAATAACCACAGCAGAGAAATCCAAATATGCCAAAAAAAAAACAGCGATGCAGGGGAGCAGAGTAGCACTGCAGCTATCTTAATGCTCCACTCCCCACTGCTCAGTGGGAAAGTAGTAACCAACCACCAAAGCCTTCTGTCAGCACATACTGATGTCCAGATCCAGCAGCAACCAAGTTTATATCAAATCCTACACACCCACTCTCTCTCTCACTCACACAATCCCTCTCTCTCTCACTCTATTTGCTTACCAACAGTGGAGCCCTTGGGTATGGATTCCAGGCCAGGTGAACCCCTCTCCTGGCTCCATTTTGACCCAGGGTATCTCCTTGACACCATCACCCAAATCCAACCACCCTTTCCCCCCTGCCAAGCCCTCACTCCACTTCCCTACACCCCCTCGCTATATCCAAGGCACGGCAGCACCTATGAACTTCCACCTGTAGTGGGGGAGTATCACAGGGTGACCTGTGATGAGTGAGGGTTTTTAGAAAAAGGTTAATCCCCCCCGAATGTCTGTTGAATGTCTGTAAAAGAAACACACAGTTTAGCTCTGTTTTTGCACTATATGGGGTAAATATTTGAATGGGGAAAGGTAGACTGTTGTGAGTTGTAGGATGTTCCCCCCCGAGCGAAAGTGGCGTATAGTCTTTGGAGAAAGTTGCTGCAAGGGGTTTGAGCCACCAATATTTTTGGGGAGGCTGTGTTTCTTCAGTTTTTTGAGCATTTGCCTGTGTTGCCATGACTTTGGTGAGGGAGCGCAGGGTCGGGAGCAGTAAAGCTGCCACCTGAATAGCAACAAGGACATAGTACAGTTGCTCCGTGGCAGTGCAGCTTGGTCTGTTGCACGTTCTGACTCCTGACTAGTTTCCTTTGCTTTGGTGCTGGGTGTGGTGGACCACCACGACTTTAGGTACATGTGTGCTGCTGGGGATAATGCTACTCGGGGGGGGGGGGTTGCTTTGCACTTCCTAGGTAATTATTTCTTGTAGGGTGCTGCTAACAAATGTGGTTTCTCAGGTCGGGTGCTGCCCTTCCTCGCCCTTCATGCACACTACTATTTTACTAAGCTGTAAAAGAGTCACAAGGTGTAGTAGTGTTAAGTTTAGACTGAAAAATAGTTTAAGGATGTATATTTTTACATATCCTCTTTTTTCAGCACAGAAGATAAAAGGTATTGGGAATAAAATTGCTGTACTTGCACTTACTGTTGGTTTTCTGGCTGGGGCTTTGGTTAGAATGCTGTGGGGAGGATTGTTTCCTGATTCCACTTCATCTTTGTGTAATTCACTTAAAGGGCTTTAAAGTGCTGACATAGAAACTGTCCAAAGAAGCTGAAGCAAGTGAGTTTTGTTACTACTTGTTCCAACGTTTACAGTCAGGTGAAACAGTCCTAAGGGAAAGGAACTCCACTTACCCCTCTCTCTGGTCTGCTCTTCCTTGTGTAAATTCAGGACTCCTTTGGAAGCCTGCTGGCATGTAGCTACTACATTTATACAGCCTGAGGCAGGACAGTTTAAATGAAGGTGGAGTCCATTATTTATTTACAAAGTCTTTTGGGTTTTCTTGTAAAATACAAATGAGAACATATTTGTTTCTAGTGTTACGTTGTATAAATGTTATAACAATACTGTTAAATGAAGATTGAAGTAAAAACAATTTGTATTGTGTAAATAAAAGTTTGAAACTTTAGATGGGGTGGGATCAGAGTCACATGGGTTTGTAAGCAAGTATATAAAGGCTCTTATTGCAACCTATTTCAGATAGGTGTTGGGTCTGGAGACAGACTCTAGCAGGGAGCTCTCTGTTGCTCCCAGGTATTAAAGCAGAAAACCTGGGATGGCTAACCCTTTCTGGCCATGGATTCCCAGTGAGTTCTTTGCATTGAAGTTGCCATTTCAATCAATCAATCAATCAAATCTTTATTTATTCAGGCAATCATCATTGAGCAAGGCTCATTTACAAGATGGACCTGATAAGGTCAAGGTTCGAGTTGGTGCACAGCAATTACATCACATACTTATGAGACAGTTATACATACAGAAACAAGAAAATGTTATTTATAACACAATAATATACAGAGAATTCACATGTTAAAGCTTGGCAAGAGAAAGTTAAACTAACATCTACAATATGTACAATACATATATATCACAATGAGGGCCATGACAGTCACTCACATAATGAGTACAAGGATGGTGAAGGAATATTGGTGCCATATACTGGCGGTGTCTGGCTGGAAGGAATATGCCATATGTGATTGGAATAAGGTTTTGTGGGATGACTATTCTATCTCTAGCGTAGCAACTGCATTTCTCTGTGAAGAAGGCTGTACAGTGCTGCTTGAAGGATGTAAATGGAATGATAATGGACAGTTTTAGGGATTTTTGTAGGATGTTCCATGCTATGGCTAGAGAGTAGCTGATTGCTGCCCTCCCTATTTTGGTGTTGACTTTGGGCAATTTGAGCAGGATGATATTGTTGCTTCTTAGGGCATAGGAGCTGGGAGTGGTCAGGTTGAAGCAGTCCAGATATAGCTTGGGAGTTTTTGATAAAGCCTGTAGATCCACAGAGCTGCATTTCTGCTCCTCCTGACATGAGGGAAACCCATCCAACTGAATCATAGAGAGAACAATGGTGAGTATTATATGGCAGGTCTTTAATGAACCTTATTGCTCTGTGGTATAAGGTATCCAACTTTTGAAGGTAGGGTGGAGCGTACTATAGAGGAAGTCTGCGTAGTCAATGACTAATAGAAAGATGGCCTCGACTAATCTCATCTTTGAATCTCTATTAAGGAAGGGTTTTAATCTGTAGAGGAGGCCAAGCCTTAGGCAAAGCTTTTTCAGCAGTTGTTCTAGATGCTGAATAAAGTCAAGTCTGTTGTCAATCCACACACCTAGGTATTTGAAATTTTCAACATACTCCAGATTTTCTCCAAGTATAGTGCATATCTGGGGAGACTGATTGAAGAGGATGTGTTGGTGGAGTTTTGGGTTGTGAACATCATTGCTTTGGTTTTCTTTGCATTTAGCAGAAGCTTTTCTCTAGAAGCTGATGTTGTAACAGGAGAATTCTGCTTGTAGGATTTCATGAGCAACTTTAGGTGAAGGGTTGCTGACATACAGTACAAGTGTCATCAGCAAAGAGATGTACTGAGGACTTGGTAGGGTTGAATCAATTTTATTTATATAAATGGCAAAAGGATAGGACCCAGAATAGAGCCTTGGGGACTCTTGACAGTGGTCTTAATGGGAGGGTCACCTCAGCTTTTACCTGCTGTGATCTACCAGAGAGGTAGCATCTGAACCACTTAAGGAGGATGGATCTAGGCCAATGGAGTGTAGGGATGAGAGTAGCAGTTCATGATCCACAGTGTCGAATGCTTTGCTCAGGTCCAGGAATACTGCACAGACATTGTTCTTTTTATCCAGTTCGGTTTGCCAATCATTGGTGACCTTGGCTAATGCAGTGATAGTGCTATGTTTGGCCCTGAATCCAGATTGAGATGGATTTAATAGATTAGCATTGTCCAGATATTCCTTTAACTGAATACTCACTAATTTCTTCAGCATCTTGGATAACACAGGTAGGATGGAAATGGGCCTGTAGTTATTAAGATCCATAGGGTCCCCTGATTTTAGAAGAGGACCACTTGGGCTGTCTTCCACAGCAGTAGGAATAGAAACCAGAGTTTGGGAAAGGTTAAAGAGGTGAGTTAGGGGACTGCAAGCACATGACACGCAATCTCTAGAAAGAATGGGTCCAGAAGATCTGCTCCTGCACTTTTTTTGGTATCTAGATGCCATAAAAGATCCTCAACTTGTTTCAACAGTATAGGTTTGAAGCTAAAGGAGGAGTCAACTCTTTATTCGCCAGTATAGTGGGAGCTTAAATGATCCCTTAATAGGTTAGCTGGGGAGGAGTCAAAGGCAAGGCCAACTGTTGTGAAGTGGTTGTTGAATGCATCCGGGATTTCCAATGTGCCAGTAATGGGGCCATAGTTACTGTGTAAATGGGTTGGAAGGGGGTTGTTAACATCCTGGCCCATCATAATCTTGATGGTGCCCAAAATCTAGCAGTATTATGGTAGGAGGAGTCGAGCTGGGCCAGGTAGTAGGCAGCCTTTGCATCCCTAACTTTCCTAGTGCATTTATTCCTGGCTTTCCTAAAGATCATCCAGTCCATGATATTCTTAGTTTTTCTTGCTACTTTCCAAAGTTTATCTCTCTCCAGCAGTGCAGCTTTGAGGTCAGCTGAAAACCAGTGGTAGGATTTGTTTTTATTCGGATACTAGAGATTGGGCATGGGTGTTAAGGGCATTTAATACAATGCTATTTAGCACCTGCTGAGCTTTTTCTACAGAATGTGCAAGATAGAACTTTTGCCAGTGTGGAGAGTAGGCTAGATCATGCAGATATCCTTCAGTATTGATGTTTTTCTTGGATCTCCTCATGAGGAATTTTTCAGGATCTGTTTTAATGCTGTTGGATCTTACCCCTGCGATGGGGTAGTGGTCACTTATGTCACATAGGAGCACTCCAGCGTGTGTGAATAGATGTGGTTTACTCACTAGTATGATGTCAAGTAGAGTACTGTTACTACTATTTCTTGCATTTAGTCTTGTTGGTTCATTAATTAACTGTGTGAGTCCATAGGTGTCACAGAATGATACCAGAGGTGTAGCTGCCTGGGTGAGCCAGTTGAAATTCAGGTCCCCATGATAATGACTGCTTAGTACAGGACTTGACCAGGTTTCCCAGGTGGGATAAGAGCTTGTGTTCAGCAGAGGGGGGTCTGTAGCATCCAATTAAATGGAAAGCTGCTGTATTGGGGAGAGAGACTTTAGAGATAGACACCAAATTCCTTGGGCATAGATGTTGCAGCAGTACAGGATACAACTAAACCAGCTTTTACATATATGGCTACTCCACCCCTTGTTTGGCGATCAGCTCTGAATAGCTGATAGTTAGGTAGGTTAACTTCCCTGTCCATTGTGGTGGTCTTGAGCCATGTCTCAGTTATCACAAGAAAGTCTGGCAAGGTATGGGCAACCCAGGATTGTAGCAATGTAAATTTTTTCAACAGACTGCATACATTAATATGCAGGAAACTGAGGCCTTTAATTGAGGATAGGTCTGAGGAGAGGTGATGCTTTCAAGAGGTCCAGGGTTGATTTCACATTACCAATACAGAGCAATAGGAAGATCAGTAATTTCACAGGGGCTGCCAGTGATAGGGAGAGGGCTGTCTTTGGTCCTCCTTTTTTATTCCGTTGCCACTCTTTATTTTGGGTGCTCCTGTGGATTTAGGTAGTGTCGGGATACCAATTAGCAGTTTGATGACTAGGCTTAGTGGGGATCTATATACCCAGTAGTGGGGCCTTGTCTGAGACATATATGGGTGATGTGTGTAACTTTATGGTGATTGTACCACTGTAGTCGATGCAGCAATGGCAAGACATATATGAGGGTATGGGTTATCAGCCACGGGGATGTTCCAGAGAAACTAGGTGGGTTGACCACTTGAGATTGTATAATAGGGTCATCTTCATTGTGGAACCTTATGCTATTAGTGACAGAAGTATCAGTAGCAAGCCCCATTCTGAGGGGAGTATTGATAGCTGGCAATAGGGAGTAGCAAAGTTGTTGATTGTTGGGTCAGCAAGCTGGTGTGACTGTCTATTGGTTTGGAGAAAGTGCTGTAGGCGGGGAAGAGATTTTGGCGGGGAAGATGCCTATAAATTAGCACACAGGAAGGGGAAGGGCGGTAGGGAAAATTTTGCTCCTTTCCCGACTGCTCCTCACTGTTCCTCCCAGCCCAGGGTTCCCTAAGTTCGGCTAGGTGCCACCGACCCCCACTGGCAGAGTGAAGCCCTGGCACTCAGCTGGTTGCTGTGGGCTGAAGGAAGCAGGCTGGAGAGAACAGAGGAGGGTGCAGCAATTAATAAAGGCAGTAGCAAGCCTTTTCTGAGCGCCACTTACCAAATTCACTACAAAGGACTGTAGGGGGGTTCTGTATGCCTCTAGCGCCTGGCCCACCTTACATATTCAGACAAGGAGCTGCAATTACTTTAAAGAGCAGCAAAACAGTAGTTTCCCCTTACAATACAATAGCGGATAACAGCACTTTTTTTGATGATTTACACATATAAAACTAGAAGGAGAGTGGCACCTCAGCATCTGGCCCACTGCTGCTAACAGAGTGAAGCAGAATTCAACAGAATCAACAGCAGTTGCCCTCTATAGATGTCTCACCAGAGTGGAAGCAGCTCTTCTGGGAAACTTGCAGTAGAACACCGGGGAAGAGTAAAAGACAAAAAGAAAAACAAATTTCAAGTCCTACACAGATTTCAGCAATGCAAACTGAGCCAGTGTAAGTCAATGGGGCAGGAGAGCCAATCGGCTGCTGTGCCTGGTGGAGCGCTCGCTTACCGATTGGCTGCGCCTTTCCCGACTGCTCCCTCGCTGTTCCTCCCAGTCTTGTGGTTCCCAAGTTCAGCTAGGTGCCGCCGACCGCCTGCTGGCGGATCGAAGCCCCGGCGCTCAGCTGGTTGCTGTGGGCTGAAGGAAGCAGGCAATTGGCTGCGCCTTTCCCGACTGCTCCCTCGCTGCTCCTCAATTTATGATTTTTATTTATGTTGTACCAGTTCGCTATTTAAATATGTCTTGCTAAAAAGAAGAAAAATGTAGAAGTAAAATAAATTTGCTGAATTTTTACCTGCCATTGTGTCACACTACTGTGCAGTTTGTTTAGTCCACAAAGTTACCCACATCCTACGACACATGGTGGCAGTGATAGGATCTTGCGGCTGGCCTAACCATGGCCTAGTGGACTGTGGTGTTACAGGACAGAACAGCAGGTCCATGGGGGTGATGTGAAATTTATATCCCCCTGGAGGTTGATTGAATGAGAATGGTGGTATGACCTGTGAATATATTGCCAGTGGTGATGATGCCAAGTGATGGTGGTGGCCTGGGTGAGCAGTATACACAAATAACCCAGATGAGCCTGGTATGCTTCCTGTTCGAGCGATGGGTGGAGAATGAGAATCGAAGAAGAGAGGCTGAGCAGAGGTACATGGAGCTCTGGATCCAGAGGTTAGACACTGGTAAGTTGTACAGGAAACATGGGCCTGAGAAGGTAGATGCAGAGATGCCTGTGCTGCCTATGTTCCCCGGGATGGAGTGTGCTAATGAGGCAATGTCTGTGCTACCTATGTTCCCAGGGATGGAGTGTGCCAATAAAGAGATGCTTGTGGTGGAGTATGTTAATGAGGATATGCATGTGCTGTCTACATTCCCTGGGATGGATTGGAAGGGAGAACATGGAACTGAGACTTTGGAGAAGTCCCCAGGTGAGACTGGTCTAGACTTTGTGTGTTCTGGGGTGAAGTCTGCAGACAGGATAGAGTCGACCATCAAGAAAGAAGAGGCAGTAACTACTGAAGGGACATTTAATTGTACCTTTAAATATGTTAATAATAAGTTTTCATGTGTTGGCTGAAAACAGTTACAAACAGGAGATGTGGAGATGGGTAAGCTTAATAAGTTGGCTACTAACAAAACGGGGAAAAGTAAAGGGAACATCTTGTGGTGGCATGAATTTTGGGATGATATATTATGCCACATGAGGCCTATCCCCTGTACCCAGCAGATTGAAGCAAGGGTGGAGGTACCTAGGGCTTAGAGGAGGGAACTGTTTGAGACAGTATGCAGAGATGTTCAACCCCTAGATCATGAGAAGGTTTTGGGACACCTTACACAATATTTTTATTGGCCGTGAATGTACTGCCAGGTAGCGACATATATAAGGAGCAGGATTGTTAGCCATCATGGGGAGATTACAGAACATGGGAGAGGAGCCCAGAGGGTTGAAGTTCACAAACAGTGGCACCCATGGAAACAGGGGAGGTCTGCATGTAGAGTAATGGGTTCCAGATGGTAGACAGCTGCTCAGACATATGGTAGAGATGGCCTAACTATTGGATTTACCCTTACAAGAAAGTAATAAAGGTTGTGGTTACATGCTATAGGAACATGGTGATATATGTATCCCAGGTCAGGGTATGGGTAAATAGAATTTCTGGGGTAATAGAACAGTCTCTTGAGGTATTATTTAGTACAGTGCTAGGGTTATGGCAGCAAGGTGTATGCTTCCCTGGGGTGGGACTTTGGGCATAAGGAAGGGCCATGGCTTTAATCTCCCTTCCTGGTAGAATGTGAGGGATCGTCACTGTGCCATTTATTGTTATGGGAGTCTTTTAAAAAAAATTATAAAATGTGTCCCATAAACTGAGTATTGAGTATATTCCTCAGACAGTTATGAAAAGGAAAGATTGATGGGTGGAGTGTTATAACGAAGAAACCTGTTACACACAATGATATAATATTGTTTGAGAAGTGTTTGTATATTGTGGGCCGGATATTCAAACTGCGCCCAAAAAGTGCACAACAGCAGGAGCAAGCCCAAGTCAATTGAGCACATGCGCAATACATGCGATATTCAAACATGGAGCAAGACAAATTGCGCAACCAACCAATGTCTGAATATCGCACAACCTGTGCCATAGCGCAACCAGGAAGGGGAAGCTGAGCAGAGATGATGCGCCATAGCGCAACAAAGGCAGCCCAGCTGAGCAGTCCAGAGGCACCATAGCGCAAGCAAAGAGACCCCCAGCAGCAGAGCAATGGAACTGCACAACCATGGAGGTAGGCAGGGGCCCACCACCCATGCCACAGATGGGCACAGGGACACACTGCAGAACCAACAATGTAGCCCCACACCCCAAGCACAGCATAACTGAGGGAGGGATGGATCAGCCACCGGACCATGGGGACAAGCAAAGAAAGCACATCCCGGCTGTGTTACTGCAGCACACCCACTGGCAAGCTGAGTGCGCCACACAAAGGGGGCGGACCACGCCAGTGTCCAGCAGCCCCCTCCGTGGCACAGCACACCCAGCACTGTGACCCCAAGACACTGACTCCATGTGCAGTGACCAGCACTGCAGGAACCTGCCAGGCCCCCGCACACTGCAACCTCGTGAACCACAGAACTATACAACAACTCCACCATGAGCACCCAGCAGTGGGTGGCAGCACACAGCAATACTAAGTGGAAGCCACATCCACACCAGAGACACCACCCCACACACACACACACACACACACACCCATGACATACCACCCCAGATGCCATGCACACCACTGCAACTGAGCACCTATAGCCAGCTGCAAATCAGAGACCACCACAGTATTCATATCAAAATATAAATGTAATGAAGAAGAATAACAAGAACAACAAAGCAACTATGTACATATATACAAAGCAGGGGTGGGGTGCATGGGTATAAGGTAGGGGTGGGTAAGGGCAGGGTGAACAACGGGAGAGGGAAGGTGGAGTGTGGTGATGGGCAGCTACTGGCCGGCAGCCTGCCCTCCTTCCACCTGGTGCTGTGCCCGGGCCCTCCTCCGGCGCTGTATCCCATGCCGCTGCATGTCCAGAAGGATGGCGCGGGAATCCATGGCCAAATGTGTGAGCCTCCGCAGTGCTCGCTCAATCCGACACAGGATCTGGATACCTAGGACAAGGGATCAGAGTAAATGGCTGTGACTGTCCACATCCCTGAATCCCACCCATCATGCATGGGATACAGCCAAGTGCCCCACTCCTGTGATGAACTGCACCCACCCACAGTGACCGTGCACAAGACATGCCCAACCAGGCAGCAAAAGCCATGTGTACCACTGCACTCACACACTGCCCATGTCCATCACAGCACAACCAAGGCTGCCCAGTGATGTGGCTACATGGTGGGATGCTAGTGCCACAGCCATGTGCCCAGTGCATGCACGGACCACCAGTGATGCACATACACACATGCAGTGGCACTGGACAGTGATGACTCACATGTTGCGTGCATGGTAGTGTTGTCCATGGACAGTGGCTGTGCCACCCCCAGCATGCAATAGCATCCATGATGTAATGACACTCACCCTCATCAAGCTGCTGCTGCTGCTGGTGCTGCTGCGGCTGTGGCCGCTGCTGCTGCTGTGGCTGTGGCTGCTGCTGCTGCGGCTGTGGCACACCACCTCTACCAGCAACCCCGGCACTGCCATCCCATGCCTCAGACTGGGCCCGCCTCCGCTCCTCCATGCCTGTGGGAGACAAATGAAGAGAAACACATCAGTGAGATCCCAAAGCAGACAGCCCCTTGCCCCATTGAGTGTGCCTGCCCACACAACCAGACCCAAACAGCACACACCTGCAAACACCTTCACAGCAAACCATAGCCCAACCCACCCCATGCGCAGGTCACATTACACAGTGTCACCCATGCGACAATACCGTGCATACACAGCACACCCACCTGGCCTAGGTACAATGCCCCTCCTGGCATGAGACCTGAGGCGCTCAGCAGAAACCACGCTCCCTCCTTTAGGTCACTATAGCGTGCCTGCACTGCTCAAAGTCCTCCCTCCGCCCAGTGGCCTGCTCTAGGGCAGTTGCCAGCTGCTACCACACATGGGTGCGTGCCATCTGCAGGGGCACTCCCCCAAACAGTGTCCCATGGTGAGGCTCCACCACAGCCACCAGGTTTGCCAGCTCCAAGACCCCCCACTGTGGAGCTCTCCTGCATGCCATTCCACAGTTGTACAGTGGCAATATGGTGCTCCGCAGTGCGGCAACCCCACATGGAAATGTTGCCCAATACAACTCCATGAGTCCCTATCATGCTGTTCGTACAGCGCCGTCGGTCCACATCACGCTGTCACCGAACAGCGTGATAGAGCCGTACACATGCCAGACGTACAGCGCCAGGGGGCAAAGGTCGGGCACAAGGTCATGGGTCAGTGGCGCAAGGCCACGCACAGTGCCATCGGACGTCTACACATCCTGCACAATTGGTCACCTGCATGACAGTGCCACAGTGGACTATTGCGCAGTTGTGCCACAGCGCCATTTGGTGACCAGCGCTGTAGCGCCACTGGCACAATGGTGGCCGTGTCCTGAATTGCTGATCGTGCACAGCACGTCATCAGCGCGGCAAACATCTGCATAAGCTACCTGGGCATGCACAATGCGGTGTACTACGCAGTCACAGAAATGTGCCATTGGCTCAGCCAGCTCAACCATATTGCGCAAATCGCAACGGCACGATATTCAGCCGACACATGCAAATCATCTGATCAGCCATTCAAAGGCGCAGTGGCGCAATTTGCATCTCATTACAGTTGCTCCACTCCTAATTTGCACGCATTGCGCTATAAATATGCGACAGTGGACTGTGCTGGCCAGATTCGGGTACTGCAGGTGAGAGGTGAGCGTGTTGCAGCGATGTTCTGGGCAATGGTCATGTGGATAACGCTGTAGACTGCACAGTGACAGGTGTCCACTTCCACCCATACAGACCGACATGACCGAAGCAAAGACCAGGTGAGGATGAAGATGGTGGGTGAAAGAGGAGGCCCAATTTCACAAGTCAGAGACAGAGGCACTCTTCCAGGCCTACCTGGAAGAGGGCCACTACTGAGTGAACGGCGGGGCATCCCTCCAGCCCGTGCTGCTGCATGGGAGGGGGTAGCCCGTGCAGTAAACCTGCACGGAAGCCACCAGCGCTCCGTGCAGGAATGCAAAAAAAAAAAGGGGGACAGACCGGAAACGGGTCAAAGAGAAGGTGGCAGCCCTCAGGGCGGCACGTGCTGCCACAGGCGGTTGCCAGCCAGAGGTGGCAAAGCTGACCCCGGCGGAGGACCATCTGGCTGCATCAATGCAGCGTAGTGCTATAGAGGGCGTACCAGGAGGTGGATTCCAGACAGGTGGAAGACCATCACTGCACGGTATGACATGGTGGTGGTGTTGTGGGGGGGTTGATCACATGCACTAACATGTTCTCACTTTCTGTTACAGATCCTGTTCGTCTGCAGGGGACGGTGGTGGTGGGACCATGCAGTGTGGAAGACCTGCCAGTGTTGGTGGAGGGTCCATCCACCTCTGCTGCCAGCTGGCATGCACTGCACCAGCACGCACGCCTGGCTGCCACCTCTGTTGTCAGCAGTCTGGCATGCAAGCATGCCAGCACGCTGTGACTGTGGCTGTTGCACGAACCTGCACCATTGATGATGCAAGGACTGCAATGGGCAGTGACACGTGTGTGTCTCATAACAGACACACAGCAGGCCAGCACGTGCCCTTGGACCTAGCTGGTTCCAACGTGTGTGCCAGCACGCCAGCACAGTCCCAGGCTGTGCCTGTCAGCACCGGTGGGCAGCACCAGTGGCTGTGCAGGTCTCTGGCACTGTTGTGGCCACAGCAGTGGAATGAGTGGTCCCTGGGCACAGCAGTTGGAGGGGCAGCAACAGCAGTCACCCACCAGATCTGGGGGTACAGGGTCCAGTGGTGGCACATGCACACTGCCTGTTGACTTGCCCACACCTGGTCCTGGTGAACAGCGCCCACCCTCAAGGGGTGTTGAGCATCAGGACCTTCCATACCCTGGGGGACAGAATGCCGATGTGGAACAGGACCCATTGGATGAGCACACCCGCCTGCTGCTGGCATCAGTAGAGCAGCAGATGCGGGTTGCAACGTCCGTGGAGGCACTGTGCGTGGCTGTGGAGTGGAACAGCAGGGACAATGCATTGATACTTGCAGAGATGGTCAGAATGCAGACGGATGTGACCGCCTCCATTGACAGGCTGACCCAGGCAGTGGTCTCTGTCGTGGCCGCATTGGGCACACAGTCAGGTGCCCCTGTACCACACACCCCACACAGTACACTCTCCACTCCCCATTCCCGGTGTCATACGACACCCAGACTGTCGATGCGGGTTCTGCTGTGTGGGCATCCCGAGCACACCTGGTGCAGGTATGTTCGCATGCTGCACACCCAGCGGACAAGGTCGCGATCGTGCAGTGGGACCCCTGGTGGTCCATCGGTGCCACCCCATGTGGCCCATGATCAGCCTGCCAGTGCTGCTGGGACACGTGAGGCTGCTCACGCATCTGAGGGTGGCAGTGGCACAGTGCCACCTGGAGTGACCTGTCTCCCAGGCAAGGGCCCTGTCTGATGCTGCCCTGTGCTGTGTGTCATGGTGGGCAGTGCACTGGTGGGTGCCTTGCCCAACACGCCGACCACGGACCACCTGCACACCACCCAGACTGCTGTCCACAGGTCGTGTGCATGATGATGCCTGCATTGTACTGTACACCAAGGTGCAAGGATGCCCAGCATCTGACACACGTACTTTGACAGTACAGGTGGTGGGGGTGGTCCGTTGATCCGTGTGTTTGCCATGTCTGTTCCTGTCTGCTGTGCACCTGCCCATGTACGCTTTGTGCCTGGTGTGTGTGTGTCCATATGACTATTCACCCTCCTGATGGTGTGTTTGTGCGCCTGGACCCTTCCACTCCCCTTGCCGCCATTGCACCCCTGATGTGTTACCCTGTGTGCCTGTGGGTTGTGCCTAGACAGTGTTGGTTGCACATGGCCCTTGACTTACCTGTGTCATGCAAAATGCTCCTCCATGATGGTGTCGGTGCAGCTGGCCTGCCGGATCAGTCGGGGTCCCGCCCGCCCAAGGGGGGGATGCTCATCCCCATCATCACCGGCATCACCGGCGGCCCCATCGCTGTCCCCCTCATCAACCTGTATGGCTATCCCACAGTCTTTGGCCATGTTGTGCAGGATACAACAGGCCAGGAATATCACACAGGCCTTTGAGGGGCTGTACTGTAGGGCACCGCCAGAGGTGTCTAGGCATCGGAAGCATGCCTTAAGCATCCCAAACACCCACGCGATGATGTTGCATGTGGCGGCATGTGCCTCATTATAGCGTTGCTGCGATGGGATCATGGGTCACCGGTATGGTGTGAGCAGCCAGGGACGGAGTGGGTATCCGCTGTCACCTGTGTGGAGATAGTGGAGATAAGTATCATGTTCAGGTCCATATTGCCCATATCCCTGTGTGCCACTACCATGGCACCTGTGGCTTTCCCACCCTTGCCCCAACCTTGCAATTCCTACATGCATACTCACCCACTAGATGTCCTGTGGGGATGTCCCCACTCTCGAATCGATGACACAGTGCAGATTGGTACCATATGAAGGCATCATGTGCTCTGCCAGGGTGTGTGGCACAGACATTGATGCTGCGCCCACTGGCATCACACACCACCTGGCAGTTGACACTTGAGAAGCCCTTCCGGTTTCAGTATGCTGCCCATTAGCCAGGTGGTGTGAATAGCCCATGGGTGCAGTCTATCACCCCAGCATGCCAGGCATACCGCATACCCTGTGGAACTCCTGCATGTCTGCTGTACGCCTGCCGCGGTGCTGGAGAAATGGATGTACTCCGAAGCATGTGGCAGCAGTGCGCTGAGGAATTGGGTGAGGATGCGTGACGAGGCCGACTGTGTTATGCCTGTGGTGTCCCCTGTCAGCCTCTGGAAGGTACCCGTGGTGAGCAGGCACATGCAGGCTGTTACCTTTGTCTCCACTGACAGAGCGTGACTCCATCGTGAGGGTGCCTGCATCACATCACTGCACAGCTCACAGAGCCGCCTCAGTATTGCCCTGTTCAGGAGGTACCGGCCCACAATCTCTACATCCGTGTACAGCTCAAAGCTGACACGGGCACGGTACTGCCTGTTGGGGGCGATACGCAGACGGGCCTTCCACAGCCACGTCCCCTGCAGCATGCCTTCTCACCCTCATTACAGCTTCCATGAGGAAGCTGGCACTGTCCATGTCCCTGGCTTGTGTTCCCCTGGCTGTTGTTACTTGTTACCCCGCTGTCCTGACTGCTACCTCCACTGCACCAGGTACACCTACTGGCCTCTGCAGTCTGTGGCCCCACACACCTCCTTGTCCCTCTTCTCTCCTGTGCACTCCCTGGCCTGCACTGTTTGCCACTGTCACCTTGTCTGTCTCCCTGCCTCATGTGGCTTCCCTGTAGCGTTCTTGAGCCTTTTTATTTTGGCTCATTTCCGCTGTGGCGCACCTTCCGGCTGATCCGCTGTTGCGCATTACGTAAGCCTTTCAATATCGCATTGCGCTCTTTATGCATGGATCCACCCCTTCGGTTGTGCATACCTTCATTTGCATTGCACTGTTGCTCAGCATGTTTTCGGTAGCACAACTGCTTCCCACTGAATATGGCAGGATGGCGCATTTTCGGACTTGCGCATGTGCAACCCTTTTGAATATCCGGTCCTGTGTGTATTATGAAATGTGATTTTGAATTTGCACATGCCTTGTGATTCTTAATGATTTCTGATGGCCTCAAAGGGGGCATGTCAATATGCTGCAGCATTAAGATTTGTTTTTTATATTGTTTAATTTTTCTAGCTAGATTTCTTTGACTGAGGGGTTGGCCACCTTTAGTTGTTTCTTTCTTTTCTGAACTGTCTGATTTCTTCTAGCTTTCTTTTCCCTCTATTTTTGGTCACAAGTACAAATTTTGTATTGGAGGTTTACTGTCAGTAGGTACACTCCAGAAATTATCTGTTGGGAACATTGTTCAGGTTGCCTACTTTGTTTGATTTCTGTAGTACAGTTCCTAATAGTATATATTTATGTAGCAAATGTCTGTTTTGTTAAAAGATGTTAGGGTGACTACTACATACGCCCCAGGGTAGTTGATGATAAGATTTTTCCTTTATAGAAATGTTGGTGCTGTGTTGCCAATCCAGAAAAGGACCCTGGGGTGGAGCTCTTTGGTGTGGGTGGGCCGGAGCTCCAACAACCTCTCCTCTGTGTTTAAAATGTATTGGTTGTGGACAACCAAAAGAGGGTTGCCCTCTTAGGTGGAGAGGAATGTCACAGGGTGACCTGTGATGAGTGAGGATTTTAGAAAAAGGTTAATCCCCCCGTACAGGATATAAAGTACTTAGGTGATTTACTTATTTACAGTGCAGGTAAGGATGCAGCTTTGTAATGAAATGGGGCTGGAAAATATTTGTTTGAGGTTCCTTTAAGGATTTGTTTTCCTAATAGGAATTATAGGTGTCCTGACAACACTATGAAGTAGTGAATGCCCGAGTCAGAATTTCCTCCTGATTCTGGAATGTATTCAGATAATAGCAGATGCTAATAAGCAATAGTGCACAAATGGTGCTTTGAATTGTGCAGTGCTCTGCTATTTGTCCCTATATTTATAGTGGGAAGCAGGAGTGCTTTAATAGTAAAAGTAAATAATGAAGGTAATTAGTGGAAACTGACACTTGGGAACTTGCAGGTGGTATATAAAGGCTGTTCCTCGTGGTAGTGGGGCTTCTCTAATTTCATGCTTATGCAGGCTGCGTTTTGGGAAATAAAAGGGTTTATGCGCAGTGCTGTGAGTCTGGTAGTTCTTTATTAATTATGCAGATCAGGAAGAGTGACAATAATAGGCTTGAAAGAATGTCTGTAGAAGAAACACACAGTTTAGTGCTGTCTTTGCACTACGTGGAGTAAATATTTGAAGGGGGAAAGGTAGACTGTTGTGAGTTGCACGATGTTCTCCCCCCACATTTAGAAAGAAAGTGGCATATAGCCTTTAGGGAAAGTTGCTGCAAGGGGTCTGAGCCAACAATCTTTTTGGGGAGGCTGTGTTTCTTTAGCTTTTTGAGCATTTGTCTGTGTTGCTGTGACTTTGGTGAGGGAGCTCAGGGTCAGGAGCAGTAAAGTGCTGCCAGGATAACTGCAAGGACATGGTGCAGTTGCTCCATTGTGGTGCGGCTTGGTGTGTTGTGTGCTCTGATTTCTGACTAGTTCCCTTTGCTTTGGTGCTGGGTGTGGTGGACTGCCATGACTTTAGGCACATTTGTGCTGCTGGGGATAATGCTACTGGGGGGGTTGGTTTGCACTTCCTAGGTGATTATTTCTTGTAGGGTGCTGCTAGCAAATGTGGTTTCTCAGATCAAGAGCTGCCCTTCCTCGCCCTTCGTGGACACTAATAGTTAACTATGTTGTAAAAGGGTCAGAAGGTGTAGTAGTGTTAAGGTTAGACTGAAAAATAATTTAAGGATGTATCTTTTGCATTTCCTCTTTTCTCAGCACTGACAATAAAAGGTATTGGGAATAAAATTGCTGTATTTGCACTTACTGTTGGTTTTCTGGCTGGGGCTTGGTTAGAATGCTGTGGGGAGGATTGTTTCCTGTTTCCACTTCACCTGTGTGTAATTTACTTAAAGGGCTTTAAAGTGCTGACATAGACACTGCCCAAGGAAACTGAAGCAAGTGAGTTTTGTTACTACTGGTTCAAACATTTACAGCTAGGTGAAACAATGGTCCTAAGAGAAAGGAACTCCACTTACCCCTCTCTCTGGTCTGCTCTTCCCCTGTGTAAATTCAGGACTCCTTTAGGAGCCTGCTAGCCAGAAGCCACAAAATTTATACAACGTAAGGCAGGACAGTTTAAATGAAGGTGGAGACCATTAATTATTCATTAAGTCTTTTGGGTTTTCTTGTAAAATACAAATTAGAAAGTATTTGTTTCTAGTGTTATGTTATAAATGTTATAACAATACTGTTAAATGAAGACTGAAGTAAAAACAATTTGTATTGTGTAAATAAAAGTTTGAAACTTTAGATGGGGCAGACTCAGAGTCACATGGGTTTGTAAGCAAGTATATAAGGGCTGTTATTGCAAGTTATTTCAGATAGGTGTTGGATCTGGAGATAGACTCTAGCAGGGAGTTCTGTATTGCTCTCAGGTATTAAAGCAGAACACCCAGGATGGCTAGCCCTTTCTGGCCATGGATTTCCAGTGATTTCTGTGCATTGAAATTGCCATTTATGATTTTTATTTATGTTGTGCCAGTTCGCTGTTTAAATATGTCTTGCTAAAAAGAAGAAAGATGTAGAAGTAAAAAAAATTGCTGAATTTTTACCTGCCATTGTGTCACACTACTGTGCAGTTTGTTCAGTCCATGAGGTTACCCGCACCCTGCGACAGGGTGCAATTGAAAGGACAGAGGACCCAGTGCTCAGTGGAAGAGTAGTACCCAACCACAAAAGCCTTCTGCCAGCACATACTACTGTCCTGACCCAGCAGCCTCCAAGTTTATATAAAATCCTACACACCCACTCTCTCACTCTCATAGTTTCTCTCTCTCTCTCTCTCTCTCTCTTTCTGTCTCTCACACTCAGACACTCCACTTCTCACAGTTTAAAAAAACTACACACAAACTCACCCCAAAACAAAAATAAAAAGAGAAAACCACCCCAAAAGCAAAGCCCACAATAGCACCCAGAAATACATAGCAGCAATAACACTAAATTACAGCTACTAGCCACAGCTTCGGAAAGCTGTCCAAATAATGTTCAAATGGTGGAGAGGGGGCTCTCACCACTCCTACTTCCAGAAATATCAAATTAGTCCAGCTGCAGTGGCCCTCTCACTGCCATTGCTGCAGTTTATTACACTTAATGCATTTGCAATTTTAAAAATATAAAGAGGAACTTTTTCACTGCCTCTCCCAGCCAATTTTATACAGTAAGAGCATCTCCTCTCTAAAAACTGCTGTGATTGCTCTTAGTGCCACCTTTCACCTTTACCCATTCTGAGTCCTCCAGATACTCTTTTTGCTATTTAACTCCCCTCTTTACCTTTGATCTGGCTCTCCCCCTACTCCTTCCTACCTCCCTCACCCTGTTCCTCTACCTCCATACCGCTCACCCCTCCCTTTTTCTTCTGCCCTTTCCCCCCCAGGACTTTTTCCCTCCTTGCCCACTTGCATTTCCCCCCTCACTCAGGCTCTCTGACAATGTCCTATTGGACTGCCTACTCTACTTGTATACTGCTGCAACAGAGCTGTTCTCTGGTCCTGTGTCTCAGCCTCCCCCCATGCTCTATCTTTATTCTTGCTTTCCTCCAGATCTGTCTTCTGCCCCTGTCTTATCTATTATTCTTACACCCTTCCACAATCTCTCTCATGTTTTATTTTGTTACTTCTGTATTTACTTATTTATTTTCCTTAATTAGTTGTGTTTCATCATATTGTTTGTTTGTATCTTAATTTGTACTGATGCACAGTTGTATTGTTATCACAACGATTGTAACTTATCCTGTCTCCTTACTGTATTTTGTTTTTGCACTGTTTGTTTTTACCTGCACTGTTTTTGATGAGGAGCCTTTGTAAAAGAGTCCCTGACTCAAAGGTTTGTAATTCAGAGATTTTCAATTAATAAATAAAATAAGTATACAGTTACCGAAGTTCAAGGTTATGATGTCCCGGTTTACCAGTCCTCACTGTAATAATGTACAAGATTTTACCAGTACTCCTCAGTCTGCTGTTTTGGGATACACAGATAGCACTCCCTGGGAAAAAGAACTTCTTGCAGTAGCACTCTTACTGCCACTGCCACAGACTACAGAGACAGTAGGCCTCCCCCAATGCAGGGTACTTCACTTTGGTGCTCCCCCCTACTCAGAGCCACCAGTATCCCGACCTCTGTCCAGTAACTCCAGTGGCCCATGGGCAGCTTAGAAAGTGCAAACCCTCTAGCCAGCACAGTTTGAACCCCCAAGGGAAAAATCCTTGACCAAGCACCCCACATCTGGCAAACTTCCTGACCCCTGCAGACTGATGCACACACAGCTAGTGCTTCCCGCCAACAGCTCCCCTCAGAAAATGCTGGACCTCCCAGACCAAGACAGATTCAAGTTCCTAACCACTGGCTCTAGTTCTCCACTGAACATGACCCACAAGCAGGCACGGTTCAACTCCATTTGGCAAAATGCAGTCCTGGGATCGGTTCCACAATTTACCACTAGCCAGTGCTCCCCAACCTCCTCCTCCAACAATCAGCACGGTCTTGGGATCAGGACCAACAGTTCACCAGCAGCTGGTGCTCATCTGCCTCCTCCTCAATTCATCAACCAGCAAGGACTGCATCAACAATTCCTACAGCAGGATTCCCATGTGAAAACATGACAAGTAACATGGAAACTCAATCTCACCATAATACTAGCTACAAATGAAGCTAGTTTGAAGTCCTGTTCAAAGTCCAGGAAGCCAGAGAGAAATGGAACACTTCAACTACAGATAAATAGGAAGTAATTGGTGCTACTGCACCACCACACTACTGCCAGCAAAAGCAAATGAAGTCAAATGAGGAAAAGTAATAAAAATAAATATAAGAAAAGAATGTAAAACACAAAAGCAGAAACTAATTTAAACAAATTACATAAAATAACTTACATTAAAAACGCACTAAAAACAAAACATAAAAACATTTAGATGGCTGGCCCAGCGTGGCAGCCATCTTCCATCTACTGTATCTACAATGTAGTTTTTATTTTATTTTTATTTATTTATTTAGTCTTTGTGGACCAGGTAAGTGCACCTATTTTCAGGCATGACCCGGGAGTGGAGGATACAGATGTATGCCAACTGACTTTGAACCAGATTAAGCTGTTGGTGGTATTTGTAGAGATTGAGGGAAATTTGGCCAGGACACCGGGGAAATTCCCTTACTCTCCTGCCAGCAGGGGGCTTGACTTCCTGTGAGCAGGGGTGGAGGAGCCCAGTTGGGAGCTGGACCAAAGAGGAGGAGGAAGTGCTGATGTGGCAGGGGAGATGGCCTCCTCCCATGACCTCATATTGCAAGAGGCTACTTTACTGGAAATAAACCAAGAATTAGCTCAAAATAAATAAGAAGAGATGTTTTTCTCGATCGAGGACTTGAGTAATATTGATGGAAATAAGGACTGTGAGAGAACTCCAATGGAAGGAATTAAGAGCAAAAGTAAATAAGAACTTCTGCAGGCATTAGAGAAAGCCAAGGAGAAATATGTAGCTTTTATGGCAAGAAAACAAGCTGAATTAAAGTTACTGGATCACAGTGAAGAAATTGACAATGGGTATGGCCCAGCTGACAGCTCTGATTATGATGCTTCAACATCAAAGGACGAGGAAGGAGCAAGCTGACAGACACTCCCACAGGTAAATCTTTACCCTATTATTTTTACCACTGATGCAAATGTGAACAGGGCTGGCAGGAAAACCGAGGGATTTGGGGTACCTAGAGCCCCAAGAGGTGAATGTTTTGAATAACCTGCGGGAGGCAGAGGGCAGTGATATTAAGGCAGAAGTTCCTACTGAAACTAGCTCTAAAACTGAACAAAGGAGTGAGAAGGGGAACGAAGGTTTAAAAACTGCTGTACAAGATAAAGAAATGCCTAATGTAGTTTCAGGACTGGAAAACAATCCTAAGTCAGTAATACAGTCCCCCGGTTCAACACAGAGATTCAAAACTGCCCAAATACAGAGGAAAAGAAAACTTGGGAAGTCATTTTCCAAAATAATCCCTTTGAACAGACTGATGCTACCATTTTTTCTTTCTTTCTTAGCACGATCTGCTAAACCAGGATCAAAGGAAGGGAAAAACAGGAGAGAGGCTATTATGTTGGCAAAACACAATCTAGATGGGCCTAATACTCATAAAGGGCCTGTAGAACACAAGGGAAAAAATATATCTATGCAATCCTGTCCAACAACAATAACAACAGAGGCAATTGGCAAAGCATTTTCCTTACACAGTAATCAGGGACTTGAACCCTTCTGCAGTTGGTCACCAGGAAAAGCCCTACAGGAGGCAGGATGGAAGAAATGCCTTCAGGCCAGTGGTTGCCAGACCCACCGTGGCCTGCAAACATCCCAGAAAGGTGTCCCAGGGGTTTGCCTCAAATCTCTGTTGGGGAAAAGTGGAGTACAAATCCAGACTCTGCCCAAGATATGGGGGATGAAAATATGGGACAGCTTCAGAATATAACTGAACTGATTATACTGGACAAAGAGCCTTTAGAGAAAAACATACGGGAACCCCGGGGGGGGATCCAACACAGGGCAGGAAGAATGAAACAACCTGTGCAGGGACCCCAGATCTCAGATGAGGAGCGGCACCTGAAGGTGAAGATTACCCAATATTGCGAATCAACAGAGGCTGCTTCTAGAAGGAATGCAGTTAGATTCGGTCACAAAGGGGTCTGGAAATCAAGCCAGATCGGCAATATGTGGGGAGAAAGCTCCTGAAGAACTCACTACACTTTTCACCAAAAGATGTTTATGCTTTTATAAACATCTCAGGAGAGGATAACTATGACATTAGTTTCAGATCTGCATACACCCTGGATTTGTTCTGGCAACGCTTCAGTCAAGTTAAATTTTCACCTCTGTGGTCCCCCTTTATGATGGTCCCCTTGACAAAACCCCTAATTACGCAATCGCATGGACCTGTTCCACAAAAAATGGGGCAAACTATATGCGTTATATTTGCACCAGTGATCTCTTGATGTCTTCTCTGATGCCCAAAAAGGTTTTCTCCCCTTCCTTTTTCCCATCTACTCCTTTTGACTTTGACTACATAACCAGGCTATGACTCCGCTGTGGCTTTGTTGATAGAACTAATCATACAATGATTTTGCACACTCTATAAGGACTTTAGTAGGGTGGAGGGTGGGTATGTTATTGGTGGTAGTAGGGAGGTTTGGTGGGTTGTTTTGGAAGGGGGAAGGGGAGGGTGGAGTTGGGGGGGTTTATTTTTCTTTCTTCTTTACTTTATTTATACCATGACTGGATATTCAACACTAATATGCAATTACATGTGTGTATATGTTATGTTAAAATCAATAAACTTGAATTTAAAAAAAAACCCTCATTAAATATGCGACAGTGAAGTTTCGAAATGAAGGGGTACACGTTGATGACATTACATACTGGCTTCAACAAAAATGTGAAGTACTGAGTGCACCAGAAGCACAACTGGATTCTGAGATGTTTTGGACTGAGGGATGGAAATATAATGTTAAACTGAGGAAACTGGAGAGTGATATAGAGCATATACCAAATTCCTTCATGCTGGGAAGAGATAGAGGAGTGTGTTTTTATTCAGGGCAGCCACAAGCATGCTACAAGTGTGGGGCTAGGACCCACCTCTCTAGTGTATGTGATCGCTCCCACTGTGACAACTGAGGGGAGGTGGGGCACTTAAGTATGCAATGCACAAACCTGACACAATGTGAGTTATGTGAGGACACAGGTCACACATTTCCAGAGTGTCCATGGGCTACAAGAAATAAGGCAACAGTCATTAGCCCTGTGCTTCTTTTCCAACAAGCTCAAGAGGAAGCAGCCAAAAAGGTGGTAGAGGCTGAAGCCCCTCCTGCGGAACACAACCCCCCAGATAAGGCTCCTGACCCTATTCCAGGCAGAAAGGAGGAAGTCGAGACTGAAGAGATAAGAATAGATGCGGAGAATCATCCACTCTGTCCCAATCCTGATAAGCCCATCCAGTGGGGGGACCTATTACCGGTTTGCTACACAGATAAGCAATCCACTGATGTGCAGGTGATCCTCTTCCATCCCCCAAAACCACCCTCCAAGAAGGACAACTAGGAATACAAAACCAAACCGCCCCCACCCCACAAGTGAGCAAGCAGGCCTAACGGAACCTAATCCCTTTGAGGTTTGGCTCCCACTGAGGTAGAATCAGACACAGAACAGATGGATGTAGCTCTTACACCCACACAAGCTGAAGGAGGAAGAATGATATGTTTGAGTACAAAGGGAAGAAAAAGAAAAGGAGGAAGAAAAGGCCTTGAACTCTTAAATTGAATGGTTAAGTTATCCCTGGGGTCATGTAACTGTCATAGCCTCTTACATTCCCTTAGGAGAACAGTGTTGTTTCACCTATTGATAGATCTAAAACTGGATATCTGTTTTTTGCAAGAAACATGGATGCTCAAATCGGACCAACTTAGGCTGTTCCAGGCCGAATGAAGATGGGGGCCATCCTATTGGTCCTTTGGGCCAGACAGGGCCAATGGAATAGGTATCATGCGTAAAAGACGACCAGAGAAAAGCATCTATACTAATGGATATTTGACTAGTCTAAAAGATCTAGGGATTTTTGGAATATGGTTAAAAGATTACATTTATTTAGCACCTTTTCCTTCCAAATGACCAAGATGGTGGATTTGATTCTGGGGGGGCTGTTCATCCTAGATGGATATTGGGATAAGGTCCCATATAGATTAATAAATGTATACAGCCCACAAACAAAAGCAGATAAAGTAGCTCTAATTTCCAAAATTCAACCTTACTTACATACGTCCACTTATGTAATCCTGGGGGGATTTTAATTGTGACTTACCCAAAGGGGGACTGAGGGGGGAAAGAGTGAAAACATACTGCAATTCAAATGCCTTGCAAAACTGTGTCGATATTGACGAGCTGAAGAATTGTGCACACTACCAATCCCAAGGGTCCAAATATACATGCAAAAGGGGACACCTGACATCAAATATAGACCATATTTTTGTTTCTAGGACTCTCCCTGACCCAAACTTTCATACTATCCCTATAGAATTTTTGGACTACCTTCTCTTACAAATAACGTTTCCAACAGACCCCCCAAAAATAAGGAGGGAGAAAAGATGGAGAGTAAATGTATCAATGCTCACAGACCCTTTTGTTAAAGAAAAAATTTCATCATTACTCTGAGCTAGGACCTCAGTGAGTGATCTCTATGAATATTTGGGGGTATGGTGGATGGACACAAAAAATGAGATAGCAATATGGTTCCAAAACTATGGCATGCATAGGGCCCACAAAACTATGTTTTAGCTATTTAAAACTAAGATCAAAACTTCAGAACATGATTTCACAGTCTGCTATGTCTAGACAAGATTATGACCCTGACATTGAACAGATCCAGGATGAAATGAGGAAATTTCAATATGACAGGGCAAAAACTTTAAATACAGAATTGCAATTTGGAACACAAAAAAACCCAATTGGAGACCCCTTTGAAGCCTCTAAAAAGAAGAAAGATACTTTAGATATGTTTCAATTAGTAGATGATAGAGGAAACATAGTGGAAGATGAGATGGGGATCCATGAAATAATCTGTGGGCTTTTGGCATCACATGAGAGCTCCCCTCCTCCTTCTACAAATTTGATTAATCTTATTTGGAGAAAAGCCAGGTAACCTTGGCCCGGGAGGCTCAGGAATTTTTAACCTCTCCTTTGAAATTACAAGAAATAGAAGATGTAATTATGAAACTAAAAAATGGATCTTCACCTGGACCTGACGGACTGCCTTATGAGTTTTACAGATCATTTTCCAAAAATAATGGCAAGGTGTTTAGTAGAACTGTTTTCAGTATTTTTTGACAAAGGGGTGGTCCCCCCTCAATTCGAAGCAGGTCTCTTCATTTTTATATATAAGGGAAGGCGAAAGGTAGACATCGCAAACTGGAGACCTACAACTCTCCTGAATGCTGATTTTAAAATATTGTCTCAGGCTCTTAACAATAGGCTAAGGCAAATAGCTCCTTTATTAATACATCCAGCCCAGTTTTGTGGAATCCCTGAAAGGAAGCTGCAACATGCCTTAATGATTATCAGAGATGTAATAGAGATGTGTGGAGCTGCACAAACATCCGGTTGTATCATTACTTTAGATCAAAGCAAGGCTTTTGATAGAGTATGCCTTCCTTTCCTCTTTCAGACCTTATTACATTATGGTATTCCAAAGGAATTTGTGCATAAAATCCAACTTCTATATTCTAGAGCCCATGTGCAACCTATTATTAGAGGGTTGGTAATGAAAGGTATCACTATAAATACAGGGGTTTGACAGGGCTGCTCCCTCAGCCCACTCCTTTATAACTTTTTCCTTGACCCTCTGATTAGAGTTCTGAGCAATACTCAAGAATAGGAAGGTTTGGGGGGATCCCAGGCCAAATGGAACTGAAAATCCAAGCCTATACGGATGATATATGCCTGTTTATAGCAAAACTGGAGCAATTACCAACAGTAATAAAACAACTGCAGGAATATTCTAGAGTATCTAATGCCACCCTCAATCTAAATAAATGTAAAGGGTTGTACTTAGGAAATACAGAGAGGGCACCTGTAACAGTAAACCATATTTATTTCTCCTCAGAGCACAAAAATCTTGGGAATAACGTTTGGACAACATAATCTCCCACTTGAGAATTAGGAAAGAGCTCTAGAGGGTCTGAAAATAAAGTCCAGAGATGGAAGTCATGGAGGTTGTCTAAAATAAAAAGGGTACACATAATTAAAAGGTTCATTATACCCACTTTGTTGTATATAGCCATGATTTTCCCACCCCCAGTGATCTTAGAAACCAGGTTATATGCATGCTTTTTTCAGATGGTTTGGGGATCCAGATTGAACCCAATAAAAAGGTGTTTTACATACTTGTCTAAACAACAAGGGGGTCTGGATATGGTGGACCCTATAATCTTTTTCCATAGCTTTTTCCTGTCTCACAATCTTAAAATTGGGTTAGGGGAACCAACCAGTGTGACATACCATTTGTTTTGTAAAACTTGTAGTGCATATTTGGAAATTTGGACTGGAAACCTTCCCCCAAAATTGCCCACCCATATCAAAATACCAGAATACATTAAACCAGTGCTCAAAAAGCTTTGCAAATGGGAGATCACTAAAGTGGATATCTCCAGACTCTCAGGACGACAATTGGACTCACACACGGTGAGTCAAATCCATCCAGAACAACCTAAATTTAAAAAATTGCCCACCAGATCTAAAGGGAAGGGTGTTAAAATAATTAAATAACAACAGAATTCCAATGCACATGTGGGAGGTATTATGGCTTTCAGCTTACAGGAGACTGAATGTAAGAGGCAATGCAAAACACAAGGCCCAAGAAGAAAAGAATTGTCCATATAACGGCTGTATAAATATTGAAGAGACAATGGATCATTTTCTTTTTACCTGTTCCTATGCAAAAGCCCTATGGGGATATTTAAAGACAGAATGGAATCTAAGGTGGTTAGACAGTTTAACCTATGAGTCTTTGGTCCTTGTTCATTGTCCCAACCTCAAGATAATGTATGATTATGATACTTTAATGGTGTTGTTTTGCTGTTTAAAGTTTTACCTTTGGCAGGCTCGCTGTCAATGGACACTCCAACAGAGACTGATGTCATATACCACCTATAAGACACTGGTAGACAAGCTATGGGGCAGTGTTTAAGAAAGATCTGCAGGCTAATCCTAAGAGCTATGTTTTAAGGAAATGGAAAGGGTTGTTTGGATTTATCAAATACAAGTAAGGAGGTAGACTAAAAACCTATTTCTAAACAAGACGTGTTTAAAAAGTACTACTGATTTTTGCCCTAATAGTTTATTGGTTATTCAGTAGTTGGAAAATTGTTTTTGAACAATCACTTTTAACCAGAGTATGAATTAAATACTTGTTTATTTGGGATTAAAATTGTATTCTTTCATGTGACTTAACACACTCAGAAGTAGTTAGGTTTGAGAGCTACAACTAGCAAAATTATCCTGTCACAATGGTATGGGGAAGATAATAAGACGGAGGGGGCCAGGTTTCTTTGGGGTTAAGGAGTGATTATTGTGTGGTCTTTAGCATACTGCATCAAGTGTGTGAAGTGAATTCCTGTTGTTATTTCTTTCTATATGTTTGTTTTTTCTTTTCTCTTTATTTTTTGTACAATGTGTTATGATTTGTGATGATGTGATAATAAAAAATCTCCCTACTCTTTTCAATAAGTGCTATGGGATCTTTAACATCCACCTGAACTACTACCAATCCAGGCAGATGAGACCTCAGTTTAACATCTCATCCAAAAGACAGCACCTCAGAAGTGTAGCACCTCTCTCATGCTGCACTGCAGTGTCAGTACTGGGATATTAGCCCGAGTGCCAGATGAGGGAACTGAGCACACAGACCTCTGATCTCCCAGCCTCAGAGACGAGTGTGCTACCTACTGAGCCACTGACACTGACAAACCAGTTTGCCATATATGTGCTGTGAACTCACATTTTGGGGTGTTTTGAAAGCTGAAACCCATACACAGTTTGTGAAGGTGGGGAACACGCAACAGAAAAAATGAAGTAAACATGTTAAAAAACAAAAGTGTTCCTCCGGTGACAACTATAATGGGAGGGGACTGGAATGTGGTGCCGGACACGTGATTGGACAGATCTGACCCTTGAAGACGGAGACTTTCCCCAACACAAAGGGCACAACATGATCTGATGAATGGTGCAAATATCCTAGATGTATGGCGTGTGCTGCACCCCACGGAGCGCCAATATACATTTTACTCTCCCCCGCATAAAACACTATCCCGTATTGACTTTATATTGTTAAGTTCCCACTCACTTCCACATACAGTTTGTTCTGAAATCCATGAGAGGGTCATCTCTGATCATTCGCCTGTCTCAATTACATTTCACTTTGGGGAAGCATATAGGAGGGAATTTGTTTGGAGGTTTAATAATCAACTACTCCAGAAGTCTGAGACCATACAGCAGATAAGAGATTTCCTTACTAACTTCCTTTCAATCAACAGGGGCTCAGTCCCGAGAGTTGATATAATTTGGGCGGCAGCAAAATGTGCCCTGAGAGGAGAATGCCTACGTTTGGCATCTGTTAGAGCCAGGCAACATAAAGCCCAACAGGACAAATTGCTCTCAGATATCCGGAGCCTGGAGGCTATTCTTAATAACAAGTTCCCCAACACTGAATGGGCAATGTTGCATAGACTACAAGCCCAGTACTCAGGCCTAATCACTCAGAAGGTAGAATTGTCACTAAGACGTACCAAAATCAAATATTTTGACACCGGGGGAAAAAGCTGGGAAATTGTTAGCTCTGAGGCTCAGGCAGATAGAAGCTTCATGCTTCATTGCTGGTCTCAAAGTGGGGAACCACCTTATTATGTCCCCCAAGGAGGGTAGTGGAGGAAATTAAGAATTACTATACGAAACTGTACTCAGTCGACCAGATGAGTTGTCCCAGTGTCCAAACTATCCATAATTACTTAGCCACACTAGAGTTGCCAATGGTGAACCCTCAGAGTGCCCAAATGTTGGGCAAACCAATAATAGTACAGGAGGTTATGCAGGCCATACAGCAGCTTGCACTGGATAAAGCGCCAGGACCTGATGGTCTCTCCAACAATTTGTACAAAGTGTATACACCAGAATTTGCCCCTCTGCTCACAGAGGTCTTCAATCATTGGCACTCTGAGGGCATGTCAGAAGACAGTTTCCTAAAAGCGTTGATTACCCTCATCCCTAAGCAAGGGAAGGATCCCCTTAATCCCACCAGCTATCGACCTATTTCGCTGATCAATTCTGATGTCAAGATCTTGGCGAAAGTTTTGGCCAATAGACTAAGTCCGGTATTAGCTACCCTCATTGGGCGGGAGCAAATTGGGTTCATGGCGGGGAGATCATCTGTTGACCACATGTGAAAGATCATGCATATCCTCTCGGTGTCCAGGGACTCCGATACTACAGCAGTTTTGGTGTCCCTGGACACCGAGAAGGCCTTTGATATGGTCTCTTGGGACTTTTTATTCCAAGTAATGGCAGGATATGGTTTTCCGGCTGAATTTATCAAATGGGTGCAGATTCTGTATTCCTCCCCATCTGCATAGGTATGGTGCAATGGCATCCTATCTGGCCCTTTTCGGCTTCAGCGGGGGACAAGGCAGGGATGCCCGCTATCCCTTCTCCTATTCAACCTTTACTTGGAACCTCTCCTCAAGAAGATTAATGCCTCTCCTCAAATTAGAGGAATTAAACTGGGGGAGCATCGATATACTTTGTCAGCATATGCGGATGACCTGCTGATACATATGGAAGAGCCGGTAGTCGGGATCCCTGCACTCTTGAAGCTGATCAAGTCCTTTGGAGAGGTCTCCTACTACAAACTTAATATATCCAAATCCAAGGTCTTTCCCCTAAATGATAGTACCACCTGAGCGTCCATAGACGGCACTGGCTTGGAATGGGCAAGAGACACTCTTACCTACTTAGGCATTCATGTGGCTAGAGATCTCCCCATCATGATGAAAATGAATCTCATAGAAATATTCAAGGTTGTTAAGTCGGATTTGGAGAGATGGAGTAATCTTCCGCTCACATTGTGGGGGAGAGCTAACATAATAAAAATGAATGTTCTCCCCAGGGTCCTATACCCGGTTGGAATGTTAGGGTTGTACCTTCCCAAAAAGTGGTTTAACTACTTACAGTCAGTTATATCAGCTTTCTTGTGGAAAGGCAAGAAAGTCAGATGCACATATCATAAACTTACAGGGCCCAAAAGACAATACGGACTAGCTCTACCCTCCTTTTTTATTTACTACTGTACCCATCACCTCAGTAGGATAGCCCACTGGTTAAGAGCAGGGTTAGACAGGAAGAATCAGGCATATACCCCCATATGGCTGGATATAGAACAGGCATTAAGCTCCCGATGTCAGGGTAAACTCACCTCCTTGATTTATGTTAGTCCTTCGAAGCTTCCCACTAAATTGAGAAATACTCCCATAGGATGGTCAGTTCGAGCCCTTCAGCAGACACAAACATTTCGTTCATGCAATTGGCACATATCCTTAGATCAGCCTATTGTGGGTAATCTCCATTTTCAAATAGATCATAAACCCATATCGCCTGGATTCTGGCTGTTTCTAACCGATAGGAAGGTCATTAACCTCCTTGAGGGTGGACAACTGATGTCATTTTCAACCCTACAAGCACGTTACTCGATCCCAATTACAGACTTCTTTAAACATAGGCAGGTGGTAGTGGTGATTAAGAGCCAGATTGGGAGAGGTGACACCAACTGTGTAGACTCGGAGAAACTGAAAAAGCTCTTGCAGATAGCCGGCGAATCCCATGCAGTGTCCAAGACTTATAAAGAACTTCAGGCTCTGGACATTAGTCTTCCCTGCGGGATTGGCTACTATTGGGTCCAGGAGTTGTCAATTTCACCTAATGTAGTGACCTGGGGCGGGCCTGGAGGAACAATTACTCCTTGGTAAAGCAGGACAGGTTACGAATGATACAGTTCAATATTATAAATGACTTGTATTTCACACCGGCCAAACTGCATAAGGTGGGGTGTGCCCCTTCTCCTGTATGCACCAGGTGTTGCCTCGCCCCTGGCTCTCTATACCATATGTTGTGGGGTTGTCCACTCATTCAGACATTTTGGCAGGCTATTAGACATTTGTTGGACCCATGGCTTGGCCTGGACTCCCTCTTTACTCCAGAAATTTGTTTATTATATTTGCTGCCAAAAGGTATTCCTAGAATCAGGAAGGCACATATCGCTTTAGTCTCGGCGGTAACCAAACTCATTATTATGAGGCACTGGAAGGAAGAAGCCCAGTTGTCTGTGAGGGAATGGTACAAAGAGATGCTAACTGCTTTGCAACTAGAAAAGCACATCCTGTTTATGGGCAACCGATTGCATTTATATCAGCCTAGATGGGGCTCTTTGGAGGCTTTAATTACCGCTTGCAATCCACATTGACTCAATAGTTTGTGGATCCATTGGCTAATAAGTAGAACCTAAGGTGATATTCTCAAGAATAATGCACACACTTGACATGGGGGAGGGGGGTATCTGGGGATTTTGGAGGACTTGGACGAGGGTGAGGGATTCTTAGTCTGGGATAACATAGTGGACTTTAGAGTATATAATGTTTATTTTAGCCAATGTAACCACAAGGCTTTTATGGCATGTTTCAAGATGTCATGTAATAATGCATATGCCTAACAATCCATGGTGCTGTATGGATGTTGTTGCAAAGTGTGAATAAGGTATACTAAATAAAAAAAAAAAAGTGTTATGAATGATAAAAAAAATCACCCTTTTGGATTTTTACTTCACTTTTCCACTGAATTAATGGGAAAGAAACATTTCAAGCCAGGCAGGAAAGAAGTCATGTTAGAGTTCAAGATCTGTGCCTGATATCTGATTTATAAAGTTGTCTAAAAATACAGACTGCCAATCAAATTAATGAATCAGTGTTTATGCCCAAAGTTAGCTATCTAAAAAAAAGTAAAATTCCACAGTTAACAAACAGGCAGGGACAAATCCTGTTGTCTGTTGTACATTTTTCCAATGCATAGATTTATTGGTCTAGAGGGGTGGGGTATCAATTTACATGAAAGGCAGAGTGAAAAAAACTAATATTTTTAGACTCACTTTTCAAGATGTCAGAATACTGTATAATGCATTGTGGGGAATGCCACTCTGATATTTAGGAAAGCTGGTTACATTACAATGAAATATGATTTACTACAGCTTGCAAATTACAGAACCACATCAAAACAGAGCTAATTCGATTAAAGGGAACATACACACCAACTATCACTAGCAAAACTAGACTAAAACCATTTGATTTGACATGCATATAGTCACAAGACATATCACATTATTAAGAAACACTCCAGAAGAGTAACAATAATGGATTGAGTCCCATAATGATGTTTTTAAAAGCATTCTAAACCCCACAGTGCTCCATCAACCCAGCTGTGGAAATGGATAAAAGCAGGACCTCCCAACCCCTGGAAATGAGATGCTGCTTCTCAGATGGGCTATGCTGGGTAAAAAAATGTAAAAAAAAAATAAGCATGTTTTATCTGTTCTTAATGATGCACTGTTTAACTGTGCCTCCTTATAAAACAAAATTTACAAGATGTTGAAGTTCAAGATCTGTGCCTGATATCTGATTTACAAAGATGTTTAACAATGCAGACATCCAATCAAACTAATGAATCAGTGTTTATGCCCAAAGTTAGCTAGCTCTAAAAAGTATAATTCCACAGTTATAGAATAGGCAGGAAAAAATTCAATGGTCAGTTGTGCATTTTCTCCAAATGTAGAGATTAGTGGTCCAGAGGGGTGGGATATCAATTTATATAAAAGGTGAAGAGAAAAAAAACTAGCATTTTTAGACCCACTTTGCAAGTTGCTATGGCACTGAATCTTACATTGTGGGGAATGCCACAGCTGATATTTAGAAAAGCTGGTTCCACCAAAATGAAGTACTGAACTTATCAGAGAGCAGCTTTTGCTTAACAACAACCATGTGCACCAATTTAGAGATGTAGCAAAATTTAATTCCGCTGGTGAAGTGAACGTGAAGAGGCCACTTTGCATTGTCACTTGGCTACACAGAGTGGCCAAAGCAAAAGGCTAACTTCACCTTGTAATTATTACTACGCGTTGTCATTTCACCTTAACACAAAATAAGGTGGAGTGACAACAATACTGGCAACCCCTTGCACGCACAGTCACCAGAATTAATGTGCATCTCCAAAATGCTACTGTCTTGTTTCCAGAAAACTCCCCAGTGCTGACGAAGGGAAATGATAGCACAATAATAAATGAAAACTCTCCCAGAATTAATGGTGCACTCAGTCACGCATGCAGTGATCACACACAGTCACCATAATTAATGTGCATCCCCAAAAATGCTACTGTCTTGTGTCTGGAAAATTCCCCAGTGCTGATGAAGTGAAATGAGAGCATAACAAGAAATGCAGAGTCTCCCAGAATTAATGGTGCACTCAGTCATGCGTGCAGTGATCACACACAGTCACCAGAATTAATGTGCATCCCCAAAATGCTACTGTCTTGTGTCCAGAAAATTCCCCAGTGCTGATGAGAAGAAATGAGAGCATAACAAGAAATGAAGTCTCCCAGGATAATGGTGTACTGCAAATGCACAGAAAGATTAAAATTGCACTGTGCACTCAAGAGATGCAGATGCAAAGGCACAACAACACCTAACCAGTGCTCCCAACAAGTCGCAAATCCAAATCTGGAAAAGAATACCTTTTACTGGTTGGGGGGATAGTGCACGGCAGTAACAGTCCACTACCGGTAGAGATACCACAAAACAGTATTAAAAATTAATGCAGGTGTGGTGGATAGCAGGTTCACACTGCTGCAATTACCCTTTGGCACAATAAAAGGTGTCTGATTTAATGGCACGCATCACACACACATGCACACACGCTACAAGTAATGCATAGCAAATTGAAAACCTTTAGTAATATAACCAAATGTTTTAAACAAACTGAAATTATACACTGCTGTACCACAACAATCAGAAAAATAATGTCCAGAATTACTGAAAATATTACAGTGTGTACATTAACACAGTTATGCAAGAAAAATATAACCAAAACAGAAAGACTGCCTTTTTCTCCCAGTTCATCTACCTACACCACAGACGCCCCTTCCCGAAACACACTTCACAGTACACAGACTGACTGTTCTGAATTAACATTCAAAATCCACACACAAACAATAAACACTCGATGATATGAGCACAGGAGGATTTCCTACAATTGACGTACTAAATTTTGAGCAAAGTAAATGTCTCAAAAAGGCTCTTTTTAACAGCTTTTAGAGGATTTGAATCACAGTGCTCTGAGAGGAAACTGTCTCCATCTTCCACTAGACACACACACGGCATAGAACTGAGGTTGTGCAGAACAATCTAGAGCCCATGTGACCTGCAATCCCATGAAGCACTGCAAAATTTACCTTGTAGCTCAATACCAAGGTGAAGTGATGCGAAGTACATTGATCTCAATGTACTTTGCCTTAAAATTGGTGGAGAAGTGGTTTGGGGAAAGGGGGAATAATGCAAAGTCATTGGTTTCAATGGACTTTGCGTCCCTCATTATGATGCAAAGTACTCTGCTTCACGTTGCAGGGCACTTCGTGGATTCCGTGTTACTCCACAAATCACTCCACGGAGCGAATTTTGGCCACTTTGCCCACCACTAGCACCAATGCAGTAAACAGCTGAAATCAAAGAGAAACAGTTAAATCTTCATACAAACAAAATATTTAAAAGTTTTCTAAACCCCACAATGCTCTAGCTACCCAGCTGTGGAAATGGATAAAAGCAGGACCCCTTGAAATGAGTTGCTGCTTCTCAGCAGGGCTATGCTATGTAAACAAAGTTTAAAAAATGCATGTTTTCTCTGTTCCTAATGATACATTCTTTAACTATGATTATTTTCAAAATAAAACTTACTACATGTTACTGTTTGCTGTGGCATAGAAGATTGTATCAAACTAATTTTCTTTAATTCTAGGTTGGCACCTTCTGTTACTACAAATTCCAGAATTCCCTGCAACTGACATCAGAACAGTAGGCAGCAGTAGGAGAATCAATAGCCCACAGTGCATGCTAGGCCTTTTGTTTAATCTCCAGTTAGATCAGCCCTGTGTGATTGTAGATGGCCCAGGGAGGATGACAGGACCAGCAAACAAAAGATCAGAACTTACAAAAACTATAACATACAATGCAGGCTATTAAACCTCTCACTTTTGCATACTGTTCTAAGACCCCCTGCAGGAGATTCTGGAATTTTCAGTAACAGAAGATGTAAGGGTATGTAACCCCTTTTGTTCTGATGGTATATACTATAATTTACTACAGCTTGCAAATTACAAAGCCACATTAAAACATAGCTAATTTAGTTAAAGGGAACATGCACACAAAATATTCCTAGCATAACTACCTAAAAATGGTCCCTGAGATCAGTGCACCCACCCAGTAAACAAATGAATAAATAAAAAATAAAAAAAATTGATTTGACATTAATATAGTCAAGAGATGTATCACAATATTAACAAACATTGCAGACTAGCAACACTGATATATTGAGTCCCATAATAATATTTTCAAAAACATTCTAAACCCCACAGTGCTCCATCAACCCAGCTGTTGAAATGGATAACAGCAGGCCAAGGAATGAGATGCTGTTTCTCAGATGGGCTATACTGGGTAAAAGAAATGTGAAAAAAAAATTAAAAAGAAGGTTTTATCTGTTCTTAATGATACACTGTTTAACTGTGATTCCTTTTAAAATACAAATTACAACATGTTAGAGTTCAAGATCTGTGCCTGATATCTGATTTATAAAGATGTTGAAAGATGCAGACAGCCAGTCAAAGTAATGAATCAGTGTTTATGCCCAAAGTTAGCTATCTCTAGAAAGTATAATTCTACTGTTATAGGATAGGCAGGGGAAAATCCTATGGTCTGTTGCGCATTTTCTCCATCATATAGATTTAGTGGTTTGTTTATTGATTGATTGATTGATGTCTTTATTTATTTATTTACTGAGATCTAGGATTACAAATACATTTGAAGCAGAGGTTCTTTTACAAAGGTTCCACATCAAACATTGTGGTTGTTGTGAATTTTCAGATGGTTGTTGTACGTTTTTGTGGTTGTTGTACATTTTCTCCAATGTACATATTGAGTGGTCCAGAGGGGTGGGATATCAAATTACATAAAAGGTGTAGAGAGAGAAAAAAACTAGTATTTTTAGACTCACTTTGTGAGATGGCATGATCCTGTATCTTGCATTGTAGGAATGCCACAGCTGATATTCAGAAACATTGGTTCCATCAAAATGAAATACTGAACTTTTCAGAAAGAAGCTTTCACTTAACAATAGCCATGTGCAACAATGCAGCGAACAGATGAAATCAAAGAGAAACATTTAAGTCTTTATACAAACAAAAGATGTAAAAGTATTCTAAGCCCCACACTGCTCCATCAACCCTGCTGTGGATTTGGATAAAAGCAGATCCCCCAGAAATCAGATGCTGCTGCTCAGTTGGGCTATGCCGTGGAAAAAAATAAGCATATTTTATATGTTTTAATGCTACACTGTTTAACTAAGCCTGTTTTTAAAATAAACATTGCAGCATGTTACTGTTTACTGTTTATTGTAGCGTAGTAGATTGTACAAGTCTAATTTTCTTTAGTTCTAGATTGGCACCTTCTGTTACTACAAATTCCAGAATTCCCTGCAGCTGACATTAGAACAGTAAGCAGCAGTGTGAGATTCAACAGACCATAGTGCATGATAGGCCTTTTGTTTAATCATCAGTTAGATCAGCCCTGTGTGACTGGACATGGCCCAGAAAGGATGATAGGACCAGCAAACAAAATATAAGAACTTAAGAAAACTCTAACATACAATGCAGGCTAATGAACCTCTCACTGCTACATACTGTTCTAAGGCCAGCTGCAGGAGATTCTGGGATTTATAGTAACAGAAGATGTAAAAAGTGTTTATAACCCCTTTTATGTTGTTAGTGATTGCTACGATTTACTGCAACTTACACATTACAGTGCCACATTAAAATAGCTAATTCAGTTGAAGGGAAAATACATACCAACTATCACTAGCATAACTAGAATAAAACCATTTGATTTGACATTAATATAGTCAAGAGACGTATCACATTAAAGAGCTGCAGGAGAGCATAGGGGAGAGAAACAGATAGCCATAGCCACGATCAGATTGGGAGCAGGGGAGCATCGGGGAGAGAGACCACCCAGCGCGGTGACCATGGAAGAGGCTGCCAGAGTTGGTGGAGAGCAGGTTGTTGGAAGCAAAACAGTCTGATCTGGGTCCTGGATGAGCCAATCGGGCATGAGGACCCAGCACCAATCCATTGAAGGACTGTGATTACATGGCTCCTGGAGGAGCCAATCAAAAGGAGAGGTGCCAGATCTGAGAGTGCAGCCAGCTTTACAAGGACTGCTGGCCACCACTCTATGTTTCTATGTTTCTAGTTAAGAACTGCAGTGGAGCTTTGGGGAGAGAGACCGGCAGCCATAGCCATGATTGGATTGGGAGCAGGGGATCATCAGGGAGAGAGAGACTGCCCACAGTGGTAGCTGTTGAAGAGGCCACCAGAGTTGGTGGAGAGTGGTTGTTTAAAGCAAAGCAGCCTGAACTGGGTCTTGGAGAAGCCAGTCGGGCAATGGGACCCAGCACCAATACACGGAAAGCGATGTGATTATGAGGTTTCTAGAGGAGCCAATCCAGAGGAGAAGTGCTGGATTTGAGAGTGCATTGGGCTTTATAAGGACCATTGGCCACCACTGTCAGTAAAAAACTGCAGGGGAGCACTGGGGAGAGAGACTGGCAGTCGTAGCCACGATCGGATTGGGAGCAGGGGAGTATTGGAGACAGAGAGACTGCCAAGAGTGGCAGCCATGAAACAGGCCCAGAGTTGGTGGAGAGCAGACTGTTTTTCCAACCCCCTTCCCACCCTGGCCCCGACCTCCCACCCCAGCCTCAGCCTCTATTAAATGCATATGGGTGAAGGAGGAGCTAGCACAGAGGAAAACACCAAGCAGGTAAAAACAGAAAATGTAAGGATTTGTAACCCCTTTTGTTCTGATACTGAGTGCTATGATTTACTGCAGCTCACAAATTACAGAGCCACATTAAAAACAGAAATAATTTAGTTAAAGGGAACATACACACCAAATATCATTATTTTGTTTTCTTATTGACAACAAAGGAACACAATGGTGATGACAGGAGCATATCACATGATTTGCATATTTTGCAATTACCTGCCGTCTGCCATTTTTGCCATTTGTACTAGTTCCAGAGTGGCTAGAGTTCCAGCCTTGGGGTCTCTCTGACAAGGTTCTTCATGTTGTAGGGGCCTCTCAGAAGGAGTCAACTTGTCAGTGCTATGCCTTCAAATGGGAGCACTTTTTCCATTTGGTGCCAGGGAAAGGAACTTGACCCTATCTCTTGCCCTGTGACTAGCATCCTGGATTACTTGTGGTCCATCTCTGAATCATGCCTAAGGTCGATGGTCCTCAATGTGCACCTAGCATGCTAACCCAGTGGCATGGAGGACTGAGGCACTGAGCACTTTTCTCCTCCCACACCAGCGACCCAGGGTCGGGAATTGACCCTGGTTGCTTGGGGCTGGCAGGGTGAGGAAGGATCAAAGATCCACGTACAAGAAGCTTGCGGTAAGTAGCCAGCACCCACCAGCCTGTAGCCACCAACAACTGCCATCCAGTAAGATACCCCCAGCAGTCCAGAGTCTGGAGCCAGCATTTAATCTTTTGTGGGAGATACTGCCTCAAGTGGTTGAGGGGGTCATTTGTACTCAATGACCATTCAATGCTTTGGTGCTGTCAATCTGTTCTCTTTCATAGACATTACATTCATAATAAAAATCAAGAAAACACACCTTTTAGACACTTACTAACTTGAGGCAGATTCAAATCATATCTCTGAAACCCAATGCCAAATCTTGGTGCCTCCACTCCTTCATTTTATTTCATGGCTGTGATCAAGACCCTTAATGGAGGAACAATGAAACTGCTCTTTTGCAACGTGAATTCGTTTCTTACTCTGGAGCGAATGGTTAATAGTCATTATACCATGGACCTTAGACAACAATGAATCAGAACGGCTGACTGGCACCTTACCACCATTGTAAATCCTCTGATAATCACCGCAAAAGGTGCCAGCCAGCCGCATCTCTTAAAAATCATCCAACCCGGGAAATTCAAACCGGAGATCCGCCATGTTGAAACGCTCGCTAACTGGTGGTCTCCGATTCCCATTACATCCTATTAAGCAAAGCACATCGTGTAATACAACCCCCCCCCACCGAAAGTGGATCTGCACTTGGAAAAAAAAACAACACGCTCCAATATATTTTTCCTCAGAACCGCTGAAACTGCACCCACCACCTCAGTGTCTGCTCCGCGCTGTCTGCCTTCCATCCTGTCATAAGACTCCCACTGCATCTCGGTTCCCTCGTCACTGTCTCCGTCCACTCTGTTTCTGCCCTCATTAGTTTACCAGGCTACCTCACTCCTCCATCTTAAAAATATATATTAAAAAACATGCAACTCGGTCACTTCCTGCTCACACAGAAACCCAACTCGAAACACATCACAGTTGTGCGCATCAAGAAGCGAGGCGGCAGTCGACAGTCATTCTCGCAGGGCAGGCTCATCAGCTCCAGTCTCTGCAGCAAGCAGTTTGAATTCAGTGCTTCTCAACAGCTCATATGAATCAGCTAGGGACTGAATCAGCTAGGGACTGAATCAGCTAGGGACTATTTTCTTTTGTGCAACAATATTTCTTTATAAAATGCATTTGTTTACACAGGAAAAAATAAAATAAAATAATTTCAGCTTAAATCTGTATCAAGATGTCATGGTATAATTGCAATAAGCCACTTGGGGGTGTGGGTTATCAGGGGATTTACCACGGCTGTAGAGGATTTACCCACTTGGCTGCGCCTCATGGGCAAACCACACCAGCCATGGCAAATCCCCTGATAACCCACGCCCCCTCATGGCTTATTGCTTAATTACTCTCACCTATGCAGAGATAATAAACACTGGGTTTGGATTAGTGAAAGGGGTGGCTCTTGAGGGGCCATCCAATCCTGATCCATATCCAATTCTTTGTTTCTGTGAATATGTTAGATATAGGCTGATGCCCCACACTAGGAAATTGGGCTAATACCCAGTATTGATACTGCAGTGTAGCACCTGTGTATGGGATGTACTACACTGATGTTGAGGTGCTAAACTTTGTATGAGATGTTAAACCAAGGTCCCTTTTTGTCCATCTTTTCTAGTTGTCTAGGTGGAATTTAAAGATCCCATGGAACTTAATGCAAAAGTCAAAGAACTTTTTTATTTTAAAACCAATTAGCAAATTATAATACAATATTCATAAATATATCATGCCATTATTCCCTACCCCTGAGACACATTCCCTTATTATATGCCATTCTTTTACACAATTTCTGCTACACAGTATTTCTAGTGACATCATTATGAGGGTATCGAAAGGTGTTCCCATTAGTTATGGAAAGCTTTCAATCTGTATAATTAGCAATGCCTCCTAATATAGCAACCTAATTAAGACTTAAAATGGTCCAGCCATGATTTCAGCTGCCACCTCCTGGTTAGTATAAGAGATACTTGGCACTGTGCTTGCCATAGAAAATATCTGAAGATGATGAACACCAACTGCTGCATTCCCCAACTCATACTTCCCTTACAGAAGGGAGTTTAGGCTGTAAACAATCCATCCATCCTGAGGACTGCACAAAAGAGGTCCCCTTAAGACCCTTAAAAACATGGCCCCAATGTTGCAAGTAAAGGAGCATTCTGAGAATAAGTCCTTTATTATTTTGCTTTGCTTTACAAAGGAGGCTCTTGAATAGTGCTGTTTAATCAGTTTTTATACGTTGTTTGCTTTCAATTATATTCACAAAGGCAGACTTAACCATATGATTGCATCTCACTTTTTTATCAGGATCTTTACACTTTGCATATCACAAGAGCCACACTTTAAACATAGAAATTTACAGCAGATAAGGACAGCTAGGCCCACCCAGTCTGCCCATTTTCTCTACCTGCTGCCGAAACCACAGACCCTACTTGATCTCTGGCTTTGTTCTCTTTTGTATCACTCCTCCGGTTTGGCAACTTGCATGTTGTGGTGCTTCACAAGGGACCACCATCCTACACTGAAACCAATCTGGCCCAAATTCCTCACCTGCAGCCCTATCAGCTCTGGCCAGAATTTGTTATTATAGTTATGCAGTCACAAATCAGGACTGCTCTTAACATGAGAAGGACTCATGTTTGACAAATGGTTGTGATTGTTGCATATTAATGTTATAAGTGTTGTTTTATTCTGCAGCTTAGCTTAAGCTTGGGCAAGCTGGTAGTTTGTTCATATGTTGTATTCTCTCTGTCCTTTTTTTCCTTTTTTTTTAACTTTATACAGTAGTTGATGCATTGAAGTTGTTCCATTACATGTTACTCTTTATGGCTCATTATTGCCACCTTGTGGATCTTTATCAAAATGTTTTTTTCTAAGAAATTGAAGACTGCAGATTAGCTTCTTACCGAACCTGTTTGTTTTACTAGTTAGGGGTTTGAGAAAAACTAATTTTGCTTTTCTCTCCATAGTGAGAGCTTCTTTTTAGTGTCACTGTTGCTCATATGGACTGGTTTTTGTTGCCTCTTTTATTTATTATATCCTATATTTTTAAGTGTTTTTTCTTTTGCCCCCTTTACGTTTTTTTCTTTTATTTTCTTCCTTTGCTCAGGGGGTATTCCTTGATGTTCCCTCACTCTACTTGTCCTGCTCCTTAGACTATATGGCTGGGGGACAGATATTCTATCCCCCCTGTTTTTTTCTCTCTGTCAGACTTTTTTTTTCTTTTTTTCTGGTATATTGAGCCTCTCTTCTTTATTGTTTTTAATCGGGGTGGAGTGGGCACACTCAGTGATGGAAGGAAGGCTGGGATACATCACGGACTGGATAGGGTGGGAGTTTAGGTCATCAGGACCTGGTTGATATTGGCGTGCATTTGGGGTGGGTTCTTCAGCTTGTTTAGTTGTTATTTTGCTTATAGTTCTACAGTTTTCTATTTTTGTGGGGTTTATTTGTTTCTTTGCTTATTTAGTACACTGGTTAGGATTTGGGTCGTGGGGGTTTCATTCCTTGGTTTTGTGGTGATTTATGGGAACTGCTCCTGATTTGGGGATGGATTCACAAAGCTTTCTGAAGGTGTAAAACCTTCTCTAAGTCCAGAAAACTGTTGTAGCTATGGAAAAAAGGGGAACTTGCACCCAGTGCTATTCACAAAAACCTCTGCAGCTGTGGAAAAAATACACTACAGACTGTGAAAAAAAGTGCAGCTGAGGAAGTTCCTGAGGAAAAAAGGTTATTGATAAGTATGGCGCAGCCCCTCAAAGGCTATTCTCAGCCAGGTTTTTCCCACAGTTGAGGAAAAAATGTTACACACATTGGAGTGAGGCATAACTCTCCCCCTTGAAACTGCAGTAGTGCCCCAACAATTGAAGACAATTACAGTGGAGGTCAGGCACAGGTAACAGCATCCCAGTGGATATATAAGTGGCTGAAGTTAAGCAACATTAGCACCCATTGCCATTGAATGGCAACAAAAAACAACCACCAAACCCAGTGCAGCCCATGAAGGAGCCATACAGGCAGTAGAGCCTGAACAGCCTGCAGTGAGTGTTACTCCTGCAGGTAACAGAAGCACTCCAGAGTGGGATGACTAGCAGTGATAGACAGCCACTGTGGTGCCATGGTACTGCTAGTACCTGTGGTGCTACAGGGGTCCTAGCTGAGGGACTGGTTGCTAGTCTCTTTGTGGGTGCTTTCAGTTTCATGCTATGGCAGCAGTGTTAAAGTCTGCTGCTCCAGCTAATTAGCATCACTGTTGCTGTTCTTCCTAAGCCATTTCTGCAGCTGCGGATCTGCAGTTGCGGAATTTCAGCACTTGCTCAATTTCCACAGCTGTTGAATTTCTGCAGCTGTGGGGATTTTTACAGAATTCCGCACCTGCGTAAATTTTCTTTAAGAATATCACGCAACTGCATTTCTGCAGTGCTGCAGGCCTTTTTCCTGCAGCTGTGGGATTTTTGGTTTTCTTTGTGAATCCTGCCCTTGGTTTTTTGTTTGTATGTTTAACTGCCTCCTCTTTTATTACATGGAGGTATTGCAATGTGTGCTTCATGTACTTATATAAGTTGGAATATTAAGGGCACTCAGGATATTAAAAAGTGATACTGGATTTTGAAACATTTAAAACATCTTAAAGCTGATGTTGCTTTCATTCAAGAGTCTTATATGCAAAATAAAGATATTTCCCTATTTCGATGTGATTGGGTAGGGTATGCTTATGGATCCAGCAGTAGTAATAAAAGGAATGGAGTTTGTATTTTTAATTGCAAGGCATTTACCATTTAATTTGCTTTCTGAGTCTGGTGATGAGGAGGGCCATTATATTTTTTTGCATGGCAGGTTGGGGTTACAGGAAATTTTGTTGAGCTCTGTATACAGGCCCCTGGTTGATTCTCCTCATTTATTTACACATCTTACAACTTTGTTAGCCCCGTATGTTCACCTTCCAATGGTCATTGGGGTGACTGGAATTTAGATTTTCACTCTGATCTGGATAGGTCTAACTTAGCACATAAATGTCTCTCACCCGCACAATGCAGGCTCAGAGATTTATTCAGTTATTTGGGATTACTGGATCCCTGAAGAACTTTGCATCCAACAGGTGTTATACTTTTCCCCCTGTACACCACTCCTTTTCACATATTGATTTTTTTTATCTACAGAACAGTTGTCATGGGTGTTAAGTTGTGATATCAAAGAGCGTGATCTGTCTGATCACACTCCAGTGTGCCTTATCTATGGTATTTTAGACAGTGTGGGCAGAGATTCCATGTGGCACCTCAATGTGCAACTGCTTTGTGATAACTCAATGACTAATAAGCTATGCCTATTTATTAAAAATGTTTTTGAGGTTAATATGTAACCTGAGGTGCCAATGGACATCATATGCGGTGCAGCAAAGGTGGCTATCCATGGTGAGTGCATTCGGTTGGCTAAAGTTAAATCTAAGAAACACCACAGGCAACTTAATAACCTCTTACATCAGATTAGAACATTGGAATCCACGCTATCTTCTGATACCCCTGATTTGATCTGGGGACAGCTTAATACACTATGTTCTAAATAGTCTTCCTTAATTAATGAGCAGGTGGAGTTGGTGATATTACATACTAAATGCCATTATTTAGAACAAGGTGAAAGGGTGGGCAAGTTATTGGTGCTGAGGCTTAGGCAGCAGGAAACTGCAAGAATAATTTCTGTGCTCTATAAACCAGGCTCTAATTCCTTAGTTACACAACCGCTTGAGATTGTTGATATTTTTGGAGAATATTTTATGAGTATTTACTCTGCCTCTCCAGAGGTATCCACTAATCCTGAAAAAATTCAACATTATTTACAGGGCTTTGAGCTTCCCCAGCTGTCAGACACAGTATAGTTCTCTAGGGGGTCCTATTATGGCTGAGGAAGTGCAGGTTGCTGTCTCCTCCCTTTCCTTAGACCGAGCCCCTGGCCCTGATGATTTCCCTACCAATTTTTATAAAATGTTCTCTGAAAAATGTATCCCTATATTAGTTTCATTATTTAATTACTTATTTGACCACAGCCTTTCAGGTACTTCGCTGACTCAGGCATGTATTATTCTTTTACCCAAGCCTGGAAAGGATGGTCATTTCCCTGCAAACTATAGGCCCATCTCACTTATAAATACAGATTTTAAAATTTTACAGCAGTAGCCTAAATTTGTCAAGCAATTTTGAGAGATTCCCTATTTATCTTCTAAAATTCTTTTTTTTGTACCTACAGTAAGAGGCCACCTCCAATTGCAGTACTTAAACACCATCTAGTGCCTTTTCAACTAGACTATCACATGGACAGACCATCTCCTTGTAGCAGTGAACACACTATCAAACAAAACAAAATCCCTAACAAAAGTTTAAAAATTTTCAATAAGGATTTTTAAAAAGCCATAAAAATCCCTTGACTAAATTGTGCTGCTACTGTAGCTAAGATTTTAGCTTTGCATCTTGAGAGTGTTTGGGAAGGTCTCATTAGTCCAGAACATTTTGGATTTATGAAGGTCGCCTTTCTGGCAGCCATACTTGGAAATGTTTTTTATCTCATCTTGGCATTCAAAGAGACCAGGGAAGCTGCTGCTCTAGTTTCTTTGGATGCTGAGAAAGTGTTTGACCGTGTGTCATGGCCCTATTTATTTCATGTGTTACAAGCATATAACATCACACCAAAATAGACAAAATTAATTCATAGTTCCCCTTCTGCATTGGTTTGGTGTAATGGTGTTCTTTCTTCTCCATTTCCGGTCACTGCTGGTACCCATCAAGGTTGCCCTTTATCTCCCTTTTTATTTAATTTATATATAGAGCTGTTACTACTGAAAAGTAAAAGAAACTCTAATATTCGCAGTATTTCTATAGGATCTATTGAATATATTTTATCAGTATACGTGGATGATATCTTATTACATCTCACAGATCCTGGAATATCTTTTCCCACAGTGCTAAATGAAATCAAAATATTTGGCCATATTGCTGCTTATAAACTAAATCTGAGTAAGACAAAAGTTATTCCACTTAACTCATTTGTTGACAAGGCCCATATTTTATCCCTGGGTTTGCAATGGGAGTCTAATACATTGACCTCCTTGAGGATTCAGATCGCACGTTGACTTATAACCCTTCTAAAAGTCAATTTAGATCCCTTATTGCTTTCCATTAAGAATGACTTGAAGAGATGGACTAATCTCTCACTCTCTCTATGGGGCCAAGCAAATGTTATTAAAATGAATATCTTGCCTCAAATTTTATATACTGTTGGAATGCTTAATATTATTTTACCACATAAATGATTTCTTCAACTTCATTCGTTACTTTCATCTTTTCTTTGGCAAAATAAAACTGTTAGAAGGGCCTAACTAAAATTAACATTTCCCACCACTATTGGAGGTATTAAGCTACATCATTTTTACACTTATTATTTAGCATTACATGGATCTAAATATTTTCATTGGGGAGCAGTAGTTGATAATACTCAGCATTCTTATATACCTTTGTGGATCCCTTTAGAATGAGATTTATGTTTACATGAAGGCTTATGTCTGAGATCATTGATCTTTACTTCTCCTTCAACATTGCCCCAGAGGTTAAAATCTACCCCAATGTGTTGGTTCCTATGGGCTCACACCCAACTATGTAAATATTATGTTTTTTCCTGCATAGCACAACAGTATTTCTAATAATCCCAATATCAGAATGTCTCATCAGAACCATCTTTTTTACCACTACACCTCTATGTATTAGTTTCAGACCTTTTATCTGACAACCACTTGATGGATTCCCCTGCTTTTCAAAATAAATATCGCCTTAACTCCCGATATAGTTTTAAATGCATGCAGCTATCAGGGGATTTACTAACTTATTCTGGTCCACCACCTTGGACTGATTCCCTAACCCCACTTTTTGAGAGCTTTATTCTAGCGGCATGCATGCGTCATGTGGTAGCCCAATTGTATGGTCTTTATCGATCACTGGACCCAGCTAAATTAAATGGGGTTGCTTACTACTGGCAACATGCTCTTGGTCTGACCTAGGAACCTTCTGAATGGGGTAAAGTTTGAAAATATAGCTAAAGATTAGTCAAGCAGGATAGATACAGGCAAATGCAGTTCAAAATTATACATAATCTTTATTTGATTCCCACACATTTATATAGAATGGGGAAAGTAGAATCTTCTACTTGCAGTGAGTGTGGCAAAGCAAATGGTTCTCTCCTACATCTTTTGTGGTAATTTTAAAAAAGTGGAGCCTTTTTGGTCCATTATCAAAACCTGGTTAGATCCAACATTTGAACTGGGAAATCTATTTACTCCAGAAATGTGTTTACTAGGATATTACAGGGATATCTCTTTTTCTTTTCAGAAGTGTTTTATCTCCTTGATTGCCACTGTGGTTAAAATAGTTCTCCTTCATAACTGGTTGGAGGACCACCCACCATCAAGGACTGAATGGCAAAGAGAAATTCTTAGCACCCTCACTGTGGAATCACATATTGTGAATACGCAGCATAAGAGAGCATCTTTTTTTTGTAAAATAGGGGCCTTTGTATGCTTGGCTTTCTACATTATAATTAGAGTGTACCACAATTGCTCCCTACATTTTATTGTATTAGTTTTTTTTTTTCTTGGTGGTTAACATTTATCTTTGCTAATCGTTATAGTGTGGGCAGCAGGGAGGGGTAAGGGTAATGTTTCTTCTTTCATTTTGTGTGCTGCTAGTGGTTTTGCTATGTATATATTGGTGATTGTGGATTCATTATTTTTTGTGGTTGTTTATTCTTCTGTGATTGCTGATTATGTTTGTTTATTAAAATCAATAAAGTATGCTTAATTTAAAAAAAATAGAACCCACCCTGGTAGTCCAGTTGTCCCCTTCACCCAACTATAAGATACAGTTTTGCAATGCTTTTGTAGTTCACTGACATCCTCCTCTTGGCTCCATCCATATCAAAGTATACATTACACTCATCTGGCATATGACTCACCCTAGAAAAGCCTTTAAATGTCTTTTTTTCTCACTCCCACTGTGTTTTGATAGTCGTCTGGCATGCCAGACTGCCTACACGGTAGCCCAGTTTGGCAATCAATACAGTCTGCGAGACAAGGGTCGTGTTTCTTTGAGCGACTGAATGCTGAGTGCTGGTGAGCATTCAGAGCTGGTCTGGCAACATTTAGAGCCTGAGCCCAAAGCTGGCAGTTGTGTAAAGAAACAAATTACATAGCAGGGCATGCCAGACAGCAGGGATTAGGGTACTACTGTTTGTATTTTACTCTGAAGCCTTCCTGACCCTACTTCTCAGCATTTTCCAACCAGTCCACTGAGCATCTTTTTAAATATTAGATTATACTGTATTTCATTGGGCTGGCACTACTGCCTGTGACACCAGTGACCCAGCCTTTGCAATGAGCCTGGGTCATCAGGGGCTGGCCAGGGGGAGGAGGATCAAGCATCTCAGGGGACACTCTTATCCAAGGGAGAGAGGAACATGACACCATTCTGCCACTGCCTCCAGTGGACACACAGGTGGAGGTGCAAGGTCAGCAGTGTCAGAGAGGGAAGGATGCCTTTATGAACTTGGCTGAGGTATGTATAAGTATGACACCAGCTTGGAAGCATTTGCTCATGCTGACATCCTCAGGGCACAAGGGAAAAAAATTAAAAATCCCCTGGCGCAGTAGCCCTACGATTGCCGCCATTCACGGAGGTCCTAAAAAGATAGTATATCCATCTGTAATGCCAGTAAAGAAGCAAAAAATTTATTTGAAAAAAGAGATATTATTTAATTTAATTGATTTCTACTTCACTTCTCCTTTCCTTATGCTTGAACCACTAACTCAGCTCATAGAAAAGACAAAAAAGGCAATGCACTCAAAAAATGATCATGGAGACTGAGCTGAGCTGTCTGTCAGTTTAGGCATAAAGAAAGGAGAAGAAGTGAAGATGGAAATAAATACATTAAATATAATATTAGAAAGATGATGGCTGGACAGGTTGGAAAAGTTGAGAATTAGGGTAAGGCTTTAGAGCAAACACTAACCCCACCCCCATGCTTATTAGTTGTAGGACAACACTCCTGCCCACCCCCCCCCTTGGGAGAGGGAACCTTCCTAACTGTGCTGTGTTCAGTGACACTCCTGTCTCCTCCCCTCAACAAAGGGGGCATCCTTTACTGAACTATGCTTTATGAGATTTAGCCTTCCCCTCTCAGGAAAGGGGTGCAGGCTTTACTAAGCCACGCTTGGCCAGTGATCCTGCCTGCCTCTCATAGGAGAGGGGACCGTTGTTTACTATGTTGCACTCAGCCAGCACTCTCTGTCCTCTTTAGCAGAGGGGAGAATCCTTTACCAAGCCAAGAAAAAGCTTCACATTTAAATACATTGCTGCTTTAAATATGCTTAGGGTCTGAACCAATGGTTTCCTCAGTGTGTGGTGAGAGATGGAGGAGATTAGCTTTGCTAACTGTTCATTTATTACCTGGTCATAAAAATAATGTTCCCTCTCCTTGTATGCTATTTTAGGTTGGCAGCAGGAATGATAATTAGAGCTGTAATAAAATACTTATGGAGACAAGTTCAGAAAAGTATTACTTCATATTTAACCAACCCTTTCTGTCCTATTTTCTACATAAAGAATTATGGATTCTTTGCGACCCCATCACTGTTATTATTTTACAGGTACAACTGGACGTCACCTGAGACCCCAGGGCTCAAGTAACAGATCTCTAACTTATCTATGCTAGGTGAGTAAGCTGTAACAGTACAGCCATGCCTGTTACACCCTGTCGACTTTTATTTTTTCAATGCCAGCAATGTAGTCCAACCCCAGTGTGAGCGTTTACTTTTTTTAATGCTAACATCAGAAATTAATTTTTGCTGATAACATTTACTTTTTTTTTTAATGCTTGCACCAGACTCCTATTGCTGTTGTTAGCTTTTAACTTTTCAATGCAGACACTAAAAGCCCAAAGCCCAACTCAGATGTTGCTTTTACTGTTTTTTTTTTTAAATGGCCAACTGAGCAGACTGCCAGCTAATCGAGTAAGACAGCTGGGACAGGATTTTCAATGGGATTCAATTGCCACAAGCCCTGAGTGCAGCAAAGATATGGTGCACTTGTCTGGCTGTAATCTAATGGGATTTTATATCCCGTGTGGCAATTGCCACAAGTTACACTAACTTGTTGTAGCCTAGCTTGAGTTAATCTGGGGTAACCTTTTCACAATGCTTGATCCAAATATTTGGCACAAGCTGCTGTAAATCAGGTAAACTGTTGCAACTGTGTCCGACCTACTAAAATCAGACGCATTTGCTGCAGACCTGCTTGGCACACCACCAGAAACTAAGTGTGGTGGCACAGTGCTTAACACAAGCCCTGCACCACCATTTGAAGATCTGTCCCCTGGTGTCAAAGTGCAATGTTGGTGTGTGACAAAACATAAAGGAAAGTTTGAGTTTTTTTTTTTTTTAACTCTATTTGTGCACCACTCACCTCTGAACTATCTCCAGCAACCTCCTGGATTACAGTCTCTACCTCTCCATGTGGCTCAGAAGTCACAGGCTCCTCTCCGGCACTAGGCATCCCCCGGGTCTACCCTCTGGGGAAGGGCCTCCCCCACCCAGGGTGCTCTTTCTCAAGTATTGAGACACCGGGCTGTAGAGGAGGGGGATAGCCTAAGGACTGAGCCCGTAACTGTGAGTGTGGTCCAAGAAAGGAGGTGTTTCCCCTATCAGAGGCGAGTTTTTTTTTTTCTTTTTATGCTACGTCCCCTGTGGAGCCTGTCTACCTAGGCAATGCATGCCGTTGCTCCACCCCTGGCATACACCTGCGACACTACATTTGGCTACTCCCCAGCCTCTGCCAGAGGGTGCTCATTGAGCGAGTCGCTACCCAAACCCTCCCCGGGAAGAGAGAGCAGTCCTCTGGATGCTCAATCTCTTCCCTTCCCTGCTGACCTCCGGCCACCTGAGGCCATTCCCGAACTCTGGTCGCCAGTGTGACACAGGGTTTGGCATCCAGCGCCTCAACCCTCAGCTCCACTGGGCCAGCTGGAAAGTTTGAGTTATACAATGTGTTTTTGATTTGTGATTGGAAAGTATCAGTGGTCAGTGCATCTGCTAAAGTGTAGGGATTACTGGATGTGCTCTCAAGTTCTGTATCAGGAACTACTGTTGTTCAGATGGTAGGTAAACACAGGATCTCACTGGAACTGACATGTTGTAACTTAACTGGGCTACCCTCTGTAAATAATTTATTACAATCAATCATTGCCTACAAATACTGGCCTTTTAGACCCCCTTACAGACATTGGAGGTAGTATGTTTTACTGGATATAGCACTGCTGACAACCAGTGGATCACAGGTTTACACCACACTAGACACAAATACTTACTGTGTGACCCTCAGCATACGTATTGTTCTCCCTCCAAGTCCTCCAGTATATGCAGCTGCAGAAATGGGCCGGACCAGGACTCCACTGAAAATGAGATGGTACATTTCAGCTGGGCTATTCTGGGTGAATATATTGTCAAATAAATTCACAGAACACTGCCAGCAGTTGCAGCCCTTCCCACACCACTCACCACCTACCCCGATAGCCAGAGGAAAAGCTTTGATCTGCTGGTTGCAGTGCTGTTAGAAACTGGGAGATAAGTTCAATCCATACTACAACCAAATAGTCACTATCTGGCCCCAACTGATTGGGACATGAGTGACTTGGGAGGGAACCACAACTACTGGCAATCCATTCTTAGGGAAGGCAATAATGGTAAGAAAAGTGTCTTTTCATGGAAATCAAAAGAAACAAAGCACTACATCTTGATGCTTCCCTGTTCATTAAGCCCCATGGGAAAGTGAAAACTCAGTATTTGAATTACGCGTGTGTATATGTGTGTGTGTGTGTTTGTGTATGTGTGTATAGATAGATAGATATATAAATAAGTAATAAACCATGACAGGGTATGGACTATAGGATTTTAATGCAAGCCCAAGGGGTGTAGTAAGGCACGAGGCTGAAGACCAGTTTTCTTATGCCTCTGGGAAGTGCATTAAGTATGCAATAAGACATGACGGGATGTGCTTTAGACATTTCTAATGCAGGGGCATAGTGAGGCATGAGGTCACAGGCCGAGTGCCTTCAGCCACTGTCCGTGTATTAGAAACATCTAATGCACATCCCCAGCGCTTCTTAATGCACTTATAAAATTGGGCACTGTATTCTGCAAGGATTAAAAAAAATTAAATTTACATGTTTAAATACCCTAAGACTAAAATCTTTTCTATATTTTGTAGTAAAATAGTTCCTCTGCCTGTATTGTTGCCATAGTTTTCTTTTGAGTTTGTCACTTGTTGTCCTTCTATGGCCTCTGTACCTGTCTTTGTGTTTCTGTGGTTGCCATGGTTTCCACCCCACACTCTCCTAGACTCAAATATTTAGACTAAATCCTTTTTTCGGCTGCAGTGGGCATTGCCTTGCAGATGTTTTGCTTTGAGAAAAGGACTCCCTGTACATATTACCTTCCAAACAACATGATAGAGTGTTAAAAATAGTGTCCTCCACTGAAACCTCATTACTACACTGTCTGTGTGTATGGGAGCTTGAGAGCAGTATTTTCCCTCTGGCTTAAGAAGTTAATTGAGTCCTCCCCAGTACTGCCTTTGTTTGCAAGTTGAAACCTCCTCCAAAGTATTTTATGAGCCTTTTCTTTGATTGTTAAGTTTCAGTGCTTAATTTACTACCTTTTTCAAACTGAGAAACTCCTGCTTTGCTGGTATCCCCCCACTCATCCAGAGGTGTGAATTTATTTGTTAGCCATTGGATGACCACAGCTGCAAAATGATTCACATGTGTCTACAATCACTGTCTTCTACACAAAACACAAGCAATGGAATCAAAAGTACATAACATGTTGATCAAAATGAGGGGGAGCAGGATTCTGAGCAAAGTGACACAGTTTATATACAGATTGCACGCAGCATTAACTGCTGCTGAGATAAACTGATGTGCCTTCTGCTATGTAGTGGGGGGAGGAGCATTGTTGAAGCAATCACAGATTTGTTTTATAAATAGCTGCTTGTGCTCCATGATGTTTCCAAACTAGTTTATTAAACCATTCCAGTGCTGCATATATTATTTCATTTAGGGGCTACTTGAACAAATTATAAGGTGCTGTTCCATTTCTGCTACTTAGTACTGGTGCAAAAACTGAAAGGGGCTGAGAGGGATAGCAAAATGAGTGTAGATAAAACTACTTTAAACAGTGACAAGCTTACACACACACACACACACACACACACACACACACACACACACACACACACACTACCCTAAGCAGAACACAGCTGGATAACGTACCAATATTTAGGAAACTTATTTCACTTACCCAAAGACTAGCAGTGTGACTCCTGGCTGCTGTGTTCTCTCTGCTGTGCTAAGCTAAACAAAGACCCTGTAAGAAGACACTGGCCTCCTGCAGGGGCTATTAGACATCAGAGCAAAGGGCACTCTGGGAAGACTCTCTGGGACAAGATGCAATAAAAAGAAACCTGAATGGCAGCCCCCAGGGGCTATTAAATAGCCAGAGAAAGTTAGAAAAATCTCATCTTACAGCCTGGGCAGAAAAAAAAACAGTCTGGGATGAAGAACACAAAAAAGGTAATAATACTTTTCCTGATTTTAACATGCAGTTTTCCTTTAATAGTCCACAGCAAGGTGTGGGTTGGGCTGGTATTTACCCACACCTGGCAAGTGACCAACAACGCCAGGTGTACATAAGTCCCAGTGCACTCCACACTGTGCAGTGGATTACTGTGATTGTACAACTGGTAGGAACTAAAGAATTAAAAAAAGTTATTGAAATACTCAATTTCTAGAGTGGCGCATAGGTGCAAAGTGGATGAGGTACTGGGCTTACCTTTAAATGTCAGCTGGCTAGGCATATCCCTGTCTAAATCAGTCTTATCTTAAATCAAGGCAGTAGCCATTTCATAGAACCATGAGACAAACTGATTCTGCAATTGATAAAGCTGTGCTGGGCAGCATATAACTAGTTAAACTCTGGCATCAATTTCTGTCTCAAGGTTTTGTGAAATGTCTTCTGCCTTTCTTTTATTGATTTATTTGTACAAGTCAGATTTACAACCTTTGAGTCAGGGACTCATTTACAAAGGCACCTTGTCGCAGGGAGGGCAAGACAATAGAACATTGTGCAGATACAACATTGGACAACATTATAGGTGCAGACATTGAACACAGTATACACTTAGTTACATGTTGGTATAAAATACAGGTTTACAATTAAAGATGTACAATTTCTCTGGAGTTGCAGTGGAATACATCGTTGTATAAACCTAAGGGGGTAGGTAAAAAGGGGTAGGGGGAAAGATGGATCAGCAGTCCAGGGGACATTGTCAAGATTAGGGGGGCCAGGCAGGGAAAGGTCTTGCAGTAGGATTGGGGGGCAGGGTTAGTTGCACCTACAGCAGCGGACATTAAAGAGATGGTTCCGGAGAGCAGTTTTGAAGGGACCAAGTTTGGCAGTGTCGGTGATGCAGGTAGGGAGGGAGTTGAACCAGGTGGGGGCTCGAGAAAAGAAGGACCTCTGGATAAGGGAGGTCTTGGTTCTGGACACTTTGAAGGTGGCTTTAACAGAGCTGCAGGTGGAAACAGATGAGGATGACTGTGGTAGGGAGGCAGAGACTCCGGGGGGAGAGTCCGAGCAGGGATTTATTAGCAAGAAGGTGGGTCTGATACTGCAGACATTCCTCGAAGTTGATCAGGTTGGCAGAGGAATAGAGCAGGCAGGCATGGGTTCGGCTGGAGGCTCTAGTCAGGAGCCTACAGGCCTTATTGATGGAGAGCTGGATTTTAGAGAGGGCGGTGTTATCAGCTGCAGCATAGATGGGCAAGCTGTAGTCCACTAGGGACAGGACGAAGGAGGTGATGGCCAGCCGGAGGGCAGTGAGCAGCAGACAATCCCTATGCCTGTAAAGTAGGCCAATCTGAGAGTTTATGGTGGAGGAAAGAGCGTTGATGTGGGTATGGAAGGTGAGGGCAGTATTGAAAGTGATGCCTAGGTATTTGTATGTGGGCACTTGCTCTAATGGGAGCTGAGAGTTGGGGGTAATCAGGAAGGGGGCACTTCTAGCTTTATTTTGGTGGTGAGAGAAGCACATTGATTTGGTTTTCTTAAGGTTTATGACTAGTCTGTGATCGAGAAACCACCTTTCTGTTTGGTTGTAGGCGAGTTGGAGAGATGATTGGAGAATGGAGGGATCTGGGTGTGAGGCAAAGAGAACCGCATCATCTGCATAGAGATGCATCTTGCTATTGCAGGAGCTGGGGAGAGTGTTGAGGTAGAGATTGAAGAGAACAGGACCCAGGATTGAGCTCTGTGGGACCCCAGAGCTAACGGGTTGAATGTTGGAGTGGGAGCTGTTGATCTTTACACGCTGGGATCTAGCAAAGAGATAGCTGGGAAACCAGGCAAGGGGACCAGCAGAGAAACCGAGTTGGTGGAGAGAGTCGAGTAGGAGGGGGTGACAGATGGTGTAAAAGGCCTCGGAGAGGTCAATGATCACTGCACCAGCCAGGTTGCCGGAGTTGAGAGCAGGGTGTCGGTATTGGGAGAACTCCAGGAGAGCAGTGGTTATACTGTGACCTGGGTGGAAGCCGTGCTGCTCCGGGCACATAATGTCATACTTAGCCAAGTACTCAGATAGTTAGATAGACACCACTTTTTTGAGGGTTTTGGAGAGTGGGGGGAGAATGAAGATTGGTCAATAGTTGCTGGAGGCAGATCGATCACCGATCTTGTGTATTGGAGTGATTTCAGCAGTTTTCCTTGCACTGGGAAACTGCCCAAGGCATAGGGACTGGTTGAGTAGGTCTGTCAGGGGGACTAGGACAATGTCCAGGACCAGGCAGAGGATCCTGGAGTCGAGAGGGTCACTGCTGGGGTTATTACTACCAAGGGCTTTTAGCAGATGTGGGCTGGCTTTGTGGGGGGATAGGGTGCACAGGTAGAAAGGGGGGTGATGCAGGGCAGGGGGAATAAGGAGGAGATTGGATCAAAAAAGCTGCCGGGGAAGACAGAGCTTAGATCAGAGAAACAGGTGTTGAGGCAGTCAGCAATAGGTAGTGTATCAGAGGAGGTAGCATCATCGATGGTGAGCTGAGATGGTGGAGGGGAGCAAATCTTCCCATTTAGTTCTTTCATGCTATCCCAGAAGGTCCGGGCTGAGCCCCAGGTGGAGGTGAGGGTGGCCTGGTAGTGCTCCGCCTTGGCCCGTCTGATGGCCCAGGTGCACTTATTGTGCTCTGCATTGTAGGCTTGTCTGTCAGATGGATTGCCTGAATCTACACTGATTCACCAGAGATTATCCCATATTCTTAAGTTTCCGGATGAGGGAAGGAGTGATCCAGGGGGTGTTGCATTTCTTTGTATGGATCCTGGTGGGGGGGGCGAAGAGGTCACAGGCCTTGCAGAAGGCACTTGTGAAGAGGTCAAGAGCTGAGTCGATATCTGGGGCATGTCAGATAGGGGACCAGTCTAGCTGGGCTAGGTGCTGTTTCAACTTTTTTAGGCCACCAGGGCATAGCTGCTGGTGCAGTGTAGCCTGGGACACTGGTTTGGAGAGGAGATGACCAGATACAGATGACTGGGGAGTGATCAGTAAGTGAGTCAGGGAGGACAGTGATGTCCAGGATTTTAAAGGGGCAGTTTGATAAGATGTCATCTAGGAGAGTGTTGGTTCCACTGGATCGGCTGCACCTAGTGGGCTGTGAGACTAGTTTGGACATATCCAGGGCAGTGAATGAGTCCCTTCTTTATTGCTTTGTTGCAGAGATGTCAGAATTGATATTGCAGGACAGCTGACAGCTGGGTAGCCCTTCACACCTACACAGAAAATAATTTATAACACATTACCTCCTGACTTATAGGGTTGTTATTCCTTTGGTTTCTTCCAAAAACTTTGCTCCTCATCTTAACAAATTTGAATTGAATAGACCAGAATCTTGGTCTTATTTAAAGCAATTGTATGACATGGTTTATTACTTAGAAATCCTCAATGCAGCACTAAATATAGAGAATACTGGATGGGCAACTATGCACAGCCAGTGTCTTCTGCCACAGAGGGGTTCTGATTCCCCCTGAAAAGGAGAGTGAAGCTCGAGAGGTCCATGGGAATCAGAACCCTGAGGTGACAGAACACATTGGTTATGCATAAAGTTGCTCATCCTATATTTTTTATAGTGTATAGTAGTATTACACGAAATGTGTCAATTGTGTTTTTTCTCTCTTTCATAATGAAACTCACTATGGATCTAGGAGGTTCCACCACCCTTTCTGAGAAAAAATACTTCCTCACGGTACCCTTAGTCTACCCTCTTCCAACCTCATGTCATGCCCTCATTCCTGGACATCTCTTTTCTGAAAGATGCTACCCTTCGCACACTATTTATGCCTTTAGATATTTGAAGGTTTCTATCATATCACCCTGTCTGCCTCGTCTCTTCTCTTCTCTTCTCTTCTCTTCTCTTCTCTTCTCTTCTCTTCTCTTCTCTTCTCCAGGGTATGTATATTGAGGCCTTCCAGTCTCTCCTCATATGACTTTTAGTACAGACCCTGCACCATCTTCGTTGGCCTTCTTTACTGCCACCACTCTGTCTACATCCTTACTGCAGAGATGCAGTCTCCAGAGCTGGACACCATATTACAAATGGGGCATCACCAGTGATCTGCACTTTGGCATTACCACCTCCTTCCTTCTGCTGGTGATACCTCTTCCTATGTACCCCAGCATCCCACTGGCTCTCCCTATTGCCTTGGTACACTGTTTAGTCACCTTTAGGTCATACAGTATGATTACCCCCAAATCTCTTTCCTGTTTGGTGACCATTAGTTTCTCCCCCCCCCCCCCACCATAATCCTCCCCTGGGTTCCTGCAATCCAAATGCATAATTTTGCACTTTTTTGCATTAAATCACAGCTGCCACACTTCAGACCATTCCTCCAGTTTACCTAGGTCCCTCTTCATTTTTTCCACCCTTCCCGGAGTGTCCATTCTGTTGCAGATCTTTGTGTCATTCACAAGAGACACACTTCCTCCTCCAGCCCCTCTGCAATTTCACTTATCAAAACATTAAACAGGACCGGGCCCATGACTGATTCCTGTGGCACCCTGCTGGTCACACTCCTTTCCTTACATTGAGCACCATTTACCATGACTCTCTATCTTCTATCATTCAACCAGTTCCTAACCTAGTTTACCACCTTGTGACCCACTCTCAAGCTGCCCAACTTGTTCACAAGTCATATGTGGAATGGTACCGTAGGCCTTACTAAATGCAATTCATGTTTATGTTTAAGCCCATGAAACACCCTTATCTAGTTAATGCATTTGCAGCCGTAGTGGCTCTGCAAGAACTTATTGTTAACAAGATGATCTGGATAGAAAGTTAGCTGTAAAATCTGGATGATCTGTAGGAAAGGAAACACTGTGATGGTGGGGATTTCAACCTACCAGGGGTGGAGTGGAGCACCCAAGCCACCAAGAGTGCAAAGGAGTGGGTCATATTGGAGGCCTTTCAGGACAGCTTCCTGATGCAGTTCATCCGTGAGCCAACTAGATTGGACAGGACTCTGGACCTAGTTCTATCAAACAGGGAGGCTGTAGGGGATCTGGAGGTGGAGGACCCTCTGGCTGGGAGTGACCACCACACAGTATGGTTCATGCTCAGCATGGGCAGGGAAACAGGAGGTACTGGGACTAGGGTGATTGATTTTAAGGGGGTAGACTTTAAAAGGATGGGGGAAATCTTGGGCAGGCATCTGATGGGAATTCAACCACACATGGATGCCTGCCAAAAATGGGAGATTATTAGGAAAGGACTGGTGGAGGCTACTGGAATATGTGCAAGAACAAGGAGTAAGAAGGGAAGGGCAAAATAACCCAGTTGTCTGACTCTGGAGGTCATGGAAGGGGTGAGGACCAAAAGAAAGGCATTTCGGAGACTGAAGAAATTGGGAGTGGGTGATAACAAGAAGATGTATATGAAGAAGTCCAGAGAGGTTATCTGGTTTGCCAGAGCAGCCAAGGCTTCCTGAGAACTGAGACTGGTGCAGGGCATTAAGAATGGAAAAAAAGACTTCTTCAGATACATCACCAAAAAATGGAAAAACAAAGATCAGATTGTGAGGATTGTGAAGGATAGGGGCTGGGTGGAGAAGGGGGTTGACCAGGCAGAGGCACTTAATGAGTACTTCTGATCTGTGTTCATGAAAGAGAAAGGGGGCAGACTTCACCAGGGAAAGGAGGAAATGGGCAGAGGGGAGGGGATGACTGATATAGGGATTACAGAGGATAGGGTGCTGAAAGGATTAAGGGCACTGAGGTGGGATAAGGCACCGGGTCCAGATGTTATTTACCCTAGGGTACTCAAGAAACTATCGGAGATCCTGGAAGGACCACTGGATGATCTGTTCAATACCTCCCTTGACACAGGATGTGTATCACAGGACTGGAGGATGGCCCATGTGATGCCCATTCACAAGAGTGTTTCTAAGGATGAACCAGGCAACTACAGACCAGTCAGCCTCACATCAATTGTGGGAAAACTCATGGAGATGATCCTAAAAGAGAAGCTGGTGACCTTCTTGGAGAACAGTAGTCTCCAGGATGGTGAGCAGCATTGGCTTATCTCAGGTAGATCCTGCCAGATAAACCTGATTGAGCACCATGACTGGGTGACAAGGGAACTGGACAAAGGCCATGCAGTGGATGTCTTGTATTTAGATTTCAGCAAAGCCTTTGATTCCGTGCCACATGCAACCCTGGGGGGGTAGATGGAATCCATAGGGGTGGGAACAAAGATGGTTAATTGGATCACCAATTGGCTGAAGATAAGGCAGCAATGGGTGGTGGTGGTGGGGGAACTCTCATCACCGAGGGATGTGAAGAATGGGGAACTGCTGGGATCTGTATTGGGACTGGTGTTGTTCGGGATATTCATGGCGGATATCTCCTACAATGTCCAGAGTAAGATCAATCTCTTTACAGATGACACAAAGTTGGGAGCGGTGGTAGATGACATCGAAGGGTGGAGGGGGCTGCAGGAGGACTTGACCAAACTACAGGAGTGGTCAGATACATGGTCAGATGCATGGCAATTGGAGTTTAACACCAAAAAGTGCAAGATATTGCACTTCAGGGCTAATAACCAGGGGAGGAACTACCAGCTTGGGGAGGGTACAGCTGGAATGCAAGGAGGAGGAGGAGGAGGAGAAGGATCTAGAGGTGCTTATAATGGGGAACATGAACAACTCAGTGCAGTGCAGGAAGGTGTCAGCAAAAGTCAACAGGATGCTGGGGTGTATAGTGAAGGGAATCTCCACTAGAAATAGGGAGGTGATCCTGCCCCTCTACTGGTTGCTGGTCAGTCCACACCTGGAATACTGCATGCAGAACTGGCGCCCATTCTTGAAGAAGGATATCAGATTGTTGGAGGGTGTACAGTGGAGGGTGACAAAGACGATCCAGGGATTAGAGAGATACTCCTATGATGAGAGGCTGTGTGATCTGAATATGTATTCCATGGAGGAGAGATGGGATAGGGGGACATGATCAAAACCTTTAAATAATATAGGGGATAAACAAGACTAGTATAGAAGAGATTTTCCAGATTAGAATGGGAAGGGTCACGAGGGGCACCAGCTGAGATTGGAGGGGGAAGATTCAGTAGGGAAGTCAGGCAACATTATTTCACAGACAGGGTGGTGGATAAGTGGAATACTCTGCCTGAGGAGGTAGTAGCCTGTAGCACAGTGAATGGTTTTAAGAGGGATGAAACAGAGTGAAGGAGGGGTAATTATGAAAAGGGAGGGTGAGGACAGCTGCAAACTGAGGGCTAGCTACACACCTGAGCAGACTCGATAGACTGAGAGGCCCATTTCTGCTGGCATTTTCATATGTTCGTATCTTTGTTAATGATTTATTTAATATTCTGTTTCTAATTTAATCTTCTCCTAATGAAGAATTGGATTTCTGTGTTCTGGAGACATGCTTCTGGCTTTTGACAGGAGAGAGCAGATGGGTAGGAGGAAAGTTGCTTGCGTTGACTGGGTGACGCAATCCCTTGCTAAGGAACGTTATTTCAATCATGAGTGATTCAAAAAAACAAACAATATCTTTGTGTGTTCTGTGGTTTCTTTTATTAATGCAGGTTCATATAGAACAAACCTGTAAAGGACTTGGGTGTAGATGTGAATGGAGTGAATGGAAGTCTAGAGCTGCTGCTGGGGGGGGGGGCTGGCAATCAATCACAACTTCGTAGAAAAAAAAACTGTAGAACTGATGGAGGGATTAGCTTTGTTTATGTCTGATCATTGATTTGGCAGACAGTATCAAGAAGGGTAACTGGTCCGTCATCTGTCTGTGATTTAAGAGACTGAGGATTTCAGGGCAAGACAGCCGGTAGTGAGTGGCAGGCAGGAGCGAGTGCTGAGTAGAAGCGAGTGGCAAGCTGAGAAACTGATGGGAGGGTGGCAGATGTCAAGTGAAAACACACACACACACACACACAGTGGAATATCAGTTTTAATTACAGACACAGTTGTTTTGGAGCCCAGTGGCTTTTCTTTATTACAGAGAATAAAGTAGGCTGTGACAAACTGTCACTTGCTGGAGGAAACAAATGATGGCTATTACATTTCTCAACATTATAGAGGCACAATGATTTCTTATGAGCCCCTGCATCCATCTAGCCAGCACAATGTGTTTAGTTGTGCACTAGACACTTCTAATGCATGGCTAATGACCAATCAGGATGCAGGATTTTCCATTCGCATTTTATAAAATCCCATGTTGCACACCCTGGAGGGGCTGATGACACTTATAAAACAGCCCTAAGTAGATTTTTGGGAGAAGAAAATAAGATTTGGCACATGATCACCACACACACACACACACAGGCACCATGAGAGATCTGTTACACTGATTGTTACACTTTTTTTTTTATTAATTTGAGGTTGTGAAAGATGTTTAACAGTGGTCAGCAAAGTGCAATCCTGACACTGCTTCAGGGAACTAAGACTGAGCAAGTGAGTGGGTGGCCAAGAAGAAAGACTTGATTTTGCAAAGGAGCTGGTGAGAAAAGCACTATTTGGCACACTGTGGTATGCTCTTGCTGCAAGGAGACATGATCAGGTATAACACTGCATTAAACAGGAGTTAAAAAGTTGCAACCGAGCAGTGGTCGGTTCCAGTACAAGACAACAAGTGAAGTAATGGGTGGCAGCAGTTACCACATGTGTCAACGGACGGCAGCAGTGAGCGAGTGATTGGGGGAGGAAGCAGAGAGAGCAGTCAGGCAGGCAGTACTTAAGTGCTGAAAGACGTCTAAAATAAATTAGGGATATACAATGGTGAGCTGTCAGATAAATGATTTATCTACACAAGTGCTGTTTAATCTTGGGTAACCTCATGAGTGGCATAAGCCATGAGTGAAATGTCTGAGGTCAAACAGCACAAGTGTAGATAAATCATTTATCTGACAGCTCACCATTGTATATTTCCTCACATTAGTGCCTGTGTAACTGGTAACCTGTGGATCCTGCACCACGCCGCTAGGCCACGCACTCGCCCTTGGCCTGGCAGTGGAGAGCCCTCACTATTTCTAGCCAACAGGATCCTCACCTCCCTCGGTTACCATATAGTTGCACTGGACTATGAATGCATTGTATTATGTATAAGACAAGGCCTCCCTAAGGCGCTTACTACCAACTCACATCATGCATTGCTTTAGCTACCAATTGTATAGGTCTTAACCGCTCATTTGGTAAATATGTCAATGGCTCTGCCCTGTTTTAGCTACCAAATGTATAGGCATTAACCCGTGCTCATTGTACTTGTACTCTGTATGATTGCTCACTCACATTTATTCTACAGTACGTATGTACTGTATGAATGCCTATGTTTTATTCTGGTGTGGAGCATTTGGAAATGAGTCTATGACTCAAAGGGTTGTAATTCAGATTTCGTAAATAAATAAATAAATGCTTTCTGTCAGTGTAGGGACATTTGATTTTCATTATCTTTTTTTGCATACATTTGTGAAAAAAGTGAACAAAAAATTGCATTTTCTGCTATTTTTTGATAATTATAGAAAAATCTGTAAGGTATCTATAAATGAAACACCGCTCATTTTGTAGATAAGTTTGTGCTGAACAACTTTCATGTTCACAGTACTATGCTATCTTTTTTCGTGTTAAAGTTATTCACATTTGAAAATGGTTAGTACTGCTACTGAGGCCGAACATTCTAAATGATTTCCGGAATGATTGTGACATAGCTACTATATGGATATATTTTATTTATTCAATGGCTGTGAAGATAAATGGATTTATTCAATGAGTTTTGAGCCCACTCCTATTGCATAAACTGATTTAAATTCAAAAATATGTTTGCTAGCTTGCCGGTGCAGAGGTTAGGTTTCTGCTAGCGATGCCGAAGACCCAGGTTCAGAAAGGAACCTGGGGAGTCGGATGGCTGGCCAGCGGAGAAGGATTGAGTGTCCCATGGACTGCTCTCCTTCTCTGGGGGGAGGGGTAGAGTGTTCGGTGCTTGATGGACCCCTGGTGGAGGCCAGGAAAACCACAGGCAACTGGCAACAGGATGCTAGAGGGACAGAGCAGACACTGGACGTCATTGCACATCCCCACCCCTGGGGCAGTCTGAAAAAACAGTTGGCCACCTCAAGATGACGCCCTTCCCGGCACTTGGCCTCTATAGCCTTCTGCAATTCCGCCAACCAATTACAGCTCTGTGGCACCATCGGGTCCCGAACCCCGGCCTAGGGAAGAAGTCAGGGAGGTAATGTCGGTTGCCATCAACACCTTCCCCCATCAGAGACAGGCCTGACACGGTGCCACGACCCTACCCTGGAGGTAAACCAGGGGGTATCTGTGGAGCATGGCTATAGGGGAGTGAGACAGGTGCTTGGGGACTGGAGCTGAGTGGCAGATGCAGCCAATGCAAAAAGCATAATAAATAAAAATATCTTTGCTACTCATAAGAAAAGGAAGTGTGCCAGAGAGCAAGTTGTAACTGAGTGAGCAGTGGTTTTGGTCAGAACAAGCCTGCAAGTGAAGTAATGGGTGGCAGCAGTGACTATGTGTGTCAATGGGCGACAGCGGTGAGCAAGCGATTGGGGAAGTGGGGGTTGCTTAAACACTGAAAGACCATTTGTAAAATAAATTGGTTTTAAATTAAAATAACATTTTTTGACCATACCTTTCTGCAGGGTTACAGGGTACCGTAAAGGCATTTGTTTTAGTATCAGTCAGGAACAAGCTACTGGTGAAGAAAAAAATGGCGGTGATTCAAAAAATGAACATTCCATTTGTGTCTTGATACCTAATTTTTAAACTGTGGCTGTGATTAACTGAACTTGTTGCTAGCCATGCATTAGACGCTTCTAATCCGTGGCAAGCAACCAATCAAAATGCTGGATTTTTCCAACCTATTTTATAAACAGATTTAATGCACAGTCAGGTGGTGTCTCTTGGCCAATAAAATGTCTAGTTTTTTTCTTGCCATTTTATAAATATATTATACTGGCATGTTAGTGCCAGTATAGTTAGGTTCCAACAATCACTTCTATATTAATCCCCAAATTTTGCACTTTAATAACTTTGCAACTATACGACTGATGCACACAAAATGTTTCATGCGCTATCAGGTGTCATAGATAGAGATGTTGAGGAATCAAATTCCGCCAACAAAATTTCCACAAAATTGGCAATTTTGCCACATGAAATTTTTCATGAAATTGTGGTGAAATGGTGAAATTTCACCCACCACAAATGGGCATCTCCCAGTGGTGTGAGGGTGTCCAACTCTGCAGTGGTCCCCGCCCCCACTGGCCACTCACTGGCTCAAATTTAAAAAAAAAATCTTCTCCCAGGTGTCTAGTAGTCCCCCAGCCAGTCCAATCACAGCCGAAATGAAATTAAGCCCTCTCCCCCTGAGTTACACTGAGTAATTTCTCTCCCACTCCAAACTGAGTCCCCTCCCAAATCTGACCTTGTGTTTAAAAAAAAATAATAATAATTAATTAAATCCCCAACTCCCTGGTGTCTAGTGGACCCCGCATCCTGACATCAGATAGCACTCACCCTGCTCCCCCCAGTATCCCGATCGGGCCACTTGCACAGCCCTCCACTACTTCTACATGTTGCGGTTCACTGAGCGCTCAATGAATGAGTGCATGCCTGTGCACATGCTCATTCATTGAAGTGCTCCAGCTGGGCTGCTGGCCATGGACTTGAGTGGAGGGCTGTGCCGCTCACCCAATCGAGGTACTGGGGGGAGTGCAATCTGATGCCAGGGTGGAGGGGTCCACTAGACACCAGGGAGTTGGGAATTTAATTAATTATTATTATTTTTTTTTTAAACACAAGGTCAGATTTGAGAGGGGACTCAGTTAGGAGGGATGGGGAGGGAAATTATTCAGTGTAACTCGGCGGGGGGAGGGAAAGGGAAAGGGAACATTGTTTAACCAGAAAAGGCACACTAAGCCTAAGCTCATTTCCAGGTGCTACCTGGGAATACAAGGAAGTTAAGTGACATGCTCAGGGTCACACAGTATGCAAGTGGGGAGAGGTCTTTATTCAATTTCAGCCATAATCGGACTGGGGGGATGACTAGACACCAGGGAGAAGATTTTTTATTAAAATTTGGGCTGGCAAGCAGCTGGGGATGACCACTAGACACCACCAGGGAAGAAAGCTTATAGGATTTCACCCTCAGGTGGTGAAATTTCACCCACAACCAGTGAATTTCGCCAGTTGGCAGGCAAAATTTCACTTGCTCCACGGCAAAATTTTGCATTTCGCCCAGTGAAATATTTTGCTAAATGTGTGAGTTCCGTAAAATATTTTACTGAGCATAATTTTTCAATTTCGCACAACACTAATCATAGGTCTATTGATGTGACAAATTTCATTACAGTTGGAAGTGTGTTTGCAGAGATGTGGAGTGACAAAAAATGTGAACGTGATCATTTAGGTGTAAATCCTTTATCATGCCATTTCTCTGAAATGGCTCAGGGGTTTGGTCTGAAATTGTTAGGGTGTATGGGGTCTGGGTCACAGATGTGTCTCTTAAAGGTTTGGCAAAAAAATTATTAATCCATTCAAAAGTTTTAAACTTTTAAATTTCACATTATATCCTATTGGAAAAATTAGATGTGCCATGTGAAAGCAGTTTCTGCTTTCGCAAAAGCAGTAATTGCTTTCCCAAATGAGAAAGTAGTGTGCTTCGGCCATCTTGTTTTCAGTTAGTGATGGAGAAAAAAAGCTGTAATTCAAAAAATAATCCCTCTTGGTCAACACTAACAGTTGTGTTTACGTAATCAGGGTCCAAGGAACACAATTCTGGAGTTACTTTTTAGAAATAGTGGCTGGAAATATGTGTTTTCATTGGCTACTAAAAATGTCACAAATTTGCAACATTGCTGCTGCAAATTGCTGCACTACTTTTATAAAAATGCTGCAAATTGTGGCACTGTTGCATGAAACAGAGGGGTTCTGCCTCAAACTGCAGCACTGTTTCATGAAAAACGCAGCAATTTGCTGCACTACTTTAAAAAAAATGCATTGGCCGCTGGAAAAAAATAATTTCCTGACCATTTATTGGCCAAACTAATGCCAGAATCCTATTCCTCTGCCACCATTTAGGTAAACACCTATTGGTGTTTACCTAAAGAAATGATTTTTTTTATCCTTTAACTGCATCCAAGGCGGCCGACACATGCTTACATTAAACATACGTTTTGCCAACACTGAGGTGCCCAATCCCGATGTCGGAGGTAGAAGCCGCCCCCCCCTTGTGTGGGCACTGGGGAGTCCACTCCTAGTATCCTAAAATATGCATTTTAATGATTTGCTAACATTGGGGTGTCCAATCCCTGTGCTGGCACTAGAACCCCCCCCACTGTGGGATACTGGGGAGTCCACTCCCACTGTCCCCAGATATGTCATACCACCCCAACACTGTGGGACACTGGCTATGTAAGCATTGGGGTCTACATCCCCAAAACACACCCCTCATGCCTGTTTCTGCATGCACAGTCAAGATGGGGTTTTAGGCTTGGAAAACCTAAGGTCATATTTTCCTACTTTTGATGCTTCAACCCTAATGGTGCATTAACAAAGTTTTTTGCAATGAATTTCCTTATTTTTTCAGATAGTTTACTTGTATCCGTATTTGCCTGTGGGAGTGCAGGGTCCTTTGGGCCCTGCACTCCCAACCTCCATAACTGTCCTTATGTCACAGAGTGGAAGCAGGGCCCTTTAGGCCCTGTGCTCCCATGCTCCATGATGTTCCTTATTTTACTGTGGGAGTGCAGGGTCCTTTTGACCCTGCACACTGATCCCTCCATAGATGTGATAACAAATTATCAGCACATCCATCTTATTACCCCAGCACATGTACTCAGAAAAGAACATTTTCAAATCCATGCCAAAAAATAATTCTGCACAACTGCAATGCCATTCCGTGCCACAAATGAGAAAACACATTTTGACCAGGATTTGAAAAATGACAGCTGTGGCATTCATGAGGTCAGGTAACAGGAAGGCTATGTTGAAAATCTGGGGTCAGAATACTTCAGATTTCTGAAGTTATGAGCGGACGTAGTGAAATTGCAACAATGGTCATAACTTTGCTATTTTTTCATATTTTGACCTTGAATTTTGATCTTAGTCTTCTTATAACCCAACCTCATAAACCCCATAGGTGAAAATGTTCAAATCTATGGCAAAACACCATTCCACACCACAGGTGTGAAAACTAATTTCAGGCATGATGTAAAAAATGACTGCTGTACTGTTCATGAGGTGGTGTGAAAACATGGCTATGTTTAAAATTTGAAGTCAAAATATTAAAAATTACCAAAGTTACATGTGAGTGTAGAAAAATTTCAATGAACGCACATAACCAGGAAATTTTTAGGATTTTTTTCACCAAATTTTCAACATGGGTGTTTCTGGGACCCCACCTCATGAACACTGGCACTGTCATTTCATTAGTCGGTCCCGAAAGGGGATTTCATGCAGCAACCTTGAAATTACCTTCCAGGTCCAATCAACAAAACAACAGTGACGGAGTTCATGAGGTGGGGTGTATCACATTAGAACAGTGAAATTTCAACAGCAAAATTTATCAACAGTGACAACCTTGAGGTTGTCACTGTACTGGACCCGCTGGCAAAATTTAGCCTTTTTTTCGATTTGGAGATTGTTATATTAGAAAAGGGAGTGCGGGGGCAAAGCCCACCACATGGAGGGAGCAGGGGGCACAGCCCCACTTAAAGAAAACACTCAATGTCAGACAGGTGAAATTTCACCTGTCGACATTATTTCCGTTGCCGAGCCACATTTCAACAACTTTGTTTTCAATGTGGCTTGGTGGAACCGGGAATCAGACACCGAGGTGGCAGAATATCCTGGTTCTGCATGGGATTACCCATCCGGTATTTTTTACAATGTATGGTGCTCTTCATCAACATCAAGTTTATTGCAGGAAAAACTCAGTTGAGCAAGCTCATTCACAAGAAGGTCCTGAGTCATATACACATACAATTTGTTATTAAATTGACAGGACAATTGAATGTAGAGCAAGCAAAGAATATACATGTAATATAAGAGATATACAAAATAGAAATCCTTGTGCCAATTATGCAATTACATTCCAGCTTAATGAGTAGAGGGACAGTTGGTACATAGGTAGTTGGCTTAGATTTAGGGGGGCCTAGTAGCAACTGCATATGTCTTTTATTTTAGAGACAGCTAGTGTTTTGTAGGAGTTAATTGATATGATGCTGGTTAGCTTCAGCATGGCTTGTAGTTGGTTCCAAATGTTTGGGAAGGCATATGAAACAGCTCGTTGGACAATTGTAGTATGAGTCCTGGGAACGTCTAGTAGGATATAGTCAGATTTCCTTAGGAAGTAAGCACTATGTGAGATGCATATGAAAGACGTTAAGTAGTCCGGCAGTTTATGAAGAACTAACTTTGAAGAGTGCAGACATGTCCCGGTCCACAGAAGATGACAGCAGATGACCTCCAGGGGTAAATATAGGGTAAGGGGATGTGGGGTGGTGGGTGCTCAGTGGGAGGGTGGGGATGGGGATGGTGACTGTGGGATGATGAGGGATGAGTTATTTTACTAATAATTTTGGGCTTGTTTTATTCTATTATTTATTTATGGTCCCCAGAGCCTGGCAGGCAACTATGGCCCTGCCTCAGAGGATCTCATCCTCCGGCCTGAGCATCCCTGCTCATGCTGACCCCCATAATTGCCTCATGACTTACCCCTGTGGAGGGGCCAGGGAGGAGAGTGCCATCTTTCTTCCCCCTCACAGAACATAATCCTGAAACTGGCAGCAGCACAGGGACGTGACAGGCTGTCATGGAGCTTGCCAGCTCCCTTTTCACATTTTCTCCCATCCCCCCTCCCCACCGATGTGAGGACACTGGTATAGTGCCTTCTGACCCATACTGCCCTCCAGCCACCACCAGAGGGAAGTCAACGAGTGGGATGACAAAACCTTCCTCCCCCAAGAGAGGAGTGCAGTCCTCTGGATGCTCAGTCCTCTCTTACCCCTGCCAATCCCCAGTGGTCTGGGCTTGTTCCTGAACTAAGGTCACCAGCACAGCTTGAGGTGTAGCGACCAGTGCCTCATCCTCCAGTGCCACCAGGCCAGCCTAATTTTGGGCTTTCTAAATGCATTTTTATCATTGACAAAATAAATTGTTGTCGCCCAGAGCTACAGCTTGTTCTTATGGTGAGTTGTATGGTTGCTAGGGACTGGGTATCCCTACTTTAGCAAGGTACATTCCCATTGGTTGCCACTCTACTGTGGGAGGGATTTACAAAAAAAAAACATGGCGGCCGGATGACTCTCTTAGCGAGTAAATAAACAGACCGAGGCAGAAACATGTAAGTAAATGAATGTAAGTGGAACATATCTGGTTGTTCCTACATTTTCCCTTGAAGTTAATGATCTGCTCCCTTGTCTGAAAACCTCCATGGCCATTTTCAGTGATATTTGAAATAATATGTCACGCAGCAGTTTTCTGTTGCTGCTTTGAAAGCAGAGCTCTAGCTTTTCACTCTAAATGAATGGAATGCTGATCTGCACATACCGGCAGTACAGTATTCCATTCATTCTTGTGTGTGTAGCTGAACAGTGTTTCAGTATGGTAGAAAACTGAGTTAGAATAGTGTTTCACCATACACTATAAACAAACAGATGTTGGGGGGTGGTTTTCTTCTTTACAGATGTAACAAAGAAGAATTTTTGGGACACTGGGAGTAGGCTCCCCAGTGTCCCACACTGCTGGGGAGGGGGGCTTCTACTACTCACATGTGGATTTGGCCCCCATTGTCAGAGTTAAATAGAGAGACAAGGGATGGGGGAGCATTTGACACCGTGAGTGAGCAACCCGGTGTCAGAATACAATAATAAAATAAAACATATATGACAATGGGAGGCTGGGGAGCACTAGGCACTATAGAAAGATAAGGGGGGTGCCACTACAGAACAGTGATCAGCAGGTAGGGGGTACCAATAGACACCAGGGAAAAGGGATGGCTCAAAGCTGACTCTGCAGCCAGCAGCATGAGTTCCAGCTGTGGCTGCAGAAATCAAGAAAACCCTGTTGTTCTGATATAGAAAATACAGGAGAAGTGGTCCTCTCACTAAGCTAGGCACCTGAGATTTCAGGTGTCCAGGAAAGATATTTCTGGCCACAATCAACAAAACAAAACATCAGAATATAGCTAAATTGGTCCAATTTAGCTATGTTCTGGTGTTTTTTTTTATACCACATGAATTTTTACGTTTTCTTTATTTTCAGTCTCTCGCTAAGGAGAAAACAAGATGGCGGACACAACAGAGCTCTGCAAAACCATAGCAGGCTGTATGTGACCCTACAAGTAGCTCCTGCAAAAAGAAGGAAGCTCTTGTGAAAACAAACTAGGCTCTGTGTGACCCTACATGCAAAAATGGAGTACCTCCTGTGAAAACAAAAGTATTTTTGTGCAGAACATCTAACTTTTCTCATAGGAAATAATGGGAAAATTAAAAATGTTATAACTTTAGAATGGATTAATATTTGTTCATCAAACCTTCAAAAGGCACATTTGTGAGGCAAGGGCTTCCTACCCTAAATATTTCAGACCACAACCTAAAGCCATTTCTGAGATACAGGTGGACAAATAAACAGCAAAAACTTGGTAAATTTAGGGATTTTTGAAATTTAATAACTTTGCAACTGTTCAATGGATTCACATGAAATTTGGCACGTCAGGAGAACTACTGCTAAATTACATGCACTCAACTCTAATATACTTGTGCAACCATGGCAGTATAATATATTTTGCAAAAAACTTTGTTAATGCTCCAGTTAGGGTCAAAGTGACAAAAGTTGTGAAATGAGGTGTTTTGATTTTCTTAACACCCCATTCTCCCAAACCAGGTAGGAGAACAGGTGTGGGGTGTGCCCTGGGCTTCTCAAGCCTATTGCTCACCCTATTCCATCTGTAAATAAGGTCAGATATGTAGACTTTATAAGAATGGGATGAGCTTGAGGCTTGAGAAGCCCAAGGTGCATCCCACACCTGTTCTCCTGCCTGCTTTGGGAGGGTGGAGTTTAGGAAATCCTAACACCTCATTTCCCAACTTTTGTCACTTTGACCCTAACTGGAGCATTTATGAAGTTTTTTGCAACTTATTTCCTTACTTTTTGAAATAGTATAATAATATCCTTATTTTACTGTGGGAGTACAGGGTCCTTCAGACCCTGTGGTCCCATGCCACCGTAGATATGTATATATATATATATATATATATATATATATATATATATATATATATATATATACACACACACACACACACACAGGTATATATATATATATATATATATATATATATTATATATATATATATATATATATATATATATATATATATCTGTGGAGCACGGGCCTCTGGGCCCTGCATTTCCATTTATAGTACAACAGTGACCAACTGTCACCATTGCCTTCTTATTAACCCACCTCATGTACCTGTTACAGAAACTTTTTGAATCCCCGCCAAGACGTAATTCCACACAAATACAATGCCATTCTGTGCAACTGGTGTGAAACACATTTTGGGCAGGATTTGAAAAATGACATCTGTGATATACATGAGGTGAGGTAATAAGGAGGCTATGTTGAAAAGCTGGGGTCAAAATATTTAAAATTTCAAAAGTTATGAGTGGGTGTAGCGAAATTGAAATGAATGGTTATAACTTTGGCATTTTTTCATATTTTGACCTCAATTTTTCAACATAGTCTTCTTATGACCTCTCCTCATAAACTCTAAAGGTGAAAATGTTCAAATTTGTGTCAAAACACCATTCCATGCCAAAGGTGAGAAAACATGTTTTGGACAGGATGTGAAAGATTACAGCTGTATTGTTCATGAGGTGGTGTGAAAAAGTGGATATGCTGAAAATTTGGACTCAAAATATTGAAAATTACCAAAGTTAAGCATGTGCATAGAAAAATTTCAGTGAGCACATGTAATTCGGTCATTTTTAGGATTATTTTCACCAAATTTTCAATACGGCCTTTTTGGGACCCAACCTCATGAACACGAGCAGTGAAATTTCATTATTCAGTCACAAAAGGTGATTTTACACAGTGACTGCAAAATCACCTTCCGTGCCTGATTAACAAAATAACAGTGACAGTGTTCATGAGGTGGGGTCCCAAAAAGGCGATGTTGAGCGTTTGGTGAAAAATTTTCAAAAAATGGCAAAGTTATGAACATAAGTTCAAAACACTATTGAAATACATTATATTGCACTTACCTTAATTCCTCAGTTCGCAGTTCGGCTTTGAAGAGTGCAGACATGTCCCAGTCCAAAGAAGATGACAGCTTAAGACCCCCCGTGGTAAGTATAGGGTAAGGGGGTGTATGGGGTGATGGGTGCTCAGTGGGAGGGTCGTGATGGGGAGGGGGATGGTGGAGATGACGAGAGACTGTTTTCTTTTTTGCAATTTTAGAAAAAAAAAAGACATTGAGGACTGTTTTCTTTTTTGCAGGTCATTTTAAATGTACAAGAGGGCAGCCACTAACCACCAATGAGAAAACATAATAAAATATGGGGATCAGAGGGTGGGGGTGCTACTAGACACCGGGTAAAGACACAGGAGGGTGGGGGTACCTCTAACACCAATGAAAATAAAACAGAAAAAAACTTACAGGAATCAGAGGGTGAGGGGTGCAACTAGACACCAAAGAAATTAGTAATATTACAGGGACAACGATCGGAGGGTGGGAGGTGCCACTAGACAGCAGAAAAATGTAGAGACAATGGTACTGGAGGGTAGGAGATCCACTAGACACCAGGGAAACACTGTAGAGTTGTGGGGAGGGCAATGGAAGGGACAAGAAATTATTCTCGAGTGATGAAAAAGGATCCTAATTCTTGACTCGAGATTCCATACTAATAAGGTGTTTGGTTTTACCACAACAAGACTCTTAATATTTTGCCCTGGACTTTTCAAGATCTGTAATGAGGGTCCCAGACTCCCTAGTGAAATTGTCTAACAATTTTTTGCCAAGGTTGTAGAACTTTCCTCAGATGTATATGTAAAATGTTTCAATTTAACTCAAAATCAATGGTAAAGGTCTGACATCATAAACTACAAGAGCCAAGCTTGAATGGTCTGATATCAAAGTTTCCCTGAGATGGGAACTCAGCTTTGTTGTGCATCATTTTACAATTGTAATAGACATAAATTCCCCCTGGGAGCAAAAGGAGTTGGCCACATCAAGTACCTGAACTCAGCTTGCACACTGTCACTGTAGCCACATGCCAATACTGCAGCCCGCACCCCATACAACCCCTTTGAGGCATAAAAGCCCCTACCTTATTACTGGGACTGAGAATTCTCCACAGAACATTCCTATTTAGCTGGCACTTCAGATGCACACCCATCTTGTACTGCCCGGTCTCCTATATTGCAGTTGTTGGCTCAGTACCTACTACTTCAGCCTTGGTTGAAAATTACATCCATGCATGTTTCCTTGGAAGTAAATCTAGTCCCCAGAGTTAATTTTTTTGTCAAGGTCTCTTATGGCTTGGAGAAGGACACTATCTGATTGTTCCATTTGGCCTGTCTTCCTCCCCGCCCTAGGCTGCTGCCATATGGTTGCTACTGCAGCTGCCGTGCTTTCCCCTTGCGTGATTCTTGCTGGTTGGTCTGGTGAGGTTTTCTCATAGTGGAAACTGCAGTCCAAATTCTGACTAGCAGTGTGAGACCACCACAAAACACTCTGGTATTAAATAAATAAAATAAGTTGAACTAATGACTAGAAACAATATTTTAATCTACAATATACAAGCAGGATGGCTGCTGTGTTGAGACACCTTTTGTGAGCTGCTGCATCCCTGGGGAAATAAAATTAATATGTGTTCTCACAGGGTAGTATTTGTTTTTGTCCCCCCATTCCCATTTCCTTTCCATTCACTTTTCTCCTTCTTTGTTCACTATAATATTAGCATCTCAGCTGAAGATGCTTTTTTTCATCTTAGCTGTTGTTTTTCATCTATGTTTATGTGTTAGTCTTAACAAGCTCACACTGAATTACTGGCAATAATATTTAATTAGTAGGCAGAGTGAAACTATCATCTTGGTGCTACACAATACAGCAGCTGAGTTAAATAAAATACATATTTTGTTGTTGCTTTTTTAGTAATACATTGCATTATGATGATTGTACTGGTTTAGGTTTATTTGATAAATTCTTATTGTAACCCTAAGTAATGGAGCCTTTTTCAATTTGGTGATGTTAACAAGTCTGTCCATTTACTGAACATGTTTTTGGGCTACAGGGTTAATAATCTTAGCTTAGGGCAGTATTTTATGGCACTGAGATTATAATGTTATAACAAAGATGTACGAGGTTCAGATTTTTTTTGTTCTTTACAATTTAGCAGCTATGTTTGTGCTGCTGCCTCACCACACCATCCCATCCTTAGGATCCCCATGGACTGCCCCCTGTACCTTTCTGCAGTGCATGGATGATAGCAAGTTGGAAGGATCCTAAGGGCATAGTGAAGTGTTGCCCTCTATGCACCCTCCCATCCTCAGGATCACCTGAAGACTGCCCCCCCCCCATGCACCTTTCTGCAGTGCACAAATGATGGCCGAGTTGGAAGGGTCATGAGGGCATAGTGTAATGCTGCCCTCCCTACACTGTCCCATCCTCAGGATACCCACAGACTGCCCCCCAAAGCACAACACTCTGAACTTGGTGCCAAAACTGCTCCAGGAGCCCCGGAACACTGTATAGTGGCATGATTTTTTTTCCCCTGGATTTACTTTATTTTTGTCAAAATAATTAATGGTACTGATTGTTTCTTATTTGTAGAAGTGTTCCTTTGCTAGCTTGCTATTGTTAGGGCTTTTTAGGCTATTTTAGTTTTTTCAGCAGGCATCTTAGATCCCCATTACTAGTTTTTCTGCCATTTTATCTGGCTTGCTCAATTCTCCCTATTGTTCATCCCAACCTTTGCCTCTCCTCCTTTCTACTTCCATTCACCCCCACACATTATAATTTGAGAGTACCCCATGGCTAGATTTGGCTCTGTTCTGTTCTGCCCTACTACCCACCAATCCTCTCTTTTCTTTCCCTCCCCAAGCACCTTTCTGCAGTTCATGGAGGACAGCTGAATTGGAATGATCATGACTCATGAGGGCATAGTGCAGTGCTGCCCTCTATACACCATTCCATCCTCAAGATCCCAATGGACTGCCCCCCAGGTATGGCAGAGCACAACACACTGAGCTTGGTGTGTGGTGCCACTGTAGTTTAGTCCCTCTATTAGATCCATCAGTCTTGAGCTGGTTCACAATAGATGATTCCAATCTCACCCCCAACACTGACCTTTATTAAATGCTCCTTTGCCCCATTCATATCCTACAGCCCCTCGCTCATTGGGTGTGAGCTAAGGTAGCACTCAGTCTTAAAGGGCTAACACAGTCCTTTTGACACCGCTAATTTAATACTTGCCAGCACATCGTCTCTGTATAACCTTACCATAATACTCTGCTCACTCACTTCAGCACCTGCTGAGAACCCTGCCTTCAGCTAATTCTTATTTTTTTAATTTCATCCCTCTTGGCTTTTCCTAGACCAGTTTCCTCTGGCCCAAGCTTTCCAATTCCAAGCGTCTGGATCCACCTCTATAGATGCCAACTACTTTCTGCCACTATGATAATCCATTTCTTCTACCTACTACTCTTCCTTGCTCCTGCTACCATCCCCCTCTGACATGGCTAGGGAGCAGAGCACTCACACTTTTCTTCCCCATCTCTCCAGACTATATCTCTCCTGAATGGCTATGGGACAACTACCAGTGGCCCCGCCCCACACTAAGACCATTTCTTCACCCAACTATCATCCCCAAGACCACAGGGGGCTACAGTCACTTTCTGCTGCACCTCACTCCTATCCTTATGAGGCAGCACAGTACAAAACAGTACCTGGAAATATCCAACTGGGAAAAAGGGGGATATGCTCCAGCACAGCCTCCTCAAACAACTACTGAAGAGACTATTACTTCTTCTTCTTCTACTTATCTCTGAGAACGTTCACCCTAACCCAGGTTCACCTCTGACCTGTACCAATAATAGCTCTAGAGCTGGGGCTCTCACCTTAGCAAGCATCAATGTCTGCAGCCTCCTTAAAAAAATTGATGTTTTCACAGCATGGGTCACCCAACATAATCATGATGTCTTATCTGTGATTGAGACATGGCTGAACCCTAGGATTCCTGACAATGCTATTTCAATACTGGGGTACTCCCTCTTCTGACTGGATAGGCTAGCAAGGAAAGGCAGTGACTGCACCATCTATCTCAAGGAGTCCCTAATGGGGTACACCGTTGACCTGCCCAGATGTAGGACTGATACACAGATACTTCCTATCAAGATACTCCTCAGTGCCCACAACAAGGGTCTGACTGTTACCTCAGAGTACATCCCTCCCAAGTCCAAGTCACTGGGTCCTAATGCCATTCTTAACTGCATTAACAATCTGAAATACAATTCTGAGGTCATAATGTTGGGTGACTTTAATACAGATTAGCAGTAAACTTCTCACAGCTGGTCCAGAGGAAAGATTAAGTATTCCAAACAACAGTTAGGGTGACAGAAATAAGAATGATGGGAGTGGTGCAGTGCAGTGGCTGTGGAGCAGCTGTCTTCCGGGAGATGTTCTGGAGGATGTGGTATTGTCCCACCTGCAGGCACTTCTCTGGGCTGAGGGAGGAGGTTGCTTATCTCCAGGCTGAGTTGGCCAGGATTTCACCCAAGGACCACCAGGGCCACTGCCGTTGCCTCAGAGGTTGCCAAGTAAGAGGAGCAGTTGGACCACAGTGGGCTCAGGGAGGGTGAGGGTGGTGGAACAGAGGTGCATCCCTCCAGTTGTACCTCTCCACAATCCATATGCCATTCTGGCAAAGTGTGGCTCCTCTATGGAGGCACCCACAGTGGAGACCAAGGAGGATGCTGGGAACCTCCACAAAGAAGACCCACAGGAGGGTGGCATGGGACCCCATAGGGGAAGGAGACAACTCCTGGTGGGGAACTCCATCATTAGGAAAATAGAACTGGGGAGGAAGGGGAGAGGGTAAGGTGCCTGCCTGGTGCCATGGCTTGGAGGGACAGGGAGAGAATCCTCAGGATCGCTGGAGCAGCTGCACAGGAGAGGGAGCTGGATGTCATTGTCCACCTAGGGAGAAATGACCTGGCTAAGAAAGGGATCAGAGCAGTTCAGGGAGTGTTTGTGGACTTAGGGGGGGCCTTAGACAAGTAGCATCCACGGTAACCTTCTCGGAGGTGCTGCCTGTCTATGGCACGGGTGAGGCTAGGGTGCTTTATACCATGGGATTCAATCAGTGGTTGAAAAACTGGTGCAGAGCTCAGGGATTTGGCTTCATTGGTGACTGGGGGTCCACCTGGAGGGATGCAGGTCTATACTGGTGTGATGGTCTGCATCTGTCCAGGAGAGGAACCAGGATCCTAGATGATAGGTTTAAATGCTTCATTGGCAAGCATTTAAACTAGCCAAGGGGGGAAACACTGGAAAGGAGCAGGGAAATCCTAGCTCCCCAAAAAATCATGGTACTAAGTGAGGTAAACACCAAGCTAGAGATGTCAATAGGGAGAAGGACAGGGATAAATGGAGAAAATGACAAATGCAACAAGGACAGGGATGGGGCAAAAAGGGGTAAGGCCATCAAGAAATGGAGGGTAATGAGTACCAACGCTCATAGTCTGGGCAACAAGCTCCCTGAACTGGTGGCCTTGATGGAAGAGGGATGCCTGGATATTGTAGCAGTCACAGAAACATAGTACACAGAGAACCATGACTGGGATGTTAACATACCAGGGTACATAACCTACAGGAGAGACAGGGAGGGGAGAAGAGGGGAGGAGTAGCTCTGTATGTAAGGGAAGGGATAAAAGCAACTGAACAAAAGAGTAAACAGGGAGGAGAGGAGGCACTGTGGGTCACCTTAGAGACTGTAAATGGCACCACAATCCACACAGGAGTTGTATACAAACCCCCATGAAAGGGGAAGGGAATGGACAAGGATATGATAGAAGTTTCCTTAGGATGGCAGAGAAAGGGGAGATACTGTTGATGGGGGACAATAATATGATAGATGTTAACTTGAGCACCTTTGCTGCAGCCACATCCAAAAGCAGGGCCATTATTGATGCCCTTCAGGTGGCATGCCTCAGACAGATAGTTTTAGAACCCACTCATGAGGGAGCAATCTTAGACCTTGTACTCTCAAATGGGGACAGTGAGAGGATCTCAGATCTAGAAGTGGGTAGCCATCTGGGAACAAGTGACCACCAAACAGTGTGGTTCATGATAAACTCAGCTACAGAGTCAAGCCATACAAAAGTGAGGGTTCTGGACTTCAGGAGGGCTGACTTTGGCAAGATGAGAGAGTGCCTTAGAAAAGCACTAGCAAACAGACTAGAAGGAAGGGTGGAGTAACAATGGGGAAACATCAAAACTGCCATCACAGAGGCAACAAGCCATTGTGTGAAGCAAATAAAAAAAAATCAAAATGAAAGAAAAAGCCACTATGGTTCTCAAAAGAGGTGGCGGTGAAGGTTAGGGAGAAAAAGATAGCATTTAGAAAGTATAAGGAAACACAGAAGGAGCAATACAGAGAACTGTACCAGTTAAAGCAGAAGGAAGCAGGGAGGGTAGTCAGAATAGCAAAGGCCCAAACTGAAGAAAAGATAGCCAACTCAGTTAAGAAGGGGGATAAAACCTTTTATAGGTATATCAGGGAGCAGAGAAAGACAAAGGGGAGGGATAGTGAGGCTGAATAGAATGGACGGTGGGTGGGCAGAGAGGGACAGTGAAAAAGCAGGGATACTGAATGAATATTTCTGCTCAGTATTCACAAAAGAGGAGGAGGGGGAGGTGCCTAATCCAATTAACAGAAGCACTCTTGATAGGGGGGTCAATCCCAGTCCTTTCACAGAAGAAAGGGTTCTGAAAGAACTCCTAAAACTGAAGGTGGACAAATCAATGGGTCCTGATGGAATTCACTCCAGAATTCTAAAAGAATTAAGGATAGAACTAGTGACACCACTGACTACTCTTTTTAACAAATCATGGGAGGATGGAGTGGTACCTAAGGACTGGAGGGAGGCTGATGTGATTCCCCTTCACAAAAGTGGGAGCAAGACAGAGGCAACAAACTACACATGTCAGTTTGACCTCTGTGATAGGGAAAGTGATGTAATCACTTCTGAAGGAAAGAACTGTTCAGTACCTAGAGGCCAATTAGGCACAGGACCCAAGACAGCATGGGTTCACAGCGGGAAGGTCATGTCAGACAAAGCTAATAGATTTCTTTGACTGGGTGACCAAAGTAGTAGACCAGGGAGGGGCTGTGGACATGGCCTACCTAGACTTTAGCAAGGCATTTGACACAGTCCCACACAAAAGATTAATAGTCAAATTAACCAGCCTGGGAGTGGGTCCCAGGGTGGTAGCCTGGTAAAACATTGGCTGGACAACAGGATACAGACGGTAATTGTAAATGGAGTCCACTCTAAAGAAAGAGGGGTTACTAGTGGGGTACTGCAGGGTTCAGTACTGGGTCTAGTCCTTTTTAATGTCTTTATAAGTGATGTTGCAGAGGGACTGAAATGAAAAGTATGCCTCTTTGTAGATGACACAAAGATCTGCAACAGGGTTGTTACACAAGGAGGCGTGGAAAGGATGAGAAGAGAGTTGGCAAGGTTGGAGGAATGGTCAGAAGTATGGCAGCTTGGATTCAATGCAAAGAAGTGCAAAATAATGCACCTGGGAAACAAAAACCTAGGGGAAGATTACACAATGGAGGGGAGGTAGTAACAACAACAAAAATGGAAAGGGACCTGGGGGCAATCATATCAGATGACCTTAAGGTTAGCAAGCAATGTGAGAAGGCAGTAGGGAGGGCTGGGGGGATACCGGGATGTATAGGGAGAGGCATCACCAGCAGAAAACAGGAAGTTGTTATCCCTCTTTACAGACAGTTGGTGAGACCCCCATCTGGAGTACTGCATCCAGTTCTGAAGACTCCATCTCTGCAGAGACATAGACAGGATGGAGGCAGTCCAGAGGAGGGCAACTAAAATGGTGCAGGGTCTGCAAGAGAAGCCATACAAGGAGAGACTAAAGGAGCTTAATATGTATACCCTTGAGGAAAGGAGGGAGAGAGGGGACATGATAGACTCTTTTAAGTACCTCAGTGGAATCAACAAAGTCAAAGAGGGTAGCATCTTTCACAAAAAGAGATGTGCAAGAACAACGGGACACAATTTGAAGATAGAGGGGGATGGTTCAGGGGCAATGTGAGAAAGTATTTTTTCACAGAGATGATGGTGGATGCATGGAACAGTCTTCCTGAGGAGGTTGTGGGGTCTAAAACTGTGGGAGATTTCAAGAATGCATGGGACAGACATAAGGCAATTTTTGTGGGGGGTAGGAATAAATAGGCTGTTGGTTAAATAGGATCTGAAGCTTATCCTGTATGTAGGGAAATGGGCAGACTAGGTGGGTAAAGCTGTCCTTATCTGCCATCAGTCTATGTTTCTATGTTTCTATCTATAAGACAGGACCAGCACACTACTAGACTGGGTGCTCACAAACCGCCCTGACCATATTACACATACTCCTATCCTTCCTAACACCATAAGTGATCACTCCCTCATTCTGTGTGCCTGGTCGAACAAATTTATCAAGCTCCCAGGAAAAATTGGTAACAGTAAGGTAGTTGCCTGAGAGCACTTCCAACCACTAAAAACATTGCTAAGACAACAAGATTGGTCTCATATTGATACTGCCTCAGACACGGACTCTGCCCAAGAATATTTGCATCTCAAGCTTCAGTGCTGCCTATGATGTACATGCCCCCTTCAAGAAGAGGAAAATCAGAAGAATCGACACCCCATGGATCACATATGACCTCTTACAAAAAATGAAGTTACAGGACCATATGTGGTATCAGGTTAGAGCTTCTGGCAGGCCCGTAGACACTCAAGCATACAAAACTGCCTGGAATGCCTGCACCTGGGCCACACAGTCTGCTAAAGCAAACTACTATAAATGCACTCTTGGCAACACCTGGAAAGATGGAGATTTTGAAACAACCTTAAGGAACTCACAGGGAAAGGGACTCACAGGGACTACTGTGCCCTTTTGGGCTGTTTCCTCTCTAGCAAACTGCATTCTACAGTTTGATAAGCAGACTAAGGAGAAGTTGCCTGAAGCTCACCTTCCAAGCAAAGGGACTACTGTGCCCTTTTGGGCTGTTTCCTTTCAAGCAAACTGCATTCTGCAGTTTGATAAGCAGACTAAGGAGAAGCTTCCCGAAGATCACCCTCCAAGCAAGGGGACTACTGTGCCTTTTTTGGGCTGTTTCCTTTCAAGCAAACTGCATTCTGCAGTTTGATAAGCAGACTAAGGAGAAGCTGCCGGAAGCTCACCCTCCAAACTAGGTACGGGTTGGAACTCTGAATTTTGGCATCTGCCCCTGGAGGAATCTCACTTACCCCTGTTTGCCAGTGTTTCTCACACTATGTGCAGCAATCCAGAAGTCATCTAGGAACTTCTGCCAAGAAATTAATGTTAGGACTGACCTCTGCTTGACATGTTTTTGATTTATCACTTTAAGTAATGTTTAGTCTGATGTAGAGATTTCTTAAGAGTTGATTTAAGTTTTGAGAGAGGTTTTAAGGTAGTGTGATGCTATCTGCCCTGATCCCCATCTCTTAGAGCTGTAGGTCTGTGGGCTGCACCTTTGACCTCTGTGTCCCATTGAGGCTGCTGCAGTGCCCCACCAAAACTTGCTTCAGAACCTCTTTGTCTGTTTTTTTTCTCACATTTCCATTAGCAAATTGTATCTTTTAGCCAATAGAGGGCCCAGTTATAAGCACACTTACCCAATCCAACCCAGTACAATACAATACAGTTCTTGTCTCATTTCACTTATTGTGTGGTCAGTCTATCACTATTCATCAGTCTTTGCCCCCTTCCTCCTCTAATGATTAATACTGACTGATTTCCCACACCCGGCCAAGTTCCTACCCAATCCTTCTGTGCACTTCCACTCCTCCTTAGAGCTACTGATCTGCACACCAGGCTTGCTGTCTCTGGCAGGCACAACACTTCCTAATCCTGTCTTTTCCTATCCACTTAACCAACTGTGTCCATAACTCTCCTAGCCCTCATATTTGCAGTGCCATGGCACGCTCCTTATACTTAAGCTTTTTCATATTCCTAACCACCTTATTCATAGCGGCTCACCACAAAGAACAAGGATCAGGTCCACCTCTGGAAATTTCCAATCCTGTAACCAGAACCTCATTCCACTGCACCTCCCCTTATTTAATATGTCCACCTCCTTTTATCCTCGGCCCATATCCTTCACCGTTATACTTTCTGCTCCCTTCATATATGCTGATCAGAGCAGTCTCCTTAGCTTCCCTTCACTTCTGCTGTAGCATTATGTCACACCCATCATCACCTTGTGGAAGGTTGCTAAGGAAAGAAGCGCTCCTATCATGCAAAAACTGGAACAAGAAACTGCTTCTCTCGCTCCTTCTCTGTTCAGGTAACATAGAGCTAAACCCTGGACTCCCATTATCACTTGCATCTCCCGCAGAATTTGCATCTGCACCTAGACTTAAGTTAATGTTAGTCAACATACTGAGCCTCGCAAAAAAGTTTGATCAGCTCCAAGTATGGGCTGCCCATACTGAGCCAGATCTCAATATTATAACCGAATCTTGGCTGAAAAAGTCAAACAGTGATCAACAAGTCTCCCTTCCTGGCTTCAATCTGCACAGGGCAGATGGGGAAGCCAGAGGGGGCGGTGTGGCCATCTACACTAAATTCAAGTTTACAGTCAGTGATATTCACGTAAATCTAAACCTAAGGAGTACAAAATCTTACCTCTCAAATTACACCTTCCATCCACTGAATGTCTCACTATTACTATTATTGGTGGTTATCGCCCCCCATCTGGCGGCACTGACATCCTCACCATACTTAAATCCTTAGTCACCTCTGCCAACACTGAAACTTTAATACTTAGGGATTTTAATATGAACTGGCTTACCATCAAGTCACACAGCCTGAAATCCTACTGTGATAAAGTCAGCTTAGCCCAGTTAATCAGTGAACCCACTAGAACCAATACATCCAATCCCTACAACAGTTCTCTCCTTGATGTCATACTTTCTATGCATCCCCACACAATTCTTCACTCTGCAGTCTTCCACAATGACATGAGTTACCATGGGGTGGTTGTATGTACAGTACAAGATCACAAATTATAGCCCGACAGCAACCAACAATCATAACTAAGCGGTCCTTTCACAAGTTTAATGTATCGGACTACTTATCAGACTTGAGCAAAATGAGATGGCAAGACCTGTACCTCACCAAAACGATCAATGAGGTGGTCACTGTCCTTAACGACAACCTCACCACGCTGGCCAACAAGCATGCCCCTTTGATCAAAGTCAGGGTGCGTAAAACATCCAACCCATGGTTTACATCAGATCTCAAGGCTACGCTCCTACACTGTGATAAACTCTGGGCTAAGGCTAGAAAATCCAAAAGCCCAGCTGACTGGCAAGCATTCAGAGCAGCTAGAAACACCTGCATTAAAAAAATCCACGCAAGCAAAGCCAACTATTATATCTCCACCCTTGAACAGGCAAAAGGGAATTCCCAAAAAATCTGGAAGACACTCAAGTCCATCGAAGGTTGGCCTGTAGCCCCCTCCATCCCTCTGAAGATCCTCAGAAATGGTAGGGCTGTGGAAAACAGCTGCCTAATCCTTGAGGAAATCAACAATCACTTTGTAACTGCTGGTCTAGCTTTTGACTCTTCGCCTTATGTAGCCAGTGGTAGCAATCAAGACTGTAATAACATTGACTCGCAAACTTCAACCCACCCACTCCAGTTGTGCCCACTTAACTATGAAGAAGTCGAAGATTCACTTCTTAACATAGACATTCGAAAAAGTGCAGGGGACGATGGTGTAGAACCTTTTTTTCTTAAAGTAGGCTATCGCGACCTTACCGCCACTATCCTCCACATATTCAATCTTTCCATTTCCACTGCCACTGTTCCCTCCTGCTGGAAATCTGCCCACGTCCTCCCATTATTCAAGTCAGGGGACCCATGCGACCTAAACAACTATAGGACCATCTCAATCATACCTGTCCTCTCCAAAGTCCTTGAAAAGCTAGTTTACTCCCAAATGAAACTCCATATCGAATCATCTTCAATCCTCAACCCTGCACAATCTGGCTTCTGGCCCTACCATAGTACAGTCACAGCTCTAGCCAGTTACCAATGAATGGATCACAGCCATGGACTCCAAGAAAGTTACTGGTGCAGTATTTTTAGATCTCAGCAAAGCGTTTCACACTGTCAACCACAGTCTGTTAGTCTCAAGCCTAATAAAAGTAGGCACCACCCCCCCCTTGCTGCCGAGTGGTTTACCAGCTACCTATCTGGAAGGACCCAGAAAGTAAAAGCTCGTGGCCTTTTTTCTGCATCCCTCCCAGTTGTCAGGGGAGTCTCTCAAGACTCCATATTAGGTCCCATCCTCTTCTTCCTATACATCAATAACCTTGTCGCACATATATCCCAGTCCCATCTGCATTTCTTTGCTGATGATACTGTACTGTGTACATCAGGCCCTACACTGGCTGAAGTGCGGGATGTACTCCAAGCCAACTTTGCACAACTAGAAATCAACCTAATCAATGCCAAACTGCTCCTCAATGCCAAGAAAACTAAGGCCATGATCTTTGTCTCAAACACCACCTCCACTTCCCTTGCAAACATGCACAAGAATTCATCATTGCCTCCCTAGGTGAACCCATTGAAATCACCTCCAAATTCAAATATCTTGGTATGTGGCTAGACAACAAGCTTTCCTTTCATGACTACCTCGACGATCTGGCAAAGTGGCTAAAAATTAGGATAGGTTTCTTCTTCCGTAACAAGTTCCGCTTTCCATTTGATACCAGAACTAGGCTGGTCCAGGCCACGTTCTTGCCGCTACTCGATTATGGAGATCTAATCTATTCCTCCGCAGTGGCCTCAGAACTCAACAAACTAGATGTCCTCTACCACCGTGCCATACGGTTCATGACAAATCTACCCTACCGAACCCACCATTGCGATTTGTACCTAGCCGCTGGATGGACATCTCTCTCAACCAGATGCACACTTCATGCTGGTATCTATACTCTTAAGCTACTCCTGAACAAGCTCCCGAACTATCTCACAACCCTTTTCCATATTTCCCATAGCGCCTACTGTCTTAGGAAAAATGACCTCCTCCTCCTCGATGTACTGAGAACTCGCACCTTGCTTGGCAAGCGGGCCATATCGAGCATACTCCCAACTATCTGGAACCAGCTCCAAGGCATACTGAAGCTTCCTGTTACTGTCCTGTCAGCCTATTTAAAAGGTTGGCTGCAGCAAAAATAAAAGATACATGCAGCTGCTTCTAAATCCCATCTCTCTGCTCTAAACCTAGCCCACTGCTTCCTCTTACGTACATAGAAATTAGCTGCCTTGATACTCCGAAACAAGCACTTTGTACCTTTTTTCTGTACTTGTATTTTTCTATGTCATTGTAATTTTTATGCAACATGTTAATGCTTGCCCATAATTCTGTACTTGAATTTTTCCTATTTTTTCGATTATGAAATCTGTAACAACCTGTCTATGTCAAAGGTCCTCCTTGTGAATGAGCTTGCTCAATGGAGTTTTCCTACAATAAACTTGAACTTGAATCTAGGACCACACCCTCCAAGTTTAACATAGATGGTGCCTTAACCCTATACCCCACCACTACTGCAAACACCTTCAACTCAGCTTCCACCGACCTCAGCCAAGTACTTCTTTCAAACTTCTTTGACACCTCTACCAGAGCAGAAAGCAATGCCAAGCCTCATACAGAGCGTACACATCCTCCTTTCTATTTCAAATCTGTGACAGAAAGAAAAGCCAAAAAATACCTACTTAAAGTATTCGGGAGATCCAGAACTAGCAGAGACTCATCAGATCTGAAGCTCATTGCCCTTACACTTGAAGAAGTCCTGACCCCACTTACCAAGATTATCAACAAGTCCCTCTCGCTCTCCCAATTCCCTCTATGGAAGCTAGCCCAGGTGACCCCCATTCATAAAAGGAATGACAGGGCCCACCATGGGAATTACAGGCCCATCTCTATTGTCCACCCCCCTTATCTAAAGCTCTTGAAAAAAATCATTGCAGACCAGCTGGGAGAGTATTTGAAGAAATACAACCTGCAATCTCCACACCAACATGGTTTTTGAAAAGGGCACAGCACTACTACCGTGCCACTTCAGTTCATGAGCTATATCCACCAGGCCTTGGACCAAGGCCAACTCATTGGTGCCACCTACATTGACCTATCCAAGGCATTTGATATGGTCAATCACCCATTACTGCTTGACCAGCTAGCTATGCTTGGTCTATCAGCAGACACCCTAAGTAGGTTTAACAGTTACCTCACGAACCAGTCACAGCAGGTAAGATTAGCAGACACCCTTTTGTCCAAACTTCCTGTTTGCTCCGGGATGCCCCAAGTGTCAGTTCTTGGACCATTACTTTTCAGCATCTTCCTAAACAACCTCTCCACACACTGCCCAGTGTAAATCCTCCTGTATGCCAATGATGTGGTTATATACACTAAGAACTTTTTTTAGCTAGTTATTGTCTTCTCTATGCAGATTACTTGATTTTGTATAACCAAAATTCGAATATTGAGTTGGTTAATATTGGTTTACAAAATGATTTTGATAAACTTGGTCGTTGGTTGTTGAATAATCAAATGATTTTGAATGTAAAAAAGACCAAATGCCTGGTATTTGGGAGTGTTCCTCGATTAAAGTTAAATCCTTGCTTACATATACTTGATAAATGTGGTGACCTATTAGAGCAGGTTATACTTGGGAGTTTTTCTTGACCCTTGCTTGGGATTCTTACCACGGGTAAAGGCTGTTAGTAGGACTATAAACTCTAAATTGGGCTTGTTATATAAATTTAAGGCTTATTTGTCATTTGGAAACTCATAGAACAATTGCTATTGGCACTTTGTTACCTCATTTTGATTATGTTTCTTCGTTATATTTTGGTTTGGGAGAAAGGGAGGGGAGGGTTTTGAGTGTGGCTTATAATAATATTTGTCGATTTGTTTTTGATGTTCCGTGAATGACACATCATTGTGTCTTGTATTCTTCTTTGGGTTGGTTGTCTCCCAAATTAAAGTTTGCCTATGCACCTGGTAATTTGATACATCATGCTATTTATGCAAGGAATTCTTTCCCTTTATTTGATCTGGTAGAAATCAGGGATTCTCAGGTTAACCTGCGTTCAAATCAAGGAATTGTTTTGAGGGCTGTTCTTAACAAGGGAAATCTTAGTTTTCGATCTTTTACATAATCTGCTGCTTATGTTTATGGAATGATTTACCTCTTTCCCTTAGATCTATTACTTCGGTAATGGGATTTAAGGTTAAATTTAAATGTTATTTGTCATCTATTGTTTGTTTATTTGTTTAACCAGGAGAGACAAACCAAGCTGAAAGTTTGCTTACAGGTGCAACCTGGGAGCACAAGGAAATTAAGTGACTTGCTCAAGGTCACACAGTATGCAAGTGGGGGCTGTGGGATTCAAACCCAGGTCTCCAGGTTTGTAGCTCAGAGCCTTAAACCACTGCGCTATACTGTTAGTTGTATTGTTTAGTTATGTGTTGTATGTTTACTGTTGACCTGTCTTTTGGTTGGACCTGAAAAAGGGCTTTGCCCAGTGTCCCTACCCAGTTAACAAATTTAAAATAAAAAAAATAAAAATAAAACCCCATCCAGCTAGAGAACCAGCTTCAGGCAAGTTTCACTGCAGTGGAGGCTTGGTTCATCACAAAGAAGCTTGTGCTCAACTACAAAAAAACAAAAACTATGTTCTTCCATAGCATGCACAACAAACACAAAATCACTTAGCTGATTGTCAGCAACAGATCCGGAGTTACTCTGGAGCAGACAAACACCTTTAATACCTCAGTGTAATGCTGGATAACACACTATCCTATTCTGCCCATAATAACCACATCACCAAGTCCATAAATATCTGTATTGGTCTTCTCTATAGACATAAGCACTGCCTTAATGTTGAAGCCCTGAAACTTGCAATCCAAAGCTCAATTGTCTCCATAATAGACTATGGGCTTGTGATATATGGCACTGCCTCTAACACTGCCCTAAAGCGAATATCAATCGCCCTTAACAAGGTCTGCTGACTTCTAACTGGGGCTGCCCAATGGACTCACACTTGTGACCTCTGCGAGCAGGCAAATTGGCTGCAACTCGAGGGTAGGATATGCTACCACACCTGCCTTGTAGTAAAGAAGGCCAGCTATGGTCTTCTACTCCATGGGGTTAATAATCTCCTTAGCCCTTCCTGCAATGCTTGCTCCAACAGAAGTGCTGATTGCTCAACCCTCCAAGTCCCTCGATGTCGGACTTCTAAAGGGAAACTCTTGTTTGCAATCAGAGCTCCAAAACTGTTTAATTCTCTGCACAATTAAATCACTAATGCAACCTCACTTGGCTTTTTTAAATGCAAACTTCGTGAGTCTCTTGTGGCCCATACCTCCCGTGATTGTTTCACATAAACCTCCAGACATCACTGCTATTGGTTCGCCTAGACCATGGGCTCCCACCTTAAGTTTTCTTTACCTCTTTCCTAACCCCCTCCTCACCTTTCCCACCAATCTGACAAGGCCTGCTGGCTGCTTCTCCGGCTACACCAAAAGCCCTACCTCTCCCAGTAAGTTCTCCATATCTTTTCCTAATCTCCTCATCACCCCGCCCTTGAATTTCACAAGGCCTGATGGCTGCTCCTCCATCTGTACTGGTAGCCACTGTGTTATATGTATTTACCTTCTCTAAATATCCTATCCTACAGTACTCCCCCAGCACCTGACCACCTCAACCCGTACCCACCTCCTGCTGCCTCAACACTCACTCTTGTGTCTTATGATTGTCAGTTTTTACCCGTTCAGTTCTTCTATGTTTATGATGTAGTGTAGTATTTAGAAGTATTATATTGTGTCTCTCCTATACATTGTATTTTAATGTACCTTGACATGGAACCTGTGTAAAAGAGCCTTTGGCTCAAAGGTATTAATCCGAGACATTCAAATAAATAAATAAATAAAAAACCTTTATACATTGATTCGCCATCAGGAAAGTTTGCAGGTTATGGAATTCTTTTTAGCTGAAAAAGGTACAGAAGAAGGAATCCTGTCTGTCTTTCTTCTAAGTCAGCTGGCATTTATATTAACACACAGTAATTTTATCTTTGATAGGGAATACTGTATTACTTGTAGAAATGCAGCACATCCGCCACCCCCATAGTCGTGCTGCATTTCTGCAAGTAATCAGTTCAATGAAATCTTTAATGAGTTCTGCCCTGCCTGACCAAGCAAAACAATATCATTGATAAATCTAAACCATAGTTTAATATGGTTCTGAATGGATTTTTGTTGATGCCAGAAAATGTGTTTTTCTTCCTAGTGCCCCATGAACAAACTGATGTTTGTTCATGGGTCACTAGGAAGAAAAACACATTTTCTGACATCAACAAAAATCCATTCAGAACCATATTAAACTATGGTTTAGATTTATCAATGATATTGTTTTGCTTGGTCAGGCAGGGCAGAACTCATTAAAGATTTCATTGAACTGATTAACCAAAATGATTACACCCTAACATTTACTTATGGAACCAATCGGGAGTCTATTAAATATCTTAATTTATAGCTCTATGGCTTTCCTTGTAAAGTGATTAAAACTTCAGGACATAGTAAAAGTAATAGCTTCAAACTCTGTTTTGTGTCTCAGGAGTGCACACCCAAATGCTTTATATTATCCATCACTTATGGGGAGTTTATCCATCTTAGACGGTATTATTCTGATATACTATAAGCGTTTTTCAAACTCAGGCTGAAAACATGAAACAGATTGATTCAGTGGGGCTACACTTTAGCCATTCTAGATGAAGCGTTCAACAGGGCTATGCAACTGGACAGGAAAGATTTGCTAGTCCCCTAAAACAAACCAGGTTGGAGAGATGAATGGAGTGTAGAAAATGTGCCACAGGTTGTCACCTTTGTGACAGAATATAATATACCTTTGCTACTTTCCTCTTCTATTACCTAATCTGTTTACTGTTGCCCTGGCTTGTCATTATATTCCCCCCCCACCCATGGGGGTTTCAACTTTTATGCATAACTCAGCCATTTTTGGACATTTTGACCCCTAATTTTCAACATGGCCTTTTGGGGATCCCACCTCATGACCAATATGACTGCCGCTGTGCAACTCATGCACAAAAAGGTGATTTTGTGGTCAGTTGGTGAATTCACCTTTTGGGTAGAATTTGACAATTGTTTCTGACCTTTTTCATGAGGTGGGGTTATAAGAAGGCTATGCTGAAAATTTAATGTCAAAATATGTAAAAATAGCAAAGTTATGACCATTCATTGCAATTTTGCTACACACGCTCGTAACTTTGAAAATATTAAATGTGTGTTTAAGTATTGTGCAGCTTCTTTCTGTGTTCACTCTTTTAAGACAGCCCCTCCCCAGGATGAGCCAGCATCTTATGGCCACCACTATGCCCATTGATTAAAAAAGTTAGTGCTTTGGAGGCTGAACCACTGGCATGGACGTAGTGCATTGCATTGCTGCCTGGGATATTGGGAGGCATATCTAATCCCTGTCAGGTAGGGTACTGGACTGTAAAGCAAAACATTTACACCTGCTGTGCTACCATCTGTCTTCCCTCTGGTGGCAGGACTTGACCTGCCACCCCCCTCCCCCGCTTTATAATAATCACAAGCTTTATGTATGTTCTCATTTTTAATAAAGGATTTGAATAGTGATTGGGTTGTTTGCTGATATGTTAAATTGTCCATTTGACACATTGTTAATTTTGAGTGTTTGGGACTATCGACGTTCCTGTCATTTTCTGTGTTCCTGTCTGCCCATTTCTGCTCCTGGTCCACAGTTTGCAGCTTTTGCAAATATAATAGCATCAAATCTGCTAACAACATGTTAATAAAGAACAGAAATCACCAGAAATACTTAAATGCATTTTGTTTTTATTCTTTTTAAAGCTTAGAACACTTTTTAACGCTACTCGTAAACATTTGGCATTGACAAATGTTTGTTTAGATAGACATAGTACCACTGTGGAGGCATCACATAGGGCTTGGTGGGCCGTACATGATGCAACATGGTGCAAATCTGCAAAAGTGAAAATAAGTCTGGTGTTGCTTCATGCAAGGCTTTTTGGAAGGTAAGCCCTTAGTTGCTAGGGCCCTACATGAAGCAGGACCTATGCAAATGAAAAGGTAAGTCCTAACATTCTCCATGGATAAAGCAGGATATGCAGGGGCCTTTGAGCCCTACACAAACAAGGAGTTAAATCCTAACTTGCTTTTTGCAGGACTCGGAGGTCCTAATTTGCTTTGAAGGAGCTGTGACCTAATATTATGTGTCCTAAGTCTTGTGTCTGATAATGGTCTGCACTGCAGTACACATCAGTTGAGTTCAAAGAATTCATCACCTGGTGGGGCATCAAGCTTTTGCTTGTCAGTCTTTATTTTCCACAAGCTAATGGACTTTCAGAAAAAATACATTCAGATAGCAAAGCACATTCTATACAAAGCTGAAAGTAGTCATGATCCCTACATTGACATGCTGAACTGCAGTAACACACCAGGGACCAAAAGTGGCTTGCCTGCACAGCTACTCATTGCTATTAGGATTACTACTAGGACAAAAGGGGGAAACTTAGCCCATCTGGACTGTCCTCCACACCTGTGGGTTATGCTTATACCATTCGTTGATTTAAGTAAAAAAATGATAGCCAGTGTCTTTTTCAAATTCCATGAAACTGGCTGCCGCAGCTGCTTCCCTAGGCAGTCTATTCCAAACCTTACTAGCCCTTACAGTGAAATAATTATCTCTCTTGGATGTCACAGAATTTGAAACAACTAATTCCCTGTTGTGAGATCTTAAGCAGTCTGTTGTGTTACTGAATACCAGGTCACATTGACTACTTAATTCTGGGGACTGTAGCAGTTTATATAAAATCAAAAGGCCTTCTCTTTGATGCCTTTGTTGCAATGAGAACAAACCAGTTTCTTTCAGTCTAGTGTGGTAGGGCATCCTTTTTACACGAGGAATTAGTTTTGTAACTGATTTTTGTACACCTTCTACCATATTTATATATTTCCGTAAATATGGTGACCAAGCTGGAGAATCATAATCAAGGCTAAGTCTAACATAGCTATTATAGACAGGGAGGATTAACTGCTCAGATTTACAAACACATCTTTGAGCCAAAGATTGAGGTCTGCTATACCAGTTACCTGTGAAAAGCTTCAACTACAAGTGATTCTTGCATTAAAAGTTTGAAGCACTGGAAGTAAACAACTAGAATGACAGGAATACTGCTTCAATCATAGTGTCCAGCCTCTGTCTCCACTACTTGCTAGGACACCGTTTTTCTACAAAGTATCTGACAGAAGATGGGACATTGCAGAGCTAATGTCTCCAGGATCAATAACACAGTCTTTCATCACTGAGATAGATCAGAGATGGGCATATAGATGGAACAGGAGCCATCTTCGTGAGTCTCATCTAACTGGTCCTAACAAGCCTAACAATGAGGTTAGCTGAGAGCTCACCTGGGCTATAGGTTGTGATTCTGAACCTGACTCTACAGGTAATACCTTTCATTCTAGTTATGCTGTGTAAGAATGCAGGGATAGCCTGCAAGAGACTGGTTAGACTGCTGGCAAGTCTGAGAGTTCTTTGGATCAATCTGAGCAGCTGAACCCTGGGAAGCTAGATGTATCATCTCCCACTAATACATCCAACCAAAATGTTGTGCACTCTTCAGCAAGTGATCTGTTAAAATCCAATGTGTGGAATTATTTTGTTACAGGCTGACAACTGTACAATGTTTATGTTCCTGATAACTGTTCAGTGTGTATTCTCCCTTACATTGGTGTTTCTAGTTAAGCTACATAAGGAGGGGGATGTAATGTATGGTGAATCTGATAGAGTAAATTGCATGTTATGTTTAAATGCATCCTGTTCCTTTAAATGTATGTAGTAGATATTTTGGAGATCAGCAATAGTCAGTCCACCTTTATTCTGGGGATACAGGAAGAGATGGGAGGTGGGTACCAGGAAGCTGTTAGAGGGTAATGTGTTCTGATGTCACATGGAGTTAAGGACAGAGAATAAAGTCTGACTTAGATCATTTCACTATCAAGTTCTAAGTTTTATCAACTGCCAGTTGAAGATATTTTATTGGTACTATGCAATGAATGGACAAATTGTTCCTTCATTGTAGTCCCAGTGAGCACTCTGTGCTTTATCCTGGTAATGGCAGTTGTAGTTATTACCAAACCTTAGGCATCTTATAATAACAACATAGCAATCAAGTACTCTTCTCCAAGCATAATTAAACTGCATTGTCTACCACTTTACATTGAAAAGAGGCTTAGAAAGGTTTCCTTTCCTCTAAGTTGCTCCATTAATTATTTGAATTACTCCACCTGTTTCATAGACATTTGTTTTGACTATTTCACTTTCATTTCCTTTTTTCTTGTCATGTCTTCTAGTTCCAGTCTTCTTCAGGTGCAGGAAACTTTGGGTGATCTGTCATCAATGCCTTCATTTTGGCCTGAATACACTCAGTGCCACATTTATCACATTCTCTGTCAATGCACTTAATGGTGAAACTTGACTTCTTTGGAAATAGTGAACATGTGGGTGCCTCAAATATATACTTTTTGGGGGAGTCTGGTATTATAAACTATGCATTCTCACCTGTAATACCATCTACAGTAGTTTTGTGATTTGCAATCACAAAAACAGTCAAACAAGTATGAAATTGAAAAGAAACAACATAAATGCCCCCAAAAATAATAAGACAGGGTGGTACATTGGCAGTTGTATCTAACCTCAAACCTATAAAACATTTTTCTGCATTGGCTGTACCTGCCTTCATCTTTTCAAGCTGTTCACTGTGTTGTGGCCATAGCCGCAGGAGCATCAGAGGGTGGCTGAAGCTGCCGGAAGAATGGATTGTTGCAGCCGTTGCTGCAGGAGCACCAGAGGGCATCTATTGATGCAGGAGTAGTGGGTTGTTGCAGCCATAGCCACAGGGGCGCCAGAGGATTGGAGTGGTTGTAGCCACTGAAACTGGTAGCAGCATTTGGTAGCCGATCGCTGCAGTCATGACAAGGCTCCCTCCTGAAAGGGGAGCCAATCACAGCAAAAGGTGCAAACTTTAAACAGGGTCTCTGTGGCTATAAAAGCAGAGACCCTAGGACTGCTGTTGTCGTGCCTTTATCTGTTCAAGCTGTTCACTGTGTTGCGGCCATAGCCACACGAGCACCAGAGGGTGGCCGTTGCCACCGGAAGAATGGATTATTGCAGCCATTGCCGATGGAGCACCAGAGAGTGGCCAGTGCCACAGGAGTAGTGGGTTGTTGCGGCTGTAGCCACATTGGAGCCAGAGGATCAGAGTGACTATAGCTGCTGGAACAGGTAGCAGCAGTTGGTGGCCAATCGCCACAGTCATGACAAGGCTCCCTGCTGAAACGGGAGCCAATCGCAGCAAAAGGCAAAAACTTTAAACAGGGTCTCTGTGGCTATAAAAGTAGAGACCCTAGGACTGTTGTTGCTGTGCCTTCATCTTTTTGAGGTGTTCACTGTATTATTTCTCCCACACACTCTCTGCACCACCTCCAGTATTAGATGGTCTCACTGGGCCCCTCCCAGTAGAGGCTACATCTATCAGGTGGAGGCAGGAGTTGGATCAAAACAAGGAGAGGGGCAACCAGGCAAACTTTGGGACTGGGACTTCATCAACTGGAGGAACAAATAAAAGAAGAAAAGAGGACTAGTAGAGGTACCTTTGGGGAAGAGGACTCAAATAATGAGTAGTGGGAAATTTAACCAGAAATAGCATTTAGGATACTGTAAATTGTAGATACTGTATTTTGGTGGGCATTCAGAAGAAACTGCAATAGGAGTGGGATATTTAGAGATAAATTGCATTTTGTAAAGTACTGCTAATGTTGGGCCAGTGAAATGAAATTGCATCTTTGTTACTATAGGTAGTGGGACTGGGGCATTTAGAGGGAAAACTGCAACTGAAGTATTATATTTGTAGGTACTATTTAGGATAGGGCATATAGAGGAAATTGTAGTGGGGCTGGCAGTGGTGTGGTGCTAATTTTGGAAGTGCGGGGTCTCTGGCCCTGAATCATGGCCCCCCCCAACCAGTAGGGTTGGGCCCCCAGAAGTGATCAGATTTTAGATGCATTCTGGTGTATTTTGAGGGTCATTTTGACACTATTTGGCTGCTTTTAAAGCCTCCCTTGACTTTTTACAAATAACCAATATCACTATCAAAATAACTAGTTTTTTTATTTTCTTTAAAAAAATAGTCAAAACTAAAACAACTTTTTGACCAATATCAAGGAGCAGAAACAACATACATCTCTAATCCAGAAAATTTAGCCACGAAATGTTCACATTGGCAACTTTATTGCACATAGGTTTTACACATGCTGCTAAAAAAAAAGGGACCAGATCATTTTGGAGATGAGATAGGCTGTCACCATTTATAAAATTTTTGTCTGTCACTGTGTCTCTTGTCTCACATAAAACTGTGGCTATTGGCTAGCAGGTGTCAATGTGGCTCACTTGGTAGCACCCCTGGGGCCCGATGGTTGTAGGTTCTAATCCCACACTGGGGTTGTGCTCATGCCATAAATGTTGTGGAGTGACATCATGAAAGGGTGAGGATCCAACAAACAGAAATAATAATAATAGTTACCTGCAGTTTGGTTTTCCACTTTAGCTCCAGTTGTGTCTCCTACCCTCTCTCTGGTGCAATGCCACCTCCACCACTCTCGAGTGCCTCCCACAATACAACAAACCACCAGTAGCCAGAGGGAGAAGCAGACGGACAGACTGATTTTTAATTTACTGTAGCACCCTTTCTGAGCCTGTCCCAAAGAGTGAAACCTTCCATATTTTATATCTTGAGGGAGTCACCTGGCACCCAAACAATTAAACACCTCCCCTCCAATGCTAAACCTGTGCCTAGGACATCCATTACCTTTTTACTTCCAACAAGTAAAGAAGGTTTACACAAATGTATAAAACTCTGGCCAGACAATACACTACATGCAGACTCCCCATAATTTGGTTTGTCAGAGGAGAGAATCTGGAGAGAAAGTAGAGCATGTATTCCCTGAGATAGATCACAGTCCCTTCACTCCAAATCCCTCCCCCCAATAAAGCTACACACGCAGGCCCTGTGCTCCAAGCAAACACACACCAAGCCAGACCAAGAAGCCCATCTCTCCATCCTCCCCCAACTAAACCACACTAGCAGGCTGTGCAGTCCCAAGTCAGCTCTTCTGGCTGCTGAATTGAAGGGCTGGGGGTGGAGTGAGGTGAGAGTAAACCAGTTTCCAAATACAAAAATACAAACTGAGACAAGGATGATAAACAGGATGCAAATGAAACAAGCATTTGTCAATGCTGAATGTTGCTTGCTTGTATGTGCTGTTTAAGTATTTGGAAGCGATAGTTCCATGCTTTCCTCCCAAGACATCCACTGTGTCTTTCCATTCAGTATTCACAGAAGAGTGGGAGGGGCAAGGGCCACAACAGTACAGCAGTTGCCAAGGGGGTGAAGAGGTGGACAATAGTCCATTCAAATGCAAAAGAGTCCTGCAAGTGCTCACTAAATTGAAGGTGGACAAAGCGATGGAACCAGATGGCATTCCCAAGGATATTAAGAGAACTGCAAAGGGAGATAGCAGTACCTCTGGCAGCCATGTTCACTGAGTCATTCAACATGAGAGAATTGGAGGAGGGCACATGTGGTTCCTCTACAGAAGTCCGGCAGCAGGGAAGAGGCGGGGAACAATAGGCTGTTCAGCCTCACCTCAGTAGTGGGGAAGATCATGGAGACATTGCTTAAAGAAAGGATAGTGGGACATCTAGAAGCCATTGGAGCCCAGGACCATAGACAACATGGATTCACAGTGGGGACATCATGTCAGACAAATCTGGTTGATTTGTTTGACTGGGTGACAAAGGAAGCGAATCAGGGTGGGGCAGTGGACAACGCTTACCTTGATTTCAGCAAAGCCTTTGACACCATCCCACATAGGAGGCTGATAAACTGGCTGGGCATGGGGGAAAGGGTGGTAAACTGGGTTAGAAACTGGCTAACAGATAGGAGGCAGAGAGTGGTGGTAAATGTGGTGCAGTCTAGGGAGAGGGGGTGACCAGTGGGGTGCTGCAGGGATTGGTCCTGGGGCCAGTCCTGTTCAATGTCTTCATTAGTAACAATGCAGAACATCTGAAGGGAATTTTTTCACCAAATTTTCAACATAGCCATTTTAAGACCTCTGCTCATGAACAGTGTCACTGTGATTTTCTTAATCTGTCCCAAACATTGAATGCACACACCGAATGCACCATTGTGCGCTACATGCACGGAAACACATTTTGGGTGACATGTAAAAAACTGCAGCTGTACTGCTCATAAGGAGGTGTGGTAAAATGGCAATGTTGAAAATCTGGAGTGCAAATATTAAAAATTTGCGATCTTAGAAGCGTGCGTAGGAACTGCGCAACGCACGCTCGTAAAACAGTAATTTTTAGGAATTTTTTCACCAAATTTTCAACATAGCCATTTTAAGACCTCTGCTCATGAACAGTGTCACTGTGATTTTCTTAATGTGTCCCATACATTGATTTCGCACACCGACTGCGCCATTGTGCACTACATGGGCGGAAACATGTTTTGGGCAAGATGTGAAAAATGACAGCTGTACTGCTCATAAGGAGGTGTGGTAAAATGGCAATGTTAAAAATTGGGAGTGAAAATATTGAAAATTCATGAACTTATAAGAGTGCATAGGATCAGCGCAACAAATGCTCCTAAAACAGTCATTTTTGGGAATTCTTTCACTAAATTTTCAACAAAGCCATTTTAAGACCTCTGCTCATGAACAGTATCACTGTGATTTTCTTAATGTGTCCCATACATTGATTTCGCACACCGACTGCGCCATTGTGCACTACATGCGCGGAAACACATTTTGGGTGAGATGTGAAAAATGACAGCTGTATTGCTCATAAGGAGGTGTGGTAAATGGCAATGTTGAAAAATCCAGAGTCAAATATTAAAACTTTGGAACTTACAGTATGCGTAAGGAACTGCTCAACTACGCTCATAAAACAGTCATTTTAGGAATTATTTCGCTCAATTTTAAATATAGGCTTTTTGAGAGTCACCTTATGAACACTGGCACTGTCATTTTGTTAATTGGTCCTGAAAGGTGATTTTGCACAGTGACCATGAAATCACCCTTCAGGCCTGATTAACACCATGACAGTGACAGAATTCATGAGGAGGGGTCCCAAAAACCCCATGTTGAAAATTTGTGTCAAAATTCCAAAAAATGCCTGAGATATGCAGCAAAGTTGAAAAACCCTATCTATCCCATTATACAGCTTACGGCATTTCCTCAGTTCGCGGTCAGATTTGAAGAGTGCAGACATGTTCCGGTCCACTGAAAATCATCGCTCCAAGGTCCAGAGGTAAGTATGGGGTGGGGGTGGGAGGCAGGGGCGCAGTGGGTGGGTGCGGGTTGTGAGGGGCCAGGGAGAAGCGCCGAGGGACAGTTTTTGTTATTTACAGGTTTTTTCAATAAGACTAAGAGACATTTGCCATGCTGGGGTGGGCTCCCGCGTGGCAGCTGGAAGGCTGTTGGGGGGGCCTGGAGCTGATGGGGGATTGTGCATCCCCATCAGCCATAACTATCATTTTCCACGCTGGGGTGGGCTCCCAGCATGGCACCTGGATGCTTTGGGGGGGGCGTGGAGCTGATGGGGGATTGGGCACCCCGTCGGCCGTGCAGTGTGGGGAGGGGAAGGCGCATGAGCACGCAGTATGTGCGTGTGTGTGTGGAAGGGGGAGCTCTGCTCACTGAGCTGACTCCCTTTCAACTGTACAACCACTGCATTTTCAACTGCTGTCATAGACAGCTGCAGCAGTGATTGGGGAACTGGGGCCGTGCCTGCAAACACACTGACTGCATTGGAAGATGGATGCCACACCTCCAAAAACTCGGATGATGGCACTATGTTTCTTGCACATGCGTGCAAGCAACATAAAAATTAGAAAACAAAGTATTGCACTACAAACTACTAAAAGCATATATTTCAGACAATCTTTAGACAGCATATCACTTTTTTAACAATCTTAACGAGTTAGATTCAGATCAAGATGGTCTGGTTTTTGAAGTTAAGAGCTGGAGATGGAGGGTTTGGAGCACTGAGTCTGCTGGACAGGCTTGGGAATTTCTCACACCCGATCACAAAATGTCCAGTGATAGCATACTCATCAAAAACTATACAGACTGCAGAACAAGTGAGGCAATTTTCTTTTACTCACTTGCAGAGTATTCACTGTTCCTCAGTGTAAAATAAATGCTAACAGTAGCAATTACAGCAGTCTGCTCACCCTAAGCTCCAACTGTAGACCCATCTCTTCAGTGCTAATGAGCCTTCATCATTTGTGGCACCTGTCAGGGAGAGCCCAAGCCTGACCAGCAGGTCCAATGCGCCAATTACCCTTCCTCTCAACGACCACAAGAAGCAATACCCTTAGTCTGGAACCAGAGTGGGACATATCAGTTTGTGAGCTGCTGGTCAGCTTGGCCCCTAGCTTTTAAAAATTGGTAGCCAGATCAATATTTTTTTAATGTCCATCATTTAAAAAAAATCAAAAATTACTTCTATGGGCAGGTAGCCCGTTTGCTGGTAACTTCTGAAATCTAGTAGTAACAATCAATTTTTTAGAGGCCATTGGCTACCTGATTTGTCTCATCCTGTCTGGAATACACAATGCAGTGTACTCTTCAATCAAAAACTCTTCCAAGACTATGGCCTCCTACCCCAAAAAAGCTCAGTTTTAAGCTGAACTGTTAATCTCCACACCCATGACTGCACAAGGTCCACATGCATTTTAACATCCCTAAATATATTTTTTAAATCTCAATCCCCACTCCCACACACAAATGCTATCCCTCTCCAGAGCTTTTGAAGTGAAGGGCCATGGTTGATGGGAGGCTTGCAATGAAGGACTGATTGCCCTGGCTTGGTTGCTCTGAAAAGACAGACCAACAGACCATTCAGTCCAAAATAACCCCCAAGCCACACCAGTAGTCTTTTCAATCCAAGTACCCTCCCAGCAACACCAGTAGGCCCTTCACTCCATCCATCAAACAACCAGGAGATCCATCCATCCAATTCCCCCCCAGCCACACTAACAGGCCAGATCCCAAAACTAGACCAGCATGCCTTAAGCTCCAAGCCCCCCCCACACACAACACCAGCAGGCGCCATTACTTCCACAACACCCAACACAACTCCACAACTCCCCAGCCACACCAATAAGCCCTTCTTTCCATACTCCTCCCTCCAAGACAGACCAGGAGGCACATTGCTCCATGTCTCCCACAAGTCACACCAACAGGCCAGATTCTCAAGCTGTACCAGCTCCATTTGCTTCAAGCTTCCCCTTGTATACCCTTTACTCCACCTTCCCCCAACCAAGTAGGAGGTCCATCAATCCAAGCCCCCCCAAGCCACATTCAGGTTGGATCCCAAAGCTAGACCAGCAAGCCTGGCTTAAGCTCTGAGCCCCTCCCACACACAATGCTAACAGGCACCATTACTTCCACAGTGCTCCCCCCACAACACAAACCCCCAGCCACACCACTATGCCATTCACTCCAAACCCTCTCCACCAGACAGACCAGGAGGTCCATCACTCCACTTCCCCCACAAGCCACACCAACAGGACAGATTCCCAAGCAAGACCATCTCCTCTAGCTTCAAGCTCCACCAGGCCCATCACTCCACCACCTTCCCACCAACCTACCAGGAGATCCAGCAATCCCATCCCCCAAGCAGGGCTAGCTTTACAGTTTTGGGGCCCCCAATGAATTGATGGCTCCAGGGCCCTACATTTATGGAGAACCATGATATTCCCCACTATACCCACAGTTATTAGTACTGGCTCTGTAACACCTGATGAAGTCAGAACAAGGAAAAGCATCCAAGAAAATGGTGTTTATATAAAATATTGCACATTACTAGGAACAGAATATTGCACATTATTAATTTACAAATGGGTTGCAAGAAAGGTACACCAAGTCAAGGTTTGTTTGTCAACAGTGTAATGCCCCATAATAGTGCACTACAGTGTCAGTACTGGGTAGTAACCTAAGTTCCTGATGTGGGGCTAGAACCCATGGCCTTTCTATCTTCAAGCCCTAGAGATAGGAATAGCAACAGAACCACTAACACTGTACTTTCTTTGTTGAATCATGACTCAGTAGTGAATTATCTCTTTTTTTTTCCTGGAGCAGTACTGAAGTAAAGCTTTAATATGTTGCCCTTGTAACTGGGTAATAAATCACTCTCTCAGGTTCTTGGTGGAACAGCACAAAAGGAAGAGACAACAGACAAGTGGTACTCATGTAATAAATGGAATTTATTACAGATTCATAATACAGGTTTACTACCATTACAGTGTAAAACACTGGGAGAATGCCAGTTTTCCTTACCTAGGCAATGCAGACAGTTTTTCTCTTCTCAGAGAAGCTACATGTTACAAAGGGTCTTGTACCCTGATAATAGCTATGGCAATGGTTAAGAAAGATACATAAAATGTATATAATTGGACAAAAACAGGTGGTCTGAGCAACTATCCTAACTAGTGTGGAAAGTTGCATAGCTTGCAGAGGTAACAGCACAATGAGACCTCTATTGTTCCAAGGTCAGTTGTAATTGTAATGATGCACAGTTACTAAAGATGGCACTGTTGCCTGATATATAAAAATACAGTAAGAAATAGAGTAAAAAGCATTTTTCTTGGCATATATATACACACACACACACACATATATATATATATATATATATATATATATATATATAGTGTATGTATATCAGTAAAACATAATGGAGCATAAAAGAACACAGATCTGGACACTTATGCTTTTATGATAAGTGTTGTCGCCCCAAGGTTAGTCCATATACCTACATAAGTTGCTGCCCATGAGTTGGGGGCAACATCAGGGGTGCTGGACCATGGATAACATTCCCCCTTGTTGCCTGCAAAAGAAAAGGCAACAATCACAGGAAAGTAGTGGGATGGAGCTATAAAAGCCATCTTTTACATGCACGATCCTTGTAAAGGAATTCAAGTTGTTTGCGATGTTGTCTGCGAGTATGTCACAGACAGGAAAGGGTTAGTATGAGAAAAACAATCAATAATACTTAGATAATAACAAAAGCTTTAAAAGTTAAATCCAAACAGGTATTGGCTAGAGCAGTGCTTAAATCGCCATCATGAATAACAACATTAAGAGCATCACCAGCTTTAGAAATATTGTTGCTAAAATAGATAAGATGTTAATCCTTTCTAGCTAAAATGAATTTCAAAGAAAGTCTCAAAGGGTCTATATGGACATTAAAAATAGGCAAATATTGAGACAAGGTAAGCAAGTATTGTGGATCAGTATCAATAACATCTGATTCAGGGAGAGGAACAGGAGTAATCACAGTGTAACTAATTACTGTTTTCTGCTGTGGAGTAAAACAGAAGTTAGGAAAATGAATAGCACAAGTTTTGGCATCATAAGCAAAGGAATACTGATTTGTCACTACACAGTACTGCCCATCAGAATTGTAGGTAACTTGTACAGTTGGAACTCTCCATTGTTGTAGACTTATAGGACAAGTGAATGACTGGTTGGTGAACCATGATATGAAGTGATGTACCTCCACCAGATAGCTTTGGGATGCAGCTGTTTCAGCAGTGGGCACTGAAGATGCAGCTTGCGAAGATTGTTCAGTCAGATTAGATGGCAGATCATCGCCCAATGAAAACAACCTGTCGACATGTTCCAGAGAGTAGCCGCAGACAGGTTTAACAATGTCAAATACGTCACAGCGGCACATATAATAATATCCCTTCTTGGAGCAGCAGTTGGTATGCGGTGTGACCTAAGCGTGTAGGACAGTGTGATATACAAACAAGGAAGGCAAGTCAGTTCGTTCTTGGTAAATGTTCTCATCAAGGTGTCCGATGGAATTTATAGCAGCCAGTTAGTCAAAGACAGATGTTTGTGAATCAAAGCGAGGTAGTGACACAGTGAAGGTAATGAACATGTTGTCATGAATTGTACAACATTTAATAAAACAGCAAGGTGCTTGATTTGGATAATGTAAGATACACCAAAGATTTCTAGCAGTAGACATAGAAATATTGACAGAGTTTGACATACATACACAATGTAATGCATGCAGTAGATTTGCAGTGAGGACAACACCATTTAGACATTTTTCTATCATGAATAATATCTGGAATGCATCCTGTTTCCAAGTCCCTGAAGAGATTGTTAACAGTGGCAATTACATAAGAACCAAAAGTGGAGCATAAAAGTTCATGGGCAATATACTGCTTGTCTGCCTCCTTGTTACTTTGAAAGATCAATTCATTAATTTTGTTTCTATTGTCGTTGGGCCCTTTAGTGATTTCCTGCATATCATAAATAGTAAAATGCTCTTTCTTACTTAAACCATCTACACCATGTAACAGTGGTGGTAACACATCATTTTAATAGCTTATTGAAAGTTTAGTGTTTGTGCTTTAATAGCAGTTATATCTGCTTTATTCCAGATGGACATTCCTGAACCAAGAAGGCCAGAAACAGTGCCTGTTGCACCAATAACATCTGCGGTATCATGCCTAGTGTGTGTTTAATTTTAGCATTAGGTGTGAGTCTAAAAACTCCTAAATGTTCAGTGGCTTGAGATCCACTAACTGGATCATTTGTGCGAGTTTGGTAAGCAGCTATAATGTCTAGAAGCATCATACTGAAAAATGTAGAAGTGTTGGTCATGTGACAGAGACTAAACCCGGCCATATTCCAATGTGTAAGATTAAAAATAACTGGAACATGCATAAATTGTACATTATTAATCAAAGCTCCTGGAAGGGAAGTGGCAGTCAGACCATTAGAAGGACCAGGCTCCTGAGGAGGACATTCAGTCAGTTCTTCTTCAGTGGGTGGGACCGCAGAAAGGAACATAGCTTCAGTAGCCATATAGTTATGAAGACAGAAAGCTTGTGACTCCTCAGAGATGAGGTGATCACAAAAGGTAGAATTTATCAGAGCAGTTAGGTTGTATATACCAGTATGTCTAGAAGCTGCTTGTCGAATAGAGTGCACCGTTTGGTGCAATCCCTGTGTTAGGCCATCCATAAAAAGTACCTTTAGATAAACGTGCTACAGGAAGTGTATAACCATTCAAATCAGTCTCCCATTGTATCTGCAATGCGGATTTGTCTGGAGCTACTACCATGGCATTAAGATAGGTGTCTGAGCCTTCCTTAACAGTAATCAATTTGTTGGGGACATCTAAACGAACTCCCTGGGGGCTGGAGGTGGAGGCTTCTCTAGCTGAATGTTCAAGTTTGTCAAGCAAATGTGCTATACATTGTCTGTGTTCAGTTGAAAGGGATTTGTCTTGAGAGTAAGTCAAAGAAAGTAGTCCAACCAGGATAAGGAGGTGCAAGATAGCCATCCTGCCAGTATAGCTGAAAGAAACAGAAAAGAATTGTTAAGTGAGGGGTCCTATTCTGCCCTAAGAGGGTCAGGAAAAGTAATTAGTCACCTTTATACAACTTGAGCTGATTAGTATGGAACCACTTGTCGATGGTCTGTTTCTGATGCTGAACTCTCATCTGAAAAGCAGCATATCTGAGTTTATTGACAATGGTATATGGGCCTTCCCATTTGCTGGTGAATGACTGAGCCAGTGGTCTGTATTGGAGAAGCATGACTTTAACTCCAACTTGCCAGTCAAATTCTCTGGCATGCTTATCAAAATGAGGTTTTGCTTGTTGTTGAGCTTTGCCCATCTGATTTGCAGTGAACAAATGTGTTTTCATGATGTCATCACAAAGTTTTTCAACATATTTATCCACAGATACCCTATCTGCAGTAGGGGTGTGGAGGTCAATCAACAGGTGTTCAGGTAATCTCATGGCTCTCCCAGTCATAACCTCATATGGTGTGCACTGAGTAGTTGTTGCAGGAGTGCCCATGATTGCCATCAGCAGTAGTGGCAAGAGGGAACCCCAATCCTTTGGATTGTCATTGATGAATTTGCATAACATCTGTTTGATTCTTCTATTTGCTCTTTCTACCTGGCCTGAGGATTGAGGATGGTATGGAATATGGAATTTCTGATGTACTCCAAGCGTTTGGAGTGTCTCTTTCATCATCTCAGTTGTAAAACTGGTTCCCTGGTCTGAGTCTACCTTAAGGGGTAGGCCCCACCTGGAGAACAATTAATCCACCAGGATCTTGGCAGTTGTCTTTGCTGTGTTATTCCGAGTAGGGAATGACTCAACCCACTTGGAAAACAAATCTGTGACAAGGGCATACACGTTGTTCTTGCTGGAGTTAGTCAAGGGGTCAATGAAATCAATTTGTATTGCATTCCATGATCCAGATTGCCTTTGTGGCAATAATTTGGCATTTCTTTTAACCGAAATTGGATTTTTCTGGGCACACAGTATGCAGTTGTCCACACAGTGCTCCACATCGTTGGTCATACCAGGCCACCATACAATGGTTTTAAGTCTCTGGATGGTATTATCTGCCCCCTGGTGTCCACCAGTGGGGGTGTCATGAACCATATGGATGAATTTGGTTCATAAAGATTGTGGTACAACTCACAGTTTGTGACCTGTATCGTCCTTCCTATACCAGATCAGTTTCTGATCAGTAGATAGGTGTATGTTGTCAGAATGTCTCTTGTATGGACTACCATTAGGTAGTTCCTGTTCAATTCCTTTGTCTAGGTATTTAAATACATCTGTTAGTTCTGGATCAGATTTCTGTGCAGCAGAAAGGTCCAGTGGTGGTTCTGGCTGTGGTTTCTGCCTGGTGTTGGCAGCTAAGAAAATGGCTGCCACAGTTACTGGGTGAGTTATTGATGATGCCCCACCCCCCCAAGCACCTGCTTTGGCAAGCGAGTCTTCTCAATCATTAAATTCAGGGTAAGGGTAATTTTTGCAGTGAACCTTTACTTTGTGAATGTACAGTTTATGAGTAAACTGTTGTGTCAGTGTCAGGGGTGTCGGCAGGCATACGCACTGTACTCAGCAGAGTACAGTAAAAAAAATCAGAGAGGGGTAACAAATCAGGCAGGAGCAACAAAAAGAGGACAGCAAGGACACTGAGTCACATTGCATCTGTGTCGCACTGAGCCCTTTTGCCTTTGTTGTTCACTGTGGTGAACTAATGCCACCAGCCAAATACACAAACAAGAACAACTTACCAAAGGCAGGCAGAAGACCAAAGGAAGGAGGATTACAGGAAGAAACTGACTACTTGAACTCAGACATGACAAATGGGGGGGCAGGCCTATTGTTGGTGTGGCGTGACAGCACATATTTTAGTTTGTTTACATAATGGGGGCAACAGTGCATCAGTTTTGAGTACAAGTTTAAAATTCCTAGCTACACCCCTGGTCAGTGTGTGTATGTACACAAACAAATCCCTGTATTTGACAGGTGTGCCATCAGGTGATGTGAAGTTATTTCTCTCCTAGAATGGTAAAAATTCAGTGAGGGAGGAGCAGACCAAATTGGAGTCTGCGAAGATGATGGCAACCTTTGCACCATAGGGCATGACCTCTAGAGCACAGGCCACAGCTGCCAGTTCGGCATAGTGTGAGGAAATGACAGTACATTTCCTAGCAATGTGCACGAAATAGCCATCTGGATAGACTATAAACACACCAAATCCTACACCTGTTCCTCCTCCACATAGGAGGGGGAGCTCTCTGTGAAGACCAGATACATGTTGATATCTTCCAAAACATCTGGTGTAGCCGCTAGGAATGGTCCCAGCTCGTGTAAGTCAGGAGATTGGAGTGCACAGTCATGGGGCTTACCTGTGTAGAGTAGGCCATGAGCCAAGAGAGATGGCATTTTTGCAGGTAGTAATTGGATGTTCCTGTCCTGCAAAAGCAAAGACCAGTGGGTGAGTCTGGTATTAGAAACTGAACCATATTTTACTTTGTCTAAAAGTAAGAAGTTGGTTGGGGTGTGACAGGTATGCAAAACAATAGGTGCATACTCAATGATGTACATGAAATGTCTGACAGCCCAATAGGTTGCCAATAACATTCTTTCACAGAGACTATACTTACTCTCTACTGGGGACAGCATTTGAGAAGCAAAGGCAATGGACCTAAAGTACCCATTATACTTTTGTGCCAGCACTGCAGACATGACCACTTCAGATGTGGCAGTTTCCAAATGAAATGGAAGATCTGTGTTAGGACTGATCAGTGCTGGGGCCGAGGCACAGGCCTGTTTGAGCTGTGTCACAGCATCAGTGTAAGTGGGGCCCCATGTCCATGGGACAGCCTTTTTTAGAAGTTCATACAAGGGAGCAGCCTTCAAGGCAAAGTCAGGGATAAAATCCTTGGAGTACTTTACCATTTCTAAGAAGAATCGGAGTGTTGCCACGCTAGTAGGAAGTAACAGATCTTGCAAGCCCTGGATCTTTTTGACAGCTGGGCTTCTGTCTTGGTCTGCAATATGTAGGCCAAGGAATATGACCTCTTTTTCACATAGTTGTGCCTTAGAGGGACTGCACTTTAGGCCTGCTCTCTTGAGGAGAGACAGACGTTTGTCTAGAAGAACCAAATGATCTTCTTTCATGGTGGTTGCTAGAAGCAAATCATCCATGTACTGAAGGAGACACTGGGTTGTAAAGAATCCCTGCAGAGCATCCATCATTTAGAGATCAAAGCGGGAGGGGTTGTTGTGACAGCCCTGGGGAAGGCAGGTCCTGGTGTACTGACGTTTATCAAAGGTGAAAACAAATGTGTATTGGCTTTCCTGTGATCATGTAAGTAAGAAGTTGGTTGGGGTGCGACAGGTATGCAAAACTGAGGACCGCTCCAAGAAGTGCCCCCCCCAGCTGAGAGCCGGGGCTAGACTCAGACAGTGGGTGGTCGGCCTCCTCTGCGCCACTCGAACCCACCAGCCCGGACAGCTGCCGTTGGAAGCCAAGGACTGCTCCAAGAAGCACCCTCCCAGCCGAGTGCCAGGGCTAGACTCAGCCAGTGGGCAGTCGGCCTCCTCTGCTGCCGCTTGAACCCACCAGCCTGGACAGTTGCCATTGGAAGCTGAGGATCACTCCAAGAAGCACACCCCCAGCCGAGTGCCGGGGCTAGACTCGGCCAGTGGGCGGTTGCCCTCCTCTGCAACCACTCAAACCCACCAGCCTGGACAGTTGCCTTTGGAAGCCAAGGACTGCTCCAAGAAGCACTCCCCCCAGCTGAGCGCTGGGGCTAGACTCGGCCAGTGGGTGATCGGCCTCCTCTGCTGCCGCTCAAACCCACCAGCCCGGACAGTTGCCATTGGAAGCTGAGGACCACTCCAAGAAGTAAGAAGTGCCCACCCAGCCGAGAACTGGGGCTAGACTCTGCCAGTGGGCGGTCAGCTTCCACTGATGCCACTCAAACCCACCAGCCCAGACAGTTGCCATTGGAAGCCGAGGACCGCTCCAAGAAGTGCTCCCCCTAGCCAAGTGCCGGGGCTAGACTCGGCCAGTGGGCGATCAGCCTCCTCTGCCACCGCTCGAACCCACCAGCCCAGACAGTTGCCGTTGGAAGCCAAGGACCACTCCAAGAAGCGCCCCCCCAGTTGAGCGCTGGGGCTAGACTTGGCCAGTGGGCTGTCGACCTCCTCTGCCACCGCTCAAACCCACCAGCCCAGACAGTTGCCATTGGAAGCCGAGGACCGCTCCAGGAAGCACCCCCCCAAGCTGAGCACTGAGGCTAGACTTGGCCAGTGGGTGGTTGGCCTCCTCTGCCGCCGCTCGAACCCACCAGCCCGGACAGTTGCCATTGGAAGCTGAGGACTGCTCCAAGGAGCATCCCCAGCCGAGCTCCAGGGCTAGACTCAGCCAGCGGGCGGTCAGCCTCCTCTGCTGCAGCTCGAACCCACCAGCCTGGACAGTTGCCATTGGAAGGTACGGCAAAGCTGCAACCAATCAAAAAGCGAGCACCTTCTACGGCTTTGCTTCTGATTGGTCCCCTCTTCATTAGCTACTTTTATCTGCTATTTCTTGTCATTTACTGGGAATTGTATGTGGAAATTGTCCAAAAAATCTGTTTTCACTGTAATTGTGGGGTTTGGGGATACTGACTATTGGTTAAATGTTAATTTCTTGTGATCACAGCCCCTCCTGTGCTTTGTAAATTGACCCAGACGCTCAGGTGCCAAAGCTTCCTTTACAAGCCATTCACTTGCAAATTGAGACACCCTGCTGCTTCTGCTGATGCTTTGTGTCTGTGCAGCATTTAAACTAAGTGCCTCTCTCCTTTTTCCCCCAGCTGAGAACCGCTCCAAGAAGCACCCCCCCAGCTGAGCGCCGGGGCTAGACTCAGCCGGTGGGCAGTCGGCCTCCTCTGCCGCCGCTCAAACCCACTATCCTGGACAGTTGCCATTGGAAGGTACAGCAAAGTGGCAAGTTTTATGCCCACCTGCCTTTCCCCCTTCCCTACAATTTATTATATAGACCCTCTCCCCCACCTCCTTCAAAAGTCCCCTTGGTAACCTACTGCCCTATGGCCTTAACTCCATCTCAATAACAGCAACCTATAACCATTTCTCAAGTGGTACTTATACTGTCAGTCCCTATTTGCATGAACTCCCTTGCTCTTCATTGCATTCGGGCATATGCTTGTTAAATAGACTTTTAGGCATCTCCCTAAGCGCGTATCCACTCTTTTTCACTCAATAGGATTAGTCCTCAGTGTCATAAGATCTATTCTCCTTGACGTTACCTTGATAGGATACTTACTGTGGTCACTCTAAACACATACTTATAAACATTTTGCTGTGCACTTGTCAGTACAGGCCAAAACCCTTAGAATGAACATTACCCTTCCTATAATGTCTATAATGGGGGGAACCTGTGGATTCTCCTTTTACTCCTTCTATATCCAGATCCCTGTGGACACTGCAACCAATCACAGGATGCCCCACAGGGGGACTGGAGGCTGACCTTGCTCTACCACAATACCTTAACAGCATTGAGAGATTGGGTATGTGTTTATAACTTCCCCCAACTACAACTTCGCCCATGGTTAACCTACTATGGAGGGACACAGTTGGTTTTATTATTATCAGACACACAGCTCCCCCTCCATACAGTAAAACCTTCACTGCTCCTTTCAGTCAGAGGTTTAGTCACTGCTCTCCTAGGAGGACAAAGCATCTCACCTGGGAATCATAGAACGCTGACTCAGAGCACAAAGAAGCTGGCAAAAGCAAGACTATACAAACTATCCCTTGCTGCAATCATGAAACTTCTGCTCTTACTACTACTATGCTCAGGAAATGTGGAACTTAATCCAGGGCCCCCAGAGGTTATTGCAGCACCTTCTGACCTAGCCAAGCTTAAAGGATTAAGCTTTCTCCATGTTAATGTGTGCAACCTACTGAAAAAGATCACTATGATCCAAGCATGGGTTAACCATACCATACCAGATATATTGGTGGTCTCCAAGACATGGCTTAGGCCTACCACAGCCGACAAAGATATAAATTTACCCAACTACCTACTTTTCAGAGCTGACCGACAATCTAGAGGGGGTGGAGTAGCTATATACGTGAAGGACAACCTGACTGCAACCTGCCTCACCTCATCTTCTGTGGTGCAAGAATTTGAATGCCTATCCCTTAAAGTGGCAATTTCACATACCACATCCTTGCAGGTAATAGGCTGCTATAAACCTCCTTCTGCTGGTCTCAAACTATTATCACATCTAGGTGAGATAAAATGGGTCTCTAGAAACTATTATTATTGGGGGCATAAATCTAAATTGGCTTTCCAAGGCAGCTACCCCCTTAATATCATTCTGTGACACATATGGCTTTACACAGCTCATCAATGAGCCTACCAGAATTAATAATAAGACACCAAGTAATGGCACACTTCTAGATGTTATTCTGGTGAGCAAGCCTCATTCATTCTCCCACGTTGGAGTCCTTTTCAGTGATATCAGTGACCACTGCTTCATTGCTAGCATAAGAACAACCTATAAACCCGCATCCCCCACAAAGTTCATAGCGAGGAGATCGAAGCAGAATTATAACATCCATGCATATCTGGAAGACATGAAGTACTCCACACATTGGCAAGAATTTTACTTAGCAAATACGGTGGATACAGCATATGATGTCCTTAATGACATTATCACAGGAGCTCTCAACAAATATGCACCAGTATCTAAAGTGCGTATCAAAAACAAAACTTGTTGTTGGTTCACACCAGACCTTAAATCCACTCTCATAGAGAGAGGCAATCTATGGAAAAAGGCACGTAAAACAAAGACACCATCAGACTGGGAGCAGTTCAAAAAGGCCAGGAACATATGTACCAGGAAGGTCAGAGATGGAAAGGCTGCTTACTATCGTGCTGAACTAGACTCCTCCTTCCATAACCCCGCTAAATTCTGGAACACTATAAATGACATAGCTGGACATGCCCCAAGTAATTTGCTCCCAGCCAAGATAATCACCGGGACGACCATCATCAATGACAGACTGGAAGACCTAGAGTCCTTTAACAATCACTTTATGACCACAGGATTAGCATTTGACAACTCTCCTGCAAACCCAATACGATCTCAGTTAGGCATACAACTTACCGAAACTCAGGTAACCGACTCTACCTTCTCCTTCAAACCAGCCACTTTGAAGCAAGTGGAAGACTTAATATGCCAACTGGACATCAAGAAAAGTGCAGGTGCAGACTTCCTCGACCCCTACTTCTTAAAGATTGCCGTGCAGGTACTAGCAATACCGATAACACATTTATTTAACCTCTTGTTACTACTAGGAACTATCCCTTTGATTTGGAAAACTGCACAAGTCATTCCACTATTGAAATCAGGGGACCCTTCTGACCTCAACAACTACAGACCGAATTCCATCCTTCCTGTACTATCCAAACTGCTGGAAAAGATCATAAGCACACAATTGAGAGCCTACCTTGAATCAGCTAACCTCTTAAACCCAGCACAATCTGGATTTAGAGCCAAACATAGCACCATTACAGCCCTTGCAAAAGTAACCAATGACTGGCAACTAGAATTGGATAAAACAAATTGTGTCTGCGCTGTGTTTTTAGACCTGAGTAAGGCATTCGACACATTTGACCATGAACTGCTCCTTTCCTCCCTGAAATCCATAGGGCTGGATTCAAACTCCTTATGATGGTTCAACAACTACCTTACTGGACAGACCCAGCAGGTGAAGGCTGAAGGGGAGCTGTTCCAACTGAAACCACTGCAATGAGGAGTACCCCAAGGATCTATCCTCGGTCCTATCCTATTCGCCATATATATAAACAGTATTGATAATAACCTCACCAAGGCCACTGTACACCTATTTGCCAATGATACGGTGCTGTATGTCAGCCACCCTTCTCCAGAGGCAGCCTGCAAAGAATGACAAGCAGAGTTCAATCTACTCCAACACCAACTTCTGAGGAAAAAACTCCTGCTCAATGCAAAGAAAACAAAGGCAATGTTTTTCTCTCCCCATACGCATGCAGGATATTCAGTCCCAAGCACGATCCCACACATATCCACTGTCCTTGGTGAAAACCTTGAATTTGTCACAAAATTCAAATATCTGGGTGTCTGGCTCGACAGTAGACTTTCCTTCATAGAACATATGGAAGAACTACTAAAAAACCTTTGCCAAAGACTTGGACTTTATTTTAGGATAAAACATTTTCTCACAAGTGAGGCTAAGCAAAAGCTGGTCCAGGCCACATTTCTTTCTGTAATCGACTATGCTGATTTCTTATACAGTCGTTGCCCCATCTCATACCTGGAAAAATTGTATACACCCTATCATAGGGCCCTGAGATATATCACAAAACTCCCATTCAGCACCCACCATTGCTTCCTTTATGCTGCAGTTGGATGGACCTCGCTTCAGTTCAGAAGGGGCAGAAACACTACACTATGGATCTTCAGAGCCATATCCAAGAAGTTACCAAAATATATCTCGGTCTGCTTCACACAAGTAACCTTAAGTAAATATGCCCTAAGAAGCTACACTTTCATCATGCTCAAAGTGCCCAAAGTCAATTCTCGCTTTGGTAGAACTGCCATTAGTTTTGTGCTATCCTCCCTATGGAACAATATGCAGAAAACACTGAAGCTGAGTATACCTATAACCATTACATCCTTCAAATCCATTTACTCCAGGCTTATCAAGGGAAAACGCAACTGTTTTTGACAGTAGTAGGGAAAATCCTCTTCCTGTCCTTCATCTCCTAGTCTGTCCCTTCCACTGACGCTCTCCGCCAATTCCAGGTCCTGCATTCACTTTTTTATCATGTCATCATATAGTGCCTTATAATTCCTCCCTGTCACATTCCCTACTCCATCACCTATTTCCACCTTCCCTTCATGCCTACTTGCATCCCTCCCCTCTCTCTCTTTCTCTCTCAGCCCTGCCAACATTCACTGCTAAGACCTACGTTGCCTTTTTTCTTTTGTCACCCAGCCCTGATTGCAGTATCCCTCCCCCTCATCTCTCCCCGTAGCACCACCTCCTTCATCTGCCCAGACTGCTCACTGCCCATTCCTCCACCTCTGACAAATCCCCTTATACTTTATACCTTAGTCACCACATATTCTCTCTCCACGCCCAAATTTGTGTTCTCCCAATTTCCTTATTTTATGTAAATATGTGAATTTGTGTCAATAGATCTTGCATAATTGTACATATCCATGTGTTGGTATCCTTTATGCCATTATATCCTGTATAATCTGTTCCTTCTTTGTGTTGTGTTCCTTGAATTGTACTATATTTTTATGTAACTGACCTTTGACCTAACCAGGTCCATCTTGCAAATGAGCTCTGCTCAACGATGTTCGCCTGGATAAATAAAGATTTGATTGATTGATTGAGTGGGAGTGACCAAAACCCATTAGAAATGTTAAGAGCTGTGAACCAATTTTTGTTAGGTGTCAACAGCTTGTGTACATCAGGTGCTGATGCTACAGTTGATGCACAGCTAGGAGTAACCTGATTGAGTTTTCTGTAGCCAGTTGTGAGTCTCCAGGCCCCATTCAGTTTCTTAATGGGCCAAATAGGTGAACTGACAGTGGAAACACAGGTCCTAATCACTCCTTGTTGAAGCAGAGATTGGATGCTTTCACTAAGTGATGGCAAGGCTTCAGCAGGAAATGGATACTGCTTTTGCCTCACAGGGTCAGGCCCTGTGATTTCAATGGTAGTGTGCATCCTACCACAGTCATGTTTGTTGGTGGCAAACATGTCAAGGTATTTTTGCAGCAAAGGTGCAAGCTCTGAAAACAGGTCATGACTTTTGAACAAGGCCGTGATGTCATACTCTTTGTTGTTATGGGAAAAGCTGCCACCACATGCGAGTCTGGGATGGTAACAGTATGATATTGCCCTTTGAGCTGAATGAGTAGCCTGTTGGCTAGATCCATTACACAGCCATGTAGTGCTAAGAAATTAATTCCTAGGATTCTGGGACCATGAGGTCAAAAGCAAAATTAGTCCTGAAGTGGCCTACCACCACAGGTAGAGGAATAGATCAGTAGGTGTGTAGCTGGGTACCATCTACACCATGTACACTAGTCTTCCAGCCAGTAGACCAGTCAGATGAGATTAGATCCTAGTCAGGGAGGACTTACAAGGGTGCTCCGGTGTCCAGAAGCATGGTAAGTTGGCAGGCCCCGACCATGGCCTTTACACAAGGCAGTCCGTTTGTGCCCACAATCAGGTTACTCACAATCCAGACTGGGGCCTGTAATTATCAATCTGTACATTCAGAATCAGCATCGTCTTCCTGTTCCTGAAATTGAAGGCCTGCAGGATCTTCTAAGGCCTTCTGTGTGTCTTACATTGGGTACAAGTGTACTTGTAACATCACAGATGCAGTGATGGCCTGCATGGGTGGTTCTGCCTTGGATGTCATGTCAGCCTGGCCAGTAACCGCTGCAACCTCCCTGTGGCTGCTCGATGACTCAACAGCTAGGGCTAGGGCAGCTATAGTTCAGGTAGCTGTAGCTCCACTCTCAGTACAAATCTCCTCCAGCAGCTTGTGGAGGGTTTCATTTTCTTCTCTGATTTGTTGATAGCTAGGACTGTTCTGGTATCAGTTCTGGCTATTTTGTTGGGTGTTTGGATTTTTCCAAATGCCTCTGTTGTCCCTATTGCTCTGGTTATTCCTGTAGTTCTGGTTCCCCCACCTTGTGTGACTGTTTGTCATCAGAAAGGCCTTCATTTTTCTGGGTATTTCCCTCCACCGTATAGTAGGGGAGGCATCAGGAGTAGGCTGTACTGCAGCTACCTTGTTGGATTTGCTGGAAGATAGGGTGCGGAGGTAGACCTAATAGGTCTGCTCCATCTTAATGAGGACTGGTGCAAAGTTCTCCATGTCTGAAAAAATACTGAGCGCGACCTTTTCCTGCAAGGCTGGGCACATGTTTTAGATGTACAAATCCTTGTACTCAATTTGATCTACATCAAATTGCTCATCTGCTAGGGCTTTGCCAGTTTTGTACGCAAGTCTCAACTGTTGGTGGTAGGCAGCTGGGCTTTCCTTTGCGCCTTGCTTAACCTTGTAGGCCAAGCACATTCCCACAATTCCCGGGGAATTTGTACATATGACTGCAGTGGCAATTTCATCAACAGTGAAGTTTTCAGCACTCTGTGCTGCATCTGAGAGCTTAGCCCAGAGGGTTGGTTCAACTGTTTGTCGCAAGACTTGACCCTGGTACTGGGGTTGGAGAGAGAGTTTCTCACAAAGGGAGCACACTTTCTCCAAGTGGCAACTGAGATTGTCAGTTGGGCCCATCTGTTTGTTGCTCTTTTCAATTTGCTAGACAGTATGAGCGACTTGCAGGGGGATGGAGGTATGCGTATTCTCACACAGTCCAGTATTTAGCATGACCCCATGAAGCACAGCCTCCGCTGCCGCATCAGCGATTGCCTTGTACGTTTGATCCTGAGTAACAGAATATTTTAGCATTTTGTCAATTTGGTCCTGGATGGCCTTCTTTTCATTCGCTGGGACAGTGATCCTACTAATTGCATCACTAATCATGCTGTGAATCTCCAACTCATTGCCCCTAGTGAGAGGAGAGAGTGGAGACGCATCAAGGAATACAGGCACTCCACCTGTGTTATGGGGGCCGCCATCTTGGCATTGTATGTGGTGTCTGCCATGTTTACATGGATGTGGCAATGCAGTGTATGTGCCGATGTTGGCACCATCTTGTGAATGGCTAGAGGAAGTTGCTACACCTCAGGGGTTGGACTTGCGTGTGATGTGGCGTGCCTCATCATCCAAGTCAGAGTCGTCATCGCTGGATGATGTAATCTCAGTGGGTGTATACTGAAACCCATTCATGGCCTTAACATGGCTGGCAAGAACCTCCCGTTGATGGCACAACTTCACCATCTTTTGTCTACATTTCTTGTGACAGACTTTTGCAGTGCCCTGCTCAATACCTCCCTCTGCAACACTCTATATGCGGTGCCCAATTCAATGTTTTCCCTAAGTTCTTTATCCAACTCACAACTCACATGCTTGTAATCCTCTCTCAACTCAGCATTCTCATCTCTCAAAGTCTCATTTGTATCACTCAAAATATCATTCAAATGTGCTGTTTCTTATCACATTTCAGCCTTTCACAATTGTCTCTTAACAAACATAATTCTCACTCAGTGTCTTGAGCAGTACAGTGCATCAGTCTGGAATTAGCATCACGGAGTGACTGTGTCTCCTCCACTAGTTTCTTTTCCTTTTTCTGCAGCTCTGATGCCTGCAAGCCCATCTCTTTTTTTAGAGACGCATTTTTCAGTTCAACAGAGGCACAACTCACGTGAGACTATCAACAGCTGTATGTAGAGCCGCAGCCAAAAGACCTTTGAGGTTATATTTTTTGGTTGTTTGTTTGGACTCGAGGTAGTGGTCAGAAATTAGCAGCAATGGTTTGTCTGCAGATTTTGTGTCCAGCACAAAATCTGTCCATCCGTCATGGGATGTGAGGTAGTTTGAGACATCGAGTCTCAGTTCTGTGCACAGATCATACTTGATAAATAAGGGGTAAGACAAACAAATAAGCAGTTGGAAAACTGGTAAAAAGACCCTGGTGCAGTCACCAACTGCTTTCTGGTCCCCAGTGGGTGAATGGTCATGTCAAGGGGGTGTGCTGTCACTCACAGAGGGAGTGTAAGGGGGTCTGGTGTGGGTCTACCATGCCCGAGACCAAGACAGTGTGGGTCTGCCACAACCACTACCACTGTAAGCATGAGTAGGTCCAAGTAGGCAAAAAGTGCACTACACTACTCAGCATTCAAAATAAATTGAATGTGAATATACCCTTGTACATTCCACCTGCACGCAGTCACCAAAATGTAATTGGGTAATAAAGTACCCACTCAGGTTTTTGGTAGAATGGGACAAAAGGAAGAGAAAACAGACAAGTGGTACTCATGTAATAAATGGAATTTATTACAGATCAGTAATACAGGCTTACTACCATTACAGTGTAAAACACTGGAAGAACACCAGTTTTCCTTACCTACGCAATGCAGACAGTTTCTCTCTTCTCAGAGGAGCCACTGTACGTGTTACCAAGGGTCTTATACCCTGATAACAGCTATGGCAACGGCTAAGGGAGATACATAAAATGTATATAATTGGACAAAAACGGGTGGTCTGAGCCACTATCCTAACTAGTATGAAAAATTGCATAGCTTGTAGAGATAACAGCACAATGATACCTATGTTATTCCAATGTCAGTTGTAATTGTAATGATGCACAATTACTTAAGATGGCACTGTTGCCTTACATATAAAAATACAGTAAGAAATAGAGCAAAAAGCATTTCTCATGGCTAATATATATCAGGAAAACATAATGGAGCATAATAGAACACAGATCCTGACACTTATGCTTATATGATAAGTGTCGTCACCCTAAGGTCAGTCCATATACTTACATAAGTTGCTGCCCGTGAGGTGGGGGCACCATCAGGTATGCTGGACCATGGATAACACCCTTTTCAAACTAGGATAGTCATTCAAAACTACAGACATGTCAGGTAGCTTAGGGCTTATAATTTTCAGTCCCATATTACTGCACATTATCATATTCCAAAATACAGTTTCTGTAATGACAGTGCTCAGTGTTTTTAAGGTACATGACACAACAACAAGTTCCACATGAAACAAACAACTAAGCATGCCAGTTTTCTCATGAATCCAAGCACCACACCAGTTAGAACAACTTTCTTCAAAATCAAGCCTATGTGGAAAAGGGGCCCCATGTGTGCCATAACTCTCTCTATTCCTGATAAGGATTTGACAGCTCAGGAGCAGACTGGGTGGGGGTGGGGGGCAACCATGCCTGAATGTCAGACAGCAAAGGTAGGATGAGGGCAAAGGATACAGTTAATTAGGGCATGCCAGTTAACTAACTGCATGCTGTAGCCACTTTATATCAGGTTAAGCAATGGATGGTTTGGATTTCAAAGGGAGCTATTAAGTGTTTTTGGGTTAAGTATCAGAAAATAATCAGGGTGGGCTGAAGGGTTTTTTTTTGTCCTGATCAGCACTGGCTGGTACAAACAGCAGTTAACTAAGTGTATATGGATATGAGGAGAGTGGGGTCGATGCCTCCTCTCAAAACAAAGCAAGGGGACGGTGCTCCCTTGAGCCCCCTCCAGGACTACACCTCTGGGGGCTGGAGCAGTTAGAGGGGAATTGCATTCTTTAAGTTCTGCAAGGTAGGCAATCTATGGGGGGGCAGGTAGGGGAATTTGCTGAACTTTTTAGGAAGAAATTGCATCTCAACTACTGTATTAGAGGAAATTTGCTCTTTAAAGTTCTACATGATAGGCACCTTAATGGGAGGCAGATAGAGGAATTTTGCATTGCATTTATTTTTGGATACGTGGCAGCATGTAGAGGAAAATTAAAGTTGGTCAGAGGGGACAAACTGCTTTTTGGGTGTTTAAAGGGCAAATTGCCTTTGATTGTAGGCCCAACTTTTGTGCCAGAGTAGGATATCGGAGTGCTAGGGTTTTTAAATGGAAAACTGCTTTTGATGGTAGGACCAATGTTTGTGAGGGTGTAAGATATCAGAGAATGGCAGGAACATGGATGGAACTGGTAAAGGAGGATGGGAGGGGGGACACGGGGGATATGGGCAGCCTTTCACTAAATATGTGGGCATGCTGGAGGGCTAATAGGGGGATGGGGAAGGTGGTAGAATGCAGCAACTGTGGAGTGGCAATCTTTCTCAAAATTGCATGGAACTTGGGGGGATGTTTGGTGTGCAAGCAAATAATGCAGCTTAGGTATGAGATCAGGTATTTGCAGACAGAGATGGATAAGGGACAGTGCCCATCAGTAGAGGAAAGATCAGTAGTAGGGGAAGGTAGGAGGGTATTTGAGGGGGTGGACAAATTAGATCGGGAAGGGAGATGAAGTGTGTAAATAGGATGGCAGATGGGGTAATGAGGGTATATGCAGGGGGTGGACAAATCAGATTGGGAGGGGGGATGAAGTGCATAAATAGGATGGCAGACCTGGTAATGAGGCAGGGGGAGGCCCAGTACCAAGGGTATGTAAAGACAGAGATGGGGAAGAATGGAAGAGGGGAGGGAAGGGGAGGTTCTTACTGTCACAGAGTCAATAGAAGAGGAAGGCTGGTGATAGGAAGGCGGAAACAACGCATGGTAGTGGGGGAAACATCATAAATCATTTTGCATTACTAGCAGGATTGGGGGATGAGATAGGGAGTGTGCAGGGTGGAACGGCTGAGGATAGACCAGAGGATATGGGAACAGGAGGGAGGGACAAGAAGGTGGGGGTACTGGGATGGGAAGGGGTCCAGTAAGAGGGGTTGTGGGAAGGGGAGGAGAAGGAGGGGAGGTATGTGATGGAAAGGGTAGGGATGCAGCAAGAGGAGAAGGCAGGTAGATCCCTGTGGGGAAGGGAAGTAAAGAGAGGGGGAGAAGGGGGGGAGAAAGCAGAGTGAGGATAGGGACTAGGGATAGTACAACAGGGGCAGATGAGGGAACAACTGTGCTGGAGCAGGAGGAGGAGGGGGGAAGAAGGGGACTGGATAAAGGGGCGGCAGTGAAAATGGAATATGAGAACAAGGGGGGGATTTTAGTGCTCGGGGACTCTATACTAAAAGGAGTCAGATGGGGAGGCAAGGGGAAGAGGCACAGTTGCATATGGGTGGAGGCCATGCTGGGAATGACAGCAGAAAGGGTGGGGCCCTCTGTGCTGAAATATGTTAAGAAAGGTAGGGAGAAACCTCATATAATCTTGCACTTGAGAACAAATGACCTGGCTGGTAATATGATTGATATGGTGCAGGGGAGGTTTGAGGAACTGGGTTGGCTATCTGAGGAGACAGGAAGGTCAACAGCTTTCTCAGAAGTACTCCCAGTGCCCAAAGCAAGCATTGCAAGAAAGCTGAGGTTAAAAGAATTCAACATGTGGCTAGGAAACTGGTGTCAGTCCAAAGGGTATGGGCTGGTGGGAGGGTGAGACAGGACCTGGGAGACAGTGGTCTATACGCTAATAAGGATAGGTTGCACTTAAGTGAGGAGGGTATTGAAGCAGAGGCTGGGGGAATACATAGAAAACAACACGAATTTAAACTAGAAGGGGGGGTGGAAAGTGGGCAGGAGTAATGCAGGATCCACAAGAAGGGAAGCTGAATGAGCTTACCACCCCCATACCAGCAGTAAGGGTTCTAGGTAGAGTTCAGGAGGGAATGCTAAAAAGGGAGAGGAAGTAGGGAGAGGGGGGAAAGGAAGCGGGGTGGAGGGTGGTAACCTTGAGCGTTAGGAGTCTAGTGAACAAAACAGCAGAGTTACAGACTCTCATGACAGATGGGGAGGTGGACATGGCAGCCATCACCGAGACATGGGCCACCCATTACCATGACTGGAACCTGGCAGTACCAGGGTATAGGATATTTTGGAAGGACAGGGTAAAATAGAAAGGGGGTGGTGCTGTATATGAGGGAGGGACTGAAATGTGTCAGGGAGGAAGGAGAGGAGGGTGGCATGGAGTCACTATGGATACAGTTCCAGGACTCCAAAAATAGGACACTCCAGATGGGAGTGGTGTACAGGCCACCCTCACAGACTGAGGAATTAGACAGGGAGCTAATATGACAGATCAGAAAGACCTGTGGCAAGGGAAGCACAGTTATTGTGGGGGATGTCAATCTGCTGGGCGTTGATTGGGGAACCCAATCCATCACAAATAGGAGGGTGCAAGTACTGCTGGATGCCTTCCAGGACAGCTTCCTGGTGCAAATAGTCAATGAGCCAACCAGGTTAGAAAACACCCTAGACCTCGTGTTGGCTAATGGAGAGTTTATGAGGGAGCAGGGGATGGAGAACTGCTGTTAGGGAGTGACCACTACTCCATGTGGTTCACGATAAACATGGGAAAGGAGGGGGTAAGAACAGGCACAAGGGTGACTGACTTCAGAAGGGCAGATTTTGGGAGGATGGGGAAATTGAACAGGGGTATCTGGCCAGAATCCGTCTAAATATGGAAACTGACCGGAAGTGGGAGGTCATTAAAATGGGAATTGAAGAGGCAACCAAAACATGTACAAGAGGGGCTAGGGCCAAGAAACCTAGATGGATGAGCAAACAAATAAGGAAGAAAAGAGACGCCTTTAGGAGGTACAAAAAGACAGGGAAGGGTGAGAACAGAGATGAATACCTGAAGGAGTTGAAGGAGGTGACAAAGGCAGCCAGGGCAACTAAGTTGTCCAGAGAACTCAGGCTGGCACAGGGCATAAAGGAGGGGGAAAAGGACTTCTTCAGGTACATCAGGGAGAAAAGGAGTTGTAAGGACCAAACTGTAAGGGTTAAGAGGGATGGAGGTTGGTGGATACAGGAGCAGAACAGACAGAAACATTAGATGAATACTTCTGCTCAGTATTTACTAACGAGAAATGGGGGGCTGTACCCAAGGGGGTGGGAAGGTAGGCATGGGATGGAGGAGGTGTCAGATAGGGAAATCTCAGTGGGCAGAGTACTTGAGGGCTTTAGGGTGCGGAAGGTGGACAAGGTGCATGGGCCAGATGGCATTCACCCTAAGGGTGCTGTCGAAGCTGGCGGAAGTCCTGGCAGAACCCTTGGCAGACCTGTTCAACACCTCCCTGAAGTTGGGGAGGGCACCTTAGGACTGGAGGATGGTGCATGTGATACCCTTCCACAAGAGTGGCCCCAAACATGAGCCAGGGAACTACAGACTGGTAAGCCTCACATCCATCATGGGAAAGCTGATGGAGACAATCCTGAAGGAGAGGCGAGTTTCCCTCCTGGAGGCAAATGGGCTGCAGGACAGTAGAAACATAGGTTTGTCTCAGGTAAATCCTGTCAGACCAACCTAGTGGAGTACTATGACTGGGTAACCAGGCAATTAGACAGGGGCCATGCAGTGCATATCCTGTACCTGGACTTCAGTAAGGCATTCAATTCAGTGGCACAAGGGAGGCTAGGAAATAAACTGGAAGGCACAGGGGCGGAGCAAAGATGGTGGGATGGGTGGTGAATTGGCTGCAGGGGAGACAGCAGAGGGTGCTGGTGGGGGGCACTCAGCTCCAAGAGAGGTGACAAGTGGGGTACAGCAGGGCTCTGTACTGGGGCTGGTGTTGTTTGGGATCTTCATAGCAGACATCTTAACAAGTGTCAAGAGCAAGATCAGTCTGTTTGCAGATGTTACCAAGACGGGAGCAGTAGTGGGTGACTTAGAAGGGTGGCAGGGGTTGCAGGATGATCTGTCAAAATTGGAGGCCTGGTTGGACACTTGGCAGCTGATGTTCAATGCCATAAAGTGCAAAGTGCTACATTTCAGCACAAAAAAATCCAAGGAGGAGCTACCATCTGGGGAAGATTCAACTAGCCAAGATGGAGAAGGAGAGGGATCTGGGGGTGATCATAATGGGCACATCGAATAACTCACTGGTCAGACCACACCTGGAGTACTGCATGCAGTACTGGCAATCATACCTGGAGAAGGACATTAGGTTACTAGGGGGGGTACAGTGCAGGGCAACAAAGATGATCCAGGGGCTAGGAAACATACCCTATGAGAGCAGGCTGAGGGAGTATGTACTCCCTGGAGGAGAGGAGGGATGGAGGAACATGATTGAAACCTTCAAGTAGTTGAAAGGAATAAAAAAGATGGGCACGGAGGGGCTTTGCAAATTAAGGAGGGGGCGAGACATTCAAGGGCATGATCTGAGATTAGAAAAGGGTAGGTTCAGGAGGGAAATGAGGAGACATTTCTTAATGGAGAGGGTGGTGTCTGGGTGGAACATATTGCCAAAGGAAGTGATATCCTGTAGAACAGTGGGCTGCTTCAAAAGAGGATGGGACAGGGTAAGGGGGAAGGTCACTGAGGGGGGGGGCTGTAGATTAAGGGCTGCTAGCTGCACAATCGAGCAGAGTAGACAGACTTTAGGGCCTTTATCTGCTGGCAATTTTGTGTGCTTGTGTGTACCCCAGAACATATGTTGGGCATAATGTGCACAACATCAGATACCAAAGACTTCCAGAAAATAACAGACACTACTGAAAGATAAATAAAAAAGAAGTACCTTGAAAGAAGCTTTTTCATGTGCTTTTAAAAGCCTTTGCTAGTATTTCAGGGATACTGATGCAAAAGAGCTAAGATTGTCTATTGTCTAGAGTAAAATTTGTTACAAAGGAAACCTCAGCTACAGTGTCTTTGCAATGAACATTCACTGAAACAGTCAAACAGATATACAGTTAAAAAGAAACATCATAAATAACCAAAAAATTATATACTTTGGGGAAACCCCATGGCAGACACATTGACCAAAGTACTAGGCAAAGGAAACATCATTTTGTAACAATATTACTCCAAAAAAATCTATGCTGGGATTAACATGCACTAAATGGAACACTAGACACTTATAGAAAGTCACAGGCCTCCACTGACAAATCATTTGATAAAAATCAAACATTTAGCAATAAAGAAAAGCTTTTGCATGTCTCTTAAACTACAACAGGCATTTGGGGGACAGCAAATGCAAAAAAGCAAATAAAATCAATAGCATTATCCACAATTATTTTCATTGTAATGAACACCTCTGCTATGGTGTCCTTGTAATGAACAATGATAAAAGTAGACAAATAAGCATAAAAGTTAAGAGAAATACCATACGTACAGCCATATAAAGAGATGAACCTCTTGGGGATTGCAGTAGGTAATATTCTGGGTCAGAGAGACTTCTTGTTTCAGTCAAGTCCCAAAAATGTATGCCGGGACGGTACTAGGTCAATATGTCATACACTTAATAGAGTATGACACAAGCGCTAAACAGAAACAGCGCTGTATATGACAGCAAGAGGGTGCAATACCACTAATGGTTCTGTGCATTGTACTGCACCCTCTCGCTGTCCCAGGCAGAGGATGATACCTCTGTTGGGATGGACATCTACTGAGCAGCTGCCGTGGCTCAACAAGATTAGCCACTAACAGCAAGGGATAGAAGCAGAGTGTTTGGGACAGGGTTTGATTCCTGGTCCCAGATGCATGATAATTTTTTTTTTTTTACACTTTGGCCCAGATATTCAAAAGGATTGCGCATGGCACAACAGTGTTGCACCATGCACAACCCACTGATGTGCCCCGGTGCAATATTTAAAAGGGAAAAGTGGGCCTGCACAAATCCTGATGTGCCAGGGCACATTAGTAATGTATGCAGGCACAGGTGGGGGGGGCATGCCCATGCATAAACTGCACAGTCCGATATTCAGCCTGGGCCGTGCAGAGTTATGCAGGTGCAACCCCTACCTGCACCTGCACAAAGCTGGGCCAAAAAAAAAAAAGGATCAAGTCGAGGGCTACCCACAGGTGAGCTGCTACACTGCAGGGTGCAACACAGCAGCTGCCACCTGTGGGTGGCCCTCAACTTGTTCCCACCGCACCTGGCAGTGCCCACCCATGCCCCGATCATAGGCAGAAGTGTAACCCCCGATCGTGGGCATTACTGTAATACACCCTCCCTGAGTAGCCCGATCACAGGCATTACTGTAATACACCCCCCCATTAGCCTGATCGCGGGCATCAGTAACCCCCCCAAAGTCCAATATCCCTGGTGGTCCAGTGGACCAAACGGAGCCCGATCGCGGGCGGCATTCCTCACCCCCAAGTCTGAAATCCCTGGTGATCTAGTGGACCCCCCACCCGCCCACGGAGCCCCACCACCCCAATCCCCGCCAGCCGGCAGGTGGCAGCACCCCACCCTCCTGCTGCCCCATCGCTCGCCAACTGACAGCTAGGCTGCACGCCCATTGGTTCAGAGCATGAGCCAATGGGCGTGCAGCCCATACCGCACTAGCCAGTCCAGATATGTGAATGGATTCGGGCTCCGTTCGGTCCACTGGACCACCAGGGATATTGGACTTTGGGGGGGTTACTGATGCCCATGATCGGGCTAATGGGGGGTTGTATTACAGTAATGCCCACGATCGAGCTACTCAGGGAGGGTGTATTACAGTAATGCCCGTGATCGGGCTACTCGGGGGGGACTACTGTTATGCTCGCAATCAGGCTACTCGCGGTCCACTGGACCACCAGGGATTGGAGACATGCATTGTCCCTTATGGGACGTGATGCGATTGGGCTGCAGGGGGCGTCGGTCCTGACAGCTGCTGCCTGGCAGGGCGCCAGGTGCAAGTCATTGGGGATCGGCGCACCTGCATGCTAATGGCATGCAAATGGGGCCGTAATCAGATGCAAATGGCCCCCGCCATGCAATCTTGCATAAATTATGGCCCTATTTGCATGTCACCTTTGAATATCGCAGGTGTTGTGCATGGCGCAATGGAACTTGCGCCACCGCATCTCAATGCTCCATTCTGATCACTTGCGCTGGCGCAGTTCCACTGCGCCATGCACAGTGGGTGACCAGGGGGCGATATTCAAAGCAGTTGTGCCATAGCACAACTCCATTGAATATCGCCCTGGCCACACCCCTGCGTAACTATTTTGAGCGGGGCAGGGGCTTGCGCCACAAAATGGCACAGTTTAAATATCTGGGCCTTTGTGTGATATTTACTGTAAACCCTCCCCCCCGAGTTAGTAATCTTAATTGAGGAGGGTTCGGGGGGAACAGCAGGTGGAGACCCCTGCAGAAAAAAAAGACTTATGCCGCATGCAAGAAATCATGCTGTATTGGCAGCGTGCTTTATGCATGCGGCATAATATCTTGCGACATTATGACCCCATGCCCACTGGGCCTAACATGTATCTTACTCAAGACCAAACAAAACGAACATAAAATTATATTTTCCTCAGCAGTATGGAGCATTTACTTGTTTCCTTTATGGTTTTATTACTTTATTTGCAGGAAGGCTATGGAACATGAAACAAATCACGAAAGTAGCATAGCATTCTCAGAAATAACTTGCCATACAAAGGCCAAGACCATTATGGTGTCTTGCTAATGCACAAACACAGCACAACAAATGCCTCTTAATTCATGGCCTCCTTAAAGAAAACATAACAGGCTATTGCAAAACCCAACACAAGATACTTAATTTATTGGTCTGCAATAATCCTCATGTATACATTTAAGATCCTTTTTTATGAAAGAAGCCTGTGCTGCTAACATGCAGCATATGGGACTGCAAACATAGTTTGGATTTTCTTTGATTTCCTTTGTTTCCATGCCTGCAATCAATGTTTTTTTTTTGTTTGAAATATTGCTTCCTAAATATAGTTTAATTAAGTCCCTGTCAGATGCCAGCCTTTATCAGTCCCTGAATTTGCATTTTTGACATAAAATATACCCACATAGGTAGCCCTTATTTTCCTCAAAGGTTCAAACATATAGCACAGTCATGGACACCACAAGCTCATCTTGAAGCATTAAGCTGCAAAATGTATATATGTCCATGATACCCCTGCTTTATACTGTTGTCAAACAATATACACAATGCACAGTTTGTACACTTTTGATATTGTAGACTAGAAGTCCACTAAGTGATCCCCAGCTAACGTACATGTCTATAGGGCACCACACAGGCAGCAACATTTTGGGAAACAAGTACTTATTCCATGAAATTCTTCCACCTAAAGTAATTAGGACGTAACGGTTACAGAAAATAAAGAAAAACAGTAAAACAACTTAACAACCGTATGCACATATACTGTAAGTACAGTAAAGGACACAATGCTCTTGGAAAGAACATGATGGCCATGGTGTGTGCTGCTCATTATCAAGGCTTACAAAGTGTCAAAACAGGTACTAGATTGATTTAGTTTTATCTTGTACAGTGGTACAAAGTAATTGCTTTACTCTGCATCAGTCAACCCTATAAATAGAGCTGGGGACATTATTTTTATAGGCAAATTATCCTAATTGTAAAGTGACTTTCAGCTATGTCACACTAGGGGGAGTATTGGGGATTTCTAGTGTTTCAAGAGCTGCCACGGAAAAATAAAGTCACTTTAGACAGAAACTTTCTGAATACTAACTCTTTGGCAACATTTAAAAAAAAAGGAGCCTCCCACTTGGCTGACAGGCTGGCACTAATTAATAACCTTTCAACCGCTGAACCAATTTTTGGCAAAGAGTATGCCAAATTTCACAGTCCTAGGGGCTAAGATTGCTGAAATATAAGCTGTCAAAAACCTCTGTTTTGACACAAACACCAACACAACCCTAACATACTGTGAACACCTTTATGATATATATCTATATGTATGCAATGGGGTGGACATAACCAGGGCACTGGAAAATTGTGGCGGCAATTTTTTTGCGGAATCCGCAATTTTCCCCATTCTCCGCAAAAACTGACTTGTTCAGCAATTTCTTGCAATTTTTGAGTTTTTATATTGAACTGTGTAAAAAGTATTAACATTTTTAATAAAATACTCTCAAATATATTGACACTTTTGCATGCAGATTTGGGTTTGGCCAAAACAATGCAGTGAAGGTAGGGCAAGGGTTTTATGTGACAGTGATTTCTTTTGAATCATTGTCCTGTTTGGTTTCAAAATCCACTGGCCTAGCATAAGTACACTTAAACACTTAACATTTGTTTTGTGTTGAAGCAGTCTATCAGAAAACATTTTGTTGCCGTGCAGACTGAAACAAAAGATGGGAGAAAAGGTGCCAATTATCCCATTCACTTAAATGAGGTGCTATGAAGCCTTTTTGTAAGTGGCAGGGCAAGTTTTTCCTTGTGAGCATACTGTCATTCAGACTAGTTTTGATTCAAACAGCTGAGGATTTTTGGATGGCCCTGCTGATTTTAAACTTGAATAAGCTAGTTGCTAACAGTGATCTCACTCTTAGCAACTACCCCCTAGATGCTCACATGCAAAGACTAATAAAAACCTGACTAAAGTCTAAAAACAAGCTTATAAAACACAAAATGTATCTGAACATTCATCTTTAAAGAAAATCATTGCAGCCAGAATAAAACAAAGGTAAATTACAGGGTACCCTGACTACTGTATGATGCAGTAAAAATATACTGGTATTTTTTGGTAATCGTGTAAGGCCCACTAGGCACAATTGCCTGTTTTCAGGTACAATCCAGGAGCACTGAGGAGGTTAAGTGACTTGATTAGGATCACACAGTATGCAAGTGGAGGTTGTGGGAATCAAATCAGGTCTGCTAGATATCCACAGTTCATTTATAGTTTGTTACTCTAATCTCTAGACTATACTGCCAGACCCAATAACTCCCAGATTTAATGTTTAAATATGAGCTTTCAAATATAGTGTACAGTACCTACAGTACAAATTATGAACATTAAACACTTTGACAACACTTTAACAACATTTTACTAAAACTCAATTATTCACGGGTCTATCTGCTTATTTTTTCTTGTACCAAAGTGGGTAAACAGCTGACAGGGCACTGTAAATAGCTGTTGATCAGGCTTCATTATTCTATGTCCAGAAAGAGAAAAAATGTTTATTCTGGCTTTATTTAATATTGATTTGCTGTGGCTCACTTTATAGCATCTATTTAGCACTGTATAAGGCAGATGCTTTTAAATTTTGGAAGCTAGGCAATGCTTACAATAGCTTATCAGTTTAGTATTCTTTTTAGGAACATTAACTTTTCTTTATGTTTTAAACATATTCAGGTGTCAGCGTATTCATTTAGCAATTTATACTGACTGATATATGCTGCAGAAAACATTAAAATATTTATTGTGAGGCACTCAGGGTCTATAGTAGAACCCCCGCAATTACCCACAATTTTTGCAAAATGTTCCACAATTTTTGGTAACCTTTTCCGCAATTTTCCAGTGGCCCTGGACATAACTCCAGTGTGATAAACACATTTATTTGGTCTACTATGTACATAAATGGAAAACCATAAACTTATGTGCATACTAATCTCATTGTAACCCCTCACCCCTGCCTTTTTGCCAAAACGACAGGTGGCATGCTGTTGAAGCTGACAGCAGTACCTGGTGGGGGCTGGGTTTAGGGAGGGAGAGGTTACTCAGCACAGGGGAGCCTAGGTTTGGCTAAACAGGGGCACCCAAGTAAATCCAAACACAGGAAGCAATAACTGTAATGTCCAGAACCAGGAATGGGATTCTTCAGTGTGGCTTTTATTTACATTCTAGCTGAACAAACAAAGCATAGACGGACCCCCATGGGGCTACATTTCCTGGTAATGCAGATTAGAGACTACAGAATACATTATCTCCATTTCCAGCCCTCTGGCTCTGAACCTACCAGGCACACAGCCCAGACTTGCACGCAGCTTTGGGTACACAGCCCAACTTGTACACACTTGGGTTTTCCCCACTGGCCCGGCTCCCCTGCCGGCCACTTGATCCGTGGTCCATTGTATGAATAAACCAATTATCCTGTCATGGCTCCCCACACCACACTAGAGTCTGCGACTCTTAGAGAGAATTTTCCTTACAACCCCACATCTGGGTACTTCCCCCATCACTGGCCAAGTGCCTGAGGCAAAGTAGAAAACTACAGAAGAAATCTGTAGAGGTGGACCTGGTCACTAAAGATGGGGGGCCACCTACCTCCAGCTCCCACAGCCCATACCCGGCCATTTCTCTGGAAAAACTGAGCAATTCCTTTACTGAACTTCTAAATGTAGATTAAGGGTAGACGTCTGTCACATCTCCTCTACATATTATTTGCATCTCACAAAACTCTGGAGTTTGACACTACTTTTGCTTGGCCCATTTCTCTAGGCTTCCCAATATGTAGTTTAATCCCTAGATTTTCACACAAGTCCCAGGGTGAAGAAAACATATGCCCTTTTAGCCACAGCAGACACTCACCCTTAAGTTGCAGGTGCCCCACAGGCGACTCACAAATCTTCCATCTTCCAAAATAAATCCTGGACTAAACAGGCAGCTTTTCCTCCACTAGCAGAATTAAGGGGATTGCCCCAGGAATCTGCTGGGAATCTTTACATCCCCCCCCAGAGGGAGGGGGCACTGAGACCCGAAAACAGTGGTCTCCACCACTTGAGTACAAACTTCACTCCTCAAGCCAAACTGCAGACTGTCCTTTAAAATTCCCAACGTTCTATCTAACTCCCTTTGCTGCAGATTCCAATGTGGCTTATGCAGCTGCAAAAGTTCTATTGGTGATGTCATCCCTCAGTCTCAGCTGAGACTGAGAACAGAGTGAGACAGTATGAAACCCATTTAACTGGAGTTTCACAAGCTGCCTTCCCTGCCTACCACTAGGTCTTACTGGGATTCTAGTAACCCCGGGTAACAAGGGGGCTACATCATCACAACAGTTTATATACATAGTAAACACATAATCATTTTACCTGTTACTAAACTGATTTATTCTATTAAAGAAATCAACCACCAATGCCCTGCATGCTGACCCATGCTATAGTGCCTTGCACTTCACAGCCACACCAGAGTGAAAAAATCCTCTTGCCCACTCAGTTGACAACCCCAAGGAAGACCCTACCACTGATGCCTGCATTACCATAGTTGTTTGCAATATATATTGGGATAGATAGATAGATAGATAGATAGATAGATAGATAGATAGATAGATAGATACATCATTGCAGAAAACTACATTAATGCAGATTTAGGGTTGCTACCACATAAAATTCAAAACTTCAAAATTTTGGGAATGTGCTGTTATAGTTTTCAACCCAATGCCCACAAAGTTTGGAAATGTGCTATTAAGGTAATCAAGCCTGATTCCCACCCCCCTCCACCGTCACAACCCAATTCAACCCAAGACTAAGCTACAGTTATGAGGTCATGCATCAATGATGTGGTACTTCATAAAGGGCCAACATATTCAAAATTTGTAAATAGCAACCCTAATCCCTACCCCATCCCCTAGCCTTGTGACCCAAGGCCAAGCTACAGATCTGACTCCATGCAGCAAGGTTGTACTGGCTCATGTGAGCCTCTTCTGATCCAATACTAAGTTGCACAGTTACCACCAGAGATGTGTAAAGTCCACAAAATTTACTCCGTGAGGTAATTCATTGATTTTGTGGAGCGATTTCCATGAATTTCACAGATTGCACAACAAAATGTGGAATTTTGCCAGTGAAATTTGTGCTTCACAGTAAAAAATAACCTGCAAATTTAAACAAAACTTTTGTGCAAATCATGCTAATTGAAGTTTTTCGACAATTCCACAGATTTCGCAAAATGCAAATTTTTGGCGCTTCACATGAAATTCGCAGGCAAAGTTTAACTTTGCGACATCTCTAGTTACCACACAATTGTATATTGACTGCATGTGGTCTTGAAAACACTATGTATAGTATAACATACATGTAACAGCTGCATTTTGTTTCCCATATTGCCTAGTAGGACATGTTCTACCCAGTTGTACTTTGTTTTATACAGTTTCAAGAAAACACTGCATAAAATAGTATACATGTTGCACAAATGTAGCACGCAGTGAGTACTTAAAAGTATTTTTCTTAAAGAAAGAATATGTGCAAAATGTATAGTACTGTACTTATAAATCTGTATCAAGTCTGCTGCTTTTCAAAGGATCCACAGCACTGTGTGCAAAGCAAGCCACATCATAAATTGATGTCAAGGCTGTAAATCTCTAGCTGTGCACCACAAGCATTCTCATTACAGGCTTAAATGAGTAGGATCTGTATTAAACTCCAGACCTATAAGACATAAATTCAGACCTGTAGCATGGACTTGGGTCACAAGAGTAGGAGATGGGGTGGGGATTAGGATTGCTGTTTTCAAATTTTTAATATGTCAGCCCTGTATGAGTACCATATCATTGATGCATGGCTTCCTACCTGTAGCTTAGTCTTGGGTAAAAAGGGGAAGTGAGGGGGAGGGGTGGGAGTTAGACTTGACCATCCTAATAGTATACTTCCAAACTTTGTGGGTATTGGGTTGAAAACCATAAAAGTACATTCCTAAGTTTTCTAGGGTTTGAGTTTTATGCAGTAGCAACCCTAATCTGCATTAATATTGCATGTGTCAGGAGTGTCCGGCAGAACTGGTGGGAACAGAGGTGTGCCATATAGTGGAAATATTCCAGACTACTAATTACATAAGATACTATAGTAAGTAATCTACTGTAGGAAAGTGGTAAAGGCCTTGAGATAAATTAAGCCAAGCAGGTCCTTGAGTTAAGGCCCAACCTATAGTAATCGGATACTAACATATCTAACTATAGTATCCTTGTGGAATTTCTGCAGTAGGACATACAGTAATTGTTCAATCTTGTCCCAGGCATTGTGGATATAGCTAATATATATATATATATTATATATATATATTTATATATATATATCGATATATATAGATATATAGAAATATTAACAATGGAAGTCTATAACCCCTCTGAGGATTTTTTAGAAATATTGTGCAATGATGGCACAATCACTAAATGGTGTAGCTGTTTCATGTGCTCAATAAATGCCACTGTCTGCAAAACACATATATATGCTCCAAATGTACAAAGGTTGGAAATATAGTAATTGAGTTACTGTACTGGCCCTCAAAGAAAAGTTAAAGGGAATGGAAAGTCAAACCTTACAAAAAATAAATGCTACCCATAAAGAAAAAAGAAACGGTGGTAAGGTAACCAGGGAGGAGGCAGGGGAAATTGAAACAACCACTATATCAGAAACAAGTAATCAAAACAATGGCCCAGAGCAATGGTCAAATCACCCAAATTAAAAAGGCAGGCGAGCATTTAGAAACTTTGACCTGCTACTATCAAACAGGTATGAACCCCTCATTGCTAACTCTGAAAATAATACTGTAACACACAAATCTGTATTACAACAAGGTGCAAATGTATCTCACCCCAATAAGCAGGTACTTGTTATGGGAGAATCCATATTAAGGAGATGCGACACTATAATATGTGGAAATGACAAGGTAAATAGGGAGGTTAACTGCTTACCAGTAGCAACAGTTGGAGACATCAGAGAAAGACTAACTTAGATTATGAGTTCACAAAAAGATAACCAAACTGTAGTAGTGCATGCAAGAATGAATAACATAGGTAAGGAGCACGAGAAGGATATTGTTGAAGAAATCATAGAGATGGGTCACTATGTAAAGAACAGGGAAAGAAGGCAGTTATTTCCAGCATCCTGACAATACTAAAGGGACATCCAGAGAAAAATAAGGCCCTCCAGCATATCAATATTATAGTACAAAACAGGTGCTTTAGGGAGGGAAATGAATGGCTTGATGCATGGGACTTCTTTTACCAACATACAGAGTTACATGCAAAAGATGGGCTTCACTTAAAACATTCAGGTACAAAAAAATCTGTCAGGGCTAATAAACAAGATGATAACAGGGGAGCCTTTAAACTAATATGCAGGGGGGAAGGCTGGAAGCTGTAAACAATAACAAGTCACTCAAGTCAACTAGTGTTAACACAATAAAGGATAAGCCAACATGTAACAAAACCAACTGCTATCTCAGCAATGCCCGCAATCTAAAATAACAAAATAGATGAGCTAGAAGCTGTACTCTGCTCCGAACATAAGATTGACATGGCATTTATCACTGAAGTAGACAGCAGGGACAGCCGGCACTGAGTCACCAGGTAAAATCTAAGGCCCAGATATTCAAAGGGTTGCACATGGGCGCAACAGTGTTGCACTGGCGCAGCCCACTGATGCTCCCGGTGAGATATTCAAAGGCAAGGGCCCGCACAAATCCTGATGCGCCGGAGTGCATCAGCAATGTATGCAGGTGCAGGTAGGGGGGGCATGCCCAAGCATAACCTGCACAGCCCAATATTCAGCCTGGGATGTGCAGAGCCATGTGTGTGCAACCCCTACTTGTTCCTGCACAAAATTAAGCCAAAAAAAAAGGAAGACATGATGGCCACACACAGGTGAGCTGCCGCATTGCAGGGCGCAACACGGCAGCTGCCAACTGTGGGTGGTCACCCGAGTTCCTGACACACCTGGCGGCACCCCCCATACCCCATTGCGGGCATCTGTTTAAATAAAAAAACCCTCCAATATCCCTGGTGGTCCAGTGGACCAAGTGCTGCCCGATCACGGGCATCTGTTTAAATAAAACCCCCCATCCTATATCCCTGGTGGTCCAGTGGACCTCTATGTCCTGATCACGGGCATGTGTAATGAAAGACTTCCCTGTCCAATATCCTGGTGGTCCAGTGGTTGATCGCTGCCGATCACGGGCATCTGTTTAAATCCACCCCTGGCCAATATCCTTGGTGGTCCAGTGGACCGCACTCTGCCCGATCGCGGGCATCTGTAAACATAAAATTTCCTATTACCCTGGTGGTATAGTGTACCCCCTCCCACCCACCCACTAAGCCCTAGCGCGCCCACTCTCCGCCAGCTGGGGGCGGCAGCACCACCCGCCTTCCACTTTCTTACCCACCAACCGACAGCTCGGTAGCTGCATGCCGATTAGTTCACAGCGTGAGCCAATCGGCATGCAGCTTCCATAATATACTATTATTATTCCAGATATGTGAATGATTTCATCACATATCTAGAATGTGTAGTATGTTATGGTTGCACACCCATTGGCTCACGCCAGAACCAATGGGCGGCAGCCCTACTACTGAGCTGTCAGTTACGGGTGGTGGGTGGCAGGCGGGTGGGTGCTGCCATCCCACAGGCTGACTGGGGGAGGGGGCAGGCCCAGTGGGCGGGTGGGAGAGAGGTACACTAGACCACCAGGGTAACAGGACATTTTTTATGTTTTACAGATGCCTGCGATCGGGCAGAGTGCAGTCCACTGGACCACCAGGGATATTGGCCGGGGAGGCGATTTAAACAGATGCCCATGATCGGGCAGTGATCAGTCCACTGGACCACCAGGGATATAGGACGGATCTATGCTTTAACAAATGCCCGCAATCGGGCTGTGGGGGTCGGTCCCCATGGCTGCTGCCTCAGGCGCGCCAGGTGCAACTCGTCGGATCGTGCACCTGTATGCTAATGGGATGCAATGAAGTTGAGTAATGACATGCAAATGGCCTATGTGTGCCTTGCATAAATTATGGCCCCATTTGTAAAGTGTCCCTTTTGAATATCGCAGGTGCTGTGAATGGCGAATGGCACTTGGCGCTAGCTATCTCCATGCTCCACTCTGACCACTTGCACTGGTGCTGTGCCACTCGCGCATGAACAGTGGGGTGGCTAGTAGCGATATTCAAAGCTGCTGAGCCATAGCGCAGCTACGTTGAATATCGCCCAGGCCACACCCCTGAGCAGCCAAGTTGAGCTGCGCCCATGCTTGTGCCCCAGCCTGGTGCAGTTTGAATATCCAAGCCTAAGTTTATTGACAAAACATTTAAAAGTACTTACAAGTACATCAGGCTGAAAACAGTTCAAGTACGTCACAGAAAGTGAAAAGCAGTGCAGAGCCCAAAATGACCCAACCGGTTTCATTCAAGAGCTTTCTCAAGAGTCACTGATGCACAGTAAAGTGATTCCCTTCAGTACCCAATGTCTCTTAAAAAGACAATGTTCTAATCAAGTGAAACTTACTTTATAAAGTCAAATTAATTTATCTTAAACTAACCCCCTTATTATGGGTAGGTACCAACTTTACTGAACAGTTGCTATCTTAAAACAGTGCAGTCATTTAGGTAAAACACAGGGAACAATATTACTCATTACTATGTAACTTGAACATTTATTCATAGTACAGCATAGCTGTTTTTCTGTCCTCTGGCTATTTATTTATTTAAGAGATTTACCAGGAAGGCATGCTGAGCATAGTACTGCTCGATTCCAGATGCGCCCTGGGGGTAGGGAGTTACAATGGTATGGAAATTACAGCAGAAAAAACAAGAAACAATACATAGACAGTTTACAAGCAATGGGTGAGACAGTTCTAGTACAGATGCATAGGTACTTAATTACTTCATACTGTATGTATTACAAGACATGCTTAAGGAGCAGAACTACAAGTTAGAGTCAGAAGTAGTTGCTGCACAACTGGGGGGATTTTGGATTAGAGGGGGGACTAAGGGGTTACAGTTGCAGTTGGTAGCGAAGTGCAGTTTGAGAAGAGCATTCAGTTGAGGAGCATTTGTGGAATGTCTAATATCGCTGTCAGGAGTTCCATAATTTGGGCAACCTGAAGCTGAAGAAGCCTGGCCTGACTGGGTGGATCTGTGGGGATGTGTGGGAGCCTGCGTCTATAGTTCGAAGAGCATAAGTAGGAGGAGAGGGGTGGCTAAGGAGGAAGACAGGTAGGAGGGAGGGTATGTGACCAGAACTTGGCAGAGGTTTTAGCGCAGTGAAGCAGTCTTCTGTTATGAAGAGACGGAGGTCCAAGGATTGGTAGAGGACACAGTGGTGGGTGTTGGGAGGGTGGGTTAATGAGAAACGGCAAAAAGAGTTAAAAAGGGGATCTAGCCTAGCTAGGGAAGTTTGGGGGGCCGCACAGTAAACGACATCACTGTAATCAATAATAGGTAGGATCATTTTTTGCACTATTTCTTGTCTAGTTTGTAGAGGGATGCAATTTTTATTCGGTAGAGGGCTCCCAACATAGGGTGCAATTTTTTGTGTAGAGCACCAATAAGCACTGAAAAGTCAAGATGCTGGTCTAGCCAGACCCCAAGATAACGATAAGCGGTGCAGGCCTCTAGTGGTGAGCTATCCAGAGTATAGAACATAGGGGGTGCGGAAAGCCGTGTTATTTTGGACCGGGAGCCGAAGATGAGGGAGACTGTTTTTTTAGGGTTTAGGTATAGCTGATTTGAGGTGAACCAGCGTTGGATGGAGTTGAAGTCCTTCTGTAGGCAGGCTGTCACGGCACTAGTAGATGGGCCAGAGGCGAACAGCACCGTGTCGTCAGCATACATGTGAATAGATGTTTGTAGGCTGGCTGCAGGCAGGTCATTAAGAAAGATAGAGAACAGCAGCGGGCTGAGTACAGATCCTTGGGGGACACCACTGGTGACAGGGAATGAGGTGGATCTAGCCGAGCCGATGCGGACTGATTGGGACCTATTGGACAGGTAAGAGTGGAACCAGTTAATTGCGTTATTTGACAGTCCTGCTTGGGCAAGTTTAGCCAGCAGCAGGGGATGGGAGACTGTGTTGAAGGCTTTCGCCAGGTCAATGAAAATGGCAGCTGTTATTTCCCCTTTGTCCATTCCCGTGAGGATGGCATTAGTAAGGCGAAGAAGGGACGTGGTGGTGGAGTGATTTTTCCTGAAACCGGCCTGGAAGGGGGTGAAAAAAGATATGGTATCAAGATAGTGATAGAGCTGGGAGAGAACGAGTTGCTCTTGAATCTTTGCTAGGACAGGGAGCAAGGATATAGGATGGTAGTTGTAGAGGAGAGGTCCCCTCCTTTAGGTAATGGAACGACAGTGGCTTGTTTCCATAAGTTGGGGACAGTCCCGAGTTTAAAAGACAAGTTAAAGAGCAGGGCTAGTGGGTGTGCTATGGCAGGTGCAGAGAGCAGGAGCATTTTGGAATCGATGCCCGATGGACATTTGCCCTTTGATGGGTTTAGCGCCTGCAGTATTTTTAGCACCTGGCTAGATGCGACTGGACAGAGAGAGAAAGTGGCCGGGGTAGGTACAGAAGGGGGGGCAGTGGACAAGGGATAGGGATGAGAGGAGCGGAGGGAAGAAGTCAAGGAGGAGAAATAGGAGTTAAACTCGGAGGCTACCAAGCTAGGATCAGTAATGGTATTCCCCGCAATGTTAAGAGTGGGAGTAGGGGGTTGGGCAGGTGGGGAGAGGAGGGATTTTATTGACTTCCAGAAATGAGTGGGGTGGGAGAAGTTGTTGTTGAAAGCGGTTTTAAAGTAGTTTGATTTTGCCTGTCATATGAGTCTTGTACAGGCATTTCTTAATGACCGGTAGTGTAGCTGAGCCGTTTGATTACCTGTAGCCTTAAAAGATTTCCAGACACGGTCTCTGGAACGAAGGTGTTCCATGAGGGTAGTTGTTACCCATGGTAAGTGGGAACCTCTTACCTGGGATCTCCTTAGGGGCGCATGTCGGTCCCAGATGGCGAGGAAATTTACAGAGAAAAAGTTCAGGGCATCATCCATAGAGGTGGCCCAAGGGATGAAAGACCAATCAATACTGGAGAGGTCATTTAGGAGAGCAGTCAGGTTAAGAGATTTATAGGCTCTGTTGTGCAGCACACGGGTGGGGGGCCATGGGTTGGAAGATTTTTCTCACGATATAAATCATATGGTGGTCACTAAGGGAGTCAGGTAGAAGGCCAGCTTTAATGATCCAATGGGGGTGGGTAGTTAAAGCCCAATCCAGGAGTGTGTGTTTGTTGGATTTAAGGTTTAGGTGAGTGGGTTCCACTATTTGCTGGGACAAGTTTAGGGCATTTATTTGTTGACGCGACTTGGAGGCTGCGCTGCCTAGCCAGTTCTGGTTGAAATCACCAAGGATATGAAGTTCCCCACCATCCGTGTGTAACCTCAGGTTGCCAAGATGGTCAATAATGCAACCCAGAGGTGTACCAGGCGGGCAGTATGACCCTGCAATATGTATTGGGATGGAGTGAGGCAGGGGGATTTTGATTAGAAGGGAGTCCATAGAAAGAATAGGGGCAGGCAGGGAGATTCTAGAGAACTGGAAATTGGAGGAGATATACATGGCAGTGCCGCCACCCTTCTTTCTGCCCTGTCTGTCCTGGCAGATTAGGGAGAACCCAGGAATGGAGAATTCTGCAACTTGGTTGTGCGGCTTTAACCATGATTCAGTGATGATAACTATATCAGGGTGAAGGGCAAGGACAGTAGTTTGCAAGGTTGCTATTTTGTTTAGGATACTACATATATTTAGGTGGACAATTTTAAGTCCTTTAGGGAGGTGCGTAGCTGATGCTGGGGGTTGAGAGGCTATGGATGCAGGTGGACCAGGGTTAAGTTCAACGTCCCTGGCTATAATAAGAAGGAGGGCCAGAATGTGCCTTAATAGCTGCATGGACTTCATGCGGATCACACGACGAGTGGAGAGGTTAGGTGAGCATAAGTCAGTCCTAGGGCCCGGGTAGAGGGGGATAAAAAGAGCAGGTTTCTCAGCGTGGAACGCAGGAGGAAGGATAGAGACCCCTCAGTGGCCAATTGCAACAGTGGGGCAGGTTTTGTCCACTTGTGCCAAGGAGGAGGAGTGGAGGGGTGGCTTGGTAACTGTAGAGAGAAATGGAGATGGCTCAGGAGGCTTAGGATATGAAGAAGGTGGGAGGGAGGATATGGTGAGGCCGAGCATGATGATTGAAAATGTAAGGAACTACATTTTCTTTTTTTTTTTTGTTTCAATGTGTACACAAAGGATGAGATTTGAGAATCAGCTCAAGGGTGGCCACTGGTGGTAGGAAGATATAAGGAGCTAATGAGAAAGTGGGCTGATTGGTTTAGGACCACGTGAGTCACACTATATAAGTAAGAGCCGACCAAGGGTGGTGGTGGGGGTGGTGGGGAGTCTGCGTGCGTGAGTCACACTATATAAGTAAGAGCCGACCAAGGGTGGGGGTGGGGTGGTGGGAGTCTCGCGTGGCGCAGGCAGGGCTAGAAACTCTGGGAGGCAGCTGTGAGCTGGGAACTCTACCTGATAGTGCAGGAACAGCTCTGTCTGTGGGGGATTTCTGGAGGCTGTGGGGAGGGCTTGAACTGCCAGCCATCGCGACCGCACTGATAGTGCAGGGCAGCTCCATCCGGGCAGTTTCTGGAGGCTGTGGGGAGGGCTTGAACTGCCAGCCCTCGCGACCGCACTGATGGTGCAGGAGAATGGCTCCATCCAGCGGGGGGTTTCTGGAGGCTGTGGGAGGCTTGAACTGCCAGCCCTCGCAACCACACTGATAGTGCAGGGAACGGCTCCGTCTGCAGGGGGTTTCTGGAGGCTGGGAGGGCTTGAACTGCCAGCCCTCGCAACCGCACTGATAGTGAAGGGAACGGCTCCATCTGTGGGGGTTCTGGAGGCTGTGGGGAGGGCTTGAACTGCCAGCCCTCGCGACCGCACTGATAGTGCAGGGGAATGGATCCGTCCGCAGTGGGGCTTCTGGAGGCTGTGCGGAGGGCTTGAACTGCCAGCCCTCGCGACTGCACTGATAGTGCAGGGGAACGGCTCCATCCATGGGGGGGTTTCTGGAAGCTGTGGGGAGGGCTTGAACTGCCAGCCCTCGTGACCGCACTGCCTATTTATGTGTTATTTAAAATTAATCAGGAGACAGATATGCTGATAGACAAGGGTTCTATGTTATGCTTATTTAGAAACACTCATCTCTGCCATGTTTGGCTTACACTTCTAATTCCTGATATCCATATGGAGGTTCCAAATGAGTCAGGCAGGATAGCACCTCACTCTCAGTGTAGGTCAATATTACCCCCCCCCCCCGCTTATTCCATGACTCCAGGTAACCCAAACAATTTAATATCTAAGAGAACAGAAGAAGAGAATGTGTTAGTTACCTTGCATTATCCGTGAATCCCATTTTCTAATTCAAACTTCCTTATTCACTTCCTGCTGGCTATTGCTGATATCTCCTTTCTCTCATTAAGGAATGGTGGATAGTGACTATCAAGTTGCACTATGCACATCATTTCCCATTGTAGCACTAGGTCCTCTAGATTTCCATCCCTTTCCCAACACTACTTTTTTGATACCACAGTATTTAAACTTGTGTGTTGTGGGATTGTGTTGTATATGCACACGTGTTGCCAGTGCATTGGTCATATATGTATTTCGTATTGGCCTTTGGTGTTCTCCCAACCTCTGTTTCAATAGTCTTGTGGCTGTCCCCATATAGAAGGTTCTGCAGACACAGGTAACCAAGTATATTACGTGGGTGGAATAGCAATTCATAAACTTTTGGATTTCAAAATTCTATCTAACATTTATACTTGTAAAGTGTCCTGTTTTCTCTATTACTGTGCAATACTTACATCTCCCACATGTATGACATCCCTGTGGTAATCTAGGTAGCCATGCTCCCTTGTTGGTGGTCACTGTTGTCTGTAGGCTATGTGTTAGAGTGATGCCTCCGGAAGAAGGGTGTGTCTACTTGAAGCACTGGGGCTAGTTCAGCTTACGCTGTTTGTTCTTCACATTATCTGTGTGAATAAATACTTTTTTATTGCATAAACAAAACATTTTGCCATTATTTCCGAAGGGGAGTCTAATGCTGCAGGGATCTTGCAGGGACTGGGAAAGCAAAATACAGACAGGTAAATGCTGTATTCATGGCAAGTAATGATTAGCTTTTAAAATGTATCAGTCCAGAGTGCACTCACCCTTCTACTGTGGTAAGTGTTAGAGTATCTGCCAAATTGGGGGCCCTTTTTTATGTAAAATGGGGTGGGTCTGCGCAAAAACTGAGCAGGATGGGGTCACTGCATATGATTTTCCAGTTTTTCTGGATGACATTTCTGATTTCCCCTACCTGCTTGCCATATGTTGTCATGAAACTCAGCAGTTCTTCTCCACTTACTACTTTTGGTTTGACCACCAGTAGGCTTTCCCTACTGACTTCTTCAGCTTCTTTTGCTGCCTGATCAAGAATAAGTGGAGAGTACCCCCTATCCTTGAACATCTCCCTCATTTGGCCCCATTGTTCCTGATAGTCACTAGCGTCACTGCAGTTACATTTAGCTCTAAGGTAGTAGAATTTTGGGATGTTTCAGATAAGATGTCTCAGATTGCAGCTCGTGGCATGCAGTATGGTATTCCTATCAGAAGGTTTTCTGAATAGGTTTGTCCTTACAGTTCTGTCCTGTTGCTTCCTTAAGTTCAGGTCCAGGAAGTTCACTTCTTCCTGGTCTGCATTTACCTTGAACCTCAGGTTCAGATTGGTACTCTCCAGAAATATTACAAACTCATCCAACTCTTGTCTGCTGCCTTTCCATACTATCAGGATGTCATCTATATAGCACCTCCAGAGATCTAACCCATGGTAATAAGAGTTGGTCTTGGGGCTATAGATAGTTTTCTTTTCCCAGTACCCTAGATACAAATTAGCATAATTGGGAGTGAAGGTCACACCCATAGTCATGCCTTTTAACTGTAAGTAGAGCTCATCCTGAAACAGGCACATGTTAGAGGTTAAAACCTGCTTGGTACGCTCACACATGAATTCTATTAGACCTTCCTCAAAGTCAATGCCACTGTCCAGCCAGTGGAGCAAAGCTGCTATTCCTTCCTCAGAGGGAATATTGGTATATAGCACCTCTATGTCCAGGGTTACTAGCCACCAAGGTTGCTCCAGTTGTAGGTCTTTTAATAAATTCAGGACCTCTGTGGTATCTTGAAGGTAAGATGGTATTTTTTGACTAGTTTGTTAATGTGAGTGTCTATATATTGGGATACGGGTTCCATGAGGCTGCCTATACCTGCCACTATGGGTCACCCTGGGGGAGTTCTCATGTTTTTATGAACTTTGGGCAATGTATAGAAACAGGGTATTATAGGATTCTTAACTTTTAAGAAATCTACTTCATCTCTGGCAATAACCCTTTTAACCCTTTCTAAGAAAGCTTGGTCCAGGAGGACATCTATCTGCTTTTTAAATCTCAAAGTGTTATCACTATTAAGTTTATAATAGAATTCAGTGTTGGATAGTTGTCTCAAACATTCTTCTGTGTTTCCATGATTAGCACTGCACCTTCTTTATTTGCTCTTTTTATGGTAATGTTTTAATCATTCTCTAAAACCTTCAGTGCTTCTCTTTCAGGTACTTAGGTAACCATATATACAACTCTCCTGATTGCTGTTTGTTATAGTTTTAAATTCTTCCTCACATGTTCTCTCGAACACCAGTACACTATTGTTATAGGCTGGGCAGAATTTTGACTGTAGTTTAAATTTATCTAAGTTCAGTTCTTTTTGCCTTACCAATACATTTGAAGGTTATAGGGATGCATCTGTTTCCACTCCAGCACAAGTAACTCATTCTGTAGTCTCATTTTCAGTAATTCCATTTGTTGATGTTAAATCCACTCACAGGTTTGGGTTATTTTTATTCCAAAATGCTTTTAAGTTTAGCTCTCTGATAAAATGCTTCAAGTCCTGAAAAAGTTCAAAATTGGTGTTTTTATATGTAGGGACAAAAGATAGTCAATTTCCCAGTACCTGCAGTTCTATTTCTGTTAATTCCTTGCTGGAGAGGTTTATCATGTTGATTTCTTCGCTGGCTGTTTCTTGGCCAGTTGTTGTTCCTCCATCTCTTTTCTGCCATTTCCAATAGCCCTGTCTTGTCTTTTTCTTTTTCCCTTCCTTTGTTGCTGCTGTCCTGTTGGCTGGAAGGTTACCATGTGTGGACTCCTCTGAGGCATATGTTCTGATCCTATTCTTGAATCCTGTTATCAGCCATGCTCATCTAAAAATAACCCATATTTTCAGTTTTGGAACCAGAGGTTGAATATGCCGGTGATCTGTTCCTTTTAAGTATTGAGCATGGCTTTCATGATTCCTGGCTCCTCCCTGTTATTTTTACCCCAGTTAATAGTTCTGCCCATTAAGTAGTCATTTTTGTCTCTTTTGAATTTTTTAAAATTTATCTCTGAGACTTGGTGGTCAGAAGATGATAACTAGGGTAAAGTTATATAGATATGACCACACAATCAAAAGAGGTGGAGGGGAAGTGGTCTATATCTCAGGTAGACTTATATCGCATGACATCACTGAGAAAATCAAATCTAAGGACTGCAGGACTGAAATTTTATGGATAATGGTCACACATAAGTCAAGAAAAAATAAAATCATTCACTTGTGTTACAGACCCCCAAACAAAAACAGTGATAATAGCATTGCTGTAAATGAAGAACTTGAGTGCACATATGCGATGGGGAGGTTACTTTTTATGGGTGACCTAAATTATAACGATATGTGTTGGGAAGCAAAAAAAGCTAATAATCATCTAAGCAAAGACTTTTTGCAGACAACAAGACAACTTGAGTTAGTTCAGCATATCAAAGCACCAACTCATGGAAATAACACCCATGACATCTTACTTAGTACACCTAATCTAAATATTGATACATGTACCATGGAGGCCCTTTTAAGAACCAGTGACCATAACAGTATTTCATTCACCTTTCAAGAATGTTATGCTATTGAAAAGGGATGTAGAATGATATATAATTTTAAGTCAGCTGGCAAGCAAACTATTCAAGAAGAAATTAATAAAATAAAATGGAATGAACAGCTGAAGAATTTATTAGTAAATGATATGTGGGATTTAATAAAACAGCATATTATCAGAAGGCACAGGGTCATAATGTCATGGATGAATCTGTGCAAGGAAACGCCGTGCACAGACAATAGTGTGAGGCAGCACAGCAGCAGTACATAACACTGACTGCACAAAATCGACACACACCCAATGAATTCTTTAGTTGTTGTGGAGGGCTCTACCCCCACACTCCCCGGAATAATTATAATCAACTCTGAGGGGGTGTGGACAGAAGGGCAAGTTAAAATTCACATTGTGGCACTAACTCATGGCTGCACAGATGGGAGTAAAATAAAATTTCCTTTAAGCAGGGTTTCAAACCCTAGCCCCCCCGCCTACTGCTGGAGTGAGTGCAGCCACGCCACCATGGGGTAACTCGATCAAGCACTCAACCAGTAGTGCTCAAAACCTTTTCCCCACTTCTGTCTTCCATTCCACAGCGACAGGGGTAGTGATATTTTCATATCACTCTAATACCCCTGTCTCTGTACTTCCATACGCGCTTAAGACAGCACGGTTCTTCATGTGTGGTTTTGTCCACACTATAGTGATCTGGTACCTTATCAGAATATGTGATACTTACATTAGGAAATAAAAAAATACAACAATCAGGGAAGGAAACCAAAGTGGTTAACAAAAGAAATAACAAGATTCATTAAAGACAAACAAAAATTTTACAAAGAGTATATTCCATGCAGATCTGAACAGGCCTGGGGTAAGTACAAAATAGCTCTTGGAAAATGTAAATCCACCATTAAAAAAAGTAAAAGAAATTTTGAAAGGCATTTAGCAACTAACAAAAGCAGAAATAATTTAAGCGAATTCTATGATTACATTAACTCACTATGTAAATCTAATAGTACATTATACTCATTGTTCTCTGAAAATAAAATAACAGATGACCCGATTTCCAAGGCTGAGGTATTTAACAACTATTTTGTTTCAGTATTCATTAAATATGAACCATATCAAGGAATCATATAATGGTAACAGAAGAGAATATTATACAAAGAATAATAGGGCTCAAAGCAAGTTAGTCTGCAGGCCCAGATAATATCACCTCCAACATGCTTAAATTGTTAGTACCAAACATAGCCCAAACATTAAAACAGTTGTTATTACCATTATTAACAAACAATGAAGCCCCTACTGACTGGAAAATGGCATTGGTTATTCCGCTCCATAAACGGGAAGGAAGGATAACCACACCAGCTATCATCCTATTAGCCTGACAGGGAAAATATTGGAAGCCATAATTAAAGACATGATGCCTGAACATCTGAATAGACATGTTAGTTGATGAACAACATGGTGTCACTCCAAAAATATCATGCATAACAAATTTGTTATGTTTTTATGAAAAGATCTCAGCAGCACTGGATAAAGGTAAACCTGTGGATTGTGCCTACCTTGACTTTTCTAAGGCCTTCCATACAGCCTCAAGTAGCTATCATTATACAGTTGATAAAACTGAGCATAAATCATAGGATAGTCAGGTGGGTCAGAAATTGGATAACTGCAGAACACAGGTGATATGTATTAATGGATACTTTTCAAAATCTAGACCTGTTACTAGTGGTGTCCCACAGGGATCCATGCTGGGACCAGTGCTATTCCAAATATTTATGTCAGATATGTGCAAGAAAGTGGTAAACAGGTCAAGTAAACATGCTGATGATACCAGGGTAGTACATACTGAGAAAGATAGACAGACCTTACAAGAGGACCCACATAAAATCCACAATTGGGTTACAGAAAGAGGAATGCAATTTAATACAGAAAAATATTCCATGATACAACTGGACAGCCAGAATAAAAGGTACAAATACACTCTGGGTGGTATAGATCTCAGGGAATCAGAAGTGGAGTGAGACCTGGGAGTAATAATCAATAACCAGCTAAATTCTGAATCACATTGTGCAGTACAGGTGGCAAAGGCCCAAAGACTTTTATGGACTGTAAAAAGAAACTTTAGGAGCAGGGACCAAGAGGTAATTCTACCATTATATAGAATTTAGGTTAGGCCCATTCTGGATTATGGTAATCCAGTGTAGGGATTTATCAATAAAGGAGACATCCTAAAGATTGAAAAGGTCCAAAGACAGGCAACAAAAATGATTTATAATATCGGTCATAAGACATATAATGAACACCTAACTGAGTTAGAATTTATGTAATTGGAAACCAGAAGACTGAGAGTGGATCTCCTGTTATGTTGTGACATAACTCATAATGACTATCTGTTTAGTGAACTGGGTTTAGAATATAAAAATTAAAAGCCTGGTACAAGAGGCCATCCCTTACAGATAAGACCAATAAGATTTAATACAAATGGAAGGCTTCCTATGCACAGAGAGTGGTGAACCTTTGAAATGGACTTCCCTTGGAAGCTAAATGCATATATACTGCATGGACACAACTTATCATATGGGTGAAAGACAGAAGCAATAATGGGCACACCACCGTCTTAGCTCCTACATCCTTAGTATGCACCTTAGTAGTAGTACTGTTTTTTTGCAAAGAACTTCCTTATTTTTTGAGACATTAGAGTGGTAACTTGCTTTGTGCAGGCCCCTTAGAGGCCCTGTGCAAAGAAGAAGGTGATGTTTAGCTTTCTTTCTGCTTTCTAACTCTCTTTGCACATTGCAAGATGCACAGGGCACTTTGGTTCTTGTGCATGAGTCTTAACTTTCTTTGTGCAGGGCCTTGCACTATGAGAGAACAGCACAACATAGTGCCTCATCATCTGGTAGCCTCCAAAGACAGACACCAGGAAAGCAGTGGTGACTGAGGGAACTTGGATTCTAATGGCCAATCAATGTAGAGCATCATTAATTCTGGTGGGAATGTAAGGGATCACTGACAGGGAGTAATGACCTTAAGGGGCTACCCTCAAGAGAACTCCATGGTGGCCTTGTGGTGCACAATAGATTTCACTAAGGTGGGTGTTTTCAATTTAGGGGGGCATTTTGATCCTGTCTGTGACCAAAAGATGCAGTTGGCTGTGCTGAAGATGGTGAGATATATGTTGACCAACACTGAGCTACTCAACCATATATGAGATGAGTCTGCTTTTTGTAAGGAAAAGTCCAAGCTGGTACCATTTGGATATTGGCGATGTTACCTATGCCAGAGGGCCAGTAGAGATTGCCAGCCACTGCCTGAGGGCAGGCTAAGGCAGATGCTGATGTGCTTGTTCCCAGCACACTGTCTGGTGAAAGATCTGTTTCATGTGAGGTGTCCAGAGCAAAGGAAAATGTCAGCCAGGAGTGCCAGACTGAACGTCCTGACAGCGATGCTGCCTCTTGCACACCAGCTAAACTGGCGCTGAAGTGGTATGGTAATAAATGAAAAAACAAGTGAACCCAAAGTGTATAGCAAAGTGGGGGCTCTGGTAAATTCAGAAGGCAGCTTAAGAAAGTCTCTGTCCTGAAGTAAAACCTCACCCACTGATACATTGCAAGAAATAAGAAGAGACATGGAGCTCTTGTAAGACATGTGTAAAATGTAAAACCTTTATCAAGGTACCCTAAGGTTTTGACTTATGTCTAGATTCCAAACAGAGCCTGTCTTACAGTGCTAACAAGGATAACAATTTTGGGGGCTATGTTCCCATGTGTGTAACTGTAAATATGTTAGTAAATATGACAACAATCCATTATGTAGCAGAGTGATGTATTTCTCACATGACCAAAGAGGCACTGAGCAAAGCTCATCAAGAAGTGAAAGGAAAGGAAAGGAAAGGAAAGGAAAGGAAAGGAAAGGAAAGGAAAGGAACGGAAAGGAAAGGAACTGTAAATACTGTATCTAGACACTGTGTATATTTGATTACATAAGATATTTAAAATGAGTCCTCAAATGAAAGGGAAAAGATGGGTGTTAAGAGCTTTCGGTAAGCCATTCCACATGAGTGGGGTTGCCATAGAAAAGGCCTTTTCACAAACAGTTTTCAAAGGACACAAAAAACTACCAGCAGGTTCTCCCCTGTTGACTGGAACAGTCAAACTGGAGTATATGGGAGCAGGAGTGTCTTTTTAAGTAGTCAGGGCCCAGCTTCGACAAGAGCCACACATAATGCATAAGTGCATCATTACCACAGTCCTTGTTTGCAAACAGACTCCCAGGAGCAAAGGGAGATAGCCAGTTTGAAATGGAATAGAGCCATCACTTCTGAGAACCATGATCTGTGTCTGGCATTCTAAAGATCACACACTTATGGCATGCACAGTGCTAAGGGGCTGTTTGCATGTCATTATGTGGCCATTAGCAGCTCAGCACAATGTATCCATGCACAAATGCAGGAGGCATTGTACAGAACCTTGGCTGCCCCCTACACAGAAACCCTTCTCACCCACACCATCCCACAGTCTAGCAGAAACCCCTTCATCACCCAGTTCCCATTAGTATTGTGAAACTAATCTAAAGCCCTTCCCTGGCCATCTAGTGGACCCCCCATACCTAACCCAATCCCTGTTGCTATTGTAGAACTGTACTAAATCCCTTCCTTGGCAGTCTAGTGGACTCCCTCTTTCACCCAACCTGGTGTTGTGGAAATGGGTATACTGTTAGATGGCTGACTTTATTAGGGCACTGTCATTAGGGCACTACAACCAGTTTGCCTGTCATGCTGGTGAACTGGAATTCGCAGTGCTCAGAAGGGATGACGCCATAGGGGTGTTGCACCCCTTGCCCCATGCCCTCTGATGTGGAGGTGATTATAATAAAGTACAGGAAGTGCATGGGCCAAAGCTCCTGCAGTGGGGGCTTTGTGGGGTGCAGCCTCCTGCAAACAGCCTGGACATGTCCCGGGGCATTCTGTGGGATGAGAATCAGACAGCACAATAGCCAGGTGTAATGTCTGCCATTGGCATTGTGCTGGTGCCCTTAATGATGGTCACCTTTTTTCTTGTCGCTATGACATAGGTGAACCATGGAAATGTACTGATCTCCTTCTGTCGCACTTTAGTGTTACCCTCTACAAATCGCTGTCAAAGCATCCCTCCCCAGCCCACCCACTGACCAACCACCAGTTCCACCCTGTCAGTCCCTAACTCACCCATCCATAAGTAATTTTCCAACAGGCTGTCAAACATTGACCAGCTCTGACCCCCTACTCCCCACCTCAGTCATCTATCATCTGATTGATAGGTAGTGAGCCTGCACATATTATAGAAACAGTTCTTTCCACAGAACACACACATTCATGCCTTATCAGTCAGACAGTGGCCTTTCAAGATGGTGAGAGGAGGATCTGTGCCAGTTATTATCTGAGGACCAGATGCTAACTGACCTATGGACTGGTGGGTGAGTAGGAAGCCAATGAGTGTAGGTGGTGGGTGCTCAATGGGTGAGTTGGAGGGGCTTTGACAGTGACCCATCTGAAGATAAAACTAGAGTACCAGGAACTGGCTTCAATGCAGTTCCACAATAACAGAATGGGAGAGGGGAGGTCCACTAGACTGCCGAGGAAAGACCTTTGTACAGTTCCACAATACTGACAGAGTTCAATTAAGGGAAGGGGTCCTCTAGACAGCCAGGCAAGGACTTTAGTACAGTTACACAATACTGTTAGGAATTAGGTGAGAGAGCAGAGTCCATTAGACTGCCAGGGTTTGAATCTTTAATATTGCACGGTACGGACAGCAATTGGTGTGGGGAAACCACTAGACTGCCAGGGTTGGGAACTGTAATATAGCTCTGTACTAACAGGGATGTGGTGGGTGAAAGTGAGGGGCCACCAGTAGCAGTGCTGCTGGGAAAGGGGTCTGGGGTCACAATCACTGTGCATGTTGATAAAGCAGGGTTTCATTAGCATTAATTATGGCTGCTCTGGCTATGTGTTACCATTTGCAGAAATTGTTGAGGATACCATTTCATCCTGTATGCAGGAGGGTATCCTCATTTACAAGGTCACAGTGTAGTCTTTGTATCAGCACCATCCACTGTATGCAGTGCCAGGTACCCTTTGGATATGGTCCCCACTCTGCCCAAATGCACTGCGTCTGGTTAGTTCGGCAGTATGCTTCTTAATGATGTGCTAACCTTCATAATATACGGGTCAATGTGCATCTCATTGTACTTCTCTTTCACAAACACTAAAGTATCACCCTTAGCATCTTTATCTTGAAGTTTTAGTCACCTTGAACTTGAACACTAACTAACAACCTTCACTCAGCAGGTAGATTGTGAAAACCATTCTGCAGCTATAGATTTTTTTTAAAACAGCACACATCTGGCAGATTTTCAAAACCTTAGTGTAGGATTTCTGTACAGCGAGTAGATTTTAGAAAACATAATGCAGTATGAAGATTTTGGAAACCATTGTGCAGCACACAGATTTGAAAACCCTTGTGCTGCATGTAGATTTTGAAAACCATGTTGCAACAGGTAGATTTTCAAAAAAATTTGTGAGGGATTCCTGTGCACAAATTTTATTTTTTAAAGATATCTAAATGCAGGCCATCCCAGTGGTGCGACAGTAGAACTACTGTACCACCCACCACACCACTGACCCTAGATCAGAAGCTGTCTTGGATTGCTGGGGGTTGGTGAGGGGAAGGGATCGAGCACACAATGGACTGCTCCTCCCTCCCAGGGAGGGAAGGCTTGTAGGTTCAGCTGCAAGACTGATATCAGGTGCAGGCCTGGTAGTAGTGTGGGTCTGCAATGACATGAAGGGAGGAAACTGTGGGACCATTAGGCATGTGCATGCCTCCGGGCACACATATACTGACATACATGCTCCAGATGTGGGGAAGGGATAAAAAAGTGAAGGAAAATGGATGCTGAGGCAGGCATACATGAAACTCAATACACTGCACCTCACATGTGCCAGTGCCAGGACCCATGATGGCAGCAACTGGATGAGAAACTCTGAGGGACAACATCCCTTCCCCTTCTGGCCCCACTACGGGAAACAATCCATGGGGGAATGTGGCTGACAGGTGAGTCCTGGGGAGGTGGTTACAAATGAGGGCAGTGGGGACATATCCAAAGGAAGCCAGTCTGCCCCAGCAGAGGAGAATAAACACCTTTTATAGAAAAAAGATATCCAAATAATACTTTGTGTAGCTTTTATTAAAGTTTAGTATTTTGGGCCGGCCTGGTTGTGTGGAGGACTAAGGCACTGTGTGCCTTACCTCCTGCCATGTTGGTGATCTGAGTTTGGAAATGAGCTCGGGTCACTGGGGGTTGGCTGGGGAGGGAGAGGATCAAGCATGCAGAGGACAGCCCTCCTCTTCCAGGGTGGGGAGGTATGCCATCTCAGGCCTTGGCTGCCCCCAGGTGGAGGCCTGGGAGGCAGCACCAGCATCAAAACAGCGTGACTGGAGCGGCCACAGTTCCATGGCATGCATGCACCTCGATGCACACATGCTTAAGTGTTGCTGCTGCTGGGACGCAGGGAAGAACACAGAAAAGAAGGTAGATTTGGGCTCCAAGAATTTCCACCTGCCCTGACCCATACTGCCACTCAGACCTCTGATCCACACCAGATAATAAGCCCCAGGTGGGGGAGGACATCCCTCCCTTTCCTGGCCCCACCATGGGGAGCAGGTCATGAGGGTCAATGGCTCAATGTGAGTATCAGGGGAGGCAGTAGCCAGTCAAGGGTGGGCAGGACGAGGACAGGATTTTTATCTGTGGCTTGTACTCAAGGGCAGCATGTATTTAAGGGTGGCTTGTTATGCAAAATCTATTGTCATTGGTTTACTTTTTTTAAAATAACTAAAAGAAACATAAACTAAGACAATCAGTTATAAGAAAAATACAATAATGATCCAATTTACAGAGATAAAAATCATTGAGTCCCACGCATAGTGTTTAGTCTGACATGACTTCAATCCTAACTTAAAGCTGCAGTTTGTATATGAGGGCAGCTTTGATTAAAAATATTCGTTTTGACCTGAAACCTGTTTTTGAGGGTGGCTTTTATTCAAGGGTAGCTTCTATTTAGCTGTTTTGTTTGTTTTAGTGAACTGAGCATGTGTGAACAATAAATCATTAACAACTTCAAAATTAATTAACAAGCCACCAATAGGATCTATTGTTACATGACATCTAACAACCCTGTAAGCTTCAAAATGTATCTCTTTGTAGATTTTTTGTAGTTATTTTTTCAGTGAACTGAGCAGTAAAGTAAAAACTTTTCACCAAACCACAAAAAGGACCTATTCCTCCATAACATGTAACAAACCTCTAAGTTTCATAAGTTAACCTACTTTTAGTTTTTTCTCTATCTTTGAGCAAAATGTTTGTTTAAAAAATGGTCAAAAATACATATTAACACTTCATAAATCCCAAACGGACAAACAGATGCCTATAAAACTTGTTGCAGAAATACACCACCTTGGAAATGGTAAAATAACACATTAAGGAACAAAAAGAAACTATAAGGAAAACAATTACTCTGCTATATTCTCAGTTTATGCATCATACCAGTTGCTTTCTGTGAGTGTACTCTTGTATGTTGACTGTACTTGAAACAGTACCAGAGGTATCCTATTATGGTTACTTGGAAACACGCTAAAAATAGAACACATTCGCATTAAGTTGCAATATCTATGCCGCTCTGCTAATAATACATAACAATGTGTCCTATGATAACAATACGTTGCTATGGTAAACTCATTATTCATGCTTCAATTGTTGATTTTCTGTTTGTATAGTATACTTCATTAACAACTTTGGAAGAAAACCTGTGTGTATGAAAACAGAAATTATGATGAGATAACAACAATTGTACCAGCACTACTGTGTGCTAATGATGTCGTGAAATGCCAAAAACCTTTACATTATCATAGAAATCTAGAAGTTGTTGACAGATAAGGACCTCTTGGCCCATCTAGTCTGCAGTATTTTCCCTACCTACTGTGCCACCGCAGACTGTACTCAGTCTCCCATCCCCCCCCCTTGCCTTATTTCTAAGGTCCCCTTGTGCCTATCCCATCCATGCTTGAAACCTGTTACCATTTCAGCACCCACCACCTCTACTGGAAGGCTGTTCCAGGCATCCACCACCATTTCCGTGAAGAAGTATTTCCTCACATCTTGTCTGAGTCCCACCCGACCTAGCTTCGTAATGTGACACCTTGTCCTTGAGCATCTTTTTCTACATAAAATGCTACCCTCATGTACCTACAGTATGTGCTATGTACCTTATTAATACCTGTGAGGTATTTGAATGTTTTTGTCATGCCCCCCCCTTTCCCTCCTTTCCTCTGGAAAGTATATATTTAATTGAGTCTTTCCTCATAGAGATTTTGATGCTGGCACTGTCCCATTTTAGTTTCCCTCTTCTGTACTACCTCCTCACTATCTATGTCCTTCTGGAGATGGGGCCTCCAGAACTAGACACAGTACTAGAGGTGGGGCCCCGTAATTGATTTATATAGGGGTAACACTACCTCCCTCTTTGTGCTGGTGATAGTTCTCTCTATGCACACGAGCATCCTACTAGCTTTCCCCACTGCCTTATCACACTGCTTTGCTACCTTCAGGTCATCAGAAATGATTACCCGGAGGTCCCTTTCCTGTTTTATGGTTGACAATACCTCCCTGCCCAATTGGTATGTTGCCCCAGGGTTTGAGATCCCCAAGTGCATGATTTTTGCACTTTTTTTGCATTGAAACCCAATTGTCAAACCCTTGACCAGTCTTCCATCTTTTTCAGATTGTCCCTCATTTTTTCCACCCCCACCCCCCATGTGTCCACTCGGTTGCAGATTTTTGTGTCATCCATGAACAGGCATAATTTCTCTTCCAGCCTTCATACAATGTCACTAATAAAGACAATGAAGGGGACCGGGCCTAGTACTAACCACTGTGGCACCCCACTGGTCTCTTTGCTTTCTTCAGAGTGAACCCCATTTACACACTCTGACTCCTGTTGCCTAGCCAACTTCTTACCCATTTTATTACTTTTGAACCCACTCCTAGGATGCCCAGCTTGCTCACCTGTCTTCTGTGTGGAATGGTGTTGAAGGCCTTACTGAAATCCAAGTAGGCCACATCCACCCCTCCTCCTTGATTCACTTCCCTGGTTACCAAGGCAAAGAACTCAATCTGGTTTGTTTGGCAAGATCTCCCATCTGTAAAACCATGCTGCCTCGGATCCTGTAATCCACTGGCTTCAAGGTATTCCCCAATCCTTTCCTTCAGTAGTGATTGCATTATATTACCCACCACCTAAGTATTTATTTATTTTATTTATGACTTCGTTAACAGGGTAGGGTACACTGGTCCAACAGACCATTTTCAGGCATGACCCAGGCCAAAAGGCACAGGTAGGGTAAGTAGTTACAATAGTAGATAATACACATACAAAAGTTACAAATAGTAGATAATACAAATTGGTTACAGCTATGTACATTCCATATGCTAAAATTAAGCAGCCACAATACAGTCAACAGTTCCTGGCCAGCAAGGCTGTAGTAGAGCAAACAAACAGCAAGTGAGATAACATGTAACAGGTAGGTATGTAAGTACGGCAGACATAGTAATGAATAGTAGGTGAGATGGCAATAGTTGCAGCAGAGCAGTAGGAATACGGGCTGAGGTAATAGAGAAAATAGATGCAGAAGCAAGTGTGAGAACATGTGCAGATTAAGCAGTAGAAAAGGTGGTAAGAGGTTACAATGCTAATCATACCTGCTAGTGACAAGTCCCGGCTGTCTGGGGCCAGAGCAAGAAATTTGGAAGGAGGTTTGCGGGTCATGGCAATAGAAGGCTGGGGGGTGGGCAATGACTTGCGCATACAGGTGCAGGTGTCCCTAGTGAGGAGCCAGACTTAATAGTCTCGCTAGAAGGCATGAGGTTTTCTAGTAGATCTGAGGAAGGCAGGCAGTCTGTTCCATAGGATGGAGGCCATGACCGATAGAGCTTTGCTACATATATTTGTGGTGGTATGCAGAATTTCCAGTGGGGGACAAGGGAGGAATGTAGGGGCCTTGGCAGAATGTGTGACTTGAAGAAGGTGGATGGGGGGAGGCAGGGCCACTCCTTATACAGGTATCGATGAGGCAGCCGGTAGTAAAGTCAATGCAACCTTGTAGAGAGAGCCAGTTCAGAGGATGGTAGAGGTCACAGTGGTGTCTGGAGTAAGGGGCGGACAGGGCAAATCAGCAAATGCTATTGTACATGACCTCAAGTCTAGAACAGGGCGAAGAGGAGACATGAGTGTAAACAGGAGAACAGTAGTCCAGGATGGGGAGAAGGTTTCCTCTGGCAATAGCCAGGTGAGCATCTGCGATGAGGAAAGGCTTGGTGCGGTATGCCGCACCAAGTTTTTGGTTTATTCTATGAACTACTGAATTCACATGGTCAATGAAAGAGAGGGTAGGGTCCAGCATGACTCCCAGATACTTGAAGGAGTGAATGATGTCTATGGTGGGGCCATTGAGTGAGTGGACCTGGAGTGAAGAGTTCGACTTAAGTGATTTGGCCAGGTAAGGTTTTTTGTCATTAACCAACATCAGATTTTTGGTAAACCAGTTGTGGGCAGTGCCAAAGTTCTGGGTGTGGATATTAGATATGTGAAGAAGGGATTTATCACTGTGGTATTTGACCAGATCGTCAGCATAGAGGAGGGATACACAGGAGAAGCAATCTGAAGCAAGGGTGTTGAAAAATATAGTGAAAAGCACAGAGATCAGTATTGAGCCCTGGGGAACTCCAGTGTTGCCAGATAGGGCAGGAGAGGTGGTTGGGCCAATACTGACAAATTGAGACTGGTTAGTTAGGTAACTCCAGAACCAGTGAGTGGTTTTGGGGGATGATACTATCGAGTTTAGTTTGGAGAGGAGGAAAGAGTGTTTGACCAGGTCAAACGCCTTTGATAGGTCAACAAATACGGCACCAGTGGCATGCCCCTGATCCATGTTGGTGTAAATATGATTGGCAAATAGGGCTAGGGCAGTGGCCGTGCTATGTTGCCTGTGGAAACCATGTTGCTGGTTACATAGCATATTATGTTTGGTGAGGTAGTCTTATAGCTGCTGATGGACCACATAGCACTTTACTCAGGTGGGGGAGAATGGATATTGGCCGGTAATTGTCTGCTGAGAGGGGGTCACTGGTCTTAAAGATGGGAATTACCTTGGCAGTTTTCCATGGGAGGGGCATGGAGGAGGTTGTCAGGGCAAGGTTGAAAACATAGGTGAGAGGATTGGCTGTTGCTGGCAACATAATTTTAAGGAACACAGGGAAGAGGCCATCTGATCCCGGGCTACCTTAGTTTGGCAAGCCCCAGAGGAGCTTGAGTGTCTCCTTAGGGGAGATGACCTTGAAATAAAAGGTGGGGCAGGGAGTGTAAAAGCTGGTGAGGAGGCAGGTGTTGTGGTGGGAGGGGAAAGCCCTTGGTGGGAGGAAGGACTGGTGACACTGGGGGCACTGTGGAGGGGAGATGTGTTAAAAGTGGCCAGTGGCCAAAGTTTTAGTAATCAGTGGCCCAGGTTCATACAAGGTTATTAATAACAACCTTTATATATATTGTTAGCTATGAGAGGCTGCAAATGAGTAATAACTAAGTGATGCCAACATGTGATTTAATAGGTATGGCTAGCAAAAGATGCAAGTGGCTAGTAGATAATGACCTGACACCACCAGGATACATGGCAATGATACCCCCATGTAAAGTGATATGTATGTAGGTACACAGGTTTAAAAGGTGGTCAATGCCCTGTAGATTATACTTGTAGAACACAGGTAAAGAGCATAAGTAATGTTTAGAAACAGATGTTTTAAAAGCAAAATTAGTTTGCTCTACTCAAACAAAGATATTTTATACAAAAACATGTTTTTCTATAACCCAGGGTCATGGCTAAGATAAAATGCAGCTGCTTTAAGTGACTGCAGTTTAGCCTTGGCTAACACAGTTCCTCATTTCATGATTTATTGTGTTTAAAAAAATGTGTAACAAAGAGTTGATAAGGAACAATTATATCCTTGTTTTGGCCACTGTCTGCTGGTACAAAGCTACTTCTACATTTGTAGCAAGCTTTTTAAAAATAGTCACATCCCCTCATGTGTTTCCTGTTTCCCAAGACAGTTATTTGTAATAAAAGTAAAATTCCCTGACCACTTGTTTTTTTCATCCAAGGATAATGATAAACGAAACTCCCCTGTCTCGGCTAAGTGTCAAATGTATCTTATGACTGAGGTAGCTCATGGCCATTGTACTTTTAAACCTTGTCTCATGATGTTATTGAATGACATGGTGTCTAGGCTAAAATTGCTGTAGTAGCTTGGAAATTTCCACTATGCATTTTTGATGTAAACAAGTTGAATATAAATACAGGACCTAGGTGTCATGTCCAGTGTGTTCCAGAGGAATAGCTACATGGGCTGCTATAGATGCTGGACACCCAGAAAAAAAAGGGAGCAAATTGGCTTAATTTTTTCTGTACCTGTAGCCCTGGTGGTAAAAGGCCATCAGCTGATTAGAATTGATCATGTTAGAAGTAAAATTGATAGGGCTTATTTAGGTATTAATAAATTGCAACTGATTTAAAACAACATCTGGTGTCAGGCGGCATTATTGGATTACAGAGACCACTAACCACGAACCTTGTGCTTTTACTACCTTACTGCCATCAGTATGGTATAGTTTCTTTATTTACAAATTGGCTGAGCCAGCCAGCAGGTGGTTTTGGTTCTGGTCTCGGTAAATCTGGTAAAGCCAAGTGTTTACTCTAAACAGAGTCCATGAAGGTAAGGGTCATAACCTAACTGTGGGGCTGGGAAAAAGAGTCTAAGACTCTGAGTGTTCGAGTGGACTTGAACCTACAGGTAAAGGTCTATGGAGCAGCTAAAAGCTGAGTAAGGGTAATGTATATGTATATGGGGGTCTGAGGACCCCAAGTTTAAAGGTAATGTATATGTATGTGGGGATCTGAGGACCCCATGTTTAGGGATATGTGGAGAGATGTATTAAGGAAAAATCTCTCAAACAAAGAAGGGAAACTGCCCTTGTAATTTGTGCCTGCTAGATAGCAGGTTAGAGAAAAGAGGAAATATATACACTATTAAAGCTCATGCTGGATTTCATAGTTGGGCTGTCTCTAAGCAGTAGCTGATTAAGTGATGTTAGATAAGCAACATTTAGAGAAAGAAAAATAAACCACTGTGGATGTATACACAGTAGGTGTGATTACAGACGGGTTGATTTGAAAATCCTACTCCCCCCCCAAAATTCACTATCTGTGCAGCTTTTAAGTTTTTTATCAATTTCAAGATCCCTTGCCTCCTATAGAGGCTGAAACAGTTGATCCCAAACCCAGGTACTGGGGACCTCCACCAGTTTGATCTCAACCTAGTACCTAGCACTGCTACAGATTTTATTGTTAACTACAAACCAGAGCTCTGGGAAAGGCTTGGTTTGGCAGGTTACTGAAATGGCTGAAAGGAAACCTTTCAAAGGGTTAATAGCTGCAGCACTGAAAGGTAATAATCAAGGTTTTGCGGTCATTCTTCTGGATTGGATAGGTGTATCAGAACAGAAGAAGAAAGATACCTTGGCATAGGGTAAGTCTGTGTATCTTGTTTTAAAAGTTGTTTTTTTTAATTGTTGTCTGTCTGTTTCATTTCTGCAATACATATACTAAACAAGGTAATGCTCCTTTTCTCTCTGTCATATTTTCCAGGGTACATCTGTGTTCTGTAAATATGTTCTGCTGTCAGGGTTGCAAGATAGCATTGACTGCCTTTGGTGCAGAACATGTTACAGTAAAAAAAAAAGCTTCTTTGCCTTATATCTAATTGTTTTAATTAGATTTTATTTTTTTAGTAAAAGATTTGTGCTGCCTAGGTAGGGTCAGTGAAGGACTTCTGTATGTAAGATGTTGGTTGGAGTAAGTCAGTTTGAGAGCAAAGAGATATGACGTCATAGATTGCAATGTGTAGAAAGATTTGTAGTTTGCAAACAATGTGCCAAGGAACTGCTAGGTGAAAACTTAATGTGTTAACAGCTATGAATGGCTTTATCATACTTCTAGCTAAAACTAAAACTTTTGCTAAACAGAAGTAAAATGTTCGTCACAAAGATTTCAAAATGGCTGTGTGCCATGTTTTGGCTATGCGCCAAAGGGTGTAACCATTGTTTCTTAGATGCGTCTTCATTTACAGATGGTATGTTGTGCTGTATTTTCAAATAAGACCTTGTTTGGTTTCAAATAAACAAATAAGGAAGTTTCATGTTATAAAGAAGTTTGAAGGTGTTTAAAAAGTTTTGTTCTAAAACATTTGGCATGGAGATATTCTTCAATGTGTTGGTTTAAGAAGTTGTAGTATGTTACAAGATAGGCAGTAGACAGCAATATCTAAAACACTTACAGTTTTCTAATGAAACTATGGGCATTACCTTAGCAAATTGGTGTCAAATAACAAGTCAGTCTTAATTTGTGTTAAGTATTTTTTTTGTGTGTGTGTGTACTGTCTTGGCCAGCAGTTTTATTTTGTGCTATATTATTATTAAAAGATATTTTAATATCAGTAATGTTCAAGGACACTACAGAAACAGCTGGGTTTGAGCAACCCTTGCATGCACACTGTGTGACCTTTTGCAGAATTATTTGACCTTCTTGTGTTTCAAAATGTTATGTTATTACCATTTCAAACTTGATGTGTGTTCCCTACTTAAAGCACAACTTTTCACACAAAATGTATGTTTTCATGAAAGCACACCAAGGGTGAACCCTACAATTTAACTTTTTATTACAGTATTGGCACTGTGAATGAAAAGGGACAGACATTTTTTTTCTTCTTCTTTTCCTGGGCTTGCAGCCAATACAGGCAATGCTCAAGGCCTTCCTCCACAAAGATGTGGTTGTAAGCACAACTCCTTTGTTCCTGAACAATTTCATGTAATTCCCCTACTATGCAAGGTGCTTAAGGGAGGGGGGGGTTACTTATTACCCCCAGCATTGTTTTTTCTATATATCTACAGTATACTGTTAAAAAGAAATATTACAGTTGTTTTGAGAGAGTTTACCATCTACAGTTAAAAACAATGGATTTTGTTTTATGTGTGACCATAGTGTAATCATTTTTCATTTGAAAAATGCATTCTAAGAGATACGTACATATGTACGGTATTACCATCAATCCGGATCTTTTATGAACTCAGCTGACATTTTGTCATGCTTAGGATAAGGGAACCCAGGGATGCTTGGCTTCTTTTATCATATCAGAATAATCTTGTTTTATTTTTAAAATTGCGTATTTTTTGTTTGTTTGTTTCTTCTCTTTCTTCTAGAAAAAAAGTTTTCTCATCTTTATAGTAAGGTATGAAACTTACTAAACTAATTGTAATATTATCTTGTTATAATTTAAAGTGTGTTAGGTGGGGACTGCAAAGGGGCCACCCCATTACCATTTATTCAGTGCACATTTTTTTTAAGGTGCTGCACGACTGGCTACTAATATTGCCAGACCATTTCTGGTTTAAATATCCATGTCACCATCCACAGCTAACCTTTTTATTGCTACTGTATTCAAGCTGCCTCTTCCACCATAGTAGGAGCTCGGGGGGCATACTACCCTTCCTTCCAGTGAAATAACCACAAAGGGTTGCAAGGTACATCAGTGTCTCCCCAACAGGGCAAATAAAAGAAAAATGTGTATTTGCTAATAACTGTTTCTCATTAACAGATTTTGAAAAGACCCAATGTATTTTAACAGTATAACCCAGCCCAAGTCCTTCTGCTTTTTCTAGTGCAAACAGTTAAATCTCACACCTATCATTGGTACAAGGGCTTCTGCCCTCAGCAAGTAATCAGTCAAGCTGGGGGGGGGGTTGTGTATGTATTTCCATATATTCATTCTTTTGATTGTCTTTTCAGCTTTCTTATCCTGTCAAGACAAATATAAAACAACTTCCCATAGCCTTACAGCAATGGATGCGATCATCTGCTTTCTATAAGCACAAACAAGTTTTTATAATTTCAAAGTTCAAAAGCATTGCATACCCTAAAAAAACCTTACAAGTTAACAAAAATAGAGTGATGGATTGCTCAAATAATTCTTTCAACCAAAACTAAGTAATTTTTACCAAGGACTGCAACTTATGAACTTGAACTGTGCCCCACCTTCTGCACCCTATTCCATGGTTATGGTCAACAAGTGAATTCACAATGCCTTAAGATTCCTGGACTCTGAGCTAAACTTGCAGTCTATATTTGTTGTTTAAAATGTATTTTATGCATTATGCTCAATGCTGAAATTGTTCTATTGCAAAAATGCTTATGTTTTACGTTTATGTTATAATGTTTTGTTATACATCGTGCTACACTGTATCAGGTGTGTATTCAGAAAAGTGCTCCACATCTATAAATGTTTTTAATGCTCATAACCAAACCTAGATACTGGGGCCAGCATTGCGGACTCACTCCTACAAAAATGTTCCAAGCAAAACCCCAGACAATCAATGCTCTGTTTGTCTCATTACTCACAGGTACCCCTGGAAAATAAAGTGCACTTTATGCAGGTTTTGTCATTTTAAATCTTAATTGTAGTATGGCAGAATTTAGATTCTGCTCAAGAACCTATGCTTCAAGGTTCCATGGTAGACCCATTCACTTGTCACAGGTGCAATAGGCTCTATTATTAGGTGCCATAGGCCAACAAGATATATATTTGTCCCACTATTGCATAGTGTAACAGGCATATTGCCATAAGCTACATGTTTAAAGTGTGTTATTGTAACATTACAAGATTTTATAACTCAGGTCTCAGTTAGGCCTGCCAGCAACAAATAGACAGAGAAATCATGTTAATTACAGTCATCACTTCTTCTGTGATTTGAAAGCAGGATGTAACCATAACATTGTCATGGATTCACAGATGGTCAAATGGTATGACTGGACCTCGGCCTGCACCCCTAGGTGTGCGGTTGATGTCCCATTTTAATTTTTCTCTTTCCACAATTGTCAGAAATTTAGGCTCTGTCGCACCACTCTTTACAAAACAAAAAGGTTATTGGTTTAACAGATTGTTATTTATGTGTTCTTAAGTCAGTTTCTAACACACTTTGCAAGTTTTCAGGTTTCCATGGTGTGGCACACATAACTCCATGTACAACAGCAGTAACACCTGTATCTAAGTTGCAAAAACCTTCATCTTTTCCTGAAAAGAAAACAACCGCCACAGCTTTAATGTCATCACCATCTTTGTGCCTGACTGGCTCCAAATAAAGACTATTACATGAACAAGTTATTATTACCTCTGCAAGTGTAATGTTTTCAGCAAAATTATACCTATTTGTAGAACTTTAAACCAACTGAAAAGAGGTCCAGCCAATTCAGACTCTGCGATCAAGCTTATTGTTTCTGCTTACTATGAGGCTAAGTCTGGGGTAGGGACAATCCCCTAACTTCAGCAAGAAGATTTTTCTTCAATTGATCTTCAAGCAAGACATCCATTTTCATCACTGCTGCTTGTTCCAAACCTGGCTGGTACTTTATACAAACTTAACATTCTGTTATGGACTGTGTTCTTAATCGTTTTATTGTGAACTGTCATTTTTTTTTAAGGACTGTTAATCTTTGTGCAATGGTATAATCAACCTCCACAACACAAATGACATGCCAGTGTGTGTGTGTGTGTGTGGCTACTCCATTAGCAGGACTTGGTGTGCAATCTAATGCACCCCTGACAAGACCCTTTTCAAATTCAGTTATCCAGCAACCTGCAGCCTAAACATTGACTTTCTTACTATGATGGTGTTTCATCTTTCAATTACCATCTGCATTGTCCCATGCACCTTGTGGAGTTACCACCTTTCTGCAAATGAGGAACTCTATGGACTGTTACTTGTATGAACATTCTAAACTGGTCATATACGTTTTATAATGACCTATCTGACAAGAGACATTATCAACACATTTTTCAATCAAGCTCCGAGGGTGTGCCACACCTCAACACCAGGTAGCATCTACCTTATCCACTCTCAAAGTGGATTCCATGAACTCTTCTTCATCAATAGATATTGTTATGTCATATTGTGTTCTATGCAATATCACGTTAACATCTTTTCACATATTTCAATTGTGGTGTTGACATCCCTAAGTTCTGCACTATATTTTACAAACATACCATTTGTGCTCCATCTGTGATCACCCCTGTACCAACTCCAGAACAGGATGCCTTAACTATCTGTATGCTGGCAACCAGTTTTTAAAAAAATGTTTTTTCATGTAATCAATTATAAACTGTTTTTCTAGCTTTAAAAATTGTAGCTTGCATTATGATAGCTTAAAAATTATGTAAAGTAAAAGTATTAGCATGCAATTAACAGGTTAAGATAAAAAAATGCTTAGTTGTACTAAACATATTAATCAAAGTATTATCTGTGGGGGTTCAGGACTCCCTTTACAAGTCTTCCCTCACCCCCATAATCAGGACTGTTAAAAGTGTCCCCAGTTAACACCAGGGCCCCCTAGCGGATTAACTGCCACCTCAATACCTGAAACCCTTATAAATAATGTACAATTTATGCATACCTGTTGTTTTAAATATCTCCCATTGAAATATGGCTAAGTTTGGACACTGCATTCAAACTAATGTGTCCTTATTTTATGCCTCCCTGGTAATAGATGTAATAGCAGCCCATTATTAGAGGTCACAAGATAGAATTGCAGGGCAAGAAATTCTAAGAACATTTAGTTAATAATTAACATCTATATGGTTATGTTTAATTTTGTGAAGGTTCTGGGTCCCCCAGTGGGTTTCCCTCACCTTCAAGATAGGGACTGTTAAAAGTGGCCTGTGGCCAAAGTTTTAGTAATCAGTGGCCCAGGTTCATAAAAGGTTATTAATAACAACCTTTATATACATTGTTAGCTATGAGAGGCTGCAAATAAATAACTAAATGATGCCAACATGTGAATTAATAGGTATGGCTAGCAAAAGATGCAAGTGGCTAGTAGATAATGATCTGACACCACCAGGATAAATGGCAATGATATCCCCATGTAAAGTGATATGTATGTAGGTACACAGGTTTAAAAGGTGGTCAAGGCCCAGTAGATGATACTTGTAGAACACAGGTAAAGAGCATAAGTAGTGTTTAGGAACAGATGTTTTAAAAGCAAAATTAGTTTGTTCTACTCAAACAGAGATATTTTATACAAAAACATGTTTTTCTATAACCCAGGGTCATGGCTTAGATAAAATGCAGCTGATTTAACTGACTGCAGTTTAGCCTTGGCTAACACAGTTCCTCATTTCATGTTTCTTGTGTTTAAAAAAATGTGCAACAAAGAGTTGATAAGGAACAATTATATCCTTGTTTTGGCCACTGTCTGCTGGTACAAGGCTACTTTGTTGAGCAAGTTATTTAAATAAAGTAACGTCCCCTCATTTGTTTCTGTCTCCTAAGCAAGTTATTTTGATATATAAATCCCTGAGCACTTGTTTTCCATCCAAGGATAATGATGAACAAACTCCCCTGTCTCAGCAAAGTGTCAAATGTATCTTATGACTGAGGTAGCTCATGGCCATTGTACTTTTAAACCTTGTCTCATGATGTTATTGAATGACGTGGTGTCTAGGCTAAAATTTGTTGTAATAGCTTGGAAATTTCCACTATGCATTTTTGATGTAAACAAATTGAATATAAATACAGGACCTAGGTGACATGTCCAGTGTGTTCCAGAGGAATAGCTACATGGGCTGCTATATATGCTGGACACCCAGAAAAAAAGGGAGCAAATTTGCTTCATTTTTTTCTGTACCTGTAGCCCTGGTGGTAAACGGCCATCAGCTGTTTAGAATTGATCATGTTAGAGGTAAAATTGTTAGGGCTTATTTAGGTATTAATAAATTGCAACTGATTTAAAACAACATCTTGTGTGAGGTGGCTTTATTGGATTACCAGGGACCACTAACCATGAACCTTGTGCTTTTACTACCTTACTGCCATCAGTATGGTATAGTTTCTTTATTTACAGATGGGCAGAGGTGCCAGACCATGAGTTGGAGGGATTACTATTTGGTAGTTTACTGAGGAGGGCAGACAGATCTGTGAATTTTAGGTTAAAGGCATTGGCAACCTCGGTTGCGTCAGTCAGGAGACCAGCCGGGGAGCTTAAATTTATGTTGGGATTGTTTGTGCAAGGGGTGAGTAGGGAGTTGATGGAGTCCCAGAACTTTCTGGGATTGCCAAAACTTTCTTTCTGCTGTCTGGAGTAGTAGTTTCTCTTAAGGGTATGGGTCAAGTGTTTGCATCGATTTCTAAGGCACCGATATTTATTCCACAGAGCAGGGGAGGGGGTTTGTTTATGCATGATTCACTTATGGTCCCTCTCTTTCATGAGGGAGAGGAGTTTCTTGGTGATACAGTGAGCGCACCCGCCACGAACTCTCCTGGTTGTTTCTGGGAAGTGTTGATCCTGAAGGTCCAAGAAGAGGCCAATGAGGTGGGTAACAGCAGAGGTAACATCAGAGAGTACATAAAGGCTCTGCCAGTTTAAGTCCCTGGCATCATTTAACAGAGCAGTGGTGTCGGGGGAGGTTGAAATTGTGGAAGGTGATATAATTGGGGGGGGTGGGAGGCTTTGGAATTCCAGATGGAAAAAGTAGGGGAGTGGTCACTGAATGAAACTGATAGATTACCTGAGTGGAGAATGTGATCCCTGCAAGTGGTTATCACCCAATCGATTAGGGAATGAGTAGAGGTCTGACTGTTTAGCTGGGTAGGGAGGGTGAGGACTTGTTTGAGGTTGAGTGACTTGAGTTGGTTTACAAAGTTGGGTTCTTGGGGGCCCAACCAGTTCAGGTTGAAATCCCGGAAGAGGATAAATTCCTTCACAGGGGAGAGAGATCATAAGCCTGAGAGCAGGTTCTGTAGTCCGGCTACGTTGCCAGTCACGGGGTTGTAACAGCAACGCAGGTAAAGCTTCTTTGTGGAGCCCAGGGTGATTTCCACAATGAGCCAGTCACTGGGTGAGTCAGTTTCCTTGCAGAGGGCAGTGGAGGCCATGAGGGAGTCACTGCCAAGGATAGCAGTGCCACCACCCTTTTTTTTTTGCTAGGTCGATCTCTGCATAGTAGGGTGTAGCCAGCTGGTAGATACTGTACATGGCCCTAATGTGCTGGGGCTTCAGCCAGGTCTCCATGAGGCAGAGTATGTGGGGTTTGTGAAGGGACACTAAGGTTTCTAGCTCTGGGAATTTGGCAGGTAGACTGCAGAAATTTATGTGGGCCAGTTTTAACCAAGGATCACTAGCCCAGATGCATGAGGTTGCTGTAGTCGTGCTGTTATGCGGGCAAGGGTTTGATTCAATATCACCACCTATAAGGAAGAGGGAGAAAAGTAGGTGGTAGAGGTGCAGGGTGCAGGGAGAAAGGATGGAGATAGAGAGGGAGTGAAGGAAGAAGCCAAGTCAGTCTGACAGGTCTTTGATTTCCTGCCTTCTCTCTTTTACCACTTTTGTGAAGTGGGACCACATCTGCCCTCTTCAAGTCCTCCAGAACTTCAGCAGTATCTAGTGATAGGTTGAACAGGGCTGTCAGCAGTGCAGACAGCAGCTCCTTAGCTCCCTCAGTATCGTAGGGTGTACCTCGTCAGGCCCCATTGCTTTGTCCACTTTTAACTGTGCTAGTTCCTTGAGGACTCTCTCCTTTGTAAAAGGACTAGTGTCCACCTACCTTCCTTTAATGCCCTTGTCCCTCATCTGTAGCCAGTCACCTACCCCTTCCTCTGTAAATACAGAACAAAAGTATTAGTTCAATATGTCTGCTTTTTTTTTTTTGGGTCCATTTCCACAAAAAACCCTCCTTCCCCTTTTAGCTTTACTAGCCCTCCTTTATTTATTTAGCTTTTGTTTACTGGGCAAGTGCGCTAGGCAGAAAACCTGCCTATTTTCAGGCACGACCCAGGAGAGTACATAAACAGGTAGTAGCACAGGTAGCAATACAAATAATACAGAAAAGCTACAGGTATTCAGAGCAATTGAAGACTCTCAGGAAATTAACACAGGATACAATATTACAGGCAGTGATTACATGAAAACTCTGGTATATTGAGCAGCCAGTGATTGCATAGACTAAAATGAGAATAAGTACAGATAAACAATATGACAGGCAGAGATAACATAGTTCAGCATAATAGTGTAGTACAAGATGAGATGCACAGGCAATGGCCTAAGGTGGGTAAAAAACAGTATATATTAAATGAAGTGCTCGGTCTTCAGTCCAAGGAGGGTGTATACAGTGTTCAATGTGTAAGGAGAAACTCTTCCTCTATTCGCTTATATACCTGAAGAATGTTTAAGCCCCCTTTTTTAATGACTTGGCAATATTCTCTTCTGTTTGTGCCTTTGAGCTCCTCATTGCTTTCCCTGCCTTCCTTTGTTTCTCCTAATATATCTCCCTATCCCCCTCCTTCTGTGTCATCTTGTACTTTCTAAATGCTAGCTTTTTTGCCCTTTCTTTCTCTGCTACTTCTTTAGAGAACCACAGCAGTCCATTTTTCATCTTGCATTTGTTAACCTTCCTGACACAGAGGTTTGTTACATTCTCAATGCTCTCCTTTATTTTTGCCTACTGTTCTTCAATTCCTCCCAGTTTCCCTATCCCTGCCAGGGCAACCCTGAGGCATTTTCCCATTTTCTTAAAATCGGCCTTCCTAAATTCCAGGACCCTTGTTTTAGTGTGGTTTGATTCTGACCCAGTTCTTATTGAACCACACTATACAATGATCATTGGCCCCAGGTGGCTGCCCACCATGACGTCAGCAATGATGTCCCCATTTGTCAGTACCTAGTCCAGTAATGCCCCCCACAAGTGGGTTTCTTAACTAGTTGCCTGAGGAATTCCCCCTGCAGGGAGTCCAGGATGTCCCTGCTTCTAACTGTTGCTGCAGCTGGGAGGCTCCAATCTACATCCGGTAGATTGAAGTCCCCTACCAGCAATACCTCACCCCTGCTTGCCATCATTTGGATTTCTTCCAAAATATCCTTGTTCTCCCCCCTGTGCTAGGGTCTGTTGAACACCCCTGTGCAAACAGATTCCCCCTTCCATGTCTCCAGGATGACCCACGGTACCTCTGCTCCTCCCTGCTCCCCCAGTATTTCCATAGCTTTCAAGTTTTCCCTCACATAAAAATACCCCCCTCCTTTACCTATCCTGTCCCTTCAGAATGGAGCATAACCTGGTATGGCTACATTCCAGTCCTGGTTTTCATTGTACCAGGACTCGGTAATTGCGACTATGTCCAGATCCGCTTCTCCCATGGTGGCCTCTAGGTCTGTAGTCTTAATGCCCAGACTTTGGATTCACGTGATGTGCTGCTGAGAGTGAACATTCCTCCTGACATCTCCGGCCCTCACATTTTTATTTTGTTACTTTTAAACATAGTTCTTACGTCCCTCAACGAGCTCATTAATTTGAGGGACTACTGAAAACGTGTTGGTCCTCTGGCTGTTAGTGGATTTTGGCAAAATGGAGGCAGAAATGAAATCTGCCCCACCGTGCCCACACCACCAATGACTCCTGAGTGGGACAAAGATTTGAAAATGAATGAAGGCACATGCCACAGCTATTAGTCATCCTGGTTCTTCACTACCAGCCCTCATGGAAGATAAATTTTTAACAGGAATTTACTCCTGTTAAAGATGCTCTCCAGCTTCTCACTGATGAGATTAAGGCTCTTTGTTTGGCTACTGAGACCCTTACATGGCAGGTTAGAGATGTGAAAACCCGCTTCAGTTCCCTGGATGATTGATGGAGCCACCTCAACCTCGAGGTGACTTCGCTCCATCAGAAAATGGCTCGATTGAAGGCTAAATTGGAAGACCTTGAAGGAAGAAGCTGGCGCAACAATGTGGTCACACTTGGTCTGCCAGACAGGATTGAGGGCCCCAATGAGGTGATGTTTGTGCAGAAACTCTGTGAGAAGTTGTTGGGACCCTCCCCGAATGGACCATCTTATATCATACTGTAGAATGGGCTCATCAAGCACTTAGGCCAATTCCACTGGAGAGCTTAACCCCTCACCCTCTCATTTTCAAATGCTTAAATTATCTGGATCATCAGCATTTATTGGGAAAGATACAAGGGCTGCATGATGTCTCATGGGAGGGCACCAAGCTTCAAGTGGTGCAGTATTTACTCCTGGCAGTGAAACAAAAGTGGGCTGCTTACCACCCTATTGTTTTTAAACTTCTGGCGGCTAATCTTAAGTTTCGTATGTTATATCACACATGCCTTCAGGTCACTTGTAATGGAGCTCAAAAAAACTTTTATTCAGTGGAGCAGGCTACTAGAGAGCTGCCTACTTTATTTCCTGACCTGTTTAAACCTTCGTGAGTGATCTCAGTTACTATGATGTTTTACATGGATGTCAGTGGAAGCCCTCCGCAAGACTTTTATTCCTTTGGTAATTGGACTATTATGTGTTTGCTGGAATAGAGTATAAGTGATACCCTGTTCTTTACTTCTGGGGCTGGAAAAGATGTTTTGGCCATTTTGTGCATGTGTTTGCATTTCAGCTATGGTTCTCTGACAGCCAATGTTGCTTTAGTTGGCAGATTGAATTCAGTACTAGTTATTGCCTGGGGGTGGTGATGGGCCCCTTAGTTACTTTAATTTACTGGTTATACGCTCTATCCTCTGTGGATGTTTCCTCGAAGATGTGTGGTACTGTTGTTCCCCCTCATCAATATGGAGTGGCCCAATGACTTTCCTGCTCCATTGGAAAGATTATCTAGACATGGCTTTACTGGGTCTCATTACCACTGTTCATTTATTTTGGATGCTGCAATTCGGGGCCCCCTCGAAGTACTAAAGTGTGTTATGAAAAATAGAGTGTATCACTAACTTTTGTTTTTTGATCCTCTTTGTCTCCTGCTCATCGCGGCTGAAGATGGACTAGTTTGCACTGGAGATTACATATGTTCTAATGATAGAGTTATGTTATATGTTCAAGGGTGATTTGTTTCTTTATATTTTAATCTTAATTGGGGGGCTTGTCAACGCTCCCTAACTATCTGATTATTGGGAGGGGGGCATTTTGTCAGGCTATATAATAACAACATCTTTTTTTGTTTTCCTTCTATTTTCTTCTTTTGTATATTTGTGTATGAATATGTGTATTCTGCTGGTAAGTGTGGTGGTCAGGGAGGGTTTTTTTGGGACAGCTCCTGAATCCGTCATGGACCTTGGTGTTTTGGGGTTTCAGTCGCTTGGACTGGGGATGATTTGGCTTTTCTTGTTGATACCATGTTGGGATTTGTTCTTTTTGGTTGTGGGGTTGTGGGGATAAATCTTTTACCTGTTGGATTGTAAGATTTTTGTGATACCTTTTAGAGGTTGGGTGATGTTAGTTATCATTGGGGATAGTGGGGGGGGGAGTTGGTCCTAGAGTTCAGTCTGTCTAAGGAATTGTGATCCTTTTCCTTTTGATTATGGTTGGAGTTTTTATATTATTTCTACAATTTTGTAATGGGTAGTTTGTATAAATTTGTAATGTGGAACATTAAGGGTGCTCAAGAGAAATGGAAATGCCATATGGTCTTGTGTCACCTTAAGAAACTCCAAGTGGAGCTTGCATTTCTGCAGGAGACTCACATGCAATGTGAGGATGCTTCTTATTTTTGATGAGAATGGGTGGGCCAGATTAATGGAATGGGAGACAGTAGTAAGAGAGGGGGTGTGGTCATATTGATAACCCATAAACTTGCTTTTCAGTTGATTCAAGAGTGCTGAGACCCTTAGGGATGCTTTCTTTTTGTGCATGGACAGTTGTGGCTCACTGAAGTTCTGTTGGGTTTGGTATATGGCCCCCATGTGGGCTCTCCAAAGTTTTTTACAGATTTGGCTACTCGGTTGTCCCCATTCACCCATCTGCCTGTGTTCTGGGGGGAGGGACTGGAACCTGGTATACCAAACTGACAAAGGCAGGTCCAGTTCTTACAATGAGGATCTGTCCCCAGGGCACCAGAGACTGTGGGAGTTGCTAGATACTTTGGGTTTGGTGGATCCCTGGTGCATTCTCCACCCCATGGACAGGCAGTACAGTTTTTATTCCTCTCCCCATAATACATGGTCTTAAACTGATTATTTTCTTATTATTTAGGATCTTCTTGCCAGACTTTCATCTCGTGAAATTCAATTCTTGGTCATTTCTGACCATTCACCGGTGACTATGGAACATTCTGTCCATGGGCTGGAGGAGCTGGACAGGGTCTAGCACCCGAACTCGCAGCCTCTCAAGGATCCTAACACTCTAAGTGGTATCTTACATTTTCTTATGTTTTTTTTTCCTGAATAGTGATTTTCCGTGGTGATGCTCGATGTTCTGTGGGGGGGCTACTAAATGTGCTGTTAGGGAGGAATGTATAAGATTGGCCACAAAGCGTGAAAAGGTGCATAATGAAAGAGTTGATCAGTTACTTAAGAATATTTGCCAGTTGGAGCAGAGGCTTTCCCCCGATACCCCTACCCCTGTTTGGCTCCAACTTAACTTCCTTGAGCACAATACTTGGATCTCTTCACAGAATGGTGGAGTTGGCCCTAATGCACACAAAGATACGCTATTTGGAGTTGGAGGAATGAGCAGGAAACTATTAGCCCTGCGACTTCACCAGATGGAGTCATCAAAAGCCATTCCCCATCTTCAACCTAGCTCCGACACTGTGACACGTACTCACCCACTTGATATTGCAGAGGTTTTTCTAAATTATTATAGTCTTTTATACTGGAGTGACCCTTCCTCCATGCCGGCCCTTCTAGATCAAGTTGCAGCTTACCTTGATCACCTTCCCCTCCCCACTCTCATGGTGCAGCAGCAGGACTTATTAAAGTGTTCCATTACACTTTCAGAGGCTCAGAAAGTGATAAAGCAGCTCCCACTGGCTAAGACGCCTGGGACAGATGGATTTTCTAACAATTTTTATGCAGCCTGCATAGAGGTCCTAGCTCCCTTTCTGACCCTACTATTCAAACACTTGCTTCTCGCAGGCCTTACTGAGTCCATTTCATGCAAGCCTGGATTATTCTCATACGTAAATTGGGTAAAGATGAATTATTACCAAGTAGTTATCATCCAATTTCTTTGCTTAATTCGGATATAAAATTCTTACCCAAAGTGCTTGCTAATCAGTTGCATTTGGTATGGGACAGTCTTATTGACCTGGTGCAACTTGGATTTATGGTTGGTCATTTATCCAGTGATCACCTATGTAAAATACAGTATCTGATTTCTGCGTCCATGGACAGCAAACTTCCAGCTGCTCTGGTCTCCCTGGATACGGAAAAAGCTTTTGATTGGGTCTCTTGGCCTGACTTGTTTGCTGTTTTGCAAAAATTTGGTTGTCATTTGACATTCTGCACATGGGTAAAGGTATTGTATTGCAATCCTTCTGCTCATATTGGATGTAATGGTATTCTGTCAGCCCCTTTTTCGCTGCAAGGGGGGATGAGGCAGGGTGTACTCTCTCCCCCTTCCTAGTTAATGTATATCTGGAACCCCTACTTTACAATCTACAGCAAAATTCAGCTATCAGTGAGATTTTGTTGGGGGGGGGCAGGTATAAGATATCCTCTTATGTGGATGACCTCCTTTTGTATGTAGAGGACCCCTGGCTTTGATCCCTGCAGCACTGGCTGAAATTTAAAATTTTTTCCGTGGTTGCCGGCTATAAGCTTAACTTAGGTAAGACCAAAGTTTACCATTAAACGCCTATGACCCCAAACAAGAGATTCTAGATTTGGGCTTCTCATCAGAACCTAGAGTACCGACTTATTTAGGAGTATGTCATTCTAGGCATCACTGATTTAATTAAGGAGAATCTTCTACCCCTCATGCAAATGCTTAAAACGGATTTGCAGCTCTGGTCAGCTCTACCTCTGTCTCTTTGGGAAAGGGTTAGTGTCATAAAAATGAATATTCTAGCACAGATTCTATACCCATTGGGTATACTTTGTGTATACTTACATAAGTCTTGGTTTATGTATTTACAGCATTTGATTACTGAATTTTTATGGAGAGGTGGAGCTGCCTGTCACTCATACTTTAAGTTGACACTCTCAAAGGATTGGGGAGGACTACGTCTTCCCAGTTTCTTTTCATATTACTGTTCTTTGCACATTAGTAAATTGTTTCGGTTCTTGGCCAGGTCCCTCCAAACACATACATTTTCCATTATTTTTAGTGCTAGAGCACTAGCTTTGTAAGCAGTTTGGCCTGCAGCTTACTAGTTTCCTTTATCTGAAGCCATCTGGTTTGCCACCACAGCTTAAAATCACTCCTCTTCTGTGGTCCTTAAAGGTCCTCTGGAAACTATGTACTTACTTAGGTCATGACTGGACAAAGGCACTTACTCAGCCAGTTTTAGGTAATCCTAACCTTCAAATTGCTGGCCGGCCGATGTCATTTAATTGTTGCTAGTAGCTCAGAAAAGCTTCTATAGATTCCCTCTTGGATGAGGGTACTTTTTCCCCACCCCATATCCTGCAGGACTACTTTCTATTCCCCATTTCCATAGTTTCAAATATCTCCAGCTTACTTGGGCAATTACTTCTCATTTGGGCCCATGCCTATGGTTCCCTCAGGATAACTCGAGTATTCAGTCACTGTTGTCCCTTGCAGAACAGCTCCACTCTGTTTTTAAGTTTTATAGGTTGTTTCAAACAATAGTCTCTACAAGCCTGGTTGGGATATGTTATTACTGGCTACAGGCCCTTGATCTTCACCCAGATCCTAGGTTGTGGCAGTCCATATGGTGGAATCTGTACAGATATGTAAAACAGGACCATTACCACTTGATTCAATATTGTATTTTGCATAATATGCATGATACCCCTCAAAAGTTATATAAAATTGGGGGGGGGTGCTGTGGAGCTTTCAACATAGTGGATGTCTTTCTATAAGCAGCAGTTTGAGTGGGCAATCAACAATAATTTTTACTGAACTGGTGAAAGTTAACCTGGAAAATTTGGTGGTGACTGATTGCTGAATACTTCCCTAATCAAAGGATGGGTCCTAAAAAAGACAAACATTCAGCACACCATATCAATTCCTACCTTTCATCTGCTTCAGGTCCAAGAGGTGGGCCACCCACGTTCTTGGATACTAGGCCAGCGAAGACTCTGAATCATCAACTCATGGCTCTCCTTGAAAAAATCCAGACAACCAGAGAAGACACAAATCAATGGCTTGTAACAATGGAGTCTCATATAACAGAGCTAGAGACTCAGGTACAGGCAAATACCTCCCACATAACTGAGATTAATTCAGAAAGGGATCGCCAGTGAGAGATGAATGTGGCATTTGTTAAGGACTTTTACTTTATGTGCTCCAAAATAGAGTTGCTAGAAAATGCTCAAAGACAGGCAAATGTCTGCATTGTTGGATTTCCACCTCGTTTGGCGGGAAAAACAGAACTTTTACCAGCGGTTCACCGACTAATCTTTAATGAATTGGGCTTCTTACCTGAAGACTCCGGGGTTTCTATTACAAAGGCCTTTGCCATTCCAATCAAGGCCAGGCCACGGAGCTCTGCTGGGGAGAGCCCTTTCACAGCTATAGTGACACTCTCGAACCCAGAGGCTCGGATCCTGTTGTTACAGGCTGCTCGTCAGTGAGGAGATCTTGTCTGGGAGGGCAGTAAGATCGCTATGTTTCCTGACATCTCCACCCAAACCCAAACTAGAAAAAAAGCTCTACAGGAGACAAAGAAGCTCCTTTTAGAAAACAGTATCTCTGCACAACTCCAGTTTCTTGCTCAGCTACAAATTTGACATGCGAATAAAACCCACATTCTAACAGATCCCGACGCTGCTGTGGCTTTTGCATCAAAACTCCTAGAAGACCACCAGGGGAATAAGGACGGACGAGAGGCAGAAGATTTGGACTTAGATCCCAATGACTGAACATTATCCTGTGATGAACTTTGTAGCCCATATTTAGGGCATTGTGGCCTGCTTAACAATTTCTTTTCCACTGTTATTATGATGCCTTTTACCACATTATAACTGCTGTTTATATGCCAAGGTGTAAACAATTAATAATCAATGTTGATAAGCTCTCATGATCTCCTTTTCCATATTATTATTAGTGATGAGGTCCAGCTCATTATAAGACCAAATTTGCTCTACTCAGTTTGTGAACTGTTTATAAAAATACTTGATTCCTAATATGTATCCCTACCAGCTATCTGGCTTGTGCTTTATGGTAGGGGAGAAATTCAACATAGTGGAGCCCAGGATATCTGTTAAATAGTAGTTTTTGGCCTCTATCATTAGAAGTGCAGCCTCCCACGTAATTTTTCTATCCTATGAGAGGCAAGATATTGTGGCTGATATTCTGCAAGTCATAGAAACAGTGAAAGTGGACACTTCTACACCATTGTCTTGCTGAACTTTGACTCCTTTAACTATCTGGCAGTCCGAATGCAACCATGGACATTTATTACTCTTTGAAATGCTTGTTCATGTTTCTACCATGTATCTTGCTTCACGGGTCTGTATGTACTCTATACTATTGTATTATATGAATATAGTGATGCTGTATTTAATTAAATACTATAAATAAAAAGTCTAAAAAAAAGTTATATAAAATGGGTAACATTTCCTCTCAGGTCTGCTGCCGCTATGGACTCACTGAAAGCAACCTTAAACATTTACTTTAGGATTGTGTCAAAGTGATCCCCTTCTGGAATACTATTAAGAATTCTTTTGACCCCTTTTTAGGCCTAGAAGGTTTTTTTTTTGCTGGACATATGTTTGGTTGGCTGTTATTGTTCTAGCCTTTTTGGCCCTCAAAAGGCCTACATGGCTTTGACTTCCGTTATGGGCAAACTTATAAATTTATATTATTGGCTAGATGATACCTCTCTCTTGTATAGGGAATGGCATCGGGATATTCTGAAGGCTTTGTTTGTGGAGAAACAAATAGCTTCTCTACAGCAACAGGTCGAGCCCTTTCGTAACCGCTGAGAACCCCTTTCTGCCTTACTTTCTGCTTCAGCAAGATCCTAACTTGACGCAGACCAGTGTGGTTTTGTCTTCTCTTCTTGGTTTTTCTGTTTTTATGTTGGCCCGTCTTTCTCATTTCTTTTTCTTATCTAGGGCTCCCCTGTCTCTTCCCTCCTTTCCCTTGTATTGGGGTTTACTGTGCTCTGGGAGAAAGGGGGGATGGGATAGTGAGGGATGTTTTGATAGTTATTTGGTATGTTAAGGTTTTGTTGTATGTTGTTCTTTATTATTTGTTGGTATTTGCTGGTATATGGTGGTTTAATGTTATAGTTTGAAAAAGTTAATAGAGTATACTAAATTTAAAAGAAAATGCCCAGACTTTGAGCATTTGCACACGTGGTTCTCCAGATTGTCCTGCCACACCCCCTCATTTTACCCAGTTGCCCTCCCTTATTTCATCCACTATTCTTCTTACTAGCTCCCTTTCCTTCTAACTCCTGGATTTTTATGTTAATTTGTTCTTTTGGGAATTTTACTCCCTTCAGATTCCCACTACTGACCTTGTAAGCCAGAGGGGGGACAGCTTATATCTCCCTGCCTCATTTCACCTCCCCTCTTGGCTAGTTTAAATGCTTACCAATGTATCATTTAAACCATTCACTGAGGATCATGGTTCCCCTCCTGGATGGATGCAGGCCATCACCCCAGTCCAGGTCTTCATCCATCCAGGTGGGGCCACTGTCTACAATTAATCTGAAAACTTCCTCTCTGCACCACTCCTTCAAACATGAGTTGAAATTCCTCATGAGGAGAATCCTGTCCTCCCCCCTTTATGACAGTATACAAGTGTTTCATGATAGTATACAAGTATTTCCTCACAATACTCATATATTTTGAAACCCTTTCTGGCAAACAAATTCACAAATAAATTTCTTAGTGAGCAAAAAGCACAGATAACTGTTTACCACACTTTCATATGTAGCAAGTAATGACAGTCATTTCTTCTACAATGCTATACAAAGTATTATATTCAAATTATAATGCAATGCTTACATTACTTCCTAGATACACAACATTGTATCTTTGACATACTAAAGAAAAATACTACAGCCTGAAGAGGGTGTATATGTGTTGAAATGTGCATGTGTATCCAAGGCTACAGTAGTGGTGGACCATGATGATGGATGTCTCTTCTGGTATCTGCAGAGAGTTGCATGTTGTTTGTATTACCTGATGATGACTGTCTCTGGTTGCTTGTGTTGCCTTGCACCTTTCACTGCTTGAGGGATGTTGTATACAGCATTAGGGTAACCCTAATGTTGAAATTCTCAGCTTTTGTTGCTTTAACCTGAACCCTAACTGATTCATTAGCAATTTTTTTTTGCAAAAAAATCCTTCCTTTTTGAGGATTTATTCATAGCCTATGCATTTATTTTGTTGTGTATCATTTCAGAGCACTGTACCAGTAGATACCCTCATAAATGGTTATAACAGTACTTAACTCAATCTCCATAAGGTATGAACCTTCATGGTTAGTATGTATCATGGCAACTTTGACAGTTCTCTTCAAAAAGAAAACATAAAGAAGTCATTACATGTTTAACAGATGACAATTGAATGTTTGTTACAAAATCATTTAGCATAACATATTCATGCTAGAAATAATGTTTATGAACTATATTTCAATTGATTGTAATGTAACCACTGAACATTTATTCATTATGAAGAAAAACACAGAAGAAGGATATAAGTTTAAAAAAAAAAATACTTCTTTGAATTAGTACCAAAACAGAGCTGTGCTCCTGGAGAGGGCAAAAAAGTACTTTAAAATAGAAAAGTAATCTTTTATTCCACAAAGAGCTAACAGTTATCTGAGAAAAGTAAAATGTGGATAACTCTTAGCAAGATATATACACCATGAGATTTCTAAACTACTTACAAGACTGCACTTGGAAAATTCCACACTCAACTCCTTAATAAAGATGATCTTATGAAAAAGCAGGAACACATAATGAGCAGCATACTACAGTAGGTACATGAGTGAGACACAATGAAACATTTAGTTTTCAGCTTGTCATTTACACAGTTTTACATTTTTGGAATCCATACAGAAATTTAAGTGACATATGAATACTGAAGTGCTGAAACATTTATTACTTTAACAATGTATACTGTGTGCTGAGAAACAAAATGGTCAATATATACAACAAGGCACACATGCATCAATTGCATTACTGTTCAAAGTTTGTCAAACAAATTGTTTGTTGCCATATTGGTCCTTGAACAACAAGATGCATAAAGTGAGTGAATTGATACCTTTTATTGGACCAACAAAAATGTACAGAAAATCCTTAATCTTTCAAACCTGCAAGGTCCTTTTTCAAAAGCTAATGGCAGTGATCATAAAAAGAGCTTACTCTTAAATCCCCAGAACCTACACATTTTACACATGAATGTCATAAGAAGTCCAATTAGTGTTCAAAGTATGTAATTACAACAATGGCAATGTAGTATATTTACAGAGGAAGATATTTTCTGCCATATAATAGTGTACATATTTACAAATCTGAGTCATAATTTGGTAGCAGTATATACCCATAAAGGTATGATGCAGTTTAAAGGGCATGGTTTGTTGCTCAGGTTTAAATCATAATGTTATGCATGCATCCCAATTGGAAGTGCTATGCATTATTCAGTGGGGAATACCACAAAAAAAGTCTACATGGGCCAATATATGTTACACTCACTGATTGTACATACAGCCTGGCACCCTCATAAGAGCCCACTCAAACTGTAACTAGTTCATTTTAATTAGTAGAGCAATCCAGGCATTGCATATAGAAAGAATAGCAAAAGAAACTAAAGTTTTCACAATAATTACAGAGGGATGCTATTTAAGTCTGGTGAATATAACTGAGGGAACTATGTATATGCATGACTTTTAAGCTTAGCTAGCTCAGATGCATATTATGACAAAATGTGGAGGGGTTGTGGGATAACACATGGACCAGACACCAAACTTCAAGTTCAACACACAATCTCTGAGTGATTTTTATTCAAAATGCAGTAGATAACCTTCAGCAATGGCATATCCCTTCTTCAGTACATCAGTTTGTAGCAACAGACTATGCAAGTATTTCCTCTACACTTAGCCAGCACCTACTAACTTATTAATCTCTGATCTAACTTATCTGTTGAGATTTAGCCTCCCCTATGTTGGCCTTGTTTGCTTGGGTGGTGGGGGTTCAAATAAAAAAAGCTAAAGACAAAGAACATCAGTGCAGAAGCATTGAAACAAGGGTTACCCCAAAGAGCATTGACAATAAGCCAAGTTTCAAAGAAACAAATCACACATACTTCCATAATGCAAAGCATCATGGGTTGTATGTAAATCATCATGACATTTCAGACGTGTTCAGTTTACAGCAATTTACATGCATTTTAAGTAGCACAAAATAACTTAATTTTTATCGTTCAGTCCCTGAGTAACTTTTTACCTTTATCAAAAACAACTAGTGCCATGGTATTTTCAACATTTACAGGTTTTATACACATAAGGTATATACATTAAAGTATTTTATGACATAGTGTCATTGCATATAAATCCAACAATGAGGAATACAACCTGTTATTTTATATCAGCACACAGGTCACAACAATAACCTCCCTATATGAGGACCTGAGAGGGAAAAGGAAAATTAAAGAGGATACTCTAGCATAGTCAAGAAAGGGAAGGGGTGTCTATAGGTGGCCAACCTTATGGACTAGAAATTGTAAAGAATAGCTTAGGCTAAGAAATCGAAGAACTGTTGCAACAGATTTAAGTAAAGGTCGATCTTCAAGAGCAGCAGGAGCTCCTCCTACAGGAACTACTGTTCTGCAGCTGGAGCAAACTGCTTATTTTTCAGAACCAAGACATATGCATACTTGAGATTCTTTGGCAGTCTCTCTTTAAAGGTGCACATACTGTAGCATCATTACACTCTAGCTACCCACCACTGTATCTGAGCCAAGTCACATAATGACCAGAAGGTACAGAAGGTCCGTGGTGGAAAATTATTGCCCCGAGTCATAATGTCATATGCTTAATAGCGTATGGCATTATATGCATCGAGACCTGTCCTGTGCGCCTGTTGGACCCTCCAGAGTTGGACTCTGTAGTGGAGGGTCTGGGGGCACAGCCCCCCATAACTGGGGTTGTGGGTGGCAGAGCCTCCCACTGAATAATATATTTCAAGAATTCTTACAATGTGATTGTGCTGCATGGCATTCTGCATTGCAACATTTTTTAAATTTTTTATTTATTTAAATCTCGGATTACAAATACCTTTGAGCTTGAAGCAGCTCATTTACAAAGGTTCCACATCAAATAAAAGGGTTACAATAAGGTAGGGAGGTATAGACAACATTCATGGTATCAACGGAGGTACAGACAACATTCTTGGTATCATCGGAGCACAGCAAGTCAACTGGTAAATAAGTGGGAACAGTGCTGCACACTCAAGATTACAAGCAAGCATAGAAAACCACAAGGTACATTTGAAGCAACATTGCTAATCAGAGGTGGGGGGAAGGGGATGAGTAAGGAAGGGGTAGGGGAGATAAGAGGGCAGAGTCCAGATAAAGAAGAAAAAAGAAAATATGGCAGCCAGAGGCCTTGTCATAGGGTGACAGGATGGGGAGACTAAGGTGGGAGAAGGGTAAAATAGGGGAAAAGGAGGGCTGATGACGGGAAAGATGATAAGGGAGAGTGGGGACCAGAGGGCCTGGACAGGTCCAGGAAGAGGGGGGGTCATTGGGATAAGAGCAAGAAGGGGGTGAGGTAAGGGAGGAGGTGGCAGGGGAAAGGGGAAACTGTTCTGTTAGGAGAGACGAAATGAAAAAGGAAGCCAACTAAGAGCCTTAGAGAGTGAAAAAAGTGGTATGAGGGTGTCTGCAGAAGTGGGAAACTAGGTATAACAATCACAAGTGCTTTCAGATAGGAGATGCTGATGAAGCATAAATTTAAATTGGGACAGACTAGAAAGACTGCTCAATTGGTTGCTTAGATTATTAAACCACAGGGGGACTCTGTATTGAAAGGATCACTGGTATTGAGCAGTCCGACAGTGGGGTACTAGAAGGAGGTCAGAAACTGAGGTATGTGTGTGTTGGGTCTTAGGGGATTTGTTTAGCAGGCAACCAATGATCGGGGGTAGTAATCCAAGTAGAGCTTTTTTGGACAGGAGGCAGGTTTGATATTTGATCCTGTTACTTAGTTGGAGCCAGCCAGATTGAGCATATAACTCACAGGTATGAGTGAGGCACGCAGCACCCATAATTAACCTACAGGCTTTGTTCAGGGCCACTGTGAGTCATTTAAGAGATATAGAGGTTGCAGCACAGTATATGATTAGACCATAATCAATGATCAAGAGGACCGAGCTGTGAACTGCAACCTTCAGGGCTTCTTGGCTAAGACTTCGTCTGTTTCTGAAAAGGAACCCAATTCTGGTATTAACATCTCTGGCAACATTTTCAATGTGAGGCACAAAGGTAAGGTGACTATCCAGGGTTAGACCTAGGTATTTGAAAAGCTGAGTTTATTCAAGAGTGTCTCCGTGGTTGTTGGTGATAGTGAGTTGATGGGCCTTAAACTTATTCCGAGAGGAAGAAAACAGCTGGACTTTAGATTTTTTTGTAGTTTAGCACTAGTTTGTGATTATTAAACCACCTCTCTGCTTCTGTGAAGTTTTGTTGAAGACTGTTTTCAAGAGTGCTGGGATTCAGGTGGCTAGTAAAGATGACCGCGTCATCTGCGTAGAGGAGAGTAAGCTGGTTGCAGACAGCTGGAAACTCATTCAGGAAAATACTGAACAATAAGGGACCCAGGATTAAGCCTTGAGGTACCCCTGATCAGATAGCCCTCTGCTCCGAAACTACGTTTGATATCCTCGCCCTCTGCAGTCCATCACTGAGGTAGCTTCCAAACCATTTCAGGGTGTTTGGGGCAACACCAGTTTTAGAGAGTTGGCCAAGCAACAGTATGTGATTCACTATGTCAAAGGCTTTTGTTAGGTCAACAAAGGCTGCACCTACAATCTTGCCTTGATCGATGGCCTGTTGTATGAAGCTTGTGAATTCTAATAATGCTGTGGTAGTACTGTGCCCCTTTCTAAAGCCATGTCGTTGTGGGCACTGGATGGAGTATGTGTCCAGATAAGCACCAAGCTGGTTGGTAACAATTCACTTGAGCACCTTGGAGAGTGGAGGGAGCATGGATGTAGGCCTATAGTTACCCTTTAAGGACCGATCACCGGTTTTATGCACCAAAGTTACGATGGCTGTTTTCCAGGCATTAGGAAATTGTCCCAGTGTAAGAGAAAGGTTTAGAATCTTAGTTATAGGTAGGAGAACTTCATCTAGGGTTAGGGTGATAAGCTTAAGGTCTAGTCCATCACTACTGTGTCTTCCGTTTCTTAGGACCTTAGCTAGTAGTTTTCTAACCAGGTTGCATGATACCCTTTTAAAGTAAAAAGGGGGGTGCTCAGGACTGTTTTCATCACTGTGGCTTGTGGAGAGGGCAGCATCATTATCGAAAAAGTCAGGTGGGAGAACACAGCTCAAATTGGTAAAAGCATTGTTAAAGGCATTAGCAATTTCCAGAGGGTCAGTGGTAGGGGTCCCATTTATGTTTAGCATTGTAGGTGATACTTTAGGTTTTTTGCCAGTGATGTCATTTATATTAGACCAGAACCTTCTGCTATCACCCCAGGAGTTGGTAAGCATCTCCCTATGGTACTTGTCTTTTGCCTGGCGAGTCTCCCTCGTGCAGTTGTTTCTAGCAGCTTTATAGGCTTGTAGGTCCTGCTGCTTACCAGTGGCTTTTGCACAGTGCCAGAGATGGTCCCAAAACTTCATGTGGGAAAGGAGCTCAGGAGTGATCCAGGGGTTAACCGTGCCAGAGACTTTAATCTTTTTGAGAGGGGCATGTGCACCCCAAGCAGTGTTGAAAACCCTTATAAAGTGACAGAGAGCTACATTAACATCATTGGTTGAGTCCAGGATGTTCCAATTTTGGGCATGAAGCTGTTGTTTTAGGAGGACCAGGTGGCTTCTTCTGAGAAACCTGCTGTAGATAGTTTGAGGAGGGGAAATAAGGAATTTATTAGTCCAACTGCATGTGATTTGGGAATGGTCACTGATGGAGTCAGGGTGCACAGTTACATTGGAAAGGCAGTTAGGTTGGTTAGAAATTATCCAGTCGAGGGTGGTGCTAGTCCCCGTTTTACAGTTTATCCTAATGGGTGTATTAACAAGATGAGTTAGGTGAAGGGCTGTTATTGCGTCCTTTAGTGAGTTGGTCACAGGTGACAGCAAGTTTATGTTAAAATCTCCCATGATAATTGTCTCCGTGAGGTGGTTTTGTGAGCAGAGATGGTCAAGAAGACTGAAGAGACCAGTGGCCATGTCTTTGGGAGGTATGTAGACTGAGAGTACTGATATTGTTTTATGATGAGCCCCCAACAACACTTTTATCGCCAGTTCCTGGGTATTGCCACTGAGAACAATTGGTGGCATAGCATACCCCTTTAGGGAATTTTTTAGAAATATAGTGCATCCACCCCCTCATTTGGTCAGCCTGTCCGGCCTGAATATAGTGTATCCAGGTATAGCTACTGCAGAATCCAGTATTTTGGGGGTCATCCATGTCTCAATGACAGATAGTATGTCAGGGCTGTGCTGGGTTACCCAGACTTTCAGGACGTCAATTTTGCTTAAAAGGCTACAGATAATAATTGTGGCTAGTTTAATGGTACCTTGTTTATGGCATGCATTGTAGGTGGGAGGTGCATCAGGACCTGGATTAGGATGAATGTTTTCAGATAGCAGAAGTAGCATAAGGGCTATCCTGAGTAGGAGTTCTCTTCGAGCCTTGGAGAAATATTTAACCTTCATGTGAGCACAGCAAGGTTTTGTCTTTTCCCTATATAAAATGAGGATGGTGTTGTCCTTAAGGACACGTTGATGGGGATGTGATCCTCCTGGGAGCCAAATATTTATAGGGGGCAGGATCATTGAGGTAGACCAAGGTCCTTTATTAATAGTGAAAAAGTTCCCAGATGAACAACCTATGTTGATGTGAAGCTTTTTCAAGATTTCAGTATTGGGTGAGTAAACCAAACTATGGTTTGTCTTGCTTGTGGGAGTGGGAAAAGATAGAAATAAGAGAATGGGAAAGGCACTCAGTAAGAGTTTAAGATTTGGGGCCATAGTTACTTAGAGAATGAGCAGGGAGCGGTAGCTGTGTACCTTTAAGATGAGACAGGCCAGGGTACAGAAAATAAATAAATAAATAAAATAGTCTGTGTTGACCAGTATGCAGACAATGGTAGAGGAGGACTTGAGAAATGGGTGGGAACTATACGTATTTAACAGCAGCCAGGGTTGGTGTGGTGGTCTCTATGGCACAGTGGTAGGGTGATGGACTATGGCTTGTTAGGGCGTAATAATCTGCTTTAGAGAAGAAGGACCCAGGACAAGAAGTGCTTAGGCGATAGCAGTGGGAAGAGGAATGCAACTTCCAAGAGTTGTTGCCCTATAGTGGCTTTGCAGTATACTTTGCAAATGGAAAAGTAGACAAAAAAAAAAAAAAGCTAGAAAAATTAACAATCCTGTTCCACTAACAGTTGGTACAGGTAAACTCAGCATTAGCAGTTCTTGTATTAAAAAAGAGGTCTCAGGAAGGAGCCAATAGGAGAAGAGGGAATGGTGTTATGCCTAATCAGAGCTCAGGAGCAGTAGTGGTGCAGCCAAATGGCCTGAAAGGCAAACAGTGCTAAGTTCAATCCTGTAGGTAGCTGTGGGGTGTTCTTCAAAATGTGTACCTGGTTGTAGGCCAAGTGGCAGGCGGGTCAACGCAGAACAGCCCCTGGGTTCCGAGCAGCTCCTGCAGCTTACAGGAGGAGGCAGTCACCCGTACCAGGCAGGATGCCTGTGGTATGGAGAAAGGTCTGTTAATTTAAGGCCAACAGGGACGATGGGCTATAGAAACCTTGGCCCCAATCAGACAAGGAGATAATGGCAGGGGGAGGTTTTCAGGGCAGGGCAGACAGATTATTAATGCAGCTGAACAACACCTTCACAAAAGAGCTGTTACACTTGGGGGGCTGCTGACTGTAACTAGCTGCAAAGCCACGAAAATAGAGACAAAAAACACAGGACATGGAGAGGAGAGAGCATACACACAGGAACCATGGTCTGATAGTTCAGAAGAAAAATATTTTTGGCCACAGGGACTAGAACAAAATGATCAAACTCTTAGTTCAAGCAGTTGAGTGTTTAGGGTGCCTTACAGCTCACCTTAGACACAGACAGGATATGTAGAGTAGGACAGGAGAAAAAGAATGCAGGTGTCTATAGTTGGTTAGTGGAAGAAGGATGCAAACAGCATAAATACTCTATGCAGGTAACATCTACAAACTGCAGTTATTAACTATTCTAAGCAGTAAAAAGCAACAAAATCAACAAGCTAGAAAAATTAACAATCCTGTTCCACTAACAGCTGGTACTGGTAAACTCAGCATTAGCAGTTCTTATATTAAAAAAAGAGGTCTCAGGAAGGGTAGAGTCAGGAGCCAATAAGAGAAGGGGAATGGCGTTATGCCTAATCAGAGCTCAGTAGCAGTAGTGCAGCCAAATGGCCTGAAAGGCAAAAAGTGCCAAGTTCCATTCTGTTGGTAGCTGTGGGCAGCTCTTCAAAATGTGTTCCTGGTTGTGGGCCGAGCTGCAGGCGGATCAGCGCAGAACAGCCACTGGCTTCCGAGCAGCTCCTGCGGCTTGCAGGAGGAGGCAGTCTCACGTACAGGGAAGGATGCCTGTGGAATTGAGAAGGGTCTGTTAATTTAAGGCCAACAGGAACAATGGGCTCTAGAAACCTCGGCCCCAATCAGACAAGGAGATAATGGCAGGGGGAGGTTTTCAGGACAGGGCAGACAGATTATTAATGCAGCAGAACAACACCTTCACAAAAGAGCTGTTACACTTGGTGGGGGGGGGTGCTGCTTACTGTAGCTAGCTGCAAAGCCAGGAAAAAAGAGACAAAAAACACAGGACATGGAGAGGAGAGGAGAGTGAGCATACATACAGGAACCGTGGTCTGATAGTTCAGAAGAAAAATATTATTGGACATAGGGACAAGATCAAAACGATCAAGCTCTTAGTTCAAGCAGTTGAGTCTTTAGGGTGCCTTACAGCTCAACTTAGAGACAGACAGGATATGTAGAGTAGGACAGGAGAAAAAGAATCCAGGTGTCTATAGTTGGTTAGTGGAAGAAGGATGCAAACAGCGTAAATAATCTATGCAGGTAACATCTACAAACTGCAGTTATTAACTATTCTAAGCAGTAAAAATCAACAAAATCAACAAGCTAGAAAAATTAACAATCCTGTTCCACTAACAGTTGGTACTGGTAAACTCAGCATTAGCAGTTCTTGTATTAAAAAAGAGGTCTCAGGAAGGGTAGAGTCAGGAGCCAATAAGAGAAGGGGGAATGGCGTTATGCCTAATCAGAGCTCAGGAGCAGCAGTAGTGCAGCCAAATGGCCTGAAAGGCAAAAAGTACCAAGTTTAATCCTGTTGGTAGCTGTGGGCTGCTCTTCATAATGTGTACCTGGTTGTAGGCCGAGAGGCAGGCGGGTCAGCGCAGAACAGCCTCTGGGTTCCGAGCAGCTCCTGTGGCTTGCAGGAGGAGGCAGTCACCCATACCGGGCAGGATGACTGGTTGTAGGCTGAGAGGCAGGCGGGTCAGCGCAGAACAGCCGCTGGGTTCCGAACAGCTCCTGCGGCTTGCAGGAGGAGGCAGTCAACTGTACCGGGCAGGATGCCTGGTTGTAGGCCAAGAGGCAGGTGGGTCAGCGCACAACAGCGCTGGGTTCCAAGCAGCTCCTGCGGCTTACAGAAGGAGGCAGTCACCTGTACCAGACATAATGACCCCGTTCCAAAAATTATTATTGCATGAGTATCAAAATGCATCTGTCCAAACATGACTCTATCTGTAGTAAAGTCTGTTGTTGGTGTTACAACTTTGACTCCCTGTGAGTCAAATCACTGCAGTAAAAGCATGAGGTAGTTTGCAGAATGGGTTACTCTGAGTGAGCGTGTACTATTCCTGTGACACCTTTGGCACTCCCAGCCAGATTTTGCATGGCTACAGTAAAGAACTTTCTGAATTTCACCGATGGGTCATCTGAGATATACAGAGAAATCCAGAGTATGTCATCTGTAACTTTTCTGTCTACCTTACCAAATGACAGGCATATATACCTGCAGACATAGCTAACAATGAAGTGCTGCCTTACTGGAATATGTTCATCTTCCAAAGTATTGACAACAGCCATCATGAACTCTGCAACATCTTTCTGATTGTTGTCAACAAATGTTCTATATCCATGATAAACTGCCAGAACTACATGCAGTGGTGTCAGTGTCTGCAAACTGCTAACTTGCTGTTGACTGGCACTGATGACTTGCTTCAGTGAGTCAGACAAAATTGTCACTCGAGAAGCACTAATCATGTCAACAACCTCCGGCATATGAAAGAACACCTGCATTGCAGAGTTAGCATAGCAGATAATGTCAGTACTGCTGTCAGATGTTATCATCACAGACAGACCAAGGCATTTTTTGCTGGAGGTGATTTGGTTTGATCAATGACACGGGATCGCCCATGATCTCTGAAGGTGGAAGAATCATGTACACTAGGCTTCTTTCTCTTCAACATCTGTGACATGTCCACAGACACATATCATATTATTGTGTCAGTTGGTACTGGGTTCAAGGCTAGGTTGGGTTGATACAGTGTCTGCAGATGATTGTACTTAATAATGCACTTTTTTATTAGCACAAATGTCTATGATGTACAGTCCTGTCAGACTTCTGACATGTGACAAGGTGACGTAGCTCATGCCATCTTTGAAGATACCATTGCCTACATCAATCACTGCTGTGCCAAACTCAACCCTTGAGACTTGTGAATTGACACAGCATGTGCAACACACAGTGGAAACTTTCTTGTTACATAAATTCTTTCACAAGCTGGAATTTTATCAAACATCTAATGATGCTCTGTGGGTAATCAAGTTTGTCAAATTTCACCACAATCATCTCAAAAAATGTTCTCTGAACATTATACTACAGGTCAGCTACTGTATGTGCCCAATTACACCATTGACAAGTCAGTAATTGACATCAAGGTTATGACGTAGCATGACACACGCATTCTTACACACTTTCAGAGCTGCTTCCAAACCAGCTGTTCATGACATGTCTGAGATCACTTCTTTCAGATGTTCAACCATCTTTGATACCATTATTGGACTTTAGTAGATACCATTGATTGAATCAAGTGATTATGGAGTGAAAATTGGTTGCTGCTGTCTGTCTAGCATACTTTGATTTTATTCTGCACATTGCTTAAGTCTTGGCATCAAACAGACAATGCGTCTTCCATCAGTGTGCTACTTAGAAAATAGATCACATGCATCAGACATGGAACTATCACTTTTGCCTATCACACATGTCATCAACAGGGATGCATTGGAAGGTGACAAGTTTCCAGTGTGAGCCTCATCAAGTAGAGCTTTGTACTGAAGGTCACCACTCTGTCTTGGTATCCAGTGATGATAGTGACTGAAAATGAGCGACTGTAAAAACAGCGACTCATTTTCAGCATTATCATGTTGGGCTACCCTGCAAGGGTAGCAACAGAACAACGAGGGACAGTGACCAGAAGGGGTGAGATAAGGAGAAGAAAGGGAGGGATAGGGAAGAGGGTTTTCACTGGAGAGTGTGCCTACTGCAACCAAGCCAGCTGTGTGGTGTGGTGATGAAGGTGGCTGGCTCTGGTTCAGTAGGCACTGGGTTCGGTGCTGGACCAGGGAAACATTTTTGCCACTGCTTGCAGCTGTTTTTTTTTTTTTTTTTTGCCACATTCCCGAGTGTTGCCTCCTTGATGACATGCACCCCCCTGGAGTTGCAATCCAAATGCAGGGGGGTGTGGTTCCCCCACATAAACACTGTATTTGCCAGTATGTGTATTATCAACGATTTGCTTTTTGGCGATATACACTTGCCATAATAGTGATCACTGTTTTGCAATTGCTATTATGACATGGAACCCTTGTCTCATATTCTGAAACAGTTCAATATAGGTGAAAAACTCCCACAAGTTTATTCCACCAGTGCATCCAATGGTCTTTTTAGCTTCCTCCACAGAGAGTATAGAAAAGACATATTGACCATTGACTGGTGCTAGTTGAAGAAGGTCTCCAAAAACTACAATATTTTTCCTCTGAATGGAATGTCATCATCTGTGCCAACAATCTCCTGCAGATGTAGGTAAATGAAAGCAAGCAGAACTTTGGAAACAATGCTGATCTCATCAATTATCAATTGTTAACAGCTCCATCTTGTCAAGCATGGTCAGTAGCTCAGTTGTGACTTCCAATGAAAATTTGTGATACTAGCCTTCTTTGCCATGTTTAACTGGCCACATAAAAAAAATATACAGAAAAAACTGCAAATAGCAGAAGGGATCAAGACCGAGGAGAAGGCCTTCATTCGCAATGTAAGTGAGAAGAGGGACTGGAAGGAAGGGATAGTTAAGCTGAGGAAGGGGGAAAGATGGGTGGAGGAAGAAGTGAGCAAAGTGGTATACTGTGTACAAGGCGATCATGACTGAGCGCTTTCAAAATGGGTGACTCAACCACGGTGCCTGTGTTTAAAGCTACCTGGCAGGGTAGCGACTGGATACCTGGGTGGGCGAGGTTGGGCAACGGGAAGTGTACGCACATGCACACATGTGCATGGGGGAGAGGAAGGAGGGAGGTATGTGGGAGGGAGTGTGCTAGGTACCTGCTGAGCTCGTCAGCTAGCATGGTGAGGAGGGTGGTCGGTTGAGGTGTGCAGGGTGCAGGGTTTGGGTCCGGAGTGTTGAATTTTTTTTGCCGCAGCAGACAGCTTGTTATTTAAGAAATCCCCCCATCCCCGACATGCATCTCCCTGAAGTTGAGAATCCTTAAGTGGGGGTGTGGGAGGCACAGCCCCCCTCATAACATAGAAAATCAGTCACTGGTTTTCTAGGCGCTGTGAGTGTACATCGCTGTAATTCATTTTCGGTGATGTACATTTGCCCAAATGGCGATTGCTATTCCACGATTGCCATTATGACATAGAGCCCATTAAGGCAGAAGTACTGAATGAGTACTTCTGCTCTGTCTTCACTAGATAAAAATATGGTCCGATTCCACTGGGGGAGGGGGGAAGGGCCACAAACATGACTATAGAAGTAGATAGAGGAAGGGAAGGGAAGGACTGCTGCCACTGAAGGCAGACAAATCCCCAGGACTGGATGGCATATACCTGAGGGTACTGAAGGAGCTAGCAGAAGAACTCATGGGGCTGCTGGTGGACCTCTTCAGTGCATCACTGGAGTTGAGAGTGGTGGTGCAAGACTGGAAAATGGCACATGTGGCACCTCTCCAAAAGAGCAGGCCCTGGGATGATCCTGGGAACTACAGCATAGGCTGGTAAGTCTGATGTCGATCATGTGCAAACTTATGGAGACCATACTCAAGGAGAGGTCGGTAAGCTACATTGATGAGAATGGTCTTCAAGACAAAGGGCAGCATGGGTTTCCTGTCAGACAAACCTGATCGACTTTTCCGACTGGGTCACCAGAGAGGTGGATAGGAGCAAAATAATAGATGTCATTTACCTGGACTTTAGCAAGGCCTTCAATTTCTTTTTTTAATTGTTTAACCAGGAGTGGTACACTAAGCAGAAAGATTGTTTACAGGTGCAACCTAGTAGCACAGGGAAGTTAAGTGACTTACTTAGGGTCACACAGTATGCAAGTGAGGGCTGTGGGATTCAAACCCAGGTCTTCAGATTTGCAGCTCAGAGCCTTAGACCACTGTGCTATACTGACTCCCATTTAGTGCTGCATAAGAGGTTAATCAGTAAATTGAAGAGTCTGGGGGGGGATGACAAGGTGTGTAGCAAGCTGGCTAAGTGGCAGATTCCATAGGGTGATGGTAGAGGGAGAGTTATCCAGTACCAAAGAGGTAAACAATGAAGTCCTGCAGGGATTCATGCTGGGGCCGGTGTTGTTCAGTGTCTTCATAAACGACATTGAGGAAGGCATAAAGGGCAAGATGTGCCTGTTTGCTGATAACACCAAACTCTGTGGGAGGGTGGATATACAGTAGTTGAAGGTATTTTGCTGATGACACCAAAATCTGCAGGATGGTGAATACAGTTGAAGGGATATAGGACCTATGGGAGGATCTCAGAAAACTTGAAAGATAGTTGGGGATCTGGCAACTTGGCTTCAATGCCAAGAAATGCAAAGTGATGTACACTGGGGACAGAAATGCTAGGACCAAGTATTTCCTGGGGGGAGGGGGGTCAGGTAGCAATGTCGGAGGAAGAAAAAGATCTGGGGGTGGTAATCAACAGTAACCTAAAACACTCTAAGCAATGCAAGATGGCATCAGTAAAGGTGAACAGAATGTTGGGGTGTATAGCCAGGGGATTCAGCAGTAGGCAGAGTGAGTTCATAATGCCCCGGTACAGGTCACTGGTGAGACAGCATTTAGAATATCGGGTAAGGTACTAGTATCCGTATCATAAGAAGGACATCCGCTTGTTTGAGAGGGTCCAAAGGAGGGCAACGAAGATGATGGGGGATAGCAGGGGAAGTCTTACAAGGAACAGGTGGGAGCCCTGAGAATGCACTCCCTGGAGGAGAGAAGAGAGGAGAGAGATATGATAGAGACCTTTAAGTACCTGAAGGGAATAAATAGAGTGGATAGGGAAGGTCTGTTCAAACTGAGTGTCAACAGATCCATGAGGGAGCACAGTTTGAAGCTGGTCGGGGGGGGGGAGAGAAATAGGAGGGATGTTAGGAAGCATTTTTTCACATAGAGGGTGGTGGACAAATGGAATGCACTGACTGAAGAGGTGGTCTCATCGCAGATGGTGGGAGGCTTTAACAGGGTCTGAGATAGGAATAAAGGGGACCCATGGGACCATGGGGGTAGAGTTATGAAGGAAGGGTGAAAGGGGCGGAGGGCAGGGTTAATGGCATAAGCCAGAGACACTGCATTACAAATGAGCAGACTCGATACAACATTTTGGCATTCCTCTGCTGACTCTTTTGTATGTTTGTGTGTTCATATGTTCATATAAAAAGATGGTGCAGTGTTACTCCACCTATGTTTTATGCTGCTAGCCCAGTTGGAGCTGTCACACTAGCTGACATTGCTCCTCCAGTATGTTTCTGTATTTCTGCACTAATGGCTTCAATAAGAAAACTCTTGCCTGTCTCAGCAGAACCACTTACAAATATACACAGTGGTCTGTCCATATCACAGTACACTCCATGTTACGTATACACAATTTCCTGGTGGGAATTCAACTGCTATGTCACAGAGCTGTCAGTGCTACAGTGGCATGCCTGTTGCATAGCACTTCAACCTCTGGCATCAGTACTGCTGGATTACTGACAGGAAGGGGCATCCCCAGAGCTCCTTCTCCCTCTGTGTCACAGTTTTCTTGCGAATTTACTGGAGTATCTTCCTCAAGTTGTTGTCTAGCCTTTTCCAGCTGCTCCTTCTCTAACTCTAATGTGTTAATATTAGCAACTGTTGCTTCACTCTTGAAGGTCTCATAGTTTAAATTGAACTGCTCCTCAAATGTGTCAGTCTCCTTTCAATGAGCTTTCCTGCCTACATTACTTGAAGAGGAAGAAGAGAGTGAAGTAGTAATGCTCCCTTTTCTCTGCAGTTTGAGACAGAGCTTGCCATGGTTAATCAAGGCATGAGCCTTACCAGACTTCTTTGCAAACCTGTGACTTGGTAAATCTGTCTTGCAGGATCTGATTCTACTCCACACTTGTAGTCATACCACTGTGTGACTTTAAAAAGACATATGTTCTCCATGGCATTGTGGTACTGTGGATAGTATGTATCAATCAAATTGTTCCTCAAGATATTTGCTGAAGATGGCCTGTTTGCTGCAAGCTCTTCAATCTGATCATGAGATTTGAGGACACCGAACTCTCAGATGCTTCCCTCCCACCCTCCTGGTCCTGACTCCCGGAGCCCTGCTCAGGTAACCACCGCTAAACTCCCACAGCCACCCAGCTTCTAGAGCCTCCTCCGATTGGTGCGCCTACCGCTTTGGTGGCCCCTGATTGGACCGGCGATCAGCCCTCTCCTTCTGATTTGAGTGCCTTTCCTGCCGAGCCAGCCAAGCTGCTACCTGACCTGTGGAGCCCTCCAGCCAGATTGCCGGAGCAGCCGCTAGCCTGGGTCTATTCTTTTCTTTCTACAGAGCTATTTTGTTCCGCCCCCACCACCCCCTCCCAGGCTGTCCACCCCCTACCTCCCAGGCCACCTATTAAATACGCTACTTGCTCCGCCCCTTTCTACCTGCTCCAATCCCTTTCCTAAAAGTACTACCCCCCTTCTCTCCCTTAGCTATCTACCTAACGCTTCTCACGACTGCTCCTCTTCTCCCTCTCTCTATACTACCTCACTGTAGCATGTCCCTCTCTGCACTGCCTATCTGTGCCTCCTGTACACTTGGCAATAATGGCACAAAAAATAACATACTTATTTGTGATCTTCTCCATCCTATTTTTCCTACCCCTTTTAACACCCCCTCTAAGTTGCTATCCTGCATCCCCCCCCCGCTGAACTGACTCATCCTACAAATGCCCCCCAAAAGTCCACAGCATCTCTCCCAGCTACCATCTGGTCCTGTTTCCCTATGAGCCCCACCACCTCGCTCTAGTCCTTTGGCTGCCTCCTGGTCTCCCTCTACGAAAGCAGAGCCGACTTTCTCCACACTGTCCGCCTACTGCCTCCCCTAAGCGGCGCTTTGCAAAATCATTGTGCCTCCACATACTTTGCCACCACCTAACCCTTGCCCTACTACTGCTGGCTGCAGGGGGTATGCACCCTAATCCTGGCCCATCACCAACCCCTAGTCACAGCTTCCCCATGGCTAACCCCTCAGCCAAGGTCACCACTGACACTCACTCTGGCTCCCTTCCCTGAGGACTACGCCTACTCCATTTAAACATTCGTAGCCTAGCCCCCAACCTCGATCAGCTCCAGGCTCTAGCCGCCCACCATGCCCCTGACATAATCATCCTATCCGAGACCTGGCTAAACTCAAACCTCCCAGACCCAACCATCGCTATTCCAAGGTTCACCATCACTCGGCAAGACTGACCCACCAGAGGTGGAGGGGTGGCTATCTACACCAGCGCAGCCCTACATTTTTCTGTCTCTCTCTCAAAAGCTGAACCCAAAGCCTACGAGCTGCTTATGTTGAAATTGTCCCCTCCTTCTTCACTACCCATCTTTGTGGCTGGTATTTATTGCTGCCCTGGCACTCCAGCCACAACAGTCACCGACCTACTGAGCCAACTGACTTCTCTTGCCCAGTCGGGTGAACTATATGTCATGGGTGACTTTCACCACAACTGGCCAGCCCCTGCTTTTAACAAAACCTGAACTGAGATATCTGCTCTCAACCTTACCCAAACTATTATGGAACTTAAACGGTCAAACCACAAGACCGGAAACCACTCCCTTCTTGTCTGGGCACTTACCACCCACCCACACCGTGTGGTCAGCTCTGGCCTCCTTCCTGACTCCATTAGCGACCACCACCTAACCTACTTGGTCTGCAAAATCCATCAAGTTAAATCCCCTCCTGAATTTATATTCCAAGGGTCATATAAATCCCTAAACCTCTCCCCTCTCCTGGAAGAGCTAACTCACTCTAACTGGGCCCTAATCCTAAGATGCGCTAACATGGATGCCACCCTTACCCACTTCAGGAACAACTTCCTTACCACCTGGGACAAACATGCCCCCCCATACACCGTGCTAGGGTCCGAGGGTCTCACCTTCCCTGGATATCATCCGAGCTGATAGCTTGCCAATAAGCCTGTGACAGGTTGTGGCGTATGTACAAATCCACACTCCTCCCAGGAGACAATATCACCTACTGCATGCTCTGAAACAAGTGCACAAAGGCCATCCACTTAGCTAAGGCTGAATATTTTAACAACACCCTAAACGCAAATATTGGGTGGCCCTCTAAATTCTGGAAAATCATTAACTCCCTTTTCTCCCCCCTCCAACAACAAATACTCCCCTCTCCTTCTCGCCCAAGGGACTCTACTCTCCGACCCCCTGATGGTTGCCTCTGAGTTCAATTTCTACTTCACTACTTGTGCTAAGACCCTCCTGGCCTCTTTTCCTCCTGTAACCCCACCCACTCCGCAGACAGCTACCCCCCTACCGCCTGGCCAGAACCCTTTCTCCTTCAGACGCATCTCCCCCATCGAAACCTTAGATGCCCTTCACTCCCTGAATACCTCCAAAGGTAAATCTCCCGACGGTCTCGACAACAAACTCCTCTTCCTATTTACCCCTGCCATCACTACTCCACTTGCTGCCCGGCTAAATCTTTCATTCACCACTGAGTCACTCCCCACAGAGTGGAAGCATGCCACCATCCTACCTCTACCAAAAGGAGGTGATCCTACCTCTGCTGCTAACTATGGTCCCATCTCCCTCCTCCCCACTCTCGACAAACTCCAGGAACACCTAGTACTATCTCAACTCTCCCACTTTCTCTCTGAAACTAACTTCTTCACTCCGTTGCAGTCCGGTTTTAGAAAAAATCTCTCTACCACCACCTCCCCACTAAGACTCATGGACTCCATCCTCTCTGGGATGGACAAAGGACAAATTACTGCCGCTATTTTCATTGACCTAACCAAAGCATTCGATACGGTATCCCACTCTCTCCTAATATCCTGCCTATCAGGGCAGGGCTATTGGCGTCTGCCACAAACTGGTTCAGTGCTACCTTCAAAATAGAACCCAATCTACAAAAATAGCTGAATGCACCTCCCCCCCGCTCCCTATTACCACCAGAGTTCCCCAGGGCTAAGTCCTTGGCCCCATTCTCTTCTCCATCCTACTAAATGATCTGCCAAAGGCTTGCTCCACTACCTCTATGAACATGTATGCTGATGACATGGTCCTCTTTACTTACAGCCTTACCTACGAAGAAGTCACCTCTAATCTTCAGACCGACTTCAATAAAGTACAACACTGGTTCAACTCCAACAAACTCTCCCTAAATGCTGAGAAAACAGTCTCTATGTCTTTTGGCACTAGACAGAGACTATCCAGACTTACATCCCCTCTGATCTTCCTACCCTAAATAACACCATCCTTGAAGACGTGCCCTCCTTTAGGTACCTGGGGGTTTGGCTTGCTCACCATCTCTCCTTTTCCACACACGTGGACGCCATCCTATCAAAACTGCACCTTAAGCTAGGAACCCTCTATAGAAACCGCACTAGTCTCCCGCTTCCTGTGAGACGCAAAATAGTCCAGAAAATGATTCTACCCTCCTTTGACTACTGCAATGTTGTTTACAGCTCTGCCTCTAAGTCCACCTTAGCCAGACTGGACCCCCTCTTCAGTGCTTTCTGCCACTTCACCCTCGATGCCCCCCCGCCGCACCCATCACTGCGAGCTCTTTCATTCACTGGCCCTTCCATCCCTGAACAACTGGCACCTACTTCACAGTGCTAAATTTGTTTCTAACTTCTGGCTCAGTTCCCTTCCGCCCTACCTCATCTCCTCCCTATCTTCCACGCCTACCCCCATCCACACACTCTGGTCTACTGACTCCAGGCTATTAGTAATCCCTCACCGCAGGACCTCTGCAGGCCAATCGGCCTTCTCTTACCTCCTCCCTGAGCTCTGGAATGGCCTGCTGGCCCAAATCCGCCATTCTTCCTCCAAACACTCTCTATCCTCTGCCCTCACTAACTTCCTTGCACCCAATTGTACCTGCCCCTGACCTCCCCTGACTGATTCTCTCCCCCCTGACCCCCTCCTCCTTACGTGCCTGACCAGTGGCTCGGCCTTTGCCCAAATGACTGGCTTATACATTGCCCTAAACAACCCATGCACTTAATCTCTCATGACACTTCTGCTATCTCCCTTCTTATTCCCGACAACGTCTTCCCTAAGTCAACCCCCTCATCTTTCCCAATGTTTACTATTCAGACCAGTCACCTCTCCCTGGTCCCAAGCTCAGACTTCCATTTCTCTCTGCCAACTTGGTGCATCATACTTCAATTCAATCTGTGATATAGGCACTTATGTAATCACGTATAGTTCTAGATGTGTAATCAAATATGCTATGCCACCCTCCTTGTGGCACATTTATGTACTGTCCCCTCATGTAACAAGTCTGTAATTAACCACACTTAACTATGTGACAATTGTTTGTATTGCTCAATTCCAAGTTCTACCTATTGATTGTTGTATGTATAACCTCCTCCCTTGCGACCACCCCGGTCGCACCGTGAGGCGAGCATCTTTTTGCTCAGCATGCCTCTCCTGGTGAAACATTTTCAATAAATAAATAAAAAATGTGTTTTCTTAATAGTTGACATTCAAGTAAGGAGGGAGACTGGGAAAAGGCAAAATACTGAATAAATACTTCTGTTCAGTATTCACTGAAGAGTGGGTGGCTCAGGGACCACAGTTGGGCAACAGATATGAAAGGGGGGGGAGAGGTGACCACCAGTCCATTTACAGTGGACAGAGTCCTGGAGGAGCTCACCAACTGATGGTGGACAAAGCAATGGGGCCAGATGGCATACACCCGAGGATTTTAAGGGAGCTGCTGAGGGAACTAGCAGCACCTCTTGCAACCATGTTCACCAAGTCACTTAACACATGAGTGGCTCCAGAGGACTGGAGGAGGGCACATGTAGTCTCTCTTCACAAAAGTGGTAGCAGGGAAGAGGCAGGGAACTATAGGCCACCCAACCTCACCTCAGTAGTGGGTAAGATCATGGAGGCACTACTTAAAGAAAGGATAATTGGACACTTGAAATCCAACGATGCCCAAGATCTGAGGCAACATGTATTCACTGCAGGAAAGTCATGTCAAATGAATTTGATAGATTTTTTTAACTGGGTTATGAAGGAGGTAAATGAGGTGGGGAGTGGTGGACTTTGCCTGCCTCAATTTCAGCAAGGTCTTCAACACTATCCCACATAAAAGGCTGGTTAACAAGGTGGGTTGTCTGGGCATGGACCACAAGGTGGCAAGCTGGGTTAGAAACTGGTTAATAGACAGGAGGCAGGAGGTGGTAGTAAATGGGATCCAATCTGGGGAGATGGGAGTGACCAGTGGGGTGTCTCAGGGATCAGTCCTTGGGCCAGTCCTGTTTAATGTCTTCATTTAATGTCTTCATTAGTGACAACAGATGGGATGGAGGGAAAGGTCTGCCTGTTTTCAGATGACACCAAGATCTGCGATAGGGTGGATACTCCAGATGGGGTGGAGAAAATGAGGAGGGATCTCGGGAAGCTTGAAGAGTGGTCCAAGGTGTGTCAGCTGAGGTTCAATTCAAAGAAGTATAAAATAAGGCATTTGGGATGAGGGAATCCTGGAAAGAGTTATAGGAAGAGGGGAGTTGCTGACGGTCACCAAGAAAGAAAAGGATCTAGGGGTTATGATTTCAGACAACCTAAACATATCTAAGCAGAGTACAATGGCTGCAGGGAGGGCCTGTGGCATGTTGAGGTGCATAGGCAGAGGTATCACTAGCAGAAGGAGGGAGGTGGTGATTCCATTGTATAAAACACTAGTAAGGCCTCACCTGGATTACTGTGTACAGTTCCAGAGGCCGCATCTTCGTAAGGATATTGACAGGGTGGAGGTGGTCCAGAGAAGGGAAACAAAGATGGTACGGGGTCACACCAGAAAACATATGAGGAGAGATTAAGTTACCTCAATATGTACTCGCTGGAGAAGAAGAGGGAGCAGGAGACATGATAGAAACCTTCAAGTACCTTAAAGGCATAAACAAGGTGGGGGGGGGACTACATCTTCCAATACAGGAGGAGTACAAGAACAACGGGGCATGATATGAAATTGGAAGGTGGAAGGATAAATAGGCTTGACTCCCAAGCATTGCAAAATTGTTCCCTTTGTTCAGACCTGAACTGCGGTCCATTATCTGTTACAATATGCTTTGGAATTCCCCATCTTCAAAATATCTCCATCTCCATTCTTCGCACTGTCACATCTGTATTGGTTCTGCATAAAGGAAAAGCTTCCACACACTTGGTGAACTGATTCACAACTACCATGAAGTACTTATTTCCCTTATTTGTCTTTGGCAATGGTCCAACCATATCTGTGGCAATTGTCATCCATGGTCCACTGGGATGATTTACAATTATTCTTTCCATCAGCTTTTGGTTGCTTGCCTTCATCTCTTGGCACATTCTACATGACTGTGCATATTGTATTACATCCTGATGCATTTTTGACCAGTAAAATCTTGCTCTCAATCTGTCAAGTGTTTTTTCCCTGCCCATATGCCCTGATATGGTGCAATCATGCATTAGTCACATGGCTTTTTCCTCTTAATTTCAATCAATCGATCAATCAATCAAAATCTTTATTTTACCAGGTGAACACCATTAAGCAATGCTCATTTTCAAGATAGAGCTGAGCAGAATACATAGTCTTAATATAACACAAAGTTTTACAACAATCCAAACATATAAGGAAATGTAAGCCATGGCAGTTACAATGAACAAATGATAACAACAGCAGGGCTAGACAATAATGTTTACAGAATAAATAAGGAATTACATTGATTGATATAGAAATGTAAATAAAACACAACACACTTGCCTGGGGGGTACCAGAGGAAGGAAGAGGAGATCACTTAAACAGAAACAGAGTAAGAGGATGAAATTGATAGGGAGAGGAAGGCAAGGGTGATAGAAGTGGGAGGGATGAAGAGAAGGGGAAGGAGGGGAGTCCAGTGAGCCACAGGAAACTGTGGACAGGCTTAACTGAGTCAATTGAATACAGGTGAAGGAACAGAGTTTGAGAATGAGGACATTATCATCAGCAGGTACAACTGTAGGATAAGGTTACAGTACCCTATAATGGGACAACTGTGTGGTGAGAATAAAGGAGTAGTGGAATGTTGATGGAGGAGGTAAAAACGGTAGAATATGGTTACAAAACCATATAACAGGACAACCGTGTGGCAGGAATAAAAGGAATAGTTGGAATGTGGTTGGAGGAGGGGGAGAGGGTAATAAGGACAGCCTGTGGCAGCCTCTGGTAGTATCATTTTACATTCCTCCCAACTTTTAATGTGTAGCATCAGGATGTTGTCTACCAGCACATATTGGTGCTCTTGACTCAGCACTCTCCATTTTGCAGGTAAACTTTCTATGTGTTCTCCCTTCTGGATGATTTCAATTAGGTTTTTTAACTCAGTATCACTTCTCTGTGCTCTTTCGACTTCCTTTTGATTGAACAGTAGCAGTTGCTCTTCAATGGACTCTCTTGTCATGACACTTCAGCATAAGTCTGGGACTATTCTCTCCATGTCGGTAACATCTGTTTCAACTTCTACTTCTTCCTCACTATCTGTGCTTCAAGATAAGTAATCTGCCATCACATTCACACTCCCATTGCAATGTTGAATTTTAAATGTGTACTCATGTAAGAGCAATGACCAACGTCCCAACTTTCCATGTGTAGCCTTCATGATGAACAACCAGGTCAAAGCATCATGATCTGTGTATAATGTGAATGGTTTTCTGTCTAATTATCCTCTGTACTTTTTTATGGCCCGCACAATCACTAAGCATTCTTTCTCTGATGTGTGATATTTTCTTTCGGTGGCAGATAAAGTTCTGCTGGCATATGACATCACTTTCTTCTTTCCATCACTCTCTTGATATAGCACAGCACCAAGTCCCTTGTCACTTGCATCTGTTGCTAAGTAGAATGGCTGATCAAAATCTGGAAAATACAATTTCTCAGCGTCCTCCATCCATTCCTCAATTGTCTGAAATGTCTTTTCATGTACTGTCATCCATTCCCACTTGGTTCTTTTCCTTCTTAACTGGTTCAAAGGTTCTACAATATATGCCATCTGCTGGATGAACAGTCCATTCCATGTACACAGACCTAGAAATCTCTGAATGTCTTTTACTTTCTTTGGTCTTGAGAAATCTTGGATGACTTGCACAGTAGCCAGTTCAGGCAGTATTCCTCCATCACTTACTACGTAACCCAAGAACTTGAGCTCTGACAGTAAAAAGTTGCATTTCTCTCTCTTTATTGTGAGTCCATGACTCTTGAGCCTATGTAATACCACTCTCAAATGCTCCCAATGCTCTTCCATTGTTCTTGAATAAATGATCACATCATCCACGTATGTGAAACAGAATTGGTGTTGAATTCCTCTCAACACTTCCTCCATCATTCTCTGAAAAGTAGTAGGTGCATTCTTTAGTCCAAATGGCAATACACTGAATTCATACAGTCCTTCATGTGTGATAAAGGCTGTCTTACACCAGTCTGTAGCATCTACAGGTATCTGCCAATATCTACTCCTGAGATCAATTGTTGGGAATATCTGTACTCCTGTAAATGTATCGAACACCTCTCACATATTTTTCATTGGATAGATGTCTCCTATTGTCACAGCATTCACCTTCCAGTAATCAACACAGAATCTTGTGGTCCCATCCTTCTTTGCCACCAACACTACTGGCGATGACCAGGCTGACATAGATGGCTGGATAATTCCTTCTTCCAACATCTATTTGTATCTGTTCCCGAATAATCTCTCTTGGCGGGTGAATATGCATATGGTCTGATTCTTAGGGGTTGTGCATTTCCAGTTCCCATGGTGTGCTGAATCAGATCTGTATGACCAATCCTCTCTGTAATTACCTCTGGATATTCACCTAGCACTATCTCTAGTTGCTTGTCTCGGTTGACTTCTGGTTCCATCAGCCCCTCTAGAAATGGACTGCGAACACCTTGATATCTTGCAGGATATCTTCAGGTTCCATTGCAATTACAGTTGCAATCTGGTGCTCCTCAGACACACTTTCTTCAGTAGACTCCTGTATTGTCTCAGTTTCTTCTTCAGTTACTGTCCCTTTCTGTGGTTTGTCTACAGTCGGTTCAGGACTCTTCACAGTCTTGTTTGCTACATAAATCACCATCTGTAAATCATTATGGATATTAGTTCCAATGATCACTTCAGCTATGGTTGTGTCAAAGATTATGACTCTTCCCCTTCCCAGGATGTTGTGTACACTGAGACTCACTTCTCCCTATCCCCATGGATTACATGACTCTTTTGATGCCAATGTGAGCTCCATCTCTGACTTTCTACCTCTCCACCACCTGTGTGCTTAGCTTTACTGGATTTCTCAATTAGGTACAATGTTATCTGTACAATCTGAATTATGTACAGTGTTATCTGTAAATAGGGATTGATGATTATGTTACTATCTGCCATAGTATACTCTATGGTACTGTTATCTATACTAATGGTGCTTAACTGTAGTAATTATGTTCTCTGTACATTTTTTATGCTAGTTGTGAATGTTTGCATGATGTAATTGTGTTGTATTATGACATGTTCCTGTAACTATATTAGTTGATCTTGTTATTGCAATTGTCATACCTGTATGGTTTCCTGTGTCAGCTATTGCATATCAATGTACTTCACTTACTGGATCCCACTGAAAAAGGGACTGTCTTTTCTCAATGGGTCTACCCGGTTACCAAAATTCAATAAATAAATAAATAAAATGAGTCGATACTTTGAATTGACATAGGTCTCGAAATTATTGAGGTAGTTGCTCCAGTACACACCAAACCTTGGGTAATCATGTCTCCCAACTTGACTGGTAAGTACAGCAAATTCAAACTTGTGACTGATGTTACTATTTCTGGAACACTCTTCTCCTTTATTACTTCCATTGGATTAGGCTTTAACTTATCTTCATCTCGAACTAAAGTAGTTGTTGCTTTGTTAGCATTCACATCTGGCTTTCCTTTTGGACAATCTTGCCTTTTGTGACCTAGCTCATTACATCCATAACATCTCAGTTCTGCCAGGTTAGTGCTTTTCAGTTGATAACTCTGCTGTGTCAGTTTGAATGAACTATCTGGCATAGCATTCACTTGAGCTTCAGGCCCTATCTCCTGGAATCTATCTCTTTTCTCATAACCGTGATTCTCAACAGGCTTTGTTTGACTCAGATTCTCTTGCAGTGTTCTCCCTTTTTAGATCAGCTCCTCAATAGTTCTTAACATTGCACACATTAACAAGTTTTGGAATTCAGGCTGAAGAGTTCCGACAATAAACTCAACAATATCTCTCTCATGAGCTCGTGGATGCAGTTGCTTGTACATGTCCCACTTGTCTAGGACTAGCATGTCTAGATGATCTCCATACCTCTGTGGATGATGTAACTCTCTTCTCAGGTGCTGTCGACTGTGAGCCTTGTCAAAATATTCTAAGAATTTGTACATTGTATCCAGTCTTACATTTGGTCCTGCTTATAGCTCCACCACTTACTTGCGATACCTCTAACAACTCCTTCCAAATGTTGTACCCACATTTCTTCTAACACTTGAGCTTGGGGTAAAATATGTTCAAATTTCTTGAGAAATTTGGAAGCATCCTCCTTTCTCTTTCTACTAAACACTGGAAGATTTCCACCAATCTATGGTGCAACTATGGAAATTATGTGTGTCATCACTCTTTCATAGCTTTGTAACAGATTTGGCCTTCCTTGCAGAGTTTCTTGGCCTTCACTCCTTCTCATTAGAGTCTCCTGTACTTCACGACTTCTGGTTACACTATCATGAGACATACTTTCTCTCCTTTCTGATGTACAACTTAAATTCTGAAGGCTATTCACGACCTTGTCATGCCCTTGTCCATGAATACTTCCAGCTTCTGCTCCATGCACCTTTCTAACTTGTGACTCATTCTACTTCCCACCTCTTCAGCTTCAAATTACCTTGTTTCTATAGGCACTTCTCTGACAAAACTCCTGCCAAGTCCTACAGGCATCGTCATCCTCTCTGCTATAGGCAATTCACTGGTTCTCAGATAAAATGCTGGTGCTTCCATGGAAGAAAATTTCACTCCAACTCCCACAACTGGATCTATACTGTGTGCTCCCCCTAAATCTTTAGGTTTCTCACTCATCCAACATTCCTGAGAGTCTAGAATCCATGCCTTCTTCTCGTAATCCAATGACAGAGTGAACTTTACTGTAGCCAAGGTCTAGTAAAGTAGAGCCGACTTCAGCACAACCCTTGTATTCACAGGTGATTTCACAAAAACTACACCCCTTTAGTGTATAGCATAACACCAAGGTTCCTGAGACTGAAAAAATTTCAGGGTCTCCTGCCAAATTCAAAACAAACAGCAATTTATAATATTCCACAGTTAGGCATAACCTGGAATTGGTCAGTCTTGCTATTGTGTTAACCTCACACAAAGCAATAGAAAATATTCACAGTGCAGCCACATGTTTGGGCACCAGTTTATAGCACTTGACCACCCACACTACTGTATTAACCTATGGTCACAGATGAGACCATTCCACGTAGAGATGGGTGAGAGTACATGATTCTTTGTTCCTCTGTAACAGCTCTTTCCCAGTTGGGTACTACCTAAGCACAGTACCTTACCTCCCCAACTGGAGTTGCTAATAGCTGCCAAGAGTAGGGAATGCTGCACTGGACTGACCTGGAGACCTGCAGGAATGTGAGACACTGGCACTGTAATGAAGGAGTCTGACACTTGGGTAGTTGAGCAAAAAGTAAATGTTTACTAAAATTGTTAAAGAAATCTTGAAAATACAGCCATGAATGAATGGCACAGTTTAAATTCAGGCAAGAAATGGCGATTCAGACACATAAATCAGAATTACTGTATATTCTATATCCCAGCAGGGCAACTCCACCCAACTATTCACCTTGAAATTACTCCTAGAGACTGCAAGCACTTGCCTCCAACCAGCCCTTCAGATACCACACTTTTCCAGGATAAGCGCCCACCTAGGCCTTAATCCCTAAGCTTTATTCACTTCAGAACTAAGGCAATCAGTGACTACTGGGTCCACCTCCAAGCAGTCAGTCCACTGACCCCTGTTGCCAGATACCCTCCCTGGTATCCAATTACTGTGTACACACTGTATAGAGCTAAGGCATGTAGTGACTACTGGGCCATACCTCCAAGCAGTCAGTCCACTGAGCCCTTCTGCCAGATTCTGCCTTGGTATTCAATTACTCTTGCCTTAAGGGTGTACAGTGACTACTAGGCCTATCTACCTCAGTCAGCCCACTGACCCTTCTGCCAGACACCCATCCAGGTATCCAATTACTCATCTACTATACTGTATTTCCTATACTCTAAAATCATTCAGATCAATTGGCATTTAGAAACATAGAAACATAGAAGTTGATGGCAGCTATGAACCGCAAGGCCCATTCAGTCTGCCCATTTCTTTTTCTACCTTATGAATGTGCCATCGGCCTTTGCTCTGTCAATAGCCTATCTATTCATACTCATCTGTATTGCTCCCTTATGCCTATCCCATGCCTGTCTGAAGCCCTGCACTGTATTCATATCCAACACTTCCTGAGGCAGGCCATTCCATGCATCCACCACCCTTTCTGTGAAAAAGAACTTTCTCACATTACCCCTTAATCAGCCTCCCTCTAATCTCATGCTGTGTCCTCTTGTCCTGCTATTTTTCTTATATTGAAACATGTTAGACTCTTTCACCTTGTTAATGCCCTTAAGGTGTCTGAATGTTTCAATCATATCACCTCTCTCCCTCCTTTGCTCTAGGGTATACATATTGAGCTCCGTTAATCTGTCCTCATATGTTTTCTGATGCAGTCCCTGCACCATTTCGGTTGCCCTTTTCTCGACTGCCTCAATTTGGTTAATGTCCTTGTGAAGGTGTGGCCTCCAGTACTGCATGCAGTACTCCTGATGGGGCCTAACCTGTGTCTTGTAAAGAGGGATTATTACCTCCCACTTACGACTTGTGATACCCCTACTAATACATCCCAACATCCCCCTAGCCTTACCTACTGCTTTAGTGGTCTGCTTGGATGATTTCAGGTCATCTGTGATGATGATGCCCAAGTCTCTTTCTTCCCTTGTAACTGACAGCAACTCCCCTCCCAATCTATAGGTAGCTTCAGGGTTTCTCTTCCCTATGGGCATGATCTTGCACTTCTTTGTGTTAAACCCCAGTTGCCACTCTTCTGACCATTTTGCCAGTTTATCCAGATCTCTTCTCATTCTGCCCACTCCATCTGGATTATCTACTCTGTTGCAGATCTTGGTGTCATCTGCAAACAGACAAACCTTACCCTCCAGTCCATCTGCAATGTCAATGATGAAGATATTGAAGAGGACTGGCCCCAGGACTGATCCCTGAGGTACCCCACTTGTGACTTGCATCTCTTCTGATGGCATACCTTTTACCACCACTCTCTGTTTTCAGCCCATCAACCAGTTTGCCACTGAGCTGACCAACTTCTGACCCACTCCAAGTCTACTCAGCTTATTAATTAATCTCCAATTGGAACAGTATTAAAAGCTTTGCTGAAGTCAAGGCAGGCGACATCAACTGCTCCCCCTTGGTCCACCACTCTGGTTACCCAGTCAAAGAAATCTATGAGGTTAGTTTGACAGGACCTTCCTGTTGTAAACCCATGCTGTTTTGGATCCTGTGCTCCTATGGATTCCAGGTTTTGCACTATCCTTTCCTTAAGGAGTGCCTCCATAATCTTGCCCACTACTGAGGTAAGACTGACTGGTCTGTAGTTCTCTGCCTCCTCCCTGCTACCACTCTTGTGGAGTGGGATCACATGAGCCCTTCTCCAGTCTTCTGGGACCTCTCCTGTGCTCAACGATTCAGTAAACAGTTCTGATAATTGCTCTGCTAGTTCCACCATTAGCTCCTTTAGTACCCTGGGATGTATGCCATCAGGTCCCATTGCCTTGTCCACCCTGAGCTTATCAAACTCTTATAGGACCCTTTCTTTTGTGAAGGGACTAGTGCACACCTCCCTCCCCCATGTGTCCATGGTGCTGAGCTGTGGGCCCTGCCCTACCTTCTCCTCAGTAAATACTGAGCAGAAGTATCTATTTAGGATAAATGTTTTTACATGGTCCTCTCCTCACATGCCCTCTTATCCCCTTCGAGCTTAGCAAAACCCCCTCTGGACTTTCTTCTTTCACTAATGTATCTATAGAAAGCTTTGTCACCTTTTTTTACTGTTTGTGCTAGTGTTTCCTTGGTTTAGGCCTTTGCCTTCCTTACTGCCTTTCCTGCTTCCCTTAGGGAAGTTTGCTATGCCTCCCTATCTTCATCCAGCTGCATTCCGTTATATTTTCTGGAGGCTAGCCTTTTGGCTCTGACCTTTTCTGCAGCTGTTTCTGAGAAAACCAAAGTGGTTTCCTTCTTTTGTACTTCCTTTTCTCTTTAACACAATGGGATGTTGCTTCAAGTATTGCATCCTTAATGCTTGCCCACTTTGCCTGTACCCCCTCATCTGTATTTCATCTTGCCAAGGCTAGCTTAACTCTGTTAGCCATCTTATCAAAGTCAGCTCCTCTGAAGTCCCATATTTTTGCCTTGGAATGGGATGATTTAGTTCTAGTGGACAAATTGAACCATACCATGTGATGGTCACTGGCCCCCAGGTGACCTTCTACCTGGAAATATGTGATCCTTTCCCTGTTAGTCAATACTAGATCTAGGATAGCCTTGTCTCTTGTGAGTTGTTGTATCAGTTGTTTGAGGCCCTCCTCCTGCAGGGAATCCATTATGTGTTTAGTTTTGGCAGATGTTCCTGCTGGTATTGATCAATCTGTATCTGACATGTTGAAGTCTCCCATTATCAGAACCTCCCCTTCAGCTGTCATGTTTTGTATATCTTCTAACAGTGATGTGTCTATGTCCTCCCCCTGGTCTGGAGGTCTGTAGACAACCTCAGTTCATATGGCTGTCCCATTTCCTGTTTCCAGGGTGACCCATATTTCTTCTGGCTCCTTATGTGTATTCTGAATTTCTGTAGCTTTGATATTTTCATTGACATAAAGGGCCACTCCACTCCCTCCTCCCTTTTTGCACCTCGGTCTCTTCTGAACAGTACATAGCCGGGTATTGAAGTTTCCCCAAGTGTGGTTACTGGTGAACCATGTCTTGCTAATAGCTACTATGTCCAGTTTAGCCTCTGTCATTATTGTCTGCAGGTCTGGGATCTTGTTTCCCACACTGCGAGCATTTGTGTTCATGATTTACCATTGGCCAGATTTCGGTGTGTTAGTTGTTGTGCGAGGTCTGGCCTGTGCATCGTATGGGGAGCCTTTCATAAAATCATCACTGTAAAACATTAAAACTAAGCAATGGCATTAAACACTGTTGCATACTGGTACATTAAAAGTTGTGACAGAATCCCCTGTCAGTCCCTTCAGGTCCAGTCCTTCACTTTGACAATAGTCTTAAATTCAGAAAGACTAAGGTAAATTCTCTGTAAAACTCTGTCACTGTGGCTTTTAAAATAGTCCCCAGACTGTATCAACAAGGTTTTTACTACACCACACTCCTTTGGCTTTATTGAAGAAATTTAGTGTAAAGATGTTGCAGCTTGATGTAGTTGGAGGGCCCCCTTTTGAGTCAGCAGGATGTAGATGTTGTGAGAAAAAGCGAAGATTTCTTCAGATTTGCAGCTTTTCATCTGTGAGGAAAACTTTTAATACAGGATTATCAGGCACTTGAAGCAACAGGCTCTCTATCCTTTACCCTGTTCTTACTTACTGGCCCATCTGACTCTACTCTGGGATACAGGTGATCCCCTCTTCCTACAATGTACTTAAATTAAACTGGTTCTGTCGGGCTTTTCTTCTCTTCATCAGGCCTCTTCAGACAGACACCCCTTTGGCATGGGCACTTTCCTTCTTGGTCACTCTCCCTGCTCAGACTGACTGCACACTGGCTGTGCAGCTCTTTTTAAAGGCAAAAACTCATTACCATATTTAAATCTAAGGCTCTCCCCCTTTTTTTATACCTTAGGTCACTTTTAAATACATTTTCTTTGTCACTTAAAATAAACATTTTCTCAAGGGTTAAGCACCTTTTCATAATGCTGGCTGGACAGTTGACTTTCTAAGCTTTCTACTTATTTTTTTCTGCACATAGTAGCCCCTAGGAAAGCAGAGTTGCTAAGACTACTGTTCTTTTATCATTAAAGTAAGTAAGTAAGTAAAATGTTATTTATATCAAGCGCCCTTCCCAAGCTCAGGGCACTTTTACAATAGTTGAAATCACTTAAAATCACATTTCAAAACAATAAATCAAACAATCATACAATGCACTTATTATGTTCCGGCAAATGCTAGGGCAAAAAGGAAAGTCTTTAGTTGTTTTTTGAAACTTTCAACAGTTAGGCATTCTTGTATCTGATGAGGTAGAGAATTCCACAGGGCTGGTGCCATATAGGCAAAAGATCTACCTCCAGATATCTTTAGACGTACCCTGGGAATCTCTAGCAATCCCTTGTCAGAGGAGTGAAGAGAACGGGCAGGACAGTAAGGCACCAAGAGCTCTTTCAGGTAGTGAGGTCCCAAATCATGTAGGGCCTCAAAGGTCAATCATTCGACCTTTAAGGTGATCCGCCACTGTATTGGCAGCCAATGCAGATCACGCAGCACAGGTGTCATATGTCTAGATCTTGAAACTCCCATCAACAACCTGTCCATCGCATTCTACACAAGCTGCAAGCGGCAGATATCCACCCCCGGGAGCCCTAGATAGAGGGCATTGCAGTAATCAAAATGGCTGGTGATAAAGGCGTGGACCAAGATGGGAAGATCTTCTCGTGGAACCAAGTGTTTCACCCGGGCAATGTTCCTCAGATGAAAAAAGGTAGTTTGACTACGGCCAACACCTGCATCTTCATAGTCAGGCTTTCATCAAAAATCACTCCAAGGTTACACACTTGGGCAGAGGCAAGAAGCGGGGCCCCTCCAAGACATAAACTCGAGGGTTTCCCCAGTCCAAGCCCATGTTGTCCTCCCTCCAGGGTCCACAACCAACACCTCAGTTTTCCCTGAATTCAACCTAAACCAACTAGCACTCATCCAATCCTGAATCTCCAGGAGGCAGTTGTTAAACATCATGATGGAATCAGACTCCTGATCAGGCACAAAAGACAGATAGAGCTGAGAATCATTAGCATAACAATGAAAACTCAGCCAATACCGTCTTATAATGTCCCCCAATGGAGGCATATACACCGCGGATAACATAGGGGACAGCACTGACCCCTGCGGTACCCCACAGGGCAGCCAATGAGTGGCCGAGGTGTAAATTCCAGACACCACTCTCTGAGATCTGCCCTCCAGAAAAGATTGAAACCAGCTGTGGACTGCTGCCCTCAGACCACAGAAAAACTGCAGGCGGTCAAGCAATACCCCATGAGCCATGGTGTCAAATGCTGCTGATAGATCCAGGAGAACCAAGATGGAATGGGTCCTCCAATCTCTTACCATCAGGAGATCATTCAATACTCAAACAAGAGCCGTCTCTGTACTATGCCTTTTCCTGAAGCCGGATTGGAGAGGGTCATAGATAGTGTGGTTGGACAAATGATCCTCCAGTTTCAGAGTGACCACTTTCTCAATAACCTTCCCTACAAAAGGAAGGTTAGAGACTGGTCTATAATTTTCTGGGCAGTCGGGGTCAAGAGAGGGCTTTTTCAACAGGGGGCGTACTACCGCCTCCTTTAAGGGATCCAGAAAGATCCCTCTCTCTTATGACACCACCACTATCCCAGCCAGGACTGGGCCAATAACATCTACACACCCCACCACCAGGTGAGTAGGACCTGGGTCCAACTTACTGTAGGTAGGTCACAGAGTCTGACTGATCCTCACTATATCTATTACTGCTGGTAGTCTGAAGGTAGACCAGTACAACTGGGTGTTAGTACCACCAGATTGATCAGTGCAATGTCCAATAGAAGGACACTGGTGGATCTCATCCCTGATGGTGGATACCTTGTCAGCAAAGAATTTCGCAAACTCCTCACACTGTACCTGTGATAATACTCTACCAGTCTGGAGACAGACTGGATTGCACAGTCTGTCTACAGTCCAGAAGAGCTGGGATGGTCTGTTCCTTGCTGCAGCAATTTCCCTGGACAGGAACTCTGCCTTCTTATGGGAAATTGCTGATTAGTAGAATTTATAATGTTCTAACAATTCAAGTCTATCCACCTCCAGTTGAGTTTTCTGCCAGTGTCTTTCCAATCTTCGTCCCTTCCTCTTCCACTCGCGGACCTCCCCACCAAACCAGGAAGCCCCTAAGTGAAGAGTGCAGGAACAAACACTAATTGGAGCAATGGCATCCAGGACCTCAGTTACAGCTCTATTATAGGCTAAAACCAAAGGCCCTGGATCCATGCTATCCCTTGGAAAATCTGAGAAGTCCAGCTCCATCATTAGGCCTTCTGAGGTGACCCCTCTTAAAGGACGGAACTGTAATAGCTCCCTAGGAGCAGGCCTATTTCAGGGGTCTGCAAATCTAAACCTCAGGGCGTGATGGTCAGAACCTCCGATTGGCTCCACCTCCACATCAGATACCTCCATCCCCAGATGGAACACCAAGTCCAATGTATGCCCCCCCTCATGGGTTGCAGAGGTAATTACCCATGACAGGCCCAATGAATCCATCAATTAGAGGAGGTTTTGACCAAATGGCGAGAGTTCATCGTCGACCCAGGCATTGAAATCCCCCAGAATTAACCATCTGGGAGACTCCAGTACCATATAGGCGATGAAGTCCGCAACCTCCTTCAGGAACTCCCTCTCATTCCCTGGTGGACGGTAGATAAGAAGGGTCCTGTAGCCTGCACCTGCACCCACTATACACTCAAAGGAGTTGGTATCACCAACTGGCACTTCCCTGAGATCCAGATCTTGTCTAAAACAGACTGCAACCCTACCGCCCCTTCAGTCCACTCTCGGGCGGTGAATCACCAAGTACCCGGCCGGAATCGCGAACTCCAACACAGAACCAGCATTTCCATCTAGCCAGGTCTCGGTGATGCAAGTCGACTGAGGAAACAAGTCCGCAATCACTGCAGTCTTATTCTTAATCGACCTGGCATTGCTTAACACCACCCGAAAGGGACGGAAATCCAAGGGTGATCCAACTTCCTGCCTGACAGACTCCAAGTCAATGCCCTTGGGTATGGGATCTAGGCAAGGAGGACCTCGCTCCAGTACCCATTTCACCCCAGGGTGTCTCCTAGCCCTCACTGCCCATATCCATTCTCTTCCATCCCATCCCCCCCAAGAGTTCCAGGATCCCCGTATCTTTCTGCATTTTGATCTCATAATGCCAAGATTTCGACATCTAGCATAAACCTCCTCTGTAAGTGGGGGTAATTCAAAGGGACGGAGATCCCAAAGTCTTGAGGGGGAGTACTGCCCAACCATTTTACTTATACCCCAGCACATATTTTAAACCAATTTATTCACCCTCATGTAACCCCCTGCAAATGGGGTTCCCAAAGACTTCAGGAGCTTGCTGAATGCTCCAAGCCTGAATGGTGTTTGGCATTTAAGCCATTTATCAGTGAGTGTTTTTAGAGCCTCTGGTACTGTCTCTTAAGAGCTGTCTGCTTGCAGACATAATTAGTTTGTATGGGGGACTGTGTGCTTCTCTGAGTACCACTCAAGCTGCTGCCAATTCACTTCATTTTGCAGTCACTAGGAGTGCAAAGGAACCTATCTGAAAGATGTAACTGATTGCCAGAAATCATTTACAGTAATAATAAAATTACAGTTTGTCTAACCTGCTTTCTTTGCAGTCAGAACTGTCTGCCTAGTTCCCCATTCTGGTTTTGAACTGCTGAACTGGACCAATCAGTGTGGGGTAAACTAGCTCTAAAATGATGCCTTGGACGAATCAGAACTTGGGACTCATAATCTGAGCCAGCCACAAGAGGATTGTATGGGCAGTGACTCTGGGAGATGTAGTTTAGACTTGAGTGCCTTTTTGGACCAACAGCAGCAGTCTATTGTGAGTGACAGCCAATCCAGTCAAGAACTGGGAGGAACTCAAAGGAAGTGCCAGGTTTTGTCTGTTGGGAGTTTCAGTTTGAGATCTGAAAGTGAAGGGAAAGAAACCCTGTGCTCCTTCAGTGCACAGTTTCAGTCAAAAAAACGTGTGCAAGGCCCAGAGTTCCGGTCTACAACTTGTGTAACTGCTTGTTAGGACTGAATCCGTCCTGTGAAAAGAATCAAAGGATCTCTGAAGAGTAGAAACCAGGCTCACCCTGTAGAAGACTGAAGAAATTGTTGAATTACACTCGGTCTGTCAGGAACTGAATCTGCTGTGTGTTCTCCTGGTTATTGTGCAGTAATTGCGATTGGGATACAGATGCAGCCTGCCTGGTATAGTGCTTTCTTTTTTTTACCATATAAATGTGTAAGGAGTCTCTTGGAGATCAAAAGTAGCCCTGCTGACATTGAAGGACCATATCTTCTTTGGAAGTCGTGAGTACTAATTAGGTGCTCCCTGTTGAATTGCCACATTAAATCCAAATGGAATTACTGTACTGCTGACTGTTTAATTTTCCTTTTCTCTGTGTGAAAGGGCCCTACCAGCTGCCACGGTTTGGACTAGCCACTAGGGCTTGGGTACCCAGGGACAGTAACTGGTAGGGATAGCCTGTGCACAGAGCCATAGGTAGATTAGTAAAGTGATAAGCTAATTAACCTGATTTCCCCTGTCCTTGTTATATCCCCTAAATAAATCAGAGCTGTTTGTTTCAACAAAGTTATACTGCCTGAGGTATTTGTCTATGTTAAAGTACTGTACTGTGATTGTTGCACTGTATCTTATTTTACAGGATGTCCGGTGCCTGAACCAGCCTTGGGGGTAAGTGTATACTGTGAAGGTAATTCTGCTATATTGTGTGGGCCACTAGTGGGAAGAAGGGGTTGCAGTGTCCCAGAGGGCTGTGACCAAGTAAGTTTAACTATTGCAAACCCTGACCTCTGGGTGGAGGCACCCGCCATTGGATCCAGGCCCCTCAACCTGTTAGTGGCAAATCAGGCAGGGGTAGTAGCCCCTGGGATAGCGCCATCTAGGGGTTACATTTTGGAGGCTCACCGCTGGGATTGTGTGTCCTCTGGTGGCCTATTTACAAACCACTGTTAAGGGAAAAAATAAATAAATAAATAAATGGGTACCCGACAGAAGTGGCTGTACCGGCTGGTGGAGTGGTGTACTGGGGAGGAGATCGACCCCAAAATGCTATGCTTATCCTGGACATCCCCTGGGTATCAATCAGGACACTGTGCAGGAGTACTTTCCAAGGTGGAAGGTTTACAAAACCCTGTGGTGGTGGGTCGGCATGCTAATCTGCTCACCCACACTTTCCTGGCCTAGTAGAGTTTAAGGATCCCATAGATAGCTCCAAAGTACCACAGACCATTACCCCAGAGGGCCCTCACTGCTTGGAGGTGATAACTAAGGACAGTAAAGACCGGGGGAATGAGCCCCCACCACTATCTGAAACTTTTGAGGAGAAATTTGCTGAATGGTTGCTGGGAGAGGGAAAACTGTGGAGGACTTGAAGAAACTATTCTTGCCACCTGAAGTGTTCCTCCCCAACACCCTCTCCTGCTCCAGTACCCGTAATGGTGGCTGAACCAATGCAGACTCCTATTTCTGCACCTGCCATTAGTCACGACTCTTACCGAAGGTTGAGGATCTTCTCTGGCACCCTCCCACCCCCAAGGGAGGATGACTGGGAGACCTGGATGAACTATGTTGCCCCCAAGTGCTAGAATGGCAATGCTCGGGAAGCAGCGAAAGAGGTTAGTGAGAGCCTCCGAGGTCCTGCCTGGCTACCATCCGTGCTAAACAGGGCCAGTAACCCTGAAGCGACTGCACAAGCCTATCTTGAGGCCTTGGAGAATGTGTATGGGAGCCCAGATTCTGATGAGGACCTATGGTGGAGTAAGAAATGCACAACAGTACCAAGGAGTTGTTGTCTGTGTATGTCTCTCGGCTGGAAAAATTGTTGCAAGAATGCCTCAGAAAGGGTAGTTTGCCAGCGATTGAACTGGACCGAACCAGACTGGACAGAATCCTTAAGTCTGCCCCTTCTCAGAACTGCTGTTGCTTCAGTTCGCCTGGCAAATCGACTGGAATCCCACCCTCCTATGATGAGTTAATGAGAGAAATTCGAGGAGTTGAGAAAAGGCGACCTCGGGAGGGACCTGCACCAATAGCTGTGGCTATGACCAGTGACTGAGGGTGGCCCATCAAGTGAAGTTCAGGGGCAGAGGTTGGCAGTCAATGAGTGCTCTGATAAGGAAAAGATATGCCACAATGAGGCGAACTGTTGAGAGATCCGAGAATTCAAAAACAGTCCTTTATGAAGGCCACGCCTGCAAGTACAGGCCCTGACCTATATCCGACTGCATCTGCTATGGGGTGAGGATACCCACCCATGTATCTCCTGCTGATAACAGCTCGAACTCGATTCCTTGACCATGGAAGTGGAGAAACTGACGAGATGTCTCCAAATGCTTATCACGCCGCAGACAGAGATGGCACCAAGGTTTCCAGTTAGTAATACCCCCGCCCTGGCTCCCAGTGTGGCGCCTCGGCCAGCTCAAACTCCAAAAAGTATGTTTTGCTATAATTGTGGGAAGGATGGGCACATGAAAAGGGAATGCCAATCCCCAAAAGACACTGACAAAGTTGCATATAGGCTACAAGGAGAGCTTCGGAGAACAAATCAGTGGTTAAGAGGTGCACGAAATGATCCCAGTGAGGGCACCAAAAATGCTAATTCACGTCCTTTTGTGGCAAGGTCAGTTGCCCAGGCCCCCACTACCGCCTCTCCAGACTGGTCCAGAATAGTGGGTCCCTCCATGGAGACCACTGTAAAGGTAAATGGAGTGTCTACAAGAGCTGTATTAGACAGTGGCTCCCAAGTGACAATTATGTTTCAAGATTGGTATCAGAAGCATTTGTCAGACGTACCCTTACAACCATTAGAAGGACTGCATGTATGGGGGTTAAGTGAGAAGGCCTACCCTATCCGGGTATATCCGAATTTGGCTGTCTTTCCCCACCTCCGTGGCTGGAGTGGCCGAACAAGTAGAGACCCTAGCCTTAGTGTGTCCCCCCACTGGACTGTATGATGGTGTCCCTTTGTTGATTGGAACAAATGCTCATATGTTCAGAAGCTGGCACAGTTGTGTTATGAAAAACAGGGTCAAAGACTAGTAGAGCTTTAAGAGTTCCGGCTTTAATTAAGAAGGCCTATGAGGCACAGAGATGCTGAAAATATAGAACCAGAGGAACCGGTCGAGATTGTATGGAAGAAGGATCCTGAGTCTCTGATCCTGGCACCAAATGCCCAGTGTACCTTACAGGGAGAGGTCCGTATCAGAAAGGATGTTAAGAATAAAATATTAATGTTGGATGCACCAGGCGATGGAAAATTGCCAGAGGACTGCTGGTCAAGCCTAGTATTTTGCCGCTAGAGCCCATGCTTATGCCAGAAGGGTAATGGTCCAAGTTCATAATGTGTCTGAAAGAGACATTCGAGTAAATAGAGGTTGCATCCTGGCTAATGTGCATTGTGCAGACACTGCAGTGCTACCCAGCACAGAGTTCAAGGAAGAATGACAGAGTAACGCCTGACTTGTTTGATTTCGGCGACTCCCGCTGCCAGCTGAATGGAAAGTGAGGATCAGTGAGAAGCTTGCCCAGAGAGACCAGGTGTTTTCTTTAAAGGAATGGGGCGTAGGATGCGTGCAAGGAGCTGAGCACAATATCCGGCTGCATGACGAAAGACCATTTCGTGAGAGGTCTCGACGCCTGGCACCTGCTGATATAGATGATGTGAGGCGGCATCTGCAAGAGATGTTAGCGGCTGGTGTAATACAAGAATCCAGAAGCCTTATGCTTCCCCATTGTGGTAGTGAGGAAAAAGAATGGGACAGTAAGGATGTGCGTGGATTATCGACCTTAAACCGCGGACTATCCCTGATCAGTACACAATGCCCCGCATTCAGGATGCTTTGGACTGCCTAAACGGGAGCAAGTGGTTCTCTGTGTTGGATCTCCGCAGTGGGTACTACCAGATCCCGATAGCCCCAGAGGACCGTGAGAAGACAGCCTTTATCTGTCCGCTTGGCTTCTATGAATTCATGAGGATGCCTCAAGGGATTTCAGGTGCCCCAGCCACTTTTCAACGATTGATGGAGCGTGCAGTGGGGACATGAACTTACTAGAGTGCCTGGTATACCTAGATGATGTTATTGTGTTTGGCAGCTCACTGGAGGAACATGAGAGCAGATTATTTAAGGTATTGGATCCGACTGGAGGACTTTGGCCTTAAACTGTCCATTGATAAGTGTCAATTCTTTCAAACATCAGTAAAGTATGTGGGACACATAGTATCCACCGAGGAATAGGACGACCCAAGTAAAGTTGAGGCCTTGACCACCTGGCCACAGCCCAAAAATCTAAAAGAACTGCAAAGATTCCTGGGATTCTGTGGTTATTATCGTTTCATCAAGGACTATTCAAGAGTGATCCGCCCTTTACTTAACCTTACTCAGGGTATCCCCAACCCACAAAAATACCAAAAGTCAGCGTCCTCAAGACTGAAAGAGTGTATTTTCATCCGAGTGAAGTATTTGGGGCCCGCTGGACTCCTGATTGTGAGACTGCTTTTCATGAGATCATATATCAACTTACCCATGCTCCAGTGCTGGCCTATGCCGATCCAAGAAAACCTTACGTCCTGCACACTGATGCTAGCTTGCAAGGGTTGGGGGCTGTGTTGTACCAAGAGCACGAGAATGGCCTGAGACCAGTGGCCTTTGCCAGTAGAAGCCTGACCCCATCCAAAAAGAACTATCCTGTACATAAGTTAGAGTTCCTAGCTTTGAAGTGGGCTATTGTTGACCAATTCCATGAGTACTTGTATGGGGCTAAAATACTAGTAAAAACTGACAATAATCCTTTGACCTATGTGCAGACCTCAGCTAAGTTGGATGCCACTGGCCATAGGTGGCTTTCTGCATTATCTACATATGACTATGTCTCGAATACCGAGCAGGTCTGAACCACATAGATGCTGATGCTCTCTCCGAGGCCTGTTCCCCAGAATGATTGGGTCCGATTGGCAGAACCTGACATTCGGGCACTCTGCCGGAAGTTTGACAGGGAGGAACAAATGTCCGCAGGACGAGGGACTGCATGGTGGATTGCTTGGACCCTCTGAGAATTGCATACCTGCTGCTTATTGCCACTTTTCTGCAATAGACATTGGTGCACTGCCTCAGCTGGACAATGACAGTATTGTGGGCTCAATCCGCGATCCCATGATCAAAGCAGCTTTAGAAGCCCTCTATGCAGGAAAAGATGTGTCAAATTACGCTCCACTGATTTGAGAACTGCACTGTTATACAAAGAAGGTCCTAAGTTGAAACTGATCAATAAACTGTTATATAGAGAAACAGTAGACAGAGGGGACAAGTAGACAAACAACAACTAGTGCTGCCCACTGCCTTTCGAGACTCAGTACTGAGGTCCTTGCACAACCACATGGGGCACCTTGGTATAGACAGAACACTTGACTTGGTGAGATCCAGATTCTATTGGCCTAAGATGGGGGCTGATGTGGAGCAACACATCGAACTTGTAGTCGCTGCTTACAGAGGAAAGCTTTGCCCCAGAGGGCTGCCCCCTTGTTAACATCACCACCAGTGCACCCATGGAGCTGGTCTGTATTGATTTTCTGAGTTTGGAGTCAGATCAAAGAAATATCAGTAATGTGCTGGTGGTCACTGACCATTTCACGAGATATGCCCAAGCTTTCCCCACCAAAGACCAGAAAGCATCCACTGTAGCCAAAGTACTTGTAGAAAACTTTTTTGTTCACTATGGGGCTCCACAAAGAATCCATTCTGATCAAGGGAGAGACTTTGAGAGTCGTCTGATCAAAGAGATGCTTTCTCTGTGGGGAGTGGAAAGTCCAGAACCACTCCTTACCACCCCAGGGGACCCACAGCCTGAACGTTTCAACCGCACTTTGCTAGATATGCTAGGCACCCTGCACCCAAAGGACAAGCCTAGATGGAGCCAACAAATTAGCACCCTGGTACATGCTTATAACTGCACCAAAAGTGATGCCACTGGGTTCTCCCCTACCGCCTGATGTTTGGAAGAAGCTCGACTACCAGTAGATGTGTGTTTGGGGTCTCTCTGATGGGGTTCAAGCTGACAACTATTTACAGTATGTGCAAAGTTAAAGGCCCAGCTAACTCATGCGTACCAACTGGCTCAAACCATGGCTGCCAAAAGAAATCTGGCCAACAAAGAAAGGTATGATAAAAGGTGAAAGCACAGGAACTCCAGGAGGGAGATCGGTATTGCTAAGAAATCTGGGACTGCATGGCAAGCACAAGATTGCTGACAGATGGCACCATCTCCCTCACATTGTAGTGGGCAAACTAGATGATCTGCCAGTGTACAAAGTAAGGCCTGAGAACAATTCAAAAGATGTAAAAACAATGCATAGAAATCATTTACTACCCATTGGACAAATCCTGATTGAGTCTGAGCCCCAGAAGATGCCCCTCTGGACCAGTGACTAGAGCTGCTGCTAAGAAAGATCAAGAAGTCTGCACCTACAGAAGCAAAGTTAAAGTGTTCCCCTCCACAAGTCCCAGTTGAGCATGACTGTCAGTCCATATCAGGAAGAAAGTGAGAGTGACTTTGAATACTATCCTTCTTACGAACTGAGTCAATTGTTTGAGGGCAATCCCTAGTCAATACTGGAGACAAAGCTGGGCCTTCTGGACTGTCTAAGCCCCCAACTTCATCCTGGAGCCAATGCTCCCAGAAAGTGAAGTGCAAAGCATCAGATCAGATGAAATGGAATCATTGTGCATGGTTGAACTGTTTGAGCTTTCAGGGAGGAAAATGATAGATTGGGGCAGACTGGTGATACACCGAACAAGAAGAGTATTTTGAGTGCCCTGACAGTCCACTGCCAGTGTCGAAAGCTCTCCATGCGAGCCAAATGTTGTGGACTCAGAAACTGTAACTCCTGGAGCTGAAAGTGCCCCAAGTTCTAGCCTCTCTACCCCCATGGAGACTCCCTGACAAGTGAGGACAATGCTGAAAATGAGGCTCAGAGTGCAGAGACTGTAACAGTTCCCCTAGAAAGACTGGTCGAGCTGTAAAGCCTGTGGTGCACCTCAGTTATGATTCCCTGGGAGGCCTGTGGACCTGCCTCTCAATGTTGTCCATAAAGAGTGTATGTGTCCCGAGCTCATTGCCCAAACTGAGCGTTCAGTGCTAACTCAAGTTACTTGTGTTGCCCTCTAAGTATGGTGCCCTTGCCCGTCCAGCCCCAAGGTAACTGATAGGGAAGGGCCCCTCTCTTCAGGTTTCATGTACAAGAGGTAATAACTTGAGTTATGGTACAATGTGTATGTAATACTGTGTAAGAGTGAGTCTGCAATGTTTCAGAAATGTGTTCTTGGTAAAATGATATATTGACTGATGATTACATATGCGAGCCTAATGCAAATGTATATGGTTGCAGTTGAAACTTATGAAGTACTTGCTTGAGCGGATCAAGCTTTCCCAGGCCAGGAAGGTGTAACCCCCTGCAAATGGGGTTCCCAAAAGACTTCAGGAGCTTGCTTGAATGCTCCAAGCCTGAATGGTGTTTGGCATTTAAGCCATTTATCAGTGAGTGTTTTAGAGCCTCTGGTACTGTCTCTTTAAGAGCTGTCTGCTTGCAGACATAATTAGTTGTATGGGGGACTGTGTGCTTCTCTTGAGTACCACTCAAGCTGCTGCCAATTCACTTCATTTTTGCAGTCACTAGAGTGCAAAGGGAACCTATCTGAAAGATGTAACTGTTTGCCAGAAATCATTTACAGTAATAATAAAATTACAGTTTGTCTAACCTGCTTTCTTTGCAGTCAGAACTGTCTGCCTAGTTCCCATTCTGGTTTTGAACTGCTGAACTGGACCAATCAGTGTGGGGATAAGCTAGCTCTAAAATGGTGCCTTGGACGAATCAGAACTTGGACTCATAATCTGAGCCAGCCACAAGAGGATTGTATGGGCAGTGACTCTGGGAGATGTAGTTTAGACTTCAGTGCCTTTTGGACCAACAGCAGCAGTCTATTGTGAGTGACAGCCAATCCAGTCAAGAACTGGGAGGAACTCAAAGGAAGTGCCGGTTTTGTCTGTTGGGAGTTTCAGTTTGAGATCTGAAAGTGAAGGGAAAGAAACCCTGTGCTCCTTCAGTGCACAGTTTCAGTCAAAAAGCGTGCAAGGCCCAGAGTTCGGTCTACAACTTGTGTAACTGCTTGTTAGGACTGAATCCGTCCTGTGAAAAGAATCAAAGGATCTCTGAAGAGTAGAAACCAGGCTCACCCTGTAGAAGACTGAAGAAATTGTTGAATTACACTCGGTCTGTCAGGAACTGAATCTGCTGTGTGTTCTCCTGGTTATTGTGCAGTAATTGCGATTGGGATACAGATGCAGCCTGCCTGGTATAGTGCTTTCTTTTTTACCATATAAATGTGTAAGGAGTCTCTTGGAGATCAAAGTAGCCCTGCTGACATTGAAGGACCATATCTTCTTTGGAGGTCGTGAGTACTAATTCGGGTCGCTCCCTGTTGAATTGCCACATTAAATCCAAATGGAATTACTGTACTGCTGACTGTTTAATTTTCCTTTTCTCTGTGTGAAAGGGCCCTACCAGCTGCCACGGTTTGGACTAGCCACTAGGGCTTGGGTACCCAGGGACAGTAACTGATAGGGATAGGCCTGTGCACAGAGCCATAGGTAGATAGTAAAGTGATAAGCTAATTAACCTGATTTCCCCTGTCCTTGTTATATCCCCAAATAAATCAGAGCTGTTTGTTTCAACAAAGTTATACTGCCTGAGGTATTTGTCTATGTTAAAGTACTGTACTGTGATTGTTGCACTGTATCTTATTTTACAGGATGTCCCAGTGCCTGAACCAGACCTGGGGGTAAGTGTATACTGTGAAGGTAATTCTGATATATTGTGTGGGCCACTAGTGGGAAGAAAGGGGGGTTGCAGTGTCCCAGAGGGCTGTGACCAAGTTAGTTTAACTATTGCAAACCCTGACCTCTGGGTGGAGGCACCCGCCATTGGATCCAGGCCCCTCAACCTGTTAGTGGCAAATCAGGCAGGGGTAGTAGCCCCTGGGATAGCGCCATCTAGGGGTTACACTCATACAAACAAAACCCTCCCACCCCCAACTTAAACAACCCTAAAAGAACAATAAATAAAATAAAATAAAATGAAATAAAATACCCCCCTTGAAATATTAAAACAATTTCATACACTGAGTTCAGATTTACAGTCCAGAATTAAAGTCTAATCAATTGTTCCAGCATGTTTGTAAGTAAATTCCTTGGAGCTCTCACCTCCAATGGAAGATGAACCAGATAATAATTTTTTTAACTGAGTCAATCTCTCACATTGACTACAGCAATAAAGAGCAAAAACATTCAAGCAATAGATACTCTTACTGCCCATGCAAAACGCCACAAGTTGAAAGAGTCTCATCAATAGTTTGGCTAGCTTCAATCCTCCTTTCCTCCTAATAGTCTCGTGGTAGGCCTCTAAATAACTCCAGATTCCAGGATTCCTTCAGGACTCTGGTACATGGATGGATTTTAACCAAAAGTCCTATACTTGGAAGCAATTTAATGGAGATCAGGGAAGGAATCCTCTGATGCTCAACAGGAGAGGACCACCCCCTACCGAGCCCTCAGATTATGGCTCCCAGCCTAGGATCCACACTCCAGTAGACCCCCAAGAACACCTAGAGCCTCTGTTAAAGTGTAATCTGCCCTCCGGCAGATCCAACCCCGACGTCTCCTACCTGGACCCAGCAGTAGTAATCCTCTCCACAAGCAATACAAGCAGAATCTCCCCACCCCACTCCTACCTCCAGAAACCACGAGAGAAAAAAACAAGTGAAAACAATTCACCAATCCATCTACAAGGACGTTTGATAATCCTCCACAGGATTGTTTTCAGCTAGTAGTTAAGTAGTCACTTCTGTACACTTTTCTATCATTCTTTCAGTCAAAATAGTCATTTTCCCCTTTAACTGTACTAAGTACAGCAGTTTTTTTCCCCCTCAGGCGTTAAATTTTCATTTTCCCACACTAAGCCCCATCTCCAGTGTAACTGCCTGCAAGGATCAGCTTCATGCAGGACTCAGTCTCCCTTTCAAGGTTGGTGACTCCTCTACTTTACATTTTAGCCACTCAGAACTATTTTTCTCATGTGTAAAACACACTATGGCATGTGTATGCCAAGTTTGGTTTAATTCCAAAAAGAATTGGCTTGGCAACACAATGCTAAAAATGACAAATGTGTTGTAGCATGTCTGGCCTTATTTCTGACACTGTCTGCTTCAAAGAGTTCCAATTTAGCTTCTGTTCACTTTTACAACTTTCCACTAAGTAACAGATGTGCCCAGGATTCCTCTTACCTCAACACGCCTGTTAATTTATTTACTTAATTATTTATTTATTTATTTCATATGTGTGTGAAGCCTTGATCCCCTTGTGCCACAATCGCATCCAAAATGCATGAAATGGCTCCCTTTTTGAGCTCTTACAGTGTGTGCTTTTGTACGGCGTCTGGGATTTTGGAGCTCTGACTTCCAGACTGTGTTCCCGGTCATATTTTATTGGTAACACTTTATTTTAAGTGTCCTTAACTACACTGTAACTACTGTATAACTAAACTGTAACTGCACTGTAACTATTGTGTAGTTACATGTAACAGCTATGTAGTTGTTAACTAGTTTCACATTTGTGTGTTGTGTAGTTACACAATCTGCATACATGTGCAACTACTACTGTCTCCCTTTTGGCACAAATCAATTTATTCTGACATGTGTAACTACACATGCAATAGCTGTTGCAAAGTGTAACAGAAAATGTATTGTGCAACTACCACTCTGTCTTTTCTGGCATTATGTTAGTTGTACTCATAAGGGCAACTACACATGTACAGTAATAGCTATTGCAAATTGTAACAGCAAATCTGTTGTGTAACTACTATGTTTTTACTTTTGGTATTATTAAATCTGCTCTTAAAAGTGTAATAACATATAAATGCAGGTCTTGAGCACTGTTTCAACTGTGTATGTCTATCTGGCATTTATTTAAAAGTTAATCACACAGAAATATGTTAAAGTGTAATCAGAATGGTAACTAAAATATGAATACAAATGCAACTTCAGTCTGCTACAGTTAAATGCACTGACTGGCAACTCTTTAAATGATGTTCCAGGATTGTATTCCAGTTTTTTCATTAACTTAAAGGTTAGTAAACATGGAGTCTAATATTTTGAATTGACATGTGACTGTACACAAAAATATTCCATTTGCATAATTACTAATTGGCACTATAACAGTATTGTGGCTAAGAAGTAATGGTACTGTTTTCACAGTTAATGCATAGGTAACATGTATTTGCAGTTGTGCACACTTGCATTTACTACATGTCAGTACTGTAGCTGTGATGTAAGTTCTCATTCAGAAATCAGTCCATCATGAACTTACTGCTTACTAAACATGTAATCTAATATTGGACCCTATTCACACAGGTGGCAGGGAATGTGTCAAATGTGCATTCCCAGGCCTGGTGATCAATAGCAACCATCCAATCAGATGGACTGACCAGGAGTGGACTGAATCCTGCACTATGTGTGGAGTGAAGAATTGTGGGTTATGTGTAATTCTCCCATTACTGCTGTTTTCCAGTAAGTGGACCTACTGGTCTGCCCATGTTTAACGCCTTGCCCCCAACCCTCATGGTATAGTCAGATGGTTGGGTTAACTTGATGTGAAAGATGGTGCCATGGCCGCCACACCATGCAGCCAGCGGGAAGGACATGTAATTGCTAAGGAAGGGTCCCTGCCTGGGTATCAAGTGCCACCCACCACCACTTCACATAGCAGATCGGTGATAAAGCATCGTATATAGCCATGCCCCAACCCCAGCTACCCACCTGAGCAGTAGCTGGACAGGGCTGTGCATGTAGAAGAGGCGTGGCTCAATGCCACAGAAGCAGCACATTTCTTAGTAACTACAGCACTGTTACAAGCCAATAAGAAATGTTTTAATTATTTTTGTTTGAGTAAACAATGTGGTTGTATACAATTAACAATATTAGATTGCATGTTTATTAAGCAGTAAGTGCATGAGGGAATGATTTTTGAAAGGAAACATACATCAGAACTACAGCATTGACATTCAATGTAAGTGTATAGTAGTTGCACCCTTCTACTTATGCTTTATTTTAAGTGTAAGTTTCTGTGTAATTACTTTGCAGCTACATATTAGTTAGGAATTAATTGTGAAAACAATACTACAGAAGCAGCACATTCATTAGTAACTACAGTACTGTTATACCCTTCTTCATACACTTTATTTTAAGTGTCAGTTTATGCGTACTTACTTTGCAAATACATGTTAATTAGGCATTAACTGTGGAAACAATGCCAGAGAAGCAGCGCATTCCTTAGTAACTACAGCACTGTTACACCCTTCTTCTTACACTTCATTTTAAGTGTCAGTTTCTGCATACTTACTTTGTAAATACATGTTAGTCAAGCATTAACTGTGGAAACAATGACACAGAAGCAGCACGTTGCTTAGTGACTACAGCACTGTTAAAAGTCAATAAGTAATTATGTAAGTTAATGATTTGTTATTGTATAGCAATTTACAATCTTAGAATACAGTTCTTTTTGTTTTCAGATGCATAGTATACAAGTGGTGGCTATGGTATTCCAACCCAGTTCTCTAGGTTTGCAGGTCAGTGCTTTTAACTACTGCACTATACTGAAGTAAGTTCATGAGGGAATGATTTCTGAATGATAATTTTAAATGTCACTAACTACATTGTAACTACTGTATAACTACACTGTAACTGCACTACTACAGTATGTAGTTGTTAAGTAGTTTCACAATGCATGTTGTTTACTTACATAACCTTAAATGTGCTGCTTCTGTGGCGTTGACCCACAGATCCTCTGCACCCACAGCCCTGTCCTGCTGCTGCCCAGGTGGGTGGATGGGGGTGAGTCATGGCTACATGCCATGCTTTATCTCTGGTCTGCTGTGTTGAGTGATGGTGGGTGATGCCAGATACACATGCAGGGACCCTTCATTAACCATTACATGCCCTTCCCACTGGATGTACGGGGTGGCAGCTATGGCAACATCCTTTACACCAAGCTACTGCAGCACTCTGATTATACCATGAGGGATTAGGCACAGTGGTGAACATGTTCAGATCAGGTTGCATTACTGGAAAATAGCAGTACTAGGAGGACCAGCTATATATCCCACAATTTCCCTCTCCACACAGAGTGCAGGATCTAGTCTACTGGTGGGCAGACCACCTGATTGGATGGCTGCTGTTAAGAAAACAACAATGGCAGCTGTATTTCTTGATAAGTGAGACTACATGGACAAATCAAGTGTTTTCTGTAAGTAAATGTAAATATCTGGTTGATCCTGGATTTACAGTATTTTTTATAGGACAGTGTATCTGGTTGAGCCTGCATATTATTTTACCATATCTGGTTGAACATGCGTCTGTGGGATTACACAGCTGTCTGTTCCTTCCTTTTTTACCTCTGTTGATCTGGTTGATCCTGTGTTTTCTGTTGGTGTGGCTCATATGCTCCTGAAATCAGCTTGAACGCTGTTAGACAATTGAAGGGTTAACAGCATTCCATGATCTTTGAACTGTGGTACATCAGCATTTTAGCTGATATAAAAATTGAGGTGGAACAATGTCCTACCATACATACCATTATTTCTAAAACACAATATTGTCACAACACCAATTAGTAATTATGCAAATGAAATATTTTTGTGTGCAGTTATGCATCAATTCACAGTATTAGACTTCATATTATTAACCTGAAGGTTCATGAAAAACTGGAATGCAGACATGGAACAGCATATAAAGAGTTGCCAGTCAGTGCATGTAATTGTAGCAGACTGAAGTTATATATAGGATAGTGGATGGGCAACTATGCACAACCAGTGTGTTATGCCACCGAGGTGTTCTGATTCCCTGTGACCTCAAGAGTGATGCTCGACAGGTCCTTGGGAATCAGATCCCTGAGGTGGCACAACACACTGCTTGTGCATAGAGTTGCCCATCTGCTATTCTACAGTGTATGGGCATCCTTGCCTATTTTGGACATTGCACTTTGTTTCAGTGAACTGATGGTTGGGGGGGCACTTGAGGGTTGGCGATGGGCTCAAATTACTGACACAGTGTGCTGCAGAAGTTTCTGCAAGTTCACGTTTTAAAAACAATCAATTCCAGGTTAACTGGATTGGGGAAATCAAGAATCTGGCAGTATTCCAAGTTGTTCTGCTGCAGTAGTGACATCACTACTGCAGCAGAACAACATAATGACATTACTACTGCAGCAAAAGAAGCATATTCCAGGCATGGAATTCCATGCATAAGAGCATTTCACCATACACTATATTGTAATCAAATTTTACTTACCATTCTGATTACAATTTTAAGTTTTTCTGTGTGATTAACTTTTAAATAAATGTTAGATAGACATGGACAGTTGAAACAGTGCACACGACCTGCATTCATATGTGGTTACAATTGTAAGAACAAAAATAACAATGCCAAAAGTAGTAACATAGTAGTTACACAATATGTTTTCTGTTACAGTTTGCAATAGCTATTGCATGTGTAGTTGTCCTTATAAGAACAAATAACACAATGCCAGAAGAGACAGAGTGGTAGTTGCACAACAGATTTTCTTATACACTTAGCAACAGACATTACATGTGTAGTTACATATGTCAGAATGAAATGGTTTGTGCCAAAAGAGAGACAGTAGTAGTTGCACATGTATGCAAATTGTGTAACTACAGAACACACCCATTTTGAAACTAGTTAACAACTACATAGTAGCGACAGTTGTTGCAGCGCAGTTACAGCGTAGTTACTACATGCAAACTGTGTGTAACTACGCAACATGCAAATGTGAAACTAGTTAACAAGTATATAGTAGTTACATGTAAATACATGGTAGTTACAGTGCAGTTACAGCATAGTTATACAGTAGTTACAGTGTAGTTAAGGACACTTAAAATAAAGTGTTATCATTTTATTTACTCATTTATGTGAGCCAGTCCCTAGATCATCATTCCCTGGCACTTTTTGCTTGCCAACTACATTATAGGGAATAATTTTATCTAGTTGGTTCTGCCTTGAGAGAAGTGCATTTTGTGTCTACCTCAAGGCTATGCGAAAAGCAGAAGAGTTCACTAGGCCAAAGCCTAGCTTCTGTATGGCTGCAGAGTGAGACGGACACCCAGGAGAGCAGCCTAAGGATTCCAAACTGAGTGAGAAGCATGCCATTGGGTGGACTGACTCTCAGTTTCTCACACTCCCTCTCACTCCTGTTTTTGGTGCTTGTAGCACCCACAGCTTCCACTCTGCATTACAATATTTTACCACAGAGCAGCTACAAGTCAGGAGTGATTGAATAAATATAAAATAACCAAATTACTATAAAAAATCTTCACAGGCACTCAGACAGTCCAAATTCTTCATTGAGCTACCAGCACTTATATGACTTAGCCAAGGTAATCAGTTAATAGACCACTGGCCACCAAGCTTAGCAATTAACTATTTTCTCATTAAATATGAAAACTTTACCATGCAAATGACATCAATCACAATACTCTATGTAAAATTGCATGAGTGTAAGAAGTGGCAGGGCCATTAGTCATTTTCAGTCCCCCCCCGTGCTGCATCCCACTGTCTTTAATTAATGATATGCTCATGGCATATTTTGCAACCAAACTTATTTAAAACTGTTAGTCTTTAATATTGTATAATTATGAATGCCGAATCTGGTCTTTTTATCACTGCAGGGGCTACCCTGTATTTCTCTGGCAGCTCCTACCTACGTTGGGTCTTTAACTGGTTCCACCAATTGACAGCGATGGGGATGTCCTCAACATCCCCAACAGTGACAGGAACTATGCTGACTGTTAGCATTGCTCCCATTGAGAGAAAGTCTTTTTCTGCAGGGGGCTTTGCCCCCACACCTCCCAACTCTAAATAACCAACTCTGAGTAGGAGTTGGTTTGGGGTGGGGACACAACACCAGGAATCACTGCATCAGCAGCTGGCAGACCACCACCATGCCCAATCTTGACCTGGCAAGATTTGTAGCTGTGGTGGTGTTTGATGTGGAAATGTCACTGTTGTGGGGTGATACGCTTTAACCTGCATCCTTGACTATTTATTTTGTGAATTCAGTAACTCTATGAAGCTGCCCCTAACTTCTTGGTGGAACAGTCTATCTAGGCTGCTACACACTATACAACTCTGGTGAGGTCACATTTGGAGTTCTGTGTGCAGTTCTGGAATCCTTACTTAAAGATGGACATCATTCCCCAAGAAAGAGTCTAGATCAAGGTATTTAAGATGATCCAAGGTATGGGTGAAAAGTCCTATGAAAAGAGATTTAGTGAGTTAAACATGTACTCCTTAGAAGACAGAAGGGACAGAGGGGACATGATAGAGACCGTTAAATATCTGAAGGGGATCAACAGTGTAAACACAGAGGATTTGTTCAGACTGAAGGGGGAAGGGACCATGTGGAGGCATAGCCTAAAACTAGCAGTGGGAAAGTGCAGAAGAGCACTGAGGAAATACTTCTATATGGAGAGGGAGGTGGCATCTTGGAACGTGCTACCAGAGGAACTGATTTCAATGGAATCAGTAGGGGGTTTCAAGAGAGGTTAGGACAGGTACATGGGTAAAGTACAGGTAGGGGAAGAAGCAAACAGTTGGGGAACTCTAGTGGAGGAACATGGGAGTAGGAGGAAGAAAAGTGGGGCAGCAGCAGAGACTGTACTGTGAGCTGCAGCTCATGCACCCGTGATAGACCGTTAGGCCTAATCTGCTGGTATGTTCGTATGTTAAAATTATACAGTATCACAATGGATGCTGAAATAGAATACAGTATGGTACTGCATATTATAGAAGATTAAATAGGAAGGATACAATATCTATCTATTACCATGATGCTAAAGTATGTGGGCCCATTTCAGAAAGTTCCCTTGAATGGTGCAAGGGGCTTGTGCCACAAAGAATGCCTCAAGGTGTGGATTGCATCAAAAATGAGCAAAGAGCAATTCACAAAGGCAGGCTGCATCAAAAGCAGGCTGTCTGCTGCAAAGGGGGCTTGCACCAGCCATACACCACAAAATGTGCTGCAGCATGGTGCTAGGGGGGTTATGCCAGATGCAGTTTACCATATCCCCTAAGCTGGAATGCACAACCTCCTATACTGTAGGTCAAATTTCTAAATACCGTTAGATCAGCCAAGGCTGGTCTAACAGTACTTAGAAGTGTGTCCTCTGGGACGGTTTAGACATTTGCTGCAATGTGCTGTGGTCCTCCCCCTAGCCCCAATCTCTGTTCACATAAAATGAATTAATGTCCCTGGTTGTTAGGAATCCCCCCCCCAGTCCCAATCTACATTATAAACATGGCGTAATGTCCCCGGTGGCTAGCAGTCCCCCCCCCAGCCCTGAACTCCATTCACAGAAAATGAATTCATGTCCCTGGAGGCTAGCAGTCCCCCCCTGCCCTGATCTCCATTCAAATAAAATTAATAATGTACCTAGTGGCAAGTGTCCTGTCCAGCCCCAATCCCCATTTAACGCATAATACTATGTGGCCCCCATAAAACCCTGTTTCCTGTGTATTAAAATAAAATGCCATCCCTGGTAGTCCAGTGGCCCCCCTTCAGCACTGATCCCCATGTATTAAAATACAGTTATCTCCCTGGTAGTCTAGCAGTCATCCTCCCCCAGCCCTGATCCCTGATGTCCCCAAAACTCATTAAATGACAGTCCATGGTGGTCTAGTACTCCCACCACCCTGGCAGGCAGTGCCCCACCACCCCACTCCACCAACTCTCATTCCAGAGCCAATGCCCAGCACAGCCCTCCACTCACCAACATGGCTGGGTGCTGACTGTGCTGTCAAATGGCTACTATATATAGTGTGCAGTATTGTATACATAGCTCATTGACAGCTCATTTGGCACCCAGACATGGTGTTGAGCAGATGGCTGTGCAGGGCGTGGGCTCTGGGATGGGATAGGGAAAGCGGGGTGGTGGGACACCGCCTGACAGGGTGGGGGAACCACTAGACCACCAAGGACTGTAATATAATGGATTTTGGGGACATTGGGGCATTGGGGCTGGGGGGTGACTGCTAGACTACCAAGGAGGCAATTGCATTTTAATACACGAGGATCAGGGCTGGAGCGTGGGTGCTAGACTACCAGGGAGATAATTGTATTTTAATATATGGGAATCAGAAGCCAGCCTGGTGGTGCTGAAGGTTGAGGTGCTGGATGCTACACTTCGCACCACGCTGGTGACCTAGGCTCGGTAGCGGACTCGGGTCATCGGGGGTCGACCGGTGGGAGGAGGATTAAGCATCCCTGTGAATGTTCTCCTCCTCCAGGGAGTCTGGGGAAGGAATCCTGAGACAGTGCTGGCTTCTGGCGGTGGCTAGGGGAGTAGCACATCTCTCAGTGTACCAGTGGGGGTGGTACGGGCAGATGTCTGACATGTGGCATGTGGGAGCTTGTGCCACAGCATCCTTGGCATCATTGCATGGCCGAACAAAGGGGAAAAACAAGGAGAAAAAGTATGGCTGAATCCTCTGGTGTGTTTGAGGATCTGCCTGCAGTACTGCCCCGGATGCTCCAAGAAGCTCCCTCCGGACCTGACACCTTGGCCTTCCATGCTTGGGGTGCCACGATGTGGCCTGAGAGATGGAGAAGGAAGAGGTGCAGTTTGGGAGTCACATGATGCGTCAAGAGGGATAGACGCATTTCTCGGGGTGTCCACTCGCCGAGAACAGTTTATTTTTTTAACCCCTCTTAATTTAACTGGTGTTTTAAATTTTCATTACCTGGATTGCAGCATTAGACGGCGGTCAGATTCCGGTTTGCATTTGCTCTTCGTAATGATGGAAAATCCCGATACGGAGTCTGAAGCTAAGCGGCCCTGACGGAGCTCCTCACCGATTACGCCGTAACGAGAGATTTTACCAGACAAGATCTACGAAGATCTTTCTACAATAAAAGAAGCTGTGTTCAAGTTAGTGGAAGAGATGGCAGAATTTAAACCTGCCCTGACGCAACTTGCAAGGAGGGTGACAGATGCAGAAGCCAGGGTTTCATCACTAGAAAGGAAGCATGAGAAACTAGGCCTCGCATCCATTGAAAGCAAGAGGGCTATAGCAAAAATAGAGGACCGATTAGACGACCTTGAAGGGAGGTCTAGACGGAACAATTTGGTGCTGTTGGGTCTCCCTGAGGGCGAAGAAGGCACTAATACCATCCTTTTTTTGCAGAAGCTACTAAGGAAGACAGTAGGACCCTCACCCAATGGCCCTGAATATGTGATCGAAAGAGGCCATCGCGCTTTAAGAGCCAAGCCCCTGGCTTCGCAACCACCCAGACCAGTGATCTTTAAATTACTAAACTGCATGGATCGGAATTCATTCTGAGAGAATCAAGGAAATTGGCCACGTTTCAATGGAGGATAAGAAACTTGCTTGTCCCGATCTGACGTGGAAGGTGTGCCAGGCCCGGCCATTTCAGACCTATTACCCAAGCTATGGGCAGCTAGTATTCGCCACCATATGTTGTATCCTGCCAAGTTGGAGGTCTTTTTGAAAGATGGGACTCGACGGTTTGAATCAGTGGATGAGGCATTGCAAGTCCTCGCAACTTCTCTGCCAGATCTCTTTAAGAAGGGATGAAAGCCAGAACTTTCCAGACTACCTTGTCAATGTTAACTATAAGGCACGCAGTGGACAATAATAAGTCTGGACTATTACTTAGAGTGGGAACCAGTATATGCTTAGTACCTGAGGAATATTTCCATTTTTTCTATGCAGTTAAGCCTGTTTTCCTTTTGTCTGCACATAAATATCTTAGCAACTAAGGAAGCGATCCTTGGTTAAAGGGAGATTATCTGTTGCCCTCAATCGCTTAACTAATAGAAGGCAACAGTATTGAGTACTATGGAATGCGACTTTCAAAATGTCTGAGGCACAGACACTGATTTAGCTGTAATTTGCTTAATTTAGTGACATTAAAATAACAGAGGCGGCGGTTTTGTGTATAGCCTCAAGGAACACTATTCTTTTTGATTGACAGGCTGTTACAGTGAGTTGCTGTCAGCGATTTATTTAAACTTCAATATTTTTTTCCCTTTTTTTCCATTTATATAGGTAATTAATCCATAATTAGTACTAACTTTTGGCAACTAGGTAGCCTGTGACTAAGTTGGCCTAAACCCTAGTTAATCCTTGATTTTACCTTCCCCCCTTTTTTTCTATAAACCATGGTGGGGCCGTGAGGTCGCAGACAATGACGATGGATAGTTGTTAATTGTAAAATTATACCTAGGTATATAAGCTCTCCTTTAATTTACAATTGTTATTCTTGTTTGTCATGTTATTAGAATTGTAAAGGGTTTCTTTTACAAGAGGATAAGAGATTCTGACATATATCCTCTGATATATTATCTAAATTTTTAGAGGATACCCAACCTCTATGGCGTACCATGGACCATAGATTTAGGAGTTAGCGTCAGGCCAGAGGGCTGCCCGTGTGGCGGTCCAGGCTGAAGATTTTTTGTTACTAGGGAGGGTTGGGGGAGGAACTGTGAATTTATTTTGACATTTAGGGTGGGGAGGATAGGCAGCTATCTATATTTTTTAATGTTCAAACATGGGTACTCATATGGTTAGTCAATTAATTTAATCTCTTGGAACATTAAAGGAGGAAGGACAACCAGAAAAGGAATATTCTGCTCCACTATTTAGCCCAACTTGATCCATCTATAGTATTCCTTCAAGAAACCCACGCCCTCAGACCAGCTTAATTGCTTTAAAAGAAATGGGTCAGTCAGGTTTTTGGTGTCGGCTTCTCCTCTAGTAGCCGAGGAGTAGCCGTTTTGGTAGCTAAAGGGGTTCCTTTTGTATCCTCCGAGTGTATATCTGATCCGGAAGGAATATTTATTGTTATTTCAGGCAAATTGGGTGGGGCAAATTTAACTCTGGGGTCAGTATATGGCCCTAACATTGATTCTCCATCTTTTTTTGTACATTTGGCTCAATCTTAACCCCCTTTAAAGATACCCTTATTATCCTGGGAGGAGATTGGAACCTGGTTCAATCCAATAGTTTAGATCGTTCTTGGTACAGGACCTTGAATCCTTCTCCAGCTCAAAGGGCTTTGGTGGAGTTTAAAATGTCCTTTGGATTAATTGTTCCTTGGAGGACGCTTAACCCAACTGCAAAAGAGTTTACCTTTTTTTCCTGTGCACCAACTCATTCTAGAATTGATTACTTTTTTGGTCAACCAGCACTATTTGAGTATGGTCGAAAACAATTTCATTTTTACCCCAGTCTTTTCCGACCACTCCCTGTAAACTCAGTTGCTCCCTCGGTTTATACCGCCCAGGTCTTATTCTCGGTCATTAAACAATAGCCTATTAAAGGACCCCCCCATTTTAGTACGATTTCATAAGTTTATGACCAACACTATATCGGAGAACTAGGGATCCCTTAAGGCAGTTGATCTAGTATGGGCTGCTTTAAAAGCCACATGGAGGGGGGAACTCCTTAGAATAGCCACAGTTCGTAAAGTCAAAAATAGACATTTATTAAACAAATGTCTCCAGAAGATTTCGAGCCTAGAAGCAGTTAATGAAGCTGTTAGAACTGAAGACCAAGAGCAGGAACTGATTAGTTTACGGAAGTGGTATGTAAATACTTTAAGTGAGAAAGTAGACAGCTCCACCTCAAGATACAAGCAGCGTGTATTGGCCGGGGTAGATGGGCGAAATCTTTTGGCCTGGCAATTAAAGCAGAGAGCTGAGGCCAAGTGGGTAGCAACCTTGAAACACCCTGTCACGAATAAACTGACCACCGACCCCGAGGGTATTTTAGATATTTTTTTTGACTATTATAAATCTTTATATTTTAGCAATCCCCTCTCTTTGCAGAATGAGTCTAAAATGAGGGAATTCTTGGACAAGATCTTCTTTCCACAAATCCCGGAGGAAGCAAAACATTTGTTAATAGCCCCCTTTTCTGATGAGAAAATTGCTAATGCCATTGATTCACTAAAATCAGATAAAGCTCCTGGCCCGGATGGCTTTACCCCCTTCTTTTTTAAGACCTTTAAGCGTAAGTTGATCCCTTTGTTCTATCAACTTTACGCTTACTGGCAGAACATCGGAATTAATGATAGTTCCCTTTTTGAAGCCAGGATAATCTTGATACCTAAACCAGATAAGTCTTTAGATTCAGCAAGTAACTACAGACCTATCTCTTTATTGAACATAGACATAAAGATTTACGCAAAAATCCTAGCCACCAGATTAAAATCAACATGGACTGGACTGTTAAGCCCGGAGCAATCTGGGTTTGTTGCAGGCCGATCCTTGGCAGACCATTTTAGGAAGCTGTTTTATTTAATTTCCGTGTCTCAAAGCTTGGATAAAGAGGCCTCCTTAGTATCGTTAGATGCGGAAAAGGCTTTCAACAGGGTGGAGTGGGGTTTTATGTTTGCAACATTGGCCAAATTTGGTATCCCAGAAAAATTTATTCACTATATTCGAATCCTGTATGAATGTCCATCCAGCGAGGTCAATGCAATAATTTAATCTTGCGTCTTTTCCTTTCACAGGTACTCGCCTAGGTTGCCCACTCGCTTTTATCTATTTAATTTATATTTAGAGCCCTTGATAAGAACCATCCAATCGGATTCCTCAATACAAGGTATTAGCATAGGCAATTTTGAATTTAAGGTTTCTGCCTTTGCAGACAACCTGTTACTACATATTCAAAATAGCTCTACTTCGCTTCCTCGCTTGCTCTCACTAATTTCATGTTTTAGTGAATTTTCTGGTTACAAGCTCAACAGAAATAAAACAATGGTCTACTTATTATCTTCCCATCTCCATAAAAGCTGGTGTTCCCAGTTAGGGCTGCAATGGCAATCAAGTTCCCTATCCTATCTTGGAATTCAAATTTCAAGAGACCTGGGGAACTGGCTAACCTAAACCTTCAACCCATATTTAAGTCGGTTAGGGAAGACCTAGAGATGGGCAAAGTTTCTTTGACTTTCTCTGGTAGGGTTAACACATTAAAGATGATGATTTTGCCTAGAGTCTTCTACCCTCTATACAATTTGAATATCTACCTCCCTAGGTTGTTCTTCAGCCCACTCTATAAATACTGCTCGGATTTTTTATGGAAGGGCAAGCCCCCTCGTAAGGCTTATGCTAAGTTGATTTTCCATCGGAAAATCGGTGGCCTTCAACTACCAGACTTTTATACTTACTACCTAGCCATTCATGCAGTTAGATCAGTTTCGTGGCTATGTGAGAGGGACACTCCTTTACTTGGATTTGTTTTGGATCAGGCGGTCTCTAAGCTGGTGAATCTAGACTTTGAATCCCTTTTATACATACCCTGGTCTAAGGTCCCTAACCAAGTCAAGAATACCCCCCTGGGCTGGGATATAAGAGCATTACACCAACTATACTTAGGATTACATATTCCATACACTCGTGACCTACTGCAGCCTGTGTTAAGGAACCCTAATTTTCTTGTGGGTAATAAACCAATTACAAGATTTACACAACTAGCTTTATAAAACCTCGAGGTTTGGTTCTTTTCGAGAATTTGATTTCTCCTTACATGTTTGTTGACAGGTTTGGGTTAGACCAAGGATTTTTCCAGCTTCTCCAGATTCAGAAGAGTATTCTCTCTCACATATCTAAAAATAGGGTATCTGAAGAAGCTGGGAAATTAATTAGGGATCTGTACAAGATTGGGTCGTCTGGGAAGCCAGTTTCTAAAATGTACAAATATATTGTTTCAAGTTTAGGCCAAAAAATATCACCAGTCTCTTTCTACTGGGAAACAAATTTGGCCATGGGCTGGTCAGATGTGACCTGGGAAGGAATTTGGTTGAACATCTATCTATACATTAAACAAGACAGATTAAGAGATATTCAGTTCAATTTGTTGCATAACCTGTATTATTCACCGGCCAAGCTGTACAGGATGAAAAAGCTATTGTCTCCGACCTGTATTGATTGTGGTGCCCAGTTAGCTACAACCTTCCACAAAATTTGTGACTGCCCCAAAATAGTCAAATTTTGGCAATCTGTCAAAGGCTGGATACAACCATATTGTGACCTATCCCCTTTTTTCAATGCTGAGATATGTGTCTTCGGTAGATATGTACAGAATATGTCTAGCATCCAGAAATATCAAATAGCCTTGATTGCCTCGATTACAAAACTATTGATTCTCTGTCATTGGCAAGGTAATTGGACTCCTTCCTTTAAAGAATGGTGGGACGAACTCCTGATTGCATTAAACGCTGAGAGGGCAGTCTCAGATCTCCATAAAGCTTCAGCTAGATTTTCTAAATGTTGGAGCACCCTTTTCCAATCCCTAAATGAAAGATATGGTTACTTGTTTTTTTTTGACCACCGTATCATCGTACCTTTACTACTTGAAAAATTTGTAGTACTGTCGGTTTCCTATTCCACATTTTATAGTTATATTTGGTTGTTCCTCGCCCTGATCTTATTTATCCACTAATATATGGTTCATTTCTAGTTGCAAGGTATCATTGCTTAGCTTTGTCATTGGGACTAGTTAGCTGCCTGGGGGGGAAGGGAGAAGGGGGTAGGGATGGTTTGGGTGGGGTAGGGAGGGATTTGTATTTTCTTTTCTGTTCGGGATTGTTTGTTTTCTGGATAATGTTTTTTTTGGTGTTATTCACAAAATGTTTCATTATAAAATAAAGTGATTTGCAAAAAAAAAAAAAGAGGTGCAGCTTGGGCATGGCACCCAAGGTGGGAGCCACCGGTGGGTCAGATTTCGGGGGCACCATAGGAACATCCCCCAGCACAGGAGGTAAGGTCAGGATAAATAAACAAAAATAAAAATAAAAAATATGGGGATCAGTGCTGGGGGTCACTAGACTACCAGGGAGATAATTTTATTTTAATACACAGGGATCAGGGCTGAAAGGGATGCTAGCCACCAGGGACCGCTGTCCATGGTGCTATTGTTGCACTGCCAACCCATGGCTTTCAGCATACCTTCCTGGTGCATAGTCTGTTTGGTGCAGGGCCAGGGTTTCTGCAAGCTGTATGACTTTGCCACTGGGACCCTACCTGATAGTGAATCAGTCCCAGGGTCCCTGGTGCATGGACAGTTGGTACAAGCTGCCTTCAGTGCAGCTTGTCCTGACCTTTGTGAATAGAGCCCTGTGTTTTTTTATTTGTGTATTATAGACCATCCAAAACACATAGAGGGCACCAGTGGTCCAAACCAAGAAAACGCAGAGGGAGGTAAACAGACAGCCCCTGCTCCCTCTGTGACCTGAAGCCAGGAACCACTGCATGCTGGTGGTTCAGGCATTGAATGCCAGCTAGATGAACAGCCCCAGCCTGGTCCATCCAGTATATCTGGCACTGCATTTGGAAGCCAGTCTTGTGCACCAGAATGTAAGTTCATAACCACTTCCCTGAAATGTTACTGTACAGTAATTGGTTTCTTTTCTTTATTTGTTGTATACTTTTTTCATCACTGCTTGTTTTATTAATATTGTGTAACAATCAATATGACTGTTCAAGCAAGGTAAGACACTATATAAGCAAATATGAGTTTTACATTCTACCTGCATAAAACAGGATGTCAATATCACAAGTCATTGCAATCACAGCCATAAGAACAAGAGATGCCAGATGTATAACAATCATTCAGCAAGTTCTGTAAGTGCAATACTGTTTTCTTCCAGCAGATAAAATGTTAATTGTTCTTCATGGAAGTCATACTAGAGCAATGTGTTATATGATAGATAGTGTAGTACAGGTGGTCATGTGCATATCAGGCTGCGATGATGATGACACACACACCCTGTACTAGATTATGTGAATCAAAAAATGTCCAGAAGGATATGAGGTATGAAAACAAGTACAGGTATATGAGTGTTGTCAGATAATAGACAGTCATTCAATATGTTACATGCAATTAGGGGCATGAATTTTAATTTTAATATTATATATCAGTCACACACAGACAAGGTGTTTCTCAATGCATACTTTTATTTCCCTTTCCAGAGACCTGCCTCCTCAATGCCACCACATAGCTGCTGCTGAGACAGTTACATCGGATATACTATGGTATCCCTAAATTCGGAATGCCAACACTCAGCATACCAAGGTAAATGGCCCGAAATCCACAGCTACGAATGACTCATATGCCCAATAGAAAAATGTCAGGCATCACAATGAAAACTAAGTGTCAAATGCAAAGGGGCTTTGCCCACCACACCCCCATGTGGGGGTCTCCAACCCCACACCCCCATAACTAAAATAACTAACTCAGAGGGGCAGCAGACCCAGAGTAAAAAAATATTAGCAACAAGGGGTGAATTCCATAAAAGGATGTGACCTGGTTCAGAACCCGGGTCTGAGGGAGCACGCTGGCAGAGCTGCTGGTGGTTTAGCCCTAAAAACCACATGAGCAGCTTGGCCAATTCCCCAAAACAACTGTCCCTTGATGTGCACCGGCAGGGGTAAGGTAGCAACCTGTCACATCCGCTACCTTACCCCTGTCAAAATCCATCAGAGAATCCATCGCCGGGATGCTCACTAGTGGCACACTACACCTATCGGGCAATAGTGCCCATGCAGGTGTGTGTCAGGATAATGAGCCACGGGAATACATAAGGGTACCAGTAAATCATGTTTCTTATTAAAGAAGGAGTATGTTGCATTACAATCTCACATGTACATCACAACTGAGGATTTGTAAGTAGTACAAAACCATTTAACCATACTACAGATATGTACAAATATGAATTTGTTTTCTGTGTAAAACAACTCTAACATATCTAGGTATCATAACAATTAGATAATATTTTATAATGTGTATGTAGTTCATTTGTTGTGTATTTGTGTTTTCTTTCTATTTCACTATTTTTTATGGTAAATAGGCACTCAAGTTGAAAAGCAAAGATTATTTTGATGTTGAAGTCCCAACAACATAGAGGAAAATGTATGGTCATCGATGGTTAACCGGTTTGTTAACCATCGAGAGGTTGCCAGAGCGACCATGTAAACCTCGAGAGCGAAGCTCGAGAGGTTTATGTAGCCATGGCAACCTTGAGATTGGTTAACAAAATGGTTACCCATCGATGAACCATACCTTAGCTTTTATAGTGTATGGTATCAGTTAGTTTTTTTAGAAAAGAAAGCAGTTCCTTACTGCTGTTTTTTATGTCCCCACTGCTCTGCCCTCACCACCGCGGCCGTTTCAAGGCCGTCTGATCCAGCTGCACGCATGCCCAGACTGTTCCTGGTTGTTAACCCATCGATGTGACATACCATCGATGGGTTAACAACATCGTGACGTCACATCGGTGGTAAAACGTTGCTATAAAAAGGTAGATTTCTACCTATAACAATGTTCTACCATACATTATATGGTATTTATCTGCTCTTGCGTGTCACACGTCACTATAGCTGTGATAACGACGCTATACTGCAACATTTTTAGTCCCCCCCCCACAGAGCAGCTTGCATGCTCAATTCTGAAGCATAGCTCTGTTTCCAGAGGCTGTACCTACTACCACTATTATGTATTGCTACATGTTCCATTGTGCATGGCCTGTGCCTAAGCAACATTATATACTGTGTGAAAAAGTGATGGTGTCATTCATGTAAAGTAGAAATAGAAAGTTCAAAATTCACAGCAGTTAACACACCCCACAGTAACTGTAGTACTTTGTAGCATTCTGTGAATATGATTACTGTCTGTAGAGAAATGTATAACTGTATTGAACTGTACCTACCTGTACAAACTGGATTTGAAATGCATGACAAAGGTAAACTGTAAACTTCTTTGTAAAAAACATTATAGTTGTCTTCAAAATGTGCTTGTCACTTCTCACTGTACAAGAATCTACATTGTCTTCACAATACTACTTTTCTTCACAGGACGAAACAGTCACCATGGTCTTAATCAATATCATAGTGATATAGCATCAGAAAAGAAATATGCTTTTTTCTTGTCACTAATACATTGCCTTCACAGAAATGTTTATCCTCACAGGTAGACAAACTTGTGACCTCACAGAAATCTGTATCCTCGCAGATAAATGAAATTAGCATACTGTGTCTTTACATAAGACTGCAATAGTGACAGAATACAATGTGATTTTCATGTTCAGCTTTACAAGCTTCATCAGCATTTTAATCATACTCTTTCTCTTCACAATGCAACACATGCATGGCCAAGATATCATGGCACTTCTTATCATGCGCACAGGACATTTTCTCTTCTGTCATTTCAAACAGCAACCACTGGCATTCACCAGGAGTCATGTCAAACAGTTATTGCGGCACCGTCAAGACCACGCCCTCTCTGTCAACCATGTTACTTGACATCATACTGACATACCACCAGAAAAGAAAACATTGTTTTTGTTCTTTCCTAATATATTGTTCCCAAGTACAATTGTATAACATACTACATTCCCTTTACAAAAATCGTTATCCCCACATGTAAACAAAATCTGCAGATAGTCTCTACACATATGAGTACTATAGCCGCACAAGACAATATCTTTTTCACTTCCAGGTCTACAAGCTTCATCGCCACCTTAATGATAGTCATTCTCTTCACAGTGCAACACATCCATGAGCAAGAAATGAGGACACTTGTTATCACGTACACAGGAGAACATACAAAGTATACTATTTATTTTTCTTTTCTCTTGTAGCATGCCACGCAATAATCAGCGGCATCAAGGAGAAGCTCCGCCACTTCACAAGTACTGTAACAGTGGGCAGGAGGGGTCTGGGTGAATCTGTCATGATGGTATTCCAAAACCAAAATCAAACTCTCACCACCACATACCACTGCGACAGACTCAATCACCAGACCTATGAGGCCTTCTATGGTCTCCAGAGCAGCAATGCTGTCCTCAGTCACAGTATTGGTGAGCTGTGACAGAGTTATGAGGACAGCATTGCTATTCAGGAGACCACACAAGAGATCCGCCACAGAGTGGTGGAAGAACTGCATGAGACGAACAGGCTACTGTTGCAGTGGGAAGACCAGGCCCTTTCTGTGATAGTCCCTCATCAGGAGTTTGAAGATCCTCCATCACAGCCCCCTCCTCACTTCAGTGATGAAGAGGAGGGAGTGTGAACCACCAGATCGTCCACTGCAAGTCAGATGCTACCAGTGAGCACCTGCTTTGACTTGCAGTCTCTCTCAGGAAGTGACTGACAGCCCTGCATCATGATTTTGAAAGGGCAGGTACCTCCTTGTCACCCACAACAAAGAGCTGATTTAAAGAGTCATTTAAAAACTGAAAGTCTCATAATAAATTGTATTTACATTTATTTTCTAATATGAAGAAACTATTATAGAAAATTATTTTCATTTAAATCAAAAATGTTTATAAATGACTTAAAAAAATAATTCTATTTGCTTTTATTTTATACATGTATTTTTTTGATTTTGAAAAATATTATTTCTTTAAAATAATTTTATAAAAAAAATATCATTTCTGTAGTGAAACCAACTGTCTCGTGTCTTCATTTCTACTTCTACTTCTATTAAGTCCACATATTAAGCCGGTCCGTGGGGCTGAGGGTTGAGGCGCTGGACGCCACACCTCGCGCCACGCTGGCGACCCGGGTTCGGGAACGAGCCTGGATTGCCAGGGGTCGGCAGGGGAGAGGAATGATTGAGCATCCAGATAACAACTCTCCTTCGTCAGGGGGGTCCACAGACTATCCCTCACACCGCAGCGACCTCTAGTGGAGACTGGAGGTACCGCAATGCTTCAGGGCCAAAGTAGAGGGTTACGGAGTCACGGCATGACATTCCCTGGTGCCATTGCACATCGGGACTCCGCCAGGGAGAGGGAGGGGGAAGGCATAACGAGGGGGAAAACAGGAAAAAAAACTCAGCCTGTGGATAGGCGACGGCACCTGCATCCACCTGACCACACTCCAATGCCAGTTGCACTCCTTACCTGGGCCAAGCCCAGCCCAGCCCAAATTTACAGATAGAGTGCCCTGGGTGGATAGGGTGGCCATACCTCGGGGGGCTCAGAGCCGGGGGGATAGCCGGGCTGTTGCCAGGATTGAGGAGGCCTCTCAGGCATGGAGGTAGAGATGGGGGCACTGCAGGATGCCCAAGAGAGTTCCACAGGCTGGGAGGCAAAAATAGAGTTCGAAAAAAAAAACATCCACATATTAACAGAGTTATACCATATTAAAGTTACAATGTTGGGAAAAAGGCTTGTTAAAGTTGAAATGTGGGGAAAAACTAAGTTCAAAATTCTTTTTTTTGTATGAATGAATCCTTTTTCTTGACTTTATGTCATCATGAAATAGGATTCATCCATACAATAAAAGAATGTGGAAAAAAACTAAGCCTAAATTCTGCAGTATTGCCCTAAGGCCACTTGGGAGGTAACTTTGGGTGCTGTGCACAACCCATCAATTTACAAATGGGTACTAAGTATTAGTCTTGCAGTACTTTTTCAGGCATTTCTTTTGATATATAGATCATCACCTAACTCTAGATATTAACAGACTTATGCCTTCTTAAAGTTGCAATGTTATTGCATGGGAATTTTAATTTTTAATTGTTTATTTTTTATGTTTTCTACAAAGACCCTGAATTGTTTTGGAAGGTATTATGTGTTAGTCTTGCAGTAGTCATTAAGATCTTCCTTTTGAGATATACTATATATATATATATATATATATATATATATATATGCGATAGGGAGTTGTCTGATACATGATTTATCTGCACAAGGGTTGTTTGACCTCAGATAACCTCACACAGGAGTAGCGTGGCCATGATAATATGCCTGAGGTTAAACTGCCCAGAATTGCTGATAAATCATGTATCACACAAGCTCCCCATCGCATATTACATTTATGCAATAGGGACAGACTTTGTCTGCTTAATTAAAAAAAGTTTAAATGCTTCAAAAAATCTTTTTTATTACATTTCTTGTAGGTTTATTTGGTATTTTGCATGGTGAGTGCACTTTTGACAATGTACTTCAGAAGTCTCCACAAATCAGCACCAACGTTTAGTATGTAAATGTCGGTGCTGATTGGTGGAGACTGCAGATTCTGAAAAAAATTTTAACCAAGATGGCAGGAGTAGTTAGCGAGGGTCATTTCAATGTGTTCTGGCTGTGTGGAAGGCAGTGCATTATGTCGGCAGCTGCCATTTACCAGGGGAAGATCAGACTCTTATTTTTACTTTTTTAAATTAAGTGATGCTCGCAGCAGTTACAGAGTGAAAGGGAGGAGTGAGGGTCCAGTCACTAGTGTCCTCATCTTGAAAGCGGAGCGGAGATGGGTGAGACAGCAGAAGAATGAGGATTGCGGCTGGAGTAGCTGAAAAGTGGTTGCAACTTTTTTCCACTGTTGGAGTAGTAGCGAGTGCGAGAATGGAAGCCTTGCAGTTGATCTGTTTGTGTGCAACTCAGAAGGCAGCTTGGGCAAAAAATGAATCTTCTGTTTGATTTTGGAGGACAGCAGCATTCATAGCTGTATTAAGGTACAATGGGAAGTCTAGAAACATGGGATTGTCATTTTGTGTGCTGGTGGGGGGTGAATGAGAAATAGTGCTGGCAGTATAGATTGATGATGTGTCTACTATGTGCATAAATGTGAGATTTCACAATTATACATATAGTAGACATGTCATCAGCCATTTATCACATGATAACAGGATTTATCAGTGGACATTTATCTCCACCCCATTGCATAAATATATATATACATCCTCCCTTAACTCAAAATATTACTGGAGCTATGCCTTCTTAAACTTCCAACTTTACCCTATGGGACTTTTTATTTTTTAATTTTATCTTCTTTATATGTGTATTTTGAATTGCTAGTCCTCAGGCACTCAGTGTTGTAGTATTTGATATATAGCTTCTGCCTTAAGTCAAAGGATTTATGGGCTTATGGTTTGTTGAAGTTGCAATGCTAGCCTATGGAAATTTAAATTGTTCCTTTTTATCTTTATTTATTGAGGTCTTGGAATAACATCTTTGAGCTGGAAACTCATTTATAAAGGTTCCATGTCAAACAAACAATAACACATTACAAACATTTCAAGATTGGGACAGTGCAAACAGTACAAGTGCAGTGTTATGGGGCAACAGTAACCAAACAGGAGAATACAAGGATTACATACAATAGGCCCCATGTATGAATGGGCATGAAATGCGTGGAAATGCGACATATACATGGTGCACAGGACCACAGAAACACACAGCATGCACAAAGAAATACATGCCCATGCAGTGGCAGGGGGCAGCGTCATGGACAGTGCATAGCAGAGTGCGCAGGAAGGAGAGGACTGCCCCAGCTATGCATCCCCGCCCCTTGATCCTACCACATAAGGACAAATATGCCTCCCACCATGTGAACATGGAAGAGAAAGAGGACCATGTTGAAGGAGTATGCAGAATGGTAGAATCAAGGGCCCTCATGGAGACTGGCATGCACAATAACGTGGAGGGTGAACAAGAGTGGCAGATGGCAGGACTGGCACCCAGAGGTGGCCACAGCAGCACCGGATGATCCCAGTCCACCAACTTTACCGGAACACAAGTAGTGGTAATGGTGAGCAAGATCAGCACCTACCACGCCCGGCTATATGGTGCCCTCACTCTGTCCACCCTCACGGATGTGAAGGCATGGATGTGGCTGGAGGTGCAGGCCACAGTGAATGCCACAGGGCTGGATGCCTGGACCCTGATGGCAATAAAACATAAGTGGTGGGACCTATGCATGGTGGTAAAGAAAAAGTTGTCTGCTGGAGCACGGAACAGTCTGGCACAGGAGGTGGGTCACATGCACCTGACAGCCAGCTCACCCCCATAGAATGGATGGTGGCAGACACCCTAACTGCTGTGAGCATCCATGGGGAGGCTGAGGGTGTAGACACACTGGCCGGTAAGTACTGCACACAGACACAGCATGCCCTAGTGCGGGATCGCCAGACTGCAGAAAGGTCTAAAGTTGTTCCGTTGCGCCAACAGAGCATGACAGGGATGTCAGACACAGTGGTGCACCACCAGGGTGTCTGCCAAACACAGCCTCAGACACATGGCAAGGACAGGTGAGGGAGGACATCACCGCAGGTGAGTATAGTGTGTGTCATGGTGTGGACAAAGGCAGAGCACATCGAGCAGACCAGTAATCACCCTTCATCCCCTTCCCGGTCCAGTACAGGCAGCAGATGGTGTGCAGCATTACAGAGCAGATGACAACAACCTCAGACTTGACAGCAAGGATGGGGAGACCCCCGAGGAGCTGCATGCTGATGATGGGGGTGAAGAGTCCCAGTGCACAATGCAGAATGGCCAACCAGCAATGTGTGTGCATGAACCACTTCCCACCACCAACCAGGGTGTCCATGGGTGATTTGCGCCATGTCACGGTGTGGTGGTGCACTCCGCAGGCAGAGTGGAACTGGACAGCAGGGATGAGGGTCTATCTACCTGACTGACAGGGCGCAGCAGGGCAAACCGGGGTGCAGTGATACATGACCCACAATATGTGGAGTTGCAGCAGCTGGAGCTTGACCACCTTGAGGCCTAGTGCCGGCACATGGATGCTCTCGTAGAGCTGACCGGCATCATCACTGCCATGGGCTAAGATGTAGCAAGGATGGCACGGGCACAGGAGCATACGCTGGACACCATCTCGGGCTTGAGACCACCGTCATGGTGCCACAAAACTGTCCTGAGCCCTGCATATGGGACTTATACACAGGGGACCACTGAAGGTGGGACACAGGGGCAGGGAGACACCAGTATGGGCACCATACAGTGGTCCAGGCATGACATTGTGGCACATGGCATGGCCACTGTGACTGACAGTACCTAGGAGACACTCAGTGGAATGCCACAGGACACGCTTATGGAGGACAGCCAGGCAGATGACAGGCAGAGCGATGTCTACACCATGGAGGATACTGTGGAGACTGACATGGCAAATGCTACAGCCAAGCCACATGCCCCATGGTGCAGGGGAAGAGGGTACTCAGACCTGCATGCAGACAGGAGACACAGTCGATGACATGGTAGCAGGCTGCCCCATATGGATCACCATGGGTGTGAGCATACTGGGGCATTGCGCATCATCTTGGGCATGGAGGATGGGTGTCAGGGTGGGGGACACATACACACATAAACGGGCACAAAAACACACACTGACACAGTGGTTGAGCAGGATGTGGCACAGTGTGATGAACGGCAGTGGCACAGGTCGATAATTGTGTGTGGTCATGCGGACTAAGCATCGGGGGGGGTGGAACCCTGTCTGGCTGGCAGCCTTGCCATGGTACAGGGACTTAACACAGCAGCACAAGTGCCATGTCATGAAATGACATCCATGCCGGCCAGTGCCATCCATGCACATCACAGCCACACTGGTGTTGATGTGCACCCTAAGTGATGGCTTATTATTGGGTGCATGTGGGATAGTGCGACACCACACTGGGAAGTGTGCAGTCCTGGATGCCATCACTGTAGCCGTTGATCAGGCATGCTCAGCCAAGGGGCATCAGAGTGGCCATACCAATGTGTCTAGTGACTGAAGGACCTGTTCATGACCACTGCATGGGCAGCACAACCAACAGCAGTCTCCTGTCCACACATGGGGTCATTGGCATGCTGTTCTGGTTTTATGTCCGGTGCTTGGTATTCAGGCATCGGCACACCGCAGCACATGACCATGTTATGCAGCATCATGAAGACAGTGAATATACAGCAGGCACATTGCGGATCCAGCATAATGGTGCCCCCAGTGTGGTCCAGGTATGTGAATCACATCTTTAGTATGCCGATGCTCCTCTCCACAATTGCCCTCGTCCGAGGGTGTGCTGTGTTGAATGCCACATATGTCACATCCACAGGTGCCAGTATGGGTGTCAGCAGGTATGGCCACAGTGGATAACCACTGTCACCTGTGAGAAATGGAGAGAGGTCAGTCATGGAATGGACAGGCAGATGTCATACATCCATCAGCACAGTACACCTACCCAACAGCTACCTGTCCATGTGTCCAGCACGGAGCCATGCTCAAAGACCTGATGCATCCAGTATGTAAGAGTCATGCCATGACCCAGGAAACTTGGCACAGATGTCAGTGAACACGCCTGCTACATCACACAACACCTGGCAGTTCATGCTGTGGAACCGTTTATTGTTGTGGTAGGACTCCTCAGACACTGAAGGTTTCAAGATGGTGATGTGTGTGCCATCCATAGCACCAAGGTCATTTGGCATACTGTGCAATGCATAGAATGCCTACTTCATGGCACAGACCTCACCATTGGACATCGGGAGGAGTATGTGGTCTCGCATGTGCACCAACAGTGCGTCCATGACCTGTGCCAGAGCCCTGGATGCGGATGACTGACTCATGCTGATGTAATCACCGCCACACTCTGGAAGGACCCTGATGTGTAGTAGGCCAGGGTTCACATGACCTTTGTTTTGAAAGACATGGCCCTGGAGTGGCAGGTCCACAGACCAACACGTTCATGGACTAGATCACACAGCTGTACGACCATTGGCCACGGCAGCCAGAACCATTTTATGCAGTGAGTGTCCCATAGCAGGTGACTGTCCATGCATGGATGGAACAAGCACTCACATAGCCATGGTCGTCTACCTCTCACATGCCCTGTGTTCTGCAGGTAAACATTCATGAGCAGTCCTGGGCACATTCTACCATCATGCAGGTAACGGCATGTACATGGAACAGTGCCTGATTACGGCATCACCCATTTTATGCAGTGCATGGGCAGACTGCAGTGTGCCTGTGCATACCCATGCACCATACAGTGCATGACCCTGTGTGTGTGGCTCAAGGCCATGTGCAGCCATGCCACCTGGCTGCATAACAGCCATGATGGTGCTGCATGTGCCTGCCACCCATACGGCCCATGTTCCATGCCAGCCAGTGCATCCCCTCAGCAAGTATTAATGTGCCACTGCATTGCTTCACATGATGGTGTACACATAGACTCTATGGTGGTATTGCCACATGCATGCATACTGCCTGCACCACCCGGTCACACATGAGTATGACTGTGCGATGACTGTGCAGTGGGTGCATTGTGTCATCAGTCTCATGGCTGGGGGCCATGACTGTCGGTCTCTTGGGCATGGCCGCAGGCTGCTTAGTGGATGTTTGCAGTGTTGATGTGTCCCTGGGACTTTCAGTGACAGACACACACACACACACACACACACACATGATATTCCATGTTTCAGTGTGAACTAATGGACTGTGACCCTCCACAGTGTACGTGCACATGCAGGCATGCCGTAGGGTGTGGTGGCATCCTGCAGTGAGCACTCTCAGTGGTGTTGTGCCACTGTGTAGACATGTCTTACAGCACATGCCTAACATGCACAGGTGGCTGGCACAAGTAGGCCCACCTGGCATGTGCACATCTAGCCCAGGCTGGCTATAAAAGGATCATGAACACGCTATGTCACGTCACATCGACAACATGGAGAGGTACCTGCAGCAACTGTGGCATGTGGCAGAGGATTAATACAGTGATAGTGGTGGATATAGGACACTGTTGGCCACGCAGGCCTTTTATCCAGTGAGTATGACACACAGGGCACATGTGTATGGTTGCGGGCGGTGGTGGCATTTCAGCGGTGTCCTGACATGTTGGTTTTACACCATTCTGCATTGCTGTCTCCCTCCCCTTCTCCATGCAGGATGCTATGGACATGTCAACCAGAATGGAGCTATGCAAGCAGGTGCAGCCGGATGGGGTGGAAGTGATGGTGGTCACGCCAAGGGGCCGGTACCACAGGAGGTGGCAGCACCAGATGCCACACTATTATTGGAGGACCGAGACTGAAGGGGACCCCAATTATGAGGGCGAGCATTGGAAGGCATGGCCTCAAACCTTTTGGAGGGTCACGGTGCCATCCAGAGTAAGTGTATCTCACCTGTACAGCACCGTGCACTGTTGTCCATTACCTGTGGTGGGGGAAGACCAGTATAGGGTGGCAGTGTGACTCGTGGGTTCTGTCAATTTTGGCAGTGATAACCGAGGACCATGCTGTGGCTGCTACCCATCAGCCATGCCTTTGTGGCGACTGTGTGGTGGTCACATGGTGGGCTGTGTACATCCCGGGCATGTGCGGTTTGCCTGCCATACTGACACATCGGCTATTTGGCTGTTATGATGGGCGTGTATGGTTACATGCCGTAGTGCCCATTTTGCCACTGCAGAACTCACACACAAGCTTGGTGGGGGACACAGGGCACTGTTTACCCTCGCAAAACACACATTGCAACAGTGGTGCCTGGCATGGTGTGTGCCGGTTGCTGCTTCCCACGTGTCCACTCTGGACCCTGAGGGGGGCCTGGATGCACTGAAGTGTGTCTGGACAGTACCAGGGGGTGGTGGCCATACACCTGCACAAGGTAATTACTGTCACATTCTCTCCACAGCACTACAGGGGACCAATCAAACGTCTGCAGCTGCAGAGGATGTAGTGGCCCAAGACCACAGTGGAGCAGCTTAGCAGCAATGAGGAGCCCTGGCAGAAGGGGAGAAGATCTGTGAAGACATAGGGCATGTCTGAGACTGTGCAGTCCCAGGCAGGGCCATTTGGAAGTGTTGCAGCACAATAGGGGGTTGTCTGTTGTGGGCAGGTGGGTGTATGGGTTGGGGGCTGGTTGGGGTGTGGTAGCTCTGCTCAACTGTTGTCTGTGGCAGGGTGGGTGGGCTTGGCTTGTTGCTTACAGAGGGGTGGTGAGACTTGTTTTCTGCTGCAAGGGGGGTGGTCTGAGTATTGGGGGTGGCAGGTATTGTTTCTGGCTTGTTCATGCTTGTGTACATTTTGACCTTTATAAGGTGTGGTATTAAACCTTTGTACCACTCTACCCTGTCTGCTCACTGCCTCGTGTGTGTGTGTTTGGGGGGTGTTTATAGTGGTCTGTTGTGTCATTCGTCTGCCTGGCTGTGGGTGGCTCCCTGTCTAGTTCAGCCTGCCGGGGGTGCGGGGGGGTTGTGGTGGCCTGTTGTGGCAATCACCTGTCCAGCTGTCGGTGGCTTCTCTGTCTGGTTCAGCCTGCCAGGTGTGCCAGGGGGGTTTGTGGTGGCCTGTAGTGGCATTCACCTACCCAGCTGTGGGTGGCTCCCCCTGTCCTGTTCAGCCTGCCAGGGGTGCCAGGGGGGTTTTGGTGGCCTGTTGTGGCATTCACCTGCCCAGCCATGGGTGACTCCCCTGTCCTGTTCAGCCTGCCAGGGATGCTGGGGGGAAGGTTGTGGTGGCCTATTGCGGCATTCGCCTGCCCAACTGTGGGTGGCTCCCCTATCCAGTTCAGCCTGCCAGGGGTGCCATGGGAGTTTGTGTTGGCCTGTTGCAGCATTCACCTGCATGGCTGTGGGTGGCTCCCCTGTCCTGTTCAGCCTGCCATGGGTGCTGGGGTGTTGTGGTAGCCTGTTGTGGCATTCACTTGCCTGGCCATGGGTGGCTCCCCTGTCTGGTTTAGCCTGCTGGGGGTGCCTGGAGGGGCTGTGCCTCTTTGCATGGGCTGCCATGAGTGCTGCCCTTCCGTTGACCATGTGTGCTGGCTCCTGTGTGCTGCAGTGGCTTTCTGCACCATTGGTGTTGTCCATGCCACAGTGTCATGCCACATTGGCCCTGCACACTAGCAGCAGCAGACAGTGGTGGGGCACCCATCGATGCACCGTGTCTGTGTGGCAGCCTACACACACTGGTGCCTTGTTGGCATGCATCCCCATCTATGTGGGATGCTTGCAGCCAGGCCTGTGTGTGGTTGAGTGTCCATGGTGCCACACACACTGCAGGGGCATGGCTGCATCCTCTGCTACAGGCTTGTCAATGCCTGTTTGCCACTGTTTGGGAGTCTGCTGGTGCCGTGGGCTTATGCAGCAGTTTACGGCAGCCTCTGGCCATGCATATCTGTGTGTGCTGTGCGGCACACATATGCATGCCTCACACACAGTCATGCATACACCGAGTGGGCTGCTTCATGCTGGGTATGCAATCACACCCCCCTCATACATGGCATGCATGTGGACTGTGTGGCTGCACTTTGCAGCTCTGCGCAATGTCTTGTGCGCATGTCGTGCATGCCACCACTGGGTTGCATGCATGCATGAGGTGCATATCTGCCCCTGCTGTATACGCACGTGCCCTGCACATGCCACACGGACTTTGTGCATAGGGCCCATTGTGATTACTGAGTTACAGAACATGAAGTATTTAAGCAGAATAAATAATTCTTTGTCTAAGCACAGGAGCTTTAAGCAGAATAAATATTTCTTTGTCAGAGCTCCAAGAGAGAGGAGTAGGTAAAGAGAGGTGGGGGGGAATAAGTGCCTCATGAAGGAAAGGAAATCTTGATCGGGGGGTTACGTAAGGGGGAGGGGTGGCAGAGGGCGGAGTGGGCAGGAGTAAGGTGGACAATGAACAGAACAGGAGCTAGCAGTCACAGCTGTTCAGACAGATGAAGTGTAGTGGAGTTTTCTCTTAAATGGCCCCAGCTTGTACTCATGGTTATATTCAGGGGACATTCATTAAGCCATAGTGGGACATGGTAAGCAAAAGACCTTTGCGCTTGTGAGATAAGAAAGAAGGGGACATGAAGTGATTGTCTTGCAGTTCTTCTTGTTCTGAACTAATTCTGAGAGTATTATATACTGTATGCTAGTCTTGTAGTACTCATTCAGACCTTTTTTTCGGTATATAGAATGTCTCTTAACTGCAAATATTGACAGTTACAGTTTCTTAAAGATGAGAAATGTGGGAAAAAAATAAGTCCAAATTATTTTTTCATATGAAGGAATCTTTTTTTGTATGAATGAGACAACCTCACAAAAAAGATCCCCCTCATATGAAAAAAGATGAACAACACAACCTCACAAAAAAGATCCCATCATATGAAAAAAGAATGTGAAAAAAAACGAAATCCAAATTCTTTTTTCATTTGAAGGGATCTTTTTTCATATGAATGAGACAACTTCATAAAACAGATACCTTTATACAAAAAAGAATGTGAAAAACACTAATTCCAAATTATTTTTTGTGTGTAGTAGTAGAAGAAGTAAAAATGTTATTCATATCATATTCATACATATTATATTCATATCGTATAAAGGAATCTGTTTTTTATGAGGTTGTCTCATTCATATGGAAAAAGGTCTTTTCATATGAAAAAAAAATGTGGGGGAAAAAGCTAAATCCAAATTCTTTTTTCTATGAAGGGATCTCTTTTTGTGTGGCCCTATTCCTTTTTCATATGTCCATATGAAACAAGCATTTGTCAATGCCGAATGTTTGCTTGCTGGCATTGGCAGTGGTAGTGTTGAAGTTACAGAGCTGCATAATAGGAATGGCAGTGAAGTATTGAACTGAAGCCAACCCCACCACCACCCTGCAGAGAGTGACAGGCATTGGGGTGTGCGTTTGGGTCATCAGGAATAACGGCCACGCCATTTCACCACACCCCACCCTGCTGACACTGACAAGTGCCACGGTGTTCCTTGTGGTCTTTGGCCCTTATGCGCACCCCATTTCATTAGGAAATATGGTGAGATGGGTGCGATATAGGAGAATGGGGTGAACTTTGGGGCCGAAGAGTCAAGGCATACCTCGATGCCTCTCAGTGACTGCAGGGTGTGGAATGGTATGAGCATCACAGGCAAGAATCCCAGTCACACCCGATTCCTGTCATTCTCTGTAAGGTCGAGGCGTTATAGTTGAAAAGCCTAATACCTCAAGCATTGTTGGTATTTTCACTCCAAATTTTCAACATGTTTGTTTTGTGACCCCACCTCATGAACAGGGGGAATATCAGTTTGTTAGCCGAAAGCTGCTTATGCACAGTGACTACGGCATTTAGCACCACAGGTGCAAAAATATTCCGAACAGGATGTAAAAAATGACAGATGTACTCTTTCATGGGGAGGTGTACAAAATGGCTATGTTGCAAATGTGTAGTAAAAATATTAAAAAAAATGGTGAAGTCACAAGCGTACATAGAAACTGTGCAACGCACTCCCGTAATATAATTAGGTTGGGGATTTCTTACAGCAGATTGTCAACTCAGGCATTTTGGTGCCTCTGATCATGAACAGTGTCACTGTGATTTTCTTTATCTGTGCCGAACAATGATTTCCCACAGCGACCACGCATCTCTGCACTGAAAGTGTGAAAACACACTTCGGCCATGTTGTGAAAAATGGCAGCTGTACTGTTCATAAGGAAGTGTGTAAAAATGCCACTGGTGAAAATCTGGACTGAAAATATTACAAAGTCATGAACTAACGAGGGTGCGTGGAAACTGTGCAATGCTCACTCGTAACCCAGTCATTTTATGGACTTTTGTCACCAAATTTTCAACATAGCCATTTTAAGACCTCTGCTCATGAACAGTGTAACTGTGATTTTCTTAATCTGTCCTAAACATTGCTTTCGCACACCAACAGCACCATTGTGCTCTACATGTGCGAAAACACATTTTGAGAGACATATGAAAAATTGCAGCTGTACTGTTCATAAGGAAGTTTAATAAAATGGACATGTTGAAAATCTGGAGTGAAAATATTAAATTTGCAAACTTACGAGCATGCATAGGAACTGTGCAACACATGCTCGTAAAAGTCATTTTTAGGAATTTTTTCACCAAAATTTCAACATAGCCATTTTAAGACCTCTGCTCATGAACAGTGTCACTGTGATTTTCTTAATTTGTCCTGTACATTGATTTGCTTTACGACTAGCGCATTGTCTGCTGCATGAGTAGGCATGTTTTAGGTGAGATGTGAAAATGACAGCTGTACTACTCATAAGAAGGTGTGGTACAATGGCAATGTTGAAAATCTGGAGTGAAAATATTGAAAATTTGCGAACTAACGGCGTGCATAGGAACTGTACAGCCTTGCCTTTCAGAAACAGTCATTTTGAAATTTTTCACAAATTTTCAACATAGCCATTTTAACACCTCACCTCATGAACAGTGTCACTGTGATTTTCTTAATTTGTCCCGTACATTGATTTAGCACACCAACTGCCATTGTTGTGTGCTACATGGAGCGGAAACCGTTTAGGTGAGATGTGAAAAATGGCAGCTGTACTACTCATAAGAAGGTGTGGTAAAATGGCAATGTTGAAATTCTGGAGTGAAAATATTGAAAATTCACGACCTTACAAGCGTGCGTAGGAACTGTGCAATGCATGCTCGTAAAACAGTCATTTTTAGGACTTTTTTCACCAAATTTTCAACATAGTCATTTTAAGACATCTGCTCATGAACAGTGTCACTGTGATTTTCTTAATTTGTCCCATACATTGATTTCGCACACCGACTGAGCCATTGTGCGCTACATGGGTGGAAACACATTTTGGGTCAGATGTGAAAAATGACAGCTGTACTGCTCATAAGAAGGTGTGGTAAAATGGCAGTGTTGAAAATCTGGAGAGAAAATATTGAAAATTCACGAACTTACGAGCCTGCGTAAGAACTGCATAGCCTTTTATCGTAAAAGCGGTCATTTTAGAATTTTGGCACAAATTTTCAACATGGAGTTTTGAGACCCTTCTCATGATTGATGTCACTGTCATGGCATTATTCTGGCGCCAAGGGTGATTTGCGGTCACTGCACAGTCCACCCTTTGGGCCTGAGACGCATGACAGTGGCATCAATCATGAGAAGGTCCAAAACCCATGTTGAAAATTTGTAAAAATTCAAAAATGCCTGAGATATGCAATAAGTTGAAACCCCTATCTAGCCAATTATACAGCTTACCTGCATTTCCTCATTCGCGGGTCGCCTTTGAAGAGTGCAGACATGTTCCCAGTCCACTGAAGATTGTCGCGATGAAGTCCGGAGGTAAGTATGGGGTGATGGGGGGGTGTTGGGAGGCTGGGTGAGCAGTGGGTGGGTGCAGGTTGTGGGAGGGGGGCTGGGAGACTCGCCATGGGACCTTTTTTTCTTTACAGGTGACAAAACAAAAATGGACGACGTGGGATGTTTGCCAAGCTGGGGTGGGCTCCCAGCGTGGCACAAGGATGTTGGGGGCCATTCAGCCGATGGGGGATTGGGCACCCCTTGACCTCTGGTCTTGCCACCACTGGGGTGGGCTCTCAGCATGGCACTCCCTACTGGGGGGTGGAGGACAGTGCAGCCGACGGGGGATTGGGCACCCCCATCGGCTATATGATTAGTTGCCATGCTGGGGTGGGCACCCAGCGTGGCATTTTGGAAGCCTTTGAGGGGAGAGGCGGAGGGAACGCAGCACAGCTGACGGGGATTGGGCACCCCATCGGCTATACAGTGGTTGCGTGTGGGGCGCGCACACCTGCGGGTGTCTGTCGGGGGGGAGCTGTGCGTGAGCAGCCTTATCTTATCGCTGCTCACTCAAGCGTAGCTCCCCCTTTCAACTGTATGCCACTGCATTTTGGAACATGTCATAGACAGCTCCAAAATGCATTGACTTACAGGAGCCGTGCCTGCCAGCACACTGACTGAATTGGAGGAGGAGGTGACACACCTCCGAAATCTCCGATGATGGCACTATGTTTCTTGCACATGCGTGCAAGCAAACATAAAAAGGAATTCAAGTCATGAAAAAAAGATTTTAAAATGTGTTAAAAACACATTTGTTGGTTATTTCTAGAAAATGTAACTGCAGAATCCACCTATTGAGGTCCCAATTAGCAAGATACATGAGTCAGTGTTTCTGCAGGACAAGATTTTCATGGGTTTTCCAAAAACGTTTTGTAAAAAAAAATAAAATCCTAGCCATATGAAAAAATAATTATTTTCTCATGAAAATAAGATTCCCCCATATGAACAAGAAATTTTTTTTTGTATGCCCAAATTCTTTTTTCACATGAAGCAGCTGTGCAGAAAAACATACAGAGCATGCTCAGAACCAAAATTTCAAATCATTTTAAATATGAAATGGATTAATAAGTTTTCACCAAACCAACAAAAGGCATCACTCTGGTCAGGCTCTTTCTGACCTGAAAATGTAAGACCAAATTCCAAATCATCTGGGCACCAGTTGATGACAAAAAGACCAGAAAAAAATTAAAAAATATATATATATTTTCACTTTTTTTGCTATCTGGATCTCAGAATCTGCATATCTGACCAGTGTGAAATTTGGCACATCAAGAGACCTTCCCCCAAGACCAAGCATGCAAAATTTTGTGCAAATCCATTGAACAGGAATAAAGCTATTAAAGTGTAAAATTAGAGGTTTAACATTAAACTGCCTATTCGATCCTAACTATAGTGGCACTATCACTTCATTATAAAACATTTTTAGTTTATTTACACTTGAGGAGCATTAATTTTTGGATTGCTAGTGTGGGAAATGTTGATGATAGTGAATCGGTCATGTTATGTAATGATATAGCTTTTTAATTTTGTACAATAACATCATCTGTGAACAAATGTGTCCCCCCTGATTTTGGAGATATTGAGGTCCCTTCAATGTTTTTTTTTTTATTAACATTTGATATTTTTTTTTTTCTTCAAACGTTGTGCAGCTCTTAAATGAACAAGGCAACTGCCCTGGATTCCATCCCAGTATGGGTGGTAAATGGATGGGCGAATGTACTTATTCCTCATACCTACTTGATTTTTAATGCCAGTATGCTACAAGGTCATATAACCCAAAACTGAAAATTGGCCAATGTGGTCCCTATTCTTAAGAGTATCAGGTTAATGATTCTGTATAACGATTTACATCACAGTTCTTTGACCTCATTATTAGTCAAATAGCAGAAAAATTGGTCATTTAGGCAATTATTGGAGCAGATGAAATATGCTTTTAATGCAAAACAGTGTTAGAACTTAAAAAGCTAGTTCTACAGTGCACCTGCTGGTCACACTCTTAAATTATTTACTTACGGCTGGCCCAGTGGCATGGAGGGCTGAGGCAGGGATGCCTTTCCTCCTGCCAAACCAGCGACTTGCGTTAGTAGTGCAAGCGGGTCATTGGGGGCCGGTTGGGGTGGGAGAGGACTGAGCATCTGGAGGACAGCTCTCCCAGGGAGGGTTGGGAACAGAGACCGGAGGAACATCTGGATATCATGGCAGTCACAGAAACATGGTACACACAAAACCATGACTGGGATGTAAACATACCAGGATACATTATCTACAGGAGGGACAGGGAGGGTGAAAGAGGAGGAGGAGTAGCTCTTTACATAAGGGAAGGAATCAAAGCAACAGAACAAAAGGGAAAACAGGGAGGAGAAGAAGCACTGTGGGTAAATTTGGAGACCGCAATGGCATCACAATCCACACAGGGTTGTATACAGACTTCTCTCAGGGAGGAAATGGACAAGGAAATGATAGAAAGTATACTTAGAATGGCAGAAAAGGAGATATTGCTGATGGGTGATCTGAATATGCCAGATGTTAACTGGAGTGCAGTTGCAGCAGCCACTTCGAAGAGTGGGGTTATTCTAGATGCCCTACAGGGGGCATGCCTTAGACAACTAGTATTGGAGCCCACTCGAGAGGGAGCAATCTTAGACCTGGTTCTCTCAAATGGAGATGAAGAGAGGATCACAGATGTAGAAGTGGGTAGCCATCTGGGAACTAGCGACCATCGAATAGTATGGTTCACAATAAACACAGCAATAGAGTCAAGCCATACAAAGGCAAAAGTACTGGACTTTAGGAGGGCTGACTTTGCTAAAATGGGTGAGTGCCAAGGAATGCACTAGCAAATGGGCAGGAAGGAGGGGTGGAAGAACAATGGGGAATAATAAAAACTGCCATCACAGACGTAACAAGCCTTTGTGTGAAGCAAATAAATAAAACGAAAAGATGTAAGAAACCAATATGGTTCTCAAAGGAAGTGGCAGTGAAGGTTCAAGAGAAAAAGAAAGCATTCAGGAAGTACAAGGACTCACTGAAGGAGCAGGACAGAGAACTGTATCAGTTAAAGCAAAAGGAAGCTGGGAAGGCAGTCAGAACAGCAAAAGACCAAACCGAGGAAAAGATAGCCAACTCAGTTAAGAAGGGGGATAAAACCTTTAAAGGTACATCAGGGAGCCGAAGGAAGACCAAGGGAGGGATAGTGAGGCTTAATAAAGGGGAGGAGGGTGGGCAGAGGGTGACTGTGAAAAGTCAGAGGTACTAAACAAATATTTTTGGTTAGTATTTACAAAGGAAGAGGTACTAAACAAACAAAGTAGAAACACTCTGGATACAGAAGTTGATACCAACCCATTTACAGAAGAAAGGGTTCTGAAAGAACTCTTAAAACTGAAGGTGGACAAAGCAATGGGGCCTGATGGGATTCATCCCAGAATTCTAAAAGAACTAAGGGTAGAGCTAGCGACACCACTGACTACCCTCTTTAACAAATCATGGGAGGATCGGGTGGTACCCGAGGACTGGAGGAGGGCAGATGTGATTCCCCTTCACAAAAGTGGGAGCAAGGCAGAAGCAGGAAACTACAGACCTGTTAGTTTAACCTCAGTGGTAGGGAAAATCATGGAATCACTTCTGAAGGAAAGAATTGTCGAGTATCTAGAGGCTAGAGGGGCACAGGACCCAAGGCAACATGGATTCGCAGCGGGAAGGTCATGCCAGACAAATCTTATAGATTTCTTTGACTGGGTGACCAAAGTAGTAGATCAGGGAGGGCTGTGGACATGGCCTACCTAGACTTTAGCAAGGCATTTGACACAGTCCCACACAAAAGATTAATATACAAGTTGGCCAGCCTGGGAGTGGGTCCCAAGATGACAGCCTGGGTAAAGAATTGGCTGGAGAATAGGACACAGAGAGTAATAGTAAATGGAGTCCACTCTGAAGAAAGGGGGGGTTACTAATGGGGTACTGCAGGGTTCAGTATTAGGACCAGTCCTCTTCAATGTCTTTATAAGCAACATTGCAGAGGGACTGGAAGGAAAAGTATGTCTCTTTGCAGAAGACACAAAGATCCGCAACAGAGTTGATGCACAAGGTGAGGTGGAAAGGATGAGAAGGGACTTGGCAAGGTTAGAGAAATGGTCAAATGTATGGCAGCTTAGATTCAATGCTAAGAAGTGCAAGGTAATGCACCTAGGAAACAAAAACCCAGAGGAAGAGTACACAATGGGGGGTGAGATACTAACAACAACAAAAATGGAAAGGGACCTGGGGGGTAGTCATATCAGATGACCTAAAGGTGGGCAAGCAATGTGAGAGGGCAGCAAGGAGGGCTGGGGAGATACTGGGATGCATAGAGAGAGGCATCACCAGTAGAAAACAGGAAGTTATTATTCCTCTGTACAGACAGCTGGTGAGACCCCATCTGGAGTACTGCATGCAGTTCTGGAGACCTAATTTCTGCAAAGACATAGACAGGATGGAAGCTGTCCAGAGGAGGGCAACTAAAATGGTGCAGGGTCTGCACTGGAAGACATATGAAGAGACACTTAAGGAGCTTAATATGTATAGCCTCGAGGAAAGGAGGAGAGGGGACATGATAGAAACTTTCAAGTACCTCAAGGGAATCAACAAAGTCCAAGAGGGTAGCTAGCATCTTTCAAAAAAGAGGTGTGCAAGAACAAGGGCTACATTTGAAGATGGGAGGGGCAGCTCAGAGGTAATTTAGGAAGTATTTTTCACAGAGGGTTGTGGATGCATGGAGCGCTTCCAGAGGAGGTTGTGGAGTCAAAAACAGTAGTGGAATTCAAGCATGCATGGGACAGTCATAAGGCAATTCTAGGGGGTGGGGGTAGGAAGAAGTAGGCTGCTGGTTAACTAGGATCTGCAGTTTATCCTTTAGGTAGGGAAATGGGCAGACTGGGTGGGCCAAGCGGTCCTTATCTGCCATCAAATTCTATGTTTCTATGTTTCTATTTGCCTGACACCTAGCGGAGGCTAGGTGTTGGCAAGCCAGGTCATGTACAGTAGGGGCATGGAGGTGGAACAGCTGACAGGCGTGCTGTGTGTGGATGTACACAAGGCACACCCACTGCAGGCACTGCATATTCCCTTCTGCACAGAAGAAATGCTGGAAAATGTGGTTTGGTTGAGTGGCTTGATGGCCGCCTGCTGCAGGCCCCATCTCTGAGAGGGCATCACCCAGTACTGGATCCAGACTTGGTGGATCACGTTGGGGGCTCCCCACCACCCTGCAATGGGGGGGTAAGCCATGTGGGTAGGAAGTGAAAGCCCAAGATTGGAGGTCAGGGCTGGATGGATGGCGGTCAGAAGAAAAAGGGGAGGAGGAGGGCTGGCCGGGACCAGAAAGAAAATTGTAAACAAAAAAGAAATTTATTTACATTCATATAGCAACAAAGAAAGATTTAACCACTGATGTGCTCTACAGCAGCAGTAGCTGATTATGCTAGGCATTTGATATAATTGATGACAGTGTACTTGTAAGAAAACGTGTGTTAACATCCATCCATCCATCCATCCAAAGTTAGATGGTTTAGCTCATTCATTATTGATAACAGAAAAATGTTCAAATCGAGAGAGTTTAGGTTTGAATGGAATGGGCAGTCAGGAGGTTCCCCAGGAAACAAAGAAGATCCACTGCTAGTATGGATTTTGTTTAATGATATGAACACTCAAGTTCAAGTTTTTTTTTTTTTTTTTTTATTTAAAAGAGGAAAAGATGACAACTAGCCAATTGAGTTAATCTTCATTTTTAATGGCCTCCTGAAATGTATACAGTTAAAATGTGTGCAAAGGTTCATCATAGTTACAAACAGTTACCATATGCAGTAGCTTAGAATAGATAAAATAATAGACTGTAAATATAACATTTTACACACACGGACTGATGTATCTTTCCTGGTATCAAAAAAAAAAACTAATTAATAAACAATCTCTCCATTATCAAATTGAGGCAATATCATAGTCTGTACTATTTTTTTGTCCGACATCCAATGAGAAGTGTAATTTTTTCCTCCACATAAAAATAAATTCTAGCATTAACCTTTTATCACACAGCTTACAAATTCTTACAAGAATTACGATACACTAGACAGTTAGATTTAAACCATTGCTGTAAGGTGCACAGAGATGGTAAATCATCAGTATTAGTATGTAGTACACGAGGAAGGGTATTCCATAGCTTTGGACCTTTAAATGAAAAATACAACTGTCTGACTTGAGAATTAACCTTAAGGACATTTAAGTGCAAAACCTTTTGCTGATCTAAGCTCAGGTTTAAGAGGACAGTAAGAAAACAAGTCAGATATGTACTCTGGAACCCTTTGTTTAACACACTTCCACATCAATGTTAATGCATGTACTGTAGTTGTCTTACTTGCTCCAGAGGTAAACAATTAAGGGATTTAATGAGCCCCTAACACTGCTTGGGAAAACTTTAAAAAATGTCACATTGAGACACAGTTTAGCTTACATTTTAGATATTTACTATAATTATTTGCCCTTTTTTATGTTTGCTTGCATGCATGCACTCCGCGCATGTGCAAGAAACAACTTGGGACAGTATGACATTTTAGAGGTGTGTGAGTGTTCTGCCCAATGCAGTTGATGCTTTATGGAGCCCGTCCCTCAGGCACCAATGAATCGGTGAGCGTTATATGACAGCAGTTTGAGAGAAGCGTCTGCACTTGAAATAAAAGTGCCGCTCCAGTCAGGGATGGTCATGAGTTGACCACTTCATGGGGCTCGTGCCTCAGGCACCAATGAATCGGCAAGCTGTTTATGACAGCAGTTTGAGAGAGAGGATCACACTTGAAAGAAATCTGCCACAGTAATGAGGGACAGTTTTGTAATTGCAGCAGGACCTTCCTCCTCCCTCGCAACCAGGCACACAGACATACCTTCTCTCTCTTGGTAGCAGCTGACAAGACTCCAGCCATGCCCATTACAGTGCACAGTAATGCACAAGGCCAGAGTTATGGTTCTTGTCAGCTCCTGCCACCGAGCACTCTGTCCCGCTTGCTCCATGAGCAACTTGTTTGTTCTGTGTGCCTTTCCTGGTGAACCATTTCAATAAATAAATAAATGAGCCATGGCGTGGCTTTCCATATTGGCTGCTCCTGCCGCCCACCACACAGTCCCTGGAAAGCCGACATCAGGGTGACCAATCCCCATGTTGGCATGTATCCCCCCCCCTCATTAATATGACACACTCGGGCCCACCCCAGTGTGCCAAAATACTTTTATGTTTCCTGACACTGGGACACCCACCCGGTGTCAGATGATCCCCACCCAAATATTTCAAGTGCCAACATTAGGGTGCTCAATCCCCATGTTGTCATGCCCCCCACAACACACACACACACACACACACACACACACACACACACACCTATTGTGGCACAGGAGCCCATCCCAGTGTGCCTAAATGTATTTAATTTTAAACCTGTAAAATAAAGAAAACTGTCCCTGAAGTCTTTTTTTTCTCTGTAAAAAAGAAAACTATCCCTCTTCATCTCCCCATTACCCCTCCGCCACCTCCACCCTCCCTCCGTCTGCAAATCCACCTCCCCTTAACCCCCCCTTGCCCCATACTTATCTCTGGAGGTCAGAGCAGCGATCTTCTATGGACCGGGACACATCTGCACTCTTCAAAGCTGACCGGCAAATTGAAGAGATGACGGTAAGCTGTATAATGAGAGTCAATGGGGGGTTTCAACATATGTTGATATCTCAGCCATTTTTAGGAATTTTTGGCCCCAAATTTTCAACATGGGGTTCTTGGGACCCCACCTCATGAACACTGTCACTGTCATTTGGTTACTCAGTCCCAAAAGGTGACTTTGTGGTTGCTTCACAGAATCACCTTTCAGGACCAATTAACAAAATGACAGTGCCGCTGTTCATGAGGTGGGGTCCCAAAAACATGTTTCAAATTTGGTACAAAAAATTCCAAACAATGACTGCATGTGTATGCATTGCACTGTTTTACGCACGTCAGATTTTCATTTCAATTTTAATATTTGCAGTCCAGATTTCAACACTGATTTTTTACACATCTCCTCTATGAGCAGCACAGCTGTCATTTTTCACATTTTGCCCAAAATGTGTTTTTGCACCTGTGGTGCAGAATGGCACGGTTGCTTTGGGAAATAAACATTTTGGGACAGATTAACAAAATCACAGTGGCACCATTCATGAGAGGAGGTCCCAAAATGACCATGTTGAAACTTTGGTGAAAAAATTCCAAATAATGATTGCGTTAACATGCGTGCGTTATTCAGTTTCTACGTATGCTTGTAACTTCTCCAATTTTTCATATTTTTACCCCAGATTTTCAACATTGACATTTTTTCACACCTCCTCATGAACAGTACAGCTGTCATTTTTGACATCCTGCCCAAAATGTGTTTTCACACCTGTGGCACCGAATGGCACAGTCACTGTGTGAAATCACCTTTCGAGATTGAGTAATGAAATGATAGTGGCACTGTTCATAAGGTAGTGTCTCAAAAAGCTCATGTTGATAATTTGGAGCAAGAATACCAACAAACGCCCAGGGCGTTGGGGTTTCTAACTGTAATGCCCCACCCTGTAGAGACTGACAGGTGTCAAGGATTTGACTTAGGGTGGGTAAGCTGTAATACTCTTCCATTCACCCACTCCTCACCCACCCTACAGCCAGTGAGTAGGCATTGAGGTGTGCCTTGGTGTCTTTGGCCCTAATGTTCACCCCATTCTCCTCTACTGCACTCATCTCAGCTTATTTCCCTATGGAATGGAGTGAGCGTAAGGGCCGAAGACCCCAAGGCACACAGCAACACCTGTCAGTGTCTGCAGGGTGGAGTGAGGTGGAATGGCATGAGCGTTATGGCAGATGACCCAAAGGCACACCCCCAAGTGCCTATCAGTCTCTGCAGGGTGGGGGTGGGGGTTGCCGTTAGTTTAATTCTTCACTGCCATTCCTATTATGTGTCTCTCTAACTCCTGCACTACAAATGTCAATACCAGCAAGCAAACATTTGGCATTGACGAATGCTTGTTCTTTATTACTGATGACAGTCAAATTAAACCAAGGTCACTGTCCCATAGATTTCATCTGCTCTTGCTGGTTGACCATGTCTAACATCAAAATCCCCTGTTTATGACATCATAATTGTCTCCACAGAAACAAATTGTGATAAGATAAACAGAATTGTAATGTCAGGTGCAGACAACTGGCCAGATCAAGTAGGGTAAAGACCCACTTTTCATATATATGTCCTTAGCAGGAATGAAATGAGGGTGATAATTACTGAAACAATATGAAATATAAGCTATACTTTGTCTAAATACTACATTTTTTCAAAGTTGTCCAAATGGTGGTGGGGATCTTTAAGCAAAGTACAATGATGTGTATGCTTTAGGGCAAGAAGGACAACACAGGCCAGTTTGTGTTACAGCATGTCTATCCTCTGAGAGTAAACTCTCAGTAAAATGGCATTTGTATTGCTGCACCTGTACCCACAACATTTATATCACTGATTTTGTTCCTCTGTGTCCTGTGCTGTGTTTCCTCTTTTACCAAGCACCTTTTATCGACTGCATTGACAACTGCATTTTTTGATCATACTACTGTTTATTCATGGTGTCTATTAATAGTAACTCCTTGACAATGTTGCTCTCAATTTATGTATACTGTCTGTTGTATATTTTGTCCTGCTGTTAGTCTGTAACTCTCCTCGGTCGTGACTGAAAATAGGCATAGGAAAATCGAATGTATCTTTCCTGGTATCAAAAACAAACAAATAAACATAAAATGTAACCATAGTCAAATAGAGGCAATAGCATGGTCTGTACTCATTTTTGTCTCACATTCACTGAGAAGTATGATTTGTTCCTGTACAAAAAAAATCAATTCTAGCATTAACCTTTTTTCCCTAGAGCTTTTAAATGATGGTCCCATTTTTAATTTTTGTCTAACCATAACCCAAAACACATTTCACTTAGAACATTTTGCAACTTCCTGTAATTACTAGTATAATGGAAAGCATTGCATTATGTTTGTTTCTTCATATTGAATTAAATGCCATATAGCACTTATATCAGCATATGCGAAGAAGATTATATTACACCATTGGTTGGACAATGCTATACCTTCTTATCAAGAATGGCATGCAGAATTATTATTTCCATTCAGAGAGGAGAAATCTATTGCAAGACTGAAAAACAGTTTGCAGACATATGTGAAGAATTGTGAAATGCTATACATACTAGTAACTCTGGAATGAAATATGTTCAGGCCTAGGAGATTTTTAAAGTGCCTTGTGTCGTATGATAGATGCTGCTTGGAGAGGGGTGCTTGGTCACTGCTCCTGCAACAACAGTTGTTTATTATACCTCAGTGTTCAAATCTGGGGGTTCTGTTTGTTTGTATTTGTGCATTGTGTACTTGTTCCTGATGATAAAGTGGAATCCTTTTTGAGTTTGTCATGGAGCGCAGGTGCAGACAAACTCATTGCTATAAGAGGCACTATACAGGGGTGTACTCAATGGAGAACTCAGTTTCTAGGGGCAGGTCAGCAGCAGGCAAATCAGTCAACAGGCCGGTGATGACTTCTTTTCAGCTGTTGGGGCAGAGTTGGACAACTTTTCAAAGGATAGAGCCACACCAGTAGTGGCATGGCTCGGTCCTTTGCTGTTGCATTCCTGCATTGCATTCCTGGCTGTGCATTCACACTGCTGTAGCTTACAACAGTGTGAACGCACTGAGCCCAGGCTGTCGGCATGCCCCCCACCCACTGTTAAAAAACAAACAAACCAACGGGGGTGCCCAATCTCCCTGTCTGCATGCCCCCTTCCAGTTCATTTGCCAATGGGGGAACCCACTTCCCATAGGCATAATGTCCCTCCCCTGCAAAATTTTTGTGTCCCGTGGGGTGCACAATCCCCCTCAGCTCTTGTCCTCCCCCCAACACTCGGTATGTGCTGACGGGTGTGCCCAGTCCCAGTCGGCTACAGCCCCCCCAACAAACACTAAAGTGGCACACTGGGAGCCCATCCCAGCATGCCAAATGTCCCTATAAAAAGGAAAACCTTTCCATGATATTTTTAATTTTTTATTAAACCTGTAAACAAGAAAACAGTCCCTTGTTGAGTGAGGTGGCCCCACCCCCAACCCACATCTAGCCTCTGCTTACCCCACCTCCCCACACCCACCTCACCCCATACTTACCTCCAGAGCTTGGTGCGATGATCTTTGGTGGACTGGGAACACGTCTCCACTCTTCAAAGCCGACCGTGAACTGAAGAAATGCCGGTAAGCTATATAATGGCATAAATGTTTTTTTTTTTAACTTTGGTGCATATCTCAGCCATTTTTGTGAATGTTGGCACCAAATGTTCAACATGGGGTTCTTAGGACCCCACCTCATGAATTCAGTCACTGTTACATGGTTATTCGGTCCTGAAAGGTGATTTCATAGTAACTGCACAGAATAACCTTTTGGGACCGATTGATAAAATGACAGTGTCAATGTTCATGATATGGGCTCCCAAAAAGCATATGTTGAAAATTTGGTGAAAAAATTTCAAAAAATGAGTGTGTTACGAGTGTGTGTTGCGCAGTTTCAACGCACACTTGTAACATCACAAATATACAATATTTTCACTCCAGATTTTCAACATTGGTATTTTTTTACACCTCCTCATGAAGAGTATAGATGTCATTTTTCACATCCTGGCTGAATTTTGTTTTCACATTTCCAGCGCAGAATAGCACAGTCGCTGTGGGAAATCAGTGTTCGGGACAGATTAAGAAAATTACAGTGACACTGTTCATGAGTGAAGGTCCCAAAATGCCTATGTTGAAAAGTTGGTGACAAAAATCCATAAAATGACTATTTTATGAGTGTGTGTTGCTCAGTTTCCACGCACACTCATAATGTTGAGGATTTGTAATATTTTCACTCAAGAGTTTCAACACTGTCAGTTTTGCACACCTCCTTATGAACAGTACAGCTGTCATTGTTCACATCCTGCACAAAATGTGTTTTCGCACATCTGGTGCACAATGGCATGGTCGCTGTGGGAAATCAATGTTCAGGGCAGAGTAAGAAAATCATAGTGACAGTGTTCATGAGCAGAGGTCACAAAATGCCTTTGTTGAAATTTTGGTGAAATTATTCCACTAAATGACTGTTACGAGTGTGTGTTGTGCAGTTTCTACGTACGCATTCGAGTGTTTTTAATATTTTCACTCCAGATGTTCAACACTGCCATCTCTTCACAACTCCCTATGAATGGTGCAGCTGTAATTTTTCACATCCTGCCCAAATTGTGTTTTCGCACATCTGGTGCAGAATGGCACGGTCGCTGTGAGAAATCAATGTTTGGGACAGATTAACAAAATCACAGTGCCACTGTTCATGAGCAGAGGTCCCAAATGCTTTCATGAGATGGGGGTCACAAAAGGCCATGTTGAAAATTTGTAGTGCAACTACCAACAAATGCCCGGGGCATTAGGGTTTCTAACCATAACACCCCCCCAACCCATGGTGGGGTTCCAGTGTCCTCATCTTCTCTGAACCACAGACACATTGTCACTCTTCAAAGCCCGATCATGAATTGAGGAAACAGGTATGCACTTCACTGTATTTCAACGGGAATGTGAACTTGGTGGCATAACTTGTTCTTTCTTGGGCTGTGTGGGTGGCTGTTTGTGCTTGTCTGTGTCTGTAGGTTAGTTTTTGTTCATTTACATGTTTTTCTGCTGGGAATACCTGTGCCATTCTTGCACACAACATTGGTGAAAGTCTCCTGGACTGAATTTCTGCAAATCGCCATCATCAGGTATCAGCTTTTTAATTTTAAATCAACTTTCTTGAAGCCTCCCCAAGGAAGCATATGCCTTACAACTAGTCTTACAAACATGGTGATGCTGGGTCCTGCAACTGAATCAACATTTTCAACATTCTCATCTGACCACTCTTAAAGCAACTGCACTTCAGTGGACTTTAAAGAACAAAGGAATTTTAACACATTTTGTGACTGAATCAACATTTTTGTCTGACCTTTCCAAAGGTATTGTACTTGTCTCTGAGGACTTTGAAGATCAAAGGAAACATACAGACAAAAGAATTTCACACATTGCATATGCCTACTGTCTGACCTACTCCCAAGGTATTGTACTTATCTCTGAGGACTTTGAAGAACAAAGGAAACATATAGACAAAAGGATTTTACTCATTGCATATGCCCAGGCCACAGTTTATCACCTTTCAGGAACTTTAACATATTATGTGATTCTGGATCTCAACAGTACTATAGTACTTCTCTTAAACCCTCTGGCACCAAACCCTCCCAGTCTTTTTTTTCATTTTCTCTGTACTTTGCCATAGTGTAGCTACCACCTTAGCCCACTAAAACTGCACCCCACCACCTCCTATTGCTCGCCACCCCCCGACTGCCTAGCCCACACTACTTCTCGGCCTCTCCTGCCTCGCTAAAAATGCTTTGGCTTAGTCCCCACCACCTGTTCCTGCTCAGCCTCACCCTCCTTTTCCTTTATGCCAACTCCCCCTCCACCTACCCTACCCCTCCACCTACTCTCACCTTTCTATACTACTACCGAAACATTGTACCATGGTTTTTCTCTGGAAGTCTTAAACAAACATCACCCAATTAATACCTGGGTGCAAAGAGCCATATTTCCTAATTGGAAACTGCCATCATTATAACTCACTAACGATCACCCTCTACTGGGACTCCAGAAGACAATCCAAGCATCTTAAAAGTACAAGCAGAAACTCACTCCAACCTATTATGAACTACGAATGGCATCGGAAACTCCTGCTCCTCCTACTTTTAATATCTGGTGGGATACACCCAAACCCTGGTCCTGTTGCACTGAAGCCGACAAAAACAGGGAAAGTTGGTAGTGGTCTCTCCATTATCACTCTAAATATCTGCAGCCTCCTTCCCAAATTGGCATCTCTTCAAACTCGCTGGACAAAAACCCCTGATATACTAGCCATTGTGGAAACCTGGCTATCTCCCAGCACCCCGGATCATGCAGTCTCGCTTGAAGGCTACAATCTTTTCAGACTCGACCGGGCAAGCAAGAAAGGTGGGGGCTGTGCTAGCTACATAAAGGACAACCTCTCCTGTCAACGCAGCAGCTTCACCCCCACAAATACGCAGATGCAACTCCTCCCTATCAAACTGCTTCTTGGTGCACAAAACAAAGTTCTCACAGTGGCTGCAGTCTATATCCCTCCAAAAGACCACCGTGCCAGTATTAAGTCTGTACTTGATTTTGTTAGTCTGCAGCCCTCTGAAAATGAGCTCCTCCTCCTCGGGAATTTCAACATAAACTGCTCGCCTCTGACACTGGCTCTTACAAAGATGACATCCCAGCAGCAAACCTGACTCAGATGGTAACCTCCCCACCCGGAAAATTACAAAACTGGTACAAGCACCCTTATTGACTGGGTTCTCACAAATCACCCTGACGGATAAAAACATTAAAGTCCTTCCTGACTCCCTCAGTGACCACTCCCCAGTGTTCTGTACCTGGTCTAATAAATTTCTCAAGCCACCCCAAAGTTATAAAAAGCAGAGTATTGCCTTATAGGAATCTTATCAAGTTGAAAACCCATCTCCTACAACAGGACAGGGCCATCCTTGAATCAACTGATATTAATACCACACTAGAATACTTCATTAAATCTTTCCAACTCTGCATCGACTTATCGCCCAGTAAAAAGCGTAAAATCAAAGCTATCAAATCCATGGATTACTGCCAAACTACTTGCGAGCTCAAGGTTCAGGACCACCTCTGGGCAGTTGCCAGAGACACAGGCTCACCTCATGATACCCTAAAATACAAGCAGGCACGAAATAGATGTACCTCACAAATTAGGCAAATGAAGAGCGCCTATTTCAAAAATGCCCTTGAATCCACCTGGGGTGATGGAAGAGCCTTTTGGGACAACATCCGAAACATAATGGGTAAACAATCAAAATTGGCACCTACCATTATGAAAGTTGATGGATCCACCACTCTTGACCCAGAGTCTATTGCAGATGCGCTTAATAAGACATTCACAGACCTTAGTGGGGTCCTTCCCCCAGATTTCTTCTCGGACTTACCTGTGCCTAGCCTAGTATCACAAAACACCCCTCATGACAAACCACAATTTTACTTCAAGAAAATCAAAGTGCACGAAGCACACAAGTACATAAGAAAGGCCTGCTCCAAATCCAGAACAAGTATGACCGCTAGATCTAAAATCCTGTCTCTCACCCTGGATGAAGTAATTCACCCCTTGCAAAAATTCTTAATCTGTCACTTTCACAAAGTCAATTTCCCAACAATGGAAATCTGCCATAGTTACGCCAGTGCACAAAGGGGGGACAAACCTCAACAGGAAACTATCGACCAATATCAATACTCCTCCCTCCAAAGCACTTGAGCGAATAGTGGCAGACCAACTCTCTGATTACCTGGACAAATACAATCTACTCTGTAATCAACAGCACGGCTTTAGAAAGGACATAGTACAACAACAGCCTTACTTGATTTCTCTGGAGAAGTCCCTCAGCCCTGGACAAAGGGTGCCAAACAGGTGCAGTCTTACTCGATCTTACAAAAGCTTTCGACACAGTTCATCATGGCCTACTTACATCCTACTTTCTAGCCTATGCCTGGCGAAGGTCCTTGTGCCTAGGTAAAAGTTACCTGTCCAATCGGTCATAGGCTGTAAAATCTCTAATGAACTCTCCGACTTCAAACCAGTTCTCTCGGTGTACCACAGGGATCAATTCTTGGACCGCTCCTCTTTAGCCTGTTCCTTAACTCCCTCCCAGATATCTGCCAGGAGAAAATAATCTTATCGCTGATGATGCTGTAATTCTCTCTTCCCACAAGGATCCAAACTTCCTCAAAAAAAGCCTGCAACTTCTTTCTCTAGTGTTGAAAGGTGGTTCCTGGATAGTAAACTGTGCTAAACCACAATAAAACAAAAGCCATGCTCTTCTCAATCACCAAAACAAAAATAGGCATACTCCACTCACCATACAAATCACTGCAGGAATTACACTGCACCAAGTAAATACTTTCAAATACCTTGGCATCACTTTGACCAGGGCTCACGTTTACAACCCATATTGACAACATCGCGAAAACAGTGAACCAACGCCTTGGAATAGTATTCCTAACCGTCAATTTCTAAATCAAGCGGCATTGAGACTAGCTATACAGAGTTCCATAATCTCAATCATTGACTATGGCCTTATTATTTATGGCTCAGCTACCTCCACTGCTCTAAGCGTATCTCAATCACTCTAAATAAGGCCTGCCGACTCCTCACGGGGGCTCAAAGACTGACTCACGCTGTGATCTGTACTATGAATCAGGCTGGTTGAACCTATCAAATCGTCTTATTTATCTGACCTGCACAATGGCAAAAAAATCTATCTTGGGACTGAGTCCATTATGTATTCAAAACCTACTCTGACTGAATCCTGGCTCACGACCTTCCACCAGATCTGAATGCCAACCTTTCCTGGTTCCGAGATGCCAGACTGCACAGGGACAAAGATCTTTGCATACAGAGCCCGACATGGTTCAATGCGCTTAGTCCACCTACTCTATCCTCAACCTCGCTTGAGCTTTCAAATCCATGCTCTACCCTACCTCACCACCACTAGCAACTGTGACTGCGTTAGATAAAGACTACTACTCCTCATGTCCATCCTCACATCTGAGGCCTCTTCCTCCTGACTAATGAACCCTCTGGTACCTCTACTACTTCCTGTATCCCACCCAGACTCCTCCCCCTTTTTCCTGTCCCCTCTCACTTACTCTCCCGTCACCACCTTTCCCTCCTCTCTAGCCTCCTTTTGGCCCTAATGATCACCCTCTCCCTGGAAGTTTCTTAACCTCGAAATTGTCTACTACGCTTGAACCTGTTATAGCTTGTTTTCTAAGAAACTTAAAAACGTTACTGCCTGAAACTGTTAATAGCAAATTTATGATATGTAATCTTCCTGTCTGGTTTTACCTGTAATGTGTATTGTGCTTTGTTAAATGTTCTTTGTGATGTGGAACCTTTGTAAAAGAGCCCTGGCTCAAAGGTATTAATTCCTAGACTAATAAACTAAAACTAAACTAAAACTAAACTTTCTGCTGGGAACTGTAGTCCTGCCAGTTGGTGCATACCAACAGCAATCCCAACAACAAAATCAGGCATTAACAAATGCTTATTATGGATGGGTTGACATAATTCATATGTTAATTTTGTGATGTTTTGACACAAATTTGGTATATTTGGAAAATTGTTTTTATGCATGTATAATCTAAAAATGTTTTTCTTTAAGGTGTTTTTTTTTTTTTGCTTATTACACTCTCACTGTGTTTAATAATTGAGACCAATAAATAAATGGTAGTATAGCCTAGAGGTTAGAGTAACGAGCTGAGAATGAGCTTGGCACATCCAGCAGACCTAGGTTTGATTTTCCCAACCTTCACTTGCATACCGTGCGACTCTGAACAAGTCTCCTAACCAGCCCAAAGCTGGGTTGCTCCTGAAAACAGGCAGTTGTGTCTAGTCGGCCTTACCCGGTTAACAAAGAATTTTAAAAAATTGAAAAGAAATTAAGAATGATCAACATTTTTTTTTAAACTGCTGCTGCATCATTCCACTCTAAAATTCCAAACAGATCCTACAAGTGGCAATACACTGCGACTATGACTATGACTATGCAGCAGACTTAACCATGTCCATTCAACTGTGGGAGCCTGGCTTTCCTGACGCTCACTATATTAACTGTCATTCTGACTATCAGCATTATTCCATCCAATGACCCCACATTAGTCATTTATACTTCCATTGTTTACAATCATGTGTTTCAAACTGTGAGTTTAATCCCCACAAGGGAACTTCTCAGTTCCCTCTGCAACACAGTTTGCTTCTACACACACACACACACACACACACACACACACTTGTCAGCTTTAGCCACTGAATTATACCTGAGGTGCTTTTAACAATTTAAAATCAACAGCAACATAGCATATTTTCCCTGGACACATTGATTAGCTGCGCAATAATTACCAGATGAGGACAGCAGTCACAAGCCATAATAGAAACAACTCATTTAAACTGTTCTAGTCAAAATGGCAGACCTAATGAAGCATTTTTGACCATTTGAAGATGAACAGCACCACCAAGTGGCAAAAGAGCAACATTATCACATTGAGCAGCCAAATGAAGAAAGAGAAGAAATCCAGAAGCAAATGATTTGATACCTTTTAATGGACCAACATAGATATAACAACAAGAACAAAGTGCTCTAGCTTTCGGACCAACCAGTCCTTCTTCAGAAGCCTGAAGACGGACTGGTTGGTCCGAAAGCTAGAGCACTTTGTTCTTGTTGTTACATCTATGTTGGTCCATTAAAAGGTATCAAATCATTTGCTTCTGGATCTGTTCTTGCAAGGACCAAAACGGCAAATACTAAATATAGAAAGAGAAGAAACTGATACAATGAGCCCAGAAGCAATGCACAACATACTGTATAACATCAAGTAAAGCAATACAAGTAAAAACAGCCATTCCCGGACTCAGCTACAAACAAGATCACATACTAAAAAACAATCCTGGTCAAATTGTTTTGTGAAAAATATGTCACCAAGGACATAAACAAACACACACTTCATTTAATACCACTAAATTACCTAAATGTGTTGATATAGCAATGTGTTTCTTTTGGTGGTTCAGAAGAAGAACAATAAGGAATGTGAACTGATGATATTGAGGTTATATTTTAATTTATGGAATGTCACCTGAAAAATAAGAACTCTGGCATGTAAAAAAACATTACCCTTGCTGTACAGCAAACTGCTACTGTATATCAGTCAAAAATGTGAATGCATTCCAAATCTGTCGGCAGCTCAAGGGGTCAGACTGATAGCAATGGGGGCCAAGAAAATTGGCAGATGAGTAGTCAGAGGCCATCACATAAAAACTGTATGCCTGGAAAATGTTTGGTCCCTATAGCTCTCATTTGGTGGTACAGTGCATGTGGATGATCTCCTGCTTCGTGTTTGGTGTATGGGGTAACACCGAGACACGTAACATGAAGTGGGGTGATGGTCACTTACAGCATAATGAGAAACTTAGAATTTGCCAGCAGATAAGGACCGTTTGGCCCACCTAGTCTGCCCATTTTTCCCTACCTATTGTATCACCACATACCCAACTTGATCTCTGGATTATCCAACCATTATCTTATTAAGGTTCCCTTATGCCTAATCCATGCTTTCTTGAACCCTGTTACAGTTTTTGCCACTACCACCTCTGCCTTGGGGCTGTTCCAGGAATCCACTACCCTCTCTGTGAAGAAGTACTTCCTCACATCTCCCCTGAGTCTACCTCCCCTCTGGCACCATAGCATGGACCATGTCACTGAGCATCTTTTTTTCAGAAAAATGCTTCCCTCTTGAACCTTATTTATATCTTTAAGGTATTTGAAAGTTTCTATAATATCCCCCTCTCCCTCCATTCCTATGGGATATTCATATTAAGGTCCTTCAATCTTTCCTCATTTGGCTTTTGATGCAGACCCTGCACCATTCTAGTTGCCCTCCTCTCTACCACCTCCACTCTTTCTGTGTCCTTCTGGAGATGAAGTCTCCAGAACTGGACACAGTGCCCTAGGTGAGATCTCACCAGTGATCTATAAAGGGGTAACACCACCTCCCACTTTCTGCTGATTATATCCTTCCCTATCATTCCAGAATTGTGCTAACTCACCTGACTGCCTTGTCACACTGCCTAGTCACCTTTAGGTCATCATACATGATAACCCCCAGGTCTCTTTCCTATTTGGTTCTTGTCAATACCTATCCTCCCAATGTATACTCTGACCCTGGGTTTCTGTGCCCCAAGTACATGATTTTGCACTTTTTTTACATTGAATCTCTACTTCCATTCCCTTGACAACTCTTCCAACTTTTTCAGATCCCTTCTTATTTTTCCCTCCCTCCCCAGAGTGTCTACCCTGTTGCAGATTTTAGTGTCATCCATGAACAATCAAGAGTACTTGTTACTAGGTAAAGAAAAGGTTATAAAGAGCTGCACTCATAAAAACATCAGGTATGCTAGGAAACTAATACCAATGGTCTCAGCATCACCTGAGGTACCAAAAAACAGTTTTCTTTTCATTTAAAATAAACAGAAACTGGCTTCAGAAAAAAAGCATATAGTGATAGCAACTCAGATGATAAATAATAGGTATACCAGCAGTATGACAATGCACTAATATGTGTCTGTATCTATCTATCCACCTCCCGCACTCCCCCTAACTAAAATATGTAACTCCGAGGGGGGAGCAGACCCCAGAGAATAAAATATATTGGTTACGGGGGGGGGGGGTGAAGTCTGTAAAACAATGTAACTTGGACCAGAACCCAGGTCCCATACCTCATGTTGGCTGAACTACCAGTGGTTCACCCCTTCACACCACCAGAGCAGCTTGGCCAGCAACCCTGTCCAGCTGCCCTTTCATAAACAGCTGAAGGGGTAAGGTAGCATTCCATCACTTCCACTACCTTACCCCATTGGGCAGAATACTGTCGCGTTAATTACCATCAGGCTTCCTCATCTATTGGGCAATGCTGGCCAGGGAACTAGATATCGGGATAGTGAGCCTCAAGATAACAGAAGCTGACACCTAACTGGTACATTAACACATTTTTTTGCAATGAAGATCCTTTATTTTTGAGATTGTGGAATTGTATCATCATTCACACGGGTCCATTCAGGATCTGCATTCACAGGTGCAGATGCAGAGTCTCCAGGCCCTGCATCAAGGCAAGAGCCATCTGCATTTAGGTTCAACACAAGAATTCCATTTTTGGTGTGCATGGAAACTTTTAATGTTGCAAACTTTTGTGTTGCACTTTAGTGTTGCACTTAAATGTGTGACATAAAATTTATTTTGACTCTATATAATGAACATGGTTGCTAGAATGTGGTAAATCCTGCCAAACAATGATTTTGCAGAGTGAGGCCGAAATCACTTTTCAACCTGTACTTGAAAATTTCCACCATCTTTGTTCATGTGGTAGGGTCATGTAACAGTATATTCAAAATTTAGGAGCGAAATATTGAGTCATAAGTAAAAGTATGTGAAACATAGAAATGGAATTTTAGTATAACATTTTAGTGTCACACATTTAAGTGCAACACTAAAATGTGCAACCTTAAAATTTATGTGTTACAAATTTTAGTATCGCAGTTTAGTGTCACATATAAATGCAATTGAAAATTCTCACAATCTTTGTTAATGAGGCAGGGTCATGTAAACAGTTTATTCAAAATTTGGGACTAACATATTTTAAAATGGCAAAGTTATGAGTACAGTTGTGTGAGACACAAAAATGGAACTTTTGAGTCACACATTTTGGTGTTGCATATTTAAATCTAACACTAAAATGTGTGACACATAAATTTTTGTGTCATGCTTCAAAACACTCTTTTGAGATGTACTTGAAAGGTAGAAAAGGCAGCTGGTAAGGAGCTCATTTAGGGGCTTCTTACATAATGACATCATTGTTTACTCGGCTAGCCTGAGTGGGAATGATGATGTCAATTAACTACTCAGGGGAAGTTTAGAATGTTCGGTTAGTCTGAGTTTGGAAGTCAGAATGGCAAGAGGTCTGCTAGTTGGGGCTCTGTCACAGAGAGCCCTGTGTTTCTCACCCTAGTTTGGATTAAATCTACAGTCACCAGTGAAGTGGCAGAGATGTTTTTCAGCAGGATTCCTTTATTTTCACTCCAGGGGGAGTGAGAGGGACTGCCAGTTCAGTGGATCCGATGGGCAATCTCCTGAAAGTCTAAGAGTGTGTACATCTGCCTTTGAGAAGGACTTTGTGTGAGAATTTCTGACAAGCTACCATGGAAAAGGGGTGCTTTCTGGTTGTTTCCATGCCTAAAGGAAGGAGCAACATATTTGTGAGTACAGATGCAGTAACTGTCCTCATTGGGGAGCTGGCTGAGGTGAGTGTGCCCAAGGTGAGGTTAGCTCACATTTGTCAGGACCCCTCATACACTTTGGTATCAGTGGTTCAAGTTTAAAGTTTGAGTCTTTAGCAATTCAGTGGGATTGGAGGCTCGTTTGGTGTAACCCTGAAGGAATGGCAGAGATTGTCATTTGGGGCAAAGGGTGGGAGAAACACCATCTGAAGTCTACAAGGCAGGGCTAACTGGTCCGTTGATGGGTGCCAGGTTTCCCCGAGCAAAGGCCATTGCTACAGGAGGATGTTCTGAGTGTGTTGTTCAATCCACAAGTATACACTCTTGGGGAAAAAAGATGTTCTGAGTGTGTGGCAACAGTCAACAGGCATACACTCTTGGGAAATGGAAATGTTGGGGTGCGTGGTTCAATCCATGTGCATACACCATGGGAAAGAGAAATGAAATGTCTTTAAAGAGAACTGTGCTGCCTAGAAAAGAGTGTCTGGAAAAGGAATGTACTTGTTTGCCATGACCAACCATTAGGGGTCCACTTGTGCTTTTGTAACATCTGTGACTAAAGCCATACTGCACAATCCCAGCAGCTACATTGCACATTATGATCATTGCTTTCTGTGTGGAGTTATTGGGACCCCTCAGCAGTTAGGTCTAGCATATGCCTAGCATCTTCTCTCCCATGGACCTGGTTGTATTTACAAAGGTTCATTTTGGTAATTATACCCCCACTCCCTTTCCTTTAGATAATGAGCCTGGTATACACTCTAAAGCTAGGAGTGGTACTAATCTGAGTATTTCTGCCAAAGGTAAATAGTATGCCATATGTGGGTACTAGTTCTGTTTATGGGGTGTGCCAACTTGCCAAAAGTGGTGTAGGGGTTACATCCCATGATCCTTGTTCATGAGGTAGGGTCATGTAAATGGTACATTCAAAATTTGGGACTAAAATATTATAAAATGTTACATTTATGAGTAAACATATGTAAGACACAAAGGCCCAGATATTCAAAAGGGTTGCGCCATGTGCAACAGGGTTGCGCATGCGCAAGTCCTACATTGTGCCATTCTGCGATATTCAGCAGGAGGCAGTTGTGCCACTGAAAACAGGTTGAGCAACAGCGCAATGCAAATGAATGCATGCTCAACAGGAGGGGGAGGATCCATGCATAAACTGCGCAACCCGATATTCAGTCGGGTTGTGCAGAAGTTAATACATCGCGCAACCCAACCTGCGCCTGCACAACTTTGAGCCAAAAAAGGATCAAGTTGAGGACCACCCACAGGTGAGCTGCTGTATTGCAGGCGCAACACAGCAGCTGCACCCTTGCTGGCCCAACTCAGTCCCTGTGCCCCCACCAGCTCGATCACGGGCAGTATGTATCAGACACCCCCAAACATCTCCCGATGCCCGATCGCGAACGGTATGTATCAAGACACCTCCCCAAACAGCTCACAATGCCGATCGCGTGGCAGTATGTATGAATCACTTCCCCCAAACAGCTCCGATGCCCGATCGTGGGCAGAGCGTCGAAACAACCCCCAGTGCCTGATCGTGGGCAGAATGTCAGTTACAATCCCCAAACATCTCCCTGGTGTCTAGTGTCCCCCCACCCCACCCACCCGAAGCCCCTCCCCGCTCCCCCCCTGGCAGCGGCGGTAACATCGCACTACACCTGCCGCCGCGCCGACTGACATCTGGTAGGGCTGCACCCCCGATGATGCAGAGCTAGAGCCAATAGGTGCAGCCCATACCGATGACAGTCAGATTTATGAACATGTCACGGTATGGGCTGCACACCCATTGGCTCTAGCTCTGCACCAGTAGAGTAGTACAGCCTACAGGCTGATCAGTCAGCGGGCGGCCCGGGGAGGCAGGCGGGTGGGATACTGCTCCCGCCCGGCTGCAGGGAGCAGGTGGAGAGGCTTCATGGGAGTGGAGTGGGTGGGGTGAGACACTGGACACCAGGGAGCGTTTGAGGAGTTGTAACTTGACATTCTGCCCGATCGGGCATTACGGTCCACTGGACCACAGGAGATATTCGGGTTGGGGGAGGGGCTTTTACATTCTGCCGTGATCGGGCACTGGGGGGTTGTTTCACATTCTGCCCGCGATCGGGCATCGGGAGCTGTTTTTTGGAAGGAAGTGTATTCGTACATACTGCCCGCGATCAGGCATCGGGAATGAGTTGTTTCATGTTCTGCCCGCGATCGGGCATCGGGAGATTGGGGGGGAGTGTATTCATATATACTGCCCGCGATCGGGCTGCAGGGTGCATCAGTCCCCGATGGCTGCTGCCTGGCAGGGTGGCCAAGCTCAAGTCCTCGGGGATCGGCGCACCTACATGCTAATGGCATGCAAATGGAGCCATAAATAGATGCAAATGGCCCCCCCCCCATGCCTTGCATGAATTATGGCCCCATTTGCATGTCACCTTTTGAATATCGGAAATTTGCAAATGGCGCAATGGTACTTGCGCCACCGCAAGTTTAATGCTCAACTCTGACAACTTGCGGTGGCGCAAGTTCCCTGCGCCATGCACAGTGGCTGTGTGGCTGGGGTGATATTCAAGGTTGCTCAATAGCGCAACTCCTTTGAATATCGCTTCCGCCACACCTCATGTAACTATTTTGAGAGTAGCCAGGCTAGGCCTCAGAATGGCACAGTTTGAATATCCGGGCCAAAATTGAATGTTTGCATTGCACATTTTGTGTCACACATTTAAGTGCAACACTACAATGCGGGACACACAAATGTATATGTTTCAAATTTGAAATTACCTTTCAAACTGTACTTGAAATTGCCACCATCCTTGTTCATGAGGTAGGGTCAGGTAAAAAGTATATTTAAAATGTATTTATTTTATTTTACAAATTTTAGCCAGGAAAGGCATTCTAAGCTGAGGCTTGTTTCCAAGTGCATCCTAGGAGCACAGGAAAGTTAAGTGACTTGCTTATGGTCATACAGTATGCAGGCAGTGTTTGTGGGATTCAAAGCCAGGTCTCTAGGTTTGCAGCTCAGTGATCTTAACCACTACACTATACTGCTTCCCAAAATTTAAGACTAAAATATTGCAAAATAGCTATGGTATGAGTAAAAGTATGTGAGACACAAAAATCAGATTTTTGTGTCGCACGTTTAAGTTTAATACTAAAATATATGACATACAAATGTATATGTTGCACTTTGAGATGACCTTTTAACCTGTACTTGAAGATTTCCACTATCCTTGGTCATTAGATAGGGTCATGTATACAGTATATTCAAAAGGGGATTAAAATATTGTAAAATGGCCAAATTATGAGTAAAAGTAAGCAAGACACAAAAAATGAATTTTAATGGCACACATTTTAGTGTTGCACATGTAAGTGCAACACCAAAATGTGCCACACATAAATTTATGTTTCACAAATTGACGTGACACTCTTTGACATCACCTTTCAAATTGTACTTTAAAATTCCCACTGTCTTACATAGACAAATAAAAATTGATGGCAGATAAGGATTGCTAGTACCATCCAGTCTGCCTGTAAGCCCTACACTTGTTTGTTGCCTCTGACCTTAGCTGGTCAATGGCTTTTCACCACTCCTTCCTACCTCTAAGGTTCTCTTGTGCTTGTCCTAAGCATATTTAAATCCCTCCACTGTGCTCATTCCCATCACTTCCTGTAGCAGACTATTGCATTTGTCCATCATCCTCTCCATGAAGAAAACGTTCCTCACATTTCCCCTTAACCTGCCACCTTCCAATTTCATATCATGTCCCTAGTTCTTGTACTCCTCCTATATTGGAAGATGTTGCCCCCTGCACCTTATTTATGCCCTTAAGGTACTTGAATGGTTCTATCATGTTACCCCAATCCCTTACTCTCCTCCAGTGAGTACATATTGAGGTCCTTAAATCTTTCCTCATATGATTTCTGATGTAAGCTCTGTACCATCTTAGTAGCCCTTCTCTGGATCACCTCCACCCTTTCAACATTCAATCTTTGTTTTTGAGGTTCTGTAGGGTCATGTAAACAGAGTTATTCAAAATTTGGAATTATAATATTGTAAAATGGCCAAGTTGTGAGTAAAAGTATGTGAGACACAAAAATGGAGTTTTTGTGTTGTAACTTTTTGTGTCACGCATTTAAGTGTAACACATAAATTTGTGTTTCACAAATTTATGTGGTGCATTTTGAAACTTGAAAATTCCCACCATGGTTGTTTGTGAGGTTGGAGAACATAAACAGTATCTTCAAAATTTGGACCTAAAATATTGTAAAACCCTACAAGTTATGAATAAAAGTAAATGAGACATAAAAATTGAAGTTTTGTTTTGCACATTTTAGTGTTACACGTTTAAGTGCAACACTAAAATACATGACAAATAACCTTATGTGTTACAAGTTTATGTGTAACACTTTGAAATCACCTTTGGACCTGTACTTGAAAATTCCCACCATCCCACTTCATGAGGTAGAGTCATTTGAACAGTACATTCAAAAATTGGGGCTAAGGTACTATAAAATGGGTATGTTATGAGTAAAAGGAGACACAAAAATTGAATTTTTATGTTGCACATTTTAGTGTTACACATTTAAGTGCAACACTAAAATGTGTAGCACATAAAATTATGTTTTGCAAATTTGTGTGTCCCACTTTGAAATCACATTTCAATGTGTACTTGAAAATTCTCACCATCCTTGCTAATGGTGTAGGGCCATGTAAACAGTATATTCAAAAGTTGGGACTAAAATATTGCAAAATGGACAAGTTATGAGTAAACGTATGTGAGACACAAAAATGGAATTTGATCTCAATTTTAACAATTATTTCTGTTCTCTATTTGTGGCTTATAATAAACTAATCCCAAATGTGGAAATATGACCTGCATATAACCCAACAATCATCTCACAAAATATTATGGATAGCTGAAAGATAACATTATTCGGACCTGATAAAATATCATTAAAGTTCCTTAAGTTGGTAGCTAATAAAGTTGAGTAGCCCTTAAAACATTTACATGTATTTGAAATGTCTATAAATGCTGAGATATCTCCCATTACTGGGGTACTGCAGAATTAGTCCCTGTATTCAAAAAAAGGAAAGAATCATGCCCCTGAAAATCACAGACCTATTAGCCTCACTTCTGTCCCTATAATTGAAACAATAATAAAAGGGAAAATAACTAAACACTAATAAACATAGACTCTAACCAGCATGGTTTCAATACAGGTAGATCACTTTCTACTAACCTGTTGTGTTTTTTATGAACATGTCAATAGTACTTTCAATACAAATATCCCTTGTGACATTAAATCCTTGGACTTCAGTAAGGCCTTTAATTTAGTGGCTTACTGGGCAACAATAATAAATGGAAACAAAGCAAATATAATGTAATCTGCTTAAGTGCACACCCAACTTGTTAGACCATAATATGCACTTATGCAGAATTTGCACTAATCCAAAATTACACTGTAACTATAGGACCAGCATAGAAAAAAACGTGAACACTAATTTCTGTCACAATAGCCCTTAATGTGGTACTACATCATTTAAAATCATCAGTTAGCTCATGTGTAATTTCCGGTGGTGGCATAAGTACTGATTACATTAATGTGTTGATGGTTTGAAAAATTTAGATACAGCAGCATCTCTGAATGAGTGTCATGCCTCCCACTCTCTTGCTTCTCGGACAGCTGATCTGTATTCCTTCCCATCTGATGGCTCACATCAGGCATCTGTAAACCCTGTAGTATGCTTAAATTAGGGGGGTGTATGGCAAAACAAGGGCTGATTGGGGCTGCAGGAGGTTGGGAGGCCTGGTTTGTATGCTCAGTACTCTTAAAACATGAAACAGCCAGGAGCCGCAGCAGGCATTCAATATAGTCAAGTTTTGGTATGGGGAGGTCACTCTAGCAAGGGACTTGAAAAGAATAGGTTTCTTTATGGAAGCATCAGCTGTTTGTGCGGCCAAAATCCATCTCATTAAAGCAGCTTCAACCTTACCACTTTTACTACCACATCAGTGGTTCCTGCTTTTGTTCTAGCACATCTTCCACTTGTTAAGCAATTTCTCACACTCCTTTGTTTGTAACTCCCGCCTGGTGAGACTTGAGACAGGCTGTTAAGTACTAGTACCAATTACACCTGTTAGCACCTTGTTGTGCACTTATCAGGAACAATGTTTGTTTGTTGTTTATTTCTTATATTTCATCCGGATGGGGCACTGGGCAAAACCTGTTTTCAGTGCCATCCTGTTTACAAAGTTTAAACATATAACAATAGAAGAACAGATAAATATGCAACAATACATTATTGCAGGACTAATTGTATTATGCTGCTGCTTAACCAGTGTGCATTAAACTAACAATTATTAACATGGCTTTCTATGTAAAAAAAAAAATAGGAAATGGAAAAAGGATGCATTTATCAAGAATGTGCATTTATCAAGAATAACTTGGCAGAAGACACCAGGAGAAAGGACTGCTGTGTGACTGGACTTCTCTGCTGGGACTAAAGAAGAACTTTTGTACTTGGACCTTTAATTTAGAGTAAAAAAAACTAACAAACAAAACAAAAAAAAAGTGTGTGTTTGTCTGAGTTAACTGAACTGAATGGTTATCTGAACAGTTATCTAGGTGTAATCTCAGGTGATTGAAAGGACTTAATAGCTGTGAGATTTAAATTACTTGTAGAAAGATCTAGTAAGTAGGTGGAGTGGCTTAGCTAGAAGGAAGTTACATTTAAAGACTGCCTTAGAAAGATTCTGCTAATAGCTTGGCAGAAGACACCAGGAGAAAGGACTGCTGTGTGACTGGACTTCTCTACTGGGACTATATTGCTTCACTGGGGACTGGGGGTCCACCTGGAGTGATGCAAGCCTATACTGGCAGGATGGGCTGCATCTGTCCAGGAGGGGAACCAGGATCCTAGGTGATAGGTTTAAATGCTTCATTGGCAAGCATTTAAAATAGCCAAGGGGGGCACTGGAAAGGAGCAGGGAAATCCTAGCCCCCCCCCAAAAAATGATGGTAGTAAGTACAGCATACACCAACATAAGGGTGTCGATAGGGAGAAGGGCAGGGGTAAATGGAGAAAGTGACAAAGGCAAGAAGGACAGGGATGGGGCAAAAAGAAGTAAGGCCATCAGGAAATGGAGGGTAATGAGTACCAATGCCTGTAGTCTGGGCAACAATCTCCCTGAGCTGGTGGCCTTGATGGAAGAGGGATGCCTGGATATCATAGCAGTCACAGAAACATAGTACACAGAGAACCATGATTGGGATGTTAACATACCAGGGTACATAACCTACAGGAGAGACAGGCAGAGGAGAAGAGGGGGAGGAGTAGCTCTCTATGTAAAGGAAGGGATAAAAGCACCTGAACAAAAGAGTAAACAGGGAGGAGAGGAGGCACTGTAGGTCACCTTGGAGACTGGAAAGGGCACCATAATCTGCACAGGGGTTGTGTACAGACCCCCATGTCAGGGGGATGGAATGGACAAGGATATGATAGAAGGCATTCTTAGAATGGCAGAGAAAGGGGAGATACTATTGATGGGAGATCTGAATACGCCAGATGTTAACTGGAGTACATTTGCTGCAGCCACGTCCAAGAGCAGGACCATTCTTGATGCCCTACAGGTGGCAAGCCTCAGACAGCTAGTTTTGGAACCCACTCGTGAGAGAGCAATCTTAGACCTCGTACTCTCAAATGGGGGAAGTGAGAGGATCTCAGATCTAGAAGTGGGTTGCCATCTGGGAACAAGTGACCATCACACAGTGTGGTTCATGTTAAACTCAGCTACAGAGTCAAGCCATACAAAAGTGAGGGTACTGGACTTTAGGAGGGCTGACTTTGGCAAAATGGGAGAGTGCCTCAGAAAAGCACTAGCAAACAGGCTAGAAGGAGGTGTGGAGCAACAATGGGGCATCATCAAAACTGCCATCACAGAGGCAACAAGCCTTTGTGTGAAGCAAATAAACAAATCCACAGAACCAATCAGTCTACTTTCCCATTTGCTGGTTATATCTTTCCAGCACTAGAGGGAGTCTGCTCTCACTTTCTGCTCTTCTTTAGGAGATGTCACTCTCTAGCTTAAACCTTGCTTCGCTGGCTCTCCTCTTATCCCCGCCTTTACTTACTCCCCACCCCCCTATATCCCCCCTCTACCTGCCCTCGACTAAAACACCTCCTCCACTCTCAGTACTCTGCTCTCCCATCAGACTGCCCAACAACTATCTCCCAGGCTATCCCCCATATCCATCCCATACCCTGGATCACCACACTACCCCCACCCACCCACCACCAAGTGCTACTCTCCAGTATTGTGATTTCTATCACAAGTGGTCTCTCTCCTCGCTAAGCGCCACGGTTCTATTCTCCTTCCTTCCCATCCCATGCACCTCCTTGGTAAGGTCTCGTCGACACATATGTACCCCACCCCAGCAACCAACACCTGGCCGGGCGCCTAATTTTCTGCTGCTCCTGCTCTCCGGCAATGTGCACCCGAACCCGGGGCCCGCCACCTCAGCCATGCCTCAGCCTATTGAGGCAAAGGCCTCCGAATCGCCTTTATCAATATATGCAGTCTCCCTAAGAAAACTGCTGCCCTCCAGTGCTGGGTCTCCCAACTCTCCCCCGACATTCTCATGCTTGCAGAAACCTGGCTCTCCTCCCTCACGCCTGACTCTGCCGTCTCTCTTCCAGGTTTTTCCCTGTTTAGGGCCGATAGGATGGGCAGGCGTGGAGGGGGGTGTGCTATCTACCTGTCGACTCACTCCTCGGTCATGCCCTCTCCAACCCGAGCTTAGCTACGAGGCGCAAGCCATAACTTTAAAAAATCTCCCCACCCAGGTCGTGGCCCTTTATCTAACCGTGTCTTACCTACCCCGGGGCCAAAAAGATCTTGTGGTCACCTCCTTCTTGACTACCTATCCACCCTACCCCGAAGGCTGAACAACTAATCTTGGGCGACTTAAACACCAACTGGCTCAGCCCATCTTCTGACAATATGAAGAATGAGCTTGCAGCCCTTGACCTGTCTCAAATGGTCACCCAGCCCACTAGGCTTACAAAGTAACAGGAACTAGTTCCCTTCTGGATGTAGTCCTCTCCAACCGGCCACATAAAATAGGATCTGTGCAAGTCCTTGCGGACTCACTCAGTGACCACTCCCTATCATCTGCTCTTGGTCATCCCCCACTCTCAGCCAGGTGTATTGCAGGACCCCACGACGCCGTTTTCTCCCCAGAGGTCTTGTCAACCTCAAACGTCACCTCGCCCAAATCAACTGGACCCCAGTGGCCTGCGCACCTGACATCAACTCTGCCCTAACTTACCTCACCACAGCTTTCAACCATGCCTGTGATCAGTTTGCCCCCTTCCACACTCCCAAGTTAAAAAAATGGACTGCTACATGGATAACCCCTGCACTGATCCAACAACTAAAAAAAAGAGATAACCTTTGGCACATAGCTAATGACTCCGGTAGATTGGCCGATAGGCAAGCCTACAGAACAGCCGCAACCAATGCACCTGGACCATCAAGCAGGCAAAAGCTAAATAGAACCAGGCTGCCTTGATATCCTCCTGGGGCTCGTCCAGAGCTTTCTGGGACAACATAAAAGAACTGAATGGTAAAGCCCGCTCCCCCCCTCCATCCCAGATTGTCATAAATGGGGCTGTCTCAACTGACCTAACGCGTATCGCTGACTGCCTTAATAAGACTTTCACAGATTTAAGTGCTGTCCATCCTGTCCACTTTTTTGACCCGGTTGCCACACCCACTCATACTCCCACTTCCAGGCCACAATCCACTTCCAAATGATCTCACCACATGATGCCAAATCTTTCTTATTAAGGTCCCTTGCCTCTCAGAACCCAAGTAGTGACCCTCTTGACTCCAAAATACTCCGCCTCACACTAGATGTCATGCTTATCCCCCTCACGCTTATCATAAATAAATCCTTATGCCTAGGCCAATTCCCGGAGGCCTGGAAGCATGCTGAAATAACCCCCATCCACAAGTCTGGGGACCATACTCTGCCTAACAACTACAGGCCCATCTCCATCCTCCCCCCCTTATCCAAAGCTTTAGAAAAAATCGTAAACACACAGCTCACGGAATACCTTTCTAAATACAACCTTCTATGTCCGGAGCAACATGGGTTTCATCCTGGCCATAGCACATCCACTGCCCTCCTGGAATTCTCCATCACATACACTCCGCATGACAATGGTCCAGCTGCGAGGCGGGGTTTTCATAGACCTTTCCAAGGCCTTTGACACGGTGTGCCACCCCTGCATTACACTCCCTGAGCAAACTGGGCCTCTCATCCAACCCCCTTAAGTGGTTCACAAGCTACCTTCACAACAGGACCCAAAGAGTCAAGCTAAATGGAACCTTCTCCTCCAACCTACCCGTACTCTCTGGGGTCCCTCAAGGCTCCATCTTGGACCAACTCTTTTCAGCCTATTCCTGAACATCCTCCCTAGTTCCTGTTCCAGCAAAATACTACTCTATGCAGACGATGCTGTAATTCTAGCTACTCACCCGGACCCTCTCCCTCTCCAACTCATTACAAAGCGCCTTCCTTCAAACCGAAAAATGGTTCAATAACCATCGTCTAGTCCTTAATCTAAAGAAAACAAAGTCCATGCTATTCTCACATCGGCAAAACAGCGCCAAGGACTTTCCCTCCACATCACCACCAGCACGCCTCCTAATTGAACTAGTAACATCCTATAAGTACCTGGGCATCACCTTGACTCGGCCTTACTTTCCATGCCCACGCCAAAGCCTTGTCATCTGCCATGAACTCCAGGATCGGGCTTCTCTACCGCCAGAAAGACTGCCTCCCTGAACCCGCCTTAAAACTAGTCATCACCTCATCGGTGTTATCGCTGGCTGACTATGGGCTCCCAATCTACGCTGCTGCTGACACCACTGCCTTATCTAAAGTCCAGACCGCTATTAACAAAGCCTGTAGGCTCCTTACCGGTGCCCACAGCAGAACCCACACCTGTCTGCTATACTCCACCACAAATATACTCACTCTTGAGGAAAGACTGAAATATCAAACCTGCCTGCTGGCCAAAAAGTCCATGTCAGGCCTTTGCCCTCCTGGGGTCTCTGGACCCTTGCAGTTGGCTACCAGGTCCCTGCCCACCCGCAAGTCCTCCACTGCCACCTTCATTGTTCCCAGGGCCAGGACCTCTGCACCAAAGGTCCTTCCATCACTTGGCCCGCATTGGTTCGACTCCTTCCTGAATCTATCTCCAAGATCCCGGATTGGCCGCTTCAAAACCACCCTCCGTAGCATATTATTGACAGCCGATGCTGTAAATGCCTGTAGCTACCTAAACCGGTCCCGCCCTACTACATAATTTGTCTAAGACTAGCTGTTAGTTGTGTGATGTATCTATTGCTTTGTTACAATGCGTGTAACTCTACACATGTTTGTACCAGTATAGCTGCTGCCTGTAATTTCCAAGTGTGTTTATGTATCTTCACCCGTATGTTCACCCCTGTCTCAAACTCACTTAATTGTTGTCTCCCCCATATGACGAGGTACCTTTGTAAACAAGTCCATGACTCAAAGGCTGTAAAACTGATTTCTCCAATAAATAAATAAATAAATAAATCAAAATGAAAGAAAAAGCCACTATGGTTCTCAAAAGAGGTGGCTGTGAAAGTCAGGAAGAAAAAGATAGCATTCTGGAAGTATAAGGAAACACAGAAGGAGGAAGACAGAGAGCTGTACCAGTTAAGGCAGAAGTAAGCAGGGAGGGAAGTCAGAATAGCAAAGGCCCAAACTGAGGAAAAGATAGCCAACTCAGTTAAGAAGGGGGATAAAACCTTTTATGGGTACATCAGCGAGCGAAGAAAAACAAAGGTAGGGATAGTGAGGCTGAATAGAATGAATGGTGGGTGGGTAGAGGGGGACAGTGAAAAAGCAGGGATACTGAACGAATATTTCTGCTCAGTATTCACAAAAGAGGAGGGAAAAGTGCCTAATCCAATTAACAGAAGCACTCTTGATAGGGGGGTTGATCCCAGTCCTGTCACAGAAGAAAGGGTTCTGCAAGAACTCCTAAAACTGAAGCTGGACAAAGCAATGGGTCCTGATGGAATTCACCCCAGAACTCTAAAAGAATTAAGGGAGGAACTAGTGAAACCACTGGCTACCCTTTTTAATAAATCATGGGAGGATGGTGTGGTACCCGAGGACTGGAGGAAGGCGGATGTGATTCACCTTCACAAAAGTGGGAGCAAGACAGAGGCAGGAAACTACAGACCTGTCAGTCTGACCTCTGTGGTAAGGAAAGGGATGGAGTCACTTCTGAAGGAAAGAATAATTGAGTACCTAGAGGCCAGTGGGGCACAGGACCCAAGGCAGCATGGGTTCACAGTGGGAAGGTCACGTCAGACAAATCTAATAGATTTCTTTGACTGGGTGACCAAAGTAGTAGACCAGGGAGGGGCTGTGGACATGGCCTACCTAGACTTTAGCAAGGCAGTTGACACAGTCCCACACAATAGATTAATAGTCAAATTAACCAGCCTGGGAGTGGGTCCCAGGGTGGTAGCCTGGGTAAAACATTGGCTGCACAACAGGACACAGAAGGTAATTGTAAATGGAGTCCACTCTGAAGAAAGAGGAGTTACTAGTGGGGTACCGCAGGGTTCAGTATTGGGTCCAGTCCTTTTTAATGTCTTCATCAGTGACATTGCAGAGGGACTGGAAGTAAAAGTATGCCTTTTTGCAGATGACACAAAGATCTGCAACAGGGTTGATACACAAGGAGGCATGGAAAGGATGAGAAGGGACTTGGCAAGGTTGGATGAACGGTTAGAAGTATGGCAGCTAGAATTCAATGCAAAGAAGTGCAAAATAATGCACCTGGGAAACAAGAACCCAGAGGAAGAATACACAATGGGGGGGAGGTAGTAACAACAACAAAAAAGGAAAGGGACCTGGGGATAATCATATCAGATGACCTTAAGGTTAGCAAGCAATGTGAGAAGGAAGTAGGGAGGGCTGGGGGTATACTGGGATGCATAGGGAGAGGCATCAGCAGCAGAAAACAGGAAGTTGTTATCCCTCTGTACAGACAGTTGATGAGACCCCATCTGAGTACTCGTCCAGTTCTGGAGACCCCATCTTCGCAAGGACATAGACAGGATAGAGGCAGTCCAGAGGAGGGCAACTAAAATGGTGCAGGGTCTGCAAGAGAAGCCGTATGAGGAAAGACTAAAGGAGCTTAATATGCATACCCTTGAGGAAAAAGGAGAGGGGACATGATAGAAACTTTTAAGTACCTCAGTGGAATCAACAAAGTCCAAGAGGGTAGCATCTTTCAGAAAAGAGACGTGCAAGAACAAGGGACACCATTTAAAGATAGAAGGGAGCGGTTCAGGGCAATGTGAAGAAGTATTATTTCACAGAGAGGGTGGTGGATGCATGGAACAGCCTTCCTGAGGAGGTTGTGGGGTCTAAAACTGTGGGAGAATTCAAGAATGCATGCGACAGACATAAGGCAATTCTTGTGGGGAGTAGGAAGAAATGGGCTGTTGGTTAACTAGGATCTGTGGCCTATCCTTTAGGTAGGGAAATGGGCAGACTAGATGGGCCAAGCGGTCCTTATCTGCCGTCAAAGTCTATGTTTCTATGTTTCTATTTGTCAAAAGGTTAATAAAATGGACATCTAACTGGATATCAAGCTGCATAAAGGAAATGGTAATCAAATGTTTTAAATTGGATGTTGGTAAAGTGACTGGTGGTGTTCCACAGGGCTCAGTCCTCGGCCCTTTAACATTTGAAATATTTATAGTGGCCCAGACTAATAATTTAATCAACTGGTCAACCAAGTATGCAGATGAAGCAACACTTGGTGGTCCACTTGCCACAAACAGTTCTTAACATGATATTATCCCATGGAATTAAATGGGAAGTGAAAGTTAACCTTCAAATGTTCAAAGTAATGCTCCTTGGTAGCAATAATCTTATATATGAATGCACAATATGCAGTCACAAATTACAAACTACCACTCTAGAAAGGGGTCTAGGTATACCAATCTCCAATAATCTGGAACACATTGTACAATGTAATGAAGCTATTTCCAAGGCAAACAAAAATATCTGGTCAGTTAGTTGAAATATGAAGTAAAGGGACAAATTTGTAATTTTCTCCCCCCTTATAGAGCCTTCATCAGACCTCACTTGGATTACACCTCTTCTTTCTGGTGTTCCTAAAAATGAAAGATATAGAAAATACTGAAAGAATTTAAAGAAAGTTCATAAAATGTATCACAGGGCTGTGGGATTTACCATATGATGAAAGAATATCTTAGAATGACCAAAAAGCCCTTGGAAATGTGTTATCTGAGTGGAGACCTTTTCATGATGTTCAATATTGTAAACAACCCCTGTCTACAGGGGTTCAGTTAATTTATTTTTAGTGGAAGTCTAATATTTCAATTAGTAAAAATCTGGAAGTCATTCCAGTGTTTTGAAAGCCAAAATACTTTCCAGATCCCAAAATTTTGAAACCAACATTCTAGGAAGGATAATTATATGGATGTTAAGATAAAACAGAGTAAGCCAGCCCAGTGGCTCAGAGGATTTTTATTTTTTTATTTTATTTTAGTCTTTGGTAACCGGGTTAGGCCCACTAGGCACAAGTGTCTGTTTTCAGGGGTGACCTGGGAGCACTGGGTGGTTAAGTGGCTTGCTCAGAGACACACAATATGCAAGTGGAGGTTGTGAGAATCAAACCCAGATCTGGCCTTGTTGGATGTACCAAGATTGTTCTCAGCTCATTTCTTTAACCTCTAGACTATACTGCCAGCCCAGGCTGAGGCGCTGGATGCCACATCTCATGCCATGCCGGTGACCCGAGTTCGGGAACAAGCCTGGGTCATCGGAGGTTGGGGGGGGAGAGAAAGAATGTTAATGGCTGCCGGCAGGCAGCTCTCCACCTCGGGGAGGAGAAACTTGTTTCCTTGGAGCTTGGCCATCCCCTGGTGGAGGTCAGAGTGGAGGTGTCACTCCGAGGAGTACCAGTGCTAGGCTGAGGGATGGAGACAAGACTGGCACTGGAGCTGTGGTATGCATGTGTGCCTCCACGCACATGCATCACCACTTCCAGGGTCTAGGACACTCACAGAGAGAAAAATGGAGGATAATATGGGGGTCACCCAAGAATGAGGCCTCCGGGCCAGGCTCAGGGGATGTGCTGCGGCGAGTAACAGTGCTTCAAGACACCGAAAGACCCCGAGCTTCGGTAGGGTGGCAGATGATCGGGGGACCTGCTGTAAGAGGATACAAATACTTGGAAAAAAAAAGATAAAACATAGTGGTAAAATTCAATTTCATTTAGAAAAGGCTATCATTTCTTGACTTCCATGTCTTTGGTTTTCGAACCAAGGAGGAAACTGGAAAAGAAAAGTGTGACTCCCACTGGGACTTGAACCCAGACCACTGGCATACTGTGCCAGTGCTCTAACCCCTGAGTTTTGGGAGGATCAGTGATTAGCAGACTTCTGGGCTTCCTTTGAGGCACACACATTCCTTTCTAAGTGTTGTGTAACAAGCAACTTAGGCATATGTCAGAAACACCAAAGAACTTTTCTCAGTGCAGTCAAGACACAGCGAGGCAATTGTAAATCAAGGATTGGAAGTCATCCAATATTGTTTTTAAAATTTGGAAGTCAATGACTTCCTGCCCTTTATTTTACAAGTTTTTGCCCTGTTTTTGGAAGTCAAATACTCCCAAAATAGAGTTAACTGAAGCCCTGCCTCTCTATTTGTAGAACTTGATCTAAATTATAAACACATAGGGCCCAATTCTCAGAGCGGGCTTGGACTGGCACAAGCTGTGGTAAACAGCAGCTTGCACTGAAGCCCGCTATGCCAGGGATCCTGCACCTGATTCTCTAACAGGCAGGGTCCTGGCTGCTAAATCCCTTAGCTTGTGGCAAGACAGAACAGGTGCCGAATGCATGGCACAGAAGGAGGGCATGCCACAAGCATTAAAGAAGCTGTGCAGCAGTCCAGTGATGCCCTCAGTGGCTTTTGGCCCCTCCATATGCCTGGTGGAATACTTGCACCTCCCCTACCTGTACCTCAAGCCAGGACCGGCACAACCCTCCTCACACCATCTCAGCCAGCCCAACTGAACTGTCACTAAGTGCACAATACATTACAGCAGATGCTCGGTGAGTACCTACTGTAATGTATTATGCGCTCAGTGACATTTCAGTCATGGCTGGCATAGGTGGTGTGAGGAGGGTTGTGCCAGTCCTGGCTTAGGGTACAGGTGAGGGGGTGAGAGGTGGAGGGCATATCTTGCAAGGGTGGGCAGCGGAACACTATATCACCAGCATAAATCATTTACAAATAGGCATATGCAGGTGGCAACAGAATGAAGACCAACCCCTCTTAGGCTCCTCACCAGTGGCTGGACACCCAATCCAGTCCTGTGGCAGAGGACAACAATGGTAAGGTAAGCTCTGGATGAGCCAGGTGATGGGGCTGGGGGTCCCAGTTGGAAGGGGGTAGCTGAGGCATGAGGAGGAGAAACACAGGATAAAAAAAAACTACTGAGCATGCTCAGAAAAACTTAAAATTCTTATAACTTTGGAACCAATTAATATTGTTTAACAAAACCTTCGGAAGGCATTACCTTGGCACAGGTTGCCTCTACCCTAAAAGTTTTGAAAGAAATATTTACCATATAGGCTGTATGTATGCAGGCTCCTCCCCAAAGTATGGCCTAGTCCTAGCTGTCAGTGCATTTTCCTGTTGGCCAGCATACCACCCCTATAAAGTTACACAGGCAGCCAGAGTGAAGGAGAAATTGAATTTGAACAGCAAAGTGAGCAGCTGATAGTGAAATGAAGACATTCCTGTCAGGGACTCCCAAGTGTGTGCTGGACATAAAGGTTAATGTCCTTCTCTGCAACTATATAGGGTATCCAGTGATATGGGCAAAGCAAATTGAGCGACTCAAATTGAGTGACTCAGTTTTCATACCCACAAGTACAGTGACTGAGGAAGAATAGTGAGGGATAGGAATAGAGAGGTATGGAGGACAAAATAACAAAGGTGAGGTCGTTAGTGAGTGTAGCAGTAGGAGGTTAAGTAGATAGAGTGAGTGGGTTGCTGCTGAGCTGGCCACATGGTGTGGTGGTTAAGGTCACTGCCTGCAGTGTGCATAGACCTGGGTTCAGGACTGCATGGGGGTATATAAATGTTTAACTCTAGGTTACTTTGCTTTTTTTTTCGATACTCCAGTTCCCCTCATGTTGTTTCTTCACCTGCGGGTTGTCACCCAGGCAAAGGGTGCCCCTCCCATGTTTGCCTCCCTCCCCCAGTGTCCTCCCACCCTGGAGCTGAGAATCATTATTTTGGGGGGTATGGGGGCAGAGCACCCACAAAAAAGCAGGTGCTGTTGTGCTTTGCATGATCGCCTATTTTGTATTCGACATAGTGCTGCTCACCAATTTTGCTTTTGGCAATTAACAGTTGCTGATGTATCAGTTGCTGTTTAAACTTTGCTGCTAACACATGGAACCTATATGGTAAAATGTTTTAACCTGTACTACAGTCCACTGACTGTGCAACTACACAGGCAACCCAACTGATGCATGGATGCATTACTGACTCATAGAAAAAAGTAACAATAATCATCTTGACAAAATTAACATAAAGAACCAAAACTACTAACAGGCCCCAATGGAAGAGATTTGTGTTATATAAATAATATATTACTGCATTGCTTCATAATATAAGTAAATGAGTCTCAGGAGATGTCTCATGGCTAATCAAGAATGTTTACTCATGCCGGCCTGGTGGTGCTGTCAGGATTGAGGCACTGAATGCCTCACCTCATACCACACTGGCAAACCGGGTTTGGGAACAAACTCGGGTCGTTCGGGGTCGGTTGAGGAAGGTAAGGATTGAGTGTCCGAAGGACTGCTCTCCTTCCCTGGGGACAACAACGTGCACAACAAGAGGGGTTTGGCCCATGCCCAGAGTGCTAGACTGCCTCCGCGGAGGTGGAGATAGCTGCTGCGCCCATTGCATGGGTATGGGCGTGGGAGAAAAAACAGAGGAAATATACCAGGACCCAGCAGGACCCATGATGGCCACAATGGGCCAGAGGATGTACCCCTCCGAAGGGAGGTATAGCTTCCTGCTGGGTCGTGGAGGTGGTGGCAAAAATAATGTAGTGATAAAAAAAAAAAGAATATCCACTCATGACATCTTATAGTTCAAGAACTGAGAAACAAACCTGAGTAGTTCTGGAACCTTAAAATGTTACAATGGGATGCTTTTAATTAGACAAGCGATATCTCCAGAGCCTCATTTACTTTTTATTAAGTATCTCTTTTTTCCAACTCACTCAATTCAATTCCAAAGGGAAATACTATCACTTTGAAGTAAACAGCAGCAAAAGAATGCAAAGTTAGATAACTGATACACATAAACAGCAGGATAATGTGTACTGATCAGCTCAGTGCCAAAGTTTCATTTGGTGTCACTGTTTTTGGCCATTTGTATTAAGTACACTATGTTTTGCTTTTGAAAAATACAACATTTTAAATTTCCAATCATGCTAGCTAAACACCCAACCTTGCAGCAAACAAACACTAGATGTCCAGGCCCCCATGTTCAGACATAGCCATTTGAGCCACATGAAACAATGCACGGCCATCAGGGGAAAGATTCATAAGGCTGCAGGAATGAATAATGGACTGTGGTGGCACTGCTCAAAGGGCATAAACACAGTGCACCACTCTCTCTTGCTGATAACAGACACCCAAGAGCAAAGAGTGACATCCTATCCAAAACAGAGTAGTGCCTTCACTTCTGGATGTTGTATTCAGAGGCTTAGAAGCTAATGACCGCATATGGCATGCACAGTGCTAAGGGGCTATTTGTATGGCATTTTGTGGCCATTGGCAGCTCTGCACCATGCCGCCATGCACACATTTATGGAGGCATTCTGCTGAGCTTCAACCAATACCCCCACCCTCCCTTGATCCCTTAACACTAATGTATAAATCCTTGGCAGTCTAGTAATATCCCCACAAGTGCCCCAATCCCTGTTATGAAATGAAATTATAATGGTAGTCCAGCAGAAACCCCTCAGACCTCATTCCCCGGTGTGGAAAGAAATTATCACAGTGATCTAGTGGTACCCCTCTTACCCCAGCCCTTGATCTAAAAAGAAAGTACCCTGTTAGTCCAGTGGTACCGCCTTGTGCCCTAATCCCTACTGTAAAATAAATTACATCCCTCTTCCCCTGCCTGGTCTATCCACTCAGCACCCATGACCCTCCACCACCTGCACAGTGCCTGACATACCCTAAAAAGCCAGATGACATGGTGGTCAGAATGGGAGATGATGACCAGCACTGACCCTCCCCTCACCACCTCAGTCAACTGCTGTCTGAATGACAGCCACTGAACACTCATGTATTGTGTTTCCACTGAAGAAGCAGTTTGGATTCAAAGTGCTGGGGTTGTCTCTGATGTAATCTTTCTTGTTTACCTTGCCAAAATAAATGCCTGTTATTTGTTATCCAGAATTTGTTGTATTTTTATGTGCATCAAGGCTTTGAGTATTTGCAGATCAGCAAAAGAAGTAAGGTATGTGCAGTACTGTGGGGCATGCACTTCTCACAGTGGCAAGCTTAGTAGTCCAACTAGAGCAAACAAGGATAATAAGTACAGCTACCAAGAGCAAGGACAGTAATTAACATAGCTAAATGATGTTTACATTCTATTGGATTCTAAGTATATTAAAATTAAAGTTACAGAGCACTACAAAGTTAAGAGCATCCAGAGGATTCCCACTGTACCCCAGCAGCATTGTTTCTCAAGGAAACTTCATCAGGGAGCAGAGCTAACTCCTTAGTGGTACCCTTACAAGTCAGATCCTTAAAGGTATAGCTTCAGATTTCATCAGTAATGTAAGAATCAGTTTCATGTCAGAATTATTTAATTCCTTTTTACTGAACAAATTTGTGTGCAAATTACTAACCCTAACAGTCCAGAGGTATAACTATCACAGTAGCACTCTCTTCCTTGTTCCCTTCTTATTGTCAGAATATCTTTGTTTGTTTTGTTTGAGTTTCTGTATTGTACTTACTATCTCATTTAAATGTCTATTTTTGTACTTGCACTATCTGGTGTGGAAGTAGACTGGATCACTGTTGGGGATACTATTCTGTTATAAGTTTAGACAATAGGTCTAGTAATTTGTATAGAAATTTGCCCAATAAAAGGGCTTGACATCATACAGGCATGAACGGATTCTTATATTGTTGATGAAATATAGGGCTATACATTTAAGGATCCAACTTATAAGTCAGCCACTAAGGAATTAGCTCCACCACCATATATTTAGCGTTTAGTCTGTTAGACAAGTAAATTATTTAAATGAAACTTGAATTTAAATACTTTTCTGAGATAATAAAATGTATATGTATAGGCCAGAACCGGCCTCCCCCTAACCATTTCCTCGGCTCTGGAGTTACAACCTCTCACCTATGAGCTACGTTCAAAATGATAAAGCCTTCTGCTTATTCCAAGATGCAGATCTAACATGGGCACATGCGCTTTCTCTTATGCAGCTCCTAAATACTGGAACGCCATACCCTCCTCTATCCGTCAAGCGTCCACCCATGCTACCTTTAAAAAACTACACTGTGAACACTTACACACTTTAAAACCCTGTACTTGCTTTAACCCACCTTGAACCTACACCCCCCACTCTCTTCTTTATCCTCAGATTATCCACCTACTTGTTACCTCTTCCCCTTCCTCTTCTACTTCCTCTCTTATCCACTCTCTTACCCCCTTCCTCTCCTCTTTCCCTATCTTTTCTCCCTCCCTCCCTCCTCTAGCCACAAAACCTTATAGTTTGGCACTTATCGAACTGTACTGCTCTACCTAGCTCCTTTAAATGTTCTCCTGTGTTACCCATTCCAAACTATTATTTGTTCTCACAGTACTTTTACTTGCATTATTCATTTTGTCAAAGTGTTTGTATCAAATATCCAAACGTTGTTTCTCACTCTGATTGTATTGCTTTCATGTGCTGTGTCACATGTATATTGTTTTGTCTGTAAACTGTTTTCTCCCGGTTCGTGCCAGAAAATAGGCATTGTTTGCCTAGTGCACTCACCCAGTTACCAAAAGCAAACTAAAATAAATAATAAATAAATAAATAAATTTATATTAGCCTGGTAACATGGAAATGAATTTCCATAATGTTTTAAAGTGTGTTTTTAGGAATTTGTAAAAGCTTGTGAGCTGATAAATAAAAGAAAGTTTAACTTGAGCTTTCAACAGCAGCATAGAGCAGCAGAGCAAGGAAAACAATTACCACAAATAAATTAATTTTGCATTTTATTGCATCCTAAGTGTATCACAATTCAAATTACAGAGTTCTTAGAGTTAAGACCATCCAGGGGCTTCCCATTGTATGCCAGCAGCATCATCATTGGTACACTAATGAGTCTTTGAGAAAACCTTTTTATGAACAGAAAAAGTTGTACTTCCCAACCTTGAAGTGGGGAATATTCTGTATTGAACAATTGAGCTGATCAAATAATGAAGCAGAGAAAACAACCAATCAAGATTAAAATGATAAAATCTGCTGCTAATCAGTCTGGACCTGGAGCTTTATTTTTCTCTTTCCTGTTATCTCAGTTCTTGAATTGTAATGTAAATTGACAGTGGTTTTTGAGTTTTTGTTATTTCCTTTTCAATAGTTGATACTATACGTTTTCTAGGTGCTTCACTTTCATTTAGAAAAAGATACATGAAATGTCTAACCCATGCCAACGAAGATGGCGGCCATGCTGGGCTGCTGATCTAAAGCTCTGCAGGGGGTCTGAATAACGTGGGTGTTGGCTCAGATATTTTTCCAGTCTACATTTGTCTCAGTATATTTCCTGCTGTTGTTTCTTTTTGTTTTAGTATAGGATACTTATTTTGCAACAGGTTTTTAGTTAGAGGGTGAGGCATAGGTGTGGGAGTGTAGTGAGAGGAAAAACAGTGAGCTAGAATTAGGAGCTAGCTTTTTTTAATTTTAGCTAGGCTCAGTCTGAGGAGCAGCTTTTCTAATCTTTTTACTGAGAGGAATCTGTCTGATTCCTGGAGGCATTTACGGTATCCTCACTGGAGAAACAGCTTTGGGCAACTGTGGATCACTGCTGGTAAAGCAGGACCAGAGGACTGCAGTTTCTGGCTGCCGGAGAAGCGGAAGCTCGGCCAGTTGTTCGAGTGATTGTGTGGTGGAGACAGGTAGAAGACTGATGGTCCATACTGCCCCATTAGCTGTCCCTCTGGGTCGCTTTGGATGTATTAACTTGCAGCCTGTTTCTACCATTGTCTGGGTTTAAACTGGTTGAGTAATTATTATACCAAGGTGAGCAAAAGGCCATGAGAGGGCCCACTGTTCCAGTGAGATCTTTGACTGGCTGGTAGCAGCAGTTTGGAGGGTGAAAGCCCCTAATGCTGTTTCTGTGTTGCCTTGTATTGTTCCTGCAGCTACTGCTCTTTCCCTGTGTGACAGGAAGCTCCTGCCACTCTTGAAGATCAACTTTTTCTTAAATCTGTTGCAACAGTTCTTCTATTTTCTTAGCCCAATCTATCCTTTACAATTTCTAGTCCATGAGGTTGGCCACCTATGGGCACCCCCTTCACTTTCTTGACTATTCTATAGTGCCCTCTCTAATTTTCCTTTTCCCTCTCAGGTCCTCATACAGGGAGGTTATTGTGGTGACCTCCAAACATATGTAAAACAGGTTGTGTTTATCACTGTTGAATTTAATATGTAATAGCGCTAAGTCATAAAATACCTTGATGCATATACCTTATGTTTATGAAACCTGTAAATGTTGAAAATACCATGGCACTAGGTGTTTTTGATAATGGTAAAAAGTACTAGGTGACTATTATAGAAATGAAGTTACTTGTGCTATTTAAAATGCATGTAAATTTCTGTAAACTGAACAAGTCTGAAATGTCATGGCGATTTGCATATATCCCATGATGCTTTGCACTATCGAAGTATGTATGATGTTGTATTTCTTTTAAACTGGATTTGTTGCCAATGCCATTTGGGGTAACCATTTTTTCAGTGTTTCTGCACTGAGGTTCTTTGTTTTTACCTTGTTTTTTTTTTCCTTTTGAGCCCCCACTACCCAAGCAAATGGGGCCCACATAGGGATGAAGGATTTTCACTGAAAAGTGGTTAGATCAGAGATCAGTGTCAGTAGGTACTGGATAAGTGCAGAGAAAGGACATACATAGTCTGTTGCTGTGAACTGATGTACTGAAGAAGGAATATGGCATTGCAGAAGCTTATTTCCTGTATTTTGAATAAACATCACATGGAGATTGTGTGTTGAACCTGAAGTTCGGTGTCTGGTCCATCTGGTATCCCACAACCCCTCCAAACACTTGGTGTCAGAAGTAGGATAACTTACTGGAAGCATTTGGACTGGCCGAAGAGGGATGTTTTCTGGTGGCTATCACCCAGATATCCTAGGTGGATTGATGCACCAGGAGTTGCCAGAGGAGAACCCAGAGAAGCATGTCTGTAGAGTTCTGACCAGAACCATGGCTGACAGATGGAGAGAAGCTGCTGCCTGGACTGGACCTTGGAGCTCAGAGGAAGGCCAAGCCTGAAGATGATGAAGAGATGCAGGACAAGACAGACTGGAGATGCGAGAGACAACAACCAGGAGGTGGAGATCCTGATGAGGATGATCCACTGGATGAGTGGGAAATGGCTGGAGGTAGACCGACTACGCAGAGAGGCAGAACACTGGTGCTAGGTGCTCAAGAGGTTCCTGCCAGAGAGTTTGGATAAAGAGTTGGAGGAGGATTTTTCATGGGCTCAGTTTGAGGAGGACCCCCCTGACTGAGCAGGATATTCCTTTGTTTTCTGTGTTCCCAAGATGTTACCTGTTGAAGGTCAGAGATGCAAGTATGGAATTTGAATCTGAGACCCCAGTTAAGACTGTGCCTAGTGATATTGTGCTGGGGTTGAAGACTCCAAACAAGCAAGAAGAAGCCTATGAGGTTGAAGGGACTTTTTCTTTTATGGATGCAGCTAAATCTATTAACAGTATTGACTGGGGTATACTGCAGGCGAAATATGCTGATATTGCCAAAATGTATGTTAAGATCAAGGAGGTGGTACATGTGTTTTTATTTTGTTTGTTTTTTTGATGAGAAACCTACAGAGGAGGTGGGTGGAAAATGGATAGGAACTTGTGTTGGGGTAACACCTAAAGTGTCTACCCTCAGGTGTCTGTATCTGTAGCAAGTGAAATGAATGAATCAAGAAACATAGTGGGGTTATGTAGAAGGATTGAACCTAGGACTGGGCCCCTGCTTAAAACCGATATGTTTGGTGGGGTTGGAGCAGGTAGTTACTCACTCCTGTGAAAGTCTTTCTGTGGTACTGGACTTTTCTGTCATCCAGATTTTTGCTTGAGAAATATGATGGACTTTCCATAAAAGGAGATGGGAAGGTACCATTAGTCTCCATTGAGAAATGTGTTAATGCCTCAGGGTAAAGAATAATGATATCCGCTATGTATATGATGGGATGTTTATCATTAATAGGGACCCTGAGACAGAGCCTCTGAAGATGGATGGGTGGAAGCTCCATCCCTTCCTGGGACAGGAAGGTGGTAAGCAGTCTGCAATAACTGCTTCCCTCTTAAGGTGGGAGATATGTGACAGGAAACGCCTGTCACTCTTGAGGACCAACCTTTTCTTAAATCTGTTGCAACAGTTCTTCTATTTTCTTAGCCCAATCTATCCTTTACAATTTCTAGTCCATAAGGTTGGCCACCTATGGGCACCACCTTCCCTTTCTTGACTATGCTATTGTGCCCTCTCTAATTTTTCTTTTCCCTCTCAGGTCCTCGTACAGGGAGGTTATTGTGGTGACCTCCAAACATATGTAAAACAGGTTGTGTTTATCATTGTTGGATTCAGTATGTAATAGCACTATGTCATAAACACCTTGCTGCATATACCTTAAGTTTATGAAACCTGTAAATGTTGAAAATACCATGGCACTAGGTATTTTTGATAATGGTAAAAAGTACTAGGTGACTATTATAGAAATTAAGTTAGTTGTGCTATTTAAAATGCATGTAAATTGCTGTGAACTGAACAAGTCTGAAATTTCATGGTGATTTGCACATATCGCATGATGCTTTGCATTATGGAAGTATGTATGATGATGTATTTCTTTGAAACTGGATTTGTTGCCAATGCCCTTTGGGGTAACCCCTTGTTCAGTGTTTCTGCACTGAGGTTCTTTATTTTAGCTTGTTTTTTTGTTTTTTTTTGAGCCCCCACTACCCAAGCAAAAGGGGCCCACATAGGGATGAAGGGTTTTCACTAGAAAAGTGGTTAGATCAGGGATTAGTGTCAGTAAGCACTGGCTAAGTGCATAGAAAGGACATACATAGTCTGTTGCTGCAAATGGATGTACTGAAGAAGGAATATGTCATTGCAGAAGTGTATTTCCTGTATTTCGAATAAACATCACATGATAGATTGTGTGTTGAACCTGAAGTTCAGTATCTGGTCCATCTGTCATCACACAACCCCTCCACACCCTGTTTGAATGTAAGTGGACTGTCCTCTTAATTTGAAGATTTGTTCCTGCTGTTGGGACTTTGCTGGGACTTGCATCCTCTTAAGAATTGTGGAAACTGACTAGTGCTCCTGGACTGTGACCCCCCTATACAATTTGTGTATTTATTTGGGATTTTAATTTATTGGGATTGGGGTGGGGTAAGGTTTTTGTATTATTAGCTGTTAATGTTGAAGTGAGTGAGTGTTGTGTGTGTGGAATTTGGGACTGTGTGTTGGTGTGGTTTATTTGATTTTAATTAGTGTAGTAGTAGAATTATCACTGAGTATTATTGACTGCTTTTGGTAATGAGTTTTTTGACTCAGGCCCCTGTGCTCTACTACTCCCCTTCCTTTTAAAGACCTTGCACCTGTTCCAAGACCCACTCCTTTGGGCCTCAGTTTCCCAGGGTTCTATGTGATAATAGCAATCACAGAATAGCAATCGCTGTTATGGTGAGTGTACATAGCAGAAAATGAATTTTGGCAATGCATATTCGCAGTGACAGGCAATAGGGTGCCCGAGATACATGGTTCTATTTCTTAATGCAGGGGGGTCTGCATGTTGGGGAGGTGCAATACTTGTAAAATGAAAATGTGGCTTCTGGCAAAAAATAAATGCACCGGACCTGAACCCTGCACCTCCCAACTGATGACCCTCCCCATCATGCTAGCAGACCAGCTCGGCAGCTGCCTTCCACACCCCCTCCCACATACATTCCCTCCCCTTCCTCTCCCCCACATGTGAGTGCATGCATGTTCACGTGTAGCTTCTTGATGCCCCACCTCACCCACCCCGGTATCCAGGTGCTACCCCGCCAGGTAGCCTTGAATACAGGTGCCAAAACTGAGTGGCTGTTTTTGTAGGTGCTCAATTGCGGACACCGTATTCACTACCTTTCCCACAGATCTAGTGATTTGGGTATTGTAATGAGGAGCAGAATGGGGGGAGGTGTGAAGAAGGATAAGGTCTGTGGGAAGTTGATTCAGGTGGTGGGCACCAGCAGACACCCTGAGACAAGAAGGCAGTTGGAACGAGGTCCCCATGCCTTGTCTGTCTGACCAGGGAGCTCTCTGGACTGAGGGGGCAGGTAGTTGAGGGACCAGTCTCAGCCATTCATCCACTTCGGACTGTGTTCTGCAATGCCAGGTCGATGGTCAATAAGACCACCATAATGACAGAGCTCGTTGCATCAGTCAGCCTGGTGTGCATTATGGAGACCTGGCTGGGGAACACGTCAGGCCCAGTGCTGGAGATGTCTGTCCCAGCTGGGTTCTCTGTAGTTCACTGCCCAAGGAAGGAACTCGTGGGGGGGGCCCATTTGTTACAATTCAGAGCTGAGCTTGGAGGTGCACCCAGTGGGGGACACTGGCTCTTTTGAGTGTGTGGCGGTACGTGGGGGTACTGGAGTGGAATTCAGTATTATTCAGGTCTGCTATCCACCTGGGTGGGACTTGAGTTTCCTGCAAGAGGTAATAATAATTCTTTATTTATATGGTGCCTTTCTACAACCAAGGCACCTAACAAACAATTAAAACAATGTAATAAATTCAGAAAATCGTAAATAGTATAAAATGCAGATATGCAAATAAAACATAGTTAAAATCAATCTCCATGTGCTTGGTTCCACAAGTGAGTTTTAAGAGCCTGTTAAAATCCCTCCACGGTTGTGCACTCCTGTAACTGATGGGGTAGAGAATTCCAAAGGGTAGGGGCTGCATGCATAAATGCCCGGGCCCCAGAAGAATTTAAGTACACCCTTGGAACCTCTAGCAACCACTCGTCAGCTGATCGCCCAGAGCGGTAAGAGACCAGAAGCTCTTTCAGGTAGTCCGGCCCTGTCTGTGTAGGGCTTAATAAGTCAGAAGTCTGACTTTAAAGGTGATCCTCCACTGTACCAGCAGTCAGTGCAGTCCACGCAGCACTGGGGAGATATGACAGGACTGAGGGGTTCCCGTCAATAACTCGGCAGCCATGTTCTGCACCAGCTGCAAGCAGCTGATATCCACCCCAGGTAACCCTAGGTATAGGGAGTTGCAATAATCCAGGTGCAGGACAAAAAGGCATGGACCAACGTGGGAAGATCACCAGATGGAATGAGATGCTTAACCCTGGAGATATTCCTCAGATGGTAGAAGTAGGATTTGATGATGGCCGACACCAGCGAACATAGTGTTAGCCCTTTGTCAAAAATTACACCCAGGTTTCACACCCATTCACAGGTTGGAGTGGCAAGCACCCAAGACAAAGTCCCAAAGGCAAGTCTACTCCCAGCCCCTCTATCAAGCTCTCTGGGTCCACAACAAACACCTCAGTCTTTTCTGAGTTCAACCTCAGCCAGCTCAAATTCATCCAATCCTGGATTTCTGCAAGGCAGTTATTAAAGAATGAAAGAGCTCTATCCTGGTCAGGTGCAAAAGAAAGGTGGATCTGGGTATCATCATCATAGCAGTGACCCCTCAGCCCATACCTTTTTACAATGTCTCCAAGGGGTAGCATGTACACTGTGAACAACATGAGGGACAACACTGATCCCTGAGGGACCCCACATGACAGAAGAACTAGGTCAGAGGAATGAATCCCCGACACCACCCTCTGAGTTCTTGCAGTGAGGAAAGATGTAAACCATCTGAGACTGTACTTGACAGGCCACAGATGAACCTCAGGTGACCGAACAGAACCCCATGGTCCACAGTGTCAAATGCTGAAGAGAGAGAGAGAGAGAGAGAGATCTAGAAGAACCAAGATGGGGCATTTTTTCTGATCTCTTGCCATCAGGAGATCACCGAGCACCTGAACCAGTGCTGTCCAGTACTGTTCCTCTTTTGAAAACCAGACTGGAGAGGTTCATAGATGTCATGGATGGTTGAAAGGTTCTCCAGTTGTATGGCCACTACTTTCTTGATCACCTTCCCTATAAAGGGAAGGTTGGAGATTGGTCTGTAGTTCGCATGGCAGTCTGGGTCCAAAGAAGCTGTCTTCAGGAGGCGTGTTACCACTGCCTCCTTCAAGGAGCTAGGAAACTCGCCTGTTTCCAAGGAGCACCAGACTATCCATGCTAGGACCGGATCAATAATGTCACTACAACTCATAATCAGGGAAGTTGGTCCTGGGTCAAAACTACAGCATGTACGGTGCATATCCTGGACAATCCACATGACATCCATGAACTCTGGCCGGTCGAAGGTACTCCAGGAAAACAGGGGTAGTGACCGAGCCCCTATCCAAAGCAATGTCCATAGAGTGTGCTGGCTGGAGCACTGCCCTGATGTCAGCCACCTTAGTCGCAAAGAATAGAGCAATCACATCGCACTCTACTTATGAAAAAGCTTTTTGAACCTGCAGACAGGCTGGGTTGCACAGTCTGTCCACAGTTCAAAAAAGCTGAGCTGGTTGATTCTGTGTGGCCGCTATCTCCCCAGACAGGAACTCTGCCATCTTATGGGTGATTGCAGATCGGTAGGCTTGATTATGGTCCATCAATCTAAGGTGGTCAGCATCCAGGGTGGATTTCCTCTACCAATGCTCTAACTTTCATCCTAATCACCACATCTCCCTCAAAGTCCCATCAAACCAAAGGGGACCGAGGGCGAAGGGGGGGAGGACGAACTCAGACTGGAGCAACGACATTCAGGGCCACAGAAATGGCCTTATTATAGGCCATCACTAGGGCCTCTGTGTCACTGTTTGCCAATGGAAGGACCAATAGATCAAGCACTGCTGCCTGGCCTTCTGAGCTTACATCTCATAAAAGGCGGTACCTGACCATCTCCACAGGGGTAGGCTTACGAAGGGGGGTGCGGAAACTGAACTCCACGGTGTAATGATCAGACCATCTGACTGGTTCCACACCCAAATCCGAGGCTTCAATCCCACGGAGAAAGACTAGGTCAACAGAGTGACCATGTTTATAGGTAGCAGTGGTAACAATCTGTGTAAGGCCCAGAGATGTCATCAACTGGAGGAAGTGCTGTCCATATTGTGAGAGCTCATCATTGACCCAGGTGTTAAAGTCACCCAGGACCATCAGCCTGGGTGACTCAAATGCCACGTCGATCACAAAGTCTGGCCACTTCCTGAAGGAACCACTTCTCATCCCCAGGTGATGGCCTTTGTCACAGAGAGGGTGCTGGAGTCACCGAGATGGCTTATTCTCAATGACTTCAACACCTGGGTGGACAACAAGGCTTCATTTGGGGCCAAGGACTTCCTGTCTAGTATGGAGGCTCTTGGCCTTACTCTTGAGACCATGGCCGGGGCCCACTGCTCTGGACATGCACTCAATCTGCTGTTCTCCCTGGGGCTTGAAATTAATACCTTCGAGACTGATCCAGTCATTTGGTTGGATCATTACTCCATCAGATTCTGCTTCAGATCCCCTCTGAATATTCCTTCCCCTGTAGAAATGGTTCAGTTCCGTCCTTTGAAAGGGTTGCAACCAGAGGGACTGATGGTGGAACTAAACATTTCATCTGTGCTGGAGGCTTGCATGGATTGTCCAGAGAACACCGTGATGGTCTATAATAGGCTGACATGGAGGCCCTGGATTGTCTGGTGCTGATCCATATACACCCGCTGATTTCGCACCTCGGCTCGCCTTGCTTCAATGGTGAGCTGAGGATGCTGAAAACCCAGGGAGTGAAGGTTAGACAGATATTGGAGGAAGACCAGGTCCTGGGAGGACAAGCTGGTTCTGACTGTTCATTACAATGAGTATCAGAATGCAATCATCCAAAAAAAGGCAGACTTTATGTCTAGGATGATTTCAGCTGGGAAACTCGACCAGCTCATCTGTTTTGGGTTGTAGACAGGCTATTACATCCAGCTTGTCTGGAACCAACCCATTAGAGCTTTTTTAGCTCAAATGTGTGAGGAATTTGCTTGGTTCTTCTCAGACAGAGTGTCCACTGTTATGGCTAGGATTTCTCTAAGTGGAATACCATCATCCAACAGTGGTGGACCTCAAGTGGACAGGCATATTTAGTCTCCCTGGGGAGAGTTCTGGCCGGTGATGACGGTGGAGGTCTGTGGGGTGATCTCAGGGATTAAATCAATGTTCTGCGATCTGGAACCAGCCCTGAAGTGATTACTTGTTAGCTGCGTCTGGGTCCTGGGCCTGGTTTTTGTCGAGATTGTCAGGTGTTCCCTTGCAATGGGGGTCTTCCCTGGGTCCCTTAAACAGGCTGTGGTGAAGCCCCTGTTGAAAAAAAATCTTTGGGCCCCAATGTCTTGGCGAATTACTAGCCTATCTCGAACCTCCCCCTTTTATTTATTTATTTATTTATTTAAAATGTGATAACCGGGAAAGGCACCATGAGCAGAAGCTTGTTTCCAGGTGCAACCCAGGAATTTAGGGAAGATTTTTGAGAAGGTAGTTGCAGAACAGCACGAGAGCCACCTCCTGGACTTCCAGATCTACCATCCATTCCAGTCTGGATCAGGGCTATGCACAGTACAGAGACTGTGCTGGAATAGGTGTTGAATGACTATGTTGGACTTACCGGCAAGGTCATCAGCTGGTTCAAGTCCTTCCTTCGAGGCAGGTCCCAAAGGGTGGTACTGGGCAATTATTCCTCAGGCCCAATGGCCCTGTCCTGTGAAGTATCCCAAGGCTCTGTCCTCTTCCCCATGTTATTCACAGTGTACATGCTGCCCCTGGGTGAGGTCATAAGACAGTATGGGATGAGTTTTCATAACTATGTTGATAATACTTAGCTCTACATGTTCTTCACACCTGGAAGATCTGATGCAATTGATGTGCTAAATAACTGCTTGTCCAAGACCCAGGCTTGGACGTCATTGAACTAGCTGGAGCTCAATCCGGGGAAGACTAAAGTACTGGTGCTTGAGCTGGGTCGAAGGGAAGGAGTGGGAGCCTCTGAGGATAGGTTAGGGCTTTTTATTGGTCCGACCAAACTAGAGGCCTCCTCTAAGGTAAGTAATTTGAGTGTTGTTCTGGAGAATGAGCTGACACTTGAAGCTCAGGTGTCAGCTGTGGTCCAGACCAGTTTCTACCATCTCCCAAACATCGCCCAAATTAAATCTCTTATTCCCCTCTGATGACCTGGCCACACTGGTACATTGTCACCTCGAGGCATGACTTCTGTAACACACTCTACCTCGGGGTCAGAGGAGGTGTGATGTGGAACCTTCAGCTTCTGCATAACGCGGTGGCCCAGCTATTAGCTGGATAATCAAAGTTCAGTCATATTACGCCAGTGCTGCGCAAACTGCGCTGGCTGCCAGAGTGCTGGGACATCACCTTTAAAATAGGTATTTTGACCTATAAGACCCTACATGGGTTGGGTCTGGGCTACCTGAAGGAGCTTCTGCATCCCTTCACCCTGAGTTGCTCTCTCAGATCAGCAAGGGAGGCCCTCCTGGAGGTACCTAGAGCTAGGTTGAAATCTTCAAGGGATTGGGCATTCGAGGTGGCTGTCCTGGTCCTTTGGAATTCGTTGCCTGGGTACCTCCGGGAAGTACCTTCCCTAAAGGTATTTAAAAAACATCTAAAAATATTCCTCTTCCAACAGGCTTTTAGGGCCTTAGAAATATATGTATGTTGCTAAACAGCTTAGGAATTGACTAGTATGAATTTTAAAGACTGTATTTTATGATTTTATATTTGTTGTACTGTTAGTTTTATGTACGTATATTCCTAATGCTGTTTGTTTTTTTGTATTTTGTAAGGGTGCCCTGAGCCTACAGGGAAGGGCACCCAAAATATACAAACTCTTCAACTACTATTACTACTACCTCTGGGGAAACAAAAAGGTTAACAGAGGTTACATAGTTACCATGACCCTGAGAAACCAGGGTCCAAGATAGCTAAGTGTTTTTAGTTGGACACTTACTTTGTTTTTTTCCTTTTTAGATATTTACTGAAGAAGACCTAAGCTCGAAATGTAGATTTTTAACTCTATTTTCTATTTTCAGCATGTATTTAATATAACCATTTTGTTTTGTTTTTAGTTAGAACAGTTTCTGTTAGTTCATTTCATAATTTGATTTGTTGTTTTCTCCTTTAGACTCTTTTTTAATATACTTTCCCCTTTTGATAAAGCAATTTAACATCAGACCGTAGGCTGGATTTTTTAAGCCGCTGGATCTCCTCAAGCCCAGGGCGTGCCAATGAGATGACGTGCTGGGCATGCAGTGGTCTAATGGGATTTTACATCCCATGTGGCATTTGCTATGAGTTAGACCATCATTATGTGGTCTAGTTTGTAGCAATCCTGGGGACCCTTTTCATGGAGATTATACCAGATCATCGGTGCAGGCTGCTGTAGATCAGATAAACTGTCGCAACTACATCTGACCGACTGAAATTAGATGCAGTTGTGGCAAACCCATTTGGTACACCACTAGAAACAAAGTGTGGTGGCATAGGACTTGATGCAAACCCTGCACCACTCATTGAAAATCTATGCCCTTCTTTCATTTTGTCTTATTTCCCTTATGAAACTTCAATTCCCTCTTCCCCTCCTTTTATCCTTTATTGAATCAACTCCCTGGATTTTTATTAATTCTACCATCTGTATACATACATGGTGTAAGAGTCTTGTTTAGCTTATTTATTTCCCTAGTACTAGTGAAGCAACAGTTTCTTCTTGTCCAATATATCATTTTTTTAATCCAATAATAATTGTAATTCCAATATTGTTTGTGGTTCTTCTACTGAGCCATTATCCCAGATAATTCTTTTTTGGTTAAAGACTACCAGAGATGGTGCTTTATTTTAATTTTCATCTGTTTGTTCTATTCTACTATTATAAATCACCTTAAGAGGAAGGTGTTCAGTTTCAAAATAGCGCCAAATCCCTAATATATGAACTAGCATTTAAATTGCACCACATATGATCTATTGTCGTGATGCGATGCGATTGGACCCCAAATAGTTTCCCTTGTTTGTTTATCACCAATAGTTCTTCCATTTATAAAATAAAAGTTATTTTCCGTCACAATTACTGAGAGTTGTTTTCCTTGTGGGTTAACTGTCTTTGGGCATGGGGTCATGATGTCTCGGATGAAACTGCGCACGCCACTCCCACTCATGGAAAACAGCTTGCGACAATGCAGTGGTGGCACATAATGCCGTCCACACATGAATGCCACACATCCGATCCTTTAGTTCATTTGTTTGCAGGGGGTCTGCCCCCATACTCTCCACACCTCCCCAGAATAAATATAATCAACTCCTCAGGGGTGTGGACAGCCGGGGCAAGTTAAAAAGCTGACTAGGCACTTACAGTAGTACCAACAGACATTGCCAGCTATTTCCAGATATTTTGTAACATTTCTGAAGAGTTTCTCTCTGCTGCCTCTCCTGTGGAAATACAGAAAGCAGGAGATGTCTCTAGAAATATCACAGAAATTTTGGGAAATAGCTGGCAATGTCTGTGGCTACTACAGTAGTCATAGCCGCACAGTCAAAATGTAAAAAAAAGTTCCCGAGCAGGGTTTCAAACCCTGGTCTTCCCCCTCATCTACTGCTGGTTTGGGTGCTTTAGCTTCTCCAGCACAGGAGAGGCTTGACTGAGTACCTGTCGGCAGTGGTTGCATCCACTTTCTCTTTGGTATGGAGCAACTGGGGGTAGTGATATAGTCGTATCGCTCATATACCCATGTCACTCTCATACCATACATGCTACTGACCGTGCAGTTCTTCATGCGTAGTTTAGTTCACGCTATACTCACCCAGTACCCTGTCTTTGCTAATGATGATCTTTCAGGTACCAGATGATTACTAAGAGACATAACCATCCATGGTTCACCAGCAATGTTTTCATGTTCAAAGTCACATTCTATAAAACTACCATCTCTTGAGCTGAAGTCCCTGATTACATGAATTTCATTACCTAAGTAATCATGATTTATTTTTCCCAGAGCCTCAGTCTAAGATTCCCAGCAGGAAATGCAATAACCTATTGAGTTTTCTGGTGTGATACAAATTTTAATAATAATTAAATTAGCATTTCTCTCAGATACCTGAAATGGGTGGAATTTTTCACTATACCTCAGATATCTGGAGCAGTACAAACTCCATGCATGCATCTCTCTCTTTGACCACAGACTAGTGTGTGCAAAAACCTATGTCTCCTGATTCTTCCTTTTCAACCTATGTTACTGGAACTCCCTTCATCCCTTCACTATCTTGATAGGCTAATGGAGAAAGACCATAAGTCGCCGAACATCCTGGTATTCATTTAAGACATGCTGTCATGGACAGTTGATAACAATCTACATGTTGATTTTTGTAATCATGGATAACAGGGCAAATATGATGAAATCTGATGAAAATTTTGTGAGCATTCTCTTTTTTCCTGCCCAGCACCTTGAATCTAATGGTCACATCTGTGCTATGTCACAGTACTCAAGCTAGCATGATTGTCTCCACAGCACACTCAATTGGTGTTGATTTTCATTGCTCTGTAAAGGTGACTAACCAGCTAAAAGAGTGAAACAATGTCTTGGTCTGTTTCAACACTGCTTAATACAGGATGTAAGTACTAGATGGAATTCATCATATTTCACAGTACCTTATGCTGTCTAAACTGCTAGAACAGAAGCGCATACTTCATGACATGGCAAAGGAGTGCAATACAGGGGGAGTCCTAGGCCATCATGAGCATTGATGCCATGATGAGAATACTTGGCCCATTTGAGAGAAACACCCATGATCTAAGTGTGTCCACTGCCACTCTTGAGTCAGGTGATCCTAGCAGTGCCTATACTGAAAGCATCCATGGAGAGTTATGGAGAGGAAAACAAGGGTATTCCAGTTGGGGCACCCGCACTCACTGAGCCGCAGCAAGCTAAACTGAATGCAAGGTTTGTGAAAGTGCTGGATAAGCACAGTCATGGACAGGTGACACTGGCAACTAGTGTAGAAGGTCATGAGACAGGGAATTCCGTCTGGCAGGTCTGGTCCCACTGATGTAAATTGGGAAGACTTAGAGAATACTGGATAGGCAACTATGCACAACCAGTGTGTTCTGCCACAGAGGGGTTCTGATTCCCTCTGACCTTGAGAGCGAAGCTTAAGAGGTCCATGGGAATCAGAACCCCGAGGTGACAAAACACACTGGTTATGCATAAAGTTGCTCATCCTGTATTTTTTATAGTGTATAGTGTTATGTGAAATGTGTGCACTGTGTTTTTTCTCTTTCAGAATGAAACTGACTTGTGCAGTCTCTAGAGGTTCTAGAATGCCATTCTACCACAGAAGGATATAATCACATTCCATGACCTTTGAACTGTGGTACAACAGCATTTTCAAAAGGATGGATGTCTATACAGAACAATGCTTTACTATACAGTATAGCTATTACTCATGTTAGTGAGTTGGCACTGCTCAGCACAGCCTTAGGTCAACAACGACGGAAGAGGATACAATCACAGCCTTTTTCTGTGAAAAATATCTTGAATGGCCATTTTGTGGATTCTCTTGAGCAATTTCAGATTGAGCCATTAGGATACTGGGAACAGCAGATGCATTTTCCCCTCACATTGCACAACTGACTGTGAGATACATCAGTTGCCTCCCTACAAATGTGCCATCTGAGAGGATGTTTAGTACAACTGATGACATTGTTGAGCCTCAATGTTCAACACTAGGCTCTGAACACATCCAACAGCTTGTAGTTTCATCAAGCTTAAAGAGGGACTCCTACCAAAAGTGCTACATTGCAGAATCAGAATAAGTATACCCCCAAAAAAATCTCTTACCAAAAATTAGGTTTCTACATTACTTCATTTTAAAGTTATGAGCTATTTTGTAACCCTGATTTCACTACCTATTCAAAAAAGCCAGTTTCAGTGAAGAGCCACTGATGATGTCATCTCCTAAACTCACATTCTAGTCCTCCCTGTCAGCACTCCTATAGTAATCCATTTATAACAAAAAAAGACACAGGGTTGGCTGTAGTTCTTGCATTTCCAGAATGTTCAGGTGCATGACACTGTACTTTAGAACATGTCAGAAGATGGTTTTGGAATGCAGCACTGAACCAAGGCATAGAATGTCAAGGTGGTGCAAAATTTTAAAATGTTATGGGGACATGCAATCTCAGAATGTGACAGGGATGTGCCATCTCAAAATGTGGTGGGACAATCAGTCTTAGAATGCAACAGGGACACACATCGAGGAATTTCAGAATATAGTGGGGATGCACACTATCGGAATGTGACAGGACACACCATTTATTCAGAAATGTCTTGTCCCTGCCACATTCCAGAATTGTATGTATCCACCATATTTCAAAATTGTGCATCACATCCCCACCACATTCCAACATTATGCATCCCAGCCACATTCTAAAATAATGCATCCCTGTTACATTCTGAAATTGCAAATCCTTCACCATTCCCAAGCTACACATCCCTGCTACATTCTGAAATGGCACATCACCACCAAATTCCATAATTTCACATCCCCGCCAAGCTGTGTTTCAATGCAACATTCCAAAATTCTCACTGCCACATTCCCAAATTGTGCATCACACCACATTCTTAATTATGCATCACCACCACGTTCCAAAATTGAGCATCATTGCCATATTCCAAAAATATGATCACCACCACATTTTAAAACTGTGAGTCACCACCACATTTTGAAACTGCGTCACAACCACACTCCAAAATTGTACATCATCATCACATTCTGAAATTATGTGTCACTGCCACATTCCCAAATTGTGCATCACCTCCACATTCTGAAACTGTGTGTCACAACCACATTCCAAAACTGTATGTCACTACCACATTCCAAAACTGTGCGTCACCACCACATAAAAAATTTTACAACACTGCCACATTCCGAACCTGTGCATCACCGCCACATTCTGAAACTGTGAGTTAGTGCCACATTGTGAAACTGTGCATTACCACTGCATTCTGAAGTTGTGCATCACCACCACATTCTGAAATTATGTGTCACTGCCATATTCCAAAATTGAGCATCATCACCACCACATTCCGAAACTATGTGTCACTGCCACATTCTGAAAGTATGCATCACTGCCACTTTCCAAAACTGTGTGTCACTGCCTCATTCCAAAACTGTGCAACACCACCACAATCTGAAATTGTGCATCAACGCCACATTCTGAAATTGTGCAACACCACCACATTCCAAGATTGTGCATCACTGCCGCCTACTGAACCTGTGCATCACCGCCGCATTCCAAAACTGTGTGTCACCACTGCATTCCAAAACTGCATCAATGCTGCATTCCTAAATTGTGCTTCACCACCACATACCAAACCTGTGTGTCACCATTGCATTGCAAAACTGTGCGTCACCGCCGTATTCTGAAACTTTGCGTCACCGTTGCATTCCAAAATTGTGCATCACTGCAGCATTCCAAACCTGTACATCATTGCTACCTTCTGATCCTGTGCATCGCCACCACATTCTGAAATTGGGCAATATCGCTGCTTTCTGAAATTGCTCATCACTACCACATTCTGTAATTGTGTGTCACCACCACATTCCAAAATTGTGCGTCACTGCCACATTCTGTAATTCTTCACTGTGTGTTCCAGCTACTTTCGAGAGTGTGTCATTGTTGCACTCCACAATTGCAACCTGATGACATTTCGAAATCTCATATCTGCAGTATTCTAAAAATTGCACACAACTTTGTCATTCTAAAGACATGTTTACCACTGTATTCTATCCCCCATCACATTCTGAAATACTGCACCTTGCATCTACACATTATCGAAGTGTATGTGCTGACCCCCCTTCCCCTTGTAAGTTTTTCCTTTTTTCAGATGTTTACTACACCAGCTGTGGTTATGACTGACTTTGAAAAGGCAACTGTAAAAGCTTTTAAGTCAATATTTATGAATGCACAGCAAGTTGACTTTTTTCCTTTTCATTTTAGTCAGTGCATATACAGGAAAATTCAATCAGAGGGACTTGGTGACAGATATGTGCAGGACACTGACTTCAGCTTAAAATGCTGGTACCTGCCTGCCTTAGCATTCTACCCTCCCAACCAAGTGGTATCTAGGTTTGAGGAAATGACAGACAAAAGCCACAAAGTGTTTCTTCAAGAACTGGAACTGGTTATCGATTATTTTGAGAATACCTGGGTCAGGAGGAGGAACAGGCGGGGCACCGGCAGTAGACCACCTCAATTCGCAATAAGCATGTGGAATCACTGGGACATGGTATTGGAAAGCTGGGCAAAAACAAACAATGCAGTCAAAGTGTTCCACAGGGGAATGCAAACCATCCTATCCATTGCACACTCTAATTTATGGTGATTTGTGGATGGTATTCAGGGAATCCAACAAAAAAGAGAAGCTGAAATTGATCAGCTAATTTTTTTATTGTTTCAAGACGGGTCTACAGAGATAATGCTATCTGCTTACAGTGCACTGTTGCCAAGTATGAGGAAAGCACCACAGAGGATTTTTTGAGAGGAGTGGCACACACGTTTGCGTACTGAAGAGTACTGAGGAGTACTGTGGGGCTTATTGATTTTTATTTTTAATAAATAAAGTTGCTCATATGAATTTTAAATTGGGATGTTTTTGATGATATCTGACAGATGGGATAACAAATGGGGACACTTCGGAGAGTGCAGTAAAACCTGATCACTGTTGCCTGGGAGCATGTCAGTTCACTTCAGAGAGTGAAATACAACTTGTGCCAGGTAAGAATAATAGCATCTGACTGCTTATTTCAGCTCTGTTTATGACCCCATTTTAATTTTGATAATTCTATCAATGCCATGTGATGTTATCTACCAGATTGTTGTGCTGTGCTGTTATGTTTTAATTTTGATAAATCTGAAAAACAACTATTTTAGCTCCATTTTAATTTTGATGCCGGGAGAGAATCAGCAGGGGGTGAATTGAGCAGGAGTGAATTTGTTAGGGGAAGAATTGTCGGGAGAGAATTGTCACTGTATGAATTTGTGGGAGCGAGTTGTCATGTATCCCTCTCTCCCCTGGCTAGTGCCCAAGTGACCAAGTTACATTCAGAAACTTGGTTTGTTACTGTAGTTAGCAGTACTGATTGTACTGTAGCACTATGGGGCTGTGTCTTTCTTTTCATTTTAAGAAACTAAAACATTGTTTTTATTTTTATTTTTTTATATTTTTACTTCCCCTTGCTGTTGTCTACCAGGTATATATCCTGTAGTCATATAGGGATGTGCTCTCAACAGCCAGGGATATACCCTGCCCTGTATTTAGACAGGGAATGGCATATACCCTCTTCAGGCTCAATGAGCCATCATTAAGACAACAGGGAGTTTTTTTCAGTCAGTGGTCCATTATACCACATGGTGACTGCTTAGCTGTGCTTGTCTTGAACCTGGCCCATCAGGACAGCCATACAACTAAAACATTTGGTTCGTACCATGTTGGTCTCCTAGTGGGATGGGGATCCCTGCAAGGAGACAACATGGTGTTTTAGAAAAAATGTTATGCTAGGCCTTGCCCTTGGGTCCTCCTTGAAAATGAATTGAAAGGATGTAAAAAAAGAGCCATGAAAGCAGAAACCATTTTTTTATTTATGTGATAATAAATTATAGCAAGTAAGGAAAGGATAGCAAAATGATGACAACAGTAAAACCATTTCCTGAAACAAGCCCTATCAACAAAATATTGGTGTTAATATGTAAGGTTCTAATGGGAAAAAATTAACAACTTCATATTGGAAATGTTCTGTACTTTTTTGGCTTTGTGCAAATTGCAAGTTCTGACTGAATGACATCTCTTAAGCCCTATCAGCCAGGCTGTGAATGATTGCTTTTGCTTGCAGAGCAGAACCAGGCCTAGTATTTAGGGTAAAAAAACGCTATTAGCAATTCCCCTGAGAAACACTGAAAATTACTGCGTAACAGTGTGACAAAAAATATCCTCTCTAACTTGGGATTTAGAGAGGGAACAACGTTTCAAGATTTCCTATTTTTCTCTAGTTTTAAAGCAACAGTACAATGAAAAAAAACTGCGTTTTTTTTTTACTGGTTATTTCCTATGCTCTGCTGAGCATGTCCTTGGCATTCTTTCCCACCAGCAATGTATTATCACCCTATAATGTGCTCAGCTATCCTTTGTTTATGTTTACATTTCTGCCGCCCGCTCCATTGACTAGATAGCAATCGCCATATTGTCTGTGGCACTACAACGGCTGTAATGGCTCACTTCCTGGTTGGGTAGCACTGCTGCTTTAACAAGTATGGATGAATGGAAGTAGATTCTTCTCTGCAGCAGCTTAAATCACCTGTCTCTTCTGTCTGGAGCTTCTGCGAGTACTGGGTCACATGACATGCTTTCAGTGAGCTTCCAGAGTGGCTTCTGATGGGACAGGAAGTCTCAGAAGATTTTGTAGACTGACGGTTCCAGTGGCCAGAAAGACGAAGCACAAAAAACAAACAATCAGACCCCCAAATACAAATGCTTGGCAAATATTCAAAATAAGGTATTTACACACCCATAGCAACCACCACCATCTGCAGTCCCTTGATGGGGCATTGAACTTTGTTCATTTAAATGATAATATCCATGTGACCTTTGTTTTTGTTTTATATTTACAGATGGGTGCCCTTTGTGGGGTTTATGTGTATATTTGATGGGGAGGGTTCCCTTTGGGTTCTATTGATATGTTTAATGAGCAGATGCAATCTCTTTTTGTTATTTCATGGGCTGGTGCCATTTTCTGTTTTTGGTTTTTACTAGTGGATGCCCTTATTTTGTGTTGTATTTTACTGTGTAGGCACCCTTATTTTGTGTTGTATTTTACCAGGCAGGTGCCCTTATTTTGTGTTGTATTTTACCAGGTAGGTGCCCTTATTTTGTGTTGTATTTTACTGGGCATGTGCCCTTATTTTGTGTTGTATTTTACTGGGCAGGTGCCCTTATTTTGTGTTGTATTTTACTGAGCAGGTGTCCTTATTTTGTGTTGTATTTTACCAGGCAGGTGCCCTTATTTTGTGCCATTCTTTACAGGCCAGGTGCCCTTATTTTATGTTGTATTTTATTTATATTTATTTATTTAAAGGTTTTACCAGGAAGGCATGCTGAGCAGACTACTGCTTGATTCCAGATGTACCCTGCGGGTAGGGTGAACGGGAGTACATACATTTTAGTCATGTTCAGACAACTTTACAAGACAATCCTACAAGGAGAAAGTGCAGCACTGCAGGCAGTTTTATAAGTCATATGATGGTAAAATATAGTAACAGATTACAGTGCTAAGGCATATGACAGTGAAATATAGTAACAGTTACATAGTATAAATACAACCCTATTTCTGGAATTCCTTTTTTCAGGGTCAAGCACTAACATGGGTGCATGTGCAGGTGGGGAAGAAATGTTTTTTGAGAAGGAAGTTAAGGTGCTGACTGGGGGAAGCATGCCGGATATCCGGGGGGAGTGAGTTCCAAAGTTTAGCATGTGATAAGTGAATGCTGACTGGCCTGCCGAGGTTGACATGAGTGGAACAGGCAGTAGACGTGAGTCATTTTTCCTGAGTGTGTAACCCTAGAAGGTAGGGGCTGAGAGGACAGAGACAAGATAAGGAAGGAGGGACTGCATCCAATATTTGGCCATGATTCTGGCACAGTGGGAGTGACACCAGTCCTGCAATGAAGGTAGGTCTAGGTTTCAGTATAAGATACAGTGATACCTGGCAGGTGCCCTTATTTTGTGTTGTTTTTTACTGGGTGGGTGCCCTTATTTTGTGTTGTTTTTTACAGGGTGGGTGGCCTTATTTTGTATTTTTTTTTAATGGGCAGTGCCATTTTGTATTATTTTGTTGTTATTGTTGTTGTTGTTGTTGTTTATGATGAGTGGGTGCCCCTTTTTTCATTTTGTGTTGTGTTCTATGAGCCATTGCATTATCCTGTGATAGCAAGCATTATGATGATTAAACATTTTGGATAATTTGAGAATTTCTGCATGTGTATAAATCCTAAGTTTTATAAATGGCCATGGTGGTGCATATTGATGCGCATAGAGTCTGAAATAATACAAATTACAGCAGCATAGGAATTGCATGCACACAACTTTTCGTTGTCTTTTTACTGGCCTTAAACTTAAAGTACTGTACTCAGGAGCAACGGCTTTCAAAATTAAAACAAACAGCATCACTCAATAAACATTGCTATAAAAAATATGCGTGTTACACGTTCTGTAACAAAGGTCAACAAATTCATACTTTTTACTGCCTTTTTGGTGTGGTCCATTTTTCAAGGGTTGCTGGATGCTGAGTCAGCATGCCTCCAGGCTACTGATATCATTGGGATTCTACTCTACTGTGCCTGTTTAGAAGTTGTAATGCTAGTATTGTAATGTTGGTAACTTCACTGATGCTGGTCAGTGTCTGCTTTACAATAAATTTTAATAAGGGCCTTATCTGTGTTAATTCCTACTAGGGATGGATGTGTTAATCCTGGTAAGAAGATCATTTTAATGTGGAGTAAAGAATACCTGAGTCTGAATTTAGGTCAAGCAAAAATCTGCTAGGGAGAAAACACTGGTCTGGCTAGTGAATAAAAACTCTGATGGGTAAAAGTTTCCAAACAACATTACTTCTCCTACCTCCATGTACAGGATGATGGGATAACTGTTTTAGTGCCATCCTGAGAAATCACCTTTATTGAAAGTCAAGTGTGAATGAGCACAGCAGTCATTAACCTGACAATAGGACTCATGCCTTTCACCACAACAAAACATTGTCAGGGTGTTATAGTGGGTGTGTAGGGTAAAAGCACAAACAGGAGTAGGTGCAAAACACATCAATGTGTGTATTTATTGAAACAAACAAACTAAAATAAAAACTTTCAGAAAATAAAATAAATTAAACAAGCATATCACAGCTAGGACATGGCATTTGTCCCACCCTATGTCTTTCCTCAACCTCTCCCAGGGCTGAACTGATCTGCTCTAGACTTGGAGACAGGACCTTATATAGAGACTAGTCACATGATGGATGAGGTTCCACCTCCTAGTCTAATACAAATGTGTTTCTAGGCTAAAAAAATAGAATTCAAACATAATATTCCAAATAATATAAATCATAATTCATAATGGAGGCCTCCCAGCAGGAAAATAAATAGTTTTAGCATTTTTTAGGAGCATTTGTCCACTGTAGCTCCACCCACCTGCTATGAGTGACAGGTCAGCCTCTATATAAACATCAACACAAAGGAGCGCTGGCCCCTAAGAGAAGACCTGCAGAACAACACCCAGGTGAGCTACTATGGCTGAGGATAGCACATAAGTAGTAAAAGAATTCAATTCTTTGTCAGGATGAAATAAGCAAAAATTATATCAGTATAACAAACGGTAAGGGTCTGGTTTAGCTTAAAGCTTGGCTTTTGTTTTCTTTAATGCAGAGGGTTCTTATTTTACGGAGGGGAAAACCAAACAAACAACAAAAAAAAAATAAGAGCAGGCAGAGCTCAGGAAGAAGTTTTCTCATGTAAAACCGTATTTTTAGTGTGAGAAATTTTTAATGACACTGCTCTTATAGAAAGCTGTTGACTTAATTCTGCTCTGTAGCCCTGTTAGTGTTTTTGGCACCAAGAAAACACCAACATGAGATACAGAGACGGAACACATCCTAAGAAGCTCCTGCTACTTTTTTACATCAGGTTTTAATGCTTAGAACAGGTATACTGCTATTTGAACCCCTTTCCTAACTTTTTCAGGGGTTTTTAACAGGGTACAGCAGTGAGTGACAGTTTCTGCAAAATACACAGACTTTAGGTCAGAGCTTTCACTCGTAAAGCAGTGCTATAAGCTGCAGGTTTGCAACACAGAGGAAGGCTTAATTGTGTTTCTTCTTCTTGATTTTAGCAGGTTTTACAGACTTCCACACAAAAGGCACTAAACCTCACATTAAATCGGAGAGGGGAGCAAGAGAACATAAAGGCAGATCTCTCTCTCTCTAACGGGGGGTTTTGTTTGCACTAAGACTTGCCTCAGAGTTCTGTTTTACTTTTATTACTGTAGTCCCGAGATCGGGGACAAGTTTAACAATTCTCATCTCTTTTTTTGGACATAGTATTATAACCTCAGCCCCACAGATGCAGGCAATTCCCAAACTAATATCTGTGAAAGTTGTTTTCGTAGAAAAAGCTGCCTTTGATTACAGCAGCAACATGGTGCTGTGATCCTGTGCACATTCGTGCAGGAGTCCCAATAGCACTGTGCAATACAAAGGACTAATGCAATCCTATGCACATTCATGCAGGAAGCGCATTAGCACCAGATAAAGCAAAACACAGGGGATTTTGTTTTGCTGAACAGTTTGCAGCTCTACCAAGAATGCATTCATTTATTCAACAAATGCTGGCATAACAGCGAGGCAAAGGCAGGCAACCCAGGCAATAGCCTGTTGTGCTTCCCCAAGGCAGGGAGGAGAGAGAGAGAGAGAGAGAGAGAGAGAGAGAGAGACAGAAAAAAAAAGAGGAAAGAGGAAAAAAGAAAGGTAGCGGGTGGCCAACCTACAAGATAGGGGAGGACAGGATAGAAAAAACGGTGCTGTTGCACAATAGACTTTAAGCAGGAAAATAAGATGACAATGCAGAGTCTCTTCTCTCGGACTTGTCTCCCAAGCTGGGGGCACAGCATACACATTTCCCCTTCAGAAATGATTAGACACATACAACTTCTTTCTGGGTGCTCGACTGTCAACAGATGTATTGGTACATCAGATCATGCCACCATAAATACACTCCATTGAATAATTCGTATATTCAGGTAGGATAAGCAGCAGAAGCAGGGGGCACGTGGAAGGTAGGGACCATTTTGCCTTGGGCAATTGCATGTACCAGATTTGTGGAAAGGAGGATGTTGGCCAGGACACCAGGGAGAGTCTCCTGGTCTTGCAGTAGGGGGAGACTCTGACCATCATCCAGGAAGGCCGACCCTAGAGAAAGAGGAGCGGAGGTAGCTGTGGCAAGGAACTTGTACCAGCTTTATGGAAAGGGGGATACCTACAGCAAAGGAGGGAGAGAGGAGATATGATCGAAACATTCAAACACCTTAAGGGCATTAACAAGATGACCGAGTCTAACATGTTTCAATATAAGAAAAATAGCAAGACAAGAGGACAAAGCATGAGATTAGAGGGAGGCTGATTAAGAAGTAATCTGAGGAAGTTCTTTTTCACAGAAAAGGTGGTGAATGCATGGAACGGCCTACCTCAGGAAGTGGTGGATATGAATACAGTGTAGGGCTTCAAACAGGCATGGAATAGGCATAAGGGAGTAATACAGATGAGTATGAATAGATAGGCCATTGACAGAGCAAAGGCTGATGCCACATTCATAAGGTAGAAAAAGAAATGGGCAGACTGGATGGGCCTTGCGGTCCTTATCTGCCATCAGCTTCTATGTTTCTATGTTACCTTCATTCCTGCCAGTAACTCAAGTGAGATTGAAATGCTGCCAGAAAATTACATAAATACTAGTATTGAAATAATGGATACTGACCTGTATGAAGCAGAAACTGAGTTGGTGAATGAGCAATTATGCCAGTAGGAGCAAAAAATTGCATACAGCATTGGGGAAGAAAAAGAAAAAAAAATGTTGATTATGGTTGCTGAAGACGAGTAGTGATTTAGCAAGGACCAAGACCAGATCTGTCAGCAGCAGAAGATCAAAAGAGCTGCCGACGTGTCAGCTGGGGCACTGAAAGACCCAAAGCTGACAGCTGCAGCTGTTCTGGCCGAACAGAATTTCAGGAAGTAAAGACTGGGTATAAGGAGAGCTGCAGCCAAAAAGACATTTTCAGAGAGAAAAAAAAACACAAAGCAGCTATGTGGCCCACTAAAAGATCCTTAGAAGAAGCTGTGTGGATACAAAATGGAAAGGGAGTGTGTATACCAGATGAACATGACCTGCAAGTACAACGCTATCAGAGTGATCTGCAAACCCACTCAGAAACATGTAGTGGACAGGCTGCTGCACGCACAGAGAAAGAGACATGTAAGAATGACTCAGAGAAGGAGTCAGAGGCCAACACAATTGTAGGGATATCTGAGCAGGGTAAATTAACTGAAATACAGGTGACTGCTGACAGTTTACAGAGCACATTGAAGATGCATTACTGACATCGGGTGAGACTGGCTGTACAGATGAAATATAAGACAGATTAAGATGACAGTGCTTTGTTGGTTTTTTATCACAGCTCTATTTTCTCTCCTGTAGTGGTGCGATCTGTAGGGGCATCCAGCTACTGGCTCCCCCCATCCAGAGGGCAGCAGGCTCACTCCCATGATGGGTGGTCCAGTACGGCCATTCCTCAACCCACTGGGAGGCTCCCCCATGCCTTCCCATGCCAGGCCGAGACCAGGCCCACCCCAGCGCGATTCCATGACAGACCTCAGGGCAGTATGAGCACAGCTATCAAGCTGCTCACTGGCGCTAGCCATTTTTCATCCACTTTTTGTCCCTTGGAGTGTGAACGTGCAATGACGTCGAAGGCACAATGTGCTGATGTCTGCTGCACTCCACCTCTAAGTGCAGCAGCTCTAGTAGTGCCCCCAGTTGTCACCAGGGACCTCTAAAGAGTGGTGGGATCCCTTAACCTTCCCTGGGATAGGAGAGCAGTCCTCTGGAAGCTTGATCCCATCCCTCCCCTGCCAACCCCTGATGACCCAGGGTGTGTTTCCAAACCTGGGTGCCAGCGTAGTGTGAAGTGTGGCATCCAGCGCCTCAACCCTCAGCACCACTGGGCCAGATGAGATGACAGTGCTTTGTTTTTTTGGGGGGGGATTTAGTACGCTTTATTGACATTTTAAAAACACATCTTTCATACATAGCATACCAAATAGCATTAAAGATGTCAAAACTAGTCACTCCATTCATCACCCACCCCAACCCTCCCTCCCCAAACCATTGGTCTATATCCTATTTAGCTATTAAAACCTCCCCCCCCCCCACTACCTACACTCCCCTGGAAAACTGGGACATAAAAGTCTAGGGGTAACCTGAAAAATAAGTACTTCTATCATTTCATATTACTACTTCACATATATTGAGCTTCTTATCTTCATGAGATTCATGCTTATCTGTTAAAACGGTGGAGCTCTCTCCTTCTATAAATCCTTATATCTCTCAGCTAAAAATTGTGAAAACTTCTCCTATCTGTTATTAAAAGTATCTAGAGTATGAAATTGTGCTGCAATAGCCTGTTCAGCATAATAGGCCATATTCAGTTCCTGTAACCATTCCCTGATGGAAGGTGTAGATTCCCTAATCCAATACCTCATAATTACAAGCAGTGAGACTGCAGATGTAAGGGCCATATATTGCTGCAAGGTCCGATTCTCTATAGCTGAGAGATTACCAAGCACACATGTCTCAATATTAAAAGTGTCTCCCTTTTCAAACAAAGGCAGCAAAAAGCTCTTTACTTGCTGCCAAAAGTTCTGAATACTGGGGCATGTCCAAATCACATGTATAAGAGAACCCAGCTCCCTTTTACACCTTTGGCATAATTTACTTAGCGTCCTATCCATATAGTGTCTCCTTATCCTAGTATAATATAAATTGTGGAGTACCTTAAATCTAACCAAATGTAATCTATCTTGTTTTACCAATTTATAATTATTTTTCCAGATTGATTCCCAGATAGACACATCATAGGATAAGTTTGAGGCCTATTGCCAATAGAAAGCTATTGGGGATAGTTTCTCTTCTGCTCTACTATTCAGCAATTTATAAATCCAAGCTATGCGTTTTGGCTGCATGGCCCGTTTATATACCTCCTTAAAGAATTCTGAAGCCCGAGCTGACCATGGTGGTTCCCCAAGTGCAGCCTTTACACATTGCTTAATTTGTAAATATTTGAACAAGGGGAAATCTGACAACTGAAAAATAATTTTCAAGTCTTGGGGGGTTAAAATTTTATGATCTTTTACTAAGTCTGCAACTCTAGTTATATCTATCCTTTCCCAAAACGTAGGGGGAATAGTCCTATTGCCTATTTGGAAATTCAAATTATGAACTAAGGGCTCGCCTAGATCTCTCCTATTATCTAATTTGAGATAGTTACACAGTTGGGAATGAGCTTCCAAAGTCCACACTAACGGCGTATGCTGCCAAGAATGGGGTATCTTTTTAACTGCCGTATAAAGTAGTGATACTAGCGAAACATTCTTGGAGGAGGCAATTTGTCTCTCTATCTTATACCATTTCAAATTTGGGGGGATTGATTCCTGAGGCACCAGCCATAAGAAATATTCAGATGTCTGGAAAGCTAAATAGTATAAAAAAAGGTTAGGGATTCCCAGCCCTCCCCTCTCTTTCCTATCCATTAATTTGTTTATCGTCCTTCTAGGTTTTTTATCATTCCAGAGGAATGCAGACCAAATCAAATTGATTTTTTTAAACTATGTCTTTGGGAGGGCTAAGTTCAGCATAGCCAGGGGATACATTAACCTGGGGAAAACAGCCATCTTGATTAAATTAACCTACCCCAAAGTGATAATGGTAAGGATTGCCACCTCTTTAGGTCTTGCTGCATCTGGGTTACTATCGGATCTATATTCAAGGATTTTAGCTTATTGGTGTCTTGTGTAATCTCTAGACCCAAAAAGGTGAGTGAGCCACCAGCCCATTTCAGCCCTATCTCTTCTACATTCTTCTTAGTACATGTGGGTGTCAATGAAAGTACTGCAGTTTTGTGGTGGTTCAGCCTATATCCTGACACAGAACTAAACTCATCTATTAATCTCAAAACTGCTGGTACCAATTCCGACATGAGGTGAGATGCATGAGAATGTCATCAGCGAACATCGAAATTTTATATGTGCCAGGACCAATATTTATTCCTTTGATTGCCATAGATGTGTTGATTTTTCTAGCTAGGGATTCAATATATAAATTAAAAAGCATGGGAGAGAGCAGACAGCCCTGTCTGGTTCCTCTTGATAACCTAAAATTGTTGGAAATAACCCCATTACATGCAACTCTTGCAGAGGGAGTTGCGTATAAAACTGCAATCCATTGACTAAATTCTTGGGGTATTCCATATCTGGATAAAAGATCAAATAAATATTTCCAACTCACTCTATCAAATGCCTTTTCCGCGTTGAGGGACATGAACACCTTTTCAGCGTCCGTATCCCCCGACGTGGAAAGAAAATAGCATATGTTTCTAAAATGATCACTCGACTGCCTCCCTACAACAAAACCCACTTGTTCGGGCCCTATCAGGCAGCCCCATACCCTTTTAAGTCTGGTCGCCAATATACTGGCTAATATCTTAACCTCAATGTTTAATAATGAAATCGGCCTATAATTTTCCGGACTAGTCTGATCTTTCCCCGGCTTAGGTATAACCACGATCCTAGCTTCAAACAATGCCAGTTCTTTTGGTTCGGCTGAATACAGATAGTTGAATAATATCTGTAAATATGGTATCAGCTCCTCTTTAAATGTTTTATAGAAAGCTGGGGGATACCCATCGGGTCCTGGTGCCTTGTCTATCGGCAACCTATCAATTGCATCTCTAATTTCCTGCAGGGTAACCTCCCCTATTAATGTTGAACTTTGGTCTGCTGTGAGCTTTGGCATCTGAATGTCCCTGAAAAATAACTTCAATTTATTCTCATAATCTATCTCTGTGTATTGTGCTGTTTATAGTTCTGCATAGTATTCTTGAAAGAGTTTAACAATTTCCTCTGGATTAGACTTTAACTTTCCTGATTCCCTGTCTCGTATTACTATTACCCATCTCGCCTCTCTTTGTTGCTTTATTCTGTTCGCTAATAATTTCCCGGCTTTTTCGCCCTGCCCAATATATGTCGCTTTCCACTTAAAATGTGTTTTCATTGTTTTGTTTAGGCTATAGGCTGCATATTTTGTTCTCAGTGAATGGAGTTCCACCCAAATTTTCTCATCAGCTTTTTGGCTCAGGCGTTGTTCTAAGAACCTAATTCTGTCTAACCATTCTTCCACCTCTTTTATGTTTCTCCTTTTCCTGTTAGTAGCAAGTCTAATGAACTTTCCCCTCCATACCACCTCTAGCGCCCCCCATAGAAGGTCTTTTTTCAAAATAGAGTTTTGATTGAAATCCCAAGAGTCTTTAATGAACTTTCTCATCCTTTGCACTATCTCCTCTTCTACCAGCATTTGTGTATTTAAAGACCAAGATTTATAAGCTCTCCTGAAGGATGAGAATCTTAATTTTATCCAAATGGGTGAATGATCTGAAAGCACTCTCGGATATATCCCCGTGTCTTCAACTTTATGTAATGTAGTAGAGCTTAAGAGAAAAAAGTTGATCCTTGAGTATACCTTGTGGGGGGGGGAGAATAAAATGTGTAGTCTAATTCAGTGGGATGAAGCAATCTCCATGGATCCACCAACCCGGAGTCACTCATTAATTCTCTTAAGGCACGCTGTGCTGGAGATAGACCTGCTTTTTTCTTATATGATCTATCAAGATCGTTTGTATATACCACATTCCAGTCTCCCCCCAAAAGACAAGGAACATTAGGCACCAAAGCTATGATTGTGGCTAGGGGTGGGAAAAAAGTGGGGGTGTCTAAATTAGGGCCATATACTGAGCCTATAAGAATTTCTACTCCTGCTAAATTCCCAAGTATTAGTATGTATCTCCCCTCTTGGTCACACCAAGTTTTAATTTCCTTAAAAGGAACATTCTTGCGTATAAGTATTGCAACTCCTCCTCTTCTTTCACTGTTACCTGCCCCAAAGGCCTGGCTGACCCAAAGTTTCTGTAACCTCATACCTTGATTTGTAGTAATATGCGTCTCCTGTATCATCACAATGTGTGGTTGGTATCCATTCAAATGTCTTAAAATAGTGTACAGTACCTCTTTGAATTGTCTTTTCCACCTTTTGTGTTCCAAGATATTATATTCCAACTGTCCATTTTTCTAAGCTTCTAATGGTCCCTATATGACAGTAGTCTTGTCTATTCCAGCCCTCTCTAAAAGTACAATATCGTACTCTCTGTTCCAGTTGACCCCCTCCTACAAATCTACCCCACAGCCCTAATCCCATCATCCCCTCCAACAACCCCGCTCCCCATACTAATACCCAGGCCATTAGCCTACTCCTGAACTTTTTAGTCATCATGCCCCCGAATGAGCAGCTTCCGCCCCCCCAATTGCATCCCTTAGAAGACGTCGACTTCGCTACCAACTAATATCTGTATCTACTAATTCAATCCTAATTAATCTGCATCTAAGGAATTCTCACTTAAATCACTTCTTTTTTGCCCACTTTGTACCGCCTCTGCTTATTTATATAAAAAAGACAAAAAATAAAATCTATCTTCTAAAGTTCGTATCAAATTGTCCCCATAAAATATTCATCTATAAAATAAAATATTGCAGATTCCTTGTAACTGCGAGCCTTTACATCAGGTCCTTAATATGTCCAGAGGTAAAAGAAAAGTACATCCTCGATATACTGAGTCACTGTATTACATAGGGGCACTTCGCAGAACCTGACCTTTGCCAGTAGATGGAGCTCCAATCTCATTTATCGCTCATTTCTCTTTCAGACAACTGGAGGCCTCGTAACTGTCTATATGTTTGACAGAGCAAAACAGAGCTCCATAATGTGTAATAGAATTTTCTCAAACAAAAAATTTTGCCTCCCTGCATTACCAGTATTGCCCCTATCAAAACCCTTATCCATCAGACTTAAACTTTCATGGAATCCTCCGAATTTCCATATTCCAGATGGTAGCATAAACTGTTGCCACTTTCACTCCATGTTATCCGCTGCCCTTCCCAAAAAGGTCTGGTAGTCTTTTGTTAAGATCTGTCGCTGCTTGAGTAGCAGATTCATATCTCTGGGTTCCTGAGTCCAAAGTTACCTCCAGTCTCTCAGGGAATAGCATCCTATGTTTTATTCTAGCTGCCCACAGCTTGGTCTGAATTGGTCGATAAGTCGCCCTGTCTTGTCTGACTTTGAATGTCAAATCTGGTACTATTCTCAGCTTCTTGCCCTCCCATTCTAATTTCTCCGAGTTTCTAGCTGCCTTAAGTATATGATCTCTGTCCAAATAGTTTAATACTTTGAAAATGATGGGACAAAGCACCTGGTCCGGGAGGTCTGGTCTAATGGATCTATGTACGCTCGACCACATATGTCAGAGCCATTTGGTGAGGGCCTGCTACTCAAATGCAGAGCTTCTGCAAAAAGGATATCGCATTATTACTCTCCTCACCTTCTGGCAGTCCTAATAAGACCAAGTTATTCATGACGTGATCTTCCCTCCAGATCATCAACTTTCTCATCTAACTTTTTGACAGACTTTTTAAAAAAGATGTTGTCAGTTTCCAATTTATGCACTCGATCTTCCGTCGACACAAACCAGGTCTCCGTATCAGACACCCTTAATATTAGACCTGACAGGGAAGCCTTCCAATCTCGAAATTCCTCTATCAAGGAAAACAATGCCGTTTTGATAGTGGAAATGTCCTCCTGGAGTTGTTCTGACTGTGTATTCATGGTGTCCGAGTTCTGATCTAAATTCGGAGATTTTTGGCCTCCATCGCCATCGTGTCTTTCATAGGCTCTTTCTCCAGCTCGCCATATGCTTCTTTAGATTGTCTCCATGGTGATTCTTTCTATTCTCCGTGGTTGTCCCAGGCCACACTCTCTTAAAGTAAATTACCGCTATTGCCTGTAAAGTTAGTAGCTTTAGTCGATTGTATAGCTGGAGCTGCACCTTGTGCTGCTACCTCTCTGAGGGCATCATGTGACTCTCTGAGATGACAGGCTTTTGTTAATGACTCAGATACAGTACCTCTAAAACAGTTCAAGCATCTATGTTACTGCAGAAGAGGGACAATATAGTGCTGTCAAACAGAACCGAAAAGTTTGGTAATGATGTCCACAACCCCCAAATTGAGTCTTCCCTTCAAGCAGGGCCCCCGAGACTGAACATTTCTCATACTGAACCCCCAGTATTTCAACTGGGAATCCCAGAGCTAACACAGAGACACCAACAAAATGAACAGCATTCTGCAGGAAATTAATAGAAAAAAGGATGACTTATTTTCCACAATCCATCAATCAATCAATCAAATCTTTATTTATCCAGGCGAACACTATTAAGCATAGCTCATTTACAAGATGGACCTGGTTAGTACAGGAACACAGGATATACAATATATGAACAGTCACAACATCTCAGTAATATTATACAATACAGAGATACAATAGTTAAATGTAGTCATAAGTGGAGAACAGTTTGGAAACAGTGGTTCAATTCCTTCGTGGTGTATAATGAGTCTAGTAACAGTAGCTGAAAGTACTAATGAGAATAAGTGTTAAGTAATGGTATATCACATACAATGCCATAAGTAACAAGACAGGCAGTGAGTTAAAAAAAGAAAAAAAACAAACAGTATAACAGGGTAGAAGGGGTGTGTGGTAGGCAGGCGAAATAGGGTACAGGCAGGGTGGTAGGGATAGACGAGGACAGATGAAGCCTCGGAGAGGACACAGGACAGGAGGGTGGGGAGCACAACTAGGTAATAGAGAATGTGAAGGAGAGGCCACAAGGTCAGGCATAGCAGAGAGGACAATGCCATCATGGTACGCTATAAGTACAGGGAAGTTTAGGATCGGGGGAAGCAGTTGCAAATTTCCTTGATGGAATGGTCATATAGTGTCTTGAAGGAGGATAGACTGACTGGGTTACTAAGCTTTAGCAATTTTTGTATTTTGTTCTATAGAGACAGCAGCACAAAGTTTATAGATGTTCTCCCAAAGTGTGTTTTTAGCTTAGGTATCTATAAGGAAATAAAGGAGTAGCTTCTCAGTGCATAGTTCCCAAGCTCGCATAGCAGAAGACAATCAGAGATATATAGGGGTAGTTTTTTGATAATAGCTCTGAACGTCCAGATTACAGCATTTCTGTTTCTCCTGTACTGAAGGGAGGGCCACCCCACGGCAGCATAAAGGGCACAATGATGAGTGGAAAAAGGTAGGCCAGTAATGAATCTCAGTGTCCTGTGATACAACGTATCCAGTTTAGCAAGGTGAGAGACAGGGCAGTGACTATAAAGAAAGTCAGCATAGTCGACCAAGGAGAGAAACGTTGTTTGTACCAGCCACCGCTTGGCATCGCTAGTAAGGAAGTTATTAATCCTGAAAAAGAGTCCAAGCCTCTGCCTCAATTTCTTTAGCAGATCTTCAATATTGTCTGTAAAGGAAAGTCTATGGTCAAGCCACACTCCCAAGTACTTGAATTTATTGCCAAATTCTAGGTTTTCTCCCAGAATTGTTGTGATCTGTGGAATGGAGACAGCACTGGCCGGGTTTGCTGCATGGAGAAGTGGAGAAAATAGCATTGCCTTAGTTTTTTTTGGCATTTAATAGGAGCTTTTTGTTTAGGAGTTGGCTCTGAAGTAGATTGAATTCAGATTGTAGGTTTCCACAGGCAGCTTCTGGCGAAGGGCGACTTAGATAAAGAACCATGTCATCTGTGAACAGATGGATATTGGCCTAAGTTATGTTCATGTCAATGTTGTTTATGTAAATTGCAAACAGTAGGGGACCAAAAATCGATCTCTGGGGGAACCCTCTTTGCAGAGGTTTAAGGGGGGAAGTTCACCTTCTGCTTTGACTTGCTGCCACCGGTCAGAGAGGTCATCAGCAAACCAATACAAGGATAGTGAGTCCAGTCCTAACACCCTAAGGGAAGAAAGGAGCAGGCCATGATCGACGGTGTTGAAAGCCTTACTTATGTCTATGAACACAGCACAGATGAAGTTTCGATTCTCCAGGTCTTGCTGCCAATCATTGGTCACTTTGGCTAGGGCTTTAATGGTACTATGCTGTGCTCTAAAGCCAGATTGCATTGGGTTTAGAAGACTCATAGTTTCTACATAGGTTCTCAACTGCTTGCTTAAAATTTTTACCAACAGTTTGGACAGTATAGGGAGTAGAGAAATTGGTCTGTAGTTGTTAAGATCACAGGGGTCCACAGATTTAAACAGATGGATAACATGAGCTGTTTTCCATAAGGGTGGGAGGATTCCGAGGGACAGTGAGAGATTGAATAGGTGGGTAATTGGTACAGCTAAAGCATGGTAGGAGACCTTTAGAAAGTATGGGTCTAGAGAGTCTGCACCCACACTTTTTTTGGTATCCAACTGTAATAGAAGTTCTTCTACCTCTTTCAATGAACTAGGCTGAAGAGAAAAGACTGAGTTGGTAAGAAGAGGTTCAGAGTTTTGCACACCCAACTGGAAGCGTAAAGAACATGCAGGGGAGTTGTCAAATGCCAGCCCTGCGGTGGCAAAATGGTTTTTAAATGCTTCCAGGATCTCCATTTTGTCACAGATGGTGGCACTGCCAGAGGTAATCTTTGCAGGCAGGGTTCCCAGGTATGTCGGACATATCCTTAATGGACTTCCAAAATTTAGAGGAGCTCCTGGCAGCAGAATCCAGTTCCAAATGATAAAAGGAGGCCTTAGCATCTCTTATCATCTTGGTGCATGTATTCCTGGCTTTCCTGAAGAGACACCAGTCCATCGGGACCTTAGTTGTATGTGCTTTTTTCCAAAGCTTGTCCCTGTCCAGCGGTGCTGTTTTGAGTTCTAAAGAGAACCAGCGACAGGTTCTACTCCTTACCCTATCTTTTACAAGTGGGGCACACTTATTTAATGCCCCAGTCACAATTTCAGAAAAGATGTCATATTCCAAGTGGACCGAGTTAGATAGGTAAAAGTCCTGCCAACGCAGCAAGTATTTTAGCTCATCAAGGTAAGCAGACTGATCAAAGTTATGTCTGGACGTCTTAGTAGAGAACCTTGACTAGGATAGTGGATTCTGGACCAATCTTACACCGGCGATGATGCTATGGTCACTAACATCAGAAAAGAAGGTTCCTGCATGGGAGAACAGGTGTGGTTTACTTACTAAGATGATGTTGAGCAGTGTACTACTAGCAGGGTTCTTCTTATTAGGGCACATAGGCTCACCAATAAGTTGCGCTCAGCCCGTGGGCATCACAGAACTTATTATGGGTGCAGTGACCTTGAACATCCTATCAAGGTTAAGATCCCCAAGGATAACTGTTTCAAGGGAGCCATGCCCCATAATAGTAGTTAGATGGGTGAGGATTTGCGAGTCAGCAGATGGTGGTCTATAGTAACCTATGACACAAAGCGCAGTGGAAGAGGATATCTCAGTCTTTAGTGCTAGGCATTCAAATTGGTTTGCAATGAATAACAAGTCTAAGCATGAAACCGAGTATTTATCCTTGACATAGATGGCCACTCCTCCACCCCTAGTGAGCCTGTCAGCTCTAAATAATAGTCCAGGATGTTAATTTCTCTGTCAGGCATAGAGGGTCTAAGCCATGATCCAGAGATCACCAAAACATCCGGTGTGGTATGATGACCCAGGCCTGGACAGTGCTGGCGTTTATGCCTCATGTGAGGCAAGCTGGACGCTTGGGGTGCCAACAAAGTCCTTCACTGGTGGCGCATTATAGCAAGATCCAAATACCGATGAAGATATTTTAATTTGGTATTCAGATCCTTGCATCTAGAGACCTTGTAAGCCCCACCACAGTGCACAGTAATATTTAATAGCTTGCCCGAGGCTAGATGCCAGCTTTACACCCTATTGGCTGTTGTGTGAAGTCGGTTAGCCAATGCAAATGCTGAAACATTGTTGCCCCTCACCCCCTCCTCCACGGTACTCTACCTTTTCCAGTCAGCTATGCGAGAGGGTAGCGCGAGCTCGCAGTGGGAAAATTTTGAGAGGGAGAGGCGGCTTTTCAAGAGGCTTTACAATCATCGAGGACTTGACTCTGAAATAGTCTTTTAAGTCTAAACTAACTAAAAAGTTGAAAACTGCTTGCTAAGGTAATTTTCAATGTCAACTTACATCAGTTTGATTGAATGTGGTCTGTTAAAAAAAAAAACATTCTTTAGGTAGTGTTTGCATGCTATCGGCAATCGGCTATGGCACCAGCCCCATCTTCACTCCCATCATGTAGCTGTCTCTCTGTTCTATCATGTCTTGTTTCTATCATTCTGTTTCTCTCTGTCTCTGCTGTCCCAGCTGATGTCTGACTCAAAATGCGAACCCCAGATGCAAATGAAGGATGAGGGACCCACATTCCTGTTTAAATACAATCTCCGCACTCACTACTGCAGATCCCTGACAAGAGTCACTGGCAATGCTCGATTCATCTAAAGATTTGTCTTTCATTTTGTGAGGAGAATGAGAAGATTTTGTTTACTTGTATATTTTCTAAGTGCTTATTCACAACGTGAATTGTGATTTCAATAATAATTCTACTTTGTTAGGGTCTGCAAAGCTATGATATTGTCTGTCTCTCTCCGGTCCTTATGGTGCCTGCAAAGATGTTAGTGCTTATGTTTGCTTCCATCATGTTCAATTACTGAGACCGTGGTTGTTCCATGTCTAAATAGAAGTGCTTTTTTAATGAGACATAAGTGGAAGCAGTAGACTTGTAAATTTAGTAACATTCAAAGTTTCCAAATACATTGCCTAAAATCTGCGATTTGGTAAAGGTGATGAGGAGTAGTCATTTTTTTCACTCAGATTTACTCTGATATGAAGCGCATGCCAGCCACCACCCCCCCCCCATATGCACTGTGGTAATACTTCATATTGATCTATTTAAATAGTTCATTTACAGTGCCCATGGTATGGATTCAGCACTAGATTCCAAAGCACCTGAGATTATGGCTACTAAATTCTCACCAGATGCATCGGATTCTGAGATGCATATAACTCCTTTGGCACTTGAGCCCAAATGTCCTCACTGACAGCTCTTTACATTTTCTTATTCCAGCAGCTTTGCTGGCTTCGCCAGGATCTTACTACTGACAATTTCTTTATGGAGCTTAGCTAACCAACATTACATTCATCATTGGGACAGAAACAATGTTGCCTTGACAATAAATAAAATAAAAAAGGAAAACATATATTTTGCAATGAAAAGAAAGACAGTTTTAAATTAAAATACGGTAAACGGCTGATAAAACAATATTTGCCAAAATGTCTAAGACCAGGAATTGTATATATAGACTGATGGTGCCTATGGAAGACGATCATATATACATTTTATTTCAAGTGCATAATATTTGGGTATAGTATTTGTGTTTTACGTATTTCCAGACTATTCTGGATGCAGATGCATATCATAGTTTGCTTTTGATTCCTTTAAAACCTTTCAATCTTGGTGGGGCAGTCCTTGTTTAATTTTTGGTCTGCTTCAAAATTGGTTAGTTATTCTCTCTCTAAAATTTGTGTAAATTCCATTTTTTTTCAGTTAATCTTTTATTGGTTTTCCAAGTTTTCAAGTGCACAACACATGTACAAACAGATACAACATATATATAAATATACATTTAATAATTTTATTGGGATTTTCAGGTTACTCAGGAATACAAATATCGATAGCTGCAGCGAACACCCCAATCAAAGTTAAGAAAACTCGGTATATATATACTGTATATATATATATATATATATATAATACACACACACACACACACACACACATATAAACACACTTTAGCAACCCAAGCAACAGTGTTCATAATTGTTTTGGTTAAGGTAAACAGAACAAACTCCATCTGAAAGGTTGACATTAAATAGGGCATACACATATAACATGAAAACACAAAACTAATATAAGATTAGCACATTATAGAATTATTGAATTGATTTATTAGTACTATATACAGAGAATATCATACTCCTAGGACATATACAGTAGGGACCCTGGGGCTGCCATGTGGCTGTGTGACATTTCCACAATCATATTTAACGCAAAACAGTAATGAATGAGATTAAACAAAATTCGCACAGTCGATTTTAAGATACATCCATATGTATGCTAGGAAGATATTTACACACAATATTGATGCGTGATTTGCAATTAATTAATTTTTTCTAATTTGTTCCAACCAGGATAATCCCATAGAATGTAATATATCGTTTTCGTGGGGGTCCTGAGGTGACTTCAGTGGACAACAGGTGTGATTGCTCTGGTAATAATAACGGTATCTATTGCTATATTTAAAACAAAACAGGCATTAATTTTATTTAAACATTCACAACACAAAACATTAGAAAGAACTTTAGAAAGGAAGGAAGATATTTGCGCATAATATGGACGCTATGATTTACAATTAGTTGCAGTACCAAAGAGTTCTGGACCGCTGCATGGATGTGTATAGAGGAGAGCCCTTTATTAAATTCAATGATAAACAGCACATAGTAGGGGCTATCATTATAGTCCTGTAACATGTATGAATGACTGTAATTGTGGATCCTCAGAGTCCCTCCCATTCCTTTAATGCATACGACAGTATTACTAAGGAGTGCTCAATTATTAATAATACTCCTTATCGATTCTTGCCATTCTTTGGATGCACGTTCGGAAAGGGGATGCTGCAGTTTGATGGAATTTTTTTGTCCCTTCCCTTCCTGACCCCTGTCTCCTTAAAAAAAACTATCGATTTCTGCAGGAAATGGGAAGCAGAATGCAGTGGTGGGAGCCATTTGGGCATCTCAGATCACTTAGAGCATCATTTCTAGGATATAATAAATCAATGATGGAGGTTTTGGCAGGGGCCAGTAGCAATGATCCCAGACAATTGCCATAGCACATTTCAGCTCAGACACACCAGATGGCACATGCCCCCTTCCTTTTGTTCAGTATTTTTAAAGTAACTGTGGGCACTGAAAAACTGAACCATTTTGTATCAACATTCTGAACTAGTAAGCACGCATGCACAAACATTATAGCAACAAATTTGCTTTTTAATTATTGTATATCTTCCATAATAGTTTTAGGGTGCATTAAGACTGCTCTATGTGGATAACCCGACTCATAACAAACAAGTAAATAAATAATAAGTTGCTCTGCAATTAGAATGAACAGCAGTATCGATTTTACTACTCGGAGTGGCATTGCTTGCCCATTGAATTTTCTCCTCTGTAATTTCATTCCAAATTATTGTGAATAACACCCTAGCCATCCTCAGAACCTAATAATAACTGTACCGACTGTAGGCCAGATGAACCGATGATTGTCTGTAGATCCTTTGTGTAAGAGAAAGACCATTTCTGGAGCTCGTTGCTCTATGGAAGCCTAATACACGTGGTGCTCCAAGTGCTGAAGAGAAAGCACCTGAGCTTCCTATACAGTTCTTTATGTATATCTCTTGGGTGTAATCGTGTGCAGGTTTTGTACCCATGTATAATGCCTTCCATGACTCATAAATCACCCTTTCCTTCTAACGTGCTGCCTTCTCCAAACATCAAACATAAATACAACATGGTATAGTCTGGAAACTAATGTCTCATCAAACAACCTAACTCAGGAGCCCTAATGCCCCATTGAGAAGTGGCACAAGTGAACCTAGTGTGCAACTGCACCCATTTCATCTCTCTCTCTCTCTCTCTCTCCCAGTCCCCTCCTCCTCCAAATGCCTATATTCCCTTTGATGTAAGCATTTTTGAATGAAGAACTACTCAGTGAGGTGTTGTGAAAACTGATCTGCACATGCTGGTTCTTTGATCTGAAAATCATTTTTTAAGGAATCAACAGACAGGTTCCAATGCCATGTACAGAATGAAGACCTCCTGATTGTATGTGTTGCCGTAGAATGACAAACGCAAGACTCGCCCAAAGCATGCATTAGAGTTGTTAAACAAAATAGCAGATCGTGTTTTTAGTTGCAGAATTGCAGGAACTTTCAGGAGAATACGTTTTAACAAGGTGGACTATTAATTCTTAAAAAGGGACTGCATTGTGGCCTTTTAAACAACACATTCGAGCAGCGATTGCCCCCCACACACACACACACCTGTCTAGCCATTTGAAACACGGGACATTGCTTCAGAGAGGATAGATAGTCACGGATTACTGCATCTCAACTGCAAGGTTTACAACAGGGTTCAGTTCCCATGGGAGGATGATCGCCCAGGACATGATTCCTATTAAGTTATTTAATCAAACACTGAGCGAGTAGTTGTGATTAGCACTACCCGCCCCATCATAGGAGCAAGACAAGGGGCTGGGAGGCTGGTGTCCGTCACAGATTGAGTGGGGGAGAAACCGTAAAAGTGTATGCACAGGTGAAAAGGGCACAAATTCAAACGAGTTACATCTTACATAAAGGCCAGCTTAAACTAGAAAAGAGTGTGTTCATGGATGAAACACCCCAAAGTATCTTTTAGACCTCAGGATTTTGTTGCCTTAAACATTTATAGCATAGATATATGGTCCTTGCTGTGCACACTCGCTTCAATGGTACTATTTCGGCAATAAAATTTGATATATTAGGTTTTATTTTTTTAAACATTTCAAGTTTGTTGAACAACTTCGGTACATAACAAAAAAAACTTGGTAGGGACGTCCCTCATCAATTCATACATGCAATGTCATTGCATTGTATTACAGGTATGCCTATTATCTTTAACAGTGGAGGGAAGATATAGGTTAAGCCTCTTTCTGCTTCTAGACCCTTTCGCTGTTCTGTTTCCAGCTGCCATTCTGTAACCATAGTTGCCCCCAATATTGTTCATATGCCCCTCCAATCCCTCTGTAAGTGTCCCCTATCAATAATAAATATTAATAATAAACTTTATTTCACTTAAGCGTCTTTCAAAATATCAAGGTGCTTTACAAAAAGAAACAAACAACAATGATAAAATCAGTAAACACAATAATAAACGGCCGTGTCCCTTCATTGCATGTCACTAAAGGCCTGACACCACAAAAAAGTTTTCAATGCCTGTTTGAAACCCCCCACAGTCGTGTACTCCTGAAGCTGATGGGTAGAGAATTCCAGAGGGTAGGGGCCACCTACATAAATGCAGGGGCCCCAAAAAGGCACCCTCGGAATCTCCAGCAAGCCCTCATCAGCCAAGCAGAGCTGTTGCTTGGGGCAGTAGGGAACAAAAAGCTATTTCAGGTAGTTGGGGCCAAGTCCATGTAGGGCTTTAAAAATCAGTAAACCAACTTTAAAGGTGATCTGCCACTGAATTGGCAGTCAGAGCAGATTGCGCAGCCCCTAGGTAATATACAATCGTGCTGCAATATTCTGCACTAGCTGCAGGCAGTGGATATCAACCCCAGGTAGCCCTAGGTACAGAGAGTTCAGTAATCAAGGCGCCAAGTCACAAAGGTGTGACCAGTGTAGGCAAGTCCCTGGGCGGAACAAGGTGCTTGATCCTGGCAATGTTCCTAAGATGGTAAAAGGAAGACTTGATGACCAACACCTGAGATCATAGCTGTCAGCCTTTCATAAGCTCCACCCCCAGGTCTTACACCCATTCAGAGGTACGGATCTGGGAGCCCCCCAGATAAAGTCCAGAGGACTGACCACCTCACTCTTTCCTGCATTCAACTTTAATCAGCTCGAATTCATCCAATCCTGGATTTCAGCAAGGCAGTTATCAAATAGCGAGAGAACACTATCCTGGTCGGGTGCAAAAGACAGGTAGAGCTGGGTATCATCAGCATAGCAGTGTGTCAACTAGGATTTAGTGCAAAGAAGTGCAAAATCATGCACTTGGGGCACAGAAACCCAGATGGAGTACACTTGTCACTGTCTGCAGGGTAGGGTGGTGGTGAATGGCACGCCGTTATGCCTGACGGACCCAAAGGCACACCCAATGCCTGTCTATATACAAGGCAAGAGTCACTGTTCCTTAAATTTATTGTGGGTCTAAATCACCAACACCATCTTGCTGGGAGATGCTGTTGTTTTGCACACCATTGCCATGCACGAACACCGATGTGATCATGAGAAATTATTTCAATTGGTCCCCTTAAAAAAAGACATATCCATTACATTTCTCTATACTTGTGAACACTCCAACAAACCTGACTTGTTTCATTATTCCTTAGCAATGCGCAGGGTCTGATTCCTCTCTGTTTATCATACATGCAGACCTTAATCATATGCTGAAGAAGGCTACAGTATTTAAAAGCATTTTATTATATTAGCAATAAGCAGCACTCCCAGTGTTATGTTAATGGTCAGTTAATCACCCTTCTAGGGGCATGTGGCACTCGGCTACACCTCATGCCACATTACACCACTAGAAGGTGATTAACAGACCATTAACATAATCCCTGGTCATGCCTTATTGCTTAATTCAGTAAGTAATAATATATCAGGAGCATTCAGCATACTGGAGCTGTGTTGTAGATAATTCTCTTCCCCCTTCACACTGTAAGCTCCTCCATGGTTCTTCAAGGTTCAGTCCAGCATTGGCACCAAAATAGTAACCCTTTAGTTTTTTAAACGAAAGCCACTAGTGCTTGTGTGTGTGTCACTGTAAAGAATGCATGGTCAGTAAGTAAGCATCCTTGGCACTAAGCATTCCCAGACACCGTTCAGGGGCATAATATATGTATTTGTTAATATTCTTTCAGCTAGGGAGGGAACATGGTATATCCTGTTTTTAAATAAATAATAAGTAAACAAATGCAGAACTGTGTTGTGCTGCCTTGTAAGCTTCCAGATGGCATTCCTCTCACTCTATCTATCTATCAATCTATCTATGATGTACTTGTAACTGTATGAAATGTACGTAATGCCTATCAGTTATCAGTGGCTGATGGTGGTTTTTCCAACAAATACTTTATTTATTCTGTTTTAGTATCTCTGGCTAAATTTGATTGACTCCCATAGTATATAGGTGAAATGAAAGTGAGCAAATGTTTTACTTGCTAATACTTTTTCTTTCCCTCAGAACAGAACAAGCAAGATAAGAGCTGGCAGGCAGGATAGAGCAGTGAGGTTACATGCGGAGCAGCATACTTGTGTGAGGTAGGCTGGATGGCACATTTGTGATCCTATTATTTTTTATTTGCAATTTCTTTCTACAACTGTGTAGTATGCTGTTCATGTATTAGAGTACTGCTGTAAGCCATTGGCTACCTCAAAATTGATTCCCTTTCTTTAATGGCTTGGAATTAAAAACAGGGTCTACAAAATAAAAGTGCATTTCACTTTTTAACTCTGTTGAAAGGAAGTTAGTAGTATGAAATTCATCATGTCCTCATTTAAACAGTTTTTGTATGAAAGGAATACAGATGGTGACTCAACATCCAGCGTGGTCTACATTTTTGTAGAGTAACCATCTGAGTGTACTTCTTTAGATTTATGCTAAAACTGTTTTAAATGAGGACATGATGAACATAAAGTCAACCTTCTTTTCAACAGAGTTTTAGAGCAAAAAGCATTTTATTTTCTAGACTCTGATTTTAATTCTTCCCATTAAAAGAGGGAAAATAAAATCATGTTTGCAACAGCCATTGACTTACATCAGTACTCAATTCCAATACATGAAAGCAGAGTTTAAAAGCTAAATGCTAAATTCATTTACATTTTATAAACTCAATAGTTTATTAATGCAAATGTTGTGTCTTTATTTTACCGTATTTATGCTTGTACTGCTACTGTATGTAATTGATTATTTGTTGTCTGCAGTTTCCTTTGTACCATATCATTTATTCTATTTCAATGTTACTCCTGTCTCCAGGACACACCTGGAAATGTGGGTGGGGCTGGATGTTTCCATGCTTGAGTCCCACCTGAGCTATTAGATAATTGCTCCATTCTGCCATCACTAATTGTGCAGAGGGAGCTCTGTCAGGAGCTGAGCTTATTTACTGTTTATCTGCTGGCATTGCAATGTTGTCGTATTTTGTCTACCTGCCTTCTTTGTAGCATAGATATTCTGTTAATCACCACCATCTTGTTCTGACTGCCAAGTGGACTAATCGGTACCTTTCGGGGACCCTAAAATGGAGTCTGACCCCAGGGGTCTTGTGAGTGAATTTCTTGTAAGAATTAGAAGTTTTGGGGATTTGGCTCCACATCTTGTATGTCACTTCCTCCTGTAAAAGCTAATTTTATTGAAACTGGATTTGCATTCCCATTTCTGTAATGATGTCAACACTTTTGTGGGGTAGAAGCATTGTAATTTTTAATTTCTGTAAATCCGTAACATAGAGGATAACGATGGTCATCAGCTTTGCAAACACTATGCCCAAAAGAATAGATAATCTTTGCCACCATGCTGCAAAAAGAGTGGTTTGGTCTTTTAGGTTGAAATTGAGGGAAGAAAGCCAAGATCCCACAAATGTGTCTTTTGGTGAGTTGGTGCCAAAATATTAGAGGGCTGCTAAGTTACAGTATCCGGGTTGAGTATTTTACCATAGACTCAACATTACACTGTTTAATGCATCAGGCCCACAACAAGCAACCCCAACTATATATACACACTCCTCACTCATGCACAGACAGACACACTCACACAGTCATGCACACACACACACACTATTTGTGAGTAGGGACAATCAGGTGGTCGCAGGCTGTACTGCTGCCCATTCCAATGTCAGGTAATCCCTACAGGCCCCTGCCATGGTATTGTGAGTGCAGCTGCCTTTAGTCTGTCTGGTTCTACACTTAAGAGGCAGAAGCACCAGGCAACCCTGCAAAGTTCAGGTTGGCTGTCAGATGGTCTCCCCGAGAGTATGCCATTTTCAGTGTGACTCATGTTGTGACCATCCACTCAGTAAGAACTTGTTACCTTCGCCATGAGACCAGCAAATCACAAGAATACAGAATCACAATTAAACCATACAGGCAATCATCATGTGAAAAGAATGCATTAGCAAGAGAAGCTGGCTGAACATAATTACAGGTAGGTGTCTGACTGAGGACAATTGAAATTTTTTATATGCACTTTGCATTTTGGGGAGTGAGATGGAGGGTGTGAAGAATGTAAAATCTGATTATGCTCATGTATGGATACTGTGATGATTGTACAGCACAGTGTGGCACACCATAGTCATATGAATGAAAGGGACACTGTCGTTTTTTTTTTTCATCATTATTTGTAGGTAAAACCAACAATTTATGATTGCTTACCATCTCTAAAATTCATTGATGCTGCTGGTTCTTTAATCACCTCCTTGTTTACAAGAACTGCAGCCACTTATGATAGTAATAGTTTCACCTTACGATGATGCTGTACTATTTACTAGTGACTCTGACCCTAAGGCTCTTGAGACAAGGCTTCAGAGCAATTTCTCAGTCATGGAAAGCTGGTTCCATAGCCACAAGTTAGTTATGAACTACAGAATGACTAAAACCATGCTGTTCTCCAGTTCCCAAAATAAGCATAGTACCTACCCTCTTCCATCACCAATGCAGAGGCTCCCCTGGAGTTAGTACAGCTCTTTAAATACCTAGGGATAACAGTTGATAGTGCGATGACCTATGCCCAGCATATTGACAACTTTGTGAAGGCCGTTAACTCACGCATCGGGCTGCTGTACAGGTACAAGCAATGTCTAACCCCAGAGACCCCAAGTTAGCTATCCACAGCTCGCTAGTCTTGCTTATTGATTACTACCTAGTAATATACAGGTTCACCACTGAAACAACTCTTCACCACATCACAGTGGCTCTCAAAAGCATGTTAGCTCATTACTGGCTCCTCACATTTGACCCACACATTCAACATGTACACACAGGCTAATTGGCTCCAGTTCAAAGGTAGGCTCAGGTATTAAACTTGTCTACTGGCCAAAAAAGTAATCCTAGGCAAATTGCCTCCTGGGGTGCAAGAGCTTCTTAACCCCACTGACAAATGTTGTCTTACCAAGGTTGACAGCCAGATTTTTAATATCCCCACTGTCGATCCGTGCTGGGTCATAGATCCTTTGCCCATCGAGACCCTCACTGAATGAACACCTGCCCCACATCTCTTGTACTACCACTCTAGGCTCTTTTAAGCAAAATTTAGGCAACAGTTAGTTGCAGAAGCCAGTTGTGACTGCTTCAAATAATCCTTTCTCAAGTGACCAGCACTTTAGCCTCCTTAGTTGTCCTGCACTTATCCTACTGTTTTTTCCCTCCTAACCACTTATCCTCTTACACTTCATTTAGTTCTCCCCTTCCTTCAGCCTCCCTCCTTTCACCCATATATGCCTTTCCACACTCTCCCCTCCCCAGCCACCCACTGTTTCTGCCCTCAATCACTCCATAGTTCTGACCCATACTCTCTCAACCTTGACAAGTCCCTTGGCTGATGCTACCTATTCCCTGTGGATTTGATGACTGTCTTTGTATGTTTCTCCACCCCCATATTGTCTTTGTGCTCAGCAGTTATAGCCTTCCTTTTAGCCCCTGCTCTTCATTTGTATAAGCTTTTGTATACCATGGCTTGCGCTTGTACTTTGCCCCTGTACTGTTAATCTGTGTGGTAATGCATTCTTTTGTATTGTTTTGAAGTATTTTCTGTGCCTTTGAATCTCTGCAAAGTATTGTTACTATTTTCTGTTTTTTTATACCCTGACATGAAACTTGTATAATGAGCTTGTTCTCAAGGTTCAATCCAAATAAATAACTAAAATAAAATAAGGGAGCTTGAACAAGGGAGGGGCGAGAATTTATGTGAGCAATTATTTACAGATTATATTTACTTTAAAACAGTTGAGTCCCTAAATTTTACTCAGTCCTATACAATTATTGATTTCCCAGGATGGACTACAGGCATGCCTAAATGGTGCCATGGGTTGGCCGGCATTGCAGCTGTGGTTGGGGCCTAAAGGGAAGAAAGGGTGATTAAATATGAGCAGCACACTTATTAACACACAGAACCATTTGTATCCTTTGCCGGATGGCCCAGTCACTTTAAACACTTTAAACCGCAAAATAAATCAATTGGTATCATTTCACAATTGATTGCTTCATTGCAGGAGCTACCCAGGTTTTACTCACTGTACCCAGATAAATGGAATAAGGCACTGATAACATCAAGACCTAATGCTTTCTCAAGTTGTTGGTGGCAACCAGGGCCTACATGACTCACCTCCACTTCATGGCCTTTCCTGTGGTGGCTGCAACCTGTGTGTAGCTGGATCGCAGGGGCTGATTCCTCAAGTCTGGTCTCTCACTGAGATGGTGCTGGTGCTGGTATAGGAACAGTCTTTTGGAGCCAAAGCTGTCATAGGCCAGTGTTACAGTTCAAGCTTCAAATACAGTTCAGTAAACTCACTTGACTGGCAACTTGCAGACTTGCTCAACTTGGTCAGAATACAAACAGGAACAACTGAGCCATTGGCCTCCTCCTTTTCTGAATGTGGCAGGAGACACCTACAACATCCACAAACTCCAATTGGCACTGGGTCCTTACTTCAAGAAATTCTCTCACTGTCCCTCTATCTGGCCACTTCTGGCAAAAGAGCACTTATCTGGCAAAGCGTCCTTTCTCTCAGCCTGGCAGCTGAATGAACATGATAATTTAGAGGAGTTAGGCCTCTTTGTGCAGACATAAGCAAGTCTTTAGACATGGGAGCTGGACTCAAGCCTTATATTTAAATTCAGTTTCTTATTGTTTGTACTTTGTGCATAGCCACCTAATAATGCAATGAGGCCAACTTTTCAAGGCCCTAGGCCACTATTCGGGGCCTACAGTGGTCCGACAGATAAGACCAAAAAGATTTTGGTTTTAATATCAACATTACATACAAACTGCTAGTAAATTCATGGGAGGTTCCATATAGCACATGCTTAATAATTAAGCAATAAGACAACACAGAGTGTGTTGTTGTTGATAATAATAACATCATTCCTCGAGGCGGGGTTGAAGCACGAGGCGATCCCGAAGCTTCCACCACCCAAGGAATGATATTACACAATAACACACACCCTGGAGTGCCTTGTTGCTATTATACAACGGTACATTTTAAATTAGTAATAAAATGTTTTTTAAAACATTTTTCTTTATGAAATTTTATTCTTTTTGTGAGGCATTTATTTGAAACATAAGAAAAGTAGTCCAGCAGGTGGTGCTCCTGCTTTATGCTGCCTCTCCTCCTCATCCTTTCTGTGTTTATCCCTTTCTTATTTTGTATGAGTCCCCCATTTAGTTACAGTTTTTTTCAATTGTGTATCACTATGGGGACTTTTGAAGCATTACACTGTCTGTGAGTGGGGAAAGGAAAACAGAGCTGTCAATTGGTAAGTGGAGCATGGTGGTTTAAACACCACATGCACTCTCTGGTTGTCAGGGTTTCTTTTCTTTCTTTTTGACTCAGGAGAAAGACTGAGGGGACAGCAGGAATGTGCAAAGCCGTGAGGGCCTCACTACTAAAACATGCTTGTGCCAGTTGGACAGTGAGTGGCTGAGCAGGGTCATGTTTGAAACTGCATTTAATTTTCTTCCTAGTATTTTCTTGACAGAAGCAGGCAGCTTCAGTGAACCATGTGACCGTAGTTACGGTCAACTTGGTTTACTGAAGCTGCTCAATCTGAAAGAGAAAATATTGTGCTCGCTTCAGGGAGAAAATGTTGAGTTCAACATTAAATCGACTTTAAGGGCTGAGCATGTAAGCAAGAAGACATGACAGGGTGGTGGTTGTCATGTGATAACCACTCACCTAGGTGCATGGTGAGGCATAAGGCCAAAGTCGAGTGTCCTTCCACACCTAGGTGCGTTATCACATGACAACCACCACACTGGAGTGTCTTATTATGCTTACAAATGGGTATTAACTATGGAAAAAGGACACTGACAAGGTGTTTATATTTTGAAAACTTTGTAACATTTATTTAAATACAGAATAGAGAATTAATTGAAACACTGAGATAAAATAGCCCCTTGGTAAACTTTTTGAATTGTAAAAATAGCATTACCAACAACATTAGCAAACAACAGTCTATTTGTTTGTAGTTTATGAATTGTACTTTACCATGGAATATTGGGTTCATGAGGTTAAATGGCATGTTTTCTAATACTGTTGTTTCTCTGGATGGTGGCTCAGATGTGCTGGTGGTTGACTCTATTTCTGTTTCTGGTTTTCATTTCTAGATTGAAGGCTCTAATTTGTGTATTTTGCTTGAAGATTCTGATCTTTGGTTTCTTCTGTGGTTTGTGCTAGGATTTCACTCCACTTTTCGTGATCTTCAGCAGAGGCACTCCAGTAACTTCTCAGTTGCTTCAGATATGTGTCCAGTTACTGCCATTATTTCTCATGCTTGCAGTCCTGCAGTTGATAGCAGATGAACTGCGGTGGCTTGAATTGAATGGTTTGTGTATCTTTGACTTAGATTACATCCCTTCCTCAATTGGGGCATCATGCCTGACAGGTAGTTCACACCCATGGGTTCCTTGGAATACCAGATCGGACTGCTGTTTATGTACTCCTGGCTTGAACATAGTGGGTGAAGGTAGAAATCTGGTGCCCTTGGTGGTAGCTTGGACAGGTACAGCTTAAATGAGTTCACTGGGCAGAGTGGGTCATCTGGTGAAGCATATATGAAGCCCCTATACTGGTCTCGCTGCCATCAGTGTGACTTTGTGTTTTTTGTTGCTTCATTGTATTTGAGGCTGACATACTCAATACCATTTTCATCTGTGTCTATTCTGAATGACTCAGGATGTAGGTCCCTTTGTCCCTCTCTCCTATAGAGCCATGTGTAACTGTACATCAAGCATACTTTCCATACAAGCCCTGATGGTGTTGATGGTGACAGTATCGAAGAAGTCTTCAGTTGGTGCAGGTCAACATCTGATAGTGGTGGGTGGTGAGTGGACCGTCCTTTTTCTCTCTTCTGTACTGCTTGACTACTGCAAGAAAGACATTGTTCACAGAGGTGAAGCAGTTATCTGTTATGATGTTAACACAGTTCCCAATGTCAGGACTGTTCAGTAGTCTGTTGAGACCTGCATGAAGCCCAAGGTAGCTAGAGATGGAGTACTGTTCACGGTACTGCTACAAACTTCGCATAGAATTTCCAGGTACAGTATTCAGATCACTAACTGGAACAGTTTTCAAATCCATTGCTGTTTCACATTTTGACACCAACTCAAGAAAATCTGACAAGCCCAGTTTGTGGTTTTAACTGTGTTTGCTCATCTTTAAGTTTCTCTATGGCTGTCAACTGATCATCAGTTAGAGTGAGATGCTTACTACAGATGCTCGGCTTTTTCTTTGGTGACTTCAACTGTTTCACTTTTGGAGGGTGTAGTTGTTGGTGTCTCTTATTGTCTTTCTCTGCTTGCAGTATAGCTTTGACATCTGCAGAGATTGCTGTTGGTTCATTACTCATTTTGGCATTTGCGGTGGCACTTGTGGCATTTGTTTTGCCTTCTGCTTGCTGTAGTATTTCTTGTATTCAAGGATGCTGCAGTAGTGAAAAATATAATTCAGGCACTTTTGACATGGTTGTCAGTTTTTTGCCTATTGAGGGGTACATGGTAAACAATGGTAAAATACAAATTATCAATCAATTAGAACAAGTAGACTGTTGCTTCCAAAGGTTGCTGTTAATTGCTATTTTTCGTTCATTCTATTACTTTAATGTTTGACTATTCTCAATGTCTCAATAAATTCTCTATTCTGTGTTCTACATTTGTTTTATGAGGTAAGACACACTGAGCTGAAAACTTTTCCCAGGTACTACCTGGGAACACAGGAAGTTCAGTTATTGGATCAGGATCACACAGTGTGCAAGTGAGGGCTGTGGATTCAAACCCAGGTCTCCAGAATTGCAGCACAGAGCATTCAACCACTATGCTCTGCTGCCTTCTTTAATATTACAATGTTTTCAACATTACAATTAACCCACATTGACAGTTCCCTTTTATTTCCATTGTTATTTCCCATTTTACCCATTTTTCTTAGTAAACTGCGGATTTTAGTTCTTTTCTGTCAACTGCTTTAAAGGCTCTGTAGCTGCATGACACTTACAATGCTTTTTATCTTACCTTGAGAGCTGTTCAGTCTATTGGGTTGTTGACTGGTTTTACTTTTGCCTGTGAGACTATTTCAAACTCGTTTGCCATTGCTATGTTCTGATTTAGTGCTTGGTTGTCTAGAGAACCTGTCATGTCACACCATTTCTTTTTTTTTATTTGTTGCTTCAGTAACTGTGGATACTTTATAGTGACCACTGAGGTTCGCTATTGTGTGGAATTTGTTTTTACTTTTGCAATTTTAAAATTCCTCTCTGATCGTAGTGGTCACTGCTTCTTTAATTTTTGGTGCCTACCATCATGCAACGTGCACTTCCATCTCAGGAACCGATCGGCTTTTTTTCCTATGGCTCTCTGTGCTTGCGTTGCCTTGCACCTTTACAAGTTGGTTGCTGCTCTGGTGTGGTCATTTGTTTGGTTCTAGATAATACTACATCGGGGTCGGGTGAACAATCTAGCAGTACCTTTACTAATATTCCATGTCACTGGGCGATTTCTTGATAGATTGCGACTTCCATCTGTGGCGTGATCAAGTATATGTTTTTTTTTTTAGTACCGTTGTTGCAGCGATTCACCTATCCAGTCAGACTACTATTGTGATGTGTGTGTCACACTGAGGGCTGGCATGTGGTATGACAGGGATAGCGATAGGGCTAGATTACACTACTATTTCTAAATTTTTACATATGTGTGCTGAGGGAGAAAGTACTCAGTGACTGTGGGAGAGATGCGTTAGAAATTATTTGCCAGTGTTTTGGGGTAGAAGTGTGACGAGCTTGCAGTCAGTTGGTAGTTGCCCGATGCTAAGATTGGATGTGCAGGTTGTTCATCTACTATGAACAGCAGGTTGTGTGGCCTACTAAGAGAAATGCTGCAGGTCTGTTTAGGAGAGGACAGTGATGCAACTAACAATGGGCACTAAGGTTCACTTGCTTTATGCTGTGATTTTTCTCATTTGTGTTATGGAATCATGTTTCTTTTTTATTTTTTGATGATGCCACTTGCCAGTCAGATGCTTTACTAACATGGAGGTCGGCGTTCCACAACAGAATGGAAAAAGCATTTATTTCAGGGTAGCCTCTGCACAGCTGGCTGGAAAATATTCCCAACCCAGTGGTTGTTACTCCTTATACCACTGGATTCCAAACCCTGTCAACCAATCAGGAGATATGATTTTTTTGCCCATTTTGTAATGCTGTTTGGTGTGACTGCCCACAGTGAGACATGAAATTGCGGGGGCATTGATTTAAGCAGTGACGGTTTCCCTATGAGTTGAAAAACACTAACTTTTTGCACTGGTGGGATGATTTCTGTCTGTGTCATAAGGTCATGTGTGTGCTGGACTTTGTAGAGTGATGTGATTGTTCAATAACAACACCGTCAAGATGCACACTGACCAATCAAGGAATGAGAAATTTTCTTGCCATTTGCAGTGTAAAGTAGCTCAGTAGGTAGCACACACACCTCTGAGGCCGGGAGATCAGGGGCTGTAGATTCACTTCCCATCAGCGCACTTGGGTTACTGTCCCAGTACTGACACTGTAGTGCAGCATGAGAGGGTGCTGCACTTCTGAGGTGCCGTCTTTAGGATGAGATGTTAAACCGAGGTCCCATCTGCTGGATTGGTGGTAGTTCAGGTGGATGTTAAAGATCCCATGGCACTTATCGAAAAAGTAGGGAATTGCCCGTGTCCTGGCCAAATTTCCCTCATTCACTAACAATACCACCAACAGCTTAATCTGGTTCAAGGTCAGTTGGCATTCATCTGTATCCCTCTCCCTGGGTCATGCCTGAAAATAGGCAGGGTTTTTCTAGTGCACTTACCAGGTCAACAAAAACTAAATAAATAATAGTAAATAAAATGGTTAGATATTCTGCTGGCATGTTAACAAAAACTTGAGAAAACAAGGGCTGCTTTAAACTCGATATGCAGTTTTCAAAGAAAACAATTGTTAACCTTATACTGTATCATATATATGCTAGAAATTATATTAAACAGTGCTGAATCCATATGCACACCTGCACTACCTGGGTCTGTTACAATGAAGTCAAGCCATCTATGGGATTTGTATTCTTGTTCTTAACAACTGAAAAGCAATTCAAGTACACTAAAGTTATTTTTCTTTGATCTCAGTCAGTGTTATTCCTTTTAAATTTTAATAACATACTAATAATTAACCCTCCTTATAAAACAGACCAACAGTACTTTTGATATGCTTAATGGCTTGCATACCTGCATCTCTATGTTATTTTTCACTGAAATCCAGAACTTATCTATATTTTATGAGAAACACACAAAACACCTCAGTAACCCATATTAACAATGCTCACTAACTGTTTTAGAACTTCTGTTACAAACTGTAACATATTGTTACACTTCAGGTTTCTACAATATTCACTTGTTCTTTCTACAGCTTTGTAATGCGGTGTAAAGTAAGACAGGATGGGGTGTGTTCTGGAAAGACCTGTCCCCTTTAGCCTCTGGAAATGTAGTCAGATCTGTTCATTGCACCCTCCCAGAGTGCCTTATTTGTTTATTTTGTTTATTGAGAGATTCAGAAGACCTTTGAGTAAGAGACTCCTTTACAAAGGTTCTACTTCAAGTAAATTATTGCACTAAATAACTAGGGGTTATTTCTTTTTACTTTTATGTTAAATATATATATATATATATATATATATATATATATATATATACACACACACACATATTGCAAAATAAACTACATTAATGCATCAGTTAGGGTTGGTATTAAAGTGTCAAAAGCTGGGAAATTCAACATTATGGTTTCCAACCTAACTCCCACCCCAGCCCCCAAGCAGCAAGTCCACACAAGCAACCACAGACAGTCATCATCAGGTAAGACAAACAACATACAACTGCTTCTAGATGTCACAAATGCTATAGTACTGACATGCTACCTTTGTGGATTTGTATCAGCAGCATGCAAACTGCAAAATATACACACTCGTCACTGCAGATAGGAATCCACAATACTGATGGATGCCTGGAACGTCCTCCCAGCATAGGTGGTGGGGCAAAATGGTAATAGGATTCAAGAATGCATGGGGTAGGCATAAGGAACCTTAACAGTAAGGAAAGGGAGAGCAGGAGATCAAGCAGGGTCTCAGTGTTACAGTAGGTAGGAAAATGGCAGACTGTTTCTGTGTTATACTGAAATCATCACATTGCTTCTGTACACAGAAACAGAGGCCCCTCCAGCCTGATATAAACCCATTATATCCAAATTACAAGACTTCTTTTCTCTATGCCCCTATGGAGCTAGTCTTTCTGTAGCAAAGAGGGTCATGTTTCACTTCAACCAGAGGTGTAAGACATACACCAACTTCTGGCTCCAGAAAAGCAGCCCTCTTGCACACAGAAAACCTCTGAAGAAACACAGGACCCTCAGGGAACTTTGCTTCTGCAGACAGAGTACTGCTGCAATTTTCATATCATGATTTTTGGTATCTATGCTTCTGCATCCAGAAGTCAGTGTGTATGTCTTACACCTGCAGCTGCAGAAGTGCAGGTCAATCAATTGTGTGTATATTTATGGTGTTCATGGCTACATGAGACTATAGAAAGGCTGAAAGGATCACTTTGCCCACCTAGTCTGCCATTTTCCTACATACTGTAACACACAGACCCTACTTGATCTTATTTATTTATTTTATTATTTAGCTTTTGTTAACCAGGTAAGCACATTAGACAAAAACAAATGCCTATTTTCAAGTCAGCTCCCTCACCCCTTTTCTTACCACTAAGGTTCCCTTATTCCTATTGCATGCATTCTTGAATCCTGTTACTGTTTTGCCCCACCACTACCATGGGAGGATGTTCCAGGCATCCACCAGTATACGTGATTTCAACCATTGTAAGTTTTTAGTCTTACCTGATGGTGGCTGTCTGTAGTTGCTTGTGTGGTTTTGTCCTTTTGCTGCTTGGGGGTCATGGTGAGGAGTTAGGGTTGCAAACTCCAACATCAAATTTCCTAGCTTTTGACACTTAATACCAACCTAACTGATGCATTAATGTAGTTTTGCAATTAATTTCCCTACATTTTGAGATAGTGTAATAGTAGCCTTTTGCCTGTGGGAGTGCAGGGCCCTCTGGACCCTGCACTCCCCCATCTATAACTTTGAGATAGAGTAATGGTACCTTATTTGCCTGAGGGTCCTGCAATCCCAACCTTCCAAAATACATATATTTATGAAGCTGTGGAGGGACCTGTGCTTCCATTTGTAGGACAACAGGGACCAAATTGTCAGCATGAATATCTTATTACTCCAACTCATAATCCGTTCCTGAAAATTTTTGAATCCCTGCCAAAGGTAATTTCATGCAACTGCAACACCATTCTACACCACAAGTGCAAAAACAATTTTTGACCAGGATTTAAAAATGACAGCTGTGATATATGAGGTGGGGTAATACAAAGTCTGTGTTCAAAATTGGGGTCAAAATATTTAATATTTCAGAAGTTACGATCATGTGTAGCAAAATGGCAATGAATTTTCATAAATTTGCCATTTTACATATTTGACCCCAAAATTTCAACCTATTATGACCCCACCTCATGAACAACGTCAGGAAAAATTGACAAATCCTACCCAAAGGTGAATTTGCCAATTAATCACATTTCAACCAGGAGCTGGGTAATGAGACATATTGGTCATGAGGTGGGGTCCCTGAAAGACATGTTTCAAATCTGGGTCAAAATGTCAAAAACAGCTGAGTTGAAACCCCATTGAAATACATTGAACCACATTTACCTTAGTTTTCATATTGCAGTTGTCGGTTCCAGCTGCAAGATGTGTCTTCAATCGGAGAGTGGATCAAAACCTGAGACCTGTCCATGTGAGTGAGGACATGGGGAGGAGGTGTACTTTAGGGTGTAGGGTTGTGGGTACTGAGTGGGAGGTAGGGGTGGGGGCTAATGGTGAGGGACACTTTTTTTGCAGCACCAAAAAAAAAAACATCAAGGGATGGTTTCTTTTTGCAGGAATGGATTTGGGTGGTGGGGGTGGTGCCACTAGACACCAGGGACATAAAGGAGCTGAATTTGGGGACAGTGAGTCTACAAGGGGGAGTGCAAAGGGACCACTGGATCACCAATGATGACAAAAAAAATAAAAAATACAGGGATGGAGATCAGAGAATGGGGAGGGATCACTAGACTACCAGGATTTGAATTTGTTATTACCAGGGACAGCAATTGGAGAACAGGGAGGGTGAGGGACCACTAGACTACCAGGGCTAATATGAGGACAGTGATCAGAAAATGGCAGAGGAGAGGAACCACTGCAGCCCCAAAATAACATCAAGGGAAAGTTTTCTTTTGCAGAAATGGACTGGGGGTGCCACTAGACACTAGGTATATAATGGGCTGCATTGGGGACAGTGATCAGACAATGGGAGGGCAGAGGACTAATGGACTACTGTGGATTAAAAATAGGGACAGCAATTAGAGAACAGGAGAGGGAGAGGGACCACTGGACTACCAGATGAAAATTTTACTGTTCGAACAGTAAACTTTAAACTATTATGAGTGTAAATGGTTATTTACCATTCAAACAGTAAAGTTCGAACAGTAAATAGTTATTTACTATTTGAACAGTAAAGTTCAAACAGTAAATAACAAATTGAACAGTATTTACTTAGTAGTGTGAGGGGCTTTGGTTATTTATTACCATGGATGGCAATCGGTGAATGGGGGCGGGGAGAGGGACTACTAGACTACCAGAACTGCGGTAATGGCAATTTACTGTTTAAAAATGTAAGTTTGAACTATTATGAGTGTAATAGTTATTTATCATTTGAACAGTAAAGTTCAAACAGTAAATAGTTATCTACCTTTTGAACAGCAAAGTTGAGCGGTAAATAGTTATTTACCATTTGAACAGAAAAGTTTTGAATGGTAAATGAATATTTAAATTTGAACAGTAAAGTTCAAACAGTGAATAGGTTATTTACGTTCCAACATTAAATGGTTATTTACAGTTCAAACTGTTTTCATTTATCTGCCTGTCTTGCAGCTATCACCGAATTGTTATAATTCAAAATGGTAATACATTTTACACAAACCATCCAAAGAAACATAGGCTTTGACTGCAGATAAGGACCACTTGGCCCACCTAGTCTGCCATTTCCTACCTACAGGATAAGCTGCAGATCCTAGTTAACCAACAGCCTATTTCTTCCTACCCCCACAAGAATTGCCTTATGTCTGTCCCATGCATTCTTGAAGGCAGGGTGTGTACCAAAGTACACCCTTGGTACACACCACCATCTAAACAATTCTGAGAAAACCTCATTCTGTGTAGGCTATAGGTGATGGCAAAATATCCCATGTTAATCTGTGGGGAAAAAACATAATTTTTACTGTTTTTCACCACTTTATATTCAGAAACCATACAAGATGGCATACAAAACTTTTCAAATCTAGTGACACTGGCAGAATGACCGTGCATGCCATATTTTGGGCTATTTCATAAACAAATGCCAAAGTTATTAGGGTACTATCGAAATATATATATATATATATATATATATATATATATATATATATATATGTGTGTATATATATATATATATATATATATATATATAGATATATATAGATATATATATATATATCATTATAGTGGCATGGTAGTGCCAGTACAGTTAGGGTTGAGTAGCCACTTTAATGTTAAACCTCAGATTTTGCACTTTAATAACTTTGCAACTGTATGACAGATTTGCCTGAAATTTTACATGCCAGTCTGGTACCATAGATCTCTGGATCTGGCAAGTTGTGTTACAGTCAGATGTATGGTTGCAGAACTACAGAGTGCCAAAAATGCAAAAAACCTGACTTTTGCATGTTTCTTTGCTCAGCCTACAGTTTGTGAAATCGGTCCGAAAACTTCAGGGAACATGCAGCGGGGTCCCCAATGTGCCTTTAGAAGATTTATAGAAAACTATTAAATGGTTCAAAGTTATTAAAAAAATGAATCCCATTATAGTCTAGGGAAAAGTTAACAACAGTTGCAACACTTTCACAAATGCAGTTTTACTGTCACAAATGAGCCCTTTACTTTCATGAGTCAGACTTTTTTCTTTTTTAGCTAGAGTTCAGAAAAATGCCTGCCATTTAAAATTGGGACCCTCTAGGAACACAGTTCTTGTTGTGTTCACCTAGTTGAGTCCTGAGGATGCTAGCCATGTCTTTTTTTTTTTTTTTTGGGGGGGTAAAACACCCCAGAAATATGTTTTCCAAATTTTATAAAAGTACTTTTCACAAAACACTTTCACAAATCACAGACTTCTGTGATTTGTCTTCGCGAAAGTGTAAGTGATTTACAAAAACAATTTGCTAAAGTATGGCCAAAACAACAGGAAATATTTGCCACCCTGCTGCAAAATAACAGTTTGGTCTCTTGGCTGAAACTTGCAGGAGAAGAAAGCCAACATCCACATATGTGCCTTTTGGTAGTTTGGTGTCAAAATATTACAGGGCTACAAGGTTCGGCACTCTGAAGTTGACAATTTTCCCATAGGATAACATTCGGCACCCTCTGTGCCTTTTGGGTCAGTATCTCGAAAATGGTTTGAGATACAGACTTTTCATCACAAAATGCTTAATCCCCCACTGGAGGCTAAGTACAAAACTAGCCTGGAAAGTCATAACTAATATAAAATTTTAATTGTATGTCCGTTGTCGGTTCTTGAGATATAAGCAATTTAGTATTCCAAGTGCTCATTTTCCTGTCCGAGGGCCACTAATATGCCCACATTCTTTGTATTCACTGTGCTTCTGGATGCAGCTCTTTTGGACACAAAGCATGTGCATTACCATTAGCGTTTGCATTCACGGTTGCACTTGTGTTTCCGTTATCGTTTGCATTTGCGTTTATGTTTGCTCTTGAGTTTCCATTACGTTTGCGTTAGCATTTCCATTTATCACTGTTAGCGTTACTGTTTGCATTTGCATTACGTTTGCATTTCCATTTTGTTTGGTTTACGTTACATTACCATTTGCATTTCCATTACCGTTTATCATATGCGCTTTGCGTTACCATTTGCTTACTGCGTTACCCTTACCGTTAGTGTTGCTATTACTGTTTGTGTGACTTTCTGGAGGTGATCAACACATGCAGCTTGCTTGACTGGAGCCCTTTAGCTGGATTATGCACTTAACTGCAGGAGAAATGCCCTTGATATGTAGTTTTGTAAGGTTATAAAATCTTTTCATGACTTGTGATATGAAAAAGATTCCTTTTGTATCAAGTCACAAAAGATCCTTTTGTGAGGGAAAAGTCCTTTCTTGGTTGCCAGCATGTTTTCCCTGATGTCTAGTGGCACCCTCCACACTCGGATAACCATCCCTGTATTTTTTAATATTTTATTTTACAGTATATTTCTCCCTGGTGTCAAGTGGATCCCCACCCACCTGATCACCACCCCATATTTTTCATGGTTTCCATGGAGTCTAGTGGCAATCCCCCACCCTCAGATTGCCCTCCCTGTATTTATTTTTTAAATATTTTATTTTATATTTCTCCTTGATGTCTCAGATCCCCCACCATGTGATCGCTGCCCTCATATTTTTCATGGTTTCCCTGGTATCTAGTGGCACCCCTACCCCCACCATTCAGATCAGAACCACCCCTTGTTTCTTTATTGTATTCCTGATGTCTTGTGGCAACCCCTCCTCCCTCCGATCGCCAGTCTGCCTGTAAAACAAAACACAGTCACTCAATTTTTTAAACTGTAAAAAGAAAATGATCCCTCAAGGATCAAACCCTTTCAACCCGACCTCCACTCAGCACTAACCACCCCGCATCCCTCCCACATGCTCTCACTCACCTGAACAGATTTCAGGGTCAAGATGCACTCTCCGATCAAAGGCATGTCTTGCTGCTGGAACCAGCAACTGCAATATGAGAAAATAAGGTAAATGTGGTTCAATATATTTCAATGGGGCTTTCAACTTTGATTTATCACTTGACCATTTTGCATATTTGAACACCAGATTTTCAACATGGCCTTTGGGGACACCACCTCATGAACAGTGTCAGTTTAATTCCACAAATCTAGCCCAATCTCTTTTAAATCACCATCCACAAGTGTTTCAGAAAGAATCCTCCTATCGTGGATGACGCTGTTCTCTGCACTAGTCACCCTACCCCACTACTCTGGAATGATGAATGCAGTGCTATTTTAAGATTGTCAAGACTGATTCATTAATGCATGGTTATTGTTAAACTATAGGAAAACAAAACACATGCTGTTTGCTTCTACACATAGCAGGTACAAGTCATCCAAACTAGTTATGCAAAACAAATAAAATGAAACTCTCAAAATGGTCCAAAACTTCAAATATCTTGGGGTTACCTTGGATAACTCCCTGTCTTACTCATTACACAATGACCAGGTCACTAGGTTTGCTAATAGGAAAATCAGCTAGCTGTACAGACATAGGCACTGCCTTACAGAAGATGCCCTTAAACTCATCATAAATAGTTCAGTCTTTTCTGTAATAGACTATGGTCTAGTCATCCATAGTGCGACCTCTGATGCAGCCATAAGAAGGATTGCCTTAACACTGAATAAAGCCTGCAGACTAGTCCTGTGTGCCTCATGCCTTACCCAAACCTGTGACCTCTATTCGCCTCGGATTGGCTAGACCCAGATAACAGAATTTTATATCAATCATGTCTTCTAGCCAAAATGACTATCCTTGCCTAGCTCCCAGCTGGGTTCAGTCCATGCTTAACCCAGCTGCAGCAGCTAGACTGACCAGAGTGTCAGATATCAATCCTTATAAGGTCCCTTTCCACTGAACTTCACAAGATCAATGATTCTTGGTTTCCAGGCCCAAACCTGCTCAACCCCTCCCAAGTAACCTACTCACTGAATCAAAATTGGACCTTTTAAATCAAAACTCCACTCACATCTCACAAGTCTAAAGAAATGCACTTTCTTCCACTAACCAGTAAATCTGGCGAGGTTAGTCCTGATTATCATAGCACTTTATTCTCCCTTAGTTGCTACCTATAACCCTTCTATCATCATCCACCATCTTCTACAATCCTACACCCTCTGCTCTACCCTCTTAACCACTCTGCTCCTACCTTAACAACTTCCTTCCTCATCTTCATACCTCCACTGCCCCACCCACCATCCCCCTTCTGGAAAAAGGTTACTGGCTATGCTGGTTTCTACATTGCACCTAATCAACTTCCCTCCTTAGTTACTTGTTATATCTTGTAATAAGAATTCCTTCTCCTGTTCAATAACATTGAGTTGTGCTTATTGTTTTTCTGCTGTGAATTTCTTTTGTTCTGCATGTGTATATATTAATGCGCCTGCCATCACAACCTTTATTATATGTAAAATGTGTCTGTTTTGACTGTCTGTTCTTGATGTGGAACCTCTGTAAATAAGCTTTTAGCCAAAGATTGTAATCCAAGATTGTAATAAATAAATAAAACATGATTTCACGGTTGTGTGGCAAAATCACTTTTCTGACAGAATTTGAACAATATCACTGCTCTTCTTCATGAGGTGAGGTCAGAAGAAGCCCATGTTTAAAATGTGTGGTCAGAATATGTAAAACAATGGCAAAGTTATACAGCGTGTTGAAATTTTGATCGTTCACTCGTAACTCTGGTAATTTTAAATATTTTGATCCCAAATTTTCAACATAGGCATATTTTCACACTACCTCATGAATGTGACAGTTGTCCTTTTCAAATCCTGTCCAAACTGTCTTTCATACCTGTGGCATGGAATGATGTTGCGGTGACAAGTAATCACATTTTGGCAGGAATTTGACAATTTTCAGTACTGGGTTCATGAGGTAGGGTAATAAGAAGGCTATAGGTGACAATTTGTGTCTTTTGCAAAATTGGCAGTGCAGTGCCCTCCAGGTCCAATGCTTCCACAGCAACATACATATACACATCTGTGGACGGATGGGAGTGCAAGACCTGGAGGGCCCAGTGCTCCCACTGGCGAATAGAGATATGATTACACTACCTGGAAAAGTATGAATGTGTGGGGAGCACAGGGCTGAGCTCTTTCCCACAAGCAAATGAGGATGCGATTATGCTATCTAAAAAGAAAGGAAATTAATTGCAAAAATGTCATTAATGCACTAGTTAGGGTTAAAGCTATAATTGTAGGGAAATGTGACATTCAGGTTTCCAACCTTAACACCCCACCCCTACCCTACAAGCAGCAACACAGGTATAGGGTGTGTCTTGGGGGTTGTCAACCTAATACTCACCTCATTTTCATACTGTACCGAGAAGGAGGTCGGGATCCCCAAGATCCCCCAAGTGGTCCTTGAGCCCAGAAGGACTCAGTTTGAGCCAGATGAAACTTTACATAATCTGATGAGAGAGATTATCTGATTGAAATACATGGAATAGGCTGTTTGGATGGGAATCTCCAGAAACTCTAACAAATGTTATGCGCTCCTATTTAACATTTCACAAGATACACAACTCATGCTTTAACTCCTCCAAATTTGATGACACAGACTGTGTTCTACTCTGTCCAAATGATAGGAATTGGCCTGGTCAGTTTGGTAACAAGCCCAAACCCTTTCTGCATTGGGAATTAGAATGATGACTCCCATGTTCGTACCTAAGGAAACAAATTCAAATCCAATAAAAATTAAAAGCACAAAGGAGAAAAAGAAAAAATATATAGTGAGGAAGATATGGAAAGAGTTAACAGAGTTAAGAACACAAGTAAAGTTAGAAAAATTAAATTGGCTACTTGGTAAAGCAAAACAGTAGCAATTTTGGATGGAAATTAGATTCCAAGGACTCAATAGTCATAACCAAACAACGTTTCTCAGACTTTGTGTCAAGAGCTTTGGATCTAAATATTTCATGGATTCTATAGAATGGATTACTTTGCATAATAAAAGTTCTGAATTATCTCAAATAGATCTTAGTTTAAAAGTACAAATATAGTGGATATGGTTTTGAAGGCCTCCCCAGTTTTAGACCACATTGGTCTTTACATAGTTAGTTCAGCTACACTAAATGTATCAGCTCAAAGTGAGCTAAAAACTAAAGATGAGATACATGGTAATACACATTTTGAGATTAGTTGTCCTAACAGAGTTTCAATTTTAACACCAGAATGTATATTATGACAAAAGAACCTAGATCTTAATAATCAAGAAAACAAAAAAAAGGAAACAGGAGAAAAGGAATTGTTTTCAATATTATCATGGAATATAGAAGGGCTGGTATATAAACTGGCAGACAAAGAAACCAGGGCCTTTCTTTCTCAATGGGACATTCTGGGCCAGATATTCAAAACTTTGCCCCTGGGCAAATTAGCACTTCCCAGTGGGCAAACTTAGTCCAGAGCACAAAGCAAGCTATATTAAAAAGGAAATAGCATGGTGCTTATCCTGCTGAATGTAGCAGTCTAAGGAAGCCGGCAAACTGGTCTGGGAGTGCAGGGCAAAATAGTCCGGGAATAAGACAGCACTGAATATAGCAACAGGGAAGTACAAACTGCAACTGCAGCTCATTAGACCCTGAAGCAAGACAGTGTTGCAGGTGGAGAACATTGTGTGTGATTGCACAGAGATGTCTCACATCTACTACAGGCACACCTCTCAACCTCCTGCCTCATAAGCCAGGGACAAGGCTTAAAAAGTCAGGGACAAAGGTTTAAAATCAGGGACACATCTTACGAATGGTGATATCCGTAGAATAAGTAGTTTAGTGTAACATGCATTTCCTGAGGAAGAACTCGTCTGTAACATTAATGTTTGACATTATTTTATGCTTACAACCCCACTGTTTGGTCATGGAAACACAATGCTTAGGAGGAACAGAGTAAACCTTTGAGATAACATCAGGGATGTCCCTGAAAATCAGGGACAGTTGGCAGTATGGCTGCAAACAACAATGTAAGCCACACACTGCAGAACTGTGCTATGCTGAAGTGAGGTTTGCCGGGCTAACCTGATTGCACAGTGCTAACATTGCCTGGGCAAACTGTTAGCCAGGCAAACAGGAGCTATATTCAAAGCTCCCATGCAAATGAGCCTACTTAGGTAATCCGTGGGCAAACAGGCACATTTGCATCTCATTATATGCTGCATAGCATAGATTACCATGCAGTATGCCTGGTGGTACTGCACAGTGCACACAGCTCCACCTGTCGGTCAGAATGGCAGTACAGACTGGACGCTGCAGGCCAAGGCATGCCCACAGTGTCCCCTGTTGGTCAGAATGGAAGCACAGGCAGGAAGCAGCAGGAACTGTGTGTTGGCAGATACTAGCAGTGCATACAACATACTATGCAGCACTGCAAGCAGTACATAATGATATATATATATATATATATATATATATATATGTAGATTTGTAGTGATCTATAAATATAGATAGATACAGAAACACATGCATATATATATGGATAGATTGATAGCTATATACACACACACACACACACTACTTGTGGCCACACGTGCCTTGGATGATGCCCACCCCACACCAACAGAGGCGGCCCACAGCAGGTGTGGGTGGAACACAGTGGGGGACACAAGTATGCATGGGGCAGGCATAAGGCAAACCTGCTGGGGTGGGGGATATCAGCTGTAGGGTCACTGGGCTGCGCAGTGCAGCCATCCAATATATAGGGACCTGGGCAGACAGGCTGGGCCAGGCAGCCCATCTCAGCTGTCATGATCCCTGTTCCCACTTGTGTTGGTTCCACTCCCTGGTAGTCCAGCTGTCCCTCAGCCCCAAACATAAACCCCCAACCCCGGTCCATGTAAAACACTTATTTGTCCCTGGTAGTCTAGTGGTCCCCCCACGAATCCCGACCCCGGTACATGTACATCACAGAAATTGCCCTGGTGTTCCAGTGGTTCCCCACCACCCAAAGCACAATCCCGAGCTCCCCATAGCTGTGATATTTAGAGAATTTCCAGGTGTTAAGTGGTCCCTCAGCTCCCAAGCATGATCCCAGAAACACTTGAGTATTTAGAAATTTCCCTGGTGTTCTAATTGGTGCCCCACCCCCATGCATGATCCCGATGCCCAGTAGCCCTGAAAAGACAGCAATACCTGGTGGTCTAGTGGTTCCCCAACCCAGAGTGCACCGCCTGTCCTCCCAGTACACAGCCTAGATCGGCGGAGCCGGCCAGCCCTCTCACTCACCAGCCAGCCACCGACTGCAGATGCATGAGCGTACTAAAAGAGTAGCACTCATGCATACCACAGTCGGCGGCCGGCCATGGTGGTGAGAGGAGGGCTGAGCCGTCACCGGTGCCATACCTAGGCTGTGTACAGGAGGACAGGCAGCGACTTCCTGGTGGGGGACCACCAGACCACCAGGTATTGCTCTCTTTGGGGCTGCCAGGCATTGGGGATCATGCTTTGGGGGTTGCCACTAGAACACCAGGGAAATTTCTAAATACTGCTGCTATGGGGTCAGGGGATCGTGCTTGGGGGTGGGGAACCCATTAGAACACCATGGATATTCTCTAAATACTGCAGCTATGGGGTCAGGGATTATGCTTGGTGGGTGGGGGGAACCACCAGAACACCAGGGATATTCTCTAAATACCATGGCTACGGGGGTCGGGATTGTGTCAGGGGGTGGGGGACCACTAGAACACCAAAAAAAAATTCTCTAAATACTGTGACTACGGGGGTCAGGGATCATGCTTTGGGGACCACTAGAACACCAGGGAATTTCTACTACAGCAGCCACGGGTGGGGGATCATGCTTGGGGTGGGGGACCACTATAACACCAGGAGAATTCTCTAATTACCATGGCTAGGGGGTTGGGGATCATGCTGGGGTGGTGGAGGACCACTAGCACACCAGGGATTACTGTGCTTATTGGAGCTACTGGGGCTCGGGGATCAATCTGAGGGCACCGCTACATCACCGCCAGCTTTTTGTTGGTGGTATTTAGCGCCGTGCTCTGGAGGTCACACTAATGCCTGTAGTGCGGCTATACATTTGAATATGCCACACAGTTGGCATGGCATGTTAGCGCCATCACACAGCGCCCGGGCGCTATTAGGGCTTCTTAATATTGCAGCCTCATGCAAATCCAGTGCTATTACAGTGCTATGGTTTTGCACTGGGCGTAATTGTTTGAATATCTGCTCTCTATGTCTACAAGAGTTCAGTTTATTCCTGCCATCTGTCAAGGTAAAGGAAGTATGGGCACAATAAGGTGGGGTTATTAATATATACTAAAACACTCTTACATTTTAAAGGCTCACTATTACAAACCACATCAGAGAATATCCTTGCAGTTAATTTAATAAATAAAGATACTCAAATAATTATCATTAATGTTTATTTTCCATTTAAACAAAATTCATTTATAGAGGTTTGGATCATGTTTAAGAACTTTTGATTATCTGTGAAGAAAATATAGTCACGAAGAGATTTATATTTTGGGAGATTTTAATGCAAGAATAACAATAGATTAGCATAATGAAGATTTTAATTCAGAGCTATATGAGGATTTATGGCTGTCAAGAAATGATTAATATTAAGCAAAGTGGAACAGACTGCACAAAGGAACAAGCAGTGCTCAATTCAAAAAATCAAGGAAAAGCAGACAGGGAACCAGCTCCTGCTTTAAAACATACAAAGCTCTGTTGTAGCTCTACTTTTAAGAATTACCAGCCAAGAATGCTAATGTGGCACACATAATTTTAGTGCTGAATACAAAAGCACAAAACTCACTTAAAATTATGACTGAGTAATTCTGAAGGAGTCCATGAATGGCTGAAGTCCAGGAATGGCAGTGAAGTACTGAACTGAAGCCAACCCCACCACCACCCTTCAGAGACTGACAGGCATTGGAATGTGCCTTTGGGCCATCAGGCATCATGGCCATGCCATTTCACCACACCCTATCCTGCAGACACCAACAAGTGTCAAGGTGTGCCTTAGGGTCTTTGGCCTTATGCGCACTACATTCCATCAGGAAATATGGTGAGATGGGTGTATAAGAGAATGGGTGAACTTTGGGGTCAAGAGCCCAAGGCACACCTCAATGCTTCTCACTGGCTGCAGGGTGTGGAATGGTATGAGCATTACAGGCGGAATCCCAAGTCACACCCTGATCCCTGTCATTCTCTACAGAGTGGGGCATTATGGTCGGAAAACCTAATGCCTCAGGCATTCATTAGGTATTTTCACTCCAAATTTTCAACATGTTTTTTGTGACCCCCATCTCATGAACAGTGGCAATATCAGTTTGTTAGCTGAAAATTACTTTTGCACAGCGACTATGGCATTTAGCACCACAGGTGCAAAAACACATTCGAACAGGATGTGAAAATGACAGCTGTACTGTTCATGGGGAGGTGAAAAAATGGCAATGTTGAAAATCTGCAGTGAAAATATTTAAAAACTGGTGAAGTCAGAGCGATGTAGAAACTGTGCAATGCACACCCGTAATGTAATTAGTTTGGGGATTTAATTTTTACAGCAGATTGTCAACACACAGGAATTTTGGGACCTCCGATCATGAACAGTGTCACTGTGATTTTCTTTATCTGTCCCGAACAATAATTTCCCACAGTGACCACGCATTTCTGCGCTGAAAGTGGAAAATACATTTCGCCATGTTGTGAAAAATGACAGCTGTGCTGTTCATAAGGAAGTGTGGAAAAATGCCACTGGTGAAACTCTGGACTGAAAATATTACAAATTCATGAACTTACGAGGGTGCATGGAAACTGGGCAATGCTCACTCATTTTATGGACTTTTGTCACCAAATTTTCAATATAGCCATTTTAAGACCTATGCTCATGAACAGTGTCACTGTGATTTTCTTAATCTGCCCCAAACATTGCTCGCGACACCGACTGCACCATTGTGCACATATGCAGAAACACATTTTGGGTGAGTGAAAAATGGCAGCTTGTACTGCTCATAAGGAAGTGCAATAAAATGGCAATGTTGAAAATCTAGCGTGCAAATATTAAAATTCGCAAACTTGTGAGTGTGTTAAGGAACTGCACAATGTGCACTCCTAAAACGGTCATTTTGAGAATTTTTCACCAAATTGCAATATAGCCATTTTAAGACCTCTGCTCATGAACGGTGTCACTGTGATTTTCTTAGTCTGTCCCAAATCATTGATTAGCATTAACCGACCGCGCCCATTGTGCACTAGATGCAGGGAAACACATTCTGGGTGACATGAAAAATGACAGCTGTATTGCTCATAAGGAGGTGTGGTAAAATGGCAATGTTGAAAATCTGGAGTGCAAATATTAAAAATTCGAACTTCTGACGTGCGTAGGAACTGCAGAACGCACGCCGCATAAAACAGTCATTTTTAGAAATGTTTTCACCAAATTTTCAACATAGCCATTTTAAGACCTCTGTTCATGAACAGTGTCACTGTGATTTTCTTAATGTGTCCCATACATTGATTTCACACACGACTGTGCCATTGTGTGCTACCCATGCGAAACACATTTTGGGCAAGATGTGAAAAATGATTGCTATACTGCTCATAAGGAGGTATGGTAAAATGGCAATATTGAAAATCCGGAGTGCAACTATTAAAAATTTGTGAACTTACTGGCGTGTGTAGGAACTGCGCAATGCACGCCATAAAGCAGTCATTTTAGGAATGTTTTCACAAATCTGCAACATAGGCTTTTGAGAGCCCACTTTATGAACACTGGCACTGTCGTTTTGTTAATCAGTCCGAAGGGTGATTTTGCACAGTGACAGCGTAAATCACCCCGGGCCCCAATAATGCCATGACAGTTCAAGAATTCATGAGGAAGGGGTCCCAAAACCCCATGTTGAAAATGTGGTGCCAAAATTCCAAAATGCCCGAGATATGCATTAAAGTTGAAAAAACCTATTTACTGCATTATACAGCTTACTGGCATTTCCTCAGTTAGCGGTCGGCTTTGAAGAGTGCAGACGTGTTCCCGGTCCACGAAGATCATCATGCTAAGCTCCGAGGTAAGTATGGGGTGAGGTGGGGTGTGGAGAAGCAGAGTGCACAGAGGGTGGGTGCGGGTGGGCAGGAGACCACCGAGACTGCCGAGGGAACTTTTTTGTTTACAGGTTGTTGTTTGATGCGGGATGTTTGACACACTGGGATGGGCTCTCAGCATGGCGGCTGGAAGGCTGGCGATGTGGGGCGTTGCCACGCTGGGTGGGCTTCCAGCATGGCAGCTGGAGACTGTTTGGGGTCTGGAGCCCACGGGGATTAGGCACTTCCATCAGACATACAGTGTGTGCGTGGGGAGTACACGAATGCACGCGGTGTGCATGTGGAGGGGAGCTCTGCTCACTGAAGCGGAGCTCCCTTCAACTGTATGGCACTGCATTTTCAACTGCTGTCATAGATAGCCGCGGCGTTCATTGGAGAACTGGGGCTGCACCTGCAAACACACTGACTGAATTGCAGATGGCTGCTACACCTCCAAAACTCAGATGATGGTACTATATTTCTTGCACATACGTGCAAGCAAATATAATAAATGGGTATGATGAACTGCAAATACTAAAGAGAAATTTTTGGAACTATTTCAGGACTCAGAAATAAAAAGCTAATGGAGCAGTTAGAGAACTGAATTGGGCTCTGGATATGTTAGAACAGTGGATTTATTAAACTCATAAATTAGACCTTTTTAAGGATTAATAGAGTTATCAGAAAGAGTTATGCTACTTGGTTTAATAAATTGTGTATAAAAAGTAAAAAGAATTGCATAAACTAGCTAGATACTGTAAACAGAATAAAGCACAAGAAAATAAGTGTTTATTAAATAAAGCCAGGAAGGAATATAAAAAATATTGGCTACAGAGAGAGAAAATATTATTGTAAAATATGGGACCAGCAAAGAAAGTCAAATATAAAAAGACTCTAAAATATTTTGTACATTGATAAGTCAAAGTTATAATGCATACTCACAGAACATTGATGCCCACTTTCCTACAATTCCTTGGGAAAAATATTTTAAAAGTTTATAGTCTTCAGAGGTAGATGCAATGGAATTTAAAACTTATATACTGGAGCTTCAAAGGAAAGAAAAAACTATGGCCTCCTTTCCTATCTTTATAGATGAATCTAATATCTAAAAGCTATTACGGAATCCAGATTGAATAAAGCTCCTGGCCCTGATCTAATAGTTACAGAGGTATGTAAGTTTATAATGTATGGTAGAACACTGTTAACCTTAGGAAATCATCATTTCCTAAGGTTGTTAACCATCATTCATCCATTCCAGTGTTGTTAACCTATCGATACTACGTCACATAGATAGGTTAACAACAGGATCGCTTTGCACATGTGTACTACACAACCGACAGCCTTCCAGAAATGGTCACGGTGGTGAAAGCATGACCCGGAATGGCTCCGGTGGTGACTAAGATTTAAACAGTAAGGATCATCCTTAAGTTTTAAATTAGAAATGTATAGCCTACACTATACAATATAATGTATGGTCATACATTGGTAACTAGCTTGAATAACTGGCTCGGTTGCCATGGCAACATAAACCTCTCGACCTTCGCTCGAGGTTTACGGTCACCATGGCAACCTCTCACCGGTTAACAAACTGGTTACCGATGCATACCTATACATTATCCTCCATTTTGTGGATAAATGGATAATAATCTTAAAGAACTTATTTCATTATATTGCTCAGGGTGGAGATGCTCCACAAAGCTGGAAGAGGAGTATTATTTTCCTTCTCTTCAAAAAGGTAATTCACTGGATCCCAAGCTGTATTGGCCCATTAATCTCTTGGATTTATCACATAAACTGTATATGAAAATAATTTTACAGAAGTTGCTGGATTGGTTGAATGAGAATGGGATACTGAGTGAGTATCAAAATGGATTCAAAAATCACATTCTACTATACAACACTGTTGTGTTCTCTCCCATTTATTATGGAAATATATTAAGATTAAGAAAGTAAAACTTGTTTGCTGCTTTATTGACTTTAGCTCAGCATTGATAGCATAAGTAGTTTAATATTATGGAAACAACTTGAACATTTAAATATTGACAAAACTTTACGAAAATGTCAACAAGTCTCCATACAAATACTTGGGTTTCTATACAATATAGTCAAAGGAGATCTAACCTCTTCAATTAATACAAATTGAGGGTTAAAAGGGTGCTTATTAGCACCTACTTTGTTTAACATTTGCATTAATGACATAATACAGAATCCTGAGGACTTAGATTTTCATGCTCCTTCAATCAACCAGAAAAAATGACTTGTTTAGCTTATGCAGATGATGATATTCTTATATCAACATCCTTATTAGGTTTGCAGAGAAAATACATTTTCAAATTTATGTAAAATAATTAATTAAATATTAATAGAGACAAAACAAAAATTGTCATATTTGGTAATAAAACATTTAAAAGACATAATCTGCATATTGCTGGTAATGATTGAGACAACAAAATATTATGTTTATATTTTTATTTATTTAGATCTCGGATTACAAATACCTTTGAGCTTGGAGCTCTTTTACAAAGGTTCCATGTAAGCAGCATAATACAACAGGTTAACAGAACAAAAATATGGCCAAACAGTATACATTGAGAAAGGAGATCAATAGGTTTACAGACTAAACAAGGTATGGTAAAATAATTGTAAATAAGAAAAGCAATAGTTGACATTCACAGTGAATTAAAGAATAGAAACAAGTAACACTAGCAGTTTCATGCATAGGAATGCATACAGAAAATTGAAAATCAGCCAAAACAAGGAAGAGGGGATGTCAGAGATGGTGCAAAGGATATTTAAGAGTAATCAAGTGCTAGGGTTTTAGATTGCCAAAGCGGGTTTAGCAGAGACAGTCACAGAAACGAATGGCAGAGAGTAGTCTCTGTAGCTTAGCTTTAGGTATTAGATTTGCAGAAAATTGCTTATGAAACAACAAATAATCTGTCTTCACTCAAAACTAAAAACTGCTTTTCAGCATTTAAATGCTATAATGCAAGATTGGGTAAGGGATCATTAGAAGGAGCATTGAGAATAGTAAATGTTAAAGTACAGACCAGTCTTTTATACAGGGCTAAAATCTGGGCATTCATGGACATAAAAACATAAAGTCACAATACATAAGCTGTGTAGATATTTACTGATGCTGCCACAATCAGTCCCAGGAATTGCTGAGGTTAGAGCTGAGGCAATATTCACTAGCAACATTATTTAAATAAAGACAGTTTGCCTTTCTTTATCATTATTTCAACTGCCCTCTTCACGCTTGCCAAGAATATGTCTTGAAGAACAAATAGAATGTTCTACTAGGAATTTGCCTTCCCATATACCCAAATAATCAAAAAGGAAATTTTTCCACTTGTATTGGGTCATCTTCTTTATGAAATATATCTGAGGCCAAAAGATGAAATCATTTCTCAGATTAAAAATAGACTGAGAGACACAGCTATAGTAAAGGATTTGGAATGCTTAAATAAATAAAACATTACAGCAATTAAAATCCACACATTCTCTAGAACCATATTTGAAAATATTAACACTACCAACACAAAGGAGACTTTTAGAAGATTTCATATGGAATTGTATGATTCAAATTATATATAGTTTTCTCAAAAAGATTAGGCTACAACTCTCCTTTCTGTAAATGCAATACAAATAATGAAGATGACACATTCTGCTACTATGCCCTTTGTATTCAGTCAGAAGGCAGAATTGAGGACATACTTGGGGGTCTCGACCTCCTCTTGATCAACTAGTTTTGTATCTTTTAATATTGAAAATAGGGACATATTGCAGAAAGTTTGTGTATTTTTGCCACAGTTCATCAGTAAAGCAAGGGATAGAAGCATCTGACAACATTTCTTTACTCTTTGTCCAAGGATATTATTGTATTGGTATGATAAGAAAGATGATAAATCTTATATGAAAGATTGCAAAGAGATAAACATTGTGGCTCAGATATTCAAAGGGTTGCGTCATGCACAATAGGGTTGCTCCAGCCCAAGTCTGAAAATGCATCATTCTCGATATTCAGCGGGAGGCAGATCGCTCCCAAATCATGCTGAGCTAGAGTGCAATGATAATGAATGCATGCACAACTAGAATGGTGCAGTGTGATATTCAACAACATCGCCATGCACAATAGGGGAGCAAGCGGAGATTTGCGCTATAGTGGAAATGAGCCAAAATAAAAAGGAACAAGGGAGAGGCACAAGAATGCTACAGGGAAGACACATGTGGCTGACCGCTAGGCAGACACACAGGGCAGGACAGACGCATAGGGCAGGACAGGGAAAGGGCACCCTGAACCCACAGGCACAGGGAAGGTGTGGGGAGCCACAGCCAAAGACAGTGCAGAAGGGGAAGTGCCACACAGCACTGAGGGCCACCACAGGAAGGTGTTCCCGGTGCAGGGAAGTAGCAGCCAGGACAGCAGGGGAACAAAAGCCAGGGACATGGCCAGTGCCACCATCCAGATGGAGGCAGTAATGAGGGGGAAGAGTCAGGCAGCAGGGGCGCAGCCGTGGAAGGGCCATCAGCGGTATGCCCCAACAGGCAGGACCGAGCCCACACCAACTCTCGAGCTGTACAGCGATACCAAGATCATGGGCCGGTACTGCCTGAATTGGGCAATTCTGAGGCAGCACTGTGAGCTGGCAGTGATGTGATGCAGGCACCCACACGGCGGAGCCATGCTCTGTCAGTGGAGACTAAGCGACAGCTTGCATGTGCCTGCTCACCATGGGTACCTTCCAGAGACCAACAGGGGACACCACAGGCATAACCCAGTTGGCGTGTCGACGTCACCTCACCCAATTCCTCAGCGCACTGCTGCCCACTACTGCTGCAGAAGAACCTCCATTTCCCAAGCACACTGGCAGAGTGCACAGCAAACATACAGGAGTTCCACAGGGTAGCACTATACCTGGCATGCTAGGGCAATAGACTGCACCCATATGGACATCCGCACACCACCTGGCCCCGAGGGGCCACATATATCAATCGGAAGGGCTATGCAAGCATCAACTGCCAGGTGGTGTGTGATGCCAAGGGTGCATAATCAATGCCTGTGCCACGCACCCTGGAGGAGCACATGATGCCTTCATCTGGAACCAGTCAGCACTGTGCCACAGATTCAAGAGTGGGGACATCCCCACCGGCTGAGTGAGTTAGTATACAAACCACATGGAAAACATAGAGCTTGGGAGGGCATGGTCAGAGGTGACATGGGTAGTGGCCTACATGGCCCAAGGCAGGCGGACGCTGATCACCAAACTAACCTCCATCCTCTCACACAGGTGACAATGGATACCCACTCCATCCCTGGCTGCTCACATTATACCCGGCCCGCGACCCCATTGCAGCAACGCTACAATGAGGCACATGCCACCACATGCAGTGTCATCGAGGCGGGTGTTCTGGATGCTGAAGGCACGTTTCCATTGCCTGAACACCTCCGGCAGTGGCCTACAGTACAGCCCCTCAAAGGCCTGCAGGCTATTCCTGGCCTGTTGCATCCTGCACAACATGGCTAATGACTGTGGGATAGCCGTACAGGTTGAAGAGGGGACAGCGATGGGACGATAAGGGACGCTGGTGAAGATGGTGATGGGCAGCCCCAGGCAGGCGGGACCCCCAACTGCTCCGGCTGGCACAGCTGAACCGGGACACCATCACAGAAGAGCACTTCAGCCAACCCAGGTAAGTCATGGGGCCATGTGCAACCACCAGTGGCAAAGGCACAACCCACAAACATGCATGGACACACAGGGGTGCATGCTGTCCAGGGAAGTGGCCGAGCATGGAACCACACACACCGCCAGGCATGGGCGAGGCCCACATGGCACGCGGTCACACACACACACACACACACACACACACACACACACACACACACTCACAAGACATGCACAAAGGGTAGGAGGCATGCTGACCCAGACCGCCACCCCTAACACACACATCCACAGACCACCACGCCCACTGCCTGTCATTGTGCGTGTGTCAGACTGCCAGCCACCATTGCACAGTGGCATACAGCGCAATGCAGGCATCGTCTATGCACCCCACAGCGGACAGAAGCCGGCAGGGTGTGCAGATGGAATGTGTGTGTGCGGCAGGCCCGGTACCCCACCCTTGCATTGCCCGCTGAATGACACAATGCACACAGGGCAGCATCAGACAGTAGCCGTGCTGGGAGACAGGTCAGTAACGCGCCACAGTGCCATGGCAGCCAGGATGTGTGGGTGGCCTTCTGAGGCCTGCCAGCAGTGACAGGCTGACCACTGGCCTCATGGGGTGGCATCAACGGTCCCCAGGGGTTCCATTGTGTGAACGCAACCATGCCGCGCCCAGGGTCTGCAGCACATCGAACATGCCTGCACCAGGCATGCTCGGATGCCCACAGCTGAACCCGGTGTCAACAAGGATGGTGTTGCACAATGCCAGGAATGGGCAGTGGACATTGCACTGCGTGGTGTCTCGACGCGTGGCAAATAACTGTGTGTGCCCATTGTGGCCATGACGGCTGGCCGATGCCCTGTATCTGCCTGTCAGTGGCGGTCACATCCTCCGCAACGGTCCATCCTGCCAGGAGCAGAGCGGTGACTCTGCTGCGCTGCTCCTCTGCCTGGTGCAGAGCTGCACTCAGTGCATCCACCACCGTAAGCCGCATCTGCTGATTGACTGATGCTTGCAGTATGTGGGTGTGCTCATCTAAGAGTCATCTGCCTGATCGGCATGCTGTCCATCAGGGTGTTCACTGCCCTAATGCTCATCACCCCTTGAGGTGGGCGCTGCACACCAGGTCCAGGCCTGGGCAAGTCCACAGGTGGTGCACTGATGCCGCCCCGACACTGTACCCCCATGGCCATTGGCCGACTGCTGATACTGCCCTCCGGCTGCCACCTCCAGGGCTCAATGGTGCTGCCGCAGTAGCCACAACAATCCCACTGTCCTGGACACACACCAGTGCTGCCCACTGGTGCAGACAGGCACAGGCTGGGACTGTGATGACACGCAGGCCTCCACAGCAGCACCACCCACAGCCATGGCTGCGATGTCACCTGCTATGTGGCCATCCTGAGGCCCACACGTGTCACTGCCCATGACGTTAGCTCCATCATCATCGGTGACGGATCCATCACCAGCCCAAGTCTCAGCATGCTGGCATCCATGGACGTTGGCACACTGGGACACGGGCAGCCTCCTCCACACCTGCTCCACCAACATCAGTCCGGACGTCCAGGTGGGCCCACTGTTGCCCTGACCCCGTATTCTGTGGAGGTGGATGGGCCCTCCTTCATCTCCATGATACTGGCCTCAGTGGAGAAGCCCACCACTGCTGACCCATGTAGACGACAGGAGCTGTAAGGGAAAGCAGCATTACTGCATGTGACCTACCCTGTCCCCACTAGACAGACCACATGACCAACCATGCAGTGACGGGCTACCACCCGCCTGGAATCCACCACCCGGAACACCCTCAATGGCGCAGCACTGCATGCTGCCAGCAACCCGCTCTTCCTGTGGGGTCAGGCATTGCACATCCGGCTGTTCCCACTGATCGCAGAGAGTGTGCTGCCCTGTTGGCAGCCACCTTCTCTTTAATTCTCCCCTGTCCATGCCCATCTTCTTTTTGCACTCCTGCATGGAGTGCTGGTGGCTCCATGCAGGCTGACAGCACGCCACCTCCTCCCATGCAGCAGCACAGGCCTGTAGTGTTCCCTGGTGTCCGCTGAGAAGTGGCTCCTGGTCGAGGTAGGCCTCAAACAGGGCTTCTGTCTCTGCCTTTGTGAAGTTTGGCCTCCTCTTCCTCCCGCACTCTGTTCCTCTTCCTCCACCACATGTTCGGTCATGATTCATCCTGTGAGAATGACAGGTGTTACCTGTGACTGTGCAGTCCCATGCATGTCCCAAACACCACAGTCCACACTCCCAAACAGCATGCAACTCACTGCAATAGACTGCAGTAACGACTATGGCCAGTGTAGCCCAATGTCGCATTTTATAGCGCAACCCATGCAAATGAGGCGAGGCATCTTTAAGTGGATGCAAATGCAGTGACTGCGCCATTGAATGGCTGATTAGATTATTTGCATATGCCAGCTGAATATCGCGCTGTTGCACTTTGGCGCAGTGTGTTAGTGTGCTGAGCCAAAGGCGCAGTTCTGTGACATCGCAGTACACACCTAACTGCGCTGTGCCCAGGTTGATGATGCAGAAGCCTGCAGCGCTGCGACATGCTGTGCATGGGAGGCAATGCAGGGCATGGCTACCTTTGTACAGATGGCACTACAGCGCTGTTCACATATATGGAGTTGTGGCACTGCAGCGCCATAGGCACACTGGGGCAGCAGCCCTGTAGGCTGCTACAGGAGGTGGACACAGGCACCCAATCGCGCTTACATGCATTGGGTTCCAATCCGCTGTGGCTGTCCATGCAGCAGAGACCCTGACCCTGTGCCTGACCTTGCCCCCTAGGCACCATGCATCAGGCATGGGTGCACCACTATCGTGCTGTTTGGTGACAGCGTGATAGGGAATGGCAGCACTGTACCGCGCGGCATCTGCACGTGGCAGGACCGCACTGCGCGAGCACCATTTTGATTCAACCACACAGCAGAGATGGCGGCGGACGCGTGCAGTCATTTGGAGCCAGGTTGGGCTAGCCAACCTGGTGGCAATAGTTGAGCCCCATGCTGGTGCTTTGATGGGAGAGGCACCTGGACAGGCCATGAAAAGCGTCTGGCAGGGGTGGCCGATGCCCCAGAGGAGGCCACCGGTATGGGCATGATGGACCAGTGCCACCATCATTATGGGGACCTGAGGCGCAGGGACCTGGACCTGCTTGCCCACCTGTGGGCACATGCCAGGAGGGGCATGGTGCCACAGCCAGGTAGATGCAACATCCATACACTATTATTGTCCATACGGGTATCACGGTTGCATGTGTCCGGCACATGGGGAGGGTCCGTCCTGGTGTTGGCCATGGTGGTGGTGGTATCGGGGTGTGGGGTGGATGGGTATGGCTTGTGGGATTGCACACATGGGGGCGGGGGACTTTGCTACGGATTGTACTGATGTTCCTATCTCCATGTTTGCACCATGGGGCCAGATCGCCAGCAGAACCGGACCGGAGGCACCACATGGAGGAGCAGCGGCCAGGAGGGATGATGGTGGTCAGCGGCACATGGACCAGCCTGATGATGGTGAGTGCCTTGCATCCATGATTACTATTGCATGCTGTATAACTGGGCAGGCAGCGGGCATGGCCACCATCCATTGACACCACTGCCATGCACGCAACTTGTTACAGTCAGCACTGTCCAGTGGCATTGCATGTCTGGGAGTGCGTCAATGGTGGTGTATGTGTGCATCGGGTACATGGCTGTGGCACTGCCTTCACACCGCATAGCTAAGTTACTGTACGGCCATGGTGGTGCTGTGCAGGACATGGGCGTGGTGTGTGCAGTGGTCCACATGGCTGTGGCTGCCTGGGTGGGCAGGTCTTGTGGACATGGTCACTGTGGGTGGTCGCACACCATCACAGGGGCGTGGCACTTGGCTGTATGCCATGCACAATGGGTGGGCTGCAGGGGCTGGACAGTCACACTTATTGACTCTGCTCCCTTGTCCTAGGTGGAAGGCAACTCCAGGAAATCCAGAGGAGTATAAGTGAGCCGCCCAGGTGGTGAGGGAGACTTTGGAGCTGCTTCATAGAATCCACCACCACAGGGTGAGGAGGAGGAGGAGCAGCAGATGTGCGGCCATGATGAGGAGGACCGGGCGCTGCGTTGATGTCCCCATGCCCCAACTACCACCTTCCCTTTGACCCACCCTCACACCCTTCTTCCTCTTCCCATGTGTTCACCCTCGCCCTTACCCACCCCCACCTGTTGTGTGGCCCTTCCCCCCTTTAAATTTGTAAATATTTTTTGTTACATCTTTTAAATATATGCCTTTTGTTATGACAACTGTGGTGGTCTCTGATTTGCAGGGGCTACAGGTGCTCAGCTGCAGTGGTGTGCATGGCGTCAGGGGTGGTGCACGATGGTCATGTGTGTGTGTGTGTGTGTGTGCAGAGGTGAACCGCCTATGGTTTGGGCAGGGGATCACTCACTGTCTGTGGTTTGTGTGTCGTACTCTGTGCACTGGATGCCTGTGTGCAGTGGTCCACGGGCCTGTACTGTGTGCATGGCACCCTGTCAGACCGTCCATGGCCTGTGCAGCTGACACCCTTGCATGTCTGTGATATGCATGATCTGCTGGCGTGTCAGTGGTGGCTGTCCATGCTGGATAACAACTTACCCGGCACAATGCCAGGTTGCCTTCCATCACCAGTATGGTGCACTTCTGCCTCGGTGGCACTGTGTCCTCTGCTGTTGTTGCCCCCATGCTGTCACTTGTCTGTTGCAGGGGATGTTCTCAGTGTCTGTCACCTGTGCTCCGCGGCATGCTGGTGGCATACAGCTTCATGGTGCCTGCGTAGGGTGGCTGGCACACCTGTGCAATGTAGGGTGCTGGGCCGTGTACAATTCAGCTATGGCCACATGCCAGTGGCTTGCTTGACCCGCTACTGTGTCCCTGTGTTGGTGTGCCCTTGGGTATGGGTGGGTGTTTGTCCATGCACTGTGTTGCATCCTGTGTGGTGCATGCTTCCATGCTACACTGTGCATGTCTGTGCTGGCTGTTGTGGCCAGTGCTGGGACGGGATGTCCTTGAGAGGTGTGCAGGGTGCTGTACTGCTAAAGGTGGGGTCCGGGGCATGCCCTGTCGCATGTGGGTACCTGGTGTGCTGGCGCATGGTGGGTCTCTCAGCTGTACCGGGGACGTGCAAGGCGGCACTGTGTATGCATCTGTTGCATCACTGTCTGCTGCCGCCCACTGCAGGGTGCTCATGGTGGGGCTGCCTTGCATGGCTCCATGGTGCACAGGGCTGCATTGTCCCAGTGGGGTGGTGGCATGCATGGAGTGTCCTGCACTGTTGGACGCTACTCCTGGGCAGGGTGTATGGGGATCATGGTGCAGGGTGTGCTCTGCATTGGTGGGATGGTGTGGCATGGGGAGGTTGGCCCTTCTTGTGTGCCAGTCACAGCTTGCCAGGGGTGTGCTGGGGCACCATGGCCCAGCTGTGGGTTGGTTGCTGGTATCCATGGGCGGTGGTTATTCCAGCTCTCCCTGGTTGTGCAGTGCATGGGGTGTGGGGACGATGTCTGTTCTGCTGTGTGCTCCTCTGCCCATCTGTGGCATGGGTGGTGGGCCCCTGCATCCCTGGTTGTGCTGTTGCATTGCTGCCCTGCTGCAGGGGCATCCCTGGTTGCACTATGGCACATCTGGACTGCTCGCTGATCATCCCTTGTTGCACTATGGTGCACAGATATGCTCAGCTTCACATCCCTAGTTGTGCTATGGCGCAGGTGGTGCAATATTCAGTCGCCGGCTGTAGGTGCATCTTGACCCGCGCAGTTTTTTGAATATCACACGCCTTATGCATGGGCGAGTGGACTTGCGCTTTGCTCCTGCTTGTTGCACACTTTTGGGCACAGTTTGAATATCTAGGTCTTTATCTCTAAAGAATTATTCTTTTAGGCTTATTATAGGTTAAAATGATGTATTATGATTTGTTCTGAACAATTGTATTATGTGCTGTTATAAGCAAATCTACATCATGTCGAATTTTAAATGTACCATATTGATTACTGTTTTTATTCATTGTTCTCATTTTGTATTGTAAAGACTTTTATTTATTATTTATTTAGTTTTGTTGACTGGGTAAATGCACTAGACAAATCCTGCCTATTTTCAGGCACGACCCGAGGAGGATAAGATGAATGCCAACTGACCTTGAACCAGATTAAGCAGTTGGTGGTATTTTTAGTGAATGAAGGAAATTTGGCCAGGACACGAGGAAATTCCCTACTCTTTCGATAAGTGCCATGGGATCTTTAACATCCAACTGAACTACCACCAATCCAGGCAGATGGGACCTCGGTTTAACGTCTCATCCGAAGGCGGCACCTCAGAAGTGCAGCACCCCTCTCATGTTCACTGCAGAGTCAGTACTGGGATATTAACCAAGTGTCAGATGTGGGAACTGAACCCACAGCCTCTGATCTCCTGGCCTCAGAGGCGAGTGTGCTACCTACTGAGCCACTGACACTGATACTGACTTAAAGTCGAACAATAAAATTCTTTCTACTTGTACTTATATACTGTACCCATCTCATCTTATTTACTCGTGGAATGAGGTGAGAGTTAGGGTTAGCAACCACAAGACACACCCTATGCTGGCTGCTTCCTCTGGGGTAGGGTGAGGTGTTTGGGTTGGTAACCTAATACCACATTTCCTACTTTGTCACCTTAACCCTAACTAGTGCATTAACAAAGTTTTGAGCTCATATATATATGGCTATTATTATGACAATTTGTCCTAAAGTAGTCCTTCTGCACCTAGAACATGATGTCATTTGTTTGCTCTACTACCATTATAGTGTATGGGTAAGCACTATTGTGCACTGATTTCAATGAAGAGACAGGCAGCCAGCCCACTGGTGCAGAGGCATGATCGCGATCAGCGCCCGATGACCCGGCTCAGGAATGGACTCTGGAGTCAGAGGGCTAACCAGGAGGAGTAGGATTGAGCATCCAGAGGACTGCCTCCTACTCTGGGGAGGTGGGGTTGAGTGTCCGACGATGACAGACCCCTGGCAGAGGCTGGGAATTCAGCGGTGGTTGGCGCCTGTATCTTCTGGGTAGGGTGGACTCGGGTTGTCATTGCATGTCCCCACCCATGGGATTACAGCCTATAAATTATGCCAGCCGCCTAATGAGCTGGCTCCATTGCTATCCCCTCTGGCCACCAGAGTTCGCCTATCAGTGGCCTCACCTGGGGGACACGCCCAAATATGGGGTGGTTGTCGGAGCCTGGTGAGCCCGCCTGGGCTTGGGGTGCCGCACAGAAAAAATCAATGTTAAAAAAAAAAGAAAAAGAAGAAAAGACAGGCTTGTTGTACCATCGATGTGACATCAGGATTCTGTTATACCATCCTGAGCACATCATCACGATGGTACAACAGCTTGAATGTCATCGCGCCACAGTGTCAAACCCTTGTCAGTGATTGCTCGCTTCTTACTGACCACTTTTAAAATCATTCAACAGTTAGCAAAATGGGAATTGCGATAGCAGGCATAGTTCTTAGTAACTGTGGTGTTCCAGATTGAAAATGTTTTTCCTGGACCAACAGAACAAGTGGCCCTAAAAACTGAAGCTAAGTTACTAAACACCCAACCTTAGACTCATATTTTAAGTACCGCTTTTAAAAAATAAAAAATGTTTTTCTTTAGTCACCCCTTTTCTGTCAGGTACCTGCCAGCTCAGAATTCAGTCAGCCCTCTTCCTAAAGGGGCTGTTCCTTTACTAAACGAAAGCAGTAGCATCACAACACTTCAACCCTGTGTGCCATATGACATATTCACATGACCCGACACCAACAGCTTCTCCCATTGTATCTATTTTTTTTTCTGTGTTCATACATTACAGTATTTAAGCAGTAGCTAGTTTAAAAAGTTTAATCATTGTGTTGTGTGGAATTACTCCTAAGCACTGCAATAAACAGTTAAATTACACAACCAACAATCTCTCATTTATGATGAGGTAAGGGGTATGAGTGTGTTAGTGCGGATGGGGGTGGGGTGGGAAGTCGCACGATGGGGAACTGTGGACTTGCTTAATTTAAAATAGTATGTACTGTCCCATACACTATACAAGATGAATGTATAATTTGTCATCAACAATGCTTTGTACACTTCGAGGTTGCCATGACAATAATAGACCTCTCGAGCTGCACTCCCGAGGTTTATCAGGTTATCATGGCAACCTCTTTGAAGTGTACACAGCATTGTTAACTGTTGCCTATACATTATACTCTATGTTGCCACCCAGGAGCCACCCCATCCCAGTGTGTATCAGGATGGAGGGACACTAGCAGTTTTTGTGACTGTGGCATGGGTGGGTGAAGTGTGTGAAATAGCTTTTTCTGTAACTGAAGACTTCAAGCACTGCAACCAGATGTACAGGACTGAAGAGCACCTCCCTCCCTTCCTGGGACAGACCAAGCATCGCTGACAACTGAGCAGAAGTAATCCCCATGCTCTGCTTCATCAAGTGAGGCTGCTTTCCTGAAGGGGCCCAGGATGCCAGTCAGAGGGCAGCCCATTAGGACCCCTGAACTGGGAAGGCTGCCGCCTCAGGTGGTTGTATCACATAGTTTCTCCCAGTGAAGAGGACCCTTATAGGATCTGATGGATTAAGGACCAAAAGTGTCGCCAGGGTACATTGTAAGGACTGCGAAGGATTTTAAAGATCAGGTTGGCTGGTGCACTTTTGATGATTGGTGATTGCTTGGGTGAGAGGCCAGCAATCCCTTCGAGTCTAAGTTTGTGGGTAGTCAGTGGGTGGTGAGAGCCCCACCCTGCCCAATCTATCATCTATAAAACTGTGAACTCTATTTTGGACCCGGATCAACCCATTTGTAGTCATTTTGGACTCTGGATATCATAGTTTTGAAAGTATCGACTTTGCTTGGAGGAAGAAGGTTTTATTTTAACATATATTTCATTTTATTTTATTTGGTGTTTGGGATCATTTGTGGTTTGAGTGCTTTGAGGAGGGATCCTTTAGCATGTGCTGGCAGGGGCTCTCCCAATCAGGCGCTACTCTCCTCTGAGCTCCATAATCTCTGGCCCTTAAATTGTCCTCCTTTGCCTGGTGCAGTATACCAGCGATGCCAAGCTTTAGGGATTGTGCAAACTAGGCAGCGGGCGGAGAGTAGACCTGGAGGAGAGGGAGTCTGGTGGCTGGATAGGGGTGCTGGGGACCAGAAGACACCCTGGGGCAAAATGGGTTCCTGAGAGAGATCCTCCTTGTTTGGTCCCCATACCCAAGGATTCCTCTTTCTGTGGGCAGGTAATGCAGTCACCCTCAGAGGCTCATCCTACTCAGGCAGTGTTATGCAATGCCAGGTCTATAAAAACAAGACAGCAGTGATTACTGATCTTGTTGGGTCATCTGACCTGGCTTGCATCACCGACATCTGGCTGGATGAAAATGCTGGCCCAGTGCTGGAGGCAGCGGTTCGGATGGGTTCTTGGTGATACCGCCCTAGGAAGGATCAGAGGGCGGAGGTGTTGCCATTTGTTTTAAAGAGAAATTGGGCCTTGCAGAGGTTCCAGTGGGAAGGCCAGATCCTTTGAGTGTATCATGGGTGCAGGTGTGGGGTGCAGGATCCTTCTCATCTACCATCCACCCAGTGGTGAGAAGCAGTTCCTGCAGAAAGCTTCAGACTTCATTGTCGACATGGTTTTGGGGTTTCCCAGATGAATGGTTCTGGGTGACTTCAATGCCTGGATCGATGATGAACTCTCGCAGTTTGGTCAGGACTTCTCCCAATTGATGACTTCACTGGCTTCACACAGGTTGTTACTTCTGCAGCCCATATTCGGGTCACTCTCTGGACCTGGTGTTCCTACTGGGATGGAAACCTCCAACCTGGTGGTGGAACTGGTTGGATGGTCTGATCATCACTCTATATGGTTCAATTTCCAGTTGCCCCTTATAGGTCTGCCCCGTGGAAATGGTCCGGTACCACCCTTGAAGGGGTTTGACCCAGAAGGCCTGGCGGCAGTCCTGGACCTTTCGAGCTTTCCGAGTGCAAGCATGGAGCCAGAGTGCCTGGTGCAAGCCTATAATAAGGCTGTAGTGGGGATCTGGATTCTGTTGCTCCTGTCCATGTTCTTCCACTTACTCTTAGCCCTCAGTCCCTTGGTTTGATTGGTCCTTGAGGGAGATGAGATGAGTGGGGCAAAGGTTGGAGCGAGCTGGCAGAAATCTGGCCTAGATGTCAACAGGCTTAGATTAATGACATATTATAAGGATTATCAATCGGCTATCTCCTGTAGGAAGGCAGAGTTCCTGTCCAGGGAGATCGCCTGTCCAGGAGATCACCGCTGCACAGAATTGACCTGCCCAGCTCTTCCGAACAGTTGACAGGTTGTGCAATCCAACTTGTCTTCGGTCACAGAGAGCATTGTCACAGAGAAATGTGACAAGTTCACTCGATTCTTTGTGGATAAGTTGCTGACATCAAGTCTGAAATCAGTGTGGCATGTTCTGTTGTATGTGGCAGTGATCGGTGGGAGATTGCTGTACCTCGGTTTGTCTGGTCAGACTTCAACCGACTGGAGATCAAGGATGTCGTATGGATTGTCCAGGAGCTGCGGCCGACCTACTGTAGCTTGGATCAGGGCCCAACCCACCTCCTAGTGGGGTGTGTTGAGGTCATTGACCCGGTCCTGGCTAACATTGTCCAGTGTTTGTTAGAGATAGGAGTGTTTACAGACTCCTTAAAGGAGGCTGTGGTGAGGCCCCTACTTAAGAAAACATATCTGGACCCAGACTGCCTCACTAACTATAGGCCAGTCTCTAACCTTCCCTTTGTCGGGAAGGTTATTGAGAAGTGGTTGCGCTGCAGCTGGGGAGCATCTGACCATCCACAGTGTCTACGATCTTCTCCAGTCAGGATTTCAGAAAAGGCATTGCACCAAGCTGACCCTTGTGCAGGTACTCAATGATCTCTGATAGAGCAGAACGGAGGACTCATTCCATCTTGGTCCTCCTGGATCTCTCTAGCATTTGACACCGTGGAAGATGGTGTGTTGCTACAGCACCTGTAGTTCTTCTGTGGACTGTCTGATACAGTCCTCAGATGATTCGTTCTTTCCTCTTGGGCAGGTTTCAGAGTGGTGTCTAGAATTTCTCCTCGGACCCAGTCTCTCTGCCCTATGGGGTACTGCAGGGCTTTGTACTTTCACCCATGTTGTTTGCGGTATGTGCTGCCATTGCAGGGCATTGTGAGATAGTATGGGCTGAGTTTTCAATACTATGCAGACGACACTCAGCTCTACATGTCTTTAGTGCCTGGACAGGATTACCCAATCTCGGTGTTTAACAGCTGCCTAGCTGAGATCCAAGACTGGATGAATGCCAGCTGGTTGAGGTTGAAACCTGATAAGACCGAGGTGCTGGTCATGGATCCAGGCTGTCAGACTGAGGGGAGGGGCAGGCAGCCTACTTGGCTTTGACTTGGGAGGCAACCAGCTAGTGACCTCTGACCAGGTGTAAGATCGAGCATCATTCTTGATGAAGGATTGACACTTAAGTCTCAGGTGTCGTCTGTCATCAAGTCCTCATTTTACCATTTGAGGAATATCGCCTGGATTAAGCACCTGGCCCCACCTGATGACCTCCCTATGTTGGTTCATGCCTTTATGACCTCTCTCCTTGACTACTGTAACTCCCTATACTTAGGGCTACTGGGGTTTATATTTGCCAGTTGCAGCTAGTGCAGAATGCATCTGCAAGGCTGTTGACTGGCTTACCTCGAGCTTGCCATATCACACCTGTGCTCTGCAGTCTGCACTGACTGACAATTCAGTGGTGTATCACCTTCAAGGTCGGGCTACTGACCTATAAAGCCCTATATGGTCAGGGACTGGGTTACCTGCAAGATCTTCTGGTCCCCTACCACCCCTGCCACCCACTGTGCTCCACCAAAAGGAATGCTAGAGATTCCCAGGGTCTGTCTGAAGATTTCAGGGTCTGGGCTTTTAGTTATGTGGCCCAGACCCTGTGGAATTCTCTACCTCGTCGGGTAAGGGAGTGTCTGACTGTGGAGAGCTTTAAATCTACATTAAAAGCTCATCTTTTTAATCTTGCTTTTCCAGAATATGCATCAATTTGTAATAGTTGTTAATTGTTGCTTACCATGGTCTTTTATCATTTTATATTATTGTATAAGCACTTGGATGCATGGTGACTTGCGCTTTTTATAAATAAAGTAAGTTGAAGTTCAGTTGAAGTTGTTGCAATGGCATACTGATTATTTTTTTTTTTGGATCATAATTGCGGTTTTCAGACCTTGTTTTACCTGTGTATTGAATGAACTCAGGGCACAGGTAAGAACCAGTCAGGATGCAGAATTTTCAGCCCATTTTATAATTTGCTTTAAACAGTTTTCTATTGCAACTGTGTAGATCAGTGTGTATGCCTGCTACTGCTGTTTCTTTTCAGCTCTCACACATTTCCTTTGCCTTCTAACAAAACACACATTCAGTTTATCACTAAAATGCTGTTAAGGAACAAAACTGTGTACTGGGCTTTTACCAAGCTTGCTCTATTTCTGTTTCTTATCAAGGTGTTTTGCATTTCTACCAAGGCATGTTTAGAATTTCACCAACACGCTGCACAGTAAATCAGTGTGCAGTATTGGTGCTCTACATAAGGGAAAGCTGTCTCCTCACAAAAAAAAACCCTACTCGGGCTCTCCCTGGGGTAACGGCATCCATCCACCAGAGCCCTCCCACTATTGCAACACGGTCTTCCAACAAGACCACTCTAATGGTCCCCAGATCAAGAACCAGCCATGGCCAGAGCCTTCTGCTATAGAGCCCCAACCTAGTTTAACTCTCCCTGCCCCCATCTCCAATGCCACCACCATCTCTAAGTTCAAAACCACCCTTGAAACCACATCATCAACACTCGTAACTGCTCCTGTCTCTGAAAGTTGCCTCCACTTCTACTTCTCTTGACAACGCCTCGGCGCTCTCCACCTAGCCATCCCCACCACCACTTCCCTGTAAACCATGCTTATGTTTAACCTGGCCAGTACCAGCTGTTTCAGTGTTTACCTACTAGATTGCTCACTATTGATACCAACTTGTGTTAACTTGTTCTCAACTTACATGTACCCTGTAACCAAATGTATTTGTCTGACCACAATGTGACTTGGCGCCTCTGTTGAACGCCTATTGTTTTGCAAACCTACGCTATGTAACCAAAAACACAATGTATGTCTTTATGTGAAGTAAGTACCTTGGAAACAAGCCTCTGGCTCAAAGGTTGTAAACTGATTTTACAAATAAATAAATAAAATAAATAAAATAAAGACATCAACCTGCTGTAAACGGTCCAGAGAGGGGAACCATACAAACACATGAATTTGTCAGCAGAAATAGGCCACCTGGTCTATCAAGTCTGCTCAGTGTGCAGCTAGCACCCTCACCTTGCAGCTGCCTCACCCCCTCTCCTTCCCAATTACCCCCCTCTCATCTTGTCCCATTCCCTTTGAAACTACCCACTCTCTTACAGGCTACCACCTCCTCCAGTAGAACATTCCATTCTGCCATGACCCTCTCTGTGAAAAAGTGTCTCCACATTTCCATCCTAAATCGCCCCCATCCAATCTAAAACCATGCCTTCTTCTGTCCCTCCCCTCCTCAGCCTGAGTATCCCTTCAGTGCCTGCCTTGTATATCCCTTTACATACTTTAAGGCTTCAACCATATCCCCGGTCCCTTCTCTCCTCTAAGGAGTACATGTTCAACTCTCTCAACCTCTCCTCATATGGTCGGTCCTCCAATCCCTGGATCATCCTTGATGCCCTGCATTGTACCCTTCCAGTAATCATTTCACATCTTTCTTCCGATATGGGCACCACCATTGCACACAGTACTCAGGTGCGCATGACCAATGCCCTGTATAAAGGCAGGATCACCTCCCTGCTCCTGGTGGAGATCCCTCTCGGGATGCAACCCAGCATCCTGTTGGCCTTCACCACCCTCCTATACTGCTCTGTATTGTTTATCTTCCCCATTACAACCACCCCTAGATCCTTCTCCTTCTTGGTGGAACCTAGCTACACCCCTCTAGCTGGTAACCTCCCTGGGTTCTTTGCTCCAAAGTGCAGGACTCGCACTTTTCACATTGAACCTCAACTACCACACTCCTGTCCACTCCACCAGTTTGGTCAGGTCATCCTGCAGCCCCTGCTAACCTGCTGTATCATCCACCACTGCCCCAATTTGGTATCATCAGCGAATAGACTGATCTTATTCCTGACACCATATAAGATGTCTGCTATGAATATTCCAAACAGCACTGACCCCAGTACCGATCCCTGTGGCACCTTGCTCATCACAGCCCTTGGAGATGAGAGTTGCCCCACCACCACTACCCTCTGCTGTCTCCCCTGCAGTCAGTTTTCAATCCATTTAATCATCCTAGTCCCCACCCCACCTATCTCAACTCCCTCCCAACCTCCATGTGGCACGAATCAGAGGCCTTACTGAAGTCCAAGTATATGCCATCCACCACATGACCCTTGTCCAATTCCTCATGACCCAGTCATAATACTCAGCTAGGTTCATCTGGTAGGATTTTCCAGAGACAAACTCATACTGGTGACTGTCCTAGAGTCCATTGTCTTTCATAAAGGTTACCAGCCTTTCCTTAAGCTATTGTTTCCATCAGTTTCCCCAAGATGGAAGTTGCTTACTGGACTGTAATTATCCGCTCATCCTTTGGTCCACTTTTTATGGATGGATACCACATGGGGCATCTTCCAGTCATGTGGTACATGCACCTGTGTCCAGGGAGGTATTGAATAGTTCCACCAGCGGTCCAGCCAAGATCACGGCCATTTCCTTCAACACCCTGGGGTGTATGCCATCCGGTCCCAGTGCCTTATACACCCTCAGAGCCCTTATCTCTCCAATGCCTTCATTTTAGTGATCACCCCATCCAAGGGTGATCACTGAGGGGCAGAAAGGCAGATCATAGTGATCTCCACATGTACTCCCTGCAGGATAGAAGGGAGAGGAGTAGCATGATCAAAACATTCAAGTGCCTTAAAGGTTTCAACAGAGTAAGCTCTGGGGAGTCTTCAACCTTAATGGGAACAGGATCAGTAGGGGCGCTGCCTCAAGCTGGTGAAGGGAAGATTCAGCAGGATATGAGAAGGCATGTTTTCACTGAGAGGGTGGTGGGTAAGTGGAATGAGCTGCCAGAGGAGGTTGTCTCGCTAAAGACTGTGGACAGCTTCAAGAGAAGTCGGGACAGAGTAAAGGGGAAAATTGTGTGTAAGGGTAAGCACGGGCGAGGGGACAAGAATGGGGAGGGCAGAATGGATAATGGGTACAGGGCAGATCCTCAGTAGATACTGAGGGGAGGGGTCTGCAAACTCTAGCAGACATAACACACTGCAAGGCCTTTTTCTGCTGGCTCAGTTGTATGTTTGTATGTTCGTAGTCTGTAAACATGTTGACATGGTTTCTGTTCTGTAATGCAACAAACTTACTCCATTTGTCTATTTCCCACATCTTTTCAGTTTCTGTTTTTCTCCCCAACTCCTCCTTTCTTACCCACAGCCCAATTTTCAGTAATATGGTATATGCCCTGGGTTGGCAAATGCAAAGCACTGATATCATGAGTATTGAATGATACAGTGTGTCAAGAATGATTTTACTTAACCTTCATGAACCAGTGTATAAAATGAAATGAGATTGATAAAATATTCCTTACGATATCATCAGATACAGATTTAGAGTGATGTTAAATAATAAAATGTCTTGTTCTATTGTGACAGGCATTAGGCAAGACAGCCTACACGTGATGATATCATGACACTGCACACTTCACAGCTTCATTAGAAAGGTGATGCAGTTTGTTGCAGGACATAATAGAAACAGTGTCAAACACAGCACATTTAAAATTTCACCAAAACACTGCATAGTAAAATAGTCCGTAAACATGGTGACACTGGCTTAATTTTCAAAAGGTCGGGACTGGCACTAGGGACTTCTAGGCAAGAAGAAACGTGCAAAGGGCTCCTTTGCCATGTTTTGCACCTCTCCCGATTTTGTAAAGGACCATGCACCACTTGAGGGACTGCCTGCACCAACCATGCTTGTGCCATCCTTGTGACAACCACATCTGTCTGCCATGACAGAAGAGAGCCTGCACTGGGCAAGGCTGCAATATCCTCTACAGTGGGATTTTGCAAGCCCTCTCCAAAGGGGTGCATTGATCCTGCAGTTAGACTAACCTGAAGCTTGTCTGCGCTGCCATGTGTCACAGCCACAGCCCTCGCTGGGTGGGGTGACCCAGTGCCCACCTGGGAAAGGTGCCCAGAAAGCCCTTGACACCTGTTAGATCACCAGTGGAGCGGGCCAGTGATAAGTAACAGGAGGAGCATGCACTTCCATGGTGCTGGTGCATCTGCACCTCCCCATGAACCTGCACCATCCCTGCTGTCCCCATCAGAGCAGTTGTCACCCTCAGCCAGACCTATCCCATCCCCACCCCACCCCTCATGAGCCAGAGCATCCTCTGGCAGACCCAGCAGCCACCAGTGCCACCGAATGGTGGGTCACCATCACCCTCTGATGCTGCAAGCCTGTGCTGCAGCTTGTGGCAGGCCCTTTCCATGTGCCATTTGGCTGGTGCACAGCATGGCTCGTGGCAAACCTGGGACTTTTGGCAATGGGACCCCAGTTCTCTGAAAATTCTGTGTAGGGTCCATGGTGCAACTGTGTTTGCACAGCCAGAGGTTCAGCCAAAAATGCAGTGTTCTAAATCAGCTTTTGAAAATGAAGCCCACTGTTTCTATTCTTTCCTGCAACAAATTCCACCACCTTTGTAACAAAGTCATTTTTGCTGTCACTTTCAAAACTGTTCCTTGCACTTTGCTTAAAACTGCAATATATGAAGGAGACCAAGTAAACTCACAATCCTGTCAAGAGTATAGACACTCGGATGGCCCACTCACTATTGTGCCTATAGTAGTAGTAGTGATGTGGACCTGTACTCTTGAGGATTCTGTTCCCATGGCGCATGGCAGCATGTCATGACATCAGCGGCATCATGATGTCACTGTGTTTAGGGCGCTACTGCTCCAGCACTTTCACTGTTTCACAACACTCTAACTATAACTCTAACAGTCAATGGTGAAGGGAACACAGCAGGGTTGGATAGCCTGAGCATGGAGTTTTACCAGACCTTTGTCTCAAGCCTTGCCCCATACCTGTTGAGAGTGTTCCAGGAGGCAGAATTCAGGCAAGAGCTCCTTCCCACAATGATAGAGGCAATTATCATAGTATTATCCAAGCCACAAATGGAGGACCATTGTGTGCCAATTATAGGAGGGTGATCAGCAGAGTACCTCAGGGATCAGTGTTGGTACAGGTCCTCTCAATGTCTTCATAAGTGACATAGCAGAGGTACTGAAAGGAAAAGTCTGCCTCTTTGCAGATGACACCAAGATCTGCAACAGAGTGGACACTCCGTGGATGTGTGTGGAAAGAATGGGTAGAGATCTGAAAAGGCTGGATGAGTAGTCAAGGGTATGGCAGCTAGAATTTAATACAAAAAATGCAAAATAATGCACTTGGGCCATAGAAACCCAGCAGCTTAGGCACAGAATGGGCAGATGATACTAACAAAGACCAAACAGGAAAGAGACCTAGAAGTAATCATATCAGAGGATGTAAAAGTGGCCAGGTAGTGTGACAAGGCAGTCAGAAAAGCAAGTGGAATTCTGGGGTGCATAGGAAGGGTATCACCAGCAGGAAGAGAGAGAGAGGTGGTGTTGCTCCTACATCGTTGAAATGACCTCACCTTGTGTACTGTCTCCAGTTCTGGAGACCACATCTCAGGAAGGACATAGAGTGGAGGTGGTCCAGAGGAGGGCTACCAAATGGTCTGGGGTCTGCATCAAAAGCCCTACTAGGAGAGGTTAAAGGAGCTAAACATGTACACATTGGAGCAGAGATGGGAGATATAATAGAGACCTTAAAATACCTAATGGGGTTAGTAAGATGCCAGAAGGAGTATTTTCAGAGAAAAAGGTGCTCTAGAACAAGGGAGCATGTTCTGAAGCTGGAGGGAGTAAATTCAGGATGGATGTGAGGAAGTAATTCTTTACAGAAAGGGTGGTGGATCCCTGGAACAGCCTTCTAGTGGAGGTAGTGCAGGCAAAAGCAGTGGTGGATTCAAAAATTCCTGGCACAAGCACAAGGGAGTTGTAGCAGAAGGGAGGGAAGAGATGGCTCCATAGATCAACTGAGATGTGCTGCTAAAATGAAGGTTAAACAAAAAATGATAAAATGGGCAGACTAGATGAGCCCAGCAGCCCTCATCTGCCATCACATTCTATGTTTCTATGTTTCTATATCCCTCGTGAGTACAGATGCAAAAGCCTACAGCAAACCTTTGGCTGCTCAACTGTAGCAAACCCTGCCCTTCATAATTCACAATTCACATACTCAAATGAGGTTCATGAAAGAAAGGCATGGAGCAGATAACATGACAGTGTTATTGAACCTCTCAGCAGGATACAGAATCAAAGACATCTTCTGCCTTCGTGGCTACTGACGCAGAAAAGGCCTTTGACTCAGTGGATTGGGAATATCTCTTTGAAGTGATGAAAGACTTTGCATAGGACCGCATTCAATTGATTGGGTTAGAGCACTTATGACTTTCCGATAGCAGCTGTACTTTTTGTCATTGCAATACAGCCTTTGGCAGTAGCTATAAGACATAATCCTAGGATTAATGGCATAGAGCTAGGGGATCCACCTGCAAGGCCCTGCTGTACTTAGATGATTGCTTGCTGACACTCTCTGAGGTGCAGCATTGTCTGTATTGGCCTTAAAGAGCAACTGACACCACCTGGCCAAGAGTGATACATTGCAGAATTAGAATGAGCATACCTCAGTAAATCCCATACCAACAACTAGATCTCTGTCTTACTTCATTGTAAAGTTATTAGCAATTTTGTAATCCTGATTTCACTACCTGTCCAAAAAAGCCTGTATCAGTGAAGAGCTGCTGATGATGTCATCTTGGGAACTCAGTAGTCTTGTGTTCCTGTCAGCAAGCTTACAGGATCTGTTTCTCCAAAATTGTTAAGATCATGTGTACGGTTTTCACAAGTAAAACAGGCAGCACCAGTCAGCAACCATGTGGGCTCTTTTGTTTTTACTTGGTCTATGAAAGTTATTTTTCCGAAGTGACTCAATTCAGTACATTTGAAATTGATCTAAATATAGCTGTAGCATTGTTCCACAGCCATCTGTTGGCCTGCCAAAGGAATTGCAGAAACAATTACCAGAGCTGAATACTCCTGTGCACTTTAATATATGCATTTCCCATAATTCACAGCAGCTAAATCCCAAACAGCAAATACACAGTTCACAAATGTAAGTCAGCCCAAATGAACACAATTATACAATGTTGATCACATCTGCATGTAATCAGTAATTGAATGACTATTCACCATTGCACCCACAATATGCAACTGTAGTTAAATATATGCATTACCCATAATGCATAGCAGCCAAATCCCAAACAGCAAACACAGCAGAAAAACTGAGTTAATTCAAAAGTTCACAGAAGTCTGCCAAAATGAACACATATTCTGAAATGCTGATCACATCTAAATGTAATCAGTAATTGAATGATTGTTCACTACTGCACCCACAATATACAGCATGCAGTTAAATATATGCATTTCCGTAATGCACAGCACCCAAATCCTCAAACAGCAAACACAGCAGAAAAACAGAGATGATTCCACTCTATCCTTGTCTGTATCTGTGTTTTATTGTACTTCTAATATAGGATGCCATGTTACAATGTTGTATAAAGCATAACTCCTGTTTCTGCACTTGTCATGTTACATTCACATTAAACCACTCCAAGGCATGGTTCTGCTGTGGAATTAACTTTGTTACAAACCCTGAAACTCATATAGTTTTTGAAGCATTGATTTTTGAATGGTATTGCTTGTTGTATATGTGAAACCCATTGCACATGATCTTTACAAGTTTGGAGACACCAGTCCTATAAGCTTGCTGACAGGGAATATTACACTGTGAGTTCCCAAGATGACATCATCATCAGCTCTTCACTGATACAGGCTTTTTTGTACAGGTAGCGAAATCAGGATTACAAAATTGCTAATAACTTTAAAAAGAAGTAACATAGTAATCTAGTTTTTGGTATGTGATTTATCAGGGGCATGCTTATTCAGATTCTGCAATATAGTACTTTCAGCATCAGTGGCTCTTTAATTTGATTTACAGAATTTCAGTCTTTGTCAGGATTATAAGTCAGTTGGGTGAAAACAGAGATTCTAACCTTGATAGCTTGCCACAGTAGGTGGCAATAGGGCAAGGATAACACCTGAAATGGTTCCATACTAGCATATGCTGCTTGGGAATTCTCATGAAGCCTAATCCATGTAATTGAGCATGTGCAAACCTTCAGCCTTGCTGGAATCACTCAGCAGCAATATGGAGATATGGCAGAAGTTGTATCCTTCCTTACTAGGAAGATAGCAGCCATAAAAATTATGGCTGTCCCCCAAATCAACTACCGCACTCTAACTGGTCACTGCAACTGAGGAGCAAATGGTGGTAGAATGTACACTGATCACTATCCACATTTATCTGGAAGCAACAGAAACCAGGGTTTGAGAATAAACTGTTGAGGGCTATGGCTCAAGCTGGGGGTTGGAACTTGGACATGGGCATACCATACAGCAGACAGGGTCAGATGCACTATACAGTGACTGGCTGAGGATGATCAAAGGGCCTTGGTGGCTACAGATACTATAGAACAGGTAATATCTGGTTAAGCTCTGTCCTCACAACTACTGGAAAGTAAATATCTCGTGAAACATTACCTCCTACTTTCTGACACACACAAAGGAATCCCTGAAACTAGTGCACATGATAGTGGGATGGAAGGCCACTTTTAGGGGTCAATGAAATAGTATGGTTTAACCCCTAGGCTCAAGACTGGCGGATAATGGTCCACTGGGGAGTTGAAAAAGTCAGGGATTTATAAGTTAAAGCTCCTTCTATGCTCCACGCCTCAGATACTTAAATTCTTTGGGCAGTTACAGCAGAAATTTAAATTTCCATCATCAGATCATTGGAGGTGTCTACTACTAAGACATGCATTAAAAAGCTGGTGAGGAGAGGGCTACTGATATAGCCCATCTGATATGGGCCAAATAGTGGACATGTGGGCCATATGGGCCAAATAGTGGACATTATATATTTTTTATTTATCAATTTGTTAACAAGGTTGGGACACTGGACAAGTCCTTTTTCAGGTCTGACCTGGGACATACAGCAATCAACATTAATGACAACACAATGAAATCACATTAGCATTCAGACTTAAAGTGCTGCAGTAAAATAACGAACTTATATTTAAAGCTACAAAAAATGAAACTTGATTTAAGAGTAATAGGCAACACATTCCAAAGGGATGGGGCTGTGCAGAAAAAGACTGCAACCCATTCAGATTCTTATGAACTGGTAAATCCAATAAGATACCATTAGCAGATCTCAAATTTGGGAGAGACGAATTAATTACCACCATATCAGCCAGAGGAAAATCAGAGAAAAAGAAGCTTATAAAGCTTGCAGCCAGAAAAATATATAATTTTTGCCCTGGTGACAACCAGCCTAATTGTAAATAGAGGATGCAATGTTGAGTTTTAAATGGAACTGAAAGAATAAACCTATAGATATTATTGTAGGCTACAGTCAAAACATTATACTCCCTAACATTTAAATTTGAAGCAAATAACAAACACAATCAAAGTGTGGAAGAAATGATCCAGCGGCAATATACTTCCTAGTTTCTAAAGAAAAGAAGACCAACATTTTTACAAAATGCCCAATTTTTGATTTTTGTCTGACTAACATGTATAATATGTAATGAGTAAGTTAAACCACAATCCAACCACACCCCCAGATATTTAAATTGGGTAACCTGTTGTACTGCAGCACCATCCCAATCATAAAGCCATAAGTAAGGGTTATCTTTCAGCATAAGTAGAGTCCCAAGAATCATCGATTTTGTTTTTTAGAATTTAAGATCATAGAGTTATTTACAAACTATGCACACAAATTCTAAAACTGGCTTCAAGAACACTAGTCAAATCTTCCAATGATTTAGACCGACAATAAAGTATTAAATCATCACAGCGTACATTATTGAGTTACAAGATCAACATTGAGCAGGCAATTGGTTAACAAATAGTGAAATAACAAGGGCCCAAATGGACCCCTGTGGTACTACGCACTCAGTTAAAGCAATTTGTGAATGCTGTAACCCAACACGCATAAATTGTTTATGATTAGTCAAATAATCATTCATCCGTAGTACTGCACTTGCAGAGAGATCAATTGCTTTCAATTTACATGATAATAAACCATGATCAATTAATTGAAATGCCTTGGTCAGATCCACAAACACCACCCTAGTCATTAGGCCATCTTCAGAGCTCCTGAGGACGTGTCTGTTGAATCTGACTACAGCAGCACCCATCCCATATCCCCATCGAAACCCATGCTGCAGTGAGCTTAAGATGTAATGAAAATCCAAGTAATCCTTCAATTGGTTAGAAACTACTTTCTCCAACAGTTTACTCAGAGGATTTAAATGGAGATTTGCCTAAAGTCATTCAAGACAGCAGCATGTGTTTTTAGGGATTGAAGAACCCTTGCACACTTCCAGTCAAGTGGAATTGACATGAGGTCAAAGATAGTTAAAATGTAACACAACTTATCAACAATATGCGAAATAGCCAACTTCAAAAATCTAGCATCCAAACCTCTCCCACAGTCACAATTTTATCTGGCAGCATGCAGAGTAAATCAAATATTTCATACAACTCAATTGTTCTGAAGTGGATTGTGATCTCTCCACTTGTCCAATCTCCTCACTCACAAATGCATTAATTAAACCTGACCTAAAGCTTGAGTAGTCAGAAAACTTAATATTGAATAAGTCAGCAATCGCTGCTTGGTCAGTGATAATTTCATCATTCACCTGCAATTTATTCATCTCACTATTAGTCCTAGGGGACAATAATGAATTTACATTCTGGCAGAATTTTTTTGAATCTGACAGATTAGTTGTAAATTGTTCACTATAAAATTCTCTTTCTTGCATTTCACCATTTCAGAAACCTTATTTCTCAAATTTTCATAGCCAGCCATTGAGGCAGATGAAGGTTGCATTTATAATTTATTTCCAGGTGTGGTTCCTCTGCTTAATTTAAGATCTAATTTAATCAGGAAACCAATTATTTAGCTTGCCTCAAAGTCTGACAGTACGCATGGGAAAACAGGTATTTTGGACAAATAACAATTGATTGAGAAAATAATCCAAAGCACAAGACACATCAGGAATTAAGTAAAGATAAAACCAATCAATGGAGGATAAAGAAGCATTAACTGCTTCGATATTAACCCATTTAAACATCGTCATTTTAAAATATGGGGAGGAACCTTCTCTTTAAAGCTCAAAATACAAAAATAGCCAGGTGATCATTTATTGAATCTGGCATAACACCAGAAGTGATTATGATACTCTCATGATTGGTAATAACCTAATCAAGAATTGGATGATTAGCTGAATATGTATTTAAACGAGTAGGATTAGACATTTTGTATTGAGCCATACGACTGCAGCAAAGATTCCAACCAAAGTCCATCCCTATGTTCCCAATTCAAATTAACATCTCCTACCAAAACTACATCATTAAGCAGGCAATGTGAGAAACGATGTCCAATAATACTTTTAATCCATCTACGCCAACTTGAAGGTGATTATAAAGACAGCAAAAATCAAATGTTTCTTCCCACCCAAATGAATTTCAACAACAATTAGTCAGAAAAATAATCAGTCTCTACAGTAGAACCCAAAACAGTCAGCTGAAGATTATCCCTAAATAGATCACAACCTCCCTCCCTCTTCACTACCCCTCACGGTCAGCTCTTAAACAAATTATAACCTGGCAATGTACACAGGTTATCAGGAATTTTAGGTTTCAACCAAGTCTCAGAAATTGCCCTAACATCCAGTTGCTGATGAAAACAACATATTCAAATTCACTTAACTTAGGGACCAAACTTCTAACTTTGAAGTGAACAACTTTGAACTCCTTACAAAAATATGATTGAGAAAGATTTGGTCCAGTAGACTAAACTAAAGCTAGGAGGGCTGGGGTTAGTTTCCATCCCAGATAATAAAAGTAAAACAATATGTTTAAACAGATTCCTATCTTCTTAATCCCAACCTGATAATAACAAGAGGGATATTTAGAATAAGTACCCACAATTTCTAATTTCATATTTCTTCCTAATTAGAAGATGACAAGTAATACACCTAGTATCTCTACCAACAATCAGGTTAGACATAGGGTAATCACTTTCATTCTGGCAAGCCTTCCTTACCCCATATGAAACAATATCCCTACAATTTTACCACATACACAGAAGCCACATAGTACTAACAATAGGCTCACAAAATAGTATTTAGCCATTAATGAACCACAGGAAACCATTATTAACAGAATCGGCCTCCCACTCTCCCATGTCTTCCACGGACTCCACTGACTCCGAGCACTTTGCTGCACTTAGCCACAACTGGCACCACAGTAGATGCCGCCACATCTACCGAGCTCATCAGTTTAAACACCACAACCCCACTTTCATGGCTGCCACCACCAATCGGGGTGGCTAAGCAGCAGGTTAGGCAGCAAAGACACCTGGAATATTCGGACCCATAGACTGTGCTGACAAGTGTATCTCAGGTGCAAATAGGCAGTATGAAGCAGCAATGTAGTTAAAGTCAACAGTAGCAGTTATAACAACAGGAGAATGCATGATAAGCAGCAGGTTCAGGCAGTAAACAACAATCCTAAGCAGTAAGTTCAAAATGGCAGCAGTAAATATCACAAGCAGCAGCTTAAATCATAAGACGGCAGCAATAGTGTCACAGGTATCAGCATAAACAATAAAAACAGCAGTGATAAAAGTCACGAGCAGCAAGCACTTGCTCTCCAAATTAATGCAGCATTGATTCTGTTCTAAACATATCCAGACAAGATCTCCAACTTATGATCACCAGAAATCATACTCATCACAAATAGGTTAACATGAGCACCTCTGGTCTTCAGCTCAATAGCCCAAAACAGCAGCAGTGTGGAAAAGCTACCATACCCAATTACTCATCAGGATGGAACTACGACTGGAATTTCTCATCTAGAGACATGCATTCACTGGGAGCAGCGGGGTCTTCCACCCACCCACTGACTCTCGAGCACTTTGCCACACTTAGCCATGAACTGGCCAGCACAGTAAATGTCATCTGTGAGTCATATGGGCAAAATATTGGAAATCTGGGCCAAACAAACATCAGGAAGGTATGGAACCATTATAAAATAATTCAGCATTTCCATCTTCCTAACTGGGAGCCTCAAAGGCAGAGTTGGAGGAAAACATGCAAAATGAGGTCTTCATGGATACTTGGCAAAAGTGCTGAGACGCGTATCAGGGGTCACTGGATCCAGGATACCAACTCATTCAGAAAAGGATTCTTGGAAGGTAGCACAAAATGGCAGACAAATGTAGGAAAATGAGGGTACAAATCCAAAATGAATGTTAGAAGTGTTGCCAGGGCACAGGGTCATAGTCCTCATTATCAGGTCCTGCCTAGACATTCTAGTTTCTGTACTGGAATTAGGAACTAGGCTGAGACACTCACTGGGGCACACTTCCCACACTCTCCTCCTGTGGATATTGGGGACCTGTCCTTGCTTCCAGGTTCAATATCCAAGTTTAAACCATTGCTATACACAATGTCAATGGAATGGAAGTGAAGAGGCAGCTTCTCTCAAGGTGGAAACAAACAGATTGCCCCACAGTCAGAGTGAGGGGTTACTAGAATGTCCTATTTCTTGATGGTGCAGCAAAAGGTGAGGGGACATTACAGAAATGTGCATTCATGTGGGAACTGTGGCTGCTGAGTATGGGTATAGTAGGGCAAACCAGAGGAATAGGATGAGAAGAGACGGGGAATAGGAGCAATGGAGAAAACAGCATATAAACGTGGTCAAGGTACTGCAGCCAACCTCTTCTTTCTTTCAGCCTTTTTCTGACTAAATCTTCAACTACAGGAGCCAGTTTTCACAAAGGAGTCATTCATGGCACTAAATGATATTGCACATAAACATTAGTAATAAGTGTTTTCATTGTTTTTTCAGCATCACTTATAGCAAGGTAGCACCAGCACATAAATTAAGGTATCCGCGAACGAGCAGGTGGTTGTATACAATTTAAGTACATATTTACTCTCTTGCTCTTATTTTATTTACTTCTTTATTCCTGCATAGGTTTAGATACGGATAATTATGTATGCAGACAGTTAAATCCACTTTAATGCAATTGCTGTTCATTTTCTTAAAGTTTACAATGATCTAGGCTAAAGTATCAAAATTCCTTACTTTTAATAAATTTTGTAAGGTTGTTATTATGCCCATAGAAAACAGCTTGACAGTTAGTTTTTGCATATCAATTTAATGCATATCATACACTTTTACTAATAGTTTAAGTCTCTCTTTAAGCTTACATGTTGTATTTTTATCTCTTTAAAACATTTTCTTGCAGTGCTTTTGAAAATACACCTGCTTCAACAGACGTTGAATGTGAATGCCACAGGTGTGGTGCAAGATCAGGGCTGACTAGCCCAAAACAAACTCCAGAACTCCAAAAGAGATCTTGCACTCAAAAGATAAACAGTGCTCCAAAGTGCCAATTTAAATTGCTTTATTGCAAATCCAATATAACGGTGTACTGTGAATAGACTGAAGGATCGCCTTCTCACCCGACGCTCGGATATGAAAAACCCTTCATCAGGGGTGTGATTAGTCCAGAGACATGTGTTCCTTTATACTTGATATTAATAAACATGAACATATCTGCATAAATAACTCAACAGGAAAAAATACTTGATCAACAGTAAAAATGAACAGTATGAACTAGGTCATATTATGCTATATCTAAGTATTTAAAGATATAGAAAAACGTGTGTTGCTTTTTTAATTCATAATTTAAAATGCTTTTTAGATAGTATGCCCATTCATCTTTAAGCTGGGAAACTGGAAAGCAAGAAAAATGTGTAGAGACTAATGCTTCAAAATAAATAATTAATTTCAAGTAAGACAATCCCATAAAAAGACTGATGATGGATTGTAACAATTTCCAAGGCTTAACTCCTGCACAAATCTCCATCTGTTCTAAATAATGTGAGAAGGAACATAGTCGTAACTACCCTGTAGGAAAGAGTAGAAAACAATAAATTCATTAAATTCCTCAGTTATAATAGACTCATAAGCATTTTTGCAAAAGACAACGAACAAGATAACATTTCAAGTTAAGATTAATGAAACGTACTAAAACAATACCTGGTATTTAAGCATACCCATAACTCCTTCTAGTATCAAAATTTCATAGCTACCTTAGTGTTTATAAGTGTAACCATAGGGATGCCCCTGACGTAGGGGTATTGCTGAAGCGCTGGGGTTAGAGAGGAGTACTTGGCCCATTCAATAAATGTGCATTTGACTGTGAGTTTGGTGTTGTACTTTCTTACCTCAAGTGCTATGCAAGTGGACTTTGTGTTAAACTTTGGGGAAGCTACCCAGAGCACAGCGCTGACCACGACATTTGGTTTGTGTTAGCAGTCCTGTGGATCTGTTAAGTATGCTCACCAGTAGTATCAAATCCAGATTCGTAATCAAGTGGCAGTGCAGGTCAGAGAAGAGCAGACCTGGATTTATGAAGCCTGCCCCAGCCCCTTTTCCATTTTCTGGTCTCTGCTTCCCCATAGCAGGGACATATACATAGGCATGTGCATGTGGGGCAAGCACACTCTACAGAAGTCTGGCAGCTCCCGTCCTTCCTTGCTGCTCCCAGACCTGTCCTACTACAAGGCCTACACCTGGTGGCAGTCACGTGACAGAGCTGGCAGCCCTCCTCCCTGGGAAAGGAAAGAAATCCATCAGATGCTCAGTCCTCTTCCCCACCCAGCCAGCACCCAACAACCTGAGACAGCTCCTGATCCCGGTGCATACTCTCAACTGTCCCTGATTTTCAGGGACGTCCCTGATTTTGCCTCAGATTTTTCCCTCTATCCTCATAAAACTTATGTTCTTGTGACAAAATAGTGGAGAGTAAAGCACAAAATAAAGGCAGACATTAAAGTTACAGACTTGTTATTCTTCACAAAATGCACCTTAACAGAACTCCTTCATTCTATTAGCTTTCTGAATGAATAGTACCAGATTTCAAGATGTGTCCCTGATTTGAGGTCTTTTCACTGATTTTTTAAGCCTTGTCTCTGATTCATGAGGCAAGAGGTTGAGAGGTATGTGATGGGTGGCAACACTACCATCGCCTCCAGTGAGTTACCCTCAGTATCCTTCTTTTAGTAAAATTTGTTAAACAAAAAAGACATGACAAGGTGTTTGTAAATCACACCCAGGTGCACTTTGAAGCACAGAGTACTTCCACAGAGTGCCTTCCACCACCTGGAAGTGTGGCTTATGAATAAAACTCACACCACAAAGTGTCTCTGTAGTTGTGCTTATAAATGGATACCATGAAAAAAAATGATGAAATATTTAAATATTGGAAAAATCAAAAATATATATTTAAAGTGTTTTCCTATAATTTAAAAGTATTTTTTACAAAATAAAAAGTAGTCAATTTTATTCCTGTGTACAGTGCTTTACCTGAGTATCACTATTTGATGCTGTATGCAAGTGAGTTTTTGTTTGTTTTTTTCTTGTTGTTTTTGCTACTGAATTGCTTTAATTGTGGCTTTCCAAGGTCATAGCAGTCATAATGAGAAAGATACAAGTGTAAGCCCCCATCGCTGTTGGGCTTACCTTGTTCTTTGGCTCTTGCTGCCAACACATCCTCGCTCACTGCCTGAACTGAGTTTCCTGGTGTTCCAGGACTCTCCACCTGCCCTGCCATGTTCCATGTAGTTTTGGGGTCAGAGGAGCAAAGTGCTGTGGGAGGCTGTGCAGCGGCCTCATGGACATGCAGGTCGGGCAGCCCATGCATGCGCACTTCAGTGCATCAGGTTTATTGCTACTGTTACGGCAAGGCAAAAGCCTCTCCAGTGCTTCTGGACCCCATAATAAGTAAATCAGGGTCCAGAGACATGGAAGAAGCACAGAAGAAATGAAAACTCATTTAAATATTGCCAGTAAGCACTAGGGACACAAATATTAATGAGTCTGTCTGCTGTATGGAATCTGTGCTTATCAGAGGCAGTGACAGGCAGGGGAAAGTGTTTTAATTTTATGTTTGCTTGCACATGTAAGAAACATAGTGCCACCATACAAGTTTTCATAGGTATGCACTTCACTTCCAATGCCTTGCTCCTTTTGCAGGCACGGCTGCACCACGCCAATGAATATCCGAGCTGTCTATGGCAGCCATTCAGATGCAGTGGCATACAGTTCTGAGGAAAACACCACTACAATCAGCGGTGGTAATGTGTAGTCAAATTGCATACTGCCGTTGGCAGTATGCAAATTACCTACGTCACGTCAGCACTGCATTTGAACTGTCATAGACAGTTTGTCATCCCCGAACACTACGTAGCATGCTGGGACCATCCCGGTGTGCTCATGTTCCCCTCCACCCGCACACTATATGACTGGCCAGGGGATCCCAATCCCCCGTCGGCTCCACTACCCCAAACAGACTTCTGATTGCCACACTGGGGAGCCCACCCCAGCATGGCAAAAGTTGGTATGAACGACGGGTTGCCCAATCCCCGCCGGCTCTACTGCCCCAAATAACTTTCCAGCTGCCATGCTGGGAGCCCACCCCAGCATGGTAAAAGTCTTATGTTGTCTTCCTAAATAAGAAAAGAAAACTGTAAAAGAAAAGGTCCTCGTCAGCCTGTCTTGCCCCTCCCCAACCAGTGCCCACCCTCTGTGCACCCACCTCCCCACACACCCTGACCCCATACTTACCTCTGTAGCCCAACACAATGATCTTGGGTGGACCAGGAACACGTCTGCACTCTTCAAAGTTGACCGTGAACAGAAGAATCACCAGTAATCTGCATAATGGCATAAATGTTTTTTTCAACTTTGGTGCATACCTCGGCCATTTGTGGAATTTCTTCATCAAATTTTCAACATGGGATTCTTGGAGCCCACCTCATGAACTCAGTCACTGTCATTTTGTAATTCCATCCCGAAAAAGTGATTTTGCTGTTACTGCACAGAACCACCTTTTGGAACCAAGTAAGAAACGACAGTGTCACAGTTCTTGAGTTAGACCTCAAAAACCCTATGTTGAAAATTTGATGAAAAATTCCTAAAATGACTGTTTTACAAGTGTGCATTGCTCAGTTCCTACACACACTCGTAACTTTGTGAATTTTTAATATTTTCACTCAGATTTTAAGCATTGCCATTTTACCACACCTCCTTATGAGCAGTATAGCTGTCATTTTCATATCGCGCCAAAATGTGTTTGCGTGTAGCACCAATGGTGCAATCGGGTGTGAAATCAATGTTTGGGAAAGATTAAGAAAATCACAGTGACGCAGTTCATGAGCAGAGGTCTTAAATGGCTATGTTGAAAATTTGGTGACAAAAGTCCATAAAATGACTGTATTACGCATGTATTGAGCAGTTTCCACGCACCGTAAAATTGCACAAACTTGTACTATTTTCAGTCCAGATTTTCAACACTGGCATTTTTTCACTCCTCCTTATGAACAGTACAGCTGTAATTTTTCACACCCTGGCTGAAATGTGTTTTGCACTTCTGGCGAGAAATGCACGGTGGCTGTGGGAAATCAGTGTTCGGGACAGATTAAGAAAATCACAATGACACTGTTCATGCATGGAGGTCCCAAAATGCCTGTGTTGACAATCTGCTGTAAAAATCCCCAAACTAATTACATTATGGGTGTGTGTTGCACAGTTTCTATGCAAGCTTGTAACTTTACCAGTTTTTATATTTTCACCCAGATTTTCAACATTGCCATTTTCACACCTCCCCATAAACAGTGCAGCTGCCATTTTCACATCCTATTCAAAATGTGTTTTGCACCTGTGGTGCTAAATGGCATAGTCACTGTGCAAAATCAGCTTTCGGCTATTAAACTGATATACCACTGTTCATGAGGCAGGGGTCACAAAAGAACCATGTTCAAAATTTGGAGTGAAAATACCAACGAACGCACAGGCGTTAGGGTTTCTGACCATAATGCCCCACCCTGTAGAGACTAATAGCATCATGGGTGTGACTTGGGATTGTCACTTGTAATGCTCATGCCATTCCACCCCCACCCACACCCTGCAGCCAGTGGCAGGCATCGAGGTGTGCCTTGGACTCTTATCCAAAAGTTCACCCCATTCTCCATACTGCACCCATCTCACCATATTTCCTTATGGAATGGGGTGAGCATAAAGTCCAAAGACCCCAAGGCACACCACGACACTTGTTGGTGTCTGCAGTATAGTGGGTGAAATGGCGTGGCTGTTATGCCTGATGACCCAAAGGCACACCCAAATGCCTGTCAGTCTCTGCAGGGTAGTGGTGGGGTTGGCTTCAGTTCAATACTTCATTGCCATTCCTATTATGCATCTCTCTAACTCCTAAACTACCAATGCCAATGCCAGCAATCAAACATTTGGCATTGACAAATGCTTGTTTACTCTGCCATTGGGAGAGGGGCAGAAGGGCTACTCTGGGAATGTGGGGCACTTATTAAATAAAAGTGTTTATTCTGGATACAAATCTCCCTACAGTACTTTCTTTTCTGACTTCTCAAAGTTTGACCAGGCTATGTTTCTTCATGATCTTAACCATGTTGACTGGTCTCCCATCTTTACTACCTCTGAAATCAATCTTGTCACTGACTTTTCAATATGACCTACTAGCCTTGCAGAGCAAGCATATCCGATCTCAACACGAAGAGTCAGGGAAAGTGACTAAGTGGCTGAAGCGGCCACTCCTGAAATTGCTTAAATATCATGACAAACTTTGGTCAAAATGGAAATCCTCCTCTTGACAAGCTGACCTGGATGCCTACCTCTCTGCTCAACCTGTGCAAGAAAGAGGTTTGTATTGCCAAGAGTAACTACTACTACTGTGAACTTCTCAAATCCTTGGCCACTAAGCCCAAAAGTTATTCATCCCAAATTAAAGAGATAATGGGTAACACCAAGTTGCAAATTCCCAAGACTTAATAATTCATGACTCGCTCTGTAACAATCCTAACACCATTGCCAATGCCTTCAATGAGATTTTTATGATGGTTCCCATCACCCCTCCTCATCCCATGGGTCACAATCCCTCCGTCTCCACAGGCTCCACATGATGCACCTCCTACTTTGATTCTCTCCCTGTCACCTGTCCTGAGGTCCTAAAACTTCTAAGCACCATTCCTATGCACAGCAGTACTGGGCTGGATGGGCTAGAACCCCTTATCATTAGGCTAGCTGCTGCCCCTTCTTGCCACTCCTGTAACTCATCTTTTAACCTTTCCATTTGTTCATCTACGGTGCCTTCAGCATGGAAATCTGCTAAGACTATTCCAGTTTTCAAGAAAAGGGACCCCAAATTACTGTCTAATTACTGTCCCATTGCACTTCTGCCTATACTCTGCAAGATACTTGAGAAATTAATACACCACTAGATATCTGCTCACTTACTCCAATTCAACCTCCAGTCCCGTCAAGCATGGTTTTAGGGCTGGTCATAGTACCACCACTGCTCTTACTCTTTTTACTAGTGAGGTAAAATCCGACATGGACAAAGGTCTTCTTACTGGTTCATTGACCTCATCAAGGCCTTCCATCTAGTAAATCACACTTTGCTCCTGAATAAACTATATGCCCTTGGTGCCCCTAGATCCACAGTGTCCTGGATTCAGAGCTACCTTGACAGTAGATCACAGTCTGTCCTCTTTGGCAAGGTCCTCTCATCTCCTTCCCCATCTCCTGCAGAGTCCCTCAGGGCTCCATTCTAGGCCTTTGCTCTTCTCTGTATCTGTCAATGATATTTCAGCCTCTAATCTGCATTGCCACTCTATTATGTATGCTGTCGACTTGGTCCTTTACACTGCCTCCAGTTCAGTCAAGGTCATCAATGATCACCTATCATCTGTGTTCCAAGAACTCCAGTCCTGGTTCTCTCCAACTCCCTCTTACTCAATTTACTGAAAACCCAGGCCATGCTTTTGGATCCTCTAAGAAACTCCCTACTGCATTGCCAGAGTTATAAGTGCTTTGCCTTGATGGGTCTACAGTCTCCCTACTGTCTCCTTTAAATATCTGGGGGTTGCTTGATCCTGCACTAACTTCTCTGCTCATATAAGTGAGGTGTCCAAATCAGTCAACATCAAGATTGGAGCTTCATATCGTGTCGTCCTCATTAACTCTGGCTGCTAGGATCTCTGTAGCTCAGGAGTCCTTCTCCCCACTCTACTTTACTCTCTCTCTCTCCTTTCCCATGTAAATGCCATTGGCCTTCACAAATGGGACATTGCTTATAACAATATTTGCAGATTTGCCCTATCAGCACCTCACCTATTGCACCACTGCTTGCTTTACTCTGCCTCGCATTGGCTGTCACCCAGCTCAGGCGTTCCTATTCTCTGGGTTGCTTCATTGACTCCTTAACTAGATATCCTCGCCCTGCCTTACTTGGTTCAATGCTCTACCCCTTGTCTCAGTCCCATATTCTGAGGTCTTCTGACACCCAGCTGCTCTCCATCCCATACTGTTCCACTAAAATGGGGAACAAGCTTTCTCATTTTGCTCCAAAATTTTGGAACTCTCTGCCTTCCCACCTAAAGTGCTCCTTATCTCACTCCTCCTTCAAAACTGCACTTTCTTCTCACCTATATTCACTTGATACTTGTGACTGCACCTAACCTTGGTTGTTCTTCTGCTTCTTCTCTTTCCCTTCATTGCTGCTATCTATTACAATACTTACATTTTGCTTACCTACACTTAATCTGCCCATCCCTGTGTGGATGGTTTTATAACTATTATGTTTAATGTATAGTTGTCTATTGAATGTTTTGCTTACTCTTATTATCGTTTGAAAATTGTTAAGCTCTGCCTTGTACTGTTTCTATGCTACCTATGACTGATTGTATGTTTGTATCACGGGCAGGGTTATTGCCCAGTGTACCCAAGCCATCAAAAGCTAATAAATTAATTAAATAAATAAATAAGGACCGAAAATTTGGGACTGCATTAACTGTTTCCTATAGCAGCCATACTTGTCACCTTTAACCCTTGCACAGCCAATCAGAGAGCCAGGATTTTGCTAGAGAGTTTATGGGACTGCCAAAGAGAACTTTGGGAGGAAAAGGAGGACAATTACATCAATTAGGTCTAGATCGCTTAGCACTCACATGGTTCCATGACTACCTCACTGGAAGATCACAAAGGGCAAAATGGTTTGGTTCCTCTCCTCTTCAAGGCCTATCTCATGGGTACCCCAGGTTTTATTCTTGGCCGATACTATTCTCGCTTTTTATCAATGAGCTCCACAACTTCTGTGGTGGGGCATCCGTACAATTATATTCTGATGATGCAATCTTATACTGCTCATCTAACAATATAGACTCGCGTAATCAAAGCCTTAACTCTGATTTTTGTTGCACTTGAGACCTGGTTCTCTGACAATCACCTAATTCTAAATATAAAAAAAAAAAAGTTATGTTTTCCATAATCCATCCCCAAACCTACAAACAGATCCAGATCAGTACACAGTCAGGAGACCCCATAGAGGTGGTTAGTACTTTTAAATACCTTGGGATGCACTTAGATGCCTACTTCTCAATGGAGCATCATGCAACTCAACTTACCCAAATGGTAAACCAGAAGCTTGATTATTATACCACCTCAGCCTCTTTTATCCAACGCTGCCTGTAAAAGATTGCGTCAACATCCTTTCTCTCTATTTTGTTCTATGGTGCCCTCTACTACTCTCACCCAATCCTATTCCCTTGCACAGGTTCATCAACTCTATCATAGAATTGGATGTTTTGCCCTTGGAGCAGACTCCAGAAAACACCACTGTGAGGGCCTGTATTCTCTTCAATGGCCTACCTATGACTCAAGGTTACAGTTTCACACCTTATGCCTTGTATTCAAACTTACCAAGCTCTTTAATCCCTCTTGCCTATGGGGAATCGTTTGCAAAAAGCACCAACATGCAGCTTAGATCTACTTCCTTACCCTTATTAGCAATCCAGAAGATGCAACACCTATCAGGTAGCGCTCATTCACCTTCTCAGCTTCCTCTGCTTGGAATTTCCTGCCCCCAACTTACTCTCCTGCCCCACCCTATCCTCCTTCAGAAAAGAGCTTACCTCTTTCCTACTAACCCCTCCTCTGCAATTGCTTTAAATAACCCTTATAGCATCATTAATGCCTAGTCTATATTACTCTGATAGATGTATCTTGTAATCCACCTGCTCTCGTGTTCCTGCTATGTATATATTGTATAATGTTAGCTATCCTGTTTATTTATATATGGTTAATGCCTGATCTGTTTTAAGTTACGTACCTGGCTTTCCACTGTAATAATTTTGCAACATTGTTAAATCTCTCTGTATCCTATATATTTATTATTGTATTTATCTATTGTACTAATTTCACCATTGACACCTGGTACGTCACTAAAAAGGGACTGCATGGTCTCAGTGGACTTACCGGTTACCAAAGTTCTAATAAATAAATAAATAAATGACAATTTATGGCACCCAAATACAGTAACAACCAATATGGTGTCAAGTGAGCCCAATGAATATTCATTTTTCCTGTTGGACGGCTGCATTAGCCAATCAGAAGGGGCTGCTGGAAACTGATAAAAGGGCTATTGCCTACCAAATGGACATTCCTGGATGTGCAGCCAGAGAGTACAGAGAGAGAAAAACTGCAGTGGGCTTGCTAGCCCTGAAGGCCTACCAGTTTGCCAAAGGCCTTGTCTGGCCACAGTATAGGACAAGCTGCAGAATGCCTGGAAAGAACATAGCCCCTGGGTAAAGAACTGGACTATGTGGCATGTTCCCAGGGTGAGAGCTGAACCTGCACTGAATGAATTTCCTACTGAGAAGTGAGAAGACTGGTGATATTTGAACCTGCAGCTGAGTGAGTTTGCTGCTGAGAATTTGGAAGTTGCTGCTGAGATTTGAACCTACAGCTGTGTCAAGAAAATTTAGACTCCACAGCTAGAGTTGAGAGACTGTTGAGATCTGCTGCCAGAGAAAGAGATAGAGAGAGAGAGAGAAGAGAGACCGACTGCCCTACAGTGCACAGAGAGCCGTCAGAGTGTGGCAGCTGGAAAGCAGAGACTGTGAAGGTCACAGCCTGAAAACTACAACATCCACAGCAGAAAATAAAGTAACCTGAAAGCTGTGTTCCCCTTCAGTGGGGTAAGTGCATTAGAGAATGCATTTTCTGCTATCTGGAGTAATTGTCCATGCTGGGAATAGAAACCGAGTCAAATTTCCCAGCTGCTGTGCTGCGTCGAAGAAGAGTGTGTACCAGCCATCAGTCTGAGAACCATCAGTCTGCTCTTTACCCAGACTGAAGAGGAGACCACCAGAGAGGTAGCGTTGACAGGCCTTCCAGGAGAACAGTGGGGATGATGCTTGGAAAGTCTGGCAGGTGAAGACAAGCTTCCTTCATTTATTCAAGCAACTACTGCTGTGTTGCAGTGACAACACCTGATATAATGTACCATGAAAGCAGTTTCTGCCACCTTTTGAACTTCTGAACTGTAAGTTCTCTAGCTATAGCTTTGGGAAGTCTTTTATTTAGCTAGCTAGCTAGTCAGAGAATTAGGAGTTAAGCCCTGGGCAGGACTATGCCAAGGTCAAAGCCGGGCCCAGGCAGAAAATTAAAGTTTTGCATCTATTGAAAGTTATTATGCCCTAATGTAAGATCCCCAGTGTCTCCTTCATGGCAGTGTGGTACCCACCTAAGGGACTTTATAGATTTTGTGGGTAGCTGTCATTGTAAGCCAGGTGAACACATAGGTGGGAGGTGGGATTGTGTAGGGTAGAAGTGTTGTAACATTTGTCAAAGTTATGATGCTATTTTTCTTCCTTTTCTCCCTTCCCCCAAATAAAAATTGTTAATTGTTAATGTTACATTCTGGTACTGGGACTCATTATGAAAAGTGGGGATTGTTGTGTGGGGAAGGTGTAGTGGGGCAGTTACTATATTTTCCTGGGGGATGTTAATCTGCTATTTATCTACAGGTATTCCTGTCACCACCCCAGGTGGTGGCACCACCATACACCTGTTGTTCCAGTACCACTTACCTGCCAAAGAACCTAGGTCGGCCCCTCGAGGAGTGTCTGGGAAGACCCAAGGGCCCTGAAAACAGCTGAGGGAGATCTGAAATGGGCTGTTTCAAGTTGAGGCACCACTGGAATTTGTGCCTCCTTGTGGCCATCCTCCAAAATTGCACTTCTGAAAAAAAGCGAAGTTTGCCCCCATTTGTGAAAATCACTGTGGCCCTCCACAGTTTGGAAGATTGATGCCAAGGGAGAAATTGGATTGTAAAAGGCACATCTAGTGACTGGTATTTCAGAAGAGTTTGATAGATCCAAAATTGTTGATGAACTGTTGACATTGGATTGTTTTGACAACTTAAAGGTGCAAGAACTAAGGTATGACTGAAATAGTAAAAGTGTGCTCACTTTGATAAACAGTGATAGTGAAATTGATATTGCCAAGCTGCTGCTACTATCTCCCCATGGGGAGACTGGCCCCACCTGGACCATAGTGTTGTATGCCAGTGATAAGACAATGATTAAGGCTTCTTCCGATGAGGATGATTTTAAAGTGAAATTTTAAATGTGGTTGAAGTCAGAGGAAGACTGCCCAGGATGTACAAGCACTATACAAAGCTGACAGTGTCACTCCACCTGATCAACCCCGATTTGGTTAGCTGCTTGGGTGTTGGGGAGATGGACAGGGTCCTATGAAACTAAGGCCCTTCTCTGGGAGAAAACCAGTGCCGCCTGGAGAAAGTGACTTTGCAACTTGGATGGGTCAGGCCACACCCATGGTGCAAGATCTCCAGTGTCCTGAAGCTAAGAAAAGCGATGGCTGTGGGAGAGTTGGAAGGACCGGCCATGGATGGTATTGAGTTTTCAAACTACTCGACCTGACGCTACTGCCCAGATGTACCTCAGCACCCTAGAAAGTATGCTTGGGAGTACCAACAGTGGCACCCATATATTTTAAGAAATTTGTAAGGTGCAGTGCAAACAGAAGGAGAAAAGCTGTCTGAATACTTGATCCATTTCAAGCAGTTAATCCAGTGAGCCTACCATAAGAGAGCAGTGACTGCCCAAGATATGAATAGGCTGCAGTTAGAGCAAGTTTTGGCTGAAGCCAGACACTCTGAAATGTTATTGATGAAGCTGTGGTTGGAGGAGCAACTGAGTAATCCCCTTCCTATGGTGAGTTGATGCATGAAGTTTGAGAAAATAAGGATAGAGCTGAGCTGCAAGGAGTAACTGAAGTCCCTCTGAGATAACTAGAAACTCTTGAAAGTCAAGGCTCATCCAGGCAGGACAACAGTAAAACAGGATCTGAAAAGACAAATAAAGAGTTGACTGAGTAGGTAGCCATGCTATGGACTACTACTGAATGATGTTCGAGAGATACAATTTATTCCTTAGGTGGTTGTAGGTATTACACTGGCTGGATGCCAGCCCTTCCAGAGCCTGAAATAGTAATTACTGCTAGTGGTGATGGATTTTCCGGTTACAGGTATGGTGAAGATGGGCACTGAAGACAAGATAATGAAAGGCCTGAAAATTTCAGATCTGGGTTTGAGTCCCATAACCTCCACTGCATACTGTGTGACTCTAAGCAAGTCACTTAACCTCCCAGTACTCCCAGGTCACCCCTGAAAACAGGCACCTGTGCCTAGTGGGCCTACCTTGTTACCAAAGAATAAAGTAACAAAAATAAATTTGGATTTGGTTGTACAGAAGTTATTGAAAGAGAAGCATATGTCAAGGAGATGTCAGTGGGACTCAAAAGGAGTGAACTGGGGTCCCATACCAGACCTATGAAACAGACACAACCTGTTAATGCTAAAGGCCCCACAATTCCCCCAGGATTACTGGGACTGTCTGTGAGGGTCCCAGCCAAGACTGAAAGGGTGGATTGTATGGTGTTACTTGATAGTGGGGCCCAAGTGACTGTCGTCTTTGAAGACTGGTGCCAGAAGTATTTGAGTCACATACCCTTACAGCCACTGGAAGGACTAGATATCTGGGATAATTGAAAAGCCTCACACATTTTGGGGATACACTGTCATAAAATAACATAACTGAGTTGGTGTGATATGAAGAAAGGATTCCCAGCCTTGGTGTTGCCCCTGTTGAGTGCCCAGTGATTGGGGGCTAGAGTTTGAGTTGACCACCAGAAGTCATGCTTACATTCTGGACATGCCCACCAATGGAGCGCCAAAATAGCCTGTTAGTACAGAGAGGATTGATGCATCCCTGGTATCCCCATTTGAACTAACAAGGTAAGTGTCCTGGTGAAAATGAAACTAACAAGGAAGTGACTGTCCATAAAGGAGGACTTTAGCACATGTCTACCGAGCAGGGACGGTATGCCTTACTGTGCCTACCAAAGTCACAGTGAAAAACTTGACCCTAACTTGTTTGACTTTGAAGACTCTCCCATACTGGAATTGTACAAGAGGAATTTGAGGCAGAAGTTAGCGAGAGGGCTAGTGTTTTCTACAAGTGACCTTGATGTTCGATGTGCCTGTGGGAAGAGCATCACATACTGTATGTCTGAAAGATAACTGAACTTTTCATAAGAGGTCCAGATGTTAAGCCCCAGCTGATGTGGAGGACATCTGCAAGCATTTGCAAGAACTGCTAGCCACTAGTATTGTAACTTGAATCCAGAAGCCTTATCCATCCCCCATAGTGGTAGCCCACAAGAAGAATGGGGTCATACACTTATGCATTGACTACCAGACTCTGAACAAGCGTACCATAACATATCAATATATGGTACTGCACATGGAGGATGCTCTGGCCTGCCTTACTGGCAGTAAATGGTTTCAGTTTTGGATTTATAGAGTGGATACTACCAAATAATCATGGTTGAATAAGACAAGGAAAAACAGCTTTCATTTGCCCCTAGGATTCTATTAGTTTGAGCGGATGCCACAAGGTATCTCGAGGGTGCTAGCTACACTCTGGTAGCTAATGGAGAAACTATGGGATATATGAATCTGCTTCAAGTGATAGTTTATCTGGACAATCTACTTATTTTTGGGTGCACCCTGGAAGAGCACGAAGAACGTTTGATGAAGGTCCTGGAGTCTGGACAGTGTTGAACAATTTGGACTCAAAGTGTCAATCGACAAATGCCAGTTCTGTCAGCCCTCTGTAAAATATTTTGAGCACATTGTTTCCACAGGAGTCCAAACCGATCCTGACAAGAATAAGGCTCTCACTACCTGGCCTTGGCCCCACAACCTGAACTTTACAGTCTTTTCTTGGATTCTGTGGTTATTAATGAAGATTCATCCAAGACTTCTCCAAGGTGGTCTAGCCTTCTACAAACCTACTGCAAGGTACCCCCACCCACCAAGTACAAGAAGTGGAAGGGAAAGCAGCACCAAAACAAACATATCACAAGCCTAACAAACCCTTCAGAGACAGGTGGAACCAAGACTGTAAAATGCATTCAGAGAGATAATTAAAGAGACTTACAGAGCTCTTGTGCTAACATTGCTGATCCCACAAGCATTATTTTTGCACACAGACGACAACATGGAGGTCTAGGAGCAGTTCTGTATCAAGAGTACCTGAAGGATTGAGACCCATTGCATTGGCAAGAAGAGTCTGACACCCAGTGAAAATAACTACCCTGTTCACAAGCTGGAGTTTTTAGCTTTAAAATGGGCCATCACCAGCCAATTTCACGATTACTTCTACGGAGCTAAGTTTCACGGTGAAATGACAACAATCTGCTCATATATGTCACCACCATGGATAAGTTGATGCCACTAGTCGCTATTGGCTACCTGCCCTTTCCTTATATGGCTTCAACCTAGAGTACCATAAGGACATGCATAATACAAATGCTGACACCCTGTCTGCAGAACCACACTATCCAAATGAGAAACAGTGGACTCGAATGACTCCTGCAATTGTAAAATCTATATGTATGAAATTTGTGGGCACTGATAACGAGATGTGTGATAGTCCTCTGTGAGCTATTGATACGATGGGAGCCAACCCTGACACCATACCTAAAGCCTGTTGTAATTTGGAAAGTTTTAACATTAGCCATTTGCCCAGGCCAAAGTGAAGTGAACAAAGATGGTTGCAGATGCACGATTATGGACTTAAGGAGTAATTTCAGCTTTGAAAAGGAGAAGATCCAGACAAAGTGCCAAATGAAAATTCTGATGTTCCTATTTTGTTACCAAAATGGAACAAGTTGTTCTTGAGAGATGGCATTCTGTACCGAACTGTGCAAGATCCCAAAATGATGACCGCTGTCATCAGTTGGTGCTACCATGAAATAAAGTAAAGTTATCCTCCGAGCACTTCACGATGACATGGGACACCTTGGGTTTGAGTGCACCCTGAACCTTCTGGGGAGCAGATTTTACTGGCCCAGAATGATATCTGATGTGTAGAAGCACTTCAAGACTAATGCCAGGTATGTTCAAAGAAAGACTTTGCCCAAGAAAGTGGCACTGCATGTGAACATTAAAACTACTGAACTGTTGGAACTGGTCTGTATGGACTTTTTGTCATTGGAACCAGATAGTAAAGGTTATAGTCACATCCTAGTCATTACTGGCCATTGTACCAGAGTACGCACAGGCCTACAATTGAAAATCGGACTGCCCGAACTGTTGTTCAGAAACTTGAAAAATTTGTGAATTATTATGGTATGCCTCAGCGTATTCAGTCTGACCAAGTAACTGACTTCCAGAGCTGCCTAGTGAAGAATTTTCTGCTGTTTATGGAATTCAACAATCCCTCACCATGCTCTACCATCCACAAAGGGACCCAAAACCTGAAAGATTTAATCATTCCTTATTAGACATGTTAGATACATTAGATCCTGCACAGAAAAAGCAATTGTCAGCACGTCCCAGGTTGATGCATGCCTACAATTGTACTCATAACAGTGCTACAAATACTTCAACTTACCTGCTCATGTTTGGTTGAAAAGCCCATTTGCCAATTGATTTGTGCCTGTAGGGTGTCTGCGATGGAAACAAAACTGAATCCTACCTAGCATACACAAAATATCTGAAAAAACAACTGAAGGATACTTAGAAATTGGCTGTTGAAGCTGCCAGAAAAGTCAGTGTTGCAAATAAACTGTATACGACCAAAAGTGCAAAACCAAGTGTTACAAGTTGGAGACAGAGGTCTCCATAGGAATCTCAAGGAAAGCACAAGATAGTTTACCTCTGGTCTTCAAAGCCTGATGTTGTGTTTGAAAAGCTGATTGATTTGCCAGTGTACCACATTAGATAAGAAAGAGGCCATGGGATTGTTAAGGCTGTTCACAGAAACCACCCTTTGCCCACTGGTCAGCTCAAGCCCTTACCAGAGACTGTACTAGAACCTGGGCTGAGATTTGCCAGAACTAGAAGTTATACACAACCTAGAAAAGGATGATCGCCAATACTCCTGCTTCAGTATTGAGTGTTGAATCAAATGTATAGCCTGAATCAAAATAAACATATAGATATGGAGGAGGAAGAGGACGTGTATTGTGCAATCCTCCTGCAGACATATCTCGAGAAACAGTGATTCCTTTTGATTGGCCACCAGCACATTGTGAAGAGCCAGACTCCTTTATGGTACAGATCTTCCTGATGAACTATTAGAGACAAGTGATACCCCAGTCAAACAGCAGGAGACACCATTTGCAGACATGGGTGTAGAAGTCTTAGTGGAGGATTGGTTGACTAAGACTGGAAGGATCCTTGTTATTCAGAACAGGCTCCAGTGCTGGATGCAGTGCCGAATAGGAAGTGTGCAGCCTATGCCTATGAAAGAAGCAGTAGACCCCAAAAATCTGGTAGAGCGGTAAAACCTCCACTCAAAGTAACATGACCATCCAGGTGCCACCACTGAAATCCCCTGCAAGTGGTACACAAGCACATTTCCCATAATATCCCCCAATGTGTTGTAAATGGAAACTGTGGAAAGTGCCTGTGTTTACCAATGCATATGATTGTCAAGTCCACTATTTATTGTCTAGCTAGAGACTGCTATTGTGGCTGTATTAATGAGTTGATTATGTGAAATGTCTGGTTGGAAAGGAATCAGGTGTCTAGTAAGAAAACGTATTAAACTGATGTTATGTTTGAAATGCTGGAATAGTGAGGAACTACAATGTCTACTTAGAAATGTTCCTAAAGTTAAAATGTGTTGAACTTTAATGACTTGTCGAAGATGCCAAGGTGTTTTGGGATCATGTAAGCCCCAATACTGTTGGGCTTACCTTGTTCTTTGCTCCAGCTGTCCACACATCCTCATCACCTCCTGGCCTAAATTTCCTAGTGTTCTAGGACCTCCATCCTGCTCCTGCTTTGTTCCATATGGTTTAAAGTGCCAGAAGTAAGTGCTGACTGAATCATGCAACAGCCTCACGAGGCATGGAACGGGTGGTCCACAAGCAAGACATGAGACACATCCATTTTCTCACTGCCATTGTGGTGAGGCAGAAGCCTCTTCAGTGCTCCTGGACCCCATAATAAGTAAATCAGGGTCTGGAGACATGGAGGAGGCACAGAAGGAGTGAAAAATAATTTAGTTAAAGAGTGCCAATAAGCATTTTGGGAGCCAAACCATAAATATTAATAAGGGACACATAAATATTAATGAGTCTGTCTGCTGCATGGAGTCTGTGCTTATTGGAGGCAGCGACAGGCAGGGAAAAGTGTCTGAGTTTTTAACTCCACCATCGAGAGAGAGAGAGAGGGCAGAGGGATACTTTGGGACTGTGGGGCACTTACTAAATAAAAGTGTTCATTCTGGCTGCATAAGGACTGAAAAGTTGGGACATTTTGGGACTGCATTAACTGTTTCCATAGCAGCCATACTTGTCACTTTTAACCCTGCACAGCCAATCAGAGAGCCAGGATTTGGCAAGAGGCTCATAGGACTGCTAAAGAGGATTTTGGAAGGAAAGGAAGGACAATTTGTGGCACTCAAATAGCAACCAATAGGGTGTCAAGTGAGTCCTATGAATATTAATTTTTCCGTTGGGCAGCTGCAGCAGACGTCAGAAGGGGCTGCTGGGAAACTGATAAAGGGACTGTTTGCTTGCCAATGGAGGATTTCTGGGTGTGCAGCCAGAGGCACAGAAGGAGAGAGACTGCAGTGGGCTTGCTAGCCTGAAGGACTGCCTGTTTGCCAAAGGCCTTGTCTGGCCACAGTACTGGACAAGCTGCAGAATGCCTGGAAAAGAACACAGCCCCTTGGAAAAAACTGAACTGTGTGAGAAACTTCCAGTGTGAGAGTTAAACTTGCACTGAGTTAATTTGCTTCTCAGAACTGAGAAGTTTCTGGTGAGATCTGAACCTGCAGCTGAGTGAGTTTACTGCTGAGAGTTTGCTGCTGCTAAGATCTGAACCTGCAGTGGTGTCAAGAAAATTTAGACTTCATAGCTAGAGCTGAGAGACTGTTGAGATCTGCTGCCAGAGAGACAGACTGACTGCCTTGCAGTGCGAGAGAGCCATCAGAGTATGGCAACTGAAAAGCAAAGAATGTGAAGGTCTCAACCTGAAATCCACTGTGTCTTCAGCGGAAAATAAAGTGACCTGCAAGCTGTTGCCATCTGGAGTAACAGTCTGCACTGGGAATAGAAACTGAGCCAAATTTCCCAGCTCCTGTGCTACACTGGAGAAGAGTGTCTACCAGCCATCAGTTTGGAGAACCATCAGCCTGCTCTGTACCCAGACCAAGAGGAGACCACAGGAGAGGAAGATGTCAAGAAGCCTGCCAGGTGATCACTGCATACAAAGGCCCCAGGGATGAAGCTTGGAAAGGCCTGGCAGGTGAAGACAAGCTTTCGTCATTTATTCAAGCAACTGCTGCTGTGTTGCAATGACAACGCCTGATATCAGAATGGTACCGTGAGACAAGTTTCTGCTACACCCTTTGAACTCCTGAACTATATGTACCCTAGGCTGTGGCTTTTAGAGAAGTCTTTATTTAGCTAGCTAGCTAGTGAGAGAAATAAGGGGTAAGCCCTTGCAGGACTGTGCCAAGATCAGGGCTGCACCCAGACAGAAAGTTAAAGTTTTGCATCTGTTGAAAGTTATTGGGCCTCAACGAAACATCCCCCAACGCCTTCTTCACCCAAGGGACTTTATAGATTTTGTAGGCAGCAGCTACTAGGAAGCCAGGTGCACCCAAAGGTGGAAGGTGAGGATTGTGTAAGGTAAAAGTGTTGTAACATTCATTAAAGTTGTTATGCTCTTTTCTCCTTCCCCCTTCCCCAAATAAAAATTGTTAATGTTATATTATAGTACTGCAACTCTTTGTGAAAAGTGGGGATTGTTGTGTGAAGAAGGTACAGTGAGGGCAGTTACTCTATTTTTCTGCGGTGGGGTGTTAACCTGCAATTTCTCTATAGGTATTCCTTATCACCACCCCAGGTGGAGTCACCACACTGCACCTGTTGTTCCAATACCACTTGTCTACTACCAAAAGAACCTGAGTTGTTGCCTGAGGTGTGTCAAAAAGACCTAAGGGCCGCGAGAACAGCTAAGGTGAGTCCAAAGGGCTGTTACACTGGGAATATTGATCATAGGTGGTGAACCTAGGGGTCAGAGGGTCAGCTGACCCCTCACTTTCAAAAGTAAGGGTCAGAATGTACATTTTGACCCCCACTTCTGATACAGGATTTACTAGCCTGTTATCTTAAGTCTGTGGCACACACAACACACATTCACTGGAAGTCAGTAAGAGCTAAGGTCAGACAAACTCACTAAATTGTACTGCTATATTGCTACATACCCTTCCCTAATGGCACACAGTATATTTTTTCAACCTTTCCTAGTAATGGAATGTGACAAAGACTATAAATTGTCAGGTGCTTAATTACCTCCCTGAAAATGGACACCAAAGTGTGTGTGTATTTGTTCAGAAAGTATGAAACCAGCAGTCGTGGTGTCTTTTACCTGGAAAAGGGTCCACTGAGCCATGCTTATTTGCAAGGTGGTCCTGGTTTTAGTATAGCCACTGTCCTATAAAAACATGGAGCACTGTTCCCTGCATGCTAGTTTGTTTTAGTCACCAATAATGATGTTAATGAGTGTTCAAAAACAACATATTGAGAATACTGATGAAATACTATCGGATGCTCCTGGGAAGGCCCTAAGGCCCAAGACCTGTTTTCAGGTGCTACCTGGGAACAATTGCTCAGTGTCACATTAAGCATGTGGAGGCTGTGGAAATCAAACCTAGATCCACTGGATATACCAAACTTGTTCACAGCTTTACTCTAAACTCTAGGCTATACAGTCAGCTCAGTGCTGGAAGTGTAAAGCAGACTCAAAATTAAGAAAGGCTGCAGTGTTCATTTCAGACTGGGGACTGAGACAAAGTACCACACAGTTTTCAATTTTGACTCGTAGAAACACAGAAACATAGAAACATAGAAGTTGACAGCAGATAAGGACCGCAAGGCCCATCCAGGCTACCCATTTCTTTTTCTACCTTATACATGTGCCATCGGCTTTTGCTCTGTCAATGGCCTATCTATCCATACTCCTCTGTATTGCTTCCCTTATGCCTGTTTGAAGCCCTGCACTGTGTTCATATCCACCACTTCCTGAGGTAGGCCGTTCCATGCATCCACTACCCTTTCTGTGAAAAGAACTTCCTCACATTACCCCTTAATCAGCCTCACTCTAATCTCATGCTGTGTCCTCTTGTCCTGCTATTTTCTTATATTGAAACATGTTAGACTCTTTCACCTTGTTAATGCCTCTAAGGTGTTAATCTGTCCTCATATGTTTTCTGATGCAGTTCCTGCACCATTTTAGTTGCCCTTCTCTGGACTGCCTCAATTTGGTTAATGTCCTTGTGAGGTGTGGCCTCCAGTACTGCATGCAGTACTCAGACAGAAGGCTTAACCAGTGTCTTGTAAGTGGGGTTAATACCTCCCTCTTCTGACTTGTGATACTCTGCTAATACACCCCAACATCCCCCTAGCCTTACCTACTTTGTTTAGTGGTCTGCTTGATGATTTCAGGTCATCAGTGATGATGATGCCCAAGTCTCATATAAAATGTTATGCCTTTTAATGCATTGCATAGCTATAGCATTGTAACCATGCTGGTTAGAAACACAGAAACATAGAAATATAGAAACATAGAATTTGATGGCAGATAAGGACTGCTTGGCCCACCTAGTCTGCTCATTTTCCTACCTGATGGATAAGCTGCAGATCCTAATTAACCAACAGCCTACTTCCTCCTACCCCCACTAGGACTGCCTTATTTCAGTCCCATGCATTCTTGAATTCCCCACTGTTTTTGACTCCACGACCTCCTCAGGAAGGCTGTTCCATGCATCCACAACCCTCCCCATGAAAAAATTTCCTCACATTACCTCTGAGCTGTCCTCTCTATCTTCAAATTGTACCCCTTGTTCTTGCATATCTCTTTTTCTGAAAGATGCTACCCTCTTGAGTTTGTTGATTCCCTTGAGATACTCTCCCTCTTTCCTCAAGGGTATACATATTAAGCTCTGTTAGTCTCTCTTCATATGTCTTCTGGTGCAAACCCTGCACCATTTAGGTTGCCCTCCTCTGGACAGCCTCCACTCTGTCTATGTCTTTGTGGAGATGGGGTCTCCAGAACTGCACACAGTACTCCAGATGTGGTCTCACCAACTGTCTGTACAGAGGATAACAACTTCCTGTTTTTACTATTGATGCATCTCCCTATGCATCCCAGTCTCCCCAGCCTATTTTACTACCTTCTCACATTGCTTGCCCACCTTTAGGTCATCTGATATAATTACCCCTAGGTCCCTTTCCATTTTGTTGTTGTCAGTATCTCACCCCCAGTGTGTACTCTTCCCCTGGGTTTTGTTTCCCAGGTGCATTACCTTGCACTTCTTTGCATTGAATCTAAGGTGCCATACATCTGACCATTCCTCCAACCTTGCCAAGTCCCTTCTCATCCTTTCCACTCCATCTTGTGTATTAACCCTGTTTCAAATCTTTGTGTCATCTGCAAAGAGACATACTTTTCCTTCCAGTTCCTCTGCAATGTCACTTATAAAGACATTAAAAGGACTGATCTCAGTACTGAACCCTGCGGTACCCGCTAGTAACCCTCCTTTCTTCACTGTTTACTCCGCTTACTACTAGCCTTTGTGTCCTGTTGTCCAGCCAATTTTTATCCAGGCTACCACCTTGGGACCCACTCTAAGGTTGGCTAACTTGTATATTAATCTTTTGTGTGGACTGTATCAAATGCCTTGCTAAAATCTAGGTAGGCCATGTCCACAGCCCCTCCCTGGTCTACTACTTTGGTCACTCAGTCAAAAATCTGTTAGATTCATCTGACATGACCTTTCCACTGTGAATCCATGCTGCCTTGGGTCCTGTGCCACACTGGCCTCTAGGTACTCAACAGTTCTTTCCTTCAGAAGTGATTCCATCATTTTCCTACCACTGAGGTCAAACTAACTGACCTATAGTTTCCTGCCTCTGCCCTGCTCCACTTTTATGAAGAGGAATCACATCCGCCCTCCACCAGTCCAAAGGTACCACCCCATCCTCCCATGATTTGTTAAAGAGAGTAGTCAGTGGTGTCACTAGTTCTACCCTTAGTTCTTTTAGAATTCTTGGGTGAATCCCATAAGCCCCATTGCTTTGTCCCCTTCAATTTTACTAGTTCTTTCAGAACCCTTTCTTCTGTGAATGGACTGATATTGACCCCCATATCCAGAGTGTTTCTCTTGTTTTGTTTAGGTATCTGCCCTCCTCTTCCTTTGTGAATACTGAGCAGAAATATTCATTCAGTATCCCTGCTTTTCACTGTCACCCTCTGCCCACATTCCTCCCTTTTTAAGCCTCAGCATCCCTCCCTTGGTCTTTCTTTGCTCCCTAATGTACCTATAAAATCCTTATCCCCTTCTTGCAATATAACTGGTCGGCTGTGGTAGGTACAGAAGTAATGGTATCTTGCGTGAGGCTTCCTGACTCCTGGAGTAACTGGAAAGAAGAAACAGGTCCAGAAGTAACTGCCTCTATGGCTTCTGCAACCCTGTACATACTAATGTGGTAGTGAGGATTAGGGTTATAAAGAAAGAAAAGAAAATGGGAAAACTTAACCTAATGATAAGTAGTGGTTATGTTTACTGAGAAGCATGAGCACCATACTCTAAGCTACTTCTTGGACTCACCATTCTCCAGTTATGACAGGGGTTGGAAATGTCAGATATTTTGTGTGTGAGGGGATGGTAGGAATAAAGCCCACTAATTTTGTTTATAAACCATTTTTGTTAAGAAGACAAGGGCAGAGTGTGCTCTATAGGAAAAGCTAGACACTTGAAAGAATGTTTTATTGATTAGAATCCTTTGTGTATATTGCTGGTATGACCATTGATGTCCTAAAACCTCACTTTAGATTTGATTAGGACAGTGAGAATGCAGAGTGGTGGATATGAATACAGTGCAGGGCTTCAAACAGGCATGGGATAGGCATAAGGAGCAATACAAATGAGTATGAATAGATAGGCCACTGACGAGCAAAGGCCGATGGCACATTTATAAGGCAGAAAAGAAATGGGCAGACTGGATGGGCTTTAGGTCCTTATCTGCCATCAACTTCTATGTTTCTATGTTTCTATATATGAGTCCAGTAGTGAATGCAGGGGACATAACCTGTAGATGCTCTGGGATTCTGTGTAGTGGGGATGGTGTCGTGTGAGTACAGTATCTCAGATAGCAGCTGACGTACTCCAGACAGGCAACTCATACCAAGGAGTGGGCTGCCCAAAGAGCTAGCTTTAAAAGATATATGTACCTTAGGTTGCCTGATTTGCAACTTCCATGCATGAGCCAAGCAGCTGCTGAGCTGCAGCAGCCCTGCCCATAAATTAAGCAATGAGGACACACAGTAAGGAACAGGCTGCTTGTGCTCTATGTAGATATTAATAGGATATATGAGGAGGGGGACATCACTCTCTAAATTTAGTTGCTGGAAGTTCTAAACGTATGGATCTATAATTAACCCCATGCACGTAGAACTGCCAGCAAAAATAGTACAGCTAGATTTACAGAACCTCCCCACCAATTCTGTTAATGCTGTTTCTACACAGAACATCTGAAAACCCTTCCTTAGTTTGCGTCATCATTAAACATATTTTTACAGCTCAGACACAAGGGCAACCCAGGGAGGAATACACCAAGTGCGGTTCAGCCTAGCCTTACCATCTGTTGAGTTTCGCTGATCTTCACCAACTGGAGAGAGACCAATCACGGAGGAAGGCAGACTCTGACAGGTGAGAAGCAGGAATTCCTTGACAGTAATTCTACCTGGCTGAATCCCCTTGAGTGCACAGTCCTGGCACCTATGTCTGCTGAGACTACTTCTCCTTGATCGCTCTGCTGAGACCCAGCCAGCAGCTGCTCTCTCAGCATAAGAAGCAGTTGGAACACTTACCCAGAATTCTGAGCTGCTGTATGTAAATCAGCATTTGTACTGCTGTACCACTACTAAAATAGTCGCCACTATTAGAAAGCTGTCAGCTGGAAGCAACAATTAAGACACAAAGGGCACCATTAGGAGGCATACCCCAAGAGCGGTCCAGACCCTAGCCTTACTGTCTGCTGTACCCACTACTGAAATAGTGGTCAGCTAATACAAAGCTCTCAACTAGCAACAACCAGAAGCAACAGCTCTGACACAAAAAGCAACCCTAGGAGGCATGCTCCAAGTGTGGTCCAGCTCCTAGCCTTATTGTCTGCTGAGCTTCACTGGTCTTCACCAGCTGGGAAAGAGACCCAGTTTCAGTCTCTAGTTGTGCTACTAAGTGGCACACTTTAACAAACTGATTGTTTTTTTCAGCAGGAAGGAGTAACAAAGGTTCTGCCTCTCACCTTACCCCTAATCCCACCCATGCCTGGGTCCTCTTCCTATATAGGTTCTGCATGTCAACACCCATTTCCTTTCTGATCTGACTAGAAGGCCAAAAATAAAAAATACTTTAGAAAAAATGTTTTCCCTACCTTTCACATCTTTCCAGCAGAACATCTCTGACACAAATGGAAACCCTAGGAGGCATATGCAAAGTGCGTTCAAGCCCCTAACTTTACTATCTGCTTAGCTTCACTGATATTCACCTGAGGAAAGCTCAAGTAGGAGATTTAAATTCTCCCATGCTTTTACCTGCAGGCCTGCTGACTGAAGCACTACAAGTGCAACTGCAGCAGCTTAGCCCCATCCAGGTTCCATCTCATTGGCAGCTTCTACTCTCATCAGCAGCTTCTGCTGCAGCATTTCCCTGGGCACTCCAGCATTTCAGAAGAGTGGATATTGTCCTGCAGCCAGTGGATCAGCCCTCTCCCTCACAGCAGAAGGGAGCTGGGACGAAGGACCATAGGCACTTTTTTGTTTTTACTGTAAGCAGCAGGGACTCCAACGGAGCTGTTCTGAGTCAAAGAGCAGAACAACTGAGCTAGTAACCGATTCTGTCTTACCTTGCAGGAGTACAAGCTAGACCTCATCTGTTCAACAGCTATTTGATAGTGTTTTACAGCATACAAGGAACAATTGGATGCACCCACCCACCCTCTCCAGAGTGCTCTTGCTTTATAGGCATGTAGCACCACCCACAACACCTGATAGGGGTAGTAAGGTACAAAAAATAAAAAGAACTTGCTATTCTGCTTTTCTTTTTCATCCACACTTTCTGATAAGAAACAGGGATCAGCACTATCTCTCAACTAAAACAAAACAAAATATGGACCTTGTCAATTATGTAAACTGCGTGTGCACTGTACAATAGGATCTACAAATGGCAACCAGGACCCTGTTAGTGTGCTGCTCCATAGCAGATCTTGCAGTCCAACTACAGGATGCTTAGACTATAATATACGACCTCCAATACAGGAACTCTATAACACACCTACTCAACCCCCACCAGTACCAGCATGTCAGTCAGGGACAGGACTCGAGACAGGGCTCAGAGACTGGCAGATGGTAAGAAAAAGAGGCATCATAGGAGACCCAGGAAGGAAGCCAAAACCAGGAGCATTTCCAGCCATCCAAACAAAAACAGGTTTGCTCCACTGCTACCAACCACAGACAAAGTTATACAAGGTAAAGAAATCAAGCCACCAAGAAAAACTAACACGCCAATTAAAACCAATACAAACTACGATAAAACAAAAATACTAATACTCAAAATATAACCAACAATACCAAAACCAAATGCAATAACAACAAAATTACTAAAACTCAAAATAAAAACAACACAAATATAAACAAAAGCACAATTTTCTTATCGGGATTCCACGATCCGAGAGTGGAACACCACCTAACACAAAATGTTGAAAGCGACATTGTGGCAAAAAGTCTACCAGGAGCCTCTGTAAGCAGGACACTAATCACATAAAAGACAATTGTGCAGGAATCAGGGGATGTTATACATATAACAATATACCGATGACTTGGCAAATCACACAGTTCAGGAGGCAGAAACACTTCGAGGACCTGGCCAACAATCTTTCTTCCCTTCTGTCCAAATTAGCCTTCTCAGAAATGCTGGCAGTGTGGGAAAAGGAAAAAGCACCAAGCAACTCAAAAGATTGAAGTAGGCAAATTCAACTCATGGCTACCTGATTGGTGCTAAGACAAGGATACCACTACATAGGGAACTGGCACAACTTTGTGGAAAGAGCTTTTTAAATACGGTGGATTGCACCTAAATAGAGAAGGTGTGCAAGCATTCAAACAAAATTTGATGTCTATACAGGTACTTAGTTTAAACTAAATAAAGGGAAGTATGATGCAGCTCACACCCTGCCGTCGGGGCTAGATCATCACTCCCAAAATGACAAATGCTGCATACATCCTCAGAAAATAAATCAGAGCCAACATCCGCCCAAACCAGTAACTCCATAATCTTTCGGCTGGAAAGAGCAAACCGGAGCAGTCCAGAAGAGGGTACAACCTTGTTCAAAGAGGACGATGTTCCTGGAAGGCAATGGTTGCAAATATTAGAGCCTAACCAACAAACTTCCCGAACTAATAGCCTCTTGGAAACAGAAAGTCTGGACTGGGTAGCTGTAACAGAAATATGGTTCACAGAAACCATGGATGGGATAAGGCCATTCTCAGCTACAATCTGTTCAGGAAAGATAGGCAGGGCAAAAAGGGAGGGGTGGGCATAGCCATTTCATTTGGGAGGAAATAAAAAGCCACAGAAGTAAAGGGCAACCTGAGGACTTGGTCACTGTGGTTAACAGTGAACAGACGAGGAAAACCTTTCAGAATCGGCGTTGTGTACAGGCCCCCAAATCAAGGAGATAAAGGAGACAAAGACCTATTAGAGGAAGTAATACTGGTGGGGGACTTTAACCTACCAGATATTAACTGAGCACACTAATGGCAAGAAGAAGAAGAAGTAGGGATTTCTTATTGTTACTACAAGGCATGGGACTGTGCCAACTTGTTAAAAACCCAACTAGGGGAGATGCCATTCTCGATCTTGTCCTCAGAAGCTTCGGAGAAGTATCAAGGACATCAAAGTGGGATATCATATGGGCAACAGCGACCATCGCATGGTAAGCTTTAAGGTAAACATAACACAGGACACCAGCCACTCAAAGAATAAAGATGCTAGATTTCAGAAAGGCTGACTTCCAAAAATGAGGAACATAAGTAACTATTTAATGAACAGAGGTTGAGGAGGTGGAGGTCATGTGGAAGAGACTCAACAGAGCAATAAAGACTGCCACAGATCAATATGCCAGTTAGGTCAGCAAAGCAAAAGAAAAGAAATCCTTTATGGTTTTCCAAGAATTGGCTACCACAGTCAAAAAAAAAAAGAAGGCGTATAGCATATACCAGGAAACCAAAACTGAGAAAGACTGGGAGTTGTGCAAGAAAAAATGAAGAGTCAAACAAACAAATTAGAAAGGCAAAAGCCCAGACAGAGGAAAAATAGCAGAACGGGAAAAGAGAGGAGACAAACATTTTTAGATACATTAGGCAATGTAGGAATACAAAAGGGAAAAGTAAAGATTGCTACTGAAGAAAATGCACCAGACATGACCCAGAGAAAGCTATAATCCTCAACAAATACTTCTGATATGGTGTTTATCAAAGAAGACCCAGGGATGGCCTCAAAACTAGCGACCAACAAGACCCTAAACAGCACAGTTTCACAGCAGGTAGGCCATGCCAGACAATCTGTTTGAGTTTTTGGCTATGCTACAAAAAACAGTGGATGACGGTGGGAGGCAGTGGATGTGGTCTACCTAGACTTTAGTAAGGCCTTCTCACCCGGTTCCACACAGAAGGCTGGTAAAGAAGCTTGACCACACAGAGGTTGGTCCAGAAGTAGTCAGATGGGTACAAAACTGGTTACAAGGCAGAACCAGAGGGTACAGGTTAATATATCATAATCAATGGTAGTCAGGGTGACCAGTGGGTGCCCCAGGGCTCAATGTTAGGTCTGTGCTCTTCAATTTTTTATAGCAGACATCACTGATGGACTGGAAGGGAAGGTGTGTCTGTTCGCAGATGACACCAAGATATGTAGCAGGGTGGACACCCCAGAAGGAGTAAGCAAAATGGAAGCTGACCTCAAAAACTAGAAGAATGGTCTAGAGTGTGGTTGCTGAGATTTAATGCCAAAAAGTGCAAGGTCATGCACATAGGATGGAAAAATCAAGAAAAGACTATTACCTAGGAAGTGAAAGACTGCAGCCTCAAACCAGGAACAAGACCTGACAATCATAATCTCAGAAAGAAACATAGAAACATAGAATCTGATGGCAGATAAGGACTGCTTAGCCCACCTAGTCTGCTCATTTCCCTACCTAATGGATAAGCTACAGATCATAGTTAACCAATAGCCTACTTCCTCCTAGCCCCCACTAGAATTGCCTTATGTCTGTCCCATGCATTCTTGAATTCCCCACTGTTTTGACTCACGACCTCCTCAGGAAGGCTGTGCCATGCATCTACAACCCTCTCTGTGAAGAAATACTTCATCACATTACCCTGATCCATCCCCCTCTTTTCAAATTGTGCCCCCTTGTTCTTGTACATCTCTTTTTCTGAAAGATGCTACCCTCTTGGACTTTGTTGATTCCTTTGAGGTATTTGAAAGTTTCTATCATGTCCCCATCTCCTCCTTTCCTCGGGGCTATACATCTTAAGCTCCTTTAGTCTTTCTTCATATGTCTTCTGGTGCAGACCCTGCACCATTTTGTTGCCCTCCTCTGGACAGCCTCCACCCTGTCTATATCTTTGCAGAGATGGGGTCTCCAGAACTGTACAGGTATTTCAGATGTGGTCTTACCAACTGTCTGTACAGAGGGCCAACAACTTCCTGTTTTCTACTGGTGATGCCTCTCCTCGCATCCCAGAATCCTCCAGCCCTCCTTACTGCCTTCTCACATTGCTGGCCTACTTTTAGGTCATCTGATATGCTACCCCCGGTCCCTTTCCATTTTGTTGTTGTCAGCATCTCACCCCCATTGTGTACTCTTCCCCTGGGTTTTTGTTTCCCAGGTACATTACTACACTTCTTTGCGTTGAAGCTAAGCTGCCATACATTTGACCATCCTCCTAACCTTGCAAGTCTTTTTCATCCTTTCCACCCCACCTTGCGATCAACCCTGTTGCAGATCTTCAGTCATCTGCAAAGAGACATACATTTCCTTCAAGTCCCTCTGCAATGTCACTTATAAAGATGTTAAAAGGACCGGCCCCAGTACTGAACCCTGCGGTACCCCACTAGTAACTCCCTTTCTTCACTGTGGAATCCATTTACTATTACCCTCTGTGTCCTGTTGTCCAGCCCATGTTTTACCCAGTCTGCTACCCTGGAACCCACTCCTAGGCTGGCTAATTTGTTTATTAATCTTGTGTAGGGACTGTGTCAAATGCCTTGCTAAAGTCGAGGTAGGTCATGTCCAGAGCCCTCCCTGATCTACTACTTTGGTCACCAAGTCAAAGAAATTTGTCTGAGATGACTTCAAGGTTTGTAAGCAGTGTGAGAAGGCAACAATGAAGGCCAATAGAATGCTGGGCTGCCTTGGAGGGAATCATGAGCAGGAAGAGAGGTGGTACTACCACTGTATCGCTGGTCAGGCCTCACCTGGAATCAGAGTCTAATTCTGGAGGCCTCACCTCAGGAAGGACATTGACTGGGTGGAAACAGTACAGACAAAGGCAACAAAAATTATTCATGGTCTGCAGTATATATCCTATGAGGAAAGACTTAGGAACTGAATATGTACTCCTGGAGCAGAGAAGAGAGAAAGAGGACATGATTGAAACATTCAAGTACAGAAAAGGCATTAACAAGGTACAGGCACAGTAACTTTTCACTTCAAGAAGAGCTCCAGGACCAGAGGACATGACCTCAGGCTGCAAGGAGGGAGTTATTCACCAACACAGGAAGTTTTCTTCACAGAAAGAGTAGTGGACACTTGGAACAGCCTGCCCCAGGAGGTTGTGGGGGTCAACACTGTGTCAGAATTCAAGAATGCATGGGATAGACACAAGGGAGCCCTGACTACAAAGGGCAACTAGAGTGTCAAAATAGATCTAAAACAAATGGGCAGACTAGATGGACCTAGCGATCTCCTTCTGCCATCAACTTCTATGTTTCTATGATTAGTGGCAAGGCTGCAGCTGCAGCACTCTATGGCTAGGTCGGTTGATACACCTAAGTTACAAGCCTGGCAAATTAAGCTACATATTTCCTATTACTATAGTTAGGGAAAGATGGCACAGATGAAAAAAACACCCTCTGAACTGGTTAAAGACCTGCAAACACTGGTATACCATGAACCATTGATGATAGTATCACCTTCCCACAGTATTGATAGCATGACATCCAAGACTGTGAAACTGTCATATCATGATATAGTTCATTCTGACACTCCACTTTTTGTTTAGTATTCTTTCTCCCCCATGGACCTGGACATCTCTCTCTCTCCTGTTCTATCGTCCCCCAGTGCTGTCACCCAAGCATCAGACCCCTCCCTCATGCCCTCATGACTTACCCTTTGTGGCAGGGTGGTGTGGGCGACTCAACCAACCCAAACAGATCCAGCACCAAGGAGGTGCCATCTCAGGAGTAGTGCCTGCGGGGGCGGTTTCATGCCCGCTTGGCTGGGGCCTATTTTCTGCTTTTCCTTGTGGAGGGAGCATGCAATGTTAACAGTGGCATGCAGCATGCATATCTGCATGCTGCACACCAGCCATCTGCTCCTCCTCCGTGCCCCAATGTGTGGGACTCGGCATGCCAACATCTAGCCTCCGCTAGGTGTCAGGCAAATGCCAGTCCATGGTCCCCACCTCCCCTGGGAAAGGAGGTCTGTCCCCTAGATGCTCAATCCTCTCCCTCCCTCCCAGATGACCCCTGGTGACCCGCCGCACTACATGAACATGGGTCATCGGTGTGGTAGGAGGTAAAGCATGACCCCAACATTTTAAACCGCCCTTCGCTTTCTATGATATTGACAAATATGGAAAAGAAAGAATGAGGCAATATGAAAGTCAGGAATGCATTTTCAAGGTGGGTAAAGGATCTATACAGCTTTAATTTACAAATTCATGTGCTCATCTTTATGCAGCTTTTCCGTACCTCCTCCTCAAGCACTCCCTCCTCAGCTGTCTCATCTTGTTACTGCTGGTACTCTGACACCAGATTATTCATGCTGCTCTCAGCTTCAGTAATTCCATTTCAACTATGCCTTCTCCAGTGTACCAGTGCAAGAAATCCTTTCTGTGGAACATTGCAGTAAACTGTTCTGAGGTGTGCTTGAACAGTTACTGAACAGCTTTGCTGTTAGCAGTGAAGGTGGCAGACATTTTCATGCCACGAGATGGGATGTCACAGACAGTGGTATTGACATTGTTAGGAATCCATTACTCAAAGTAGCTGCTCTTCTTCTTCTGTACATTGAGCATCTGCTCACCACCTACTTCATGGACATGCAGCCTCCAAGAACAGTGGCAACAGTGAGGTAATGGCCATGCTGTGGGTTACATGCTGCCATCTTGTTTTATGAATCAACCATTTGCTGAGTCAGCTCAGGCTCTGTCAGGATACACTACTGCTGGCTTCCATGGCTGGTGAGGAGGGCAAATCCAGAAAGGTAGTATTATGATTTTCTGATGTCAGAGCAATGGTATTACAACTTTCTTGATCCACTGCTTTTCTATGGAAAAAACGTTCAACCATATATTACAGAACAATCAGACTGTAAATCTTGACTGTTAACATGCTTAAATTCCAGGTGTCATCTGTTGTCAAGACTTCCTTTACTATCTGAGGAATATCACCTAGATTAAGCACCTCGTTCCGGCTTGATGACCTTCACAGCTCTGGTCCACAGCGTTTGTGACCTCCGCATTGACTACTGTAATTCCTTGTACCTAGGGCTACTGGGAGTTGATATCTGCCATTTGCAGCTGGTGCAGAATGCAGCAGCTAGGCTGCTGACTGGGCTCCCAAAGCTTGCCATGTTTTATCTGTGCTGCCCAGCCTGCACTGGCTGCCTGTTCAGTAGTGGATCACCTTCAAGGTTGGCTTGCTGACCTACAAGGCCCTACATGGACATGCTATCTGCAAGAACTTCTTTACCCTACCGCCCTTCTGCCCAATCCGCTTCATGGAGGAGGGATTGCTAGAGATTCCCAGGATTCATTTGAAGACCTCTGGGGCCCAAGCATTTGAGTTTGTGGCCCCCACCCTGTGGAATTCTCAACCTCATTGGATAAAGACAGTGCCTGACGGTGGAAAGCTTCAGATCTGCAATGAAAACTTAATTGTTTAATCTTGCTTTTCCTGATTTTGAATAATGTTTTTTTTTTTTATGTTGATAGTTATTAATTATGTATCAATTTTTAGCTATGGTTTTATGATCTGTTGTGCTAGTGCTATAGTCTTTGTAGGGCTAGCGCTATTTTATAAATAAAGTTTGCTTGCTTGCTTGTTAAACTAAAAAATGTATTTAAAAGAAGAAAAACATTTTGGGCTGGATATACAAAACTGCGCTATTTTGTGGCGCAAGCCTTCGCTGCACAAAAAAATCGTCGGGGGTGTGGCCGGTGATATTCAAAGGAGTTGCGCTATTGAGCAACTCCTTTGAATATCACTCCTGACCACAGCCACTGTGCATGGCGTGATGGAACTTGCACCACCGCCAAGTGGTCAGAGTGGAGCATTCATGATTGGCGGTGTGGCAGAGTACCATTGGCCATACGCGCAATTTCCCATATTCAAAGGTGACATGCAAATGGGGCCATAATTCATGCAAGGCGCAGGGGAGCCATTTGTATCTATTATGGCCCGTTTGCATGCCATTAGCATGCAGGTGCGCCATCCCGAGGACTTGTGCCTGGCGCCCTGCCAGGCGGCAACCGTCGGGGACTGATGACCCTACGCCCGATCACAGGCAAAAGCGTAAAATCCCCCTCCCCGACTGGCCCGATCGCGGGCATGAGGTTAAATACCCCCACCAGCCCGATCGCGGGCAGCACAGAAGTCAACCCCCAAGAACAGTGCCAGTGGACCACTAAGCCCCATCACAGGCGCAAACTGTTGAAACCCCCAGAACAGATCCCTGGTGGTCAGTGGACCGCTAAGCCCGATCGCGGGCTGCAAAATGTTGAAAAACACCCCACAAGACCATATCCCTGGTGATCTAGTGTCCCCCACCCCACCCACCCAAGCCCCACCACCTCCCCCCGGCGGCGGTGGCAACATCCCACCCGCCTGCCGCCCGCCGCCCCGCCGACTGCCGGCCGGCAGGGCTACGCCCATTGGTGCAGAGCAAGAGCCAGTAGGCGTACAGCTACTACTGTACAAGAGCAGTCCAGATATGGCAGAATGAATTAATTCACATATCTGGACTGCCTTATATAGTATCGACTGCGCCATCGCTCTTGCTCTACCAATGGGCATCGCTACCGGGCAGTCAGTCGGCGAAATAACAGGCTCAGCAGGTAGGTGGGATGCTGCCTCACCGGCTGTCGGGGGAGGCGGGGTGGTGGGGCTTCGTAGGTGGGTGGGGTGGGGGACACTAGATCACCAGGGATATGGTCTTGGGGATGTGTTTCAACATTTTGCAGCCCGCGATCGGGCTAGCGTCCACTGGACCACCAGGGATCTGTTCTTGGGGGGTTTCAACAGTTTGCAGCCAGCGATCGGGCTTAGCGGTCCACTGGACCAACAGGGATATGTCCTTGGGGGGTTGGACTCTGTGCTGCCTGCGATAGGGCTGGTGGGGGTATTTACAATTATGCTCATGATCGGGCTAGTGGGGGGTTTATTTAGCTTATGCCCGCGACGGGCCAGTCGGGGAGGGGAGTTTACACTTTGCCCGCTGATCGGACAGTCGGGGGTGGGGATTTTTACACATTTGCCCGCGATCGGGCTGCAGGGTGCACAGGAGTAGGTTGAGGGCCAGCCACAGGTGGCAGCTGCTGTGTTGCGCCCTGCAATGCGGCAGCTCACCTGTGGGTGGCCCTCGACTTACTCCTTTTTGGCTCAAAGTTGTGCAGGCACAGGTTGGGGTTGCGCCTGCACAACTCTGCACAGCCTGCTGAATATTGGGCTGTGCAGTTTATGCATAGTTCCTCCCCTCCAGTTCAGCATGCATTCATTTGCATTGCGCTGTTGCTCAACTTGACTTGGGGGCACAACTGCCTCCTGCTGAATATGGCAGAATGGCATTTCAGACTTGGCGTAGGTGTAACTCTATTAGGCGATGGCGAACCCTTTGAATATCCAGCCTTAGCTTTATATTAAGGTGATCTCTAACCTTAAGGCATTAGGCAAGTGACTTTGTCTCATACCCCATGATTCTTCTAGGCTTAGATTAAACTGAAGTACCAGTCCTTGTTCATACCTTTAATGCTTAAATAATAGTATTAATGTGCTCTAGAGGTTGGTGTATCTTTTTAATCAAACTCTATTAGCTTAAAAGGCTCACTGAGGTAAGATTAACCGATAATCGCACTGTCTAGCCATAACTTATTGCTTAGATATCAGGGACATAAACACAGATACCATAAATCAGCCCCTTGTGCAGAATACCATTTGAGAATACAGTTTTGTGGGTCTGTTTATGGCATGGGCAATGGTGTAATGTGCTAGCTGAGCAGAAGACATGGGTTCATGTCTGAGCCCAGAACATCCAGAGCAGGCTGGTGGGAGACAATGAGATGCCTAGCTGGAAGAAACCCTTCAACGGGGAACGAGAGGCTATAGCAGAGTGCCTCAGGCCCTGGTGCAGAAGGGTATGTTGTCCACCTGAGCAGCAGCCATAGTCAGGTAAGTAGGATGTCAGCAGGAAGCTCAGGAATGAGCTTGAGCTGCACCATGCCTACATTCTATGGTTGAGGCTTCTGGGAGGGCAGCCATAAAAGAATGTATAGGTTCATCTTGAACTCCATGCACCAGCTTTGGTTGGATTGGGAGGTGGGGCCTAAAAGTATAAATGACTATTAAAAAGTGAATATATTTTCTTTACTTCTAGGATTTATTTTCAACAAAATATTGGCCTTTATGCACTGTTTAAGAGCTACTAAATATATTTCCTCCCAATGGGGATCAAAGGGAACCTCTGTGGCATGTATGATGCCCCCCACTGGACCTCTGAGCAACCCCACCATGGGGTGGGTGCACAATGGGACATTCATGATGCCACCTATTTGTGGCTGAGGATGGCAAGAGTGTGTGTAACTTACACTGGGAAAATCAGTCGTAAGGACATCTGTAACCCCTCGCTTCTACTCCTGCAGAGGAAAGCTCCACATGGACTGAACTGTTCTGTGCCTAATCATCCACTTCATCAATGGGTCCAAGGAATGTCCAGTAATGAGTTCATGCGGTGTACTCTTCCTGGCACAATACATTGCTGCCCTTTAGGGAATATGGCTGTTTTCTCCATAGGCCACAACAGCCAATGTTCCTTACAGATGCAGATCAGGGGAACCACTCAGCGGCTGGCTTGGTCTTTCAATTGAAAACCCAGTCCCTGGCATAGTCCCTCCTACCTGTCCTCTCCACACCCTTCATGCTGCTCCTTGCAAGCCTATGGGATGGTCAGGAATTGTAAATGCTGTCCGTGTGCAAGGTTCACTATTCAACAGCACTAAGCAATGCTTCATGAGCCAGCAATGGGTGAACTGAATATTTGCTGGCCCCTCTTTCCATAGGACCCCCTGTTTGCAAGAGAAGCATTTTTGATTATTATAATTTGTTTGGATCAAGGTACAAAAATCTTCTTTAGGTTTGGTGGCCATGTGACCACTAGTTTTAAACTTTCAGTTGCCAAAACTCCAGTAACAATGGCCACATCATACAATTGTTCAGGGTTGACACTCAAACTGCACTTGCACTCATGCATACATTATTGCTGCATGAATGTTTTTGTTTTTAAGCAGCAACTGCCCACTGAAATGTTACATTATTTTAGTCAGAAATAATGTCACACATTTAGTATCCTTTACTGCAAACAAGCCACAAAACAGTAGCCTGATATAGAAATGGTATATTATTTCGTCTGTTTGAAACTTTGCAATGAAATGATGAAGTGTTTGCCTTTTAGTAAGGGAAATTCCTGAAGAGCATCAGACTCAGGCACCGATTGCTCATACCAGGCTGGATGGCTCAGAGCAAGTGAGATCTGCTAGATGCTGAAGGGATGAGCTAAACCGCTAAGAGCCATTGCCTGCTGTATAAACAGGATGCTACTAATGAAGTCTTTTGAATGAGTGGGAGGTGGCAACAGGTGATAATTTTGTCAACAGATGCTTCGCTGGCCCAGTGGACAGAGGGCTGCGTGTGGTGCCTAACTTGGCCCACGCCAGTGGACCCGGGGCGGACTCGGCGCCCATGGGCTGGCAGCGGGAAGGAGAGGAGAGGATTGAGCATCCGGATGACTGCTCTCCTCTCCTGGGGAGGGTGGGGATAGCTCCACTCTGTAGTGGCCACTGGTGGAGACTGGGGGTAACACAAGTAAGCGGAAGCAGGAGGGACTAAAAATAGAAAGCCGAAATCGGCTTTGGCACCGCCGGATGACGGCCCTCGCTCTCCTTGTTCCCTGGAGCCTCCAGGAGCATCCTCTGCCACAGTGGCATCCCGGACAGTAAATAAAAATAGTGTGCTGGGGTTCCTGCCACCGGTGTATTCCCCTGAGGAGGGGACCTGCCCGGCGATGGAATACACTGGGACAACCTGGGATTGGCTGCTATCTGTGGGAGGTGCTCCAGAAGAGGACTGCTAGGGGAACAGAGCACTAGGAGGCCTGAAGGAGTGGTGGGTGTTGGGGTGTAGGAGGAGATAAAAGAATAAACAAAAAAAACATGCTTCATTCCCTGAGTCCCAAGGGGCAACACTGGTCAGAGGGCAGATATCTTTGTGCATGACTTTCTCCTGACACGATGAGCTGCTATTAATTTCCCACTTTAAAGAACACTGATTTATTGAATTGTTTTGCTACAGATCAGACTTATGGAATGTAAAAATTACATACCACCGCCATGTGAAAATTGCATGAGCAATGCCACCTGAAAGTTTGATTTCCAAGCCAATCAAAATATGTACACCTAATGCCACATGAATATTGCACACACAACACCATGAGAAACTGATTAACCATTACCTTGCAAAATTTCCACCTAATACTACTCAGATACTGAATTTTCTGTGCCACATGGTAACTGTGCACCTGATACCATGTGGAAATTGGGCACCCACACATCACACAGAAATTGCTTGCCCAATACCACATGAAAGTGTGTGCCTGATTGAAATTCTGCCCTCAATACTGTGTGAATATTGCACAGCTAATGCTAGTGCAAATTGCCCATCTTGATATCTCATGGTAAATGCTCACCCAACACCATTCATGAATTGTGTCTGAGACCACCAGGATAATGTGCAGCCAATTACCCATCCAAATGGTGCACATAATACCACAGAGAAATTGTAGGTCAAATTCTATGTGAAATCACTCATCTGATACAGCACAAAAATGTGCACCCAATGCCACATGAACATTGTGGCCTAGATATTCAAACTCGTAGGCTGTGGCGCAAGCTTAGGCGCAGCTCAACGGCTGCGCAGGGGTGTGGACTGGGCAATATTCAATGGAGCTGCGCCCTTGGCTCAGCAGCGTTGAATACCGCGCCTGGCCACCCACAGTGTGCATGTCGCAGTGGCACTGTGCCAGCGCAAGTGGCCAGAGTGGAGCATGGGGATGCGCTAGCGCAAGTTCCATTGCGCTATGCACAGCAACACGATATTCAAAACTTGACATGAAAATGGGGCCAAAATGTGTAATGCGCAAATGGGGCCATTTGCATGTCGTATACCCATTCACATGCAGGTGTCGATCCAGACGACTTGCACCTGGCACCCTGCCAGGCAGCAGCCGTCGAGGACCTCGCCCCCCCTGCAGCGGCAATGTGCTCCACAGCCCAATCGGGGTATTTGTATAAATAAATGAATAATTCCAATATCCTGGTGGTCCAGTGGACGCTGTCTGCCAGATCGTGGGCATCTGTATAAAAATAAATTTGTCCAATATCCTGGTGGTTCAGTGGACGTTATCTGACCCCACGCCCGCTCCCCGGTCAACCGGCGGGCAGCAACACCACCGCCTGCCGCCCCGCCGCCCGCTCGACTGACTTTCCATCGGTAGGGCTGTACACCCATTGGTCCACAGTGGCAAGGCCAATGGGGTGCAGCCCATACCGTACTACACATTCCAGATATGTGAATTGGATCATTCACATATCTAGAATGTGTAATCTGATTTGAGTTGCACACCCATTAGGGTCACGCTGTGGACCAATGAGCACAACCCCGATGATGTCGATCAACAGGTAGCGGGGTGGCAGGTGGGTAGGGTGCTGCCACCCACCGGCTGACCGGGGGCGAGTGGTGGAGGCTCAGTGGGTGGGTGGGGAGGGGGTACCACTAGACCACCAGGGATATTGGACATATTTTTACAAATGCCCACGATCGCAGATAGCAGTCCACTCTACCACCAGGATATGGACAATACTTATTTTTATACAGATGCCCGTGATCGGCAGATAGCGATCCACTGGACCACCAGGGATATTGGACAATTCTTATTTTATACAGATGCCCGCGATCGGGTGGACAGGTCCACTGGACCACCAGGGATATTGGGCGAATTCTTATTTTTATACAGATGCCCGCGATCGGGTGGACAGCGGTCCACTGGACCACCAGGGATATTGGACATTAATCTTTTTTACAAATGCCCGCGATCGGGCATGGGGAATACTGCCAGGTGCAGCGAGGAACTTGGAGCCACCCACAGGTGGCAGCTGCCGCGTGCGCCTCGCATGCGACAGCTCACCTGTGGGTGGCCATCAGTTGTTCCTTTTGGATCAACTTTGTGCTGGTGCAGGTAGGGGTTGTGCATTCATGGCTCTGCACATCCGGGCTGAATATCGGGATATGCAGGAGTGCGCTGGCACGCCCCACCTGCACCTGCATACATTATGATCGCTCCGCACATCGGGATTTGTGCGCGCACTTTTCCATTTCAAATATCACGCCGGTGCAACGCTTTTGAATATCTGGGCCTGTGTGTTCAGTACCACATAAAAATAACCTGACATAGTGAAAACTGTGTACCAAACACCATGTGAAAATTACAAACCAAATGTACTGCATTAACTGTGCATCAATGCCACTTAAAAATTGCATGCTGTGTATACCATGCAAAAATTGTGTACTTGATACTGTGAAAGAATTGCATACCTAGTACTGCACACAAGTATCCATGTGAAAATTCTGCTTCGATGCTGTATAAAATTGTGTGTGAAAACTACGAGAACATTGTGTATCTGACACCACACAAAATTGTGCAGCAGATACAATGGGAAAATTACACCAGACCCCACAAGAACATTGTGTCCCAACACAGCACATAAATTGCATACCCAATGACACATGAATATTTGATGTCACAGGAATATTTGATATCACGGAAAGCGG